>CAVLGL010000104.1:37255422-39655422 GCA_963668995.1 Parnassius mnemosyne | reverse complement strand
GAAGGGAGCTTCGAATGAACGTTTTGTGCCAGACTCAATTGAAGGCCTTCTCTATGTCCAAACTAACGGCCTATGCCTCTCCCTTGGACTTCACCAGCTGATCGAGCGCGGCGAAAACCGTATTGGGGGTCACTAATCAGCTGGTGTTCCTATAGGTGCCTCATGTGCTGGCAGTTAATAATCGTTCCCCTTATTTTGGAGAACAAGGAGATGACGGCAATAAGCCTGTAGTTGGACGGCTCTAAGCGGTCGCCTTTTTAGGGTTCAGCTGGACCAAAACCGTCTTCCATGAATTCGGCACTACGTCTTGGTAGTAGGAGTACCGGAAAAGACGCATTCAATCCGGTGCCAACTCCGGAACACACGTCTTCAGCACAATGGGAGTGAATCATTCATGTTCACTCTTGTTGAGTGACTTGTCGACTCGGCGGTGTGTTTCCGCATCATAGGGAGCAGAGTTGGACGCAAATAGAGAGCCTTACAGATCGGCTTCCTCTTCTGCGGCATGGGCCAGTTAGTCGTCCTCTCTGTGCAGAGATGGAATAGATGGCTGACAGATGTTCTTATGGACAGCCTTGGCGAGAGACCAGAATGCACGGGTTCCCAAAGGAAGGTGAACCAGCTTCTTGGCAATTCAATTTTTTAAACGAGCATGCGTCTCACTTGATGGTAAGTGACTTCCGCCGCCCATGAACAACTGCAATACCAGGGAAACCAGGAGAATTGCAGATGCGTTGCCGGCATTTTAAAATAGAGTAGGCTCTTTTCTTGATGGTCCCTAAGTCGTATCAATTCTGCCGATGTGCTCAAACCTTGTCTTGGCAATGATTCTTTTGAAGGACCTAGTGGTGAAACAGTACTTTATTTTAGTCGACACAAGACGCATCAACGGGATGTAAAATGGTGTTTATATTCCGTGAACTTGCTGCGTCAGTTCAAGCCCGGTAGCACTTCTGCTTATATCGTAATGCTATTTTACAGGAGCAACCAAATCATGGCAGGGATCTGCCTCCGATGGGCAATACAGAAAGTTCCATACCCTAAAGTACCACATCACCAACAGAATCAGCAACAACGCTGGGATTTTCCGGCTAGAAGCAAACCCGCCCCCAAGTGTAGGATGCAAAAAAATACCGCATCTCATCCTTATCAGCTGACCTAGTGCCAAACACGGCGGCAGTCTGCAGAATGCAACTGCGACGTTAGTGTGAATAGCACCACACTTCGGACAACACAATTGTCCGACGAGCCTAAAGGAGTATCCATGGAAACCTTTCGGATGAGAGGTCAGCAGAATGTCCAACAGGGAAGGTGCAAGATTGTCTACATCTGGAATCCACGTAGGTGATGTAACCAGCTGTGTTAGACCATATGCCAAGGCACACTCATAAACAGATCTCCCCGCATGATCGCTTGAACTTAAACTGTGCCATTGGGCGTAGTGGACGTTAAAATCGCCAAGAATCACTGCAGATAGGATCTGCTGTAACAAGGAATCTATAGCTATTCGGACGTGGTCGATGCGTCAGTCTGTTTCGGCATTACCGCTATGGAATCTAGAGGCACTCGTAGACGCAGGGATGGTTGTCGCTGTCTACGCGTAGCCATATGATGGACAGGTCCGTACTTTCAAGACTGTCGTGGATGCTCAGTGAGGAATTCTCCAGGGGTGTGGGTACCCTCCTGAGGCAGTCTTCCGTTTAATTCCGCTACCAAGCGAAAAGGTCTTCAATTATCTCTTTAGACCAGTTCTACTATCAGCACTGCCGTTACGGGCGCTTTTCCATAAACAACAAAAAATATTGCGTCTATTCAAATACGTCTGCTTTGGTTTTATTTATTATGTTTGTAACAAAAGGACATTTCAATTGAAGAAATAATTGAATGCCAGAATGAGTAAAATATTTAGGGTAAAAGCAGGTTAGCCATTGTGTGAGAACATTTACGGATTAAATTTATGAACTCCATAAATTACTCTATTTCTCGTTTTTCTATATAATATGTTTATATAAAAAACGCTTTATCCGTTATCCCATGATAGTTGACTGCTATCGTCTCTACGTCTATCCACTGTTTTCAACCGACTTAAAAAAGGAGGTTCTCAATTCTGGGGCTCAAAGCCGGTGCTTTTCATGTGGTCTCATATAAATTTCATCAGGGTCTGACCAGTAGTTTTTGAGTTGTCCTTAATTATTTATATTGAAGTCGGTTGTGCAAAATTTTTAATTTTACCACTTGTCATTATTAAATATGTAGCATACATGAATTTTTTAGATAGTTGATGTTATCTTTTTTATAATACCTCTTCCCATTAGTAACAAGTCTGCAAGAAATGTTTATTCACTACATTTTATGGATGTGAATATTCTAATTTATGACGGCAATATGTAAAGGCATTTGCATTTAAGGTTTGAACTGTAATTCATGATACGTTATTTGCAAATACTGATTCTCATTGGGGCATTAATATTTAAAAACTTTTGGGGAATCTAATAGTGTTAGGGAAGACAACGAGAAAATAATTTCTTTAATTTACAATAAATTTACAGTTCAAAAGAAATGTAAGTATAATTTAATTATTAAAGTGATACTCGTAAGTAATAAATTTTGTCGGGGAAGCAACAATGTTTTTTAAAGAATTTTATCTAGAAGATCGCGATAATTTAATGTCAATAAAAAGCATTTTTAGCACAATTGATTGTGACTCTAACTACTGCATTTCTGAAATATGTTTTAATAGCAATTATAATTTCTATAACTTAAATTCGTAACACGTATACAAATATAGACCTGTTTCGGTAACTTGTTAAGGGAATCTTCGCTGGAGGTTTTCTCAGCACAGTGCTGGAGCAAATAACATTTGTATAGAATACTAAACAGTGGATCAATGCTTCAATTGTCTGCCTAGAAACTTATTGTATAATAAGATATTATAATTATATTATCTTTGTATAGTGAACATATGGGCTACAATTGAGGTAGCATGTACTTGTAAAATTAATATAAACTTCGGTACTTTGTTCAATTTGCCAAAGGATATACGCTTGTAATTTTTAGAGCGCGGTTGCCATAAATAAAAAGAATAATGAATAGAATAGAATAGTTTTAATTCAATATAAAAAGTTAAAAGTTAATGTTACAGCCTATGTACGTCTTACTCCTGGGCAGAGGCCTCTTCTCATTTCTGAAAGGGTTTTAGCGCAAGAAAATGTCCGCCGCACTACTCCAATGCGTGTTGTCGAACTTCACGTGTCTTAAAAATTTTAATTTTTTTATTTTTAAGACATGTAAAGGTGAATGGGATTTTGGCCTGAAGTTACTAATTGGTTTATACTTTAAAAAAATGACCATATTTTTCTAAAGTAAAATACATAAAAGTAGCTATTTTTGCAATCTAGAATTCGAAAAAACAATAAATTAAGAAATAAGTTAGAAAATCCATTGCAGTGTATTCTTTATGGCAAAAAATTGATTAACATATCTTCCAATAAAGATTTCTCATTTGACTTGACAGTTCAAACTTCTAACTATTTACTTTAAA
This sequence comes from Parnassius mnemosyne, assembly GCA_963668995.1. NCBI lineage: Eukaryota > Metazoa > Arthropoda > Insecta > Lepidoptera > Papilionidae > Parnassius > Parnassius mnemosyne. The sequence continues at coordinate 39,651,881 of CAVLGL010000104.1, read as the reverse complement.
AAGAAGAAGAAAAAAAAACAGATTTTGGATTCGATTTGAAATGAGCGCAATATAATCGATTCTCGTTTAAATTGAGCATTTTAATATCTATTTTGCGATTATTTTTCAGTGTTAACTAGGGAGATAAAAATAATTTTGTATATATCTACAAAATAATAATAAAAATACAAAATATCAACATTCCAACAAATAACAATTACAACAACAATTCAAGTAATCGATCTCAGATTGATATCCCCAATATTCACTTTACTTAGTTGTTGTTGTTTTAAATTTCGTGAAACGTTTCACCATTTCGTTTCATTACTAACCACATCTTTTTTAGTGATGTTATACTGATCCTGTTTTTATATTTTTAAATAATTATAGTGGAAAATAGCCTGTTACAGTGTAATAACAGTGAAAAGTCACCTGTTATAGTGTAGGTAATACATTAATCTTACTTTTACTTATTCTATAATAACTCAAATCCCATATTAACAAATCCTGCCAGATTTTCAGCTATAAATTTTTTATATATACTCTTGCAAATTGTCCTTCTTTCATCTTGTTAACACTTGGGTCGATAAATGTATGGAGACGTCTCCTTCACCTTTCCTTACGATGTTTTTATTCACTGCCGAGAAAGTGGTAAATCAGAACTTAAAATTTCAATTTTCAATTTCATTGGTGCCGGCGGGATCGAATCCGGGTTGCTCGCGTACTGTGAAAACACCGAGCGCTTAGCGCAATATTTATTCAAATAGATTACGAAACCACTAACTGAAAGTCATTTAGGCTTTACCGTTGGTTTTGAAAAAGCCTCTGTCTTGGGAAGAACCAACAAAAAACCCCACGAGGTTTAAAAAAATGTAAAATATAATATTTGATACTGTCATGAAGTACTCAAGCCATGGGGGTCGGGGTCCGGGTAAGACAAGAAACAAATGTGCAGTATTTTTGGTGTAAGTTATATAATAGCAACAATTTCAACATTACTAAACAATCAATTAAATAATCCTAAGCATTATGCTTAGGATTATTTAGTTGATTAAAACACAAAACAAATTATCCTGACTCTAAAGGATGTAAGCACTAAAATTTTAACTAATTTTACAGCTACGCATTATTTAGAAAAATAAAATGAAATATAACAAAAAATAAAATTTACTATTAGTAATATTAAAATTATAATATTTTCATTGGTAAACAAGAGTTTTTAATAAAGTATTACTACATTTTTTTTTTATATTTATACGGAGGTTTGAAGCATGAATATGAAGGCAGCATTGCGTCTCTGCGATGGTTGTTTGGCGGGTCGCTATTCTCAATGGCGCTCCCTGCGTCTTTGTTTGACTCACAACCTAAGTAGCTTTGCCCAAGTCGGGTCCCTTCATTGCGGAGCTGCAGATTATCTGACCTCGAATATAGCAACATAATAATATATCTCTATAAAGTTCCCACCTTTGACAGATTAAAGGCAACTTGTTGGTGGGTGAGACAAATATGATCGAAAAATGCATATACTCAACGTCAGTGACACAAACCCAAAAAGGGGTAGTACTTTTACTCGTTTGTCATGGTTGGCTAAATTATGTTGTCCGCAACGGTATTACTATAATCATTTAAGTAACAACTGTGTTCAATATTGCCTGAGAATAGAAAAATATTCCATATTGTTATAAAAACCATACAAGTCGTATAATACTTACATGTTCATAAGATTGATAAAGTACTAGGGCATTAATTGAAAAGCATAGTATATATTTACAAATGTTCTTCAGGTCATGATAAACATACATTATATATACTGCTAGAATTAATTAATAAATACAAAATTCTATTCAAAGTAAAGGAATGAAACTGAGTATTCAAGTTGCATTTTCGCAAAACAAATTGACCAGCGAAACGTCAACTGAGTAAAACCCATTTAATGCTCCGTTTATTTTAAAAAAAACCTGTAGGATTTTTCGCTTTCACGTTTAGGTCATTTTATTAATAATTAAAGTATTTACATATTTTGAAAATAATTTTTTTTTTGCGGTTTGTAAATTAATTCAGTTTGCTACGCTATCCTAATTTTCTCACTGTGGATTTTGTCTGTTCTTTGTCGAGGTTTCGCACTTTTTACGCTGATTCCTATCTACAGTTAAGATATTTTATACCTGATGTAAACGAGGCAATTATGCCGCCTTCTAATGGAAACCGTAAGATCTTTTTCTCTCTAAAGAATTGCACACGAACATGATCAACAGTGATGTCATATCGTACTAGACTAAGACTGGTTACCTATCTATACGCATTCATTGTTTAACATGTTCCTGATAACATCTCAACATAATAAAAAAAATGCGGTTGCCCACCACCTTTCAAGCTTGACAACTCAGGCAAATGCATGACAACCCTATAAGGCAATCTATGGGAAAGGTCTATGTTGAGCAGTGGACTTTTGATAGGCGTGATTAATGAATAAATATAATACTAAATGAATTTTCATACGTACATATAAAGATCGATAGCAATTTTTGTGACTGATTGTGCTGTACTAGATTTATGTGCAGTCACGTCACGTTCGGACCGAATGCGGGATCATTGTAAGGCTACCACGGTGTTCGCCAAGTACTAGCTATTCAACGAAAAGCTATGGCTTAAAAGTGAATGTATATGTATGTTTATTTATTTTATTGTAATGCTGACAAAAATATTTGTGGATATCAGGCTTCATACAAATAAACGTGACGGACTCACGTTGACGTGACGTTTCGACAGACTGGGAATTCCATCGTGTTTGTATGAATGGTTTTAGTAGTATTGAAAACCAATCATTTTAGTAGTTACAAAATAAGTCTGGCTTCTAAAACATTAAAATGGGGTTTAAGTTTTCACTGTCTACTTTTTTTCCTTCATTCCTCTAGCAATGTAGCCATATTGATATTAAAAACATATTAGAACAATCTGGGAACATTTTAGTAATTCATGTATTTAATGAAAACAATTCCTTGAAAAAGATTTATCAAAGCTATGGTAACAATTAAAAGTAAGACCTTGTGGCTTGCACCTGTGACCGTAGCTATGAAAACGTTACCTCGGTACTGAAATTTTCGAGCGAATTTGTATAAAAGCAAGGATGTTTTTAGATTTTTTTTTCATAACATGATAATATAAACGAATTTGTGAAATAAATTCTTAGAACTCCCTATGAAAACAAGTATTTTCAATTATTTTATTTAAACATTACACGGTTTTATTATGGAACCACTGCAAGATACACGTGTAAATATCTATATAATTTAGTGTCATTTTTTTAATGTTATTTAGCGAATCAAATATTATGAATCGTCTTTCTGTCTTCACATAACTTTTGTCCATATGTTACATAAATACAAATGGAAAAAAGTTGTGTGAAGACATAAACATTTTATTAAATTATTTTGTTTTTCCGCAATAATTACATATAAGTAGATTTTAGTAAGCTCGCTGCGTGTAGTTGACCTACTAAACTACTAACAATACTCCTTGAAAAGCGTCATCAGTACCATACGTTTCCTTCCTACATCAATATCATCTTTTAATCCAATCAGTGGCCCAATGATCCAAATATTTAAACCCATTAACGACCTTTAATGGAGTTTCATATAACGTTACTTGACGCTTTTTATAAAAAAAATTAAAACCATAATCATACTCTTAATTGCGCTATATTTCAGTCCACGGGCCACAGCATGCGTTTCCAAGAGAGAAAAAAAATGTAGTTAAATTAAATATTGAAATGGTTAAAAAATAAAAATGAATACTTTTCATAACCACCTTGTATAACTAGCAAAAAATGCAAGAATTATTCATATTCAAAATGAGATTATCAATATCTCCCTTTGGAATATTGTCCCATGTTCGACGTAGATCCATGAAAGCTAACTTTACTTCATCAGATTTTCAGAAAATCTCTTAGAGCCATTTGTTGAAGAATATTCCACGCGTGCTCATTTAGATTTTAATCTGGGAACTGAGCGGGCTAGTCGCACCACTTTACTGTTGCAGATACTAAATTATCCCTTGATATGGGAGGGCATTGTAATGCATAGATGAGTTAAGTCTAAGCCAGATGATTTCCTTCTTTAACAAAAATAAATAACTCGATGATCATCAGTTTGGTTTTAATAAAGGGCGTTCCATAATGATGCAGGAGAATGCGTAATGCAACATGTTTATAGTGTTCGGAAAGACTTACAAAATGCGATGGGGTTTTCTGTGATTTATCCTAAGTATTTAATTGTGTAAATCACACACCATTGCTTTGTAAATTAATGTATTACGGTATGTTTTCATATTATGTTGTAATCTTATCTTAGAAATAGCATTTAAAAGTTTCAGATAAAAATATCGTAAATTCTATGGATTCTTTTTAAAATTGCCATACCACAGGTATAATAGACCACTCGGACCAGTTTTTCCCTGTATTTATCATTCTTCGTTCAAAATCTTACCAACATTTAATTGTATACAGATGATAGATTGTATGTGTGTAACTTAGTAGTTTTATAAGTTAGAATTCTTGACTAAGATCAAATGGAAAACTGAAGACTTTAGTGAGTTTAGCGTAAACACCTTTTTACCGTGTATAGGCGGTGTAAGAATATTCATAATCCCATATCATCCCGTGGGTGTCGTAAGAGGCGACATAGGGAAATAAATCAGAAGATTGGCAATAGCGACTAAAAAACTTCGTGGCCAAAGCGTGACAACGGTGGCAAATATGCCCCCTATGAGGCAATCTATGGGGGAGGCCTATATTCAGCAGTGAACTTTAATGTGCTGTAACGGTAAAGGTAAAAAAATTTACACTAAATATTAAAAGAAAAAATGTGTAAATTCTGTACTGCCAAATATTAAACAGATTCATCATATTGATATAATAAAAGATTCAATATGGAAAGTAGCACAATTTAGTATATTTGGATTACTTGAGTTTTTTGGATTAAGCGGCCATCAATAACGAGTATCTATTACGCACTAAAATGGCATTTCTATCAACCACGTAAATAGTAAATTACAATGAGGTAGCTCAGCTACTAATGCTGTTAGAAAGATTCGTTAACATACAGATGTAGCCACAGCTAGTTTGGTTTACTTTAATGACTTAAACATCATAATGTACTACGGGATTTTATTGCAGAGGCATGCGGCTGATGTTAATTCCATTTTTGGTTTGCGTCAAAAAGCAGCGCTATTTATAATTTACACAACCGTGATTAAAAATTAAAGAAATTATAAAAACATTATATACTTTCTGATAGTCAAAATTTAAGACATTTTAACATCAAATATAAAAATGCCAAATGAATGAATATTCTGTAAGATGAAAGGAAATACACAAAAGATTCAGGTTTAGACGGTGCAAGATTTTATAAAACGTTGTGGACGACACACAACGCTTTGCCAAAATAATGGATATTGCTTTCTTGAGAGTTTCCAAGAAGCCTGCTTTGGTAGCTCTCACAATCCGATTAAAGCTCAGTCGGAGTAGGTTACCGTGTTGCAGTAAAAATATTTTACAGATCAGTACAGTAATTCAATGTGATACTAAGAATTGAGACTCTTGTGTGTCTTTTAGTATTAACGGTGATTTGTGATGACACTGTTAATTTAAAATATTTGCTTGTACGAATACCATTTATATTTCAAATCATTTTATGTAACTAAACAAAAATAATGGTAACTCAGGGGATTAGCGCTTGCCAAATTTCTACCTAATCGCCAATAAACCAAGTTCAATCCCTATCGGCACCAATAATTTTCCACGTGCTCGGCGGCCTAACGTGTAGTGGCGGTGTAAGAATATTAATTACCCCATATTATCCCGTGGGTGTCGTAAGAGGCGACAGCGTCTTTCTAATAACGACTAAAAAACTGCGTGGCCAAAGCGTGACAACTATCTCAAATATGCCCCCTATGAGGCAATCTATGGGGGAGGCCTACATTCAGCGGTGAACTTCAATAGGCTGTAACGGTAACGGTAAAAAATTTAACACTAAATATTAAAAGACAAAATTTGTAAATTCTGTGTTGTCAAATATTAAACAGATTCATAACAGTGATATATCACTAATAATATATTAATATATTAAAAGATGCAAAATGGAAAGTAACAACATTTGGCATATTCGGATAACTTGAGGTTTTTGGATAAAACGGCCATCGATATATACGAGTATGTATTACGCACTAAAACAGCATTTTTTAAACCACGTAAGATAAATAATTACAATAGGGTCTATATATTATAATTCCCTTGGCTAGTAAGCTCAGCTCAGCTACTTATACTGTAAGAAAGATTCGTCAACTTACAGATGTAGCCACAGCTAGTTTGGTTTACTTTAATGACTTCAACATCATAATGTACTAGGGTATTTTATTGCGGGGGCATGCGGCTGATGTTATTTCCATTTTTGGGTTGCGACGAAAAGCAGCGCTATTTATAATTTACGCAACCGTGATTAAAAATTAAAGAAATTATAAAAACATTATATATTATGTACGCAAACGTGAATCTTGTTTAACAAGGAAAAATGACAGATATCATAGTGTATTGAAAAATGGTAGCAAAATAGGTAATCCAAAATTTACACTAAGAAAAGTAAATAATAATTCTTTTTTGAGCTGATGTTGCGTATACATCTTATACATATTATATAAGTGACTGCTTCGTTGGCCTAGTGGTAGTAAACGCGGCAGGTCCCGGCTTCTAATCCCGGGTCAGGCTAAAAAAATCAGTTATTAAGTTTTCTTCGGAAAAAAAAGGAAACTCTCACGTGCCTCGGAAAGCACGTAAAGCGGTTGTTTTTTCGCCAGCAGGGCTATTCACAATCGTCTCGGAAAGCGAAATCGATTCGGATTCGATAACTTCTCGCACCGAAACCAATAAACGCTATTAACATTAAACCTTCGGATAAAGGTCACTTAGATACATCCTATAATTATTGTATCGTCATTTAGTTACATGCATTTACGAATTTTGTAGATAAATAGGCTTTTGTATTTTTTTAGAGTAACACCTGCACAAAAACATAATGCAATATTTTGGAGTTAGCCATTGATATCGAATATAAAAAATATATAATTTAACTATAAAATAAATAACAAAAAAACTGAGATATGTCTCGTTTCTGTCGGGTCTGGGTTTTTTTACTATGGGGCGTGACCGTACTTCTTTGACGTTTGTTTTCGATAATTGTGACAGTTTGCATCGGAAACTTTACGAGAGCTCTGAGGCTGGCGAAAACTTTTCGAATATTGATGATTAGAATAGATAAATAAACCCTTTTAATTATAAGGTAGGTAACAAAAATTAATTACAATTATCTATAAGACGTATTTTCATATAATTACTTCAATATTTGCACTTAATCGTTAAGCTGAATTTTTGTGAAAGGTGTGTTTTTATAAGTTTTCTATCACAAATATATATATATATATATATATATATATATATATATATATATATATATATATATGCCGCTTTGTGAAACGAGACATATCTCAGTTTTTTTGTTATTTATTATATAGTTAAATTATATATTTTTTATATTCGATATTAATGGCTAACACCAAAATATTGCATTATGTTTTTGTTTAGGCGTTACTCTAAAAAAATACAAAAGCCTATTTATCTACAAAATTCGTAAATGCATGTAACTAAATGACGATACAATAGTTATGGGATGTATCTAAGTGACCTTTATCCGAACGTTAAATGTGAATAGTAATTTATTTTTTTTATTGATTTCTTTATTGGTTTCGTATTTTGTAGCATCCCATGATGCTATCAATAAGGTCTACGCCACCCATGTGGCGATTATATTCTCCAACAATATTTGGACGATCAATTGTTATGTACTGCTTGGTCTTCTTGTCATACCTCCTCACCTGTGCTTTTGGCATTTCTCCGACAAAACTGGATGCTAAATTTACTACTTTGTTATCTTTCCAGGCTACGGTTGCTACATCCACACCGTTGACATCAGCAACATACTCAACAGAATAGCCTCTGTCTTTTTTGGACATTTCTTTGTCTGTAGGTAATTTGCAATCTGGAATCCTGTTTCGCGTATTGTACCAAGACTCAGTATACCGTTTTGTGACAAGTATTCTAGCAGTGGCAAGCTTGTAAAGTAATTGTCAAAATATAATCTGTAATTTTGGTTGCGAGGTATTTCTCTTGATAGACGCACGATAACATTTGAGGAAGCACCAAGATCAGGTTCGTTGGGCAGTACCACATTTTCTGAGCCAGTTTCGGGTTCGATTTTATACGCAAATCCAGATACTCCACTGAGAACGTAAATCTTATAACCCCATTTGTGAGGCTTTTTCGGGTTATATCTTTTCAAGTTATTTCTAGCTTTCGTAGAGCATATTTGCTCATCGACGCAAAGATATTGTTCTAAAGGGATTTCAGAAAAAGATTGGTTTAATTTTTGTACAACTGGTCTAAGTTTGAACAGTCTGTCGAATTCCGGATGTTCGCGAAGCAAGTTTTGCAAATTGTCATTAAAATGTATAAATTATCGAATCTTATCAAACATCTTTACCGGCATTATTTCTTGAATCATAGGAGTTCCAATGGTGATACTCCAATGATGGGTAACTCGAGGAAGCTGAACCAAAGACATGATGTACACTATGCCAATAAATTGCTGGATGTCTGTTGTGGAAACCCGAAAATTATTATTGGGATCCTTTTGCACAATATATAAATTAGTTTGAGTTGCTATAAAATCAATTAAATCTTTAGAAAACAAGGACAAGAAAATCTGGATCGGCGTGTCAAGCTCTAAAACATTTGTTGGTAAGTTTTCGTTTCCAAGAAAACGTAACTGATGCTCATTCAAAAGCAGGCTTTTCATTTTCCATCGCAGGTTGAGTTTTAGTGGCTTTCTAGGTTGTACCACAGATTGGGTTTGTTGCGATCTAGTTGGCACAGCAGAAGTAGATGGAGACGGATCAGGTTGATTGTCTTCTAAACTATGAATGATCTCTTCAAGGTGCACTTCATCATCTTCATTTTCATCGCCAGAAAACTGCTCTTGTTCCATCTCATCCTCAGCTCGATAATCAGGATCTGCAACACTGTCATCGTCATCTTCCATACCATCTCCACTGTCTTCGTTTATTTCATTCAATAATTTGGCTATTTCGTCAGCCGGAAGAGGTCGAAAAGTCATTCTAAAAAGAAAGCAAATGAACCATGTAATGAGCTGCTTCATAAAAAAAAAAATACCCACGTTAGGCAATGTGACATTTCTGGTACAAACAAGCCAGACAGTCAAACTCAACGAAGGCATTCAAATACATAAAAACCCACAATACACCACAAAGTATATGTACTCATTTTGTATATTTTCGAAATCTACACAGTATATATCGCGTTTTTCAATTTTTTACATTTGTAAAAAATTTTTAATCATTTGTAAAAAGCAAGCAGGTAGTTTAGAACGCGCGGTCGACAAACAAGTGCTGTCACGCGGCACTAACGGCATCTACATTATTTGTGTTAAACTAAGTCGATACATCGATTTGTTACAGTCATGTTACAGTGTCGCGAAACGGACTCGAAATAATATTTTAATTTTAAATGACAAATAATCGGTTTGTGACAGCAATATCACACGGCGCTACAGAGGGTTAAGCAAATAATGCCTGTGTTTGGAGGGTCCGCCCTTCCATTACTATATCCATGTTACAAGGCAGTATGAATAAACATATTCTATATCCATATTAATGTTATATATTACTTAAATTCTATATTAATTCTATTCTTAGTTTATTTACTTATGTATACTGTAATAATATGTAATATCTATAATGTAATATCTTATTTCACTCCCTGAGGTTTTACATTTTTTAAAACCCTATCTTACCTAATGTCTACGTAATAAAAAGAAGATAATATATTGTCACAATTTAATGCTTCTATGTCCAGCGGTATGAACTGTGCGTCATATCATTATTTTCTATACATATTTGTCTTTTTTTAAAAGCAGTAATATAATTTTCAAACTTTGTTTTTTAAGCGCTTTCACTCAATCTCGTAGACTGATGAGACGGTAAACCGACATGACCGGAGAGAGATCTGCCGGGCTATTCACAATCGTCTCGGAAAGCTAATTCGACTCGGATTCGATAACTTCTCGCACCGAAACCAATAAAGAAATCAATAAAAAAAATAAATTACTATTCACATTTAACGTTCGGATAAAGGTCACTTAGATACATCCCATAACTATTGTATCGTCATTTAGTTACATGCATTTACGAATTTTGTAGATAAATAGGCTTTTGTATTTTTTTAGAGTAACGCCTAAACAAAAACATAATGCAATATTTTGGTGTTAGCCATTAATATCGAATATAAAAAATATATAATTTAACTATATAATAAATAACAAAAAAACTGAGATATGTCTCGTTTCACAAAGCGGCATATATATATATATATATAGCAGTATGATCGCTAACCAGGACCTGATGTTACTAGTTCAACTTAAAAATCGATTGCGTAGCCGTAACTTAAGGTTGTCTTCTCGTCGTAATTTAAAATTGATATTGTATATCAATTTTAAATTACGACGAGATATCAATTTTAAATTACATAACCCGACTATTCCCAGAGTGATGCATAGCCTCCTCGCCGGTGTCCCGGTAGTAAAACGACAATCTCGATATAACTTTGAAGCTTTGATTGGTACTTAAGGCATTAGCAGCATTGCACTGGAGCGTGCCCACTTCCAGCATTCCTTTTGCTATCCATTTCTTCCCTGCTAAATATCAGGATTGCATTTCGTGGAACAAATCATATTAAATCAATTATGAAACTTGTGAAAATTTTAAATTTAATTTCAACAGAATATGTTCTTTAGATTACAGAAGGAAAAAATTACATAACACGAAGCCAAAATTTAAGACACTCTAAGATAACTATAAAAATGCTAAAGGAATAAAAAATCTGTAAGATGCAAAGAAATATACAAAAGATTCAGGTTTCGACGGTGCAAGATTTTATAAAACGTTGTGGACGACACACAACGCTTTGCCAAGATAATGGATATTGCTTTCTTGAGAGTTTCCAAAAAGCCTGCTTTGGTAGCTCTGACAATCCGACCAAAGCTAAGTCTGAGTAGATTACCGTGTTGCAGTAAAAATATTTTTACAGATCAGTACAGAAATTCAATGTGATGCTAAGAATTGAGACTCTTGGGTGACAAACGAGCACACAATCCACCTGATGGTAAGTGGTTGCTCTGGCCCATGGACAACTACATTTATCCTCGATTACGAATCAAAATGCAGATGCGCTGCCACCCGTGAGGACTAAGATGGAATGCCTCGTTTCCAGTAAAAAGGTTCTCTGGTTCTCCACACTCACCATACGAAAGACAGCTGCATCAAGCTGCTATTTTACGTTTCTGTGAGAGCGTGGTCCTTCCCCGGTCGAGCCGACCCAATCGTGCTACAACTATACCAGAAATATAGCTGCAGCATGGCTCTACCACGTATAAAACCTATACTTCCTTGCACGAACACCATTTACATATATTTCAAATCATTTCATATAAGTTGAAACAAATAATGGTAACTCAGGGGATATGCGCTCACCTAAAATTGCCAATAAACCAAGTTGAATCCTTATCGGCACCAATAATATTCCACGTGCTCGGCGGCCTACCGTGTAGTGGCGGTGTAAGAATATCCACTACCCCATATTGTCTCGTGGATGTCGTTAGTGGCGACAAAGAGAAACTGAAACAGGAGATGAATTACACCTTGGATCGGTCTGCTCTTGTAAAACGTTCTAAAATAGTTGTTTGTCTAACATATTATATAAAAATGAAGTTTCAGAATGTAAGTCAAATTGTGTAATTTTTTTTGAGAGATTTAAAACGTCTGCAAAGTGATACTTCCGACGGATAGAGTCTGGGAGTATTGTTGTCTGATTTTTAACGGTATTATCCAACATATATATAAAAATCAGCTGTGAGAATAAACGTGAGGTGAGCTATATTTTTAATCTTGATTACCTGATACCTGAAAAATGGCCCACTGGCCAAGCTAGCAGGTAGGCGTGTGATCATAGTACATATACTCAATCTTACACATTTCGTTCGTCAGAAAATAAGTGACGTCTGGTGGCCCTGGGAACTTGGACTATAACTGACTACGTAGCGGTCTCTGGATTCATAGGGCAAGCGCAACTTTTTATATTTTCCGATGTTGACCTAGGTCCATTTCTATGTTATATACCGGAAGCCATAACTTCCGACGACGACGAACATGACACGTTACTACCTGCAATAATTTAATAACGCAGAATAATGTACATTGATCACTGTCACTAACATAGATTTCCAACAGCAATATATTACGTTTGATAGGCTATTCAAACTGACTATGCCTATAGTTCGAGCCACCCCCCCTAATTTTTGGTTTTTGGCCATTTTGACTCCCTAGGAGTGTAATGAGAACTTTTTGCCTCTACTCAACCATATCCCCTATGATATTCTCTATATGATAGGCTATTCAAACTGACTAGGCCTAAAGTTCAAGTCAAATCCAACTCATTTCTAGTCTTTACTTCCAATTACTTCCAATTAGCGACCAAACTTAATTTGCGCTTGCAATATGATTGGTGATTTCATAATTCATGGTAGCTTATAATTTGCCTAAAGGTGTGTCAACCTCGATGAAGTGCGTGGTTCAAATTTCGCAATATTGGAAATCTCTTTTAGTTTTTATTATTGCTTATTAGTGATCTAACCCACATAGCCCCGTTCCACAGATCGGCAAAAATAAATGATTATTGATATTATTGATATTGAAGAGTTACGCTTTAGTAGCTAAAAATGTTTTATTACCGTGTTTTTACAGAAAACTATTGTTTTATTAATATACTTTCAAAAACTATTTAAAACTTTTATTAATAATTAAAATGATTAATGAAAAATAATATGTATATTTACATTTTTTTATGTACATAACTGGTTTCACGGTTTTACTTTACCTACAAATGTACGTTTAATACACACCTATCCGGAAAATTAATAATTTTCTTCTGATTTTGAGCAAAGTTCGGTCCCCCAGGAAATATAATATTATACACGCAACATGCAGCTTGCAAAGATAATTAGAAGAATAAAGAATAAAATATCGACGCTGGAAAGGAAAAAATTACCAAGCGACACTTTGGTCGATATTGAGTTATATATATATATATATATATATATATCATTGGAATCAGATTTTTTTTCTGCGTCGATTGGTCCTACTGTCGTGCTTCTACGATGAATTTAATGTCGCTTAGTTATTTTAAAATTCGAGGATTTTTTGTAGTTTTCGGCGAACAACCGACAAAAATTTTCGTCATTTAAAAAAATATTACGTTTAGAACAATTTTTAATCTACCTTATTTCTGCTTAGTAAATTTTTCCTGTTTTTGATATAAATTATTATGGTTATAAGTTACTTTTTCCGGAACTTATGGAAAATTAAAAATTTATTTAGCTATCTTTTACTATTTAAAAATTTTATTTTTTGCAGCCTCTTAACCTGTCATTAAATATTAGCTATTTGTCATTTAGATATTTTTTACCAGGTCTGATTAACTAAAAGATGTCGTTTGGTGATATCTTTCCTTTCTGTAATTTTGTCGCTTAGATGAATGTGACATGCCGTTTTCTAATATATTTTGGCGTTATGTCTTTCAGGAATATTTATTTAATAAAACGTCAGTTGAGACTTCCGCGTTGATCTTGAACTGTTGTGTAACTAGGTTGTGATTTGATATTGAAGTAGTCGTAGGAACATGAAATTGACTTTTACATGGTAGAGCCATGCTGCAGCTATATTAGTAGTATAGTTGTAGCACGAATAGGTCGGCTCAACCGGGGAAGGACCACGCTCTCACAGAATATCAGCGTAAAATAGCAGCATAACACTGCTGTATTTCGTATGGTGAGTGTAGAGAACCGGTGACCCTTTTTACTGGCAAAGAGGCATTCCATCTTAGTCCTCACGGGTGACAACGCATCTTGAGTCTTTATTGAGGATAGATGTAGATGTCTATGGGTCACAGTAACCACTTACCATCAGGTGGACTGTGTGCCTGTTTGTCACCCTATTATATAAAAAAAAATTGAATCACCGTGCTACAAGCTGGCGCTTAGTTAATAAGTGTGTGACCACGCGTCCCAATGACTCGCCGCTTGGTATAGAGAAGCGGTAATTATTTTCATTTAAGTGTTACATAATCTGTTCGCGCCAAACGCTGATTTCAGAATCGACGTTAGAGGGCGCGCGGCTCGGTGCCATACCGGTTTTGACGCGGTCGAGCGGTGGGTGTTGAGAACGCGTAAAGGCGAAAGCGAGTCGTCTGTCAGCTGTGCTTGGGACAGCACGCTGTCATTTTTTGTCGGGAATTAGGCGCGGCTAGTAAATTTACTGCCTAGGATTTGTGACGCGTATTCCTTGCTGTAGAGCTTCCCCGAGACTCATTGTGTCGGACTCAGAATCTGTATAAGTGCATTCGACAATATTAGCTAAAGCGGCCTTTGATAGTCTAGAAATAACTGTTGCTACGCGAAGCGGTAGTGACCTTTGATCCGGACACTCCCTGTTCATTTTGTGTGTTAGGCTTTATAACAAACGAGAGTTAGTGGCTTCTGTAAGTTAGTTAATAATACGATAGAGTTAATGGACTGTCATCGTGACGAACGAAGAAAGTGACTGTGGACGGCGCCGCGGAAGATCACCTCATTTTGGAGCAGCCTGGAACTCGGCCGCTGCTGGTCGCCTATGCTTGCCAAGGCCCCACACATTCACACCTCCCTGTACACTACTCGCCATCCATTATTACACACACTCATGGCCTGCCCAAGCCTTGGTGCGAAGTTAGCTTTGGATATAGGTAAGTAAGCTACATCTAAAATTCTCCCTGTTGAATGGCCGTAGTATAGAACGCTCCCCCATATAGTTTAGTGTAACTAGAGGTTTTCCACTTTGGCCTTAGGAGGCCCGACCTACGTCTGCTCGTCGAAACTCAGCTGAATGGGCCCCTGAGCATTTGAGCTTTAGAGGAGCAGCCGTAGGTCGTAACATACTGGTAGCAGAGCGTGGTTCCAGGTTTGATTCCCCGGTCGATCCCGACCATAGTGTTTGATAAAAATTAAACAATTCTGGTGGCAGGGAGCGTTAGTTTGATTGGTTTGATTTGTATCTACAATCACGCCCGTCCGTAATACGTATAAATATTTTTTTGTACGTAATAAGAAAATTATTTTCCTTTGTTGCTTGCTTATTTGGTTAGCGGGTAGATTTGAAAGCCGCGCCCTTTTAGTGCGCGAGCGGGAGTTTTTCTAGATCTAGAGGTATACGTCATGTAGGTAGATGGATCATCATCATCATAACATCCCTTCACAAGTCCACTGCTGAACATAGGCCTCCCCCAAAGAATGCCACAAAGCACGGTCCTGAGCCACCTACATCCATCGACTTCCTGCATATCTTACCAGGTCGTCACTTCATCTAGTAGGGGGACGCCCTACACTTCGCCTGCCGGTACGAGGCTGCCACTCGAGAACCTTTCTTCCCCATCGGTTGTCGGTTCTTCGAGCTATATGGCCGGCCCATTGCCACTTCAGCTTACTAATCCGTTGGGCTATGTCGATCACTCTGGTTCTACTGCGGATATCCTCATTTCTGACTTTATCACGCAGAGAAACTTCGAGCATAGCCCTCCCCATAGCTCGCTGAGCGACCTTGAGCTTCCTCATCCGGCCAGCAGTGAAGGACCACGTCTCAGTTCCGTATGTCAACACTGGCAACACGCACTGGGTGTACAGTCTCGTTTTCAAGTTTTGAGGTATACCTGACGAGAAGATGTGCCGTAATTTCCCGAACGCTGCCCAGCCGAGTAGAATCCGTCAATTGACCTCTCGGTCGAAGTTGGACTTACCTAGTCGGACTATTTGTCCCAGGTAAACATACTCGTCAACAACTTCGAGCTTAGTGTTCCCAACAACTACCGGCATAGGTGTGACATGGACATTAAACATGATCTTTGTTTTGTCCATGTTCATCTTAAGACCTCTCCGTTGGCAAACACTATTGAGGTCATTGAGCATAGTGCTTAGGTCCTCCAGCGATTCTACAATAAGGACTATATCGTCGGCAAATCGAAGGTGAGTGATGTACTCGCCATTGATGTTGATACCGTATCCTTTCCAGTCCAGCAGCTTGAAAACATCTTCCAATGCAGCGGTAAAGATATTCGGGGATATGACGTCACCCTGTCTTACACCTCTCTGCAATTCGATAGGATTCGTACTCTGGTTCTGTACTCGGATAGCCATCGTAGCCCTACTGTACAAGCACTTCAACACTTTGATATACCGGCAGTCAACTTGGCATCGCTGAAGGGACTGCAGCACCGCCCAAATTTCGACGGAATCAAAGGCTTTCTCATAGTCCACATACGCCAGACATAGTGGCAAATTGTACTCCTCGGACTTCTGTACTGTCTATGGTGCTAAAGCCTTTTCGGAAACTGGCTTGTTCGGGAGGCTGGAAGTCGTCAAGTGTGCGCGCGAGACGATTCGTAATGACTCTTGAAAACAGCACGTAGACGCGGCTCAGAAGGGAAATCGGTCTGTAGTTCTTCAAGAGAGCGTTGTCACCTTTCTTGAAGAACAAGACCACCGCACTTCTGCTCCACGCCTCCGGTGTAATGCCACCATGGAGGACGGAATTAAAGAGCTTATGAAGGACTTCAAGTACCGGTTTTCCTTCCGCTTACAGAAGCTCCGCTGTAATTCCATTCTCGCCTGGGGCCTTGCCGTTTTTAAGGTGCTGGAGAGCCATTCTAATCTCGCTCAGACTGACGTCCAGGATATCATCGGAATAATGTCGGATAAGACTCGCTCTTGGATCGTTACTTACACTTGCGTGCGGCTCCAACGATGACGTGTACAGCTGCCCATAGAACCTCTCAATCTCACTCAAAATCTCAGGTGCCCCGGAAACGATGCTGCCACATTCGGTTTTCAGCTTTAAAAGTTGGCTCTTTCTGGCAGACAGATCTCTGGCAAAGACTTTGGAGCCTTGGTTTCGCTCGATCGCTTCTTCAATACGAGCTGTATTGAAGTTGCGTAAGTCCCGTTGCATGCATTTGGAGATCTGTCTGTTCAGTTGCCTGTATGCTGTCAAATCTGTTGAAGAATGTAGCTTCATCTACCGTCTAACAGCCATGAGATTAAGAGTGTGATCGGAGAGTCTTTGTGTTCTTCTGCGGTGGGTCTTGCAGAACTTAGCTCCGACCGCATGGACAGTTTCCACGAGCTTGTCATTCAAATCGTCCACTTCATTGCAGTCTTCAAGGCACTGAAAACAGTTTTGTAACTCGAGCTGAAAGGTTCCGGGACTTTGGATTAGAGCACGAGGGGGACGGAGCGTTGACTTCATTAGACGAGACCTCTCCAACTTAACGTTTAGGTTCAGTATGCATCTAACCATTCGGTGATCGCTGCCGGTTTTCACCCTCGCGATCACTGAGACATCACTGAACAGTTGTCGTCTGGTCGTCATAATGAAGTCAATCTCATTTTTTGTCGAATCGTCGGGGCTCGACCAGGTCCACTTCCTGTGGGGCCGCTTCTGGAAGAAAGAGTTCATCATAAAGAGGTCCTCTTTCTCCATGAAGTCGGCCAGCTGCTGGCCCCTTGGGTTCCGTTGGCCTATTCCAAATTTTGCCCACTTTCAGCTCACCGTTCTCTTTTGTGCCTAGTTTTGCATTGAAGTCTCCCAATAACACCGTATATTGGGTTTTGGAGCAATGCATGGCTCTAGAGATATCCTCATACATTTCCTCCACCTCCTGATCGGGGTGTGCCGAGGTTGGTGCGTAAACCTGTATGATCTTCAGCGAATACCGTTTGGTGATTCTGAGTATAAGGTACGCAACCCTCGTCGACACACTCTCAATCTTTACCACGTTGTTAACGAGAGGCTTGTGGACGATAAATCCGACAGCTCCTTGGGACAGATGGTCGCCCTCCCGGTAATAGAGCAAGTTGCCGGATTCGAGGATTACCGTGTTCTTCCCCTCTCTTCGGACTTCGGATAATCCTATAATATGCCAGCGTAACTTGTCTATCTCTTCTTCCAGCTCCACAATCTTCTCGTCAGTCCTCAGGGTGCGTGCGTTGTATGTTGCCAGGTCGAGTCGTCGTAGGTGGCAACCGAACCTCCACCGGAGATTCTTAGCACCCCCTGCCCCGCCGTTACCATGGTCGCCACCGTAGCCAGGAATAGCGGGGCCGCCGGGGACTGGGGGCCGTCTCTGCGCAACTTTCATCATGGGGGGTATATTGCCATAGTTGCCACGCCTGGCGAGCGGGTTGGCAACCGCAGTTTTTTATTGAATTTTTCCGTTACCAGGAAGATGCTGCTGCCCATCCCCTGCCTGTTTCCCTTTGTCGCCTTTTATGACACCCACGGGAAGATATGGGGTAGTGGATATTCTTAACCGCCACTACACGGCAAAGGTAGATAGATATTATCACGTAATCGGTTAATTATCGTTGTCGGATAGTTGTAGTAGATTGCTTATCTAAGGGTCAATTTCCGAGCGAGGCATTTTTTGTTGATCGACCGTGATGTGTATCTTTAGTCATATTGTAATTTGTATTTGAGCTAAAGAGTAGTAATTTGTATTTGCGCAATTTGAATTTAACTTGATTTGATCGCACTAGTGTTTGTTATTTGTTGATTTGATTTGTGTCTTTTCTTTTGTGCTAACTTGTATTTGATTGATAAGTAGTGGTTCGTATTTGTGTAATTTCTATTCAACTCGATTTGATAGGAACTGCATTTATTAACTGTTAATTTTTTGTTGTATTTTTTATTTGTTATCTTTGTTATTTGTGCTCGAACCGCGTCGTAATTTGTATTAAGTAGCGATGTCATCACCCAAGCTACTAATCCGTTGCCTGCGGACTGAGTTACGCTGGGCCACAAGCGCCCATGCTTTGATAGATAGACCGGATAGGGTCCATAACTTGATGAAGCGGTTCGAGCAGGTGGATGCTCGAAGGGCCGCAGTGGAGGAGGTTTACGCTGAGCTCGAGGATTTGGATGTGGAGAAGGGAGTCCTGGACTCCTGCTTCGCGGACTATAAGCAGTTTTTTTCGCTCACGGACGAGTTGATCGAGGCTGAAGGCAGGTATGCCGAGGAGGCATGTGAAGCTCGGATGAGTGGCCTGCCCGAGTCCTCTCGGAAGCAGCTTCAGCCGGAGCTGTTGGGACGACTCCCAACTCTGGACCTGCCAAACTTCTCCGGGGTCCTTTTCGAATGGCTGACCTTCGTTGGTCTTTTCGACAGCCTAGTGGACGCCCGGAGTGACTTGACCCCGAGCCAAAAGATGGCGTACCTCCTGGCCTCACTGGAGGGGGAGGCCCTGGGCGTCGTCGGCCACTTGAGATTGTCGGACGACGCCTACCAGACTGCTCGGGATATCCTAGCCAGAAGATACGCCAACGTCCGGCGAATTGCGGACGAACATGTTAGGCAGCTTCTAAGCCTCCCGCTGACCTGTTGGATCCAGACTTGGTGGCCTGTAATACGTTGAAGCGGCTGGATTTACCAGTAGGCGAATGGGCTTTTTTGTTGCTCCGCATCGTGCTGTCCCGTCTACCTCTCGATATTCCGCCCTTTTATGACCTGCTGCGGTTTTTGGAGGAGCAGTGCCGGCAGATCGAGAACGCGACGGGCGCCGTTGACGACTTACGAGCCGTGCCCAGTGAGAGGCTGAATCCGCCAGGCAAGTCGTCGTCAACCCCCCCCCCCCTGCTCCTATTGTCGAGCATCTCATCATCGGGTAACGTCGTGCCCGAAATTATTAGGTAAGCCGATTCCAGCGAGGCGAACTATCGCCAAGGAGCGCCGCTGGTGCTGCTCATGTTTGGAAGGGCACCTCCAGCGAGACTATCCGCATTGGCAGCCCTGTCTGCATTGCCAGGGCAATCACCATGCAGTTTTGTGCCTGGGTGTGAACGGCGTCTCCTCTCGGGGCTCTGCCAGGCCCTCGACCCCCACGGGCGGGGGCGCTCAGCCACGCCCTCTGCCGGGCGACTCTCGGCAACCGCTGGCCAGCCACCAGGCCCCTAAGTTTGGAAGGGGTCCCTCCCCCGACCAGTCGGAGGGTAATTCCCACAGGAGCGGGGGTGTCATCACCCCCCCTCAGCGTGTGGAGAGGAACTTCACGGCCACTCATCGGTCCGCTGGACCCTTCTCACTCCGGTTAGCTGAGTGGCCGCGACTGATGTAACACTGTTCCCCATTTGATGGAGGCGGCCCTGGCTAGCTGCCGCCTTAGCTCCCACCACGGCCGCCTCCACTGAGCCTTAAGCCGTCAACAGTCCACTTGTCAAAACGTTCTGTTGCCGACGGCCTCAGTGAAGGCGTATAACCCGAGTGGCGACTGTTAGCGGTTCGCGCTCTATTGGTCTCGGGTTCACGCCGTGTGGCCTCCCCTTGGTGGTGGGAAGATTAGGGCCCCCTTGGAGCGTTGAATCACGCTGTCAAGGGGTATTCGATTTGGTTTGGTCGAGCACTTAGATAAAAATTCTTTGAATTAGAATTAAAAAATGCTTTGGGCTTTCCGCGAAATTTTCCTATTTGTAGCGGTTGTGATTAAAAGAATTGAATTTAATCTACTCCTTTAAATGCTGCTGCATATGTTTTGTAAATATGTTTAATCACGGTATTTGATTGTTGTGTCTGTTTGCTGAAAGGAAAGTTTGAATTCATTTGAAATTGAATGTCGCGCTGTTTGGAAAATTATGTATATGTTTGTGATAGTGTTTAATCATTTTCCTTTGTGAAAAGGAAGGCTGAAATTAGATAACCCTATTTGTGCCGAAGTAAACAAAAGTCAATTCTCCTTTGGTTTACATTTTGTTGGCACTGTATAAGTTATTTAAATGAGAAATAGGGCTGCCTCTTGCGTTTATTGTTTTGTTTAATTTGTCAAGTTGACCTATGTGCATCGGTGATTAATTTGGTTGAATTGATTCTGTAGTTGAACATTGATGCTTTGAAAAATTAGTTGAAATATGAGCATAGGACTACTTGCCTAACAGGCTGGCTAGTTCGCTCCAAACGCTGGTTTCGGAATCGACGTTAGAGGGCGCGCGGCTCGGTGCCATACCGGTTTTGACGCGGTCGAGCGGTGGGTGTTGAGAACGCGTAAAGGCGAAAGCGAGTCGTCTGTCAGCTGTGCTTGGGACAGCACGCTGTCATTTTTTGTCGGGAACTCGGAATAATTAGGCGCGGCTAGTAAATTTACTGCCTATTGTAGATTATCAGATGGAAATCAGCTGTCGCACCATTTGGTAAATGATTATATGGTGGATGGCCTGACTATGCCTACTTGTTTGAAAGTTCATACTAGGGACTATCTGTGCGTTCGTTCGGCTCTCCACAGACGACGTTCATGGGGAATTTGGGGGTGCTCTCTGCACTGAAGCTTAGGAGGTCACTCTGGGCCGCTTCGTGTCGCGTCGCTGTTTGCAGACCTGATCCGGTCGGATTGCAAAACTAATCATAGGAGCACAGATAGGTGTTTGAAGGAGGTCGTCGGAATTCTGTTTAGAATTAGGACTTATTTATGGGCTGCGATGTCCAGGAAGGGCATCCAGTTCAACCCTCCGGCTGGCCCACGTTGGGGCTGTAATTTTGAGGCGTTGGTTAGGGTTGCAAGATCCAATGGGGGGCCTAAGGTGGCCTAGTTTGGTTGTAAATTCGGTCTTGCAACTTGCCGTCGCGACCTTGTCCCGCTGACCGGTTTACTCGCGGACCTAAATCCTTGTGTCCGGGACGGGGGTTTGTTCGCTCCAAACGCTGGTTTCGGAATCGACGTTAGAGGGCGCGCGGCTCGGTGCCATACCGGTTTTGACGCGGTCGAGCGGTGGGTGTTGAGAACGCGTAAAGGCGAAAGCGAGTCGTCTGTCAGCTGTGCTTGGGACAGCACGCTGTCATTTTTTGTCGGGAACTCGGAATAATTAGGCGCGGCTAGTAAATTTACTGCCTATGATTTGTGACGCGTATTCCTTGCTGTAGAGCTTCCCCGGGACTCATTGTGTCGGACTCAGAATCTGTATAAGTGCATTCGACAATATTAGCTAAAGCGGCCTTTGATAGTCTAGAAATAACTGTTGCTACGCGAAGCGGTAGTGACCTTTGATCCGGACACTCCCTGTTCATTTTATATGTTAGGCTTTATAACAAACGAAAGTTAGTAGCTTCTGTAAGTTAGTTAATAGTACGATAGAGTTAATGGACTGTCATCGTGATGAACGAAGAAAGTGACTGTGGACGGCGCCGCGGAAGATCACCTCATTTTGGAGCAGCCTGGAACTCGGCCGCTGCTGGTCGCCTATGCTTGCCAAGGCCCCACACATTCACACCTCCCTGTACACTACTCGCCATCCATTATTACACACACTCATGGCCTGCCCAAGCCTTGGTGCGAAGTTAGCTTTGGATATAGGTAAGTAAGCTACGTCTAAAATTCTCCCTGTTGAATGGCCGTAGTATAGAACGCTCCCCCATATAGTTTAGTGTAACTAGAGATATTCCACTTTGGCCTTAGAAGGTTCGACCTACGTCTGCTCTTCGAAACTCAGCTGAATGGGCCCCTGAGGATTTGAGCTTTAGGGGAGCAGCCGTAGGCCGTAACATAATCTTTTTTAGTTGTGCTAATGTTTGAGTTAGTCATATTTTACAACTGCGTTTTTCGAAATTAAGAGACCTAAGTTATATTATATAATTATATAAACAGGTATTAGTCCCAAGTACCTCGTTAGAAAATAATATACCAAGGATTAGTTAATATAATTAACTTTTATTTTGATGGTAACATAATTTTGTTTTTCTTTGCAGAACACCTTACCTATACAAACTGTTTCTGAAGATTATAATGTCGTATAATTCTAAGAAAAATATTTGATTATTTTGAATTATTTCAAAGTTGCTGCTCGCCGGATGATTCCAACGTTGTTGCTGATTTTGTCGCTGATATGGAACTTCAGGGAAAGGACATTTTTATTCCATCGTCTGTTGTGCCCATCGGAGGTAGATCCCAGCTATGTATTGATAGCTCATGTAAAATTGCATCTTATTATCGGGCCTGGGCTGACGCGTCAGTGTCCCAGGATGCAAACACCAAGAAGATAAGAAGTATAATAAAATATAAGAAGTATAATAAAATAAAGAAAATTCCGCTTCCAGGTCCTTCAAAAGAGTCATTGCTAACGCAAAGCAGTGCAATGATTCGTGTGTAAATCTGCAGAATTGGCGAGATATTAGTTCGCGTTCCATCGGAAATCCGTGCATTCTAGTCAGTCGCCAAGACTGTCCAAGGGAACTTCTGTCAGCCATCTCTTTCATCTCTGCACAGGGAGAACGACTCACTGGCCTATACCACAAAAGAGAAAGCCGATCTGTTAGACTCTCTTTTTGCGTCCAACTCGACTTTGGTGACGGGAGGAATACACTGCGGATTATTCTGCGGTGTGAGTGCTCAGTGCGCAAAGCGCTCCTCTCCTTGAATGTTAACAACTCGAGTAAACCTGAATAAGTTCCTAATATTGTGCTGAGGACATGTCCTACCATGCGCAGAGGTAGTCTCGAACTCATGGAGATAGCTTTAGTGCACCCGATACCTAAAAATAGCGACAGTTCAGCTTCAAGCCTAATACCTCCTTGTACTCCTTTATCATGGATATCATTATAAACTGCCAGCTGATTACGTACCTTGAGGTCCACCATTTAATTAGTAACTGCCAATACTGTTTTCATCACGGTCACTCAGTTGGTGGTCTTCTAGTGTACCTGACTCCCAAGATGATGGATGCAGTAGAGTCCAAGAGGAAGACGTTGGCCGTTAGTTTGGACATATCAAAGGTCTTCGATCGGGTTTGGCACAAAGTAATTGTTTCGAAGCTTCCTTCATATTTGCTTCCCAAGAAATTGTGCAATTGGATTACCAGTTTTATCGAATGTTCTAACTGCAAGCTAATTTATGGTAGGATTCCACAAGGCTGCGTGCTAACACCTCCACTGTTTATGTTGAATATCAATTATATGTTGCAAACTAGTAACATTCATTGGTATACGGATGACAGCACAGGTGATGTGTTTTACATCAACCGTACCAATGTTTCTCGGGAACACGTCGTCGAGTACCGGAACAAGCTTGTGTCTGAATTCAAATCTTTGTTAAATAAAGTCTCGGATTGGTCTCTGAAGATACAGGTTTGCGTCTTTACCGCTAAAGAGAACCCCTTTGTTATATCTCTTCAATTTCAGGGCTTTTTCATTTTCGGCGTCCATTTATCGAATGATGTATTATATTTATTTGGGTTAATTCCAGCCACCAAATTCCACATCGTAACAAAACTGACGATGCCATCCACACCATCTGGTTGCTTGGGGTCCATCACTATACGATTTATTTGGAGTTTCTTTCCTTGCTACAACTTTTTTGTGCAATTGTTTACTACTGGCAATTTTTCCAAACCAAAGTAGGCTTTCAAGAAGCGAGCTTACTCCTTTTTAAAATGCCGGCCATCAATTTCCCTGGTGTTGTGGATGATCGTGCGTGGCGCTAGACACTTACCATCAGGCGAGCTGCATGCTAGTTTGCACTCTCTTCTATATATAAAAAAGTTTATAGTTCGTTAAATAATTCTAAGTAATTAGCTTTACAATGTACTTCTCAATTCTTTTTATTTTTATAAAATCCAAGGTCTCTAACGATATTCGTAACTGGTGAAGGTACTTTTAATTTTAATTTAGAAGGCTGTTTTGTTTCGGGAACGTGATATTGAATCGCGAGATTGAATATTTTTTCTCATTAAAAAAATAGATGTTTAATAAACAATACTAGTGTTTTTTTCTCTTTTAAACTTTAAATCCGCATTGAATTACTAGGGGCAAAACCTCATTTTAATTTGTTCTCTGGTAAAAATATCCCAGACAGAAATTATCAATCATGAAGTGGTCAGTAACTTTTACCAGACCATAGAAATGTTCTTTATATAGGTATTTTTCCATGCTTAAATTCTTCAAAAATGTCTGATTATGTTTTTTTTTTTCGGTTGTTACTTCAAGAGTCGGTTGTCGGTAGGTCGATTTTTCCCGTCCGTGATTTTTTTATTTTTTTTTTTTACTAAGCGACACTAACTTCGGAAATAGGTAGGTATTTAGTTTCCAAACAGCTTTTTAATCATGTAAGAATCATTCGAATAGGGTAAATAGTACAATTAATATGAATTTTTTTTTCAAAATTTCAAACTTAATACGTATTCTTGAGTAGTTATGTTTTTGAAATATCGTATTAATATTAGGATTTTCTGTGCGCGAAATCTTTATTTTATTTAATATGGATTTTACGGATATCAGCTTAAAACAAGAAAGAAAATCTTCTTTTTTTAAATAAATATTTTATTAAAGAACATTGATAATTGAATTTAAAAGAAGATACTAATTAAAAAAGGCACATTAAGATATTTAATTATTTAAAAAGCACTAAGGAAATCAATTACTTCTTGTTTTAAATATTAAATATACAAAACTACTGATGATTTCTTTGATGTTTAGTGAGAGGCGACACACAGAAATTGAAACAGGAGATGAGCAGCTGCATTTTCCTGATAACAACTCAAAATCATAAAATATCTGCGGCTGCCAACCCACCACCACGAACAACTGACAATTATGGAAATACGCCCCCTAAAAAGAAATCTATGGGGAGGCCTATGTTCAGTAGTGGACTTTTATAGGCTGTAATGGATGGAATGGAACATTTTTTTTATATTAATGTGTTAAAGTTACTAACGAACTATGTCCACTTAATGGTCAACGGCAACTACAGTTCAGTAATTACTTACAGTTCGTGGAAACTTTATTTAAAGTAGGTATCTACAGATGCGTTGTCACCCTGGAGGCTAAGATTAAACTCAAGCCCTGATTATACTTAATATTTTACTCTTCTAATCGAAACACAACACAGAACCTGCTGCTATTTGGCATCAGCTATAGACAAGAATATGACACCAACCCTAACGGACTATTAGAACAGTAGTACGATATATAGATGGTAATCTAGTAGGGCCCCACCTATAGAATAAAAATAATTTAATCACGATTTCGTTATAATAATTCATTTAAATTTTTTATATTCTAAAAAAAAAAACAAAATTCTGTATACAGAAATAATAAATAAAATGTTGAAGTCTTGTCCTCCTTATTTAAAAATACGGAGCTTAAAGTAAATTCTTATTCTGCTGAGTTGCGACTGCAACTAATTTCTTTTACCCCAGTATTAACTGGATGCTTTCAACGTTTCTTATTTTAAGTAACTTAATTATGAACATAATTATGTTCTAAGTCCATGTTCTTTACGGAATATATTAAGCCTTAACATAATTTTCATATTAACTAATAATGCAAAACTGTTTAATAAAAATTAATACGCTATAAATATTTAAAATTTAAATGAAATTAATCGGCCGAAGTGGAACTATTTTTGCGCACTATACTGCAATTTTTAGGTCTAGTGCTTTTCCTCTGAATTACTACGCTCTCTATTTAGTTTTTTTTATCGGGTCTTCATGATACCATCAAACTGTTGTAATATTATAAAAAAAACTCAGAGAGTACATGATTTGAGATGGCAAGAAAATTGTATTGAATACTGGAGTAAAAGTTATTTTGCGAAGGTCTGTAAAAATATCATTTCATAAATTATAAAATAGTCCCTTTTACCTTAAATGCAACCCTTTTTTGTATTACATTTACAAAAATGAATCTCATTAAAAATGTAGGTACAATAATGATTTATATGTTTTCAAAATATCAAAATCACAAATACTTGTTTTAGTGATTACATTACAATACGATCTAATTATCCAGGCACTAATAAAATACGCGACGTATAAATAATCTATTTAGTACCGCAACCTCACACAATGATTGCATATAAAGCAAATCTCCAGTATATATGAAGTTAATAATGGTGACAGGTCAGTTGTAAAATTTTTCAAGTTCCTATATAATGGTAATAAGAAATACTAATGAATTCATTGAAACTGACTTAAAAACGAGGAATGATACAGCTATCCCCTTTGAATATATTGGTGTTTAGACTTGAGGCTATATTGCATTGTATTGTATATATTGAAGAAGTGATTGAGATTAGACTGCTTTACGACAAACGTGGGTGTCACTATAAGCGACGGAGGGAAATCAAAATTATAAAGAATTGAGAAGAAAAGACTGTATACGAAACTGTGGTTGCCTACTCGCTTACCAAGTGTAGAAAGCAAATATGAGGCTACCTATGGCAAAGGCTTTTATTCAGCAGTGGATCTGTGTTGAATAATAAATGTATAGTTAACTCTCGCCGGATAGCTAAAGCAGAGGTATAGAGCTATAGCCGTGGTAGCTCACGGTCTTTTATCGTAAATTTTATATCACGCGAGCAACTTGAATTTGATCCTCACCAGCACCAATAAAAAAATTTATACCATTTCACGTGCTTGACAGTGAAGAAACATGCATGTAAAATATTATCAAGGACATGTGAAGTCCGCCAATACGCCAACATTTCGAAGAAAAAGCTTTGAAGGAAACATCTGATCTGATTAATCTATGTGTTATAGGAACTAAAACAAAACATTTCAAAGACGAATACGAGGGAATTGACAATCGTAATAAGCGTATAACGTGCGATAGTAAGTAAAATTTCCTGTAATATTTTGCTCTCGACTTCTCGTCTCTCCGTTAACACAATCGTAGTTTTGTGTCATTTAACTAAATTTAGTGTACGTTCAACTAATATTCGAAACCCTTTAAACTTTCTATTTTTTCTATAATATTTTGTTTCCATATTATCTTCTCTCCACCACAATTTTCCTTTTTGGGCAAAGGCCTCAAAAGGAAAACTATATTGCACCTCACATTAAATACACCAGCTTACTTGGAGGTGGTGCATTTGGTGACTGCCTTAATGCTCTCACTGACTGCGTGCTTGATGAGTTCACCGGGAAACAGTAGTCTCACGGTGTTCTGCGCTTCCCGTGATGTAATAGTCGAATGCTTGTTGTAATGAGCCAGATGAGAGGCCTCTGCGGCTATGTGTTCGAAGATATCGTTAACTAACGACTTCATTATGGACATCGCTTTACTGAATATACCAGTATCGGGATGCACCTGTTTGACCACCTTGTACAGATATAGATGGCGTAACTCTCCTTCCTATTGTACTTCTTCTTCTTCTTATCGGACTTGGAGATGTTTTTCTGAGCCTTGCCTGACTTCTTGGCGGCCTTACCACTGGACTTCGACGGCATATTAAATAATATTTATTGTTAACGTATACACTTAAACTATGTCAACACGGATCAATATAAAAATATTTTAACTCTGAACTTATTAGTTAATTCTACGGTGTCTCTACTACTTAGAGGTATAACGAGCGTGTAGAGTGTAGACCAACTAATCAGAAGGGGAAAGAGAAGGAGAAGGGGATGTGGGATTTAGAAAAATAACGCAGACGGATTTAAATAATAATTTTTTAAATAATCCAATAAAATATATTATATTTGCTGCATATATCTTCCTGTTTAGAAGTTCTTAAAGATATTATTTGTAATTCTTGTTTTTTGACATTTTGCATAATGAAAAAATAATTTGCAAATTTTTTATATGTTAATTAAGACTAGAATAAAGTTAATTTATAAGGAGCATTATATATTATTATGACGGTGTATGTGACGTGGTCATGTATCCAAAGATAGGTACCTAAGTAGGAATTTGTTATTTCGGCATATTTTTACCTATTAGACCCTATTGATTGATTTAATCATGGTAGATTAAATGTCCACATGCTAAGTTGATAATAATAATTATTATTATTAATATTGACTAATTAATGTAGCTCTTGTCGTATTGTTACCAATATAAAATAGGAGGACACAAAATTTTAACAACCTTTTAATTTTATGAATTTAATACGAATTAATTCTATGTAATAAGAAATTCTTATTTATGTAGAGCTTTGCTCTACACATTTGAATACTTGCTTAACCGTTTGTAAAATGCAAATGGAAGTACTATATCGGTAAAATGGTAAGCCGCAAAAACACAAACATCTCTGGCGTGTGTAAAAGTTCCATTACGGTGTTCGAGGTCTAAACTTTTAGCATTATTTTACACGTAGCATTTGTTTTCATTGTATTTTCATATTAAATCTCTCTCTGTACTTACGGAGAGTTAGCCGCTCCCCGAGCTGAACACCTATTTCGTTGCTCGTATCTCTTTACAGACTTCTAAAGAGGTAACTCAACGTGATAGGAACGAGTAGCTTCCAAACTTTAGGTTTTTAGGTAAGTGGATGCTGTGGCCTATAAGCATCTAAATCTATCCTTAATTAAGACTCAAAATACAGAATCGATGTCACCTCTAAGGACTGAGATGGAATGCCTCAATTCCAATAAAAACGGTATCTTGTTTTTTACACTCACTATACGAAACACAGCAGCATTAAGCTGCTATATTACCATGGTGTAATCGCATGACATTTGTGTTACAGCCATAATAAAGCTGCAGCGTAAAGCTTTTACGAAAGTACAGTAACTTACAGCCTATATACGTCCAACCACTACTAGATTTAATCCTCCCCTCACTTCTAAGAGGGTTTAGGGGTCTGCTTGGCTGCTCCCGTGCGTGTGGCCGGACTACAGATGTCCTTGAAATATTTTGTTTCTCAGGTTTTCCATGATGATTTTCTATACTGTCAAACATGGTTAATCAGCATTTAAAATAGCAATTAGATATTTCATTGGCGCCGCGCCGGTCAAGCGCTGATCCTGACATACTCCTCTCTTTTTGAAGGAAGGTATTGCTTTAACCGTTGCACTTGATAGACAAAGTGACGATCATTACAGCTGTATCAGACGTCTCGCATCTTTAATACTCTACTTCTGCCCGTTGCCGTTCTGAGTAATTTACGTCTGACGTAAATGATATGGTTATACCGCCAATTTATCGAAAGCCATTAAATATTTCTACAATTTCCCACTGTCACCTCATACGAAAACTATATTGTTGATGGAATAATGATGGATGGAAAAAAAAGAATAAATAATTATTATAATATAATAAATAATACTCCCATTATTGTGGTTCCAATAATCATTCGTATTTGTCATCTCTCAACAGTCCCTGAACAGTCCACAGCTAAAAATGGAACTTTCCCATAGACTTTCCTATCTTTTAACCGATACAGGCGATGGATCGCAGTATCAAATGCCTCACGTTTTTGGTACATACGTTTTCGGTCTGGTGATTTTAAGCCTGGTAAAATTACGAGATCGTTATAATATGATTATGTCCTCCAGATCGAATTCCGGCTATGGCGGCCAGTCTCAACGAGACTAGTCAGGATTATAGTGCTAGAGTGTATGTGTAAGCACAAGTGCACTCACTATTCCCTCACTATATTAAGAACCGTAATCCGAAATGACCGGTAAGATTGATTTTGCAAATACGTTCCTTTAAAATTTTAAAAAAATAAAATAACTTCACAATCCGAAGTCGGTGCTAAGCTATAGTGTATAAAAAATTAAAGACCCGACGATGTTTTTATCTTGTTGAGTGGACTAATAAATATCACAATCTCAATGTCGCCTAAATTATATACCATACCATAAATATATGAGGCAATGTATAAGAAGGCCAATATTCAGCAGTGGACTTTTATAGGATGTAACATACAGTGAAATTGTGAACCTCCCTTTTTTTAATTCGGCTAAAAAGAAAAAGCTGAAGTTTTTACACATGTAAGGTGAACCAAGTGAATAGTTACTTTTGCCTAAATTTTGTTTTCGTCAAATAATTATAGTGTGTTAATATTATATCGAAGTGTTGAAGTGCTTGTACAGTAGGGCTACGATGGCTATCCGAGTACAGAACCAGAGTACGAAACCTATCCAATTGCAGAGAGGTGTAAGACAGGGTGACGTCATATCCCCGAAACTCTTCACCGCTGCATTGGAAGACGTTTTCAAGCTTCTGGACTGGAAAGGATACGGTATCAACATCAATGGCGAGTACATCACTCACCTTCGATTTGCCGACGATATAGTCCTTATGGCAGAATCGCTGGAGGACCTAAGCACTATGCTCAATGACCTCAATAGTGTTTCCCAACGGATAGGTCTTAAGATGAACATGGACAAAACTAAGATCATGTTTAATGTCCATGTCACACCTATGCCGGTAGTTGTTGGGAACACTAAGCTCGAAGTTGTTGACGAGTATGTTTACCTGGGACAAATAGTCCGACTGGGTAAGTCCAACTTCGACCGAGAGGTCAATCGACGGATTCAACTCGGCTGGGCAGCGTTCGGGAAGCTACGACACATCTTCTCGTCAGACATACCTCAAAACCTTAAAACGAAATTGTACAACCAGTGCGTGTTGCCAGTGATGACTTACGGAACTGAGACGTGGTCCTTCACTGCTGGCCGTATGAGGAAGCTTAAGGTCGCTCAGCGAGCTATGGAGAGGGCTATGCTCGGAGTTTCTCTGCGTGATAAACTTAGGAATGAGGATATCCGCAGTAGAACCAGAGTGACCGACATAGCCCAACGGATTAGTAAGCTGAAGTGGCAGTGGGCCGGCCATATAGCTCGAAGAACCGACAACCGATGGGGAAGAAAGGTTCTCGAGTGGCAGCCTCGTACCGGTAGGCGAAGTGTAGGGCGTCCCCCCACGAGATGAAGTGACGACCTGGTAAGACATGCAGGAAGTCGATGGATGCAGGTGGCTCAGGACCGTGTTTTGTGGCATTCTTTGGGGGAGGCCTATGTTCAGCAGTGGACTTGTGAAGGGCTGTAATGATGATAATGATGAAACTTTTTCTCTATAACATAGCCCTTCTAGTTAGCATACATTGATTTGCTGTCGACACGTTTAGTACAACTTTAATAAAAAAAACCCGGATCCAGTCCAAATGACGACAAAGCACCGATTCTTCTGTAAAAATGTATATAACTGTATACATATTTGCGAAACATAAGACAGGGGATACTTTTTATTAGATACTTCCTGAAGTCAGTTAAAAAAAGTGTTTATGAAACAAATCCCAATTTTTTTTCATTTAATTACATATTTCAACAACAGCATTTATCAAAATAAGGACGTGGATGACAGCTACACTCAAAAAACAACCACGAATGACAAAAAAGCAATGCCTTTATGGAATTACATTTTGCCTTCGCTTAAAGATGACTTTGACAAATGACAAGAGCGTCGTTTTACTCAGAAAGCATTTTCCAGTGTTTTAATAAGAATTAAACTCAATGAAAATATTGTTAACAAAACTTTAAAAGATAAAGATATCGACTTTGAGATTTTTAATGATAAAAGTATTGTGAACATGGACGTATAAATAAGGCAGACAGAATTTTGTTAAGAAAGGTTTTATGCACTGCACTGTAATGGAATTCCAACAAATAGGACCGGTTGCAAATGTGAGTTGTTAGAGCAGGTTCCTCATTACAAATACTTAGGACTAGTAGTTGATGAAATACTTAACTGGGGTTGTCATATTGACATAATTTATAACAAACTGAGAGCAATGTTAGTAGTTAATATACGCGATAAAATCCGTAAAATTAGTTTTATTTAAATGTTAGTTAAATTAACTAAGCTGGCTAA
Source organism: Parnassius mnemosyne (assembly GCA_963668995.1). Lineage (NCBI taxonomy): Eukaryota > Metazoa > Arthropoda > Insecta > Lepidoptera > Papilionidae > Parnassius > Parnassius mnemosyne. The sequence continues at coordinate 39,619,069 of CAVLGL010000104.1, read as the reverse complement.
TTGGCTAAATTGGCAAATCTTTAAATACAAAGTACCATTTTAAACATTACTAAATCTATATAATGCACTCGCAAAGTCAATCATTTCATATGGGATCACTAGCTATTGTAGGACATTTAAAACTTATTCGGACAAAATATACAGCCTTCAAATTCGGTTTTTAAAAATAATAACACCTTAAAAAATTTAAAAATCAATCTGCTCCGATAACGAGGTATTGGCCTTATTTAAGTATTGTAAAATCTTACCTGTTCATATAAAAATAAAAATGTGGCTATTAATTGAACAATTAACTAACAAAGAACTACAAATAAAAGTCAATCATAAAATAATGACACGGAAAGTAGTTCCATCAAAACTAGAAAGAGTCGGAAACTATTACGGAAAACGAACAAATGCGTATTTAATACCAACTATTATGCGTATATAATAAATACTATAAACATAAATTCAAACAATATTTTTATTACTTTCATAAAAAGTATTCTAATTTTAATCAAATCAAACCTAACGTAATAACATATCGATAATTGCAACGTTCTGTATAATATAACACTCTCAAGTACTCGTAGTAACAGCCGGCCGGCCGCCTGCGCCGAGCCGCTATCTATAACCGGTTCCTTAATGTCCGCTTCTGTGTAAACAATGGACCTATAACTGCTGATATTGCGTTTTTTATTTTCTTGTTAAGTATTATATACAATAACTAATATATATATATATATATATATATATATATATATATATAATAACTAATGTCAACAGATTGGGCTTAGCTTTTCATTGACGTCCGTCGAGTTTGGTGTTGATACGTATTTTTACAGAAAGATTACACTATTATAAGCACACACACAAAGTTTTGACTAGCGGAAACGCGTACTTTTTGAAAAAAAGAAATATTTGAAAATAAATTATTCTTGCAATGTTTATGTTAAATTCCTACCGTAAAACTGGCACCATTTTGTAATGTCATTGTCGTCGTCAGTATGGATGTCGATTCTTTCCGAAAAATATAGATTTTTAAATCGATTCGAATTGTAAGCTTTATCGATTCATAAAAAAACGATTTCTAAAATATAGATATAGTTTCCTGTTTGCATTTATAAGATACCATAATAAATGATCTCTTATGGAAAAAAAGAAAGATAACACGATAAATGATCTCTTATCAGTAAAATCAATGGCGATTTTCAAAGGTGAAATATCGATTCAATGGATCGATTCTGTACTGCATACCGATTTAAAAAAAACGATATTTTGGGCATGAAAAATCGATCTCAGATCGAAGAAAAAAAATAAAAATAGAACATAAAGATGTCTTCGAAGAATTAATTAAGGCTATACAATATGTTTATAAAATTGATTAATAAATTATTAATTATATTTGATTTCTTTTATTTTAACAGTACCTATTAGGGCAGATAATAAATAAAATAGGTTAGGTTCTATTTATGTCAAAAAACCAAATTGATTGACCCCGACTCCACCTGGTACGAGTCTGTCCTACGAATGTCATTGGAAATTCGTAATAAAATAGGCTCAGAAGGGCTAGAACCCAGAGCCATAAAGCCAGTTTAAAAAAAAACATCAAAATATTGTAAAAATAAGTGATTTTCAGTGCTGCTGGTAAGCGACCAAACCGTGCAAAGGAGGTTACATGAAATTGTTCTTCATGCTTGAAGTCCGCTACGTGTTCCAATATTGCGAAGCGGCAATCACGGTCGGAGGCTTTCGCGGGCTTAGGAGCATTTACCAATGAGTGACGAATCTTTGATGCTGTTTATCGATGACTTCCGGTCTGGGTTTCATCCGGATTCACGAAGAACAGGCTTTTGGAGAACTCCGGGGAGAGTATTGCCACCTACGGCATGCTCAGGAGGTCCACTCATACCAAGGCGGGACAATTATGGTGTGGGCAATTCGTCTTGGTGGACGAACCCAGCTCGTTTGGATCCAAAGGCAGCATGACTCCGCAAAAATACCACGAGGAGGTAGAAAAGTCTGTTATGGTTCCAAACAGAATCCAAATGGGCCAGAAATTTCTACTCATGTACGATAAAGCTCCTTCTCATACGGCGCGGCTGGTGTCGGTCGCTTTTCGAGACAACGATATTCATGTTTTGGATTGGCCTGTACAGTTGCCTGACTTAAATACTATCAGGCATGCCTGGGACATGTTACAACGAAAAGCTTGGAGAGATTTGCCGCAACATTTTAGACGCGGTAGAGCCATGCTGCAGCTATATTAGTAGTATATAGTTGTAGCACGAATGGGTCGGCTCGAACAGGGAAGGACCACGCTTTTACAAAATACCAGCGTAAAATAGCAGCTTAACATTGCTGTGTTTCATATCGTAAGTGTAGAGAACCGGAGACCCTTTTTACTGGAAAACAGGCATTCCATCTTAGTCGTCACGAGTAACAATGCATCTGCATTTTGATTCGCAAGCGAGGATAGATGTAGATGTCTATGGGTTACAGACACCACTTACTATGAGGTGGACTGTGTGCTCGTTTGTCACCCTATCCTATAATAATTAAAAATTAAAAATTTTGTAAAGACTTATATAAGTTATTAAGAATAATTCAAAAACTATTGGATTAACTTTAATCAAATTCATATGGAACTACACAAAAAGTACCAGCTTTCAAATAAAAAAATAAATATCGAAATCGGTTTACCCAGTAAAAAGTGATGAGGTAACACACATAAAAAAACATACAGTCGAATCGAGTTATCATCATCATTACAGCCCTTCACAAGTCCACTGCTGAACATAGGCCTCCCCCAAGGAATGCCACAAAGCACGGTCCTGAGCCACCTGCATCCATCGACTTCCTGCATATCTTACCAGGTCGTCACTCTATCTAGTGGGGGACGCCATACACTACGTCCGCCGTTACGAAGCCGCCACTCAAGAAACTTTTTCCCCAACGGTTGTCGGTTCTTCGAGCTATATGGCCGGCCCATTGCCACTTCAGCTTTCTAATCCGTTGGGCTATGTCGGTGTATAGATCCCAAAAAATAGCCGCTAGGAGATGGAGTTCTTGAAATGAAACTCAACTATCAATTAGCAGTAGGAGTCAAAAAGCATCGTATATTATGTAAAGAAACCTTATATACTATTTGAAACGAATCTTTACAATGCGATATAAATAACACAAGCTATGGACAAAACGACATCTAGTAAAATAAAAATGAACTATATATTGTAAACAAAGTAACTGACAGATTTGATACATCCCGCCCGCCATGGACAGATTGTCCATAAACTATACATAAACACACGACACATATGTACTATGAATAAAATAATCAAAAAAGTTATAACATAAAGCTGTTAATAGTATGCTAAAGTACATATTTCACAACAAGAAAACATTAAGTACTAAAACTTACAATACTTAAATATTGTATTCCAATATAAAATACAAAAAAAAAATACTTAGAATAATGCATTTCATTCAGTAAATAATAACAGATAATCATCTTAAGAATACTTATATTCATTCAGTAATAGGCAAAACACAAATTTTTGATAACTGTCTTTTAATAGTAACACCTTTGCATCGTAAAGACACCACACGGGTAACTCCATCCAAACCAGGATGTTTTGTTATAATTATCCCATAAATATAAAGTTTCTAAACCTTCCGGACTCACACCCATACACACATAGAAGCACAATCAGCCGGGTTATCTTGAGATTTCACATGAGACCACTGATTACGACCGAAATGTGTGACAATTTCAGATACTCTATTACCCACAAAAGGCTTCCATCTGTTCGGGTGACTGCTCAACCAAGCGAGCACCACTGTTGAGTCCGTCCAAGCTCGTATTCTATTGAGTGGTAAGCAGAGAGTCTTTGCTACTTCATATAACAGCTTAGAAAGCAAAACAGCTCCACACAATTCTAAATGAGGTATAGAGACTTGTTTGACTGGTGACACTTTAGTTTTTGATACTATCAAACTTACATGAACTTCGCCGTTTTCTTTTACAACTCGAGCGAATACTACTCCGGCGTATGCTTGGTTAGATGTATCGCAAAACCCGTGTAGTTCTGAAAGTTCTTTCGTATTGGTGAATATCCATCTAGGAATACTAAAGCCTGTAATGAATGAAAGTTTACTCCTAAAATAAAGCCACTCCTATAACAAATTAGAAGGTAATTCTTGATCCCATTAAATACCTGACATCCAGATCTTCTGAATGAAGATTTTGGCAGTAATTACTACTGGTGCTATCCATTCTAATGGGTCGCATAACCTAGAAATATCTGAAACAACCTTTCTCTTTGTCACAGGAGTTGTTATTTGTGGTAACTTAAAACGATACTCAAAATTGTCAGTTACATTATTCCAATATAATCCTAAAACCTTAGTGAAACTTTCATTTTCTTTTCCAACATTTAGTACTATATTTCCACTTTGACTTTTATCCACTTCTCCAGTTTTTTCTAATAATTCTCTACTATTACTTCCCCATTTTTGAAGTTGAAAACCTCCCTTTTTCATCATTTTATTAAGGTCTTTGTACACTTGTACACCTTCTTCAACTGTTTCACAACCACTCATCACGTCATCCATATAGAAGTCCTGGAGTACTCTTTTAGCTGCTGAAATCATATCTTTACTCTCATCATATGCTAACTGCTGAATAGTACGTACAGCAAGATAAGGCGCTGATGCAGTACCAAAAGTAACACGTAGTAGGCTATAATGGCGTGACTCACCTTCTTCGTCATGCCATAAAATACGCTGAAAATCTTTGTCACTTTTGGATACCTCTATTTGTCTATACATCTTAACTATGTCTGCTATTAGGCATATGGGTCGTACGCGCCAACGCATAACTAAATGTCGTAACTCGGGCTGAAGAACAGGGCCAACCATAAGATCGTGATTAAGAGAAATCCCGTTGGTACCAGGACATGAAGCGTCGAAAACAACTCTAAGCTTTGTTGTAGACTTATCTTTACGAATGATGGCATGGCAAGGCAAATAAACCGCACAAGCATTGTCCCTTTCTTCCTCTGGTACGATTTTCATATGGTTAAGATCAATATATTCACGAATAACGGCAGAATATCTTTCTTTTAAATCTGAATTCCTTGCCAATCGTTTTTCTAAAAGGTGAAGTCTTCGCAAAGCAATATGCCTAGAGTTGCCATACTGGCACTTCGGATCTTCATCACGAAAAGTAAGCTTTACAATATATCTACCTGAATCATTTCGGGTAGTAGTATTAGCAAAAATAATTTCACATTTTTGCTCCTCTTCAGTGAAAATTATTTTACAGGTACTAGTAGTTGGTTCTGCTTCTAATTCCCAAACCTTCTTCAAAAATTCATTTTCATCAACTTGCAAATGAAAGTTTAAGATGGTGTTACATTGATTTGACTCAAAACTATCTATACATGTTGAGTTAATTTGACCAGATAAGATCCAGCCCAGCCTAGTATTCTGTGCTACAGGTAATCCAGAGGGACCTTTGATTACACCATCTTCTAAAATCTGAGCAAATATATCTGCACCAAGTAAGAGATCAATTTTATTAAGCACACTAAATTTTGGATCTGCCAGTTTAAGTTTGCCTATTTCAGGCCACATCTTAACTACAACTTTCTTAAAGGGCTGAAGTGTTGTAAGTTTGTTGAGGATGTGTACCTTTGCTTCTACATAAAATGTGGGATCGTGGAGTGAACGCAACCTAATAAACACCACAAACCTTGACTTAAGCAAAGAACTGTCCTCACCCCCTATTCCTGAAACTACAAGTTTTGTTGGAACCTTCTGTAGTCCAAGTGCTTGAACTGCTGACTCCGTAATAAACGAAGCTTGTGACCCTTGATCCAATAAACATCGCATTGTCATCTCAACACCCTTAAGTGATTCAGCTTTCACTAATGCCGTTGCTAACAACCGCAGTTTGCAACCGCAGTTTTTTTATGGTTGTTTTTGAGAGATTCTGGATAACTCGGTATTTTAATAATAAAACACGGTGTGACTTCATAGCATGTATTGAGTGACTCGCTGGGGAAGACGCGCGGTGGCGCCTACCTACATAATACAATATTAATTTATACCTACATATATCACACCTCCCTTCTTAATATATGGTATTATCAGATATTATTAAGTAAGGTACATAAATTATGTAATCACAAATGTACTTATAATAATACCTTAACTATATAATACATTATCTATAAATGTAATAAACTAAACTAAACTTAGTTACTAAATCTAATAAACTAATAAACTAAGCTAAACTTGAAACCTAACAACAGGTTTACGAACTCGCCCGGATCGGGCTCGAGGCGGTTCAGGCGACGGTGCACTAGGTGACGTTGGCGGTGTACTATATTCGATTCCAGGACTTTTAATGCGTTCACTCGAAACCCGTTTCCTCTCCTTTCCCGAATCACCCACAACCGTAGTCGGAGATGTGTCCGGGCCGTCGTCCTCCTTCGACATTCCGTCTCTCGCCGAGCCACTACTATCAGGTATTTGTACCCTCATTGACTCGCTTTGCTCCTCAGGGAATGATATGTCGTACAACCCTGATCTGCGCTTGATTTGATCAACGTGCTTAACTACTTGTCGACTGTCCCCCTTGTCACACAGAATATCTCCTCGAACCTTCGCCATGAACTATCGTTCCCTTCACCCACCTATCCTTGTGGCCGTACTCTCGCACCCACACAGGTTCCCCCGGTGCAAACGAGCGCTGCACCCCGCCCGTGTACTCCACTTGCTTACTTTGAGCCTGATTTACCTTATTTATGAGCGCGCGATCGCTTCGTAATAAGTCTAGCCGTGATCGTAACGTTCGTTTTTGTAACAGCATTGAAGGGCTTTCACCTGTGCTGCTGTGTATACTGTTACGATAAGTAAGTAAAAATGTTTGCAACGCGGCGTCAACATCGATTGATTCCCTATGTGCTTTTTTTATTGCCTTTTTACAAATATTTACAGCATTTTCCGCGGCGCCATTCGAAGACGGGTGATAAGCAGGCGAGAAACGTTGCTGAATACCATTTCGTGTTAAAAACTCCTTAAATTCCGCGCTAGTGAAGGGTGGCCCTTGATCCGATACTAGCTCTAGTGGTAAGCCGAATCTTGCGAACGTACACCGTAATACCTTAATAACCGCTGTAGCATTTGTTTTTGGCATTTCAAACACTTCTAGCCATTTCGTACTGGAGTCTATTAAAATAAGAAATTTTTTTCCTTTAAAAGGGCCTAAAAAATCTATATGGAGTCTGCTCCATGGCTGCAAATGGTACGGCCAAGGCTGCGGTGGGGTGCGCGGGGGTGCTTGTGACTCCACCGCGCACGTCTCACATGCTCGGCATTCGGATTCGACGACTGTATCTATATTAGGCCACCATACGTAACTTCGAGCTATGGACTTAGTTTTAACAATGCCCATGTGACCAGTATGTAATTGCATAAGTATTTTTTTTCTTAAAGTGCGCGGTATCACCAAGCGGTAACCCCACATAATACAGCCCCTATCTATGTATAGTTCATTACGTTTAATATAATATTGCTGCAACACTTCTTCTGGGCAGGACGCGGCCCATCCGGACTGAACATAGGTTAAAATTCTACTTAATTCCGGATCGCTTGCTGTTGCCGTTCTGACGTCATCATTTGTGACCGGGAGAAAATTTTCTACGAAATTAATGTAATTCATTCCCTCCGACTTCGGAAGCCGTTTATGTACCGGTTGCGGCAAACGAGATAACGCATCTGCACAATTTTTGTGTGAACTTACATATTCTATGTCATAATTGTATCCCGACAATAATACTGCCCAACGCTGTAATCTCGAAGCGGCCATAACTGGAATGCCCACTTTACTGCCGAAAATATACGTCAAGGGTTTGTGATCAGTCCTTAAAACGAATTTTCTACCATATAAGTACTGATGAAACTTTTTAATACCGAATATTATTGCTAAGGCCTCTCGATCTATCTGCGCATAGGCCCGCTCGGCCGCGCTGAGAGTACGCGACGCATATGCGATCGGCCGCTCTCCCTCCTCAGTGATATGCGATATCACGGCGCCGACTCCGACCCCGCTGGCGTCCGCCGTCAGTACCACGGGTAAGTCTAACGTATAATGAGCAAGCACTTCGCTCGAACTTAATATTTTTTTTACTTCATTGAATGCCAATTGACACTCAGTACTCCACAGGAATCGAACCCCGGTTTTTAGCAAACGATATAACGGGGCCAGCAATGAACTAACATTTCGTACGAATTTACCATAATACATTACTAGCCCGATGAAAGATCGCAGTTCTGAAGTATTGGTGGGTGCAGGCGTGTTTACAATTGCCCGGACTTTTTCCGGACACGTGTGAACACCCTCTTTACTAATGACGTGCCCTAAGTAGTTAATAGATTTTGCGAAAAATACACATTTTTCTTTCTTAACGCGCAGCCCGTGAGACTGCAATCGCTCGAACACTTTATATAAATTTTTTATGTGACTACGACAATCAGGACCCGTTATAATTACGTCATCTAAAAATACACCCACGTTCGGTAACCCTGTCAATAATTCTTCTAAGTGTTTTTGAAAAATTCCTGGACTCGACGACAAGCCGTAAACTAGTCGATTGTACATGTATAAACCCTTATGTGTATTGATAACCGTATACTTTTTTGATTCGTCAAGCTCCAACTGAGCGTACGCCTGAGATAAATCAATCTTACTGAAACGTTCACCGCCATGTAAACGCGATAACAAATCATTTATGCGTGGCAAGGGATAACGGTCGGCTTCTAGCACTTTATTCAGTGTTAATATATAATCAGCGCATATTCTAATATTACCATCCTTTTTGAGAACGGGTACAATGGGTGTGGCCCAGTCGGAGCGCTCCACCGGCGTGAGGACGCCGTCTCGCACCAGCTGCTCGAGCGCTCGCTCCACCGGTTCCCGCAGCTCATACGCCAGAGGACGCGCGCGCATGAACACCGGCCGCGCCCCCTGCCGCAGGTGGATGCTAACCCGCCCGCCGCTGAACCGTCCAAGCCCATCCGCAAATACTTCACTGAATCTATACATAAAATTACTTTCGTCAAAATCCTTATAATTAACATTGTTTACATCGTGATACTGAAACACTGGTAGTTGAATTTTAAGTTCGGCTAACCACTGTCGACCCAAAAGAACGGTTTTACCATCTCTGATTATGAACAAATTTAATTTTTTTTGTGTATTTTTATACCTCACTAGTGGCGTAGCCACCCCCACCGGACGAACTATTTCACCTGTGTAATATCTAAGTAAAACATTACATTTGCTGATAGGTAAATCACTAAAATTATGTTTATAAAATTTGTAACTTATACAAGATACGGCGCTACCCGTGTCACACTCCATGTCAATATCTTTTCCGTGAACGTTGATTGAAATACATAGCGGTGTACACTCTTCTATGGACAATTTTTTTATATCAAATATTCTTACCTCGTCACTGTCCGTCTCGTCCGATTCGACCACTTTAGGTGTTCCGATGTCTACGTGATGGTACGTCGTCAGGTTTGGGCACATCCGACGTAGATGCCCCTTACGATTACATACTCTGCACACATATGCCGCGAACCGACACTTCGTGCCGCCATGGGGTCCACCGCACGCAGCACATTGTTGTGCTCCGTCCGCTGCTTTTCCTTGCTGCCGCTGCCACCTCGATGCCGTAGGTGCCATCCTCCCTGGCCGACCGCGTCCGTTGCCACGTCGAGTCGCTGCCATCGCCTGGCACTCAGCCGTGCTCGAGCTGCCCGACGATTCACCTTGCCCGTATCCTTCCACAGCCGCTGCATCCTTCTCCGCCGCCTCCATGTTCACTGCCAAGCTATACGCTTTCCCATATTCCAACGTGCCTTCTGCGAATAGTCGTTGCCTTATAGTTTCACTTAGAATACCGCACACCAGCTGATCTCTTAAACTTTCTTCCAACCATTGACCAAATTCACAAGATTTCGACATCCTCTTCAATATTGCTGCATACTCCGCTATTGTTTCACAACTTTTTTGTTTCCTATGCCGGAATTTATATCTTTCTGCGAGGGTACTTGGTTTTGGTTGGAGATGTTTTTCTAGAATGTTTGTGATTTCCAAAAAAGATTTATCTTTTGGTTTGGTTGGAGTACATAAATTCACTAACAGTTCGTAACACTCGGCTCCCATCACGGTAATTAACGTCGGAACTTGTAAATCCTCCGAAATTTTGTTGACAACAAAATATTGTTCGAGGCGGTCGACGTATGACCTCCAATCGTCCTTATGTAGGTCAAACTCAGGAATTCTTCCAATCGACATTTTAATTAAATACTTGTCGTTTACAAATACTTTTCCAAGAGTTCGTTGCTATCCTCGTCGCCACTGAGAGATTCTGGATAACTCGGTATTTTAATAATAAAACACGGTGTGACTTCATAGCATGTATTGAGTGACTCGCTGGGGAAGACGCGCGGTGGCGCCTACCTACATAATACAATATTAATTTATACCTACATATATCACAGTTTTGTTGTTATCAGGAAGATGCTGCTGCCCATCCTCTGCCTTAGTTTCCCTCTGTCGCCTTTTACGACACCCACGGGAAGATATGGGGTACCTAGTGAGTATTCTTACTCGCCACTACACGGAGAATTGAGTACCGTCTCCTTTTTGGAAGTCGGTAAAAAAACGCACTCTTTAACATGTGTTAAATTATGTAATTTGTCCTCTTCCTACCAGTTGTATGGTGATGATCTGCAAGGCTTTTCAGTCTTCTCCTGAACATTTTCAAGCAGTTGACACTATTAACACTGATCTGTACTTGTATTTTGAACTGGATGAAATGCTATGGTTTAAAGATTAATCGTAAGAAAACTCAGGCTATTGTCATCGGTAGTTCTAGATTAATGGGAAAAATTGACTGGTCTTCCCTACTTCCTATTATACTTGACTGCACTCAAATCCCTTATATGTAAGGTTTAAAACCTGGGGTTGTTTCTCTACTCCTGTACGTCCTAGACCTCACGGGTTAATGAGGTAAGTAGAAAAATGTTTTCTGCGTTAAGCTCTTTACGTAGATTACGTAATTTTCTTCCTACAGTAACTAAAGTTACTCTTACCTATTCTCTACTTCTGCCTATCCTTGACTATGCTGATATTTGTTATCTTGACATTACCGAGCTTAATAACTTAAGCGCATTCAAAATTTATGTATTAGATTTATATTTGGGCTTCAAAAATATGATCAAATCTCTAAATTTCGCAAAAAGCTTAAATAGCTCTCAATCCGCCTTCGTTAGAATACCCACATTCTCTCCGCATTATATGGCGTGTTCTTTAATCCTTCTACTCCCCATTATTTAAAAGACCGTTTCCAGTATCTTTCCCTTTCCCATAATCGGTTCCTTCGATCCTCTGCCAAACTTTCTCTCCCTACTTCTCTGCACTCTTCCTCCTTTTTTAATAAATCCTTTACTGTCACTACTGTGTGCTTGTGGAATTTTTACATTTCCACATTTGTCGTGGAGATGTAAAAAATTCCACAAGCACATCATCTCTCATTCTTTCAAAAGTCTTGTTAAATCATATTACTTAGAACGCTATTAAATAAATTACTTTTCCTTTCTCGCACTCTTCATTTAATCAGAATCTAATAACTGGTTACACGCTTTACGTTCAAGTAATCTTGGCACATTACTTGATGGGGAAAGCTTGCGCATCGCCGTAGAAATCCGACTAGGATCGGCAAATTGTCAACCCCTTCAGTGCCCATCAACAAGTTTGGGCTCCACTTATTTTCACGTAAGAAATTTGTTGGTAGGTTTCACAGCACGGTTTTTTCAAAGATGTCATCCGAAGGGCTCTTGTCTCTATTAATATTCCCTCGGTTTTAAAGCCTTGTGAAATATTTAGAGACGATGGCATGCGACCCGATGAAATGATATGCGTAGACACTTTGGCGGTTTCTCATCTCAGTGGTACCTCGTTTATTTCTGATTAATTAATCATAATTTCGAGTTACTATAAGTGAGGTATATTTAAACTTGAAAACGAGATTGAGCAACCAGTGCCAGAGATGACCTATGGAACTGAGACGTGTTCCTTCACTGCTGGCCGGCCGTATGCGGAAGCCCAAAGTCGCACAGCGAACTATGGAGAGGGCTATGCTCGACGTTTCTCTGCGTGATAGACTTAAAAATGAGGATATGAGAAGTAGAACCAGAGTGGCCGACGTAGCCCAAAGAATTAGTATGCTGAAGTGGCAATGGACCGGCTATATAGCTCGAATCACCGACGACCGTTGGGAAAGAAAGGTTCTTGTGTGGCAACCTCGTACCTGCAGGCGAAGTGTAGGGCGTTCTCCCACTAGATGGAGTGACAACTTGGTAAGAGATGCAGGAAGTTAATAGATACAGGTGGCTCGTGACCGTGATTTGTGGCATTTCTTAGGGGAGGCCTATGTTCAGCAGTGAATGTGTGAAGGGCTGTAATGATGACGATGATGATTATTATAAGTGACATCGCAAACTATCGGGTTCAGATTTTGTAGTTTCCTTTTTGGCACTAAATAATAAATAACTTGTTTATACGTGTCATCGAGATCCCTTGTTCTTTTTTTATTTATTTGGGACAACAAACAATAGTACAATTAGAGGGTATTAGGGTATTACAAAGAATAGAAGTTTAAATTAGAAATTGAATGGATAATTGTACAATCAACTACGTTATCCACGTCTTACTTAGTATTGCTTAGTACAAACAAAAATAAACTTATACAATATATTTATACATAATGTAATTAAGATAATATAAAAAGGAAAAAAAGAAAAAAATATCATAATATAAATGTTTTTTTTTTAAGTGCAGCATCAGTTGTTTTTTGCCTTTGGGTAAAGGTGTTGCAAAAATATCTATATCTACAAACTTATCATTATATACCGGCATCAACCGTCGCAGTGGTATGCGTTTGCCACCATTAGTACGGCAAGCACTAATGGCGAACACACATCATCGGCGTACACTAGGTAAGTTATTATGGCGAAGTACTATCAATCCTATCTGGTTTAAAAGTGCTGGGCAGTCAAATTTATTATGACAAATATTAAACAAAAACATAGCCTGCAATAATGAACGTCTTGATCTCATTGCGACTAAGTTATATTTAACACGAAATTTGTCATATGAAAGGGCAAAATATTAAAGACGATAATGCATGGTACGTAAAAACTTGCTTTGAACTATTTCTATAGCTTCACTATATTTTGCATAGTAGGGGTCCCATATTACGCATGCAAACTCTAATTGCGGCTGAATCAAGATCATAAATATGTTGAAGGCTTTTTGAATTTTTTGATGATCTCATGAAAAGACCATAAAGTTGATATGCTTTACTTACAATTTTTTTCTAAATGTAAATCGAAGTGAAGGTTTTGGTCCAAAATTACACCAAGATCTCGAACAAAAGAGGCTCTCTAGATTCTATGCAATATTTTGTCACAGAGGGTGTAGTTGAATTTAACCACTTTTTTATTTTTAGTAAAAGATATTGTAAGACACTTTGGGATACTAAGATAAAGCTTATTTTTTATATAGTAAAAACTCAAATTATTAAGATTTTCTTGAAACAATAAACAATTATTTTTATTTTTATAGTTTTATAAGCCTTCAGATCATCAGCATATAAGAAAAATTTTGAGTGCTTAAAACATTAATTTATTAAATTAATAAAGAGGATGAAGAGCACCGGACTAAGGATAGATCCCTGTGGCACACCAGATGTTAGTGTTATTGTTTTAGAGCAGTGGCCATATAAAACAACTATCTGGGTCCTATTTAAAATATATGAATAAAACCATCTTAATAGATTGGATCTTATCCCATTAAATGCTATCTTTTTAAGAAGTAGTTCACGGTCTGTCAAATGCTTTCTGAAAATCTGTATATACGGTAACTGTTTTTATTCTATTATTGATATTAAAAAATAGCTCACCAACATCAAGGGTAAAGTTAGTTATAGTTGATCTTTGTTTTACAAATCCATGTTGCTCTGGCATGATAGCATTATGAAAAATTGGGCAGATTTCATTAGGTACTAATCTTTCACAAAGTTTTGGTGCAGTACATAAGATTGAAATTGGATGAAAATTTTTACACTGATCACGAAATCTTGATCGAAACATAATAAATGTTTTTAAATAACTTGACATCAGCGTCACCTCAATAAAACAAATATATTGTGTAAATAGAATAATTTAGTTAATTTTTTATTCAATATAGAGATTACATGTAATTCTTAATGAAATTCATTTTTACCTGTACCTTGGGCTTGTAGAAAAACCGCTGTCCTGGAAAAAGCCAGCAAGAAACCCAGCGGAACTTTTTATTTTCAAAGTAAATTATATAATCGCAAATGTAGACAAGTCATAAGTAAAAATTCACTTACAGCAGAACAGTAGCTGTGTAATTGGTGTATTATGGCTATTGTGTTTTTTTAAATATAATTTTAAGCCAGCTCTTAACTACAATCCCAATAGTGACTTAACAAAGTCAATTCCACTCCTTTACTGTACGCATGTTTAACGACGCAGGAAACCGTTTGGTTCGAATGCGTGGTAAGACAACAACGAAAGGGTGGAGACTAGCCGAACGTCTGGTTGTCCGATAGTGAAAGCGATAGGGAGGAATTAAATTATGCAATTCCTGCGCACACTCTCCGAAATGCATCTTGTAGAAAACCAAAAGGCTGGCTACTTTACGCCTGTGTTCGAGTCAGGTAAGATTGGTTTTAACCAAATTTGGGTCACCTAAGCAAGCCGTTCCATTGAGTCCAAAGCTGCTCGTTGGAAATTTGCAGTTTCAGCCCATATATAACAGCAATACTCGCAGTATCGCCGCTTCTTTGCAAGGACTCCTAGTTTCCTTGCAGCTGTTTTGGCCTTGGGTTAAATGAACTGCCCGAAGTTCATATTTGAGGATATCACAACCCCCAACAAATAAAGGTGGTTTGTGTATTCCAGTGATACATTTCAGAAAGAAAGAGCCAAAATGAGCTGGCTCCTTTTTGCAGTGAAGAGATACGCTTGTGTTTTGGAAACGTTGAATTTCACAAGATATGTATTGCCCCATTCGGAGACTGCCTGTAATGTGAGATTCATACGCTCTACCGTAGCTTCTCTTTCGGACCGGATTTGATCCCGACTGGCGCGATAACTTGGTTGGTATATCTCCACAACTGTGATATCGTCTGCATACCCATAGATACCGGGCATAAGCAGATCATTAATATGTAGCAGCAAGAGAGTTGCGGAGAGAACGGAACCCCGACGAACACCGGCATTAGTCACCACAGGATCGAATGAGCAGCCATCGATGACGACCCGGACATACCGTTCACTCAGAAAGTCCTTTACGCAGTCAATCAGACCAGTGGATAAGCCGTACACTGGAAGCTTACCGAAAAGGCTAGAGTGCCAAACTCTGTTAAAGGCCTTCGAGAATAGCAAGGGAAACAGCAAGTGCTTTCCCACTGTTCTCGAGTGCCTCGTCTCGTACATGTATGGCACACGCTAGAAGGTCCCCAGCTAACCGATTTTGGTGAAACCCGTGTTGAAGGTCAGTAAGAAGGCCATTCTGTTCTAGGTATGCCATTATGCGGACGTTCAAGATACCCTCCATAAACTTTCAGAGCTTGGAGATAATTGAGATTGGCAGATAATTGGCAGAGTCGGTACGGCTGACTTTTTTTAAAGGTTGCATGTTGGTCAATTTCCAGGATTTTAGCACAATTCCAGTCCCAAATGAGAGGCGAAACAAACTTATCAGCACAGGATACAACTCATGTGCACAAGCTTTTAGATCTATAGCTGGTATACTATCTGGTCCACCAGCTTTATTCACGTCTATACACCGCAAGGTTTTAAGAACCTTGTTATTTGTGATATGAACCTCTGAAATGGAAGTCACGCAGTGAGGTGATTTAGGTAGAATGTTGTTTCCATTATCCAGACGCGAATTGTAGGCATATTAGAGATGCGAACAAGTTCGCTTCCTCTTTAGCCGTATGCGCCAGTGTGCCATCCGGTTTTAGCAGTGGAGACAGTGTGGGTCGACAGAAGTTTGTCTCGACCGCTTTGGCAAGAGATCAAAAAGCTTTAGTGCCAGATGATTTAGCATAGCGTGTTATTGGGTCGACTCGATCGTGGAAGGACGATAAGATAATATTTTTTTTTATAGGAGAGGGGGCAAACGAGCATGCGGCTCAACTGATGGTAAGTGACTACCGCCGCCCATGAACAACAACAACACCAGGGGAACCAGGGGAATTACAGATGCGTTGCCGGCCTTTTAAAAAGTAGTACGCTCTTTTCTTAAAGGTCCCCAACTCGTATCGGTCCGGAAAAATCGCTGATGGTAATCGATTCCACAAGGAAGTCGTGCGAGGAAGAAAACATCTTCTAAATCGCACAGTGGTGGACCGCCAATCATCCAGATGGTGTGGATGGTATCGGGAGTTCTGCCGCGATGTGCGTTCGTGAAATTTGGCGGCTGGGATTAATCCGAACAATTCCTCAGAGCACTCCCCATGGTAGATGCGAAAGAAAATGCAAAGGGATGCAACATCTCTTCGCAGTGCCAATGAATCGAGCCGATCGGAAGGGGGTCGTCGACGATTCGAGCCGCTCTGCGCTGGATGCGGTCAAGTAGAAGAAGCTGGCACTGGGGAGCCCCTGCCCAGAGATGGGAACAGTATTCCATGTGAGGCCGAACCTGCGCCTTGTAAAGTTGCAGGCGGTGTGGCGGCATGAAATACTGTCCCGCTCTGCTGAGCACGCCAAGCTTTTTAGAGGCCAATTTGGCCTTCTCTTCCAAGTGACCACGAAACTGCACGTCACTCGATATCTCGATACCGAGGATACCGATACTAGCTGAGGCAAGAAGGGGAGTGTCTTGAAACTAAGGAGATACGACAAAGGGGGTTCTTTTTAGCGGTAAACGCGCAAACTTGTGTCTTCTGAGGATTAAACTGGACTATATTTAGTCGCCCCGAATCCGAGACTTTGATCAGCAAAGACTCGACTTCATACACAAGTTTGTTCCGGTACTTGGCGACGTTTTCCCGAGAAATATTGGCACGGCCGGTGTATAGCGCATCACCAGTGCTGTCATCCGCATAGCAATGAATGTTACCAGTTAGCAACATATCATTGATATGCAGAAGAAACAGCGTTGGTGATAGCACACAGCCTTGTGGAACACCAGCGTTAATAGGCTTGCAGTCAGAACATGCACCGTCTACAACGACCTTGATGCTTCGATCTGTAAGGAAGCTGGTGATCCAATTGCACAATTTTTCGGGAAGCCAATAGGAAGGGAGCTTCGAAAGAAGCGCTTTGTGCCAAACCCGATCGAAGGCCTTCGCAATGTCCAGACTAACGGCCAACGCCTCCCCCTTGGACTCTACGGCCTCCGCCCATCTATGGGTCAGGTAGACCAGAAGATCACCAGCTGATCGACCCCGACGAAAACCGTATTGGCGGTCACTAATCAGCTGGTGATCCTCAAGGTACCGGATAAGCTGGCAGTTAATGATGGATTCCATTATTTTGCAGAACTAGGAGGTGATCGCGATAGGCCTATAGTTGGACGAGTCTGAGCTAATAAGAAAGGTTGTACAAACTATTTACAAAATTTATTTAAGAAGCGGCTTGGAAGCGACCACCTCATTCCTAGGGGTAATTGTCAACCATGTATTCATTTATAACCCTTTTAATATACTTTTTGTTTAAGAAAATATTTTAAATTCGGAATTTGATACTTGCATATTTTCTGGGACTTTGTTGTAATTGCGTGTACATTACCCCATGAATGAATTTCTGACTGTGAAATCGAGAAACTGGTCTCACTAGTTTGTGTTTGTTTCTAGTGTTAATAATAGTATAACTTTACGTACCAAAACTATTGAATAAAACTACTTTTACGGATTCTATCGCGTTTAATTAAGTTATTTTTATATTCCCGACGTTTCGGTTGCTTTCCAGCAACCGTGGTCACGGGGGACTGAGGTGATTGACGTCCCGATGTCAAAGTTAACCCGGAGTACCTTCAGCTTTTTAATTATTAATTTTGGTCCGATCTACGCAGAATGAACTAACTGTGTCTTGAAGTCTTGCAGTGGTATGCTTGGGTTTAGTTTTAATTTTATGAATTACAGAATCCCAAGCAGGTGGTAGTACCCAGCCACCCTCTCTATTGAAATTAGGATAGTTTTTAATTTCAATAGCCTCACGTATCATCCATGGCAGGAATTGATGTTCTTTCGCGAGAACTTGTGGCTTATCAAATCTAATGTAATGGCGGGGGCCGTCTAGGATATGATCACAAACTGCAGACTTCCCGGAACGTTGGTGCTTCACGTCAGCTATGTGTTCTTTTACGCGGGTTTTTATAGATCGTTTTGTTTGCCCTATATATGAGAGACCACACTCACAATCAAGCTTGTATACTCCTTCATCTTGTAGAGAAATATTGCACTTGACGGATGGTAAAAACTGACTAATCTTCGTCGGCGGCTTGAAGAATGTTCTAATAGAAGCTCGCTTCAAGATGTAGCCAATCTTGTCTGTGACAACTCTGACATATGGTAGTACAGCAGGCACACGCTCGACTGTGGCCGGCTTCACTCGGTCACTGTGACGTAGGCGCGGAACCCGAAGCTTGTTGTCGTGCAAAACCTGCTTGACGTGCTGAAGCTCGGCGGGCAGGTGTTTGCTGTCACAGATCCCTCGTGCTCTCTGCAACATCTGTGACAGCAAACACCTGGCATACCACTGCAAGACTTCAAGACACAGTTAGTTCATTCTGCATAGATCGGACCAAAATTAATAATTAAAAAGCTGAAGGTACTCCGGGTTAACTTTGACATCGGGACGTCAATCACCTCAGTCCCCCGTGACTATGGTTGCTGGAAAGCAACCGAAACATCGGGAATATAAAAATAACTTAATTAAACGCGATAGAATCCGTAAAAGTAGTTTTATTCAATGTGTAGTGTTCGCGTAAATATAAGAAATCATTACTAAAACTACTTTTTTGTGAATATACATAAAATTTTCATAAATATGTTGAGAGGCCAAAGTAATATATTTATTTCTTTAAATTTTTCTCTAAGAGTCTGTCTCGGTGTAGGATGTAAATAGCTCTTATGGCTATCTTCTGCAAAACATAAATAGTTTCTAAAAAAAATCCTTATAGCGAAATCCCATAAGATATTATGCTATGGAAATAACTGACATAATCGAATCTGGCTTTCTCGAAACTAATGGATCCTCTAATTTTTTATAGCATAGGCTGCAGAGCATAGTCTGCTTGCTAGTTTAAATATATGGCGTCCACACTGAAGCTTTGCGTCTAGTAATGCCAAGAAAAACAGTAGATTCAACAGGGCTCAGTTCTTCCCCATTTATCACATTGTTATTTAATTTTAACATTCGGTTTTGTAAATTTTATACATAGTTTAAGATTAGGCGCTATAACGCTATTCTTGACACTGATTAATGTTACATGGTGAACACAGTCGAAGATCTAAGAAAAGTCTAAAATATACCCAAAGAATCCTCTGAATTCTCCCATGCACAAAAATAGGTTTAATAAGCTCAACCCCGGCGTCAGTTGTCCAGCGACCCCTTGTAAAACAAAGTTAATTTTTATGAAGCAATTTATTAATATTAAAAAAAGTTAACAATAAGTTGGTAGTGCGTAAATATGTCTAAAATTGGTAGAGTCTAACGTACTACCAGATTTAAATAAAGGTATGACTTTACTATATTTAATTAAATTAGGAAACACGAGATTTGACACTTGTATTAAAAATAGTGGCTAGATAAGGTGCTATTGTATCTCTTATAAATGCAATAACTTTAACGGCAATTCCCCATAAGTCTACCGTTTTCTTAACATCAATAATTTTAAAATATATAACGATATCTTTTGGCAGTACTCTATTAAAGTCTTTTAACATGGCTTTATATTTTTACATATTTTTAAGCAATAATTTGTCGACAGTACAAAAACAGTTTAAAGATTTTGTTGTCAAAAAAGGAACATCTGTAAAATGTTTCTCAAAACCTGTAGAAATTTCTTAATCAAATTGAGTTAAATTATAAGCTTATTTTCTTGTGGCAATCCTTGCATAAAAGGCAGTGTGAACAAGACAATTTTGGATACATTTAAGTTATTTATTTGTTCAATATATCTTAATAACTGTTGTTTACACTGCCTCTTCTACCAATAAAAATATTATTATATTATTTGGGCAAAATTCAGTAACTACAATTTTATTTACGATGTAATTAAAAGATACTCCAGGCGTACAACAATTTGTGAAATTTGTCCTTTTAAAGAGTTACATATTTAATATAATGCCTAGATTTTTTCCCATATCACCGCTATACACAATTATATTATTTGTATTATAATATTTAAATTATTTTTAATTTTTATCTCCTCTGCTATGGCAATGTCGCTCCTTATTACGTTTACATGTCTTACCAGATTATCCATAGCCATTATGTGTTCTTTTATTTAGTTTTGGGCTGATATATATTTATTGGTCACAGTTTGAAAAAAGTTAGAAAGTGATGCTATTTTTGATTTAGAGTAGTCTATGTCAGTATTATAACATTTTTGTAATATTATCCACCTCAATTGAATACAACTTAAGTTCATATATTAACGCTTGCTTTTATTTACATACATAAACTTAAGTTTTGTTACTGGTCTGATTTTACATTTTTTTTTCTTTTTGTATTTTCCTTATATATTAATAAATTTTATATATTTCCATTTATCTTTACTCTTTTACCTGAAGTAGAAGAGTCGTCACCAGCCAAATTTATTGTTGTAGAATATGTTGTTGAATATAAACTCAACCAGTCAAGTCGTTCAGAAGTAACTCTATTGCTAACAAACGCACTAAAAATAGTTTTATTTTCTAGTGGCAATTAATTACACTTTTTACTGGAAATGAGGCATTCCATCTTAGTCTTCACTGGTGACAACGCATCTATATTTTGATTTGTAATAGAGGATAGATGTAGATGTCTATGGGCCGCAGCAACCACTTACCATCAGGTGGACTGTGTGCTCGTTTGTCACCCTTATCGTATAAAAAAAAATTATATTTACACTAATATTTGTACTATTATTGTGAAAACGTTGCACATAAATAAATTGCACACGTGTCCATCTACGTGAACATCTTAACATGGACCAATTATTTGTAGACCATACATACAATAATTTCGTAAGGGATTCGAACCTATGCATCCAAACGCTTAACATCTGCGCTACCAAGTCATTTATCTCTTATTATTATCACTTATTATGTTTGATAAACAAATAACAAATTAAACAAGCATAACTCTAGTTTTGTTTGTTAACAATGATAAAAAATTGTAGAAAAAGTTGCAAAGGCCACGAGAAGCAATAGTTTGTACTAGTATTATTGCTGTTTGAGTTTACGATTTGTTGTAATATTATTCAAAGCCGAATCCGAAGATGCACGCCAGGCAATTTAGCAGCATTCGTATCGCCTCGTTTCCGAGATAGACTGTTATTTGCAGCGGCTATTAGAGTTCGGGGTGTATCGTAACTTCTACTTAAATGCCTTGTTATAAGGCTAGCGTATTCCTAGTTGCTTTAAAAAATACTTTCAAATAAGAATAAAAATATTTATCACAAACTCAATCAATTTCTTATTATCACGTAATGCGGTAGTTAAATAATAGCTATGATTATGTGTCTCTATTGATAAAATGCGTAATGAGGATAACTGTACATAAGAACACGAGTAACTGATTAACAACAACAACATCACTCGTTTTGGACCGCAGTTGTATTTTATACTTGTTCATTTTTAAGTAATTACTTTTTATCGCTGTTAATTGAACGGTATCTCGTTCTGCTGTGATAAAGAAATATTTTTTTACGTGAAGAGTAATTGAGAACCGATCTAGTGAACCCCAGTAAGACTGGTAAGCTGAAGTGGCAATGGGCCAGCTATGTAGCTTGAACAACCGATAGCTAAAGAGAATAAAAGGTCTAGAGTGACAGCCCCGTATTAGCAATTGGTATATTATAATTATTAAGTGACGACACTAGATGAAGTGATGACCTATTTAATCGTGCAGATAGTCGATGGATGGCGGTGGCTCAGGACCGTGTTTTACGGCACATGCCTTGTGTCACATATTTGTGTGTCATATGTAGGCATATATTCGCTAGTAGATTTGATGTGCACTAAATCATGAAAATTATTCATCATCATCATCATTACAGCCTTTCATTTCAAGCACGGTCCTGAGCCACCTGCATCCATTGACTTCCTGCATGTCTAACCAGGTCGTCACTCCATCTCAAGGGGGGTCGCTCTACACTTTGCCTACCGTTACGAGGCTGCCGCTCAAGAATATTTCTTCCCCATCGGCTGTCGGTTCTTCGAGCTATATGGTCGGCCCACTGCCACTTTAGCTTACTAATCCATAAGGCTATGTCATTTACTCTGGTTCTACTGCAAATATACTCATTTCTAAGTTAATCACGCAGAGAAACCCCAAGCATAGCCCTGTGAGCAGTGAAGGACGACTTCTCAGTACAATAGGTCATTACTGGCAACACGCACTGGTTGTACAATTTCGTCTTAAGGTTTTGAGGTATGTCTGTCGAGAATATGTGTCATAGTTTCCCGAACGCTGCCCAGCCAAGTTGAATCCGTCGATTGACCTCTGGGTCGAAGTTGAACTTACCTAGTCGGACTTTTTGTCCCAGGTAAACATACTCGTCAACAACTTCGAGTTTAGTGCTCCCAACAACTACCGGCATATGTGTGACATGGACATTAAACATGATCTTTGTTTTGTCCATGTTCATCCTAAGACCTATTCGTTGGGAGACACTATTGAGGTCATTGAGCATGGTGCTTAGGTCCTCCAGCGATTCAGCCATAAGGACTATATCGTCAGTAAATCGAAGGTAAGTGATGTACTCGCTATTGATGTTAATATCGTATCCTTTCCAGTCCAGAAGCTTGAAAACGCCTTCCAATGCAGCGGTGAAGAGTTTCGGGGATATAACATTACCCTGTCTTACACCTCTCTGCAATTGGATAGGTTTCGTACTCTGGTTCTCTACTCGGCTAGCCATCGTTGCTCTACTGTACAAACACTGCAGCACTTCGATATACCGACTGTCAACTTGGCACCGCTGAAGGGACTGCAGCACCGCCCATATTTCGACGGAATCAAAGGCTTTCTCATAGTCCACATACGGCAGACATAGTGGCAAACTGGTATGTATGTGGTCTATGGTTCTAAAGCCTTTTCGGAAACCGGCTTGTTTGGTGGGCTGCAAGTCGTCAAGTCTGCGCGCGAGACGATTCGTAACGACTCTCGAAAACAGCACGTAGACGCGGCTCAGAAGGGAAATCGGCCTGTAGTTCTTCAAGAGAGCGTTGTCACCTTTCTTGAAGAACAAGACCACCGCACCTCTGCTCCACGCCTCCGGTGTAATGCCACCATGGAGGACGGAATTAAAGAGCTTCTGAAGGACTTCAAGTACCGGTCTTCCACCCGCTTTCAGAAACTCCGCTGTAATTCCATCCTCGCCTGAGGCCTTGCCGTTTTTAAGGTGCTGGAGAGCCATTCTAATCTCGCTCAGACTGACGTCTGGGATATCTTCGGAATAGCGTCGGATAAGACTCACTCTTGGATCATTACTCACACTTGCGTATGGCTCCAACTATGTCGTGTACAGCTGCCCATAGAACCTCTCAATCTCACTCAAAATCTCAGGTATTCCGAAAACGATGCTGCCACACTCGGTCTTCAGCTTTGACAGTTGGCTGTTTCTGACAGACAGATCTCTGGCAAAGACTTTGGAGCCCTTGTTCCGCTCGATCGCTTCTTCCATACAAGCTGTATTGAAGTTGCGTAAGTCCCGCCCATGCATTTGGAAATCTGTCTATTCAGTTGCCTGTATGCTGTCAAATCTGTTGAAGAATGTAGCTTCATCTCCCGTCTAACAGCCATGAGTTTGAAAGTGTGATCGGAGAGTTTTGTGTTCTTCTGCGGCGGGTCTTGCAGAATTTAGCTCCGACCGCATGGCCAGTTTCCACGAGCTTGTCAATTATATCGTCCACTTCATTGCAGTCTTCTAGGCACTGAAAACGATTTTGTAACTCGAGCTGAAAGGTTTCGGGACTTTGGAACAGAGCACGAGGGGGACGGAGCGTTCACTTCATAAGACGAGACCTCTCCGACTTAACGTTTAGGTTCAGTGTGCCTCTAACCATTCGGTGATCGCTACCAGTTTTCACTCTTGCGATCACGGAGACATCACTGAACAATTGTCGTATGGTCGTCGTAATGAAGTCAATCTCATTTTTTGTGGAACCGTCGGGGCTCAACCAGGTCTACTTCCTGTGGGGCCGCTTCTGGAAGAAAGATTCATCATAAAGAGTCCCTCTTTATCTATGAAGTCGGCCAGCTGCTGGACCCTTGGGTTCCGTTGCCCTATTCCAAATTTCCCTACTTTCAGCTCACCGTTCTCTCTTGTGCCTAGTTTTGCATTGAAGTCTCCTATTAACACCGTATATTGCGTTTTGGAGGAACTCATACATTTCCTCCACCTCCTCACCGGGGTCTTATGTTGCCAGGTCGAGTCGTCTAAGGTGGCAACCGAACCTCCACCGGAGATTCTTAGCACCCCCTGCCCCGCCGTTACCATGATCGCCACCGTAGCCAGGAATAGCGGGGCCGCCGGGGACTGGGGGCCGTGTCCTTGTAACTCTCTTCATAGGGGGGTATTTGCCATTGTTGCCACGCTTGGCGAGCGGGTTGGCAACGACAGTTTTTTTATTGTAATTTTTGCTATTATCAGGAAGATGCTGCTGTCCATCTCCTGCCTTTTCCCTTTGTCGCCTTTTACGACACCCACGGGAAGATATGGGGTAGTGGATATTCTTAACCGCCACTACACGACATCCACTACATGGCACTATATCTACTATAATAAAAGAGGTAAAATATAAAGTACTCCTTTATTTTATTCTATTGATATTTAAATAAGTGATAGGAAGAGGCTACAGTAGCCAACGAGCATTTGTAACCAACTTCAATATTTAAACATAGAACTTAATGATATGGAATACAGCTTGTAACTATAATGCCTTTTAAATTTAAGCAATGAATACACTGCTAATTTGTCGCAGAAATTAAAAAAAAAAACTTATTCCATCCCAACGAACTTCTTCAGAGTTATTAATGTAAAATAAAAGTGAAAACGTTTATTTATTTAGAAAGTTTTTTTTTTTTAATAAATTTATGCATCTAATTATACATTGAACTAATGTCGGCGGCGGGAAGGTTTAAACTCTTCTCCACCTTATTAGCATTCAGCGTACGTCCGTAATTTTTTTCGCTCAAGAGGATGACTTTTATATAATTGCAATATATAATTTATAAATAAAAAGTAATAAAGGATAGTCTAATTAAAAGCCGACCGTTTTTTTTAGAGGCCGGCAACGCATCTGCAATTCCCTCCCTGGTGTTGCATTTGTTCATGGGCGGCGATAGCCACTTACCATCAGGTGAGCCGCATACTCGTTTGCCTCCTCTCCTATAAAAAAAAGTCTTAATTGTTGGAATTAAGTAATACGTTTAATTGTAGAAATGAATTAATTATTGCATAAGAGTTTCCTCAAATCGATTATATTATAACGTAAATGTTCCAAATTATATATAATTTTGATACTTTAATTAAATTGTTGCTATTTTATATTAATATAATATAACATAATCAAAAAAAAGCATTTATAAAATTCCAGTTGCATAACATTGAGCTTCTCTCTAAGCTATGAAACTTAATTTTAAATGGAAAACAGTTGAGTATTATATTTTAAAGTAATAGTATTTAATATACCCTCAAAATTTAACATTTTAAGTACTTTTTCTTTATCCAAATAATTTAAATGTTCATAAAACTTGCCAAGTTAAAATTCAATAATAAACAAAGAATCGTAACAAATTATGTTTTATATTGAATCTTTTAAATTTTAAATTGATGAAGAACGTTGTAATGATCTTATAGATATGCTTTGACTTGACTTTTTTATTACCGAACAAAAATGAAAAAAAAATGTAATTGAAACTACTATATTTTAATAATTGCATGCTGGAAGAAATTTCAATATGAAATAAGCAATGCCTATGTACAAAACAAAACATTACTTTGTGTACATAAATTGTTAAATATATAAAAAATATATAGGTTGGGGAAACAGTTTCTTCGTATTTGTCTCTCTTGATGTTAACATTATACTATCCAAAGACTTCTGATTAGACCGATACAGGTGAAAACTTGAGGGTGCAAGATCAGGACTATAATATGGTGAATGCATTAACACTTCCCAACCAAGCCCTTTCAATTTTTACTGAGCGGTCAAAGATGTGTGTGGTTTGGCGTCATCATGATAAAAGACCATTCCTTTCCTGTTGATCAATTTCGCCCGTTTTTTCTCAATTACTTGCTAAATTCTCATTTGTAGTTGGCAATAGAGATCCCAGTCGATGGTTTTGCCCAGCGATGCCCTTCCAATCCCACCATACACCCAGCATCACCTTATTGGGGGTTAATCTGGGTTTCGCTACAATCTGTGGAGTTTGACTACCCTTTGACCATAATCTTTTTTCCACGTTCTTATCGTAGGTGATCCACTTTTCTTCACCAGTGATCAATCTTTTCAAAAATGGTTCGGCTTCATTATGTTTCAATAGAGAATTCCAAATGAGTACACGATTCATTAGGTTTCTTTCGGTGAGCTCGTGTGGTACCCAAATATCGAATTTTTTTATACAGGCAGACTTTTTCAAATGAGTTAAAATTGTTCTGTGGTCAATCCTCAATTCCCCGTCCATGTCATAACTACTAATATGCCGATCTTGATTCATTTCTTTTTCAAAAATGGCATCGACTTTATCTGTATAAGGGCGGCCAGAGCGAGCTGTATTTTTGCATTAAATTCCCAGACTGAAAACGCTTGAAACAACTTTTGTTACTATTACTGACACATTTATTTTACAGTCCTAATTATTTTAATTTATCGGAGCTAGAAAGGGAAAAATACTTTTGGCTGGTATGGTATATGTTTGTTTCTATGTTTATGTATTATTATCTATCGCGCGTTACCTGCAGAATTCGAATTTTAATAATATGAAATCAGTAAAAAAATATGGCGGCAATGAACTATCTATCTACTTTATCAGCTTGTACACTCGGTAGCTGGAAACAGTATACTGCTGGAAATGCAACTAAACATTTAAAAAGAATAACTCATTTATAACGTCTAACATATATATAAACCGAGTATCAGTAAAGAACAATGGAGATTTTAATGTTTTTGGTTTACTTTATAACTCTCCGCATTGGCCGCAAATTTCACGCTTCGATCACAATTATTATTAACATTAGTATTTTGTGATGTTTTCAATTATTAAAAGTAACTTTGTTTGTTATTATTTGTAAAAATACAATACAGTTCCGATTAACTTTTGCTTTTTTTACGCTAAGAATTGTCTTAAGATTATTAATATTAGTTAATTTACCCTCTAGGACTTTATCACCACTTTTCACCAAGTGGGATTTCATTCAACTTTAAATCATAAGAAAAGTAAATACCTATAATTATCGAGTACAAAATACTTCAACGTGGATAGATAGATAATATATATAGATAGATAAAGCATTTGTTTCTCCAATAACACACGTAAATTCAGTGACTAAACTAAGTACAAAGTAACGCATTACGAAAAAATGAATTTGCAAAAACTTGAAATGTAAATGTACATGTGTGTTGCAGTTTGACAAATGGATCCTAGCTTAGCGATTAATATTGCTCAATGAGTAAACACTCATTTTCAGCTATTACCCTCGAGATGACGAGAAGAATATGAGCACAATACTTAATCAGTTTAAATATGTATAAATGAACGTCTCCTTTCAGCCCTACGCCTTACTACCTTGCTTATTGGGTTCAATTTAGTAAAATTACTGAAGGGGTAAGTGTGTAAGATTGCGTACAAATTAAAACTAGTACCTAAAAATGCCATGGGTTATATTGTAATTGGTGTTAAGATTTCTCATTGGTGGTGGGATGTTACTCCAACACTTCGTTGCCATATATCGGAAACAACCAATAAATGCCCCTGTTTTATGGCTGTTACACAGGAGTGCTGATCTTATGGGCCTCAATCGTTTTCCAGAATTTTGCTTAGCAAACTTTGTCTTTACATACACGTACTCTGTTTTTTTTTTCTAATTTAATAACATTAAAAACAAGCCCTCCTAAATGTAGCTCTCTAGGTGAGTCCATGTTGAGCATGGAAGCAGTGTTCAAAAAAGGAGTAATGTGACTTCTTGGATTAAAACAGAACCGACAACATACGTTTTGCAGGCGTTGTATTACTCGCATTGTTATGTTGAAAGTTTGAGGCCCATAAACAACATCTCCGTAGTTAAGCTATGATAAAATTAATGACTTGCATAGAGTAATGCGTGACGGTACAGAAATCACGGATATGGTATAATAGCTTTAGACGATTAAAACTGTTTTTAGCATATTAAGAACATAATTTTCTAATCTGAGATTACTGTCGAAGGCTATACCAAGGTTTTTGACTTCAGTGACGCGCAATATATTTCTACCATGAATGTTAACGTCTAGGTCACCACAAATTCTACTTATTTGCGTCTTTGACTGGTTTAAGATAAAGATCATTTAGCATTGACTAGGCTAGGAAATTCTGTCCAAATGCTCATAAAGCCTTGTTACCGATTGTGGTAACTTATCTGCTGAGTCTGACGCGTATACTTGCACATTAAATTATAATAATAAGTGGACCAAGTATTTAACCCTAAAGAACACCACGCCTAGTAAGCCTACGGTGAGAACGTACATTAGACCGCACTCTTTAACAATTTTACTGACAGGCACCGATTACTCAAGTAACTACTGAACGACACAAGCAAATTTTTGTCTAAACCATAATATGACAGTTTAGCAAGCAGCAGGCGAATATTTAGGCTGTCGAAAGCGCAGGAATAGTCTAATAGCATTAGAATCGTACTGTGACCGGAATCTTGTTCAGCTAATATGTTTTCTGTGACATAGAGTAAAGCAGTCGCTGTGCCACGTCCTTTGCGAAACCCAATTTGTAAATGAAGCAAGATGTTCGTCGCTTCAACAACTTTAGTTAACTGTTCGCAAATAGTTTTTTCCAGCAGTTTAGCAAGGAATGGCAAAATACTGATAGTCCTTAAATCTTTCTACTCAACTAAGTTTTAATTTTTGGATATTGGGGTCTCTAGTGCCTCCTTTCACTTATAAGGTACTATACCCCTCATAATCCACTTATTAATATAGCCGTGATTGGATCCAGAGTGCAAGGAAGAGAGAGTAAGATGATATCTCTGTTAATTCCACCATGTCCAACAGCATTCGACTTTATGCACATTATATATTTAGAAATATTTTATAATTTTTTTAGAAATATCTGTTGATCCTGCGAGAGCTAATTTAAATATCTCTATATTGAGTTCAAAAAATAATGTCTGCATTGGAAACTACGTTGTTTTTTCAAAAAGTGATCATTAATTTTTGTTTTTACTGCAGCATGTTTATCAAATAGAGAGAGAATCAATGAATTAAACTTTTCCACCATCATATCCATTAAAGGTAACTCAATTACATCGTCCCAATTGATTGCATATAAATCATTATTAAATTACTACTATTTTTTTATAGGACAAGGGTGACCAACGAGCACACAGTCCACCTGATGGTAAGTGATTGCTGTGGCACATAAACATCTACATCTATCTTCGATTAAGAATAAAAATGCAGATGCGTTGTCAACCGTGAGGACTAAGATGCAATGCCTCGTTTCCCGTAAAAAAGGTCTCCGGTTCTCTACACTCACCATATGAAACACAGCAGCGTTAAGCTGCTATTTTACGCTGGTATTCTGTGAGAGCGTGGTCCTTCCCCGGTCGAGCCGACCCATTCGTGCTACAATCATAATATAGCTGCAGCATGGCTCTACCACGTATAAAATATTTCCCACAAGCATTTTAATGTTAAAATCTCCTAACAACACAATAAAACCTGTAGTGTTATGCTACTCACGTATCATTTTACATTATTTTAAATTCATTTTTCCATTCTGTTTCGATTTTCTGCATTCACCTCAAAACTGGATATTTTACATCACCTTTATTTCCATAGGATCCTGTAACGATTTTAAACCATAAGAACACAATAACAAATCATTTCTACTTCGTATTTTCACATTATCAGCACTTTTAAATTGGTGTCAATGGAGTCTACCTTTTTTCGATCTTTTAGCTAGTTTTCCGTAATTCTACAATCTCGAGCTTTGTGTGGGCAGTTGCGCTACCTTTTTTCCTATATCAATAATATCTCATTTTCCACTTAAATCTTACCGTTTTCTTATTATAAACCAAAAACAAAAATTTGACATATTTTGTCTTTCTTATTTATATCGTTTCCATGGTAATTATATTCAAATTTGCTACCGATCTATTATTCCTATTTCGATAATTCCACATAAATCCTCTTTTCTCTTGACCATTTACAAAAAATTTGCGTATAATTTAAATAATTTTTCCGTTCTCTCTAGAAAGGTATAAAAGCCGAACAACCGGTGAAGAAAGGAGTCTCGCTTCAGTTCGCGAATTAGAAGTATCTCCTAAAGGCCTTATCCCGGGGCCGCACTGCCCCGGGATCCTGCAAGCCTCCATTTACACGTGAAGTCTTCGGCGAAGCCTTCTTCAAACTCGGGCCGCGCCACTCCGGAATCCTACAAGCCTCCATCTACCTCGGAAGTCGCTTCGAGTCTACTACAAGCGCGGGGCCACACTACTCCGGGCACTACTACTACTTACTCCAGGCGCCGAGTGCACCTACCGCCGGCGCTACCTTTGGGCGCTGCAACTGCTGGCTCTAAGCGTTGCGCGCCCCTTCTCCAGGCGCTACGTGCGCCGGCTCCGGACGCTGCGTGTACTGGCTCCAGGCGCTGCGCGCCGTCGCTGCTAAGAAACCTACTTCTACAAGCGCAAACGGCGTGTGCTGGCTTCAGGCGCTGCGTGCCGTCGCTGCTAAGAAACCTACTTCTACAAACGCAACGTGTGTCGCTTCGACTTTTAGGCCCCACTTCAACGCTATATTCCCCTATTCTCTCACCTTTATTTTTTTTTATAATCTAATTGTATTCTCACTTCATTCATCATCATCCTCACATCTTTTTTTTATAAAATTGTAAATACCTTTTATAAATTTAAATATATTGTTTTCTGGCTCTACCTTTGTTGTTTTGTTGTACTTAGGTTAGGTTCTATTTTTTTATTTTTTTTTAATTGTCGCTTCACGACAAACCATACTTTGAAAAATAAATAATGGAATTCCTTATGGTTTCAGTAAATACATCTATATTTATCCATTGTGGTCTGTACGCTAGTCCTTAAAGCAACACAATAACCATTGACACTAGTCAATAACAACATCTGCTCAATTAGCCCATTAGACCTGGTCAAATATCTCATGTTAACGTCGCGTTTAATGTAAAAAGCAAGTCCACCCCACTGGCCGCCGCGCATATGTAGCAGGCGCGGGGTGACTCTTAGTCGGTAGTCGGGCACGGCCGGCGCACGCGCCTCTGGTCCACTTTGAATCCATGATTCGTTAATCGCAACTATATCTCGACTATACTGATTCACAGCAATTAGAAAATTATCAGTATTGAGTGATCCCGCATTGTAAATACCTAACTTAAACAGCTTTGATTGCGTAAAAAACAAAATAAATTATTGTTACAAGAACACCGACGACTTAATAAACAGGAATGCAGGATAAGTGTGATGAAAATGTTTTCAGATTAACATGACATGCATGACAAGAAAGTTGAAAATGTATCACGAATTCCATCATAACATTAAGTCATTTAAAAATGGCAATCTAAAGTATAAGTTACATTGCATTGCCTTTTATTTATATTTTGTGATTCCAGTCCGCTAAGATACAAAAGTGATGAAAATGTCTTTACTAAAGTTTTAAGACAATTAAAAAAATAACCAGCAGAAGATACGCCTAACAAGAAGCAAATAGGTACTACATAAATGATATTGTTTAACATATGGTAATAGCTTTATGTAACAAATATATATTAAATTAATACATATAAATAATAAAAAACACAGCTGCGTTAATCATTTTGATAAGAGATTCACTAACTAGACCAGCCGTAGCTAGACCAGCCAAAGTGCCATTCAGTAATTCCATTTGGAAACGTGTGGCTCTCAATTCCTATTTGAATTGACGTACCTCCATCATAAGCAATTGTAGATCTTTTGCTGGTATAGATTCACTCTGCGCTCTGTCGTCGTCTAATAAATCCTGAAGACTCACTGCTGCTGCACCTCCATTTCTATTGACCCCTTCTACACCTACACGTACCGGGGTACCTATTTTCTCTGGTTTCGGTTCTTTACTAATACATAACACTTATTTCCATTTAGCTTTTTCATCCCCTGTCATGCTATTAAATTTACTCAATTTATTGTTTACGCACTGGAGGTCGTAGGGCTTTTGACACATACTACATTGAAGATGTTTCTTTGCCGCAATTGGATTTCGGCAACCAGCACAATCAATTTTATTCGGCATAATGGTTATATATATTAAGAACAAACAAGATAAAGAACAAAAAAAAGAAAAAAATAAATTAAAAATTTATCAAAGAAATTAAGTTGTCTCAAGCATATGTTATTTAAACGACTCGAACAAGATAGATTTACTGTTGTTAATATTATATTTTTAGGTGTCCTTCAAAAATGATGGTCTAATGAACTATCATCCCATTTTGTCATATTATGTAAACATGCACTACTAAATCCCACAGGCCTACTTACAGCCGAGAGCTGCATTATGGATAGATTTACCACCATAAGTCGAAAGCCAAGGCTTTCCTTACTAACCATAAACGTTTATACTTACTTACTTATCTTCACGCACAATCTCTGCGGGGTAGCCAGAGAGAACAGATCGTCAAGTGTCACGATCCTTACATACCTATTATACACGCTTCTTTCAGATTCATTATCTTCTTAATACATGCACGTCTAGGTATCCGAGTACTCTTGACCCTCCCCTCTTCGAGCAATTTGCTCACATGGTCTTCGAAAGTTAGTCTCGGTCTACCTCGACACCTTTTAATATTTACTTTCGCGCTATATATTTTCTTCACCATTCGGTCTTCACTCATTCGCTCAACGTGCCCAAACCATCGAAGCACGCCCTTATCAATTTTTGTGATAAGGTCGTCATAAACGTTTATGTTTCGGAAAAAAATTACTACTTATATTTGCATTACTACAATTGTTCTTTGCAATCTTTCTTTTACCGCGAAAAATTTCCCTTGCTTAGGCTATATAATTATATATTGGAACATCACACTCTGCTACATTTTCAGTTTGAAAATAAAACTTGAAATTATTTTAATTGATATATGATACACGTATACGCTATCGGGCGGAAGTGGTTACAAAAGGTTTTCATTTTGCTATTTTTGCTACGAAACGTCAAATAAACTATTCTTAGGGCACAGTGTGCAAAAATGTATTTATAATAATTGACCATTGACTAGACGGCAATGCGGAGGAATTTAGTATTATGAACTAGCGTGAAAGGTATATTAAGCACAGTATATTCTTGCTATTAATATACTTGCTTCTAGTAGTAATAAAGCCACATCAACAAACCTAAAAAATTTTGTTTTTATATTTTCATATTTATTGTGATACCATCGTATTCTTTATTTTATTAACTCCGTAATAAAAACCTCAAAGTGAATTATCTACGTTAGTAATTAGTTTAAATAACTTTATTCTATGTTTCAAGTACAAGGAAAACATATAGTTTGTGCATCGAATATTGATTAGATACTATCCACTCAAGTTTTCATGGTGCACTTTAATACATTAATTTACCGGATGTTTAAATAATATTTTAAATGTTTATTTGTATTAGTGCTATGCAGTTTACGTAGCGTTAATCATCGATGGTTAGCTGGCATTAGACCTTTTTTAACGTAGTGGAGCCACGCAACATCAATATTACAGTTTTAGCACGAATCCGTCATCTCGATAGGGGAAGGATCACGCTCCCACAGAATACCAACATAATGTAGTGGTTTATTGCTGCTGTGTTTCATATGGTGAGTGTAGATAACCGGAAATCCTTTCTACTGGGGCATTCTATCTTAAACCTCAGGGTAGACAACATTCCTACGTTTGGCTCCCAAACTGGAACGGACCGGGACTGCCTTCAGGCGGCTCCTGCCGAACCTGGGGGGGGCCAAACGCCTCCTACCGGAGGCTCTACGCGGGGATTGTGCGGTCCATGGCCCTCTACGGGGCCCCGATGTGGGCGCGTGGTTTGGCGCGGCTTGCCGTCCACCACCTGAACGCGCCCCAAAAGGTGGTTGCCGTCAGAATGGTTCGCGGCTACCGCACGATCTCCCGCGAGGCAGCGTGCCTCCTAGCCGGATTGACGCCGTGGGATCTGGAGGCGATAGTCCTCGCGCGCCTGCACAAATGGCGCGCGGAGGCACTATGCCGGGGGGAAACCCCGCTGCCGTGGCAAGTTGTCGTGCAGCGGACAGACTTCCGGCATGATCTCATGGCGACATGGAGAGTGCGACTGTCGCAACCCCGTGCTGGGCACGCCATTATAGCGGCGATAAGACTCCTCTTTGAGGAGTGGCTTGAGAGATGCCACGGCGTCCTCACCTTCCGCCTGACGCAGGTCCTCACCGGACACGGTGTGTTCGGGAGGTTCCTGCACCGAATCGGGCGGGAGGAAACGCCCGGGTGCTCCCACTGCGAGGATCGACCGGAGGACACGATGAAGCACACCGTGGAGGTGTGCCCTGCCTGGGCGGAGCACCGCCGTGTCCTCGTAGCGGCGATAGGCGGCGGCGACCTCTCGCGTCCGGCCCTGGTCGAAGCCATGGTCCGGAGCGAGACGGAATGGGATGCCGTCACCACCTTCTGCGAAGCAGTGATGCTAGCGAAGGAGGTGGCGGAGCGGGAGAAGGAGAGATCAGCAGCTTTCCTTCCCGGCCGCCGCGGGAGACGCCCCGGGCGTCGGGGGCTACGTCGTGGCCCCCGGCCACCGTAGGCGCGGGCCTGTGGACGGCGAGCAATGGGTAGCTCGCCGTCCGTCCGTCTAACGACGACAGGCCGTGTCGACGGCGCGTTTTGTTCCACGCGCGCCTCAAAGAGCTGTCAGCAGCGTGAAGGGGCCCGCAAGGGCCGACGCCTGCCGGGGCTGCGGGCTGTTCGAAAGAGATAACGCGGCTCCGGAACGTAAGGGCACTGAAGGAACACGGATGGTTTTTAGTCAGTAAAAGTCTGACACTCCCTTCCGCTCCACCCAGAGCGAAAGGCGTCATTTGATGATTTTCCATCCGCAAAAAAAAAGGGTAGACAACATATCTACATTTTAATTTTCACAGCATTCACTTACCATTTGGTGGATATGCTTGAATGTCACTTCAGTATTATAGAAAAATGTGCTCAGTATAATGTTCAGAGGTGCAGATTATCTCTCATTGTTTCAAATATTTCTAATAATTAAGTGTATATTTATAATGTTTTCTTATCTTAAAATTAGTATAAATACCGAAAGGTTATGTTCTAAATGTTTATCTATTATGTCAAAAAGAGTTTTACTTATAATAAGCCAGTGCTTGACTACAATCCCAGCTGGTGGCTTACCACAGTGTCATTTAAAAGTTAGGCCTTAGCCTAACTTTTAAATGACACTGTTTTACTGTAGCAAAAGCTTATTCATTTTTGCTTTGTTGATAACTTTGAAGTTGATGATCTTACCCATTAGGACAGACAAAGAATAAACTTATGAGGGTATATGAAGCTAAACAGGTGCATGAAAAAACCTGAAAAGAGTTATGTGGTAGACAAGATAGAAAAGGGTTGTGGGAAGGCATTTACCGAGCTATCGGCATAACTGCTAAACGGCACGAAGATCTGTCACTTACAAAAGATGGAGTAGCTGTAAATAATGCCGTATCGGCGATATATTTGTCCAGGACATTCTACCCGAAGGATGAGTTTGAAGCTGATATCGCAAAATACCGGCGCATAAGAGAGCTAGCTGATAAGATAAATACAGGGACGCAAAATGGTTCTTGTGGCCCACCATTTACTCTTGCGGAGCTAAGGCATGCTACAAGCAGCTTAAACTCAAAAAAGGCACACGGTGGGGATGGTTTTACGGCTGGTATCTGCCGAGAAGCCATCTTTCACAGCCCAGAGATTTATCTGAGCGTCGCTAACAAATGCCTGGAGTTGGGATATTTCCCCACCAAATGGAAGGAGGCAGTTGTAGTTGTTCTGCGGAAACCTGGGCAGGATGACTATGCCCACCCTAAAGCCTACAGACTGATAGGCTTACTCAATAGGATTAGGTACCATAATATATAACCAGGTTATAGTTATAGTACTCGCCAATATGGTTTTACCCCACAAAGGAGCACTGAGGACTCCCTCTGTGATATGATGGAATATATAAAATTACAGTTCCGCAGTAAAAAGATTATCACGATAATATCTAGTGACATAGAGGGAGCCTTCGATAACGCCTGGTGGCCTGCTATAAAATGCCAATTGGCTGAAGAAAAGTGCCCCAGTAACATTAGAATTTTGATTGATTGCTATTTCCAGGATAGAGGAAAGTGAGAGTAAGGTATGCAGGTGTGGAACAAACACAGACAACTACCTAAGGGTCCGTACAAAGCTCAATAGGGGAACCCTTCCTATAGAATCTCCTACTCGACCCTCTCCTAAGAGAAATGGAAGGGAGAAGCGCTGGTGTCAAACGTTTGCCGATAACATCTTCCAACTGTTTGCGGGGGACACGGCCCTTGATATCCAAAGACGTGTGAATGCTGCTCTGGAACATGTTATGAGGTAGGGAATTTGTAAAAAACTTAAATTTGTGCCACATAAGACCCAGGCAATAGTAATAACCAACAAATTAAAATACAATTCCCCACGCCTACGCATGAGTGGTATGGATGTTCGCATGTCGGAGGAGATCAAGGTGCTAGATCTTACCGTAGACAGAAAACTTACGTTTAACATGTGAGAAATGTGTGCAAGAAGGCTCCATATATCTATACACAGTTATCGAAAGCGGGACCATCAGTTGGGACCTTCAACCTGAAATTATTAGGACAATGTACACGGCGATCCTTGAGCCGGTCGTTTTGTACGCGGCAAGCGTGTGGGCGCCGGCCACTAAAAAGTTGGGAGTCAGGAAGCAACTGAATATTGTGCAGAGAGGATTCGCTCAGAAAAATCATTTTAGCTTACCGGAGCGTATCCCTACACTCGGCACTAGCATTGGCTGATCTACTTCCTCTGGACTTATGGGTCCAAGAAATAGCATCCCTTTTTGAGGCAAGGAGTCAGTGCTGGCAGACCGCGTTGTGGAAACAAAGGCGAGCTTCGTAGAATTGCCTCACCCAACATCCTATATGGACCTGTAATTCATATGCCTGGTCAACGAGGACGAAACGAGACTCAACAACACCCTTGAGTCTCTGAATATTTACCGACGGGAGTAAAATAGAGGGAAAGGTTGGAGAGGCACTATTTAAAACTTCTCAATTTATAAGTAAGAGCCATATAATATTGCATATATAAGATTAAGAGTAGTAGGACTCCCAAACGAAAACCCGGAGTACCCTCTATAATATTAAGGACCAAGTAAATAAAAACAAGAATTGAAAGTCCATGTCGAGCTGACAATGTCTCTGACCTGCATGTCAGAGGGAAGCAGCAATACATACATAAAACAACTTATGAGTGTTAATGATAGCTAGGGTTGCAGAATGCACTACAAAATATGGTAGGGGTATGTAATATAGTAATTTTCTACTATATTAGGGATCTGAATACTTAAATTCTAAATGAATATAGTAAGCGAAACAACTATATTTTAATAATGGCTACTATTGTCCTGCGGCTGTTATTTAAGGTTTAAAGTAGCAAAATATGTTCCTTAAAAATGTCTGTTTAAAACACCTACATGTTTAAGGTACGGACCCTTAGGTAGTTATCTGTGATTGTTCCACACCTGCATACCTTACTCTCACTTTCCTCTATCCTGGAAATAGCTTTCAATCAAAATTCTAATTTTACTGGGGCACTTTTCTTCAGCCAATTGGCATCTTATAGCAGGCCACCAGGCGTTATCGAAGGCTCCCTCTATGTCACTAGATATTATCGTGATAATCTTTTTACTGCGGAACTGTAATTTTATATATTCCATCATATCATAGAGGGAGTCCTCGGTGCTCCTTTGTGGGGTAAACTTAAGTTTGAAAAATAATTTTGCAGAACATTGGCATCTGCGAAGGGAGGGCTTGCTTAAATCATCACGCTTGATATATGGGTTGACGATTATAGTACCAAATTACAATTAGAATTTGAAAGATATAATTTTTTCTCCATGGAATATACTTTTAAATATCATAGCTTTATTATTACCATTATCACTAGAGGACATCACAAATTCACTGCTGAACCTAGGCCTTCCACCAAGAAATATACGAAGCACGGTCTTGAGTCACCTGTATACATCGACTTTTTGCATCTCTCATTAGGTTATCCTTCCATCAGAAGAGAATCTTTTTCCATCGTTGGTTATTCAAGCTATGAGGCTAGCCCATTGACACTTCATCTACGAAGTAATAGTCTCAAAATACTAGATTTGACATTAAAAAACTCGCAACTCTAGTGACAGGAGAACCCAAAAAATAATTTAGCTTTGCCAATTATAAAACTTTAGGGTATTTTACACACCTTACCATATATATACAAACATTTAAAACCAAAGAGCTGGGAGAAATTTACTGGCTTGTGAATATTCAAAAGTAATTAACTGCCGCTACGATATCGAGCGGATCAATTTTAAATCACGTTGAGTTTCGTTAATCCCCGTAAGGTTAGATAGTGATATTATGATATGTACTTATAGAGTAGAATATATTTTAAAGATGTTAATGGATATTTTTCTACCTACGAGTTCCTCTCGTGTATTCACTAATGTGTTCCGGTTTGAAGGGTATTTAAAGCTAATATAATTACTTATATATTATAATTATTAGCTTATTCCTCTGAGGCGACAGCGAACTTGTAGTTTTCTTTGTTAGTAAAGTTAGTTGTACACTTAATATTCAATAAAACTCCAATAAATACTACAAATTAAATAGTGTTTCTAATAATAATGAGTGGTAAAATTTAATATTGTCAATTTTTAAATTTAATTCAATTAAAAATTTAATTTTGGAAATAAGATCTATTTATAATCAGGAACGAAACCTATCCAATTGCAGAGAGGTGTAAGACAGGGTGACGTCATATCCCCGAAACTCTTCACCGCTGCATTGGAAGATGTTTTCAAGCTTCTGGACTGGAAAGGATACGGTGTCAACATCAATGGCGAGTACATCACTCACCTTCGATTTGCCGACGATATAGTCCTTATGGCAGAATCGCTGGAGGACCTAAGCACTATGCTCAATGACCTCAATAGTGTTTCCCAACGGATAGGTCTTAAGATGAATATGGACAAAACAAAGATCATGTTTAATGTCCATGTCACACCTATGCCGGTAGTTGTTGGGAACACTAAGCTCGAAGTTGTTGACGAGTATGTTTACCTGGGACAAATAGTCCGACTAGGTAAGTCCAACTTCGACCGAGAGGTCAATCGACGGATTCAACTCGGTTGGGCAGCGTTCGGGAAATTACGGCACATCTTCTCGTCAGGTATACCTCAAAACTTGAAAACGAGACTGTACACCCAGTGCGTGCTGCCAGTGATGACATACGGAACTGAGACGTGGTCCTTCACTGCTGGCCGGATGAGGAAGCTCAAGGTCGCTCAGCGAGCTATGTAGAGGGCTGTGCTCGGAGTTTCTCTGCGTGATAAACTCAGAAATGAGGATATCCGCAGTAGAACCAGAGTGACCGACATAGCCCAACGGATTAGTAAGCTGAAGTGGCAGTGGGCCGGCCATATAGCTCGAAGAACCGACAACCGATGGGGAAGAAAGGTTCTCGAGTGGCAGCCTCGTACCGGCAGGCGAAGTGTAGGGCGTCCCCCCACTAGATGGAGTGACGACCTGGTAAGATTTGCAGGAAGTCAATGGATGCAGGTGGCTCGGGACCGTGCTTTGTGGCATTCTTTGGGGGAGGCCTATGTTCAGCAGTGGACTTATGAAGGGCTGTAATGATGATGATGATGATGATAATCAGGAACAACTTACTATCAGGTGGGAGGTTTAGTTAAGTACTGGTTTAGTCAACCTTTTTTTTTTGACATGGGAAAATGCCTACGCATACCCGCCTCGCGGGGGCAAGGACGGGTTATGTCGGACTCGCACCGACTAAAACCCCATGGTGTTCCACCCTCGTCGCATATTGGCAGGGCCACGGGAACGCTTTCGCACACTTCCGCGGCCCCACCTGCGCTGGCTGCCCCATGGCGGCCCCTCCTCGGGAGAGAACCACTCCTCCCCCATCTCCTACTCAAGTAAGGCGCACCAGAACACATGGCGCGCCCTCCTCCTCGGCCTCCAATTTCCAATGCGTAACAGACGCCCCCGTGTCCGTTGCGCGAAGGCCATGGGGCCAGAAAAAACTAGCATTCAGAAGCACCTGCCTTCCTGGCCCCAGCGGCGGATCTGGTTTATGGCTCCGCCGCCAACCGAGATTCGGCTGCGGAGGGTAGGGAGAGCGGCGCCTCGCAATACCGATACTCCTTTCCCCCCGCAGCCCCACCACCACCGCATCATTAACGGTGCGGCCCCGTCAGAGTCGCGGAGGATAGGGCGAGTGGCGCATCGCCATACCAACACTCCTCTTCCTCCGCAACTCCACCTCGGCTGCAGAGGTAGGGGTGGGGAGGACACCCCTCTCGCAGCAGCCCACCGACACACATCTGAAGTGGGCTCGCCAAGCCCACTCGGAGTGGCCACCTTGGGCCGGCCCTACACCACGGGCCAGCCAAGGGGTTCCTCTTTGTTCACCGTGGGTGACCAAGCCACGGCTACTAAGGCCCCCCGCCACGACAAGGCGGGAACCCGTTCGGGGGGGTGGTTTAGTCAACCTTGTGGTAAGTGAATGCTGTGGCCCATAGACATATATCTTCAATTAAGGATCAAAATGCAAATGCGTTGTCACCCCTGGGGACTAAGATGGAAAGCCTTGTCATTCATAGCTCGAAACATTATTCTGTATTAACGTTAATCTTATTCTGAACAAGTGTGGTATTTCCCCGATTGATTCGACCCAGTCGCGCTGAGGCTATAGTACTCTGCAGCATGGATATTTCACGAACACAATCTATTTATTATGATGCTGCGTATATTATAAAACACTGATCCGGTTTCAGTATCAGTGCACCGTTACTGATACTCGGGAAAGCCTACATTCAGCAGTGGACTTTATAGGCTGAAATTAATGGTTTCAGTATGCTGGATGTTCTTGTTATTGTATCTATAAATTTATATAAATATTAGTGGAACAAGTGTAATGTGAATCCAAATCACATAAATGAAGATTATTCACCAAGTGTAAATAGTGGTAAGTATGTATAAATTATATTAACATACTTTACAATCTCAACATACTCGTATAACAGAGGCCTTCACCTTAAATAACTAAGCAAGTAGCCAGAATTTAATCGCCGCTTGCATCACTGAAATTATTAATAGCAAATTCAAATCTTCATTACCTACTTGGTTGGCTGCGATAAAACACATGGTATGGAAACGAGAAGGTCTGAGAAATAAAAATACCCTTAATCGGCGGCGGTGGGAATTGCACGAATAGGCCGGCTCGTACCGGGGTGGTACCACGACCTCTTGAAAACCAGCGTGAAGTTGAGGTTTACCTCTGCGTTTCGCTTGGTGAGTGCAGGTTGCCGGAGGCCCTTTTTACTGGAAATGTGGCATTCCATCTTAGTCCTCACGGGTGACAACGCATCTACATTTTGATTTGTAATAGAAGATTGATGTAGATGTCTATGGGCCGCAGCAACCACTTACCATCAGATGGACTGTGTGCTCGTTTGTCACCCTTATCCTATAAAAAAAAGGTAAGTCATCAATATAGGTTAGGAACAGGAATGGGCCAAGAATCGAGCCCCGAGGAACGCCCATTGATACTACCGATCCGGAGGAAGCTTTACCATTGTTCACGACTTCTTTAGTTCTGTTACTGAGTAATAAGTCTAAGCGCAAAATTGTTTACACCGTAATGTTGTAGTTTCTTGATAAATGTCTAATGATCAACACAATGAAAAGCCTTGAAAAGATCACAGAAAATACCTATGTTGTGAATTCTCCCAGGCATTAAAAATATATTTCATATACTCAACACCGGCGTCGACGTCGGGCGACCCCTTGTAAAACCGAATTGGTTTTTATGAAGTTATTTATTTGTATTAAAAAAATAACAATTGATCCAAAATTATTTTTGAAAATTTTTACTGAGAGCTGGTAGTACAGAAATAGGTTTAAAATTAGAGGGTCCAATATAGTACCAGATTTAAATAAAGGTATTACTTTACTATACTTCATTAAATCAGGAGACACACCAGAATTGATACAAGTATTAAAAATAATAGCAACATGAGGTGCAATTAAATGTATTATAGACGCAATAACGGTAACGGAAATCCCCCACAAATCTGCG
The DNA here is from genome assembly GCA_963668995.1 of Parnassius mnemosyne. Taxonomy (NCBI): domain Eukaryota; kingdom Metazoa; phylum Arthropoda; class Insecta; order Lepidoptera; family Papilionidae; genus Parnassius; species Parnassius mnemosyne. Next base: position 39,576,123 of record CAVLGL010000104.1, on the reverse strand, counting down.
TTTTTTTTTACATCAATAGTTTTGATGTATTTTACAATATCTTGCAGTAATACTTTTTCAAATCTAAATTCTTTTAAACAGGTATTAACATTCTGTTTGAGTAATGACTCGGCGACAGTTGGAGAAGTATTCAATGACTCTGTTGTCAAAATAGGAACATCAGTGAAATATTTCTCAAACACCGCTGCGACTTCTTGATTTCATTTAGTCAGTTCATTGTTATTTTTTAATTGATAGTTGAGTTACAAGGTTTGTCTTTACCGGTTTCGCTGTTAATTATACTTCACGTCATTTTAATTTTATTCTTAGTCGTCTTAATTTTGTTGCTAATATGTAACGATTTGGCTGTGGAACAAACTCTTTTAAACATTTTAGAATAATTTGGAACATATTCTTTTAAAACGTCGGAAAGGTTATATGATCTTTCATTGTAAAGGTCATATAACCTTTGTCTGCTTTTATGAATTCCTACTATCGCCCACTCATTAAATGCCTTGCGACTATTTCAGGTGAATGTTTTAGAAGTAAATTTTTTATTAAATTCATTGCTTTTAAGGGTACATTATTCGCCATACAAATAGTCTGCATTGTTCTAATAAGAAAGCGATGGAAGGTTTTTTAACATATAACTCCTAAATATCTCCAGGCATTTTGCATTAATAGGAACAAACCCAATTTTCTCAATTACCTGTTTTTTGTGCATATGGTAGGTTAGGTAATGAAACCAGTTGTCCACAGTGATCTGAACTAAGTTTTTAAATTATTGATTTGTTGATTGGTACAACACCTTCTAAAAATATTATCAATACAAGTTGCACTACACCCTGCAATACGTGTAGCTTCAAAGAATAAATTATCAAGATTATAGTATTTAAACAAAGAGAAAAAATTTATACTGATGGAAGAAGTTTCCAGGAGATTGATATTAAAGTCTCCACACACTACAAGAGATTTATTCTTTTTAATAAGCTTAACTAAAGCTTCTTCCATATAATTTTTTCAAAGGTATCATAACTTGAACATGGGGTTCTGTAAACACTGACAACAATAAAGTACTCAAGCTCAACACATGCCATTTCTACAGTACGCTCAATAGAGAGGCTCACAATGTCTTTACGTTCTTTACATGATAAGGATTTATTAGTTAATATTAAGGAGCCACCACGTAATTTAGTATGCCTATTGAACGAACTGACCACCTGGTGATTACTTAAATTAAATATGGAATTATAATCTTTCAGCCAATGTTCAGTAATACATAAGATATGTATATTTTAACTATTTTAAAATAATTTATTTTCTAATTAATGATTTCTTATATTTACGCGAACACTACACATTGAATAAAACTATTTTTACGGATTTTATCGCGTTTAATTTACTTATTTTATATTCCCGACGTTTCGGTTGCTTTCCAGCAACCGTGGTCACGGGGGACTGAGGTGATTGACGTCCCGATGTCAAAGTTAACCCGGAGTACCTTCAGCTTTTTAATTATTAATTTTGGTCCGATCTACGCAGAATGAACTAACTGTGTCTTGAAGTCTTACAGTGGTATGCTTGGGTTTAGTTTTAATTTTATGAATTACAGGATCCCAAGCAGGTGGTAGTACCCAGCCTCCCTCTCTATTGAAATTAGGATGTTTTTTAATTTCAATAGCCTCACGTATCATCCTTGGCAGGAATCGATGTTCTTTCGCGAGGACTTGTGGTTTATCAAATCTAATGTAATGACGGGGGCCGTCTAGGATATGATCACAAACTGCAGACTTCCCGGAACGTTGGTGCTTCACGTCAGCTATGTGTTCTTTTACGCGGGTTTTTATAGATCGTTTTGTTTGCCCTATATATGAGAGACCACACTCACAATCAAGCTTGTATACTCCTGCATCTTGTAGAGGAATATTGCACTTGACGGATGGTAAGAACTGACTAATCTTCTTCGGCGGCTTGAAGAATGTTCTAATAGAAGCTCGCTTCAAGATGTAGCCAATCTTGTCTGTGACACCTCTGACATATGGTAGTACAGCAGGCACACGCTCGACTGTGACTGGCTTCACTCGGTCACTGTGACGTAGGCGCGGAACCCGAAGCTTGTTGTCGTGCAGAACCTGCTTGACGTGCTGAAGCTCGGCGGCCAGGTGTTGCTGTCACAGATCCCTCGTGCTCTCTGCAACAAAGATTTGCCCACGGTAGCTAACTGTGAAGGGTGATGGTGGGATTCACCGTTTAAGTATCGGTTTGTATGGGTCTTTTTTCTATACACAGTGTGACCTACGGTGTTATTAGGATTTCGAATGACTAACACATCTAGGAAAGCTAAAGAATTATTTGCCTCTAACTCCATAGTAAATTGAATTTTAGAGTTTATGGAATTAAGATGTTCTAAAAATGCAGTTACTTTGTCTGATGGTAAAATTGTGAAAGTATCGTCTACGTACCGCTTGTAGAAACTTGGAGTTACTGGTGCAGTAAGCAGGGCTTTCTCCTCAAAGTCCTCCATGAAAATATCGGCGACAATGGGAGATACCGGTGAGCCCATCGCAACACCATCTACTTGCTTGTAAAACTGTTCCTTCCACAATAGGTAGCCAGATATAAGGCAATGTCTGAGTAATACTGCATATTCTGCTGGCATGTTGTTTTCCTCTAGTTTCCTAGTTATAATTGAGATGCAGTCTTCAACAGGTAGGCATGTAAATAGAGACTGAACATCAAAACTGACCATAGTTTCATTGTCAGTAAGACATAGGTCTTTTATCTCACTGACAAAATGGTATGAATCCTTAGTGTGTGCTCCTGTATGTCCTCTGAGTGGTGATAGTACTTTTGCTAAGTGTTGAGCCAATCTGTAAGTTGGCGAATCGATCTGACTCACTATTGGACGTAATGGAGCGTTCGGTTTGTGTATTTTTGGTAACCCATACAACTTCGGCGGTTTGGCACACGTCACCTCAGTCCCCCGTTACCACGGTTGCTGGAAAGCAACCGAAACGTCGGGAATATAAAATAAGTAAATTAAACGCGATAAAATCCGTAAAAATAGTTTTATTCAATTATTTTCTAATTGTTTGCCTAACATACCTTGTATTATTTGATGCACCAGGTTGATACAGTTTTTTTCAGATCTTGAATTTTGACCTACACGATAAATATAGTTCTCAGCTTTATTTACTTTACAGTGCTGAGCTGATACGTTTTAAGAAAAATAACGATTTTTGATTTTAATTAATAAATTGACAAATGATACCATAAAGTAAAAAAACGTGATACAACCTATCGTCCCACTGCTGGATACAGGTCTCCTTTAACTTTTAGAGCAATAAGGAAAAGTTAGTCCACGACAATTATATTTTTTATTTATTTAAACTTTTATGTGCAACTAATAAAATCGTACATATGGCGGACTTAATGCCTTAAGGCATTATCTACCAGTCAATCATTAGGATCTGAAATTTAGATTACAAGTACTCAGGAGCACAAGGATTGTTCACGATAGTGAACAGAGTGCAGAGTATTCTAAAATATTTGGATTGGTTGAATTCATATTTCCATTATATATTTTATTTCTCCGACATGCAAGTTTTCTCTGTAATATGTTTTCCACCGATCACGAAGTAAATGAGCAATAAAAAAGGATCGATCTTACGTTTCTCGTTTTTTTTTTTAAAGTTTACGACGAACGGAAATACCTAAAAATTAAAAGTAAAAAATTCCTTTAAAAATCATGGTGTACATTTTAGTACAATGCAATTTCTATTGAAAACGATGTGTTTGACTTTTCACGAAATAAATTTTTAATTTTGTGTTAGCAAAATATTACAATGACTCGTTGTTATTTTACCTTCATTTTGGGAACTGCCACGCCGCATGAGAGGGTACGTTATGTTATACCTTGTGCAGCTTTGTTTAACAAGGGGCGGATAAAGTTCATCCCCCAATAATCATCTCAAAGCAGACAGATATGTCCAACTAGCTACTCTATGTGATTATATTAATCATATCGGGAAAAATCAATCACTGTACAAAATTGGAGGATCAAACGGGTAGGCAAACAAAATTGCTGTGCGATTCCTTCTTTGATCAAAACAGAACAATGCCAAAAATGCTGCTTATATCGGAGTGCGGATGAAACTTCTTTATTCTATTGTTTGCACTTAATCTGGCCTTATGAAATATTCTATTGAAATTTCGACTATCATTAATTCTTTTATGATAAGACAGTTATTGTATTTGTACGACATTGCGACTTGAGAACTAAACTACCTGGCGTCGGCAGTACGAAAACAGAAATAATTTATAGAAATTTTCAAAAAATTTCAAGAAATATTTTAATGAAATTTCGACTATCCCTAATCCCTTTAGACTCGATCTTTATTTCTTATTTATACTTTTTTTCTCTACCTTTTCAAACCACTATTGGATACTGGCCTTATAAATAATGTTCCAACTATAACGTACTTCGAAATGTGAAGCTAAACCTCACCATGTTGGAATTTCGTATTATAACCATAGCACTGATAATAATAAAATTAGTGAAAGATGTGGGTTCGGTATTTTAGAATGGATATACCGCTCCTTCAATATACCCCCCCCCCACTACCAAAAAAAGATTAAAAGCAGAGTAACCAACATAGCCCAACGGATCAGTAAGCTGAAGTGTAAGTTGTTTTATACGAGGTAGAGCCAAGCTGCAACTATATTATGATTGTAGCACATATAGGTCGGACCGTAGTAGGATAACTCTTACTAAATGCCAGCGTACAATAGCAGCTTAATGCTACTGTGTTTCGTATGGTGAGTGTAGAAAACTGGAGGCTCTTTTTTATTGGAAAAAAAGCATTCCATCTTAGTCCTCAGGGAAGACAACGCATCTGCATTTTGAATCTTAATCGGGGATAAATGTATACATATGTCTATGGGCCACAGCATCCCCTTACCATCAGGTGGACTCTTTGATGTTTATCACCCTTATTCTATAAAAAAAGTTGCAATTGGTCGGCCATAATTCTCGAAGAACCGACAACCTATAGGGAAGAAAGGGACTCGAGTGGCAGCCTCGCGTTGTGAGCGAAGTATAGGACGGTCCCCAACTACATGTATGACTATATTTGACTCCCATAACCTAGTAAGACATGCAGAAAATCGGTGGATGCAGATAACTACGGACCGCGCTTCGTTTTTGGAGGAAGCGTATGTATATCAGTAGAATTGTGAAGGGCTGTTATGATGATGATGACACCGTTGTTTGTCGGTATTTTTTTGTTTACTAAATGTGTTTTCGTTAATTATAAAGCTACATTATTCGATAGAACTCAAAAAGCAATTAAATTAATACAAATCATGCCAGTACGCAAGCAATGGTAGCGATTAATTACGTTAAATTTGCCAGCTTTTAAAATGTTTTAGTTGCGATTTTGAAGCTTTACGTATTTTAAGTGATTTCCTTTATAACCCACTGAGCACGTGAAATATCAGCACATTAATCTGCAAGTAATAATTTCGTTCATGCCATTGGGAATAGAACTCGGTTTGCTTGCATATTCGGACTAATAAATTTTAAAGTGGTGCAACGGCCAAAGAATTTGTTGTGGCGCTGCATGCGGTGGTTGCAAAACCCTGTACATAATTTAACAAACACTCGTAACAACTAAATATTTGTATGGCCTATAATATTTGTTCTGGGTATAGCTCAAAAGCCATTAATAATTGGCATTGACTAAGGTCAGTGTCCAAGTTTTGTGCATTAAACGCCTTTTAACGATACTGGAGAAACTCCTAATGTGAAGCTGATATTTTAAATATTAAACAAGAAATTATGAGAGGATAGAAAATTAATAGTTGTCGGAGATAGGTAGAAAATCAAATAGATAAATAGAAGCGAAGGTAGAACTTGAAACCCCCTTTCGTATTTTATTGCTAATAATGAGAAACTGTCCATGCGGTCGGAGCTAAGTTCTGCAAGACCCGCCGCAGAAGAACACAAAAACTCTCCGATCACACACTTAATCTCATGGCTGTTAGACGGGAGATAAAGCTACATTCTTCAACAGACTTGACAGCATACAGGCATCTGAACAGACAGATCTCCATATGCATGCGGCGGGACTTACGCAACTTCAATACAGTTCGTATTGAAGAAGCGATCGAGCGGAACCAAGGCTCCAAAGTCCTTGCCAAAGATCTGTTTGCCAGAAAGGATCACCTGTCAAAGCTGAAGACAGAATGTGGCAGCATCGTTTCCGGGACACCTGAGATTTTGAGTGAGATTGAGAGGTTCTATGGGCAGCTGTACACGTCATCATTGGAGCCACACGCAAGTGTGAGTAACGATCCAAGAGCGAGTCTCATCCGACACTATTCCGAAGATATCCCGGACATCAGTCTGAGCGAGATTAGAATAGCTCTCCAGCACCTTAAAAACGGTAAGGCCCCAGGCGAGGATGGAATTACAGCGGTGCTTCTGAAAGCGGGTGGAAGACCGGTACTTGAAGTCCTTCAGAAGCTCTTTAATTCCGTCTTCCATGGTGGCATTACACCGGAGGCGTGGAGCAGAAGTGCGGTGGTCTTGTTCTTCAAGAAAGGTGACAACGCTCTCTTGAAGAACTACAGACCGATTTCCCTTCTGAGCCGCGTCTACGTGCTGTTTTCGAGAGTCATTACGAATCGTCTCGCGCGCAGACTTGACGACTTCCAGCCTCCCGAACAAGCCGGTTTCCGAAAGGGCTTTAGCACCATTGCCACATACATACCCTTCGGCAAATTGTACAGAAGTCCGAAGAGTACAATTTGCCACTATGTCTGGCGTATGTGGACTATGAGAAAGCCTTTGATTCCGTCGAAATTTGGGCGGTGCTGCAGTCCCTTCAGCGGTGCCAAGTTGACTGTCGGTATATCGAAGTGTTGAAGTGCTTGCACAGGCTATCCGAGTACAGAACCAGAGTACGAAACCTATCCAATTGCAGACAGGTGTAAGACAGGGTGACGTCATATCCCCGAAACTCTTCACCACTGCATTGGAAGACGTTTTCAAGCTTCTGGACTGGAAAGGATACGGTATCAACATCAATGGCGAGTACATCACTCACCTTCGATTTGCCGACGATATAGTCCTTATGGCAGAATCCTGGAGGACCTAAGCACTATGCTCAATGACCTCGATAGTGTTTCCCAACGGATAGGTCTTAAGATGAACATGGACAAAACAAAGATCATGTTCAATGTCCATGTCACACCTATGCCGGTAGTTGTTGGGAGCACTAAGCTCGAAGTTGTTGACGAGTATGTTTACCTGGGACAAATAGTCCGACTAGGTAAGTCCAACTTCGACCGAGAGGTCAATCGACGGATTCAACTCGGCTGGGCAGCGTTCGGGAAGCTACGACACATCTTCTCGTCAGACATACCTCAAAACCTGAAAACGAAATTGTACAACCAGTGCGTGTTGCCAGTGATGACTTATGGAACTGAGACGTGGTCCTTCACTGCTGGCCGTATGAGGAAGCTCAAGGTCGCTTAGCGAGCTATGGAGAGGGCTATGCTCGGAGTTTCTCTGCGTGATAAACTTAGGAATGAGCATATCCGCAGTAGAACCAGAGTAACCGACATAGCCCAACGGATTAGTAAGCTGAAGTGGCAGTGGGCCGGCCATATAGCTCGAAGAACCGACAACCGATGGGGAAGAAAGGTTCTCGAGTGGCAGCCTCGTACCGGTAGGCGAAGTGTAGGGCGTCCCCCCACGAGATGGAGTGACGACCTGGTACGACATGCAGGAAGTCGATGGATGCAGGTGGCTCAGGACCGTGCTTTGTGGCATTCTTTGGGGGAGGCCTATGTTCAGCAGTGGACTTGTGAAGGGCTGTAATGATGATGATGATGAATAAGCAACTGCGTAAACAAGAGAACAAGTGGAATATCCGCACTATGTTATATTTCGGACATAGTTTTATTCTTTTTTTTTATTCGAAATACACTGTTTTTAATATTAGTTCTTTATCTATGAAATTCCCTTTTTTCATGTAATAAGTTAACGCATTTTTTTTGTATATTTTTTATTTATAATAATCAAAGCAACCACCTATGCAATCGATGCATCTTTGCCAACTCAGTGGCAGTTTATTGATGCCCTTCTTGAAGAAATGAGCTGGACGGAAGGCAACAAATTCTTCAAAGGCAATTTGTAATGCCTTCCGGGTATTGATTTTTTTCCCGCCAAAAAATTATCCAAATTCTGAAAAAAGTAGAAGTCTGTAGGCATAAGAACTGGTGTGTATGGCGACTAACGGAGAGCTTCCAACCACAGCTCTTGTAACTTGTAGACCATATGATGTGCAGTATGAGGTCACGCTTTACCGTACAGAAGCAGCGTGGACGAGCAACTGAACAAAGCTGGTTGGGGACGTGCGAGGTTCTCCATCATTGTGTTCAGTTCTTCTAAGTACACATCTGCATTAATGCTCATCCCGTTTGGTAAGAAGCTGTAATGAATCGCACCGGCGCTAGACCACCAAACAGTGACCATCACTTTTCTAGGGATAAGTTTTCGTATAGGGCATTGTTTAGATGCTGAACTAGGATCCAACCAACTTGCTGAGCGGTAACGATTATCAAACAGAATCCATTTTTCATCGCAGGTAACAATGTCGTTCAAAATTACTTCGTTTGTGTGCTTGTTGAGCAGTGCAATACACGTCTCGGCGCGTACTTCACGCTGTCGATCATTGAGTTTGTGGAGCACCCATTTGTCAATTATTTTTACCTTGCCAATTTGACACAAATGGATCAATTTTGTTCTGCTAACGTCGAAAGCTGCTGCTAATTCATCCGTACATTGAGTATCATCAGCTTTCACGATCGCCTATAAATCTTCATTGTCGACCAAAGTTTTTAAAAAATCAAAGAATACGATCTTTTGAAAATAAAATAAAATTTAAAATTAGAATTCTTAGCTAAACAAATTTATTTTGGTTTGAAATGACCAGTAATGCAGTACGGTAATTTCATGGGTAAAGACCTATTATAATTTATTGTTCACTAATTGTGAGTCATATCATTTAATGTAGACATGATAGAATTCGAATATTATTAATATTTTTAACTGCTTTGCAGTTGAATTTCCACAATATTTATTTGATCGAAAATTGTATATCTTTATTGTTGTACGTGCAAAAATATCACCTGTTCGGATCACGCGTGAACGTTAGCTTCACTGAACTGAATATTTACTAGTAAATGTAACCTGAACCAACATTAAGTGTTAATAAAAGCATTCCTATATCAAAACGGTTATTGTTTGCGACGGTTATAGTTCGTATTAACAATATAGTGATTGAATGAAAATATTATTTGTGACGTTATTAAATGCAAACAGTGCAAACAGAACACTGAAAATCGTTAACTTATATGTGTAAGATCATTGTAGTGTTATACTTATACTATAAAAAAAAACAGGATAATTGATAAATATTATTAGAATATCTTGTATCTACATCTATCCTCTGTTACAAATCAAAATGTAGATTTGTTGTCACCCGTGAGGACTAAGATGGAATGCCTCATTTCCAGTAAAAAGATTATCCGGTTCTCTAAACTCACCATACGAAACACAGCAGCGTTAAGCTGCTATTTTACGCTGTTATTCTGTTAGAGCGTGGTCCTTCCCCGGTCGAGCGGACCCCTTCGTGCTACAACCATAATATAGCTGCAGCATGGCTCTACCACGTAAAAAATATGTATAAAAATGAACGGTTTTATCTCATGGCATGATCAGGATATAATAACAAGAACAATGAACATACTGAAACCATTCAATACAGCCTATAAAGTCCACTACTGAATGTAGCCTGTACAGTCAACATATCAATTTCAGTATCAGTAACGGTGCACTGATACTGAAATCGGTCCAATGTTTCATAATATTCGCAGCACCATAATAAATAGATTGTGTTCGTGAAATATGGGTCGTATACTGGGTCGGATCAGTCGGGGAAACACCACGCTTGTTCAGAATAAGATTAACGTTAATACAGCATAATGCTTCGGACTGTGAATGACAAGGATTTCCATCTTAGTCCTCAAGGATGACAGTGCATATGCATTTTGATCCTTAATAGAAGATATGAACTAAGTGGAACTTTTCTGTCTAGTCTGGACATTTACGAACCTCCTACCTAATTCTATCGTCAAATATCAGTGCACCCACTGCAGTGTTCTCATCTGAAGATTAAGAGTCAGTAAAATTTCAGGCTGTGAGGTATTCTATCTTAGTACACTGACATGCTATCGAAACTGTAGCCTCCTTTATTTGCTATTGGTTGCAACAGGTGGACTAACTGTAAATAATTTTTTTATAAAAAAAACAATTGCTTAACTACTAGGGACATGAAATCCACATCAGTAAAGCATATAATACACACGGTATAATAAGATAGTAGATTCCCAAAACATGCGTAATGAGCTGCAGAGAATGCGTCATTATACAAGGTCTGTAGGATTCTGTAGGCCCGTTGCGTGTAATTTGTCCATATTCTGCATGTGTATATGTAAGCACAACACTGCCTGTATAACATATGGGAGATAAGACAGCTAATTAATTTAATCATCTTTAATATTATAAATTTCCGGAAAGAAACAACTAATTAAATAGCAAGTAAATTAAAGCGGTTACATCCCACTACCAATATCATATACAGTACTGATTTTTATCGTATTACACTTATCCCTTAACTTGGCAAACATTATGATGTCATTATTTTATATTTCTATAATATATTTGGGTTGATAGGTAGGATAGGATGACAATTAAAAAATAAATAAAAAAATCTGCCATATTTAGTAGCCAGACATTCATCTTTGAAAATCCATGTGCACTATAGGACACATTTCTGGGTAGGTAGTAAATAAAAATATTTCTTGTTTTATAGAATATCTTTTAAACATTAATATCTATATGAAATTATTTAAAATCACTGTCTACAACTTAAAGTAGTAACATAACTTCAACTTCTTTATTTTAATTGACTTTTTGACCACCACATTCACACAGTTATCACATACCTATAGATAATTACAAAATAAAAATAATAAAGCGTAATAATATTACAACATTATTACATAATGCAGTCTTATAATATATAAGATCAATCAATAAATTTAAACATAAAAAGACACATGAAAATAAAAAGACACATGAAAATAAAAAATTCAAGTGACTACAACTGGTAAGTTGGTGATAAGTATTACCAAATTACTATTTTGGATAATTACATTATTTCTGGTAGTAATTATAAAACAATTAGGATCTTCAACTAAGCAAAGCCTCACTTGGCATTCATTACATATAAATTTAGTTTGACCCATAATACAAAGCTTACATCGCCCTTTGGATGTAAATGATCGCATGTGACCCATCGTCGTTATCGTAACGCATGTCCATCTGATTTTCAGGAGTCACAATTTTTTTTACTTCTGTTTACGTACTATAAACAACTCGGTTCAAAGTACTAAGGTTTTCAGCTATTGCGCATCTAATTTTCTTGAGCTTCATAGGTATCGGACATTTAGTTTCACGTCGATACATGATACGCAAAAGCTCGGCGACCTCGTTTTTTCAAAATTTTATCAAAAATAATCTTTTGTCTCCTCCACGCAAACGATATGGTCTCACTGTTGCCAAAGAAAATATCCCGTACTCTGGCAAACGTACGACACCCATGAGGATATTAGTAGCAATAAAATTCTTTACTTCATCCAAAGTCAAATTCATGTCCTTTATTTGCATGTGATATAAATTACTTTCTCGAACTCTCAATTCAAATTTTCCAACTGTAATTTGGTTTCAGAAGGTTTGTTGAATATTTTGTCACTGATATCAGCAGTGTATATAAATCTTGCAGTTTTCCAATTAACTACAATCTTTTTGACTAGGTAAACGCTTTTGCTGGATCGAGTAGCCTTTGATGGTGATGGTACGGATAATATATATATGTAGAGCTATTGGCTATTGAAGAGATCGGCGAAGGTGTCGCTGGGACTATTACATTGGTTGGAGAAGCAGCAATACTGGACATAGAAAAATTACTCAACAAACTCATGAACCTCGTAACATCCGTCATATTTTCGGCCGGGACTAATACCTTACTGTATTCGTCTTCACTATCCGACAGTACGTGCAGATTTTCTAGTGATGATGGCAACAAAGGTGGTATCAAGCTCTCATCGTTGTCAGAAGCATGTCCAGTTATTTCGCCATCCGATGAGTCGCTACTCTCAATATCCGATCTTGCTCCTGGTTTTGGGACCAACGCCACTATTCTTTGATCCCTACCATCACCATCCGTACCATCACCATCAATACCGGCCTAAAAATTAAGAAACCATTATATACAGATAAATAAATACGATGTAAACTCTAGTGTTGTAAGTTTGGCAATGTGTCCTGTAATGTACACTCCAAAAGTCAGGTCATAGTACAGGATCTTGACGATGTGCATTTGTAGATACATGAACATTGACAGTAATATTTTAGATAGAAAATATTATTGTTCGATCAAAATCTTTTGCATAATCAAAACAATATACATTCAATTACATATTTATCACATATATCTGTCGTAACAACTAAATTTTGATAGGATTTTAATCGATTCTTACCTTATAACTCGTAGACGCACGCGCATGCTACGCTTTTTTGCGATCTACTAAGTTCGAATATTGCCAGACGTAATAAATAATATTTTTACTTCTGAAGATAAGTATTCCATAAACTAAATAGAATTTAATTTTAGTCTAAATCAGCTAAAATATTTCCCAATAATATTTTTAAGAATATGTGCATTATTAGATACGTTACCAAGTTAAGGGTTAACTGTTTATAAAATGCAAATGGAAGTGCTATACCGGCATAACGGTAAGCCGCAAAACACAATCATGCCCGGCGTATACAAGAGTCGCATTACGGTGCTCGAGGTGTAATCTTTTAGTATTATTTTAGACGTAGCATTTGATTGCATTGCGAGTATTTTCACATTAAGTTTCACTCTGTACTTCCGGAGTGTTAGCTCTTCCCCGAGCTAAACATCTTGCTCGTACGAGGATCTCTTTACAGACTACTAAAGAAGTGACCCAACACGATAGGAACCAGTAGCTTCCAAATTTTAATAGCGTGATTTAAGTGTTCGGTTATTCGGTTCTTGTTCAGCCCGTATGAGTACTTTACTTTATGCCGTACATTAATCATAGTTATAACAGGTACCGAAATAAAACAAAATTGGTTTATTTAACTACTGTAATAGTGTATTGATGTCTCCCTGTCCAATTTTTCACCAAGGTGACAACTTTACTAAGTGGTAGTTAGGGTATGTTTTTTGAAGTCACATGACTTTGCCAACCGTTTAAGTTTCGTTATAAATTCTGATACGGTTTCATTTTCCTTCTGCCTACATTGACGAAATTTGTACCGTTCCGCTAACACCTTCTTAGGCTGCCACCCTACTACCAGCTTAGGCTGCAAATAATCACTCATTATTCTTACTACATCTTCATATTTCATATCAGTGGGCTTATTCAGGCTGCACTAGTTAGTCATTAGTTCATATCCATTATAGCCAATACTATATATTAACGTGGATAAATTCAATTATTCCTTAACACCGTTAACCAAAAAGTACATATCCAATCTTTCGCAATATGATTTCCAATTTCCATTAGATACATCGAATTCTTCGAGCCTGCCGATGTTTGCCATTGTTTTACACAATTTTTTTACAGTTAATACACTTATTATAACTAAATTTCCTCGTCGCCACTGTGGAATAAAATACTCTCGGTTGTTCCACGTCTATTCACAAGCCTTGCCTAACCATTTACACACCTTTGACATGTATCTCTTATAAGTAAATGCCACCTACACTATAAACTACAATATATTACAGGAACTCACAACTAGTACAAGAAACAAACAAGCAAATAAGCACTTGTGAAATGTTATTAATTGTTGTTTGTGAAAAAATTGTTAAGTGCAAAATAAGGGCTACCTTAAAGCACTTTTAACTTGTGCCATCTATTATTAAAAAACAGCACAATAACGAAAATTAAATTTGGAGTCGAGCATCTATCTCTAATATATATACAATAATTTATGGTCTGGTGCATACAATTAAAACTAAGTTATTCAAAATTAATATAATATTTTTTTAACTTATTATAAGCCAGTGCTTGACCACAACCCCACCTTTTTTTTTTTGCGGATGGAAAATCATCAAATGACGCCTTTTGCTCTGGGTGGAGCGGAAGGCAGTGTCAGACTTTTACTAACTAAAAACCATCCGTGTTCCTTCAGTGCCCTTACGTTCCGGAGCCGCGGTATCTCTTTCGAACAGCCCGCAGCCCCGGCAGGCGTCGGCCCTTGCGGGCCCCTTCACGCTGCTGACAGCTCTTTGAGGCGCGCGTGGAACAAAACGAAAGCTGCTGCTCTCTCCTTCTCCCGCTCCGCCACCTCCTTCGCTAGCATCACTGCTTCGCAGAAGGTGGTGACGGCATCCCATTCCGTCTCGCTCCGGAACATGGCTTCGACCAGGGCCGGACGCGAGAGGTCGCCGCCGCCTATCGCCGCTACGAGGACACAGCGGTGCTCCGCCCAGGCAGGGCACACCTCCACGGTGTGCTCCACCGTGTCCTCCGGTCGATCCTCGCAGTGGGAGCACCCGGGCGTTTCCTCCCGCCCGATTCGGTGCAGGAACCTCCCGAACACACCGTGTCCGGTGAGGACCTGCGTCAGGCGGAAGGTGAGGACGCCGTGGCGTCTCTCAAGCCACTCCTCAAAGAGGGGTCTTATCGCCGCTATAGTGGCGTGCCCAGCACGGGGTTGCGACAGTCGCTCTCTCCATGTCGCCATGAGATCATGCCGGAAGTCTGTCCACTGCACGACAACTTGCCGCGGCAGCGGGGGGGTTCCCCCCGGCATAGTGCCTCCGCGCGCCATTCGTGCAGGTGCGCGAGGACTATCGCCTCCAGATCCCACGGCGGAAATCCGGCAAGGAGGCACGCTGCCTCGCGGGAGATCGTGCGGTAAAGCCGCGAACCATTCTCACGGCAACCACCGTTTAGGGCGCGTTCAGGTGGTGGACGGCAAGCCGCGCCAAACCACGCGCCCACACCAGGGCCCCGTAGAGGGCCATGGACCGCACAATCCCCGCGTAGAGCCTCCGGCAGGAGGCGTTTGGCCCCCCCAGGTTCGGCAGGAGCCGCCTGAAGGCAGCCCCGGTCCGTTCCAGTTTGGGAGCCAAACGTCGGAAGTGCTCAACGAAATTCCATCGGCCGTCGAGGACGAGTCCTAGGTACTTCAACGTCGACTCGACGCCGATGGATACCCCTCCTACCATTGCTGAGGATCCCGGTGGTGGCCTGTTCCGAGGACCATGGAAGTGCATGGCCTCGGACTTGTGCAGAGCCAACTCAAGACCCAGCTGCCGGATCCTCTCAACGACTATCGCAACCCCGCGTGTCATAGTATCCGCCGCCGCCTCGTACGACCCCCCCTGTGCCAGTACAAGCGTGTCGTCAGCGTAGCAAACTACGCTGACGCCGGTAGGGAGGTCGGCGTGCAGCACCCAGTCGTAACCGATGTTCCACAGGGGCGGCCCCAGAACCGATCCTTGTGGGACACCGCACGACATCTCTCGCCGGTTCCACTCACCGTTGCGACCGGGGTAGATGACGGCCCTATCCGTCAGATAGTCCCCGACTATACGACGGAGATAGGTCGGCACCCGGTGATACGGGAGTGCCTCCCTAATGCAGCTCCAGGGCATGGAGTTGAAGGCGTTGGCGATGTCGAGAGACACCGCCAAAACAACCCCCCCTGGCCAATGCATCCCCCGTCATGAGGGCTCTCACGCGCATGATGGCGTCCACCGTAGAGCGCCTCTTGCGGAAACCAAACTGGTGTTCCGCAAGATCCGGCCCCGTCCCCGCAAGGTGCTCGGCGAGGCGGTTTGCAATGACTCTTTCAAAGAGCTTGCCCACCTCGTCGAGCAGCACCACGGGCCGGTATGCGGACGGAGAGTGCGCAGGGCGCCCCGGCTTCCGAATGAGGACCAGCTTCCCCGTCTTCCAACGAAGCGGGAATTGGCCTCTCTCCAAGCATGCGCTTAGGAGCCCCTCCAGTCGGGGCCCGAGAGCCTCCGAGGCCAGGATCCAGGCTTTGCCAGGCAAGCCATCGGGTCTTGGGGCGGTATTCCTGGCCTTGAGCCTACGTACCGCCACTCTCAGGTCTACCCCGGTCCCTTCCGGGATGCCGTCGTCGTCGTCCTGGTGGTCCGCTTCCGGCACCGCAGGTGGCGGAGCCATAGGCGGGGGCGGATGTTCCCCTCGCGCAGGAAACAGAGCGCTCACCACGTCCTCCACGAGCTGAGGCCGGAGACTCTGCGTCAGCGGGGGGGCCCAGGTGCGGAGTTTATCCCGCACCATCTTGTAAGGGCGCCCCCACGGATCTCTGTCGAGAGTCTCCAGCATCTCCTCACGGGCCCGATCCCGGGCCCGCATGACAGCCTCCCGGAGGGCGGTCTTCGCCGCTCTGTATCCCTCGTACAGCTCCGCCTCAATGGCTGCCGCATTCGGTGGACGAATGCGGAGTCTTCGATGCCTGGCGTACAGGTGCCGCGCGGCGACACACGCCTCGCGCAGAGACGTCAGCTCACGCGATCACCAATACACCTGACGCCGGGCGCTTCCTGGCCGGACGCGGGGCATTGCCACGTCACATATCTCGGACATGGCCTCCAGGAACCATCCTGCCTCATCATTGACGTCGGCAGGCCTATCCGGTGATGACACCCAGGCCTGCACGATCGAGGCTTCCAGGAGGAGCTCCCGGTCCAGCTGCTTCAGCGCCCAACGCGGACCACTCGGGGCCTGTTGGACTGGCGCGCTCGAGGGCTGGGTGGAGACGTCAAACCGGATGTACCGGTGGTCGGAGTAGGTCTCCACCCCCTCCATGACTCGCCAGTCAATGGCACGCGGCGACAGAGCGGGGCTAGCGAACGAAATGTCCACCACCGACTCGCCCCGCATCCGCACACACGTGGGGACAGAACCCCGATTTAGGACGACCAGGCCTGTCTCCAGAGCCCAGTCTTCCACCATCCTACCCCGCACATCTGTACGACGAGAACCCCAAGCCAAGTTCTTGGCATTAAAGTCCCCGAGGACAAGCACGGGGAGGGGATAGCTTCCGACGACGACTGCTCTCAGCTCTGCAAGAGAGTTGTGGAGCTCGGCGAGAGATCGGTTCGGGGAGAAGTACACCCCCACAACGACGAACTCCCCGAACCGTGCTGCTACGCACCCCTGACCCCTCCTGACACCTTCAAGGGTCGGGGTACCGGCGGCGGCCGAAGAAATGATGGCCACTGAGCCGTTAAGGTCCGCCACCCAGTCCTTCCTAGGCCAGACAAAATACGGCTCAGCGACCACAGCGATGTTAATCGACCACTGCGCCATGCTCTGGAGCAACAGATCCTGAGCGCAGGCGCAGTGGTTGATATTCGCCTGGAGGAAGCTTAATGGGGCCGTTATAGGCATTCCATTTCAGCTTTCTCCACGGGGCGCCCCTTTGCAGCCACAACCCCACCTGGTGGTAAGTGTTGATGCAGCCTTATTGTGACAAAAGCCTATTCACTCTTGCCTTGAAAACGCCAACATTGTATTCGAACGGAAAGATAGACACCGGCAAATTATTCCACTACTTTGCTGTATGCATTACAAAAGACGGAGCAATACGTTTGTTTCTAATGCGTGGAAAATCGACAAAAAAGGAATGAAGACCCGCTGACCATCTAACTGTCCGATGGTGGAAAGGAGAGGGAGTAATTAAAGCGTGTACTCACCGAAATTCATCCTATAGAATACCGAGAGACTGGCTACTCTCCGCCTGTGCTCGCGGCTGACAAAATTGGTTTCAACCAAATCAAGTTTGCCAATGAGCCTCCTCTGCACGTCTCTCCACTGATTCCAACGCTGCCAGGTGGCACTTTGCATCACCAGCCCATATGTGACATACACGACCCGATTTGCGCTTTATATAAGGTAAGAAGCTGCCCCGGCGTGAAGTACCGCCGCACCCTTGCAAGGACTCCAAGTTTCCTTGCGGCTGCTTTGGCTCTGGACTCAATAAACTGCCCATAGTTTTTGTTCGAAAAAATTCTATCCCCAACAACTAAACGCAGTCAATGTACTCCAAGAATACATTCCGGAAAGTAGGAACCAAGATGAGCGGGCTCCTTTGTATTCGTTTATAGTTTCTGAGATATTTCGATTGCTCAACTTACCCCTATGCTCAACTAGCACCGCCCTTCCCTACCTAAAAATTAATATTTTTAACTTCTCAGATATGCTGGTTTCCTCGCGATGTTTTCCTTCACCAACGGGTAAATAAAATTTCCTTACGAGTTTCATTGGTCCTCGCAGGAATCGTACACTTTTTGTTTCTGTGCTATGAAATCTTACGGCGAACTAGACGGCTCTCGTATTGTCTTACATAAAACCCATAAAACCTGAAAATAAGCTTTTTCACGTCATTCAACAGTTAAAGTTACAGCCTATATACGTCGCTCTGCTGGGCACAGGCCTCCCCTCATTTCTAAGGGGATTATTTTAGGACAAGGAAATGTTCACCGCGTCGCCCCAATGCGTGTTGGCGAACTCACGTCTGCTTAATTTTTTTTTTCTTCGGCATGCAGTTTTCTTTACGATTTTATTGGTGCCGGCGGAGATCGAACCCACCCGTGTGTCCTACGAAGGCGTACTGTTAAATTTACAGCGAGCGCTAAACATCTGAGCTACCAGAAGTGAGATATACTTTTTATCAGGACAGTGGCGACTGGTTTTTAATGCTACAACAATAACTATTTAATAGAATTGTCTTTTATTTGATCATTTACTTATTATTAGTTTATTAAGACGTAATTAGATGGCGTTATTATTAGATTAAAACTGTGAAAACCAAAACTGTGAAAAATAATTCTGCCCGGGGAGTGACCAACGCTCCGTGTAGTAGTTTGGAGCTACTCTATATATACTGCTTTAACTTCGGAACTTTGTTAGCGCGATTTAGGCTGCGACATATTTCGCTTGTGGCGCGACGACAGCACCACCACATCACCCCTCTGCTCAGATCGGAGGTCAATAGTGCAGTCTGATTGCCAGTGCGTCCTTAATGCCAGTGGGGAAGGCATGCTGTGTGTGTAAGGGCAAGTGACGCCAGTGCGAGCGATATGCCGGTGTTAAATGCATGCCATACACTTGCATGCCACGCACTTGCAAGTGATGCCGGTGAGAACGATGAACCGGAGCAAGTGCCAGGCATTGCCTTGTAGTCTGCGGTGAGTCGAGAAGAAGGCAAGTAATCTACGAGAGTGCCATGAAGCAGATGTGAGCAGTAAGGCTCAGATCCGTGACGAACACTGTAGCGCAGAAAGTAGCTTGAAGGAACAGGAAGCATTATTATTCCAGTGCTGCGATGAACCTTTGTAAAGCTAGATGGCTTGCAGAATGTGAAGACTGCAGATATCTGCTCACGTCACAGATCACGTCGGGGTCACCACTATGGCGGGTGGAAAGAAAAGGGGAGATCTCCCACCGGGCAAGTTGTTCTGCCCGGGGAGCCAATGCTCCGAATTGTAGTTCGGAGCTATTCTATATATACTGCTTTAACTTTGGAACTTTGTTAGCGCGATTTAGGCTTCGACGTGTTTCGCTTGTGGCCCGATGATAGCGCCGCTTCACTCTAGAACTCAGACAATAACTTGAAGTGGGACTGGGGTGACTCAGTAGCACAACAAAGCCGCGAATATTTATATTAGAATACATAAATTAGGCATATAACAATATCTAAAAATATCAATGATGTGTTTAGTTGTAAATATCGCCAAACGATCACAGCTATATCATGATATAATCAACAAACACTGTAAAAAATTTTGAAATGCTACCATTTCACGCAATGTTCGACTAATTCATGATATTATTAATTCTAAGATCTGACCAATACATGTATAATATATAA
This sequence comes from Parnassius mnemosyne, assembly GCA_963668995.1. Lineage (NCBI taxonomy): Eukaryota > Metazoa > Arthropoda > Insecta > Lepidoptera > Papilionidae > Parnassius > Parnassius mnemosyne. Next base: position 39,556,061 of record CAVLGL010000104.1, on the reverse strand, counting down.
ACAGCTCTTTATTTAAACTATAAGGATAATAAGAGTTTTGCAATAATTGCAGTTTTTATTACTTTATTTATAGATTTAAAAAACTAATACGTACTAATAACTTTTTATATGTTAGAAATTAAACTTAGAAACATTTTAGATTTTATAATTTTCGATAGATGTCACTATTATCTATTTAAGTAGAAATTCGTTAGTAACTACTTATAAAATTTATTTATTCCAACTAAAATGAAATAACGAAATAACTAAAATTTGAACGTTAGTATTTTTAAATCATTATGTATTAAGTTATTTAAACACATAAATTTAAGCTATTTATATTATTTAATTTATGAGTGAAAGGTAAAATGTTACTACATTTTGTATTTTACATTATAGATGGCACTTTTTTGAAAAAGTCCAATGTAGATTATCGGTGTAGTTCAATTTATTACGCAACGGTTAAAATATTTGTAGGCTTTATTTATAAATATTCATCAATACAGCAATCCATCATATAAAATAGAAATTAACGTCTAAAGGAAGGAAAATACTTAACCCTCCTTTTTTGAAGTTCTGTAATCGGATAAAAAGTAGCCTGTAAGTTGCTCCAAATCCCTAACTACATACACACTAAATTTCATGGATTTCTGTTCAGTAGTTTTTGCGTGAATCGGGAATACACAGACAGACAGACATACAACAATTCAAAAAACTGCTAATTTGGCTTCAATGACCATTATTTAGTCCCGTGGACTTGTTTTTTCCAGAAAATGTTAAAATTATAGACACGGCTTTTCTTCAGATTTATTGTATAGATTAAGCGTTTAATTTACCAAGAATAAAACTCAAGGGTAGTCAACAGTGAGTTTGTATCCGTGTCATTTCGTTTAATTACGGCATCATAATAATTATGTTCTGTGCAGTTATTAGCTCAGTGTAAAATATCGACTGTTATTAGCGTAGTCAAAATCAGCCAGCGAATCATGAATGATACAAAATCGTTAGTTATTTGACTAGCAAAGCTTGTGCGTTTTTAATCTTCTTCTGAATTATATCTATAAATATATATAAGAATTCTCGAATATGGTGCTTTCTTGTATAGAAAAAAATCTTCATCTTCATTTTTCTGCAAGTCATCTAAGATGGAATAATCCTTAAGCATTAAAAAAGGATATTCCGCCCCTTTTTACTTATCATACGAAAAGCAATATTATGCTGCTATTTCACGCTGGTATTCTGGATTTCTTATATGCGCTACAAAAATTTCAATTTCGTCAACGTCCGTTGCATAGCCGACTGCGCGATTGAGCCGCGTGGCGACCTACCTCGTAAAAGTAAACGGCTTTGTCCATTACCTGTTGTCTCGCGTATTTGATATTTAAAATTATCTCCTAAACCATACAATCAAATAACATACTGTATAGACCAAATTTTATCTTAATAAAATTTCCTTGATGACAAAGTCATTCATCTGACGTGTATGAAAAATACATCGAAATATCACCACATAGTTTTACTTTTTACTTTTACTTTTAACAAAATTCCGTGGCTCTACATATCTATATTTTATACTTAATACAAAATATAGGTTGAACATTATATTCACCTATATCAAATTGCTTAGTCAGCGCACGCCGATAAATCAACGCATCAGCCCGTTTCTCTCGGAACTGATTGACAAATATTGTGTTTTCCCATTAAAAAAATTCACAATTAAATATAGCCTATGTCACTCAGGTATAATGTTAAAATCGTTTCAGTATTTCCAGTGATTACTTCCTACAAATAAACTCACAAACTTACAAACTTTACCTCTTTATAACATTAGTATAGCAGTATGGATAACATAATACATAATTAATAAAGTAAACAACTTATTAAACAACTTAAATTTAGTAATATTTTAATTATATATTTCTTTTATTTATTATGTGATAATTATACTACACGTTAATAAATGATTTCATTACAACAGCAGTTTGATAAAAATAATTATTGAAAGGAGCTGCAGTTGCCGGATCATTTTGAATGGCAAACATATGATTCGCCTGAGTTAACGAGTCCTTTATCTCCAAATAGCAGGACCGTTGGATTTAAAATGCGAATATTATTAATTTACGAATAAGTTTCAATTTTTTTTTTATTCAAAGATATTCCTTATAATTTAAATTTTTCATGAATTCAAGATATACTAACAAAATTAATATTTTATATTATTAGACAGTTATTTAAATAATGTAAATGTTTCTGTTATATATATATACATCAGTAGATGTTAATAGAAAAAATTAAAAAGCTCCATATAAATTTTTAAATGCAAGTAAATGACCTTGTTTAATCTCTAGTTCAATTATTGTTTTCCTTAATTTATCTCCAAAATTTATGCTCGCTTCCCAAATTCAATACAGTTTGATTACTTCTGTTCTATAATATTTTTTACTTATTCCATTGTGAGTTTTCGACTAAACGTCATGGAACTGTAGCAATTTGTTTTCTTGATTTTAATTGAAATTTTTATCAGTAATTCATTCATCAATTGTTTGTTTAATTTTAATTATTTTAACACTAATTTATAAAAGTAATTCACAGATAACTTTTCATATACTATCATTGACACCTGAATACATCATCTTAATGCACATAAATTTGCATTTTTTTTTTAGAAATAGGGTGACAAACGAGCACACAGTCCACATGATGGTAAGTGATTGCTGTGGCCCATAGACATTTACATCTATCCTCGTTTGCGAATCAAAATGCAGATGCGTTGTCAGCCTTGAAGACTAAGATGTAATGCATCTTTTCCAGTAAAAAAGGTCTCCAGTTCTCCACACTCATCATAAGAAACACAGCAGCACTAAGCTTGCTTACACTTCATAATCTTGTACACAAAATTCACACTTATACACTACTTTTACACTTAAGATTAACAAATATTAGATATTCCAGTAATATGTTACAATTCTTCTTCTAGATATGTAATGTAGTGTTATGCTACTTACTTATCATTTTACATTATTTTAAATTCATTTTTCCATTCTGTTTCGATTTTCTGCATTCACCTCCAAACTGGATATTTTACATCACCTTTATTACCATAGGATCCTGTAACGATTTTAAACCATAAGAACACAATAACAAATCATTTCTACTTCGTATTTTCACATTATCAGCACTTTTAAATTGGTGTCAATGGAGTCTACTTTTTTTCGATCTTTTATTTAGTTTTCCGTAACTCTGCAATTTCGGGCTTTATGCATGCAGTTGCGCTACCTTTTTTCCTATATCAATAATATCTCATTTTTCACTTAAATCTTGCCGTTTTTTTATTACAAGCCTAAAACCAAAATTTGACATGTTTTGACATTGTTGTTTATTTGGTCTCTATGGAAATTATATTCAAATTTGCTACCAGTCTGTTGTTTCTATTTCGATAATTCCACATCAATCTTTTCTCTTGACCATTTACAAAAAATTTGCGTTTAATTTAAATAATTTTTCCGTTCTCTCTAGAAAAGTATAAAAGCCGAACAATCGGTGAAGAAATGCAGTCTCGCTTTAGTTCTCGAATTGGAAGCATTTCCTAAAGGCCTTATCCCGGAGCCTCACTGCCCCGAGATCCTGCAAGCCTCTGTCCTGCCTGAAGCCACTGGACTCTACGAACCTCTGCTCTACCTGAAGTCGCCGGATCCTACAAACCGTTGCTCTGCCTGAAGTCGCCGGGATCCTACAAGTCTCTGCTCTACCTGGATTCGCCGGAACCTGCAAACCTCTGTTCCGCCTGAAGTCACCGGAACCTGCAAACCTCTGTCCCGCCTGCAGTCACCGAATCCTGCAGGCCTCTGTGCTGTCTGAAGTCGCTGAGGATCCTGCAAGCCCCTGTCTGGCCTGAATTCGCCGGATCCTGCAATCACCGCATTCAGCTGAGGTCGTCGCCTAGAGACGCCCACGCCTTCTCACCTACGCCGTGCGTGCTCGTTCCAGGCGCTGAGAGCACACTTTGGATCTTCAGACTCAGTTTCGACACTAATCTCTTTTTTTATTACCTTTTTTTTAAATAATTTGTAAATCACATCATCCATCCTCATTTTCATACTCCATTTTTGTTATATAAAATTATAAATATCTTTTGAATCTTAAATATATTATTTGTTTTTGTTCTATTTTTGTTGTTTTGTTGCTCTTAGGTTAGATTCTTTTTGTTCTTAATTGTCGCTTCACGACAGTAATACTACTTTGTTTTGCAATACTTATTTTTCAGAATATTTAAACTATTTTGCGCACTACAATCAATCGCTATTTTATTCGAAATGGATGATAACTGTTTTATCACCGTCGAAGTAAACATACATTAGGGTAAAATAGTTTTCACTAAGTGAGTTAAACATCGTTAAATTTTTAATTTCAAATATTAATAATAAACACACACTCTCAATTCTTATATTGAATATACGATGCATTAGTTATATCTTTAAAATCAACAGTATCACTCCAATTGATTATTTTATACTATTAGTAAAAGAATTTGAGTTTAAATTATTACACTATGAAACGTCTTTAAGTGAATTCCAAATACTTAGCCATAACTAAGCAATTACTTGTAGTGGTTGCTTTACATATTTATTGCACACAATTTAACTATTTGGTCTTAATTACTAATATAATTAAAAAGTTATGGCACAAAAACTTAAGCGAGGATCTTGACCAATATTCAATAACAAACTCATCACTAGTTTACTATCTGGATAATTTATCTAGGTTAATATCTAATCAAAATAATAATTTATAAACAATGCATCAAAACATTCAAAGCATAATTCGCAACATGGATGAACTTAAAGTTCTAATACATAGGACAGCTTTAGAATGAGACTTAATTCTTCTTACAGAATGCTGGTTGCACTCGACACACTATATTCCGATAATGGATGACTATAACTATTGTAAAACTTTTAGTAATGCAACCCCGGAAAGAGGGTGTAGTGTATTGTATTTAGTAGTAATTGTTCATTGTTTTTTATAGACCACCTGGATTTAAGAATCCCAAAAATTTTATTGAATTGCTTACTACTCGTAATATGCTCGATCAATATTTACATTATAAAAACATAATAATGATTGGCGATATTAATATAGATAGATATCGTAATACATAGTTAAGACTCATAATCTTAATATTACTTAATTAGTCTAGCATCTAAAGGTATAATACCTGCCCACACCTTCCCTACCCATAGCAAAACGTGTCTAGATCACGTTATATTGGAAAAAAAATTTGAGTCAACCAACTACGTTGCAGAGACTTCCATTATTAATTTGTTATTGTTATTATGGGGTATCTATAGAGTTTTCTCACCTGGTTGGGCTGTATAAATATATAAATGTAAATGAAAACGATAAAAATATATAAATATCTATAAAATAAAATGAATACATAAAAGTACATAAATAATTATTATGAAGAGTCAGAATGTGTCAAAGAAAGCACGTATGGCAATTCATAATGCTGTGTTAGTCCCTATTTTAATGTATGGTAGTGAAGGTTGGGTCTGGCAGAAGAAGCGTGAGAGTAGAATAAATGCTGTAGAAATGCGGTTATTAAGGAGTATGCTAGGGTGAATCTGAATGACAGGGTGAGAAATAGTGTGATAAGAGAAAAGTGTGGTTTGCAAGATGACTTTGTGACAAGGATTAGAAAGGAATGCTTCGGTGGTTTGGTGATGTAGAAAAAATGAACGAGGAAAGAGTGACAAAGCAAATGTATGCTGTAGAAGTGAATGGTAGGGTCGGGAAGGGACGCCTTAGACGAAGGTTTATCGACCAAATCGGCGATACATTAAAAATGGGCCTGATTAAGAGTACCCTTAACCGACGAGCGTGTATGCGTAGATATATGGATGTAAAGGAGGCGAGAGAGGTGTGTCAGGATTGCACCAAATGGAAGTCCGTAGTTTCTGCCTACCCCTCTGGGTAACAGGCGTGAGTATTTGTGTGTGTTGTGTAAATAAATAAATAAAAACCAAACCAGATGGAAGTCCTCGGCAGGAGAGACCAAATGGCCGAGGGTTAGGGAGAAAGGGAAAGAAACCAGCCGACGATGCAGGCGGTATCGAGGAGCACCATCTTCTGCATCTGAGCCCGGAAGGGTCCGTCACGTTATTATTATTTTTTTTCATTCAAATAAGAAGCGTCTTTAAAAGCAAGATAAGTATCAGGCAACATGCTGCAATTTGCAGCATAATTTCATATTACAGTATTACATCCAACAATGTTTTGTTATTTTATTAATAAAATAGCAAGTGAGCAAGTACGACTGTAAAAACATCGTATAAATTATTATTGTTTAATATTTAATATTAATATTTTATTAATCATATTATGATTCAATAGACTCAAATAGCCTTTAGTTATTTTGTAACACTAGTATTTAATCGCGGCTTCACACACGCAGTTACACAGAAAAGCAGAAGTCGTGGGTTTGAATCTGCTGCTATCATGAACTTCTAACACAAGTACTTTAAGCTTACTTGCCTAATAGCCAAAAAAAGCTCTAGTGCCGGATGGTCTGGCAGAGAGTTTTGCGCCAATATGTTTAATGCGATCGAGACTAGCTTTCCGTAATGCTTTTTTGTAGGACTTGGCGGTCTGGTTGATAGTTCTCTTCTTGGAGCTAATATCAGAGCTTTGCGGTTTCGAGCATCAACCCAGGATAGGTAAGCTAAATGCTTGCGCTTTTCAGCTTGGGCGCATTCAGTGTTAAATCATGGGCGAGCTTTGCTACCGGTGGGAGCGTCAGAGAAGGGGATAAAGCACTCCATAGCTTGACGCAACACATCCGTTATCGCAACCGCGCAGCTCGACGGATCCGCAGAAGAAAAACAAACCTCCCGCCAAGGATAAGATGCAAAAAAGTGTCGTATCTCATCCCAATGAGCTGACTTATACCGCCATATTCGTCGAACACCTTGGGACTCGTAATCAGGTGGAGAATATGACGATACAGATTTCACCAGACAGTAGTCAGATGTACCCAAAGAAGAAGTAACCTGTACTTCATATCTGTCTGGTTCGGTAGTCAGGAGAAGGTCCAAGCAATTTGCTATGTGACCGTCTACATCGGGTACCCTAGTCGCCATCTTTACCATTCTCTTCCAGCATGGTCGGTCTTTTGGTATGGGAACAGCCAGTCTTGGTGACAAGCGTTAAAGTCCCACAGAAAGACCAACTGTGCATTAGGATACCGATTCAGGGCCACGTCAGCAGCCTCACTAAGGTGATCAAATAATCGTGTTGTCTCCTGGTCACCGCTGTGCGATCGATAGACACAGGCATAAAGGTTTTTATGAATAACTGTATCTACCATCACCAGATAGTCGAAAAAGTGGGGTCTTCAAGGTGACAGAGACGCTGGAAGCGGATGTCATTGCGGGCGTATACAAATACTCCGTCACGTGGATGTAATTTGTGCTCCAGGGAAAATCCAGGATAGTCAAGGTACGCCGCACTCAATAGACATCCAATTTGCGTCTCTGAAAAGAAAAGTAGATGCGGCTTTTCTGTCTCAAGATGGTGATGAACTGCGCGGAGATTAGAGTGCAATCCTCGAATATTAGTGAGGTGCACTTTTAGTGAGAGGACGTGCAACCGCTGTTTAACACTACTTTTCTTTCTTATGTACATATTTAGTGTCGAGAGTGAATAAGGATGGATAATGGCAGTTGAGCGATGCGTTGCATTAGCAACCAAACGATACTATCAGAGTTATTGTGCCCATGGGAGCTTGATATGGAGATTGCGGAGACGCCCAAACCCCCCCAGAGATCGCCATTGGGTCATATCGCCCGGTCGCTAACCGGCACGATGAGGCCACCCTTGGATTTTTCAACAGTTGGCGGGGCAGCCTTTCATGAGTAGCTAATTCACTAATTGGGCCCGTAACTACCTGCGGTCGGCCAGCGGAACACCGTGCTTCGGATCCCGCCACCCTCCACGACCAAGCACCCGACACAGCAACAACTGACGCTTCGTACCCGGTTCAGACCCATTCTCCAAATGACTTTACCAAGCATCATGCCGGAACACGCCAAAGTCATTTGGCGGCAAGACTTTGCATTGGTGGGTAGTAACCGAAAAGCCAGCGGCCGAAACCTACCACCGAAATTGGTGCTGCTCGTTTAGCACTACCCGGGGGGCACGTGTAGGGTGTCAGATTTCAAGTATTTTCTACGGACGCGAGCAGCCTCGCCCCCCAAACGTAACGTAATTAGCTAACCTAACAACATCTTATAGTGACCATATCAATATTAAAAATCTTTTATGTTTTAAATACATAGATTGACTTGACCATCGCATGAAAACACAATGTATCTCACAAGTAATACATATTTTATTAAATGAGATTGTTTAATGCGATTGCTAAGTCAATCTATGTATTTAAAACATAAAAGATTTTTGATATTTATATGATCAATATAAGATGTTGTTAGGTTAGTTAATAACGTAATAACTTGAGACAAAATGCCCCTTAAGTAGGAACTGAATAAATTAACCGACTTGGTATTACATGGATCTCACAACTTTTTACGGCAGAAGTACTGAGTTGCGAGACTTGTTTTTTTTTTTTACATGTTATGTTTTTGATAGCATCTCATTTCTTTTTGTAGATAGTCCTACTTGTTTTCCTTTCCGATACCATCTACTTCTTGAATACCAACTTCGGATTTTCGGGCAATTTAGAGTACTTAATACTTTACGGTATTTTCGTACAAATTTTTAAGACATGTCCCATTCTTGCTTTTTCATTCCGTTGACCATTTTACAAGTTACCTTTGAACATAATTATGTCTAGGTACCTATCTACATCTATTCATACATACTTTTTTCTTGTATATTCAACTTTCTAATTTGTGCATCTATTATTCCATTATATTATACATATACAGGTACACTGATTCATTCACTGCAAATGTAACTTTGTAATCCTATATATTTATAAAGGATTACATAGTTATTTATACAGTTAGTGTATCTAGAAAACTGGACCTAAATTACAAAATATTTTAATTTTTCCTTGATTTATACACTAAACGCTAATTGTATTCTAAATTTAAAGCTTTAACATCTGCTAGAAGTACCTTAGAGTTTTGATGATCGGTCAGTCAGTAAGTGACAAAATTAAGAAACTTTGACTAGTTATAATTCATAAACTACTTGTACAAATTGAATGAAATTTGAAATATACCGTGTTCATACAATGCATGCATAGTTACTGAGTTACTTCAGGTTTCTAGTTTAATTCACAACAAAGTTATAGGGGGTCGAAAATGGCCTGAATTGCTTCGAGAAAAGGATGGTACGGGCGTGCCCCTTTTTTTTGCTCGACTTGCGGGGGCCGTTCTCCCAGATAACAACTAGAAGGGCATTTAAAAGTTTTCACCTATAAGCAATGTGAACTTAAGAACAATAATTCTAGCCGGTAAAAGATAACATCGATTAAGACAAATACAGTAAATTAACAAAATTAAACAGAAGAACACTTAACAAAATAATTTTTGTGCGACAATATTTTTAATTGAGAAACTCTGGTATTAAACAGATCCAAGTTACGAGTAACGCTATTGGAAATGTCATTTAAAGTTCTGCATGCACGTATCATAAAAGAATTTTGCCTGTATTTATTCCGGGTATGTGGCACGTGGAGTAAGCGCGGCTTTCTTAAAGTTGTGAAGTTTATATAGTCTGTAATAGACGGATGGCATTGGCGTCAAATTAAAAGACGATAAGATTTTTTTACCACTATAGAAGGGGCTCCCCAGTGCCAGCTCTTTCCACTTGATCGCATCAAGCGCAGAGCGGTTCGAATCGTCGACGACCGAGTTTTTTCCGATCGGCTTGACTCACTGGCACTGAGTAGAGATGTTGCATCTCTTTGCGTATTTTATCGCATGCACTACGGGGAGTGCTCTGAGGAATTGATCGGACTAATTCCAGCCGCTCAATTTCACCATCGCACATCGCGACATAACTCGCGATACCATCCATACCATCTAGTTGATTGGCGTTCCACCACTATACGATTTAGAAAATGTTTTCTTCCTCGCACAAGTTCCTTGTGGAATTGATTACCACCAGCGATTTTCCCGGACTAATACGACTTAGGGACCTTCAAGAAAAGAGCCTACTCCTTTATAAAAGACTGGCAACGCATATGCAATTCTCCTGGTGTTGAAGTTGTTCATGGGCGGCGGTAGTCACTTACCATCAGGTAAGCCGCATGCTCCTCTGTCCCCTCTCCTATAAACATATATATATATATATATATATATATATATATATATATATATATATATATATATATATTAAACGTTTTAAATATAAGTTTCCTGGCCATTGTATACGTTTTATTTTTAGTTATTTAGTACTTAAATGGCGTAGGAAGATAGTGCAAGAATATGTGTGCGCTAGCACAGATGCTGTATTTCCTCACTACCATAGTGCGATGGAACGGCAATCTTTTGCATTTTACTTTTGTTATTAAAACAATAAAAGTCTCAAATTTACTTCATTATTATAACGTATTAAGGGAGTATCGACAGCACTTAATTAGTTTAATGGAGTCAAAAACAATCAACGTTGTTTAATTTGCGGAGAGATCATTAATTAAAGCCACGGGTACTGTTGCACGAACAAAAGATAGTGAATAAAATGGGAAATTATTAAACGAGCGGAAAAAAAATTTGGTGCGTCTGATAACGACATTGTATAATACTGACTTGAGCAGTATTTTGTTACTTTTGTGAATAATTTACTGAACCGTCTGCTAATTTTGGTGAAAAAGCTAATGATAAGTATTTATCATTAGTCTTTCTTACAACAAGATATTTCTAGGTGAGGTTTTGTTTTGTTGGTCACCTAATTTTAAATAAAATGTAGTTCCTAAATGTTGAACATAATGCGAGAAATCACTTTGTTACTCAATAAGAAATAGTTCGCTGTAACAATATCGTTATGCTCGTCTTAAATTGTAATATAGCATGGTGAAGGATTTTGCCTTCTGTTTTTGTCTTTATTCCGACCTGTTGACGCCTGCATTTAGAGAAAAAAATCTTTTATATGTTGTAAAATCCGCCAGCACGCATTTTTAAAGCTTTGTCGCCCTAAACCTTTCTCAGAATTGAGAGCCCCAATATTAGGATATGAAAAGTATAGAAAATTATACTTTTATTTAACATTTTTAACAAAATAAAATTATTTTATTTTAAAAATACGTTTTGCCTGTTCTTAGTCATGTATTAAATTATAGTCAAAGACAGTAAGAGAGAATATTTCAAAGCGTTTTCATTTAACCTCGCATTGACAAAGTGCACTCTGCTAATTAACTGACGAGGTAATAGCGATAGTCTCATTAACATCATTCATCATTACAGCCCTTCACAAGTCCACTGCTGAACATAGGCCTCTCCTAGGGAACACTACAAACCACGGTAACCCGGGCCACCTGCATTCATTGACTTCCTGCATGTGTTATCAGGTTGTCACCCCATCTGGTGAAGGCACGCCCTACACTCCGCCTGCCAGTCAAGAGGCTGCCACTCGAGAACTTTTCTTCCCAATCGGTTGTCGGTTCTTCAAGCTATATGGCCGGCCCACTGCCACTTCAGCTTAATAATCCGTTGGGCTATGTCGGTTACTCTGGTTCAACTGCAGACATCCTCGTTTTTAAGTCTATCACGCAGAGAAACCCTGGGCTGAGCGACCTAGAGCTTCCTCATATGACAACAGTGAAAGACTAATCTCAGATCCATAGGTCATCCACTGGACTGGTAACATTAACTGATTGTACAATCTTGTTTTGCAGTTTTTAGGTATGCCTAGTGAAAATATGTGTCGTAATCTCACAAACGATGCCCAGCCGAGTTCAATCCGACGATTGACTTCTCGGACGAAGTTGGACTTACCTAGTTGGACTCTTTGTCCGAGGTAAACATACTCCTCAACAACTTCGAGCTTAGTGCTCCCAAAAACTACTGGCGTAGGTCTGACATGGACGTTACACATGACTATTATTTTGTCCATATTCATCTTAAGACCTGTTGGGAGACTCTATTGAGGTCAATGAGCATAGTGCTTGGGTGCCCTAGTCATTCTGCCACAACATCTATGTCGTTGCCAAATCGAAGGTGAGTGATGTACTCACTATTGACGTTAATACCGTATCCTTTCCAGTACAGTATCTTGAAAACGTTTTCCGATGCAGCGGTAAAGAGTATCGGGGACATTACGCCGATCTAACGATAGTCTCTTTGCAGAGAGTTCATCACTATCAGCATTATCAGTACGATGAAATGTCTCTCTATCTCTCATATTCTTTCTCTGCGCTTATCAACCCGCCTGCATAGCTTAGTTAGTGTGGAAAAATCATCCAGGCAATTAATTCCAACAGGCGCATTTTTTATAAGAAATTTATCTGGCCAGCAGTAAACCTGAAAAGATAAAAAAGAAGAATATGTATCTTTATTTGGGTTTGATAGAATAGACCGTAACAGTAGAGTGCATCTAACAATTGCTAGCCCTATTTATTTGCTTGTACACTCACAACTAAATCTATCATGCTCGTGTCTAAAAGTCAATCAAGGGGACATCACTTCGAAGGGAAATTATTATTTAGACTTCAAATACCCAGACCGGCGACTGTGTCAAAACTGAGAGAAGTACTACGATCATCAATTCGTCTGCCAAGCGTGACGAGTATGGAAAATTGACAAATCAACTAATTTTCCATAAATCCTCACGGCAACTGTGCATTTTAAGTTGTTGAATGATAATGAGTGCGATGAAAATACAAACCATTAGCCTAGGGCACTGTAATACAAATGTCACCCCCTAAATCCGCCTGCCAACGCTATGATTACAGCAAATCCTACATTAAATCATTTTTATTTATCCCACTAATTACAAGTGATTACAAAAGTTATTAAAATTCTGTTTCATTTGGTCAGTTTATAAATATAAGCATCCAACAGAAAATTTTAGTACGTAAATACTATTTTTAATATTTAACAGGTAAAAAGTTTTAGTATAAAAGTTTTGGAAGGAAACATTTGCGAACATATTTTTATTTGAGGTCACAATGGTGAGTAACTACACTCGTGCCTGTCTGACATGTATGAAGTCACGTAGTGAATAATTTGAGCTGCATTGTTCCTTGGAAGCAACCTTGCTATTCATTCACAGTTACTTTTTATTGCCACACATTTAAAAACTTTAAGTTAATAAAAAAAATGGTATTATTGACACATTGTCAATATTTAATGCAAAACAATAATAAGCCAATGAAAAGCTTATATACACAAAGTAAAAGAGCTGGACACAGGCATTTTTGGAGTAAGAAAAAAAATTAACCTTGCTGCCCTAATACGTGTAGGTGGAATTGACTTGTGTATGGTTTTTTAACGTTTTCGTCACCACCGATTATGTGGTAAGTGTTGATTACTTAAAATTAATGCATTAATCGTTATATTTGGTGCTGGCGGGGAAAAATCATCCTCTGAGTCTCAGAACCTGAGCTATATCTGAATTAATAATGTCCAATGTTGACTGAAACTATAACCTTTAACCGCACGGGCGGGGTCTGGCCAGACCCCACGTGGTGTTTTTTAACGGTAAATTTTTGACATTGACAAGTAACGGTCGCGCGCTTTCGGCTAATCTCAGTGCGGCGCAGAGTCTCTCGACGGGTGTACGTACGTCGCGCTTTCGCTAAGGTAAATACGTAATTTACCTACTTGGGGATCCCTGTGACCCCTTCCGTGCTTTTACGTAGTATAAATTTTCGATATGATTATTTTTATTCTTGCTTCTTTTTCAGAGTTAGAGTTGTAAAACAGAAAAAATGAGTCGTCAACTCTCAGAAAATGCCATAGTACAAATCCTAGAGGATTGCAGTGACTCTGAGAGCGATGAAAAACAAGAAATTTCAGAAGACGAGGCTAACATAAGCGATCAGGAAACTGTATACAGTGAACATGATTCTTCGTCCGAAATAGAGCAAAGTGACGACTCCTCCGCAAGTCAATCTGAAGAGGAAACAATAAGAAATTGTTTTTACAGTAAAACCCGATACAAATGGAGCAAGACCCCTCCACATCCCTCTCGTATTCGACAGCACAACATCATCGAAGAATGCGCTGGTTTGAAAGGACCTGCTCTTAGTAAAAACGAAATGTCACCAGTAGAAACTTGGGAACTTTTGCTTACCGACGATATTATCCAAGCTATAGTGTTGTACACTAATCAAAAACTAGAAGCTCAATATATTCCACCGTTAGTGCGGCCCTACTATGCCAAAAACATTGATAGTTGTGAGTTACGAGCTTACTTTGGATTACTTTTACTTTCCGCGATTTTCAAATCAAATCATGAAGACGTTCGATCTTTATGGGCAACGGACTTCACTGGCAGAGATATATTTCGTGGCGTAATGGGTCTAAACCGATTTTTATTCGTTCATTATAATATAACGTTCGATGACTGTAATACACGGGAACAAAGAAAAACAACAGACAAGTTAGCCTTGATAAGTGAATTATTCGATAAATTCATACGTAACTGTCGTGAAAATTATTCTTGCACTGAATTTTTATGTGTTGATGAAATGTTGGTGAAATTTCGAGGTAGATGCTCGTTCAAGATGTTTATCAAAAGCAAGCCCGGAAAGTATGGACTGAAAGTGCAATGTTTATGTGACGCAAGATCTCGATACTTGTACAATGCATTTATATACACAGGAAAACCTCTAACTCAAAGAAATTCTTCACTATCAGTGCCAACTCAAGATGTTCTACAGCTTACTGAACCGTAATATGGATCACACAGAAATGTCACTGGAGATAGTTGGTTTACTTCTGTCGAGTTAGTGGATATTCTCTTACAAAAAGGTCTAACATATGTTGGCACACTGCAGAAAAACAAGAGAGAAATTCCACGAGAATTTCTACCTAACACGACAAGGCCCGTGGAATCATCATTATTCGGATTTGTAAGTGACAAAACATTGGTATCACACGTACCAAAAAAAAACAAGAGCGTAGTTCTACTTTCTTCTATGCACCATGACATGTCAGTAAACGAGCAGTCTAAAAAACCGGAAATAATAGAATTGTATAACAGCACCAAAGGAGGTGTAGATGCCTTGGATTTGAAGTGTTCAAATTATTCATGTGCACGTCGAACACGAAGATGGCCTAACGCAATGTTTGGTGCTATAATGAACATTTCAATTGCAAATGGTTATGTTCTCTGGGTTCTATCTAATCCGAATAAAAAATTGAGCCGTCGTAACTATATAAAGTCTATTGCTATGACTCTTATAAAGCCACATGTTTCCCAGAGATGGGAAAATAATCCTACCTTGACCAAAGATATAAAAGCAATAATGTGCAAGTTGATTGACAAAGAGCAGCCTTTGGTTGATTCGGATGAAGCTGGCCATAGTGCCCCAAAAATGAAGCGTAGGTGCTTTATTTGCCCAAGGGCTAAAGACAAAAAGAGTACTATTGTTTGCAAATCTTGCAAATAAAACTATTTGCAAGCCTCATTCAATAGCAATTACTTACTGTTTACCATGCCAACGCAAAGATTCATTTTTAACGTTACTGCTCCATAGCAATATTGAGGCGTTGTCATTTTTTTTGTTTCTATGTTTATTTTTATTTTTTGTTCAAATTACATGCTTCTAGTTCCTATATTATAGAAAAATAATAATAAGTTTCTCAGAAGTTGTTTATTTTGTAAAATTATAACGTATTTGTTAAGTGCCTTAAAAATATTCTAAGTACGAGTGGTTAATTTTTTAAATGTTTCTCATTGTCAAGAGACTGACTTTTTTAAGAATAATAAATACTTTTTATAAAGAATAATGTGCCTTTTCTTATAATCTAAAAGCTTATTTTAAAAATTTCAAAAATGTAAAAAATATATGGCAAATATTCATGGGGATACCTCAGGACCCTGCCCGTGACGGAACGGTACCAAAAATAACGCGTGTAGCTAAAGGATAAAACGTAGTCTACTCGTAAATATATTTAAAAAAATGTGTCTATTTAGTCATTTGTAGAAATCTGTTATATTTTTTCATCATCATCATCATCATTACAGCTCTTCATAAGTCCACTGCTGAACATAGGCCTCCCCCAAAGAATTCCACAAAGCACGATCCTAAGTCACCTGCATCCATCGACTTCTTGCATATCTTACCAGGTCGTCACTCCATCTAGTGGGGGGATGTCCTACACTTCGTCCGCCGGTACGAGGCCGCCACTCGTGAACCTTTTTTCCCCATCGGTTGTACGTTCTTTGAGCCCATTTGT
Organism: Parnassius mnemosyne; assembly: GCA_963668995.1. Taxonomy (NCBI): domain Eukaryota; kingdom Metazoa; phylum Arthropoda; class Insecta; order Lepidoptera; family Papilionidae; genus Parnassius; species Parnassius mnemosyne. The sequence goes on along the minus strand of CAVLGL010000104.1, from coordinate 39,539,712 downwards.
AGTAGCCCATTGCCACTTCAGCTTACTAATCCGTTGCGCTTTGTCGGTCACTCTGGTTGTACCGCGGATATCCTCATTTCTAAGTTTACCACGCAGAGAAACTCCGAGCATAGCCCTCTCCATAGCTCGTTGAGCGACCTTGAGCTTCCTTATCCGGCCAGCAGTGAAGGACCACGTCTCAGTTCCATAGGTCATCACTGGTAACATGCACTGGTTGTACAGTTTCGTTTTCAAGTTTTGAGGTATACCTGACGAGAAGATTTGCCGTATTTCCCCAAACGCTGCCCAACCGAGTTGAATCCGTCGATTGAACTCTCGGTCTAAGTTGGACTTACCTAGTCGGACTATTTGTCCCAGGTAAACATACTCGTCAACAACTTCGAGCTAAGTGCTCCCAACAACTACTGGCATAGGAGTGATATGGACATTAAACATGAACTTTGTTTTGTCCATGTTCATCTTTAGACCTATCCGTTGGGAAACACTATTGAGGTCATTGAGCATACTACTTAGGTCCTCTAGCAATTCTGCCATAAGGATAGTCCTTATGGCAGAATCGTCGGCAAATCGAAGGTGAACATATACTCGCCATTGATGTTAACACCGTATCCTTTCCAGTCCAGAAGCTTGAAAACGTCTTCCAATGCAGCGGTGAAGAGTTTCGGGGATATAACGTCACCATGTCTTACACCTCTCTGCAATTGGATAGGTTTCGTACTCTGGTTCTGTACTCGGATAGCCATCGTAGCCCTACTGTACAAACACTTCAGCACTTCGAAATACCGACAGTAAATTTGGCACTGCTAAAGGGACTGCAGCACCGCCCAAATTTCGACGGAATCAAAAACTTTCTCATAGTCCATATACGCCAGACATAGTGGCAAATTGCACTCCTCGGACTTCTGTACAATTTTCCGAAGGGTATGCATGTGGTCTGTGGTGCTAAAGCCTTTTCGGAAACCGGGTTGGTCGGGGGGTTGAAAGTCGTCAAGTTTGCGCACGAGAAGTTTCGTAATGACTTTCGAAAACAGCACGTAGACGCGGCTCAGAAGGGAAATCGGTCTGTAGTTTTTCAAAAGAGTGTAGTCACCTTTCTTGAACAGCATTTCTGCTCCACGCCTCCGGTGTAATGCCACCATGGAGGACGGAATTAAAGAGCTTCAGAAGGACTTCAAGTACCGGTTTTCCACCCGATTACAGAAGCTCCGCTGTAATTCCATCCTTGCCTGGGGCCTTGCCGTTTTTAAGGTGCTGGAGAGCTATTCTAATCTCGCTCAGACTGACGTACGGGATATCATCGGAATAGTGTCAGATAAGACTCGCCCTTGGATCGTTACTCACACTTGCATGTAGCTCCAACGATGATGTGTACAGCTGCCCATAGAACCTCTCAATCTCACTAAAAATCTCAGGTGTCCTGCCGCTGCCACACTCGGTCTTCAGCTGCCCCACTCGGTCTTCATCTTCGACAGTTGGCTCTTTCTGGCAGACAGATCTCTAGCAAAGACTTTTGAGCCCTAGTTCCGCTCGATCGCTTCTTAAATACGAGCAGTATTAAAGTTGGTTAAGTCCTGCCGCATGCATTTGGAGATCTGTCTGTTCAGTTGCCTGTATGCTATTAAATCCATTGAAGACTGCAGCTTCATATCCCGTCTAACAGTCATGAGATTAAGAGTGTGATCGGAGAGTTTTTGTGTTCTTCTGCGGCGGGTCTTGCAAAACTTAGCTCCGACAACATGGACAGTTTCCACGAGCTTGTCATTCATATCGTCTACTGCATTGCAATCTTCTAGGCACTGAAAATGCTTTCGTAGCTCGAGCTGAAAGGTTTCAGGACTTTGGATTAGAGCACGATGAGGACGAAGCGTTGATTTCATTAGACGAGACCTCTCCAACTTAACATTTAGTTTCAGTGTACCTCTCACCATTCGGTGATCGCAGCCTGTTTTCACCTGCACGATCACTGAGACATTACTGAACAGTTGTCGTCTGGTCGTCATAATGAAGTCAATCTCATTTTTTGTCGAACCGTCGGGGCTTGACCAGGTCCACTTCCTGTGGGGTTGCTTCTGGAAGAAAGAGTTCATCATAAAGAGTGCCTCTTTCTCCATGAAGTCAGCCAGCTGCTGGCCATTTGTGTTCCGTTGCCCTATTCGAAATTTCCCTACTTTCAGCTCACCGTTCTCTCTTGTGTCTAGTTTTGCGTTGAAGTCTCCCATTAACATCGTATAGTGGGGTTTAAAGGAATGCATGTCTCTAGAGATATCCTCATACATTTCTTCCACCTCCTGATCGGGGCGTGCCGAGGTTGGTGCGTAAACCTTTAGCAAATACCGTTTGGTGATTCTGAGTATAAGGTACGCAACCCTCGTCGACACGATTGGAGGGAGTGCCCAATCTTTACAACGTTGTTAACGAGAGACGATACATCCGACACCTCTTTGGGACAGATGGTTACCCTCCCGGTGATAGAGCAAGTTGCCGGATTCGAGGATTACCGGGTCCTCCCCCTCTCTTCGGACCTCGGATATTCCTAAGATATTCCAGCGCAACTTGTCTATCTCTTCTTCCAGCTCAAGGATCTTCTCGTCAGTTCTCAAGGTGCGTGCGTTATAATTTGCAAGGTTGAGTCGTTGTAGGTGGCAACCGAACCTCCACCGGAGATTCTTAGCACTCCTTTTCCCGCCGTTACCATGGTCGCTACCGTAGCCAGGAAAAGCTGGCCTGCCGGCGACTGTGGGCCGCCTCTTCGTTACTTTTATGGATGGTATATTGCCATAGTTGCCACGTTTGGCGAGTGGTTTGGCAACCACTCTATTGGCTGTTTTTTTATTGTTTACACATAATTCAAGATCGTTAAAATTATCTTATGATGTAATTGCCTCAAAATTCATATATGACTGATTGAACAGTGAAAAAACAAAGTAGCTCTTCTCTTGTTTTCTGAACACAATTTTCATTGTATTTCATTACAAGTCCATTGTTAGACACAGTTCTCCTGAAAAGAATTCCCAAAAAAACGATTTTAAGCCACATCTATGCATTATTTCACCTCATGTATTTGTTTTCTCTATATTTATTCTTCTCTAGTCTCGAGCAGATATGCACTATCATACTATACTATACATAATCTTACTGACACAATTACGCATGCATCGTTTAGTATTAACTGCTCCCTACTGAGCTTTTTGGTACGAGATTACCACTTTCATTCAATCTTTATATTAAAAAATGTGATTGATTCTACGAACTACATATATGGCCAACTCGTTTTCAATACAGTTTATTGATGCGCTGATTCTAATGTGGAAATATTTGTTTATAGATTTCAGTCAAAAAAAGATACTTTGAGAATAAAGGTTACCTAAAACACCAGTGCGGGAGAAGGTTTCGGTTCTATAACGCGTACTGTTAAACGATTTCATCGTTCCCATTATTACGAATGCAATTTATGTATACTCATTTATATTTATACCTTTACTTTACTACTACCAGTACTGTTACCACCAATACTAATTAATAAGATAAACTCTTATGCAGCCCGTATTTCTTTGAAATTCTTTTCAGAGACTATGTGAGAATGCGTTATTGTCTAAAATAAAATATAAAATACCGTTCGTTACGTGAGATTAATGAGTATCACTTGAATATCAAATTGTAAATTAAAGTTGTGTATACTATTTTATTGGACAGTTTAAGTTATGAAAATTTAATTGCACTCCTAACTATTACTCAGAATTTAATTTATTTAGTACATAAGGATCTAAAATTATAAAAAGAAGAAAAAATAAGGATCAAATTAGGAGAGCTACGCGTCAATTAAACTTAAAATACTGTCCTCGGTGACAAAGAATCCTAGGGCTCGTTTCCCGCGTTTCCGACTGTTTTTCTCTACTCGTTGCCGTAACCGCTAACCTCACTACAGCACTATACAACTATAAATCATTCGGTCACAGGCGCAAATTCTTGCATCTGGTACATTTTAGAGATATTTAACTGACCAAGTATAATATTAAATCGAATTGTCAAATTAAATGTTTGAAACAAATAAATCTTAATTGAAAACGAAAATTTTGAATACCGAAGTATATTATATAAAAATAGTAATAGTATATAAAAATTTAATTACTTTTTTAATTTAAAATAATTCATGTAACCTTCTCTCTCAATCAAATAATTTCGCCATTTTTCTGCAAATAAATTTGTGGTAAATAGTGTTAACATTTTACTGTAAATGTTGGCGGACAAAAAACAATGAAAATGGCCGCAAAGTGTTTTTTACTTTTAATTTTTATTTTTGTTAGTGTCCTTTATGTATTGATATTAAAACCAGCCCGATACAAATAGTATACACCAAATAGATTTTTCTTCAATTTGATACAAACAAAATACTCTAAACTTTTTCCCTAACTTTTATTTAAACATCTAACAGAAACCAATGCAATTAGTATAATTTATTATAAAACGTTTTATATTCAGTCAAATTTACACGTGGTAAAACCAAGTTTCTATTGTCCTAGTTTACGTACCTATTTTTAATAATATAATAATTTATTAATTTTAACATTGAAGCTTTATTTCAAATAATTCCGCAGTTTATCCACGTATAGTTATAGTGTAATACTTGTTTTTATCATATAATCGGATCAAAGATGTGGATTCACTGTTGCTTACCAAAAGAAATACGTATGGGAGTAGCACTAATTCAGAATCTTGTCCAGTATGTGCCGCTTTCTGTTAATCATGTATTAGTTAAAAAAATAGAAACGCTATAAAAGAGTTAGAAAATAGAAGAGCCGATTGAAGAAAACTAAAACAGGAGATGGATACTTCTGATAACGCCCGTAATTAATAAAAAAATTAGTTAACGTAACGTGTAAAAGTCCTTTGCAAAAATTAACACATGTAGACGTCTTACTAATGAGCACAATCCATTATAGGTATATATAAATAATTAATTTTTTATAGGTGAGCCAAGCAATTTTTAAGTAATGATTGTTGACAGTTGACAGACGCACAACATACACCAAGATATTTACAATAAAACAGATTTTTGAAATAAGGTCATGAATCCCTTAAAATACTATGTTTTATAATTACTAGCGGTCGCCGAGTGGCCGCGTAAATGCGACCGTAATTAATTAATTTTTAAGCTTGTATTTATATTTCAATTTCAACTCTCAATATAAACATACAGTATATCTGTGCTTTCAAGTGCACATCAACACAGATATTTAATAAACAAAATAAGAATTACTTTTAAAAAAGGAACATGATATCATACAAAATTCACAGCACATTAAGTCAGTCTATCAATAATTATTTTGTTGGCAAAATTTTAAAATTCTTTGATGGCAGTCTCTACTCTGACTCCGGTCTTTTCTATTTTAATTTGCTTTTTCAACTCAGGGTGCGTATCAAGGCAGTCATGAGATTTATCTTCGTGATATCGCTCTGTTCTGCTAGGGGAGAATTCAATTTACATTCTCGATATGTTGCCACGCTTTATGGGGTGGCTATGATCAGTTTTTTTCTTTTTTATAGGAGAGGGGCAAACGAGCATGCGACTCACCTGAGGGTAAGTGACTACCGCCGCCCATGAACAACTGCAACACTAGGGGAATTTCAGATGCGTTGCCGGCCTTTTATAAAGGAGTAGGCTCTTTTCTTGGTCTCAGGTGAGCCGCATGCTCGTTTGTCCACTCTCCTATAAAAAAAGAAAAAAAAAACTGATCCTAGTCACCCCATAAATTTCCATATAGGGAGAATTTCGTCTAAAGTGTAGTGTTTAACCAAGTTGCAAGTTAACAAGACACCTTTTCTCCAACCTCTGGTACCATTTTGATTAACACTTTATACTAAAATTTTTTGAAATGTTGTATAAATAACGTTCTAAATATAAGTTTCCTGGCCATTGTATATATTTTATTGATATTTTGAGTTATTTAGTACTTAAATAGCGTTGGAAAAATAGTGCAAGAATATGTGTGCGCTAGCATAGATGCTGTATTTTCTTACTACCATAGTGCGATGGAACGGCAATCCGACACGCTTTGAGAGAGATCAAGAAAATTTGACCAACGGCTTACCTTTTCATTTTACTTTTGTTATTAAAACAATAAATGTCTCAAATTTACTTCATTATTTTAACGTATTAAGGGAGTATCGACAGCACTTAATTAGTTTAATGGAGTCAAAAACAATCAAAGTTGTTTAAATTGCGGAGAGATCATTAATTAAAGCTACGGGTACTATAGCACGAACAAAAGATAGGTAATAAAATGGGAAATTATTAAACGAGCGGAAAAAAAAATTGGTGCATCCGATAACGAAATTGTATAATACTGACAGTACTTTGTTACTTTTGTGAATAATTTACTGAACCGTCTGCTAATTTTGGTAAAAAAAACTAATGATAATATGTATTTATCATTACTCTTTCTTACAACAAGATATTTCTAGGTGAGGTTTTGTTTTGTTGGGCACCTAGTTTTAAGTAAAATGTAGTTCAGTTTAATAAAAAAATTAGCCAAATATTGAACATAATGCGAGACATCACTTTGTTACTCAAAAAGCAATAGTTCCCTGTAACAATATCGTTATGCTCGTATCTTGAAAACGGACGGTATCTTGAAAATGGACATTACGCCGATCTAACGATAGTCTCTTTGTAGGTAGTTCATCACTGAACTCAATTTTCGCAGAAAAGTGATGTGGATCAGCATTATCAGTACGAGGAAATGTCTCTTTATCTCTCATATTCTTTCTCTGCGCTTATCAACCCGCCTGCATAGATTAGTTAGTGTGGGAAAATCATCCAGGCAATTAATGCTAACAGGCGCATTCTTAAAAATAAATTTATTTGGCCAGCAGTGGACCTGAACTAATTTTCCATAAATCCTCACGGCAACTGTGCATTTTAAGTTGTTGAATAATAATGAGTGCGATGAAAATACAAACCATTAGCCCAAGGGGCACTATACTGTAATACAAATGTCACATGGATATTTGCCATATATGCCACGCTTGACAAGTGGGTTGATAACCGCAATTTTTTATTTTTAGTAGTTATCAGGAAGACGCTGCTGCCATCTCTTGATTTGTTTCCCTTTGTTGCCTCTTACGACACCCACGGAATGATATTGAGTAGTGTATATTTTTACACCGCCACTAAAGGGCACGGCACTTTTTATTTATGGAGGCAAAATTTTAAATTACCTCTTATAATGCAATTGAAATACATCACATTGGGATTTAAACTTAAATCGGCCTCATCAGCATCATTACTACAACCTATCAAAACATTAAATTCCCTTAATCCGGCTGCTCACGCATATCATAACAGCAAATCCTATATTAATTCATTTTCATTTATCCCACTAATAACAAGTGATTACAATCGTTTTTGGAGTAAGAAAAAAATTCACGTTTACCACCGAGTATGTGGTAAGTGTTGATTACTTAAAATTAATGCATTTATCATATATTTGGTGCTGGCGGGGAAAAATAATCCTCTGAGTCTCAGAACCTGATATCTCACTTAATAATGCCCAATGTTGACTGAAATTATAAAACGTAGTTTACTCGTCAATATATTTAAAAAAAAGTGTCTATTTAGTTATGTGTCGAAATCTGTTATATTTTTTATTGTTTACACATAATTCAAGATCGTTAAAATCATCTTATGATTTAATTGCCTCAAAATTTATATATCACTGATTTACTTTTACTTATCTTCACGCACAATCCCTGACGGGGTAGCCAGAGAGAACAGATCGCCAAGTGTCACGATCCTTACATATCTCTTTCGCTTCTTTCAGATTCATTATCTTCTTCATACATGCACGTCTAGGTATCCGAGTACTCTTGACCCTACCCTCTTCGAGCAAGTTGCTCACATGGTCTTCGAAAGTTAGTCTCGGTCTACCTCGACACCTTTTAATATTAACTTTCGCGCTATATATTTTCTTCACCATTCGGTCTTCACTCATTCGCTCAACGTGCCCAAACCACCGAAGCACGCCCTTATCAATTTTTGTGATAAGGTCATCTTTCAAACCTGCCATATTGCGAATCTCTTCGTTTCGCTTTCGGTCGGCCATAGTAACGCCGCACATTTTACGAAGAGATCGCATCTCCACTGCATTCAACTTACTTTTATGTTTTTTCTGGCATACCCAGGTTTCGCTGCCATATAACAAAGTCGGTACCAACACTGCGTTATGTATTGCAAGGCGTGCACTCTTCGCTACGCCTTGCCTTTTGACTAACGCATTGAACAGTGAAAAAACAAAGTAGCTCTTCTCTTGTTTTCTGAACACAATTTTCATTGTATTTCATTACAAGTCCATTGTTAGACACAGTTCTTCTGAAAAGAATTCCCAAAAAACGATTTTAAGCCACATCTATGCATTATTTCACCTCATGTATTTGTTTTCTCTATATTTATTTAGGATCTTTTGTCTCGAGCAGATATGCACCATCATACCCTAATCTTACTGACACAATTACGCATGCATCGTTTAGTATTAACTGCTCCCTACTGAGCTTTTTGGTACGAGATTACCACTTTCATTCAATCTTTATATTAAAAAATGTGATTGATTCTACGAACTACATATATGGCCAACTCGTTTTCAATACAGTTTATTGATGCGCTGATTCTAATGTGGAAATATTTGTTTATAGATTTCAGTCAAAAAAAGATACTTTGAGAATAAAGGTTACCTAAAACACCAGTGCGGGAGAAGGTTTCGGTTCTATAACGCGTACTGTTAAACGATTTCATCGTTCCCATTATTACGAATGCAATTTATGTATACACATTTATATTTATGCCTTTACTTTACTACTACCAGTACTGTTACCACCAATACTAAAAAATAAGATGAACTCTTATGCAGCCCGTATTTCTTTGAAATTCTTTTCAGAGACTATGTGTTATTGTCTTAAATACAATATAAAATACCGTCCATTACGCGAGATTAATGAGTATCACTTGAATATCAAATTGTTAAGTAAAGTTATGTATACTATATTATTGGACAGTTTAAGTTATGAAAATTAAATTCCACTCCTAACTATTACTCAGAATTTAATTTATTTAGTACATAAGGATCTCATTAGGAGAGCTACGCGTCAATTAAACTTAAAATACAGTTCTCGGTGACAATGAATCCTGGGGCTCGTTTCCCGCGTTTCCGACTGTTTTCTCTACTCGTTGCCGTAACCGCTAACCTCACTACAGCACTATACAACTATAACTCATTCGGTCACAGGCGCAAATTCTTGCATCTGGTACATTTTAGAGATATTTAACTGACCAAGTATAATATTATAATCGATTTTAAAACGAAAATTTTGAACACCGAAGTATATTACAAATTATATAAAAATTTAATTACTTTTTTAATTTAAAATAATTCGTGTAACCTTCCCTCTCACTCAAATAATTTCGCCATTTTTCTGCAAATAAATTTGTGGTAAATCGTGTTAATGTAAGTAATTACTGTAAATGTCATAAAAAACTTTAAGGCTTTAACTAGCCTGAATGACCTTGACGAAATGGCGATCGCAGAGATTTCAGCCGACGTCAACACCGTCTAGCAACTACGTTATGTATTACTTATAAAAGTGCAAAGATTAATAGACTGCAGAGATGACAATTATATAAGTGACATACTGCCTGTTATGCTTGCGCATCACTGAGAATTATGTCGCGGTTACGCATCTTCAATTACATTGTGCTGTAGCTTTGTCCGGTAGGAGTCATGAGCTATCAAGTATTCAAGTTTCAAGTACGTAAGAGTTTTTTATTATATATGATAAATCGTATTTATTTGTGAAAATTGTATACTTGGGGAGTGCTTTTAGCCGGGGTGGAAGATGTGATTTAGATGTGGACAGGCGTGTCGCTGCCGGGAACAAGGTCAATAGTGCCCTGACTGCGTTAGTCAAAAGGCAAGGCGTAGTGAAGAGTGCACGCCTTGCAATACATAACGCAGTGTTGGTATCGACTTTGTTATATGGCAGCGAAACCTGGGTATGCCAAAAGAAGCATAAAAGCAAGTTGAATGCAGTGGAGATGCGATCTCTTCGTAAAATGTGCGGCGTTACCATGGCCGACCGAAAGCGAAACGAAGAGATTCGCAATATGGCACGTTTGAAAGATGACCTTATCACAAAAATTTATAAGGGCGTGCTTCGGTGGTTTGGGCACGTTGAGCGAATGAGTGAAGACCGAATGGTGAAGAAAATATATAGAGCGAAAGTTAATATTAAAAGGTGTCGAGGTAGACCGAGACTAAATTTTCGAAGACCATGTGAGTAAATTGCTCGAAGAGGGTAGAGTCAAGAGTACTCGGATACCTAGACGTGCATGTATGAAGAAGATAATGAATCTGAAAGAAGCGAAAGAGGTATGTAAGGATCGTGACACTTGACAATCTGTTCTCTCTGGCTACCCCGTCAGGGATAGTGCGTGAAGATAAGAAGTATTTATTTGTGTCGTATTAGTAAATCTGGGTCAAAGCGTTCGCTGTAAATTTTTCCCGGGCTTGATATCCGACAGCACGAATGAAATTTGTAATTGCAATTTTCGTCAACACGCATTGGGGCAGCGCGGCGGGCATTTCCTTGCCCTAAAGCCCTCTCAGAAATAAAAAAAGAGTCCTATGCCCAGTAGAGGGACTTGTATAGCCTATTATTTTACTTTGTAACAATATTCATATTTGTTTCAGATACAGAAGGGTACCTTATGCTGACAAAAATATCATGTGGAGGCGACGAAAACGTAAAACATCTTTGTATTTAGATAAAATGTTCGAGAGATTGTCAGTCATATCATACGCCACATTTTCTATAGAGCGTAGAATATTGCAGAGAGGGCAAAATAAAAAATAATACAAAAGATTATGGGAACTATTTATTAAAAATATATACATTTATAGGTATTTATAATAAAAGTAATGAACAAGCTGCAAGGTTCAACTAAAAATGTTTCTTGTAAACACAATTGTAAAATTCCTGTATTAATATTTACCAATGGTTAATTGATGAAACGTAGTCCAGATCATTTTATATAAAATATATTTAATTAAAATTTACACATGACCTATTTGGCCTTCTACTTACAACTCGGCGGAAATTTGTATAGAAGATTTTGTCTTTTCACACAAGTATTGTTTACAACTGGCGTCGTTTCGAAAAGCGTGATTAAGTGTAAGCGGTATATAATCAATTAAATACTGAACTTTTTTTAAATACATTTTTTTGTTTATTTTTTTAATATCTTCCTAAAAACTGACGCCATCTTATTATTTTATTATATGTAATGCATAAGGATAAGTAAGACTAAGTACGATTAACTTGGATAAGTTTGTAATTTTATTAATTTTATCACAAAATTTCCGCAATAAATTATTACCTTTTCTACAGTTATTCTCTACTCTTAGTTTCGGCGTGATTTTTGGATGTTATACTGCTTCACCGTCAGTTACTAAGCGGCCATAAATCATTATATGTATGTATATACATACATATATACATTTTTTGATTTGAATATTTATGTTTTTTGAATTTTCATTAATTTTTTGAAACCTGGTAAAATTATTTTTTTCCATACCAATTGATGGGCCTGAGTATAATGCCAGTTATGCCCTTTGGCTGAAGTAATTTTTTATTTTATGCTCAATTGCAAACAAAACAATATTGATTGCGCATTTCTAAAACAAAATTTTACCTCTTCTCCTTCTAATAATAGCTCCTGCACCTAACACGGCGGAATAGTTATTATTATCTATAAGAACATTTGCAAAAACAGTTTTTGTTAACAGTTATGAGTGTAATATTTTTATCAGCTGATTTGTTTATAGTGCCTTGAGCTACACTTTGCCGGTTTCTGTACAGAAAATGATGCTGGCTTTGCAAATATGCATGGCCGCTACCATTAAATATAATACCCACTATGTTACACTTATTTACATAGAAACTTTAATTATCATTTGCATAAAATTCTAAATAGCACTTTTTACACGAGAAAGTAATCTTTTAGACCAGTCCATCTTGTTTTTCACAAATTAAGTGAATAGTTAAACAAACCAATAGGTCCGTGATTTAAAATTTCTTGCAACTTTTTATAGAAAAGCATGACCTTATCATAATATAGTAGTCAAACATTTAGCCATGTGATAAAACTTTTAAGTGTGCCAGTCAAACATTAATTATGATATTCGGGTCATTATACTAGAAATAGTCTTTTAAATATTTTGTAGTACAATTGATAACCTTCAGTATGATTGACCTTGTATATGACTTTTATAAGTCTATGTTATTTATGATGAAAATTATTATTGCAGATAAAAGCCCTTTCACATTTATTTTAGACTCAAATTAAATTATTCAAAATGAAAATAAGAACTTTGGCTCTTTATAACTGATCTTTAAATGTAAAACACTGACTTGAAATTATATAATTATCGGCATTTTTAATTCATTGAACTTTTTAAGATTGTGTTGAAACTCCATTGGTAAAAAAAAAACAAATATATATATTATAGTTCTTGACGAAAATAAAGTATGCGCGTAACATCGCATCCCATCAAGAATTTCTAATGTAATTCTTGGTGTAAAGCTAAGACGTAATAATAACTGTAAACAATAGAATAACAAAATAATGAAAACATTTGTAAATACATGCTTTATAAGCTAATAAATATAAATATTATTTGACCGTAATAAACTTAAACAAGGTAGTCTTCGGCATGAAAGTAAAAATAAATATTATCGATTATTTTTGCAATATCTAACAGCCGGATCAGGGCGCTATTCTGATCCATCTAAAGATGCTAAATTTCAGCAAGCACTGTCAAATTTAATAGGAGTGACAGAAAAAAACGGTTCTTATTATAGAAGGGTAAATAAATTATTTCACCTTTAAAGGAAAGTCACTTTATTAAAAATCAAAATAGCCCAATAGCTTTATTAACATGAGACACATAATTGTACGAGTGCTTACAATACTTAACATTATTTCACTGAAATCTCAGAAAGTTTTTTTTAATGGAATAAAGATGACAAACGAGCACACAGTCCACCTGATGGTAAGTGGTTGCTACGGCCCATAGACATTTACATCTATTCTCGATTACCTATCAAAATGTAGATGCGTTGTCACCCGTGAGGACTAAGATGTAATGCCTCGTTTTCAGTAAAAATATTCTCCGGTTCTCTACACTCAACATACGAAACACAACAGGGTTAAACTGCTATTTTACGCTAGTATTCTGTGAGAGCGTGGCCCTTCCCCGTTTGAGCCAACCCATTCGTGCTACAACTATACCTACTACTAATATAGCTGCAACATGGATCTTCCACGTAAGAAAAAATTGACGTTGAAAATTTAAATATTTTCAGAGGCAACTTTGCAATTATTTTCTATTGAGTGAATTTTTGTGGAATCGTATTTTGCAAACCACCACCTGAAATACGTACAATTTTTTTCGATAACGACGTGAAATTACAAAACGATCCCCATGCATATCAATGTGGCTATATTTAGCCTCTTAATATAGACATACCTCGGGATTCAGAGATTTTAAAAGTTTTCATGCGTAGATAATGGAAGATATAATATTAAATTATTAGTGTACCGTGTGAGGCAACCTTTATACTTATATACATATTCTCATCATATTTTTATGGTTGGTTAGAAAAGTTATATCTAAATGCAATCTTTCACAGGGTAATTTTTTTTACTATTTTTACCCAGCAAGTAGTAAAGCACCTACAATCCCATCGGTAAGTGGTTATGTAGCCTAAGATGGTGAATTGCACTGACTTAACAAAAACTATTTGCTCTTGCCTAATAGTACTAGGTAAGTATTATTTGCGACCTATTTGTGTGTGTGCGTGTGTGTGTGTGTGTGTGTGTGTGTGTGTGTGTGTGTGTGTGTGTGTGTGTGTGTGTGTATATGTGTGTGTGTGTGCGCGCGTGTGTGGGTGTGTGTGTGTGTGTGAAGAAAAGCGTATGAGAATACGTGAAGAGGAATAAAGGTTGAGTACTACTTCGCTTACCTATACGAGGTTGCCACTCGAGAACCTTTCTTCCTATTTTTTATCGGTTTACCAAGTTATATAGCCAGCCCATTGCCATTTCACTTTAATATTCTCTCGGGCTATGTCAATTACTCTGGTTCTACTGCGAGTACCTTCATTTCTAACTTTATCACGTAGAAAAACTCCTCTCCAATTTAAAATTTTTACATTTTTAGATGATTGTTTGTCTAACATAAAAAAACTATAAATCCAAGAATGTTTTTATATAGTTATTTATACTTAAGTAAGCACCATTCTTTTATTTATTAAATTGTTTGATTTAATTTCATAACAGTGTACCTAAATGTAAGTATCTGTTTCTTTATTTCCCTCCCCAATAATATTTTTTAAAGTCATAGTCATAATAAGGGCGTTTTCATAATTATACAATTCAGTATCAACTAATTAATAAAAATATGCAACAATAAAATTACATAGGTATTAAAAACTATCGAAATCTAAGTAACGAGAGCATGTTCGTCGTTCCACATCTAAATTATATAAAATGCATTTTTCAATTTCACTAATCAACGTCACCGCGAAAATTTCTTCTTCTTTGGGCACTTTAAAACTAATTTATTTAGAAAATAATATTTACAGCTACCAGTGTACAGATATTAACTAAATTAAGTATTTCTAGTCATAAGAATATTTATAATTGAGTATAAACTTTTAAAAAACTAATATATATTTGAACGAAGTCGCTCCAACACCGATGCGCGGTCCATCCTCGACGATGTCCGAAAACGGACTGCGACAGGGCGACGGAGTTCAATTTCAGGGTAAAATGATATATTCTCTTATAAAACGGGGAATAAAAATAAAACTCTCAATTAAAAATATTAATATTTTTAAGACCTTTTTTTTTAGTGTAAGAACTATTTAAAAAGCTTGTGCCGTTTTGGAGAAATTTTGCAAAATATGACAAAGATAGGTACTCTTTGGGGATTTTTTTCCTAATAAGGGGTTGAAAAAAATACAATTTTGTGCAATTAAAAACATTAACCAAATCCTTTTCTGTTACCCTGTATTTTTTCTTTGAGGATTAAATGAACAGTTATTGAGATTTTTTTTACTTAAATATCCAAGATTTAGGCATTTCAACCACTGTTAAGGCCTTAAGGAAAATTTCTTCGTAAATCTTGTAGTTTTTGATAGATGACGTGTTTTGCCGATGACAAATTATTATATACAGGTCAGCATCAGAAAGCAAAATAAAATGTGTGAAACGATATTGTTTATTCTTTTAAATAGAATAAGGGTGACAAACGAGCATTAAAATCAACCTGATGGTAAGTGGATGCTTTGACCCATAGACATCTACATCGATCCTCGATTAAGAAACAAAACACATTGTCACCTTTATCACCTCCAAGGACTAAGATGTAATCCCTTGATTCCAGTGGAAAGGGTATCCGATTCTCTAAACTAACTATATGAACTACATGCATTAAGGTGCTATTTTACGCTGGTATTCTGTTAGATCGTCGTCCTTCGCCGGTCGAGCCAACCCATTCGTACCACAACTATAATAGCTGCGGCATGGCTTTACCACGTACATAACTCCGAAAATAAAAACACTCACCAAAGCTGTCTGCAAGCAATATCTATGAATATTATCGACAGTTTGTTTTCAATAAAATATTTTTTCCACAGATGCTTATTACGAATTACAATCGTATTAATTGATTTTTTTTAACTGTCATTACGCGAAAATAAATCAAATGAGAAATTAATAGGTCTGGTACATAATAATGGCTTACTCAACTAGATGATGACTAGACTGATGTTGATTATTAAAATGAATTACTTCTAATTCATTTTAATAATCAACATCACGTTTAATGCCAATGAGAGTAAACTATTTCATGATTGAGAAATGGATTATTTATTAATTTAAAAAAAGGCTGAAAGCTTTGCATTCTTCTAAAGTCTGTATTTCATTTTTGCAGAAAAATACATTTAATTTGTTATGCTTGAATTACATATTAAAGTGATGTTTGAAAATAGTTTCATAAACAGTTTATAATATAAGTCTAGAAAATATAAGCGAGTTTTTAAAGAGCCTTTTATGGCTGCCATTGCAGAACCTCACTTTTAAGTTTAACTACTCATAATTTTTTCCAAATGTAGAGAATTCTAAACAAAACAACATAAAGCCTGGCGAATTAAGTTTTATTTAAGATATAAACATAGACAAGATAAACATTATTTAGATGAACATAACAAAAAATATCTGATGGTCTACAACAGCTAAGGTTCCTTTGAAATGAATCACAGAAAATATTTACTGTACTTAAAGGAATGCATTAATTTTACAAACAGATTTTATATTACAGTGAATAATGAAATTCCATAATATAATATATTCAATAAATATGTAATCTTACCACGAGCATATTATAGTGCTTTGGATAGCAATATTTTAACTGGAATCAAGATAAGAGAACACGTGGTTCGTTAATGGCTTTTGTCCTCGATAAAATCTAATTTATTACTATTTGAATAATCCAGTATGGCTATTGTAAAATATAAGTTTAAAAATTTTACTTTCGTTAACGAATTTCTAAAGCATTGGTTAATAAACTAATTAAATCCATATTTTTTTGCATCACGATATGTTTAAGTACACATTAGATTTTTTTTTATACCGCCGAAAGTTCTAAAAGGGGTGACTTTAAGTACATACACAAACATAAGGTAAGCTATACAAGAATATTATGTCACCATAATTACGTGATTCAAATTCGTTAGTCTTACTTTAGAATATCCTACAAATTATTTAATTGTCTTCTTCTTTCTCAGCCTGTAAAATTTTACTATTGAGCTACAGGAACTGCTTTCATTGGTTCCTTTAATATTGGATTTGCCTTAATAGACGATTGTAGTACCAGACGTCTTGCACTTATGACGTGGCCTTTTGGATGGGATTTTACTTCTTGCGTAGACGACGTGGCATAACACCAGATGATGAAATTCTATCGAAAGCTATACAATATCTCTGGCATTTCTCACAATCGGCCCTCTTGATTCTTACGGTACTTGTTTTATTAAAATCGGTTCATTCTATCGAATGTTATGATTATTATTTTGAAATGTTAGTAAGAATTTAGTCTATGGAGCCTTTGAGTCAATAATACATTTTAATCTAATCTCAGAAATTGTAAAGAAATGATGTAAAATATTGTTATTCAATGGTATACTTAGACCACAAATACAATAATAAAAAATATGTTTTCTTATAGAAGACGAATATCAAAACGACCTCTTTTTTCAGATTTCATGATTCCCTTAAGATTTCCATAAAATCTTTAGGCCGTTTACTATATTAAATATGTATCTATATTTTATATGTAATAAAATTAAATTTCGTTACAATTTTTAGTGGACTCAAAATCAATTGTCTGCTTTGAGACTGTAGTTGCTAACACGCCTGCCACGCGTAGCGACTATGGCAAACCCCCTCTAATGATACAATCTGTGGGGAAGGCCTATATTCAGCAGTGAACTTATTTTTTTTTGAGTTTCACACTAGGATTTTCTCCTAGTGAAAATCATTGTCAATCAAATTAACAAGGACAAACATTCAGCCCCAGAACAATTATTTATAGGTCATACAAATACAGTTCAGTGCAAGATTCGAACCAGTGATGCTGCAACTCATTCCTCAGCCACTGCGCTGTAATGAAGTGGACACTACACAGAGTACGATTAGCCTTGTTTACGTTTTTGTTTTGTTTGGTGTATATTGCATATTATGGATATGGTGTTTCGTAGAAACTTCTTCTCCATATTTACCCTTAGGAATATTTTGCCCTGAATAAATGGACCAGTGAGTTTAGGGATTCAGTGTAAATGGTGTAAGCAGTGCGCCATGGTGATTAATAAATGAGGCTGTGGCGACCAGTGGATGTCGAAAAATCCATTTGAAACTACTAAAACCAAAACCTAGACACTAATTGCAACATAACTGATTCGTAGGTTCGTTTCAATGGTAACCACGTTTCCTGTCCTATGTGGTAATTATCGGAATATCTTTCAAAAATGTATTTCAGATGGCTCAAGATTTATATAAGGATATAAATCTGAAGAAGCTGAAGAAGATGAAAAATGTTTTATTTGAACTTGAAGCTACACTTGTCACTGTTTGCACCTATGTAGAAGAAATTGACTAAGCAGACAAAAATGTAATAAATTTAAAGTATCTAGTTTTTATTATCTTCATAAAATCATGTTAAAATTTTCTGCAAAAAGTTTTTATTTTTTATTTTAGCAACGCTCTTGAATACGGAAACTAAATCAACACTGCAATATTTGAGATCGTTTTACGTTAGTTAACGTTATTACGCGTCGGGAATCGCATTAAGACAGGTGCCCAGACGACTAAAGCAACATAAATTCACATGGATTTGAATACTGAAATCTGAGTTTCAAAACTAGGAACTCTGTGTATTTAAATTGAAATATCAAGACTCAAGATATAAAGTATATTCTTGACGCAGCTAATATTAGGTCGAAGAAAAAGTTTCTTCGTATTTTATAAACAAATTCAACATATTTTTTTTATTTAAATACAGTTTTTAACAGTAGTAGAGCCACGCGGCAGCTTTTGCTGTCGCACGGATGGGCCGGCTCGAACCGAGGTAGTACCACGACCTCACAGAAAACCAGCGTGAAATAGAGGTTTACCTCTGCGTTTCGCTTGGTGAGCGCAGGTGGCCGGAGCCCCTTTTTACTGGAAATGAGGCATTCCATCTTAGTCCTCACGGGTGACAACGCATCTACATTTTGATTTGTAACAGAGGATAGATGTAGATGTCTATGGGCCGCAGCAACCACTTTTGTGTGCTCGTTTGTCACCCTTATCCTATAAAAAAAAACATTTAATTATAATATATAAATTTTTTTTTCAATATCTTGTTGCCAAATTGAAGGTAGTATATAATCTCATTGCTTTAGAACTCTTGGGATTTTTGATCAAAAAAATGCGACAAGTAGTTTTGACAGTCCTTTCTTGATTTTAAACTGACGATACCCAAAGAATTCTGAAGAGATCAACCAGGTAAAAATCTGAGGACACAAGGTCTGGCCTATATGGTGAATTCATTTACATTTTCCATTCAAGCTCTCTCAATTTTTGCTGAGAAGTCAAACATATGTTTGGTCTGGCGTTATTATGATGAAAGAACACTCCTTTTCTGTTGATCAATTCCGGCCGTTTTTTCTCAATTTCTTGCTTGATTCTAAAAATTTGTTGGCAGTAGAGGTCATAATGATGGGTTTGCCCGGCCGTAAAAGCTCATAATAAACGATGCAAACAAAAGAAACACAAAACATCACCTTATTGTGTATTTATCCTGGTTTCTCTACGGTCGGTGGAGCACGACTACCCTTTGAGCATGATTTTATTTGCTCGTTCTTGTCATAGGTGATTAAGTTTTCATCACTTTTCAATAGAGGATCACAAATGAGTATATGATTTATTAGGTTTCTTTCATTGACCTCGTGTGGTACCCAAATATCGAGCGTTTTTGTATAGCCAGACTTTTTCAAATGGGTCAAAACTATTTTTTTGTCAATTTTCAATTAAAAAATGGCATCGACTTTCTCATCCGTATGAGGGCGACCAGAGCGGGCTGCATCTTTGACATATTTCTGTATTGAAAATGGTTGAACCAACCTTGTGCTACTGACACTGTATTAGATCCATAAACGTCACAATTTTTTTTTCGCGGCTTGAGTCGCATTATAAATACCCTTTTTTAATGAAACTTCAAAATGTATCGAATTTCTTCGTAAGATTCACTTATTTTGGCGGACAAAAAGCAATTGAATAATGGCGGCAAATTTTCTATTGTCCTAGTTTAGGTACCTATTTTTAATAACATAATAATTTATTAATTTTAACATTGAAGCTTTGTTTCAAATAATTCCGCAATTTATCCACGTATACTTATAGTGTAACACTTGCTGTTATCATATAATTGGATCAAAGATGTGGATTCACTGTTGCTTAACAAGAGAAATACGTAAGGGGGTAGTATTAATTCAGACTCATGTCCAGTATGCGCTACTTTCTGCTAATCATGTTTTAGTTAAAAAAAATAGGAAGGATAAAAACAGTTAAAAAATATGGGAATAAGCTAGAAGAGCCGATTGAAGAAAACTAAAACAGGAGATGGATGTTTCTGATAACGGCCGAAAATAATTTAAAAAAAACTGTTGTTGCTAACCCGCCTGGCAGTTTTTCACAGGCACAAAATACGCCAAGATATATACAATAAAAACAGATTTTTGAAATAATATGATGAATCCTTTGAAATACTATGTTTTATAATTACTAGCGGTCGCCGAGTGGCCGCGTAAATGCGACCGTAATTCATTAATTTTTAAGCTTGTATATTGTATTACAATTTTTACTCTTAGTATAAACATATTACAGTATATCTACGCTTTCAAGTGCACATTAACACAGATTTGTAATAAAAAAATATAAGAAATACTATTGAAATAGTTACGTAAGATATCATACAAAATTTACAGCACATTCAGTCAGTCTATCAATAATTATTTTGTTGGCAAAATTTTAAAATTCTTTGGTGACAATCTCTACTCTGACTCCTGACTTTTCTATTTTCCTTTGCTTTTTCAACTTAGGGTGCGTATCAAGGCAGTCATGAGATTTATTTTCGCGATATCGCTCTGTTCTGCTAGGGGAGAATTCAATTTACTTATTTTTCGATATGTTGCCACGCTTTATGCTGAAGTAGTGTACTTTCTTAGTCATTTTAGCAAATATCGATGAACAAAAACCACGAATATATTTTGAAATTTAAAGGAAATCCAATATCCTTATGTGAACTTACGAAGGCTGTTAACTATTATGATTGTAGACTTAAATTGAATCAACAAATTTTTAAATTACCTTGTCGTTTAAATTGTTGTTACAATGTTAGTAACTTTTCATTGTATTAAAGTTCTTATATATATATATATATATATATATATATATATATATATATATATATATATATGTATATATATATATAAATATATAAGAACTGTTCATCATGTTGTGTTCTTTCCTTTGTTTGTGTGTACATAAATTGTTAAATAAATAAATATTATATTGTTATATTATTATACAATATAATGATCATTTTTGTAAAACTATTTTAATTAACAATTATGGCTTTAATTAAAATAGTTAATTACCGATGGTATATTTTAACGTGATTTATGATCTACCGCAAAAAATATGACAATGCTTTCTGACCCTCTTTCTTAAAGTTCTTTTATCAATTTTTATTTTTGTTGGGGCACGTTATAATTTGGATTTTTTGTTATTACATACGGATTTATCACTTGTGGACATAGACGTATTCTCATTACCCATAATTATGTGAAATAAACTGGTTTATCATAATTATCCTCATGCTTACTGGCAAGCGAGAAGAAAACAGTGCACAACTGAGAAAGAGCTACACTTATAGTAAGGAGTCCTACAGTTACGAACATTTTAAACAAGACTGACCTCATAATTAAAGTTACAAATAATACTAATTAAAGTACGACGTATACCCAGTATAGGAGCTGCTGTTTGATATTGTGCTTATATACTAGTATTAATTAATTATTATCAGTCTAACTTTACACCTAAACATATTTGCCATTTTTATCACGCTTGGTAGATCGCAGTTTTTGATTGTTTTGAGTTGATAACACGAAGATGCTGTTCTCAATCTCCTGTTTTATGTTCCCCTTTCGCCTTTTTCGACACCGACAGAATGATTTGGGGTAGTGGGTTTCATACGCTACCGACACACGACTACTATAATATGTATTTATACGTCTATAGAAATACATAAAACTGAAGTATCTGTTTGTACCGTTAAAATAACAGCTTTTTTACTAAATGCTTATTATGACAGTATATACAGTACTAATGACGAAAAATACTTTTTAAATATTTGTCTGTCTGTCTGTCTGTTTGTTCCGGCTAATCTCCGAAACGACATGACCGATTTTAACGGGAATTTAACTAGCACATAGCTGATGTTATAAGGAGTAACTTTATTTTAGAAAAATAATAAGGGTTCAAAAATATTAAAACCCATGAAATCGTAGTAAAATCCACGCGTACGAAGTCGCGGGGTACAGCTTGTTTATAAATAATTTAATAAATCTTTACAAAGGCGTTTTTGAAATAATTTAAACATGCACAAGTTTTAAATTCATTTAAAAAAAAAAACACTGTTTCACAGTTTTAACTAATTAAATAGGGCTTTTTTAACACACTTACTTTAGCTTCCGCTGTATCTATCTATGTCACGGAATCTTTTAATGTAATTTTCACCGTTTTGTAGACGGCTGAATGACTTAAAAATTGGACCTATGATAATTTTGTTATAGGATAGTATGACAAACGAGCACAGAGTCCACCTGATGGTAAGTGGTTGCTGTGACCTATAGACATCTACATTTATCCTCAATAAAATCAAAATGCAGATGAGTCGTCACCCGTGAGGACTAAAACGGAATGCCTCCTCCTTCAGTAGATTAGGTCTCCGGTTCTCTACACTCACCATACGAAGCAAGGCAGTGTCAAACTGCCATCTTACGTTGGTATTTTGTGAGAGCGTGTTCTTTCCCCGGTCGAGCCGACCCATTATTGCTACAACTATATTTCTGATATAGCTGCAGCATGGCTCTACCACGCATTAAAAACTAAAAGAGGGCTATGCTCGAAGTTTCTCTACGTGATAAACTTAGGAATGAGCTACGGCCAGCAGTAAAGGACCACGTCTCATATCCGTAAGTCATCTTAGTAGCATACCGTGAGATAATTGTATGACCTACAGTGAACTACCGTAAACCGATAATGATGAAGAGGTAAATTGTAAAAATTGATCTTCAAAATAACTTAGAAACTAACTAACCTAGAAACTAACTTACCTAGAAACTAACTAAAAACTATATTAAAAACTATATTACAAGCTTGTTCCAAGACTCGGCGACTTTTTCCCTAGAAATATTGGCACAGCCGGTGTAAAGAGCATCATGTAAAGAGCACCAGTTCTGTCATCCGCATAGCAATAAATGTTACCAATTCGCAACATATCATTGATATGTAGAAGAAACAGCGTTAATAATAACACGCAGCCTAGTGGAATACCAGGAATAGTAAGTATGTAATAAAAGCATTCACCGTCTACAACGACTTTCATGCTCCGATCTGCAAGAAAACTGGTGACCCAATTGCACAATTTCTCGGGAAGGCCATAAGAAGGGAGCTTCGAAAGAGGATGGATTCCATTATTGTGGAGAACAATGAGGTTATGGCGATAGGCTTGTGGTTAGACGGGTCTGAACAGTCGCTTTTTTTTAATCATACCAAGGGTAGGATGCAAAGAAAAACTGCATTGTATCACAATCGGTCGACCTATAGTACCAAACACGGCAGCAGCCTGCAGAATGCAACCGCGACAAAATCGCGGTTGCATTCTGCGTGAGTGGTACCACACTTCGTAATAGACAATGTTGCGTGGAGCCAAGAGGGGCGTCAACGGAGACTTGATATCTTTGCGGATGAAAGGGCAGCAGAAGTTCCAATAGAGAAGGAGCATGACACTCCACATCTGGAATCCGCGTAGGCAAATTCACCGATTGTGTCAGACTTTATGCCAAGGCAAAATCATGAACAGATCTCCCCGCATAATCGGTTGAACACGAACCGAGCCATTCGGCGCGGTGAGCGTTAAACTCGCCAGAGTTCGTGATCTCTGCGGATGGGATCTGCTGTAGTAAGGAACCTATAGCTATTTGGATGTGGTCATGGAGAACAGATGTCCTCTCTGACATATACGTAAGCTCTAGCCCGAGATACAAAGGAGTGTTCCAATTTGTACCCCGGGTAGACTGCGTCTCGGTCAGAAAGAGAGAACCTTCTTAGTAACTTTCTGGAGGGCCCCGGGAGGGGATTGTAGTCAAAAGTGACCCTCCTTTTTTGCATGGAAGATCTCAAGTTATTCGCCTCCAGTCGCTCCAATCATTTGGAATTGCTAAACATCACTTGTAGAGAGTAGCAAACTCATAAAAAATGTATGAGAGTAGCAATTATGTTAGAATGGAGTTTTTTTTTTCTATAGGATAAGATGGCAAACGAGCACATAGTCCATCTGATGGTAAGTGGTTGTTGCGGCCCATAGACATCTACAACTATCCTCGTTTGCGAATCAAAATGCAGATACGTTGTCACCCGTGAGGACTAAGATGGAATGCCTCTTTTCCAGTAAAAAGAGCCTCCGGCCACCTGCACTCACCAAGCGAAACGCAGAGGTAAACCTCTACTTCACGCTGGTATTCTGTGAGGTCGTGGTACCACCCCGGTTTGAGCCAGCCCATCCGTGCGACAGCAAAAGCTGCCGCGTGGCTCTACCACTGTTAAAAGACTGATAAAAGGCTGGCGACGGATATATGTAAGGTTCTTCATGTTAAAAGGGGTAGTGTTACTAACTCGGAGTTGTCTATGCCTATAAACATAAGGACCCTTTTCAAGGCTCTAACATACCGATACGTAGGTACGTTACAAAACATCGGTATCAATGAGGCGGACATGAAACAATCGGTTTGCGATCAATTTTTGTACGCTTGACAAATGTGCTTAACAGCTTCATGCTGGAAGGCGCATTTAACTGTTGGGTCATCACAGTTCTCATATATACCTTTGGCATACTCAGGTGAACTCAGACCGAACTGAACGCTCTGGATAAAAAAGTCCGCACTGTTATGACGTCCCACAGGATGCATTATCAGATGTCGTCAATAATGAGGCGGCAGCAAAATGTCGGGCGCGCCTTTTTGAGGCGGGTACAGCCTCCGTAACTGGCAAGATCGGGTGGTCCATTCTACACGGATGTTATTTCGTGAAAAGGCTTACATCATCTATCCTTAGCTAACGAGCAATAACAAAAACCGTAGTATAAACGTTTCAGAATTTCGCTCTCAGTTAAAGTGTTGACTATACGCCAGCGCAGATATTTCTGAATTCTGTTCACTCTGTTTTCAGTTCTTAATGATTCTTCCTCATCCCTTTATCTAAAAGAAATATTTCAATTTCGTAGTGACAATCATTCTCTCAATCTCCGTTCTTCACACAGTTTATTTCTGTCTTCTCCTCTCCACCATTCTGGGTTATTAAACAAATAAATTAATATTTAAATAAATAAATAGTTAATAAATAAATTTTAAAATTATCGAAATTTCTTAGGTATTTTCAAATGATCATAGAAATTCCTTTTATCGTTAAGACATTTTATGTTATTCACACAGTAATTTCACACTGCACATTGACAAACACCCAGACTTAAATCTTAACTTTTTTACATGGGTAAATGCCTACGCATACCCGCCTCGCGAGGGAAATGTCAGATTATGTCGGACACCCACCGACTAAACCACCACATTCACCGCATATCGGCAAGACCACGCGAACGTTTTCGTACACGTATATGACCCCACTACGCTGCCAGCTCACGGCAGCCCCTCCCCTGAAGAGGACTTGTTCTCTCCCTTTTTTAAAGAAGAGGGGGCAAATAAGCATGCGGCTCACCTGATGGTAAGTGACTACCGCTGCCCATGAACAACCGCAACACCAGGGGAATTGCAGGTGCATTGCCGACCTTTTAGAAAGGAGTAAACTTCTCCTTATCGGGTACGGAACACAAGGCGTGCCTTCAACCGCGGCCTCGAACTTTACCTACGTGACGTACCACTCCGAACCCGATACAGGGCGGCCATGGGGCCAGGTAAAAAACGAGCACTCTGTAGCACAATCTTTACTGACACCAGCGGGCAGCCCCAGCGGCGTATCTGGTCTGTAGCTCCACCGCCAACTAAGAGCGGCGCCTTGCAATACCGGCATTCTTCTACCCCCGCGGCCCCACCACTACCGCATCAGTGATGTGGCTCTGCCAGATTTGAAGAGGATAGTCATACCTCGGATCGTCATACCAATATTCCTAGACTCATACCAAAACTTCTTTCGCGACTCCACCACAGCTGCGTAGCATACTTCTTCCGTGCGTGAATCGTACCTGCGTTCCACTAGGCCACAGCCCGTTGTTTAGCCACACCAGGCCGTATTGATTTCAAATAAATTGCTTTTTTAAAATACTTTAATATATGTGTATCAGTTCATAAACATGGTTGAATTCCTGCTTTGTTATAAAATGATGACATTAATTGTATAATATTACTTCTATTTTATTAAAGTCTTATGGCACCTGTAACATTTCAAGTATTACACATCACTTTACGCTTTCATGAACTTAAAATTTGCTGATGGCATGTCTGTTTTCCGTCTTAAGATTAATGACTTGCAAAAACATACAATTGGGGCTGAATATAAAGAAACCAAAAAAAAAAAATTGTTTCAACAATTAGTTTCAATTTAGAGATGAAATCTTAAGTGATTAGGAAATTTTATCAGTTGGTTGATGACATTATTAAGCATTTACACCATAAACTATTGTAACATTACAATTCATAAGCTGTATTATAACGGTATTATATGTTGGTTCGTGGCAAATCATATAATTTTACTTGTTAATCTTTTTTCAGTAACTACGATTATGTAAGCTTACGAGCTTTATGTAAGCTTGACCTGAAAGACCCATGACAATACAATAATTTCCTAACTCTAAAGTGTTTTAGTTTTTTCTTGTATGTATGGTATGTGTACATATTACTACGAAGAATATTAATTTCTCATTTTTAAAACCAACATATGTACGCATGTGTTGAGTGCGGAATTCAGGTGTAAGAATATCCAACATCCTAAGTAATCCCATATGTATCGTTAAAAAGTCAAGTAAGGAAAATGCAGGGAAATCTTGAGGCATCCGACAGATGATGGAATAACCACGTTATAAGTTATCCGACCTTGTCCAATAAGAAATAATCCAACCTACTTAGAGAACACACTTTCATTAAATCTTTTGTCTATTTTGATGTTATATTTAATTTAAAAAAAAACTGTCTGCAAATAAAACACATTTAATTAACATTCATAGGTTCACCGTACGGATGTATAGGCGTAACTTTAATCTAACATTACATATCTACGTATTATTAATAATATGTTCCAAACAACATATAAATAAAATTTAATTGTATGTCTGTAGTATCAAAGTTACTGCCTTTTATTGTTCTCGGGCGGTTTTCCGGGTTAATCTTCGGAGTTGCTGAACCAATCGTGATGAAGATGCACGATCAGATGCCAGGAGTGATCTAGGCAATATATTATCTACTTAGTTTTTTGAAACCGTAAAATTGATAAAATAAATTATTATTTGAGCCGATAGTAGTAAGGTGCGGACCGCGAACTCAAAAGGTCGTGGGTCGAAATCCGCCATTCGACTAATGTCGTAAACCACTCGTAACGCAAGTATTTTAAGCTTAACAGGAGTAGTTAAAGAAAATATAATTAATGTTAATAGCATTGCTAGTACATGTTTTATAAAAAAATATTTTATTCAATTTATCAATCCTAAATAACACCAAATTAGTAGCGTAGTCCAGGCGGGTACTCGTTACTTATATTACTCATTATATTTCATAAATTAAATTCGTAAGTTAAGTGCAATAATGTGAGTGATATTGATAAGTTAGTAATAACATATTAATTTATCGTTATCACTCATAAAATAAAGAAGAATAACTTTTTAGTTTTCTTTCTATGAACACGTTTCTAAATAAATAACAAAACATATTAAATGTTTTAGAACTAATTAAAACGCAATTTGAGTATTATCGAAAGGCCTTAATTTTGCTATTACACCGAAAAAAATTACCATGCGAGGAAATTATCTGCAGTGTCGAAGACTGTTTATTAAAAAAAAATATGCGAAAGCAAGATTTGGAAGCGATACGTCAAGACATTTCGTCTATGTTACGTCGAAGTTCAGCGCCAAAACCAAATCTACCTAAAGACGAATTTAAAGCGTTGAATAACTTACGCAATAAACCAGAACTCACGATTCTCCGCGCAGATAAGGGAAATGCCACGGTAGTCATGGATACGTCGGATTATAATTCTAAAATACAAGAACTTATGTCAGAAGGAAGTACTTATAAAAAGATTAAAAACGACCCAACAAATAACACACTTAAAAAAACTAGTGACCTCATAAAGAAACACGCCGAAAAATTAAATCTAGACGTAAAATCGCTACATCTATTTTTATAGTTAAGCTGTAGCATGAATGGGTCAGCTCGACCAGGAAAGGGCAATGATCTCACAGAAGATCAGCGTAAAATAGCAGCTCAATGCTGCTGTGTTTCGTTTGGTGAGTGTAGAGAACCGGAGACCCTTTTTACAGGAAAAGATGCATTCCATCTTAGACCTTATGACTGACAACACCTCTGATTTTTATTCGCAAACATAGATAGATGTAGATTTCTATGGGCCACAGCAACCACTTACCATCAGATGAACTGTGTGCTCGCTTGTCACCATTATCCTATAAAAATATCCTTGAATGTGCCCCGTTCATCAGCACAATATCAGACTTATTCGCAAGGATATTTCTGTCTGTGTCAATGGCCCGATTCCAGTAGAGACTGGCGCGGTCATTTTCGAGCATGGCTTCCGGCAAGTACTTGTAATAAGACAATTTCCGTCCAGGAGACCGTATTTTAGAGCGACTTCCTGGTGTAGAATTCTATCTACTAGGTTGTGCCTCTGCAAGTACTCAGAGTTGAAGTCTATGGGTTACAATGCCTGTGAAATATGTTTAGCTTTATTTATACAAAATATTTTTTTTAACTATTACAAGCCAGCACCTTAAGTAGAGATGCAGTCGAAGGTAGTTAAGCGCTCTGACGCAATTAAAGCATAATAAAAGCCTTTTCATTCTTGTTTTGAAGACACGAAATAAGAAATAAAACCAAAGGCAAGTTATTTGTGTAAACATTAACAAAGTTAGCGGAGATACCATAAAAATAACATAAATTTAACATCAGACAACTATATAACAATAAATATTATTTATTTGTCTTTAGATTTCTTCAGTATAAGATAGATAAAACATTACGATAAAAGAATTACTTTCCTTCCTTTGTGAGACCTTTGATACGTCTTAGTAGAGCAATCTCATATCAATTTGTAAAAAAAGTTGACGTTAGACGATTTGGCACGAGAGCTTTATATCTAAACAAAGCGTCCTCCTTTTTACATTTTATATTACTTCTGAAAATGTGTTGGAGTTTTTTTTAAATTGAAAACATGTTAATATTAATTTGATATTGAAAGCCTTGTTGGTCATCCTAAATCTTAAAATAAATATCTAGGTTAATTAAGCAAAGTGAGTATTTTTAGGATTTTTGTCTATGTGTGTATTCATAATTCAATCTGTTACGGCTCTCAGTTGTCCAGACAGAAGTCGACTGTATTAGGGCCCATCAGTAATATACTCGACAAGCAACCAAAGAGTTCAAGCCCAATGGCCTATGGATTATTGACCTACACGATCGAGATAAAGATAGGAAAATTAATACGACTTACCAGGTTCAGAAGCGGAGACTGGTCGTCACAAGGCTCGGTCAGGTGATAAGTGTAGTGCACGTAAGTGGTGTTTGTTAGTATGTAAAAATGTGGGGCCTGACTTAACCCTTTTAGTCGGCAGCAACCCTGACTCCGGTACAGCCCCACGGTGTGGTATTCTCCAGCGGCGTCACCAATGGTCAATTTCTTTCTTCAATTCACTATGTCAGTCTATCAACTTTATTGTACATTTAACTAATTACAAAACTCAACTAAATCCCATTAATTATAATCAAAAACGTAACATGCGGCAACACTGATGAACGGTGGGTCAAAGTTCACTTCACTTCACTCAGCAACAAATTATTTCGAGAACCGAACGCGCCCTTCTCTAGAGTCACAAAGATCGGAATCCTTGGTGTCGACGTATCGAATAGCGTGCAGTTTCGTGGTCACTTGGAAGGGAAGGCCAAATTGGCCTCTAAAAAGCTTGGCGTGCTCAGCAGAGCGAGACAGTATTTCATGCCAGCACATCGCTTGCAACTTTACAAGGCGCAAGTTCGGCCCCACATGGAATACTGTTCTCATCTCTGGTCTGGGGCACCCCAGTGCCAGCTCCTTCTTCTTGACCGCATCCAACGCAGAGCGATTCTAATCGTCAACGACCTAGTTCTTTCTGATCGGCTCGATACACTAGCATTGCGTAGAGATGTTGCATCTCTTTGCGTATTTTATCGAATCTATCACGGGGAGTGCCCTGAGGAATTGTTCGGTCTAATTCCAGCCGCTCAATTTCACCATCGCACATCGCGACAAAACTCGCGTTACCATCCATACCATCTGGATGATTGGCGGTCCACCAGTGTGCGATTTAGAAGAAGTTTTCTCCCTTGAACAACTTCTTTGTGGAATCAATTACCACCAGCGAATTTTCCGGACGGATACGACTTAGGAACCTTCAAGAAAAGAGCTTACACCTTTCTAAAAGGTCGGTAACGCATCTGCAATTCCCCTGGTGTTGCGATTGTTCATCGGCGGCGGTAGTCACTTACCATCAGGTGAGCCGCATGCTCGTTTGCCCCCTATTCTATAAAAAAAAAGATTTTGAGGTTATACCGGGGCAGAATACGCCGTGCTAGTGACTGCACTGCATTCAATCACTTCCCGCCCCACAATCAACCAATCCGATTTCGCGCAAACGTCAAACGGTAGGAAATCACCGCTCTGCGTCAATTCTTGAAATAAGTGGTTGGCGCGAACACAATCTATGGGCAAAAACTGACCCCAAGTAATTACAGACTACTTTTATTCAAAAAGAGCATTGCAAAAGTAGGCGCTTTATGTTTTTCTGTACCTTAGAGACTTATTTTTATATTGGCCTCTGCTGATTCAATTTGTCAGAAGACAGCTCTTTTAATTAATAATCTAAATCTAAAATAATAAGTACTAAATCTTACTATATTCTAAATGTTGTGACTTATTTTTAAAACTATAAATGAAAGCTCAAGGGATAAGACCCCAGCTTAAAATTTAACATTTCGAGGTAACCGTGATTGATTCCCACCTGGGCCAATGAAATTGTTAATTGCAATCTTAAGTGCTGATTGATAAAGAAGAGCGTGAGAAAACCTGGATATCTAAGAATTAAAAAAAAATTATGTAATACCGCTAAAATGCACCAGGACAGCGCGATAGACATAAGCCATTTGACTAATTCCCTCATAACTCTTAACCGATTTTGATGAAATTTTGTGTGTGTGATTAAATTGATTCGAGAATGGTTTATGTTCATAATTGGATCCGGTAGGTGGCGCTGTTATCGAGATCCAGAAATCACCAATGCGAAATCGAGCGAATCGCTAGTTATTATATATTAGAGTATTTTTATAGGATAGGGTGACAAACAAGCACACAGTCTACTTGATGGTAAGTGTTTGCTGCGGCCCATAGACATCTATATCTATCCTCCTATCGCGAATGAAAATGCAGATGCGTTGTAATCCGTGAGAACTAAAATCGAATGCTTTTTTTCCAGTAAAATGAGTCTTCGGTTCTATACACTCACCATACGAAACACAGCAATGTTTAGCTGCTATTTTACGTTGGTATTCTGTGAGAGCGTGGTCCTACCCCGGTCGAGCCGACCCATTCGTGCTACAACTATACTACTAATATAGCTGCAGCATGGCTCTATCACGTATGCTGAATCACTGGTCAATCAATTCCCTCTCTTATAATATTCCGCTGGAACGGCACTCGGACACTACCGGAGAGAGATCATGCTCGGGACCAACGATTTTACGGCAATCAGCCAAGGCACTTGGGTAAAACGTGGCGTACTTCCAGAGTCCAGGCTTTTAATGAGGATTTTTCGACAGAAAATCCAATAATTTCGGCCCGACCCGGGATTTGAAGCCGAGACCTCATGATTAGCAGTCTAGCTTACGACTACTAGACCAACGAGGCTGTCAAAAATATCCTAAAATAATTACTGCACAAATCGAATGCGATGCCGAGCGGTTGGTCTTTACTATCAACCTGTTAAAATCAGGGAATATTCTCAATAATTATGTGTTTTTTGTTAATCCGCATTAACAAAAGGCGCAAATATTAAGAGGAAAAAATACATAGCATGATCGTATTCGTTTTTTAAGACTAACATATATTACATTGAGAGCGTTAATATAATATTTCTACGGACATATTGAATTTATTATGCAATAAAAAAATTTATATTCAGTTTAATTTTCACTAGCCAATTAGTTCGTGAAAGTAGCTCGAGAATATTTGAAACCTGCTTGCCAATGCTTCGATAAATTTTAACCCAATACATCATCGATTGTTTAAGAATATGTCACCCATCCTTCCGTGGGTGTCGTAAGAAGCGACATAGGGAAACTAACCAGGAGATAGACATTATCGCCTTCCTAATAACAACTAAATAATAAAATTGCGGTTGCCATGCGTGGCAACCATATCAAATAGGCCCCTAAATAAGGACAAATTATTGGGGAGGCCTATGTTAAGCAGTGGACTTGTCATAGGCTGTAATGATAACGAGATAAATACTCCATAATATTACGTGGGTGTTATTAAAACGCTACAAATATCTTATGGCCC
The DNA here is from genome assembly GCA_963668995.1 of Parnassius mnemosyne. Classification (NCBI taxonomy): domain Eukaryota; kingdom Metazoa; phylum Arthropoda; class Insecta; order Lepidoptera; family Papilionidae; genus Parnassius; species Parnassius mnemosyne. The sequence continues at coordinate 39,506,954 of CAVLGL010000104.1, read as the reverse complement.
CCGATAAGTAGTTGTATAAACGTCTCATGAAATAAACCAGATGTAAAATTTGCAGACCGACGACAATAGTACAATTATATTTTTAAATTATAACCTAAATATGTCAAAATAAGTATAAATGTTTTACAATATACTGTGGAGAAATAATACCAAAATATAGTCAGTAAGTCGAAATCTAACGTACATCATAATGTATAAGGTAAGAAAAATAGAAGTTAGTAGTTCTACACCATATAGTTCTATTCAGTATACCATACTGCATTACCATAATATACAGTTCTTTCTGGTTCTATACTCAGCAGTATAAGTTGTATCGCTTAAATTATATTGTTCGCCACAGTAGCTAGATTAAAACTAAGTTCCAGTTGTATACGATACTGGTCAGGAATAGCAAAAAAATGTTAAAAAATCCGTACAAGACTTATAATACTTATATCCTTATAAAACATAGACTACGAGGGTTTTAATTGAAACGTAATTTTTTATAAAACTTTAGAGGCAAAATATCTTACAGTCCACTTGATGTTAAAGGGCTACCTCAGCCAATGGGCAGCTGCAACCAACTTCAAGCAAACAAGGCTACAGATACGTTTTCACCTCTGAGGAATAAGATGGAATGCCTCACAGACTGTAAATATATGTCGCTTTATACATTTCCGAGTGGAACGTAGCTGTGTAAGCACAGCTACAGCTACACTCAAACAGACTCTTTATGTGGTAGAGCCACGCGGCAGCTTTTGCTGTCGCACGGATGGGCCGGTTCGAACCGGGGTAGTACCACGACCTCACAGAAAACCAGCGTGAAGTAGAGGTTTACCTCTGCGTTTCGCTTGGTGAGTGCAGGTGGCCGGAGGCCCTTTTTACTGGAAATGAGGCATTCCATCTTAGTCCTCACGGGTGACAACGCATCTACATTTTGATTTGTAACAGAGGATAGATGTAGATGTCTATGGGCCGCAGCAGCCACTTACCATCAGGTGGACTGTGTGCTCGTTTGTCACCCTTATCCTATAAAAAAAAAAAAGACTCCTAGGCCGAAAAGGAGTCCTACCACCTACAAATTTCTACACAGTATCTTATTACTATCTAGTACTATACAGTTCTATTTGGTTTCATACTCAGCTGTAATAATAAAAATGGAAGAGGGTAGTATTTTACTCGTTTATCATGGTTGACTAAATTATGTTGTCCGCAACGTTATTGTTATAACTATTTAAGTAATATAATATAGGCTAGAAATAAAAAAATATTCCATTTTGTTAAAAAAATTGTCATAAGACTGATAAAATATAAGGGCATAAATTGAAATGCTTATTATAAATTTACAAATATTCTTCAGTTATTGATAAACATACAGCATATATAGGTATTACTAGAAATATTTCAAAGTTCAATTCAAAGTAAAGTAATGAAACTGAGTACTGAAGTTGCATTTTCGCAAAACGAATTGACCGGCGAAACTTCAACCGAGTAAAAGCCATTTAAAGCTTCGTTTATTTGAAAAAAATCTGTAGGGTTGTTCATTTTTCACATATTGTTCATTTTATTATAAATAAACACATAATATATATATTTTTTTGATATTTTGTATAAAATCCTTGTTTTAATGAGTTAGTAAATTAATTAAGTTTGCAACGTTAACCCTATTTCCTCATTGTATATTTTATCTGTTCTTTGTAGAAGTTTCGCACTTTTGACACTGCTTGCTATCTGCAGTTAGGATACTTTATATCTGATGTAAACGAGGTAGTTTAGACGTAGCTTACCACCTTCTAATGGGAGGCATAAGATTCTTTCTGACCAAAGTTACTGCACAGGAAAACAACCTCTCGCAGTCTCTCATCATATTAGACTAAGCGACTTGTTATCTATAGGTAACAACTGATGGATTACGCATACATCGATTAGCATCTAATGGATCACATTTCAAAATAATAAAAAACTGCGGTTGCGCAAACACTTGTCAAGCGTGGCAACTATGGCAAATGAAACACAACCCTATGAGCCAATATGTGGGAAAGATCTGTATTCAACAGAGGACTTTTGATAGGCTGTAAGGAATTAATGAATGAACGAATTATCATACGTATAAACATCGATAACAATTTTTATTACTGAATGTGCTGCACTAGATTTGTATGCAGTCACGTCACGTTCAAAGCGAATGAGGGATCATTGTAAGGCTACCTCGGTGTTCACCAAATACTGTTATTTAACGAAAAGCTATAACTTAAAAGCGAATATACATATGCCTCCTTAGTATATTATAATACTGACACAAATATTTGTATTAGTCTTTATAAATATATAAACGTGATCAACTCGCCTATCCCTTACTCGTATAATATTTATAATTCGTGATCCTTTTAGAGTTCCAATAAAACTGGCATTACATTGTGTTTGTATGAAAGGTTTTTGTAGTAATGAAAAATCAATCATTTCAGTAGTTGTAAAGTAAGTCCAGCTTCAAAAATATAAAAATGGGGTTGAATTTTCACTATCAATTTTTTTTTGCTTCATTCCTCTAACAATGTCGGTCAAATTACGGCATGAACAAGGTCTTCATGTCGTGTTGGAGTATTATCTAAGTAATAGCATTCGAAAGGTTAAGACGAATGGCATAAATTTCGGTTGTAAAAATAGGCGTACAACACGTAGTAGACCACTTGGACCATTTTTGTTTCTTGTATATATAAACGATCTGCCATTCTTCGTTAAAAATCGTACTTAAACTGTATTGTATGCAGACGGTACTTTATTTAATTTTATAAGTTTACTAAGGTCAAACTTATTGAAGTATGTATGCTCTAAATAAGATTTTAGTTTAGTACCGCAAAAATAATTTTCGGCACTAAATATTAAAAAAAAAAACAAAATGTGTAAATTTTGTGACGCCAAATGGTAAACAGAATTATAATAGTGATACATAACAGAATTAAAATGCAATATTTGGAATATTTGTCTAACTTGGTTTTGGTTGCTTTTTTTTTAAATAATGACATTTCTAGGAATCACGTTAGATAAGAAATTACAATTACACAATGGGGTCCACATATAAATGCCTTGGCTGGTAAGCTCAGCGACGCTGCTTATGCTGTTAGAAAGATTCATCAACAGATTTAGGTTAGAAATAGGTTATTTTACTTTAATTACTTCCACATTATAATGTCGTATTTGCATAAGTGTCGTATCGTATGTACATAATTCTATAGCTGATATTAATTCTATTTTTATTTTGCTAGAAATAGCAGTGCGCGTTATTTATAATTTGCGCACGCGTGATTTACTAAACGAAATATTTTAAGGAATTATTATTTTTACTTTCATTTGCCAATTTATTTATGAAAACATTATGTATACACGAAAACTTGAATTTTGTTTAACAATGAACAATGACAGACGTCATAGTAAATTGAGAAATAATAACAAAATAGATAATCCAAAATTTAGACTAAGAAAAGGAAATAACTCTTTTTTGGGCTGATGTTGCATGTACCTATATTATATAATAGAATTCTTGACGAAGTATTAAAATGCTCTAAAACAAAGTTTAAAAAACTATATTACTGGTTTAAAAAAATGACAAATATGTGTGAAAAATATTGATATGACACACAGCTCAAACCGCTGGACCTAGAAGCATGAAATTGTGACAATAAGGCTTCCTTTTATTACGTAGGCATTAGCTAAGATAGGAGATTGAAAAATTCAAACCATCAGAGGGTGAAATAATAAGATATTGCAGTTTGTATAGACACTTTGGATCGGATACCCAGGAGATTTTTGCCGTTTCTTCTCCGGACAAACGAACCTTAATAAGAAATGGTAGTAGATTATAACACATGTTGATGTTTGACAAACGAAATTCTAAATTTACAAGTCAAAAAATAAAGAGTGTTGATTTCATAAATAATTAACAGTTGCATCCGGTATTTTACATGAGTTAAAATATGGTATAACCTAACGAGATAACTTTCCCTCCACATAGACGTATTCTCGCCTATAACATAATTGTTCCACATTGATAAGAATGGACGCCCTGGCGATGTTGTAAGCAGTTCCACGTTAAGGTATTAGCTAACTACCTATTTTTTATGAACCTGGATTGAATCTGAACCGGGATTTTTCTGGGAATATGTTACACCCTAGAACATTTGCGATCGTTTCAAGTGTTTGTCCATTGTAACCTTTGTCCATGATCGTCTTGACAAAGTGCCGGAATATAAAGTGGTCTACAAGCATAAATATTGACTTCGTACCGTCTCCTCATAGGTTTTTCTAACCAGGACCTGATATTACTAGTGCACCGTAAAAACCGACTGCATAGTTGTAACTTCAGGTTGATTTCTCGCCGTAACTTATAAAATTGATCTTATATAACGGTGATGCTTAGCCACCTCGCCAGTGTCCCGGTAGTAAAACCACAATCTTGATTTGACTGGTACCAACGGCATTAGCATCATTGGACTGTCTTCCTTTCCAACATTCCTTTTGCTATCTATTGTAGAACAAACCATAATATTAAATTAGTTATAAAACTTATGATAATTGGAAATTTTCTTTTCAAAAGAATATGCTCTTTAAGTTAAACAGGGAAAAATTGTATATCACTTTGCCTTAATTAACTATAAAAAAAACTATAAAAATGCAAAATGAATGAAAAATCTAAAAGATATAAAATAATATACGAAAGATTCAGGTTTAGAAGGTGCAAGATTTTACAAAACGTAGTGGACGACACACAAAGCTTTGCCAAGATAATGGATATTGCTTTTCTTGACAGTTTCCAAGAAGCCTACTTTGGTAGCTCTCATAATCCGACTAAAGCTCAGTCGGAGTAGGTTACCGTGTTGCAGTAAAAATGTTTTTACAGATCAATACAGAAATTCAAAATGATATTAAGAATTAAGGCTCTTGTGTGTCTTATAGTATTAACGGTGATTTGTTTTCCTCGGGGACACTGTTAATTAAAAATATTTAACCGCACGAATACAATATATATTTGATATCGTTTTATAAAAGTAAAAACAAACAATAGTAGATCAGGGTATAAGCGCTCGCTTAAAATGCCAGCAAACCAAGTTCAATCCCTATCAGCACATATAAATTTCCGTGTGCTCGGCGGCTTGCCGTGTAGTGGTTGTGTAAGAATACCCACTATCCCATATCATCCCATGGAGGTAACTTGGTGTTATTTTGATTTCATGTTTCAAAAATCAAAGTATTATAAAATTTTAATAAATCCCAATTAGACTCTAAGAAGATGTAGAGACAAAAATTGAGAAAGGTATGCTGATATGGTTTGGCCATGACGAGAGAATGAATGAAGAACGATTGACGAAAAAATGTATGAGGCGAGTGAGAGGCGAGAAGTGAATTAAAGTTTTGGAAGGCGTAGACCTAGACGGATGTTTCAAGACCAAATCAGGGACGTCTTGAAAAAAGGCCAGGTCAAGAGTACCCTAAACCGTAGAGCATGTATGAAGGGAATAATGAAAGTGGACGAAGCGAAACAAGTATGTAAGGATCGTAGCAAGTGGAAAGAAGTGGTATCTGCCTACCCTTACGGGAAAGAGGCGTGATTATATGTATGTATGTATGTAAATTAGACTCAAAGGTCTTTAATTTCAATTTCGTGTATAGTTTCCTCTTTTACTTTCTTATCCTCGTATTTCAATTTGCCTTTACAAAAAATGTTGCGATTATATTGAACTAATTACATCTTTGATATCACTTATTTCTTTCTTAACGTTTTTGTTGCTTATCGCCTGTAACTAACCTAAGCTGCTACGTTACAGTTTTTGGATTCAAAATCAAGTTAGGGCTAAAATTTCTTTTAACAAAGAACTATTGAGTAAACCAACTCTTTTTAATAATAAACACGACATATTGTGATTGTTCTCATAAATATAAAGTGTAAAAATAGAGTGCAATTAAAATTTTGTGGGTATACTCTATGAATGCAATGTAAAAGTTCAAACATATACACAGATATGTTTTTGATATGAAATGGGTTGCAGTAATCACCTTTATTAGTTCAACATAATTTCGTTTGTAGCACTAAAATAAAAATAAAATAAAGAACGTATAGACATCGGCGGAAAGCCCATATGTTTGGTTATAACTTAATAGGGGTTTTTTTAAGGCAAATAAGGCAAACAGTAGAGCACTCACATAATGTGTTCCGATTAAATGGGTACGAAAGCCAGAATAATTACAAGTTGTGAGGTGTTACATTACAGTCCTCATTGGTGACAATTCTTTCATGGTCTTCGTTCGATTCTATTCGTCACGCAACGTTTGGTATTCTAATATTTAAAAAGTTTTTTGCGTTGTAGCCTGCAAAAATATTCAGAATTAATTGCACATAAAAGCAGTATAATTTGTTGTATCCCAAATACATTATATTGGAAATTTTTTTCTGTGCCATGTACCGGAAGCCATAATTACCTTTAGTTGCCTCTTACGACACAAAATATTACCTACAATAATATAAAACACTAATTATACACAGAATAATGCATATTAATTGTACAAGAATAACTAATTAAGTAGGTAATGGAACGAATGTCGTTTTGTATTAAATATAATATTTTTATTGTAGTAATTTAAAAAGCTGGTGAATATGTTATGCATTTTAAAGTATTTATGTTTAGTATTTAAGTAGTTATGTTTTTGAAATATCGTACTAATATTCGAATTTTCTGTATACTGCGCGAAATCTTTATTTTATTTCAATGAAATCTGTTACCTCCTTCTTGTTTTAAATATAAAATATACAGAACTAATGATGATTTCTTAGTTTTTTCATAAGAGGCGACAAAGGGAAACTGAAACAGGAGATTATCTACCAATATTTTCCTGCTAACAACTCAAGATCATAAAAAAACTGCGGTTGCCGACCCACCTGCCAAGCGTAGTTATTATGAAAATATCGCCCTTATGATGTAATCTATGAGTGAGGCCTTTATTTAACACTGGATTTTTAAAGGCTGTATGTAATGCATTTAATGGATTATTTTATGTACAAGAATAATACACCAACCCCTTATTTTAGATAATGAATAAAAATAATTTAATGATGATTTTGTTATAATAATTCAATTAAATTTTTTACATTCACAAAAAAAAAAAACAAAATTCTGTACACATAATATATAAATATATAACATTTTCAAGGCTTGTCCTTTCTTATTTAAAAATACAAAGGTCAAAGTAAATTTTTATTCTGTTTAGATGCGAGTGCAGCTAATTTCTTTCACCCCAGTGCTAACTAGATGCTTTCAACGTCCTTATTTTAACTACAAGTTAATTAAGACATGAACATAATTATTCTCTCAGTCCATGTCCACTGAATAATTTAAACTTTAACATGATTTTTTATTAACTATTAATGCAAAAATTTATAAAAAAAGAAAACGCTATAAATATTTAAAATTGAAATGAAATTAACCGGCAAAAGAAGGACTATTTTTGCTGATTATGCTGTAAGTTTTAGGTCTAGTGCTTTTCCTTTAAATTATCGCGCAATCGATTTAATTTTTTTATCGAGTTTTCATGTCAACGTCAAACTATTTTAATATTAAAAAAAGAAAACTCAGAGTGTAAAATATGGCAAAGAAATTGTAATGAATACTAGAATAAAACCTAATTTGTGAAGATCTGTAAAAATATCCTATAATTAAATTATAAAAATAGTCCTCTTTACTTTGTATGCAACCTCTTTCGGTATTACGTTAAGAAAAAATAATCTCATTAAAAATGACTAAAAAACTAAAACTGACTTAAAGACGAGAAATGATACTACAATGCTCTTTGAATATTACATAAGTTTAAACAATTGAGTTTCACTTGATTTCTATATTGAAGAACCTGGTTTCTGATGATGTTTGTGCTGTTAGATTTTCGGCTTTTACAGCTTCATCGGACTCAGGGCTCGCAAAAGGGGTGAATTTTTATTATTCTACTATCATTACACTCCTGAGACATTTTACAGTACACATGGATGAGTTGATTTACGGCCGTCAGAAGAGGGGGTAGCGGACCCCGGGTCTGACGGCTAAGTCGTATCGTTTGACGTTCTGGGCAGTGAGAACCGCCCAGGGACGCGCGTGTACGGAGTGTACGAGGTGTGGATAGGTGTGTGGCGTACCCGTCTTCGGAATCGGTGCATTCCATCCGTTGTTGTTCTAACTGTATTTGTGGCACTAGGTGAGTATGTGGTATTTATGTGTGAATGGCCGGCGACATTTTGGTCGTCGGCATCTAGCGGAACGGAAGGTTCGATTAGAATGTTACGGGGACTCCGGAAGCTATCCGTAACATTCAGAGTTGAAGCGTAGGTAGCTGTGTTTACCACTAGCAGGTTGGGATGTGTCTCAGCCCTCTCGAAGAAGCGCCGAGATATTTCATTGAAATACTCAGATATCGTCGGAAGTTGAGAGTCTATTTTTTTTATATGATAAGAGCTATAAACGAGTACACAGTCCGCCTGATGGTATGTGGTTGCTGTGGCCCATAGACATCTACATCTATCTTCGATTAAGAATCAAAATGCAGATGCGTTGTCACCCGTGAGGACTAAGATGGAATGCGTCGTTTCCAGTTAAAAGGGGCTCCGGTTCTCTACACTCACCAAACGAAACACAGCAGCGTTAAGCTGTTGTTTCACGCTGGTATTCTGTGAGAGCGTGGTCCTTCCCCGGTCGAGCCGACCCGTTCGTGCTACAACCATAATATAGCTGCAGCATGGCTCTACCACGTATAAAATCTAGTCTATTTATAAGTCAGAGTTTTGCTGGTACCACCGAGCTCCGGTGGCTATGCGAATGAATCTATTTTGGACGACTTGGAGGTCATACAAGTGTCTATGGGCCGCATGCGTGAAAACTAGGCTTGCGTAAGACATGATTGGTCTTACGCACGCTTTATATAGATGGAGCTTGTGTCTTCAGGAAAGTTTACTTTTGCTGTTGACTAACGGGTGGAGGCGACTAGTGACGAATTTTGCATGGTTGTGGACACTGCGAATGTGTTTTGCGAATGTCATATCTTTGTCGAATCTCTGATGGTGTGTGTGAGCCTCTCAGGCATGTTGAGTTTAAACAGCTTGTAAAGCAAGCCCTCATGCCAGACTTTGTCAAATGCTTTTGCGACTTCGAAGAAGAGGGGACCGATTATGGTGGTTCTGCGACTTCTTTGTGGGAAGTTGAATCCTTTCAGAATGTATTCTGTGAAGTGATGTAATTGAACGGTGCACGAGTGTTCGGGTCTGAAGCCAAACTGCTCGTTTTTAAGAAGTTTGTAGGTGAAGACGTCTTTGCGAAGGCGATTCGATATAAGTCGCTCGTATACTTTCCCCATTGTGCTGATGAGACTAATTTGTCTATAACTAGAGGCTAAGTTGCGCGGTTTCCTCGACTTCGGGATCCCTATTACATTTGATTCTTTCCATGCATCCGGAAAGAAGCAGCTCGAAAAAAAGCGTTGAATATGCCTATTAAGAGGCATACTAGCGGTGTGGAGAGAGATTTCAATACCCTGTTGCTAATACCATCGGGGCCGGGTGCTGATTTCTTTTTAAGGCTTTTAATTACTTCCGTGACTTCGTGGTGCTAGTGCTCCGCAGGTGATAGTGCAGACTTACGCTCGAACTTCGCTTCTACCTTTGCAAGGTTATCGGGATCTGTAGGTTCGCTAGAGACAGAACATTTGCTCTCTAACTAGTCCGCGAGGCATTCGGCCTTTTCAGAGTCATCGAAAGCAAGACCGGGGTATCCTCGCCTAATGAGGCGGCATATGTGAGGATTGTTCTGCTTTCAGGATTCGGCTCTACTGCCAAAAGGCAGTTTGGTATGGCTCGATATCTTCCAGCAGATTATCATACGCAGTCATAAGCAGTTGCGCAGTCGGATTTTGTTATCTTTAATACAATAGTGATCGTAATGTCTTAGGGCCGCGTTCTTCACTCTAATCAGCTGCCGAATATCACTTGGAAACTTGATGTGTCGATTACTCGACCCACGAATCTCAGATGAACCCGATAACTGAGCAACGTTAATGTTGCTGATGATACGCAGACTAGCGAGAAGTTAGCGGCGAAGAACGAGCCTTGTGGGACGGGCTTCGGTTTTGAATCCTGGGGAGGTGGTACTGGCCGTGAGGCAATAAGTGCCGCCGGTTTCTTCCAGGCCCAAATGTCAGGGTTGGCTTGGCTAAAACAGTCAGCTAGTTCGTCGGCTGCAAACGACGACATCTTGTTTACTATGCTAACACAAGCACAGAAGTGTACCAAGCTCCTCACCTTTCAGCGGGGGAAGTGTGTGCCTATGGCAAACACCTATACACCTAGCACGTTGGTAAGCTAGGATATGTACCTAGCTATTACCTAATGCAACAAGCAACACAAAAATTAAAAACGATGGCCGCCTCTGACGCGGCGGGTGTGTTTTACTCTATTTACTAGCTTACTACTACTTAGTAGCTCACGGTCGTTTGCCGTAAATTTCATGTTACGCGAACAACTCGAATTTGATCCTTACCAGCACCAATAAAAATTTTAATGTTCTTTTATTTTTATATTAATTTCAACATAACAAGGAATATTAATTTTAATTTTTTTATATACAATATTAAAAACTACAATAAAAAAAACTAAAACTACGAGTAATAACTTAATTATCATACAGTCCTACTCCCCGCATTATCGTGCCAAGAACAATGGCTGCGTTTCCTGTTGAATGGTTATACTTAGCCTTTGAGTGAGAAAAAAGCCAGCCCTCTTATCACCAGCAGCAACGACCAGCCGCGGTTGGAGTTTCTTTAGGAACACGTGGACCCCACGGACCGACAGTCATCATGTCATGGCACAAATTTGTAGTCATCTCTCAGAGACTCATATTTGCACCACTTACTCAGTTCAGCTGCCTCTGATGCCGCCCCGGCTCTAAACGAGGTACCCCTGAGATGAGAGGCCACCAGAGTATTTAAATAAGTAGCATCCCACACTAATGCTTTACCTCTCTCCCAAGGGACCAATGTCGTACCGTCGGGTCTCCTGTCATCGTCTCTAAATATTCCACAAGGCTCTTAAACGGAGGGAATATTTATAGAGACAAGAGCCCTTTGGATGACATCGTTTAAAGAACCATACCGCAAAAACCTACCAGCACTTTTATATGAAAATCGGTGGAGCCAAAATTGTCGATGCTGCTACCACAGGGGCACTGATGGGGTTGACAAATCTCCGCTCCTAGTCAGATTCCTACGGCGATGTGCAAGCTTTCAGCCTCATCAATTAATGTTTACTTTCGAGATTATTTGATGGTAAAGCGTGTTTTTAATTACTATTTTGCGTGCTAATTCACTACGTGCTTAACAATGAAGAAACCTGCATATATAATATTTTCCAGGATATGTGAAGTCTGCTAATACGCCAAATTTTGAAGCAATCGGTTTTGAAGCATTCATCGGGTTAAACCTGTGTATATTAGAAATTAAAAAAAATATATTTCAAAGACATGAATACTAGGTAATTAACAATCGTAATAAGCGGATAATGTCCCCTTTTAATACTATGTAATAAAAATCTCATTTATGTTGAGTTTTGCTTGACAATGAATAATCTTGCATGTGAAATATTTTTAAGGATATATGAAGTCCGCTAATACGCCAACACTTTGAAGCAATCGGTTTTGAAGGATTTATTGGGATAATCGGTTTTGAAGCATTGCATCTCTGCGATGGCTGTATGGCGGGCCGCTATTCTCAATGGTGCTCTTTAGGTCTTAGTTTAACTCACACCTAAGTAGTTTTTCCCAAATCGGGTCCTTTCATGACGGGGCTGCAGACTTTAGTATCTGCATGAAGTCTTATAATATAACAACATAATAAAATATTTCTGTGTATCTCTCTCTGATGGCTGCATAATTATTATATGTTTTTCTTTGGTTATGTCTGACGTTGTTGGTTGGTTGAGCATAGATGTCGATCTCATGTAGGTCGTAGCAGCAGGGTGAACCCTCAAGGCCTAAAGCCGCTTAACGTGGGATCTCATTCCTTTGAGGTAAGCAATAGACTCATGACACGCTTTGCAACTAGAAGCCGAAACTATTTTTTTAAGAGCGTATAGAGTAGTTTTTACGTGAAAGCGTAACAAATAAACAAACTTTACCATTTATAATATTACTACAACTACTACGAATTGCAACCCGCCCCAGCTTCACACGGGTTCAATTTATACGAGATATTACTACAAATATGTTAAAAAAGCACTGTTCGATCGATATCGTTTGTCGCTTTAGTGTTAATAATTAATTGTTATCAAAAATGCGCTAAGTAGGAAAATATCATCATATCATCATATCGTGTATTATCGTTAAACGTAGATCCAAATTTCCACGGTTGTATAGATTTAAAAACTTTTGGGTAATTTCGCTGATAATGTCAGATTTGTATCATTACGTTACTATATATAATGTTTACAGCTGACATTTCATTACATAATATGAACAGATTTTGTCTGAAAGTGACCCGCAAAAGGCCTACATATATCTGTTCAATGATAAAACACTGGACGCTCAATCCGCAACGTTGAATGTTTGACCTTGCGATAGTTGATCATCACTGAAAATGATGATGGTTATATTGGGACAAACTTTTTATACCAATTATTGAAGGTCATTTAATAAATCGCAAGGATTTTCAATGTCAAGATTGATTCTTGCATTGTCTTGTAGCATATACCCTTTAAGCAACAACTCTACAAAATGCCGGTTTTCATGTGCTGACAACGAAGAAGGCCGTGACGACGACGTGCCGGTCAGCCGTAATATTGTTTGGATGCTCGTAATTTTTAATCTGTGACATCTTCTAAAGTATTCATTTCAATTATATAATTTAAGAGATAATTTTAATTTAGATGAAATGCCCAAGTTAACTAACTTATCATAATTAATATTAATACTGAATTAGAGAAAATAGGCAAATAAGAAAATATTTTAAATAAATATTTACTTAATTATACATAGTTTATAGATAGACATATTATTATGCTAGCACGGGTTTTTGAGTCTAAAATTTCTGAAGAACCACGATTTTTTAGTACTTCATTTGATGTATCCCGTTAAAGTTTAGCCAGCGAAGTAAGCGCCCGAATATCAATTTTTTGACCACCTAATTACAAAATATTGAACTTTTTCTACTATACAAACAAAATAAGAATGTATTGTACATACTAAGTTTCCGTGAACAATTCATAAATAACAGTGTAAACGTATCAAAACCCGTTGCATTGTTGCGTAGTTTAAAAGAAGTAAGTATGTAAAAGGCTGTTTTGAAAAATCGCAATTTACATACGTACTCATTTATTTTATCAACAGAGTACTTAACAGTCAATAGCCCCGTAAAATAAAAAGGTTCACAAAACTGTAACATATAATTTCCCCCTCTTACGGTTACCGTTACAGCCTACAGTCCTCTGCTGAACATAGGCCACCCTCAGATTGCCTCTTAGGGGGGATATTTGCCATAGTTGCCACGCTTGGCAAGCGGGTTGACAACCGCAGTTTTTTATTTTTAGTCGTTATTAAGACGCTGTTGCCCATCTTCTGATTTGTTCCCTCTGTCGCTTCTTATGATACCCGGTTTTTTTTAAAGCAAATAGTAAAGCACTCACTAATGTGTATCGATTAAAAGGGTACGAAAGCCAGAATAATAACAAGTTGTGAGATATTTCATTACAGTCCTCATTGGTGACAATTCTTTCATGGTCTTTGTTCGATTCTATTCGTGTCGCAACGTTTGGTATTCTAATATTTTAAAAGGTTTTTGCGTTGTTTGTAGCCTGCGAAACATTCAAAATTAATTGCACATAAAGCAGTATATGCTGTGTAGTGGCGGTTAAGAATATCCACTACCCCATATCTTCCCGTAGGTGTCGTAAAAGATGACAAAGGGAAACAGGCAGGAAATGGGCAGCAGCATCTTCCTGATAACAGCAAAAATTTGAATAAAAAAACTGCGGTTGCCAATCCGCTTGCCGAGCGTGGCAACTATGGCATTATACCCCCCATGAGCAATGAAAATAATAAACGGCCCCCAGTCCCCGGCGGCCCCGCTATTCCTGGCTACGGTGGCGACCAAGGTAACGGCGGGGCAAGAGGTGCTAAGAATCTCCGGTGGAGGTTCGGTTGCCAGCTAAGACGACTCGACCTGGCAACATACAACGCACGCATTCTGAGGACTGACGAGAAGATCGTGGAGCTGGAAGAAGAGATAGGCATGTTACGCTGGCATATTATAGGATTATCCGAAGTCCGAAGAGAGGGGGACGACACGGTAATCCTCGAATCTGGCAACTTGCTGTATCACCGGGAGGGCGACCAACTGTCCCTAGGAGGTGTCGGATTTATCGTCCACAAGTCTCTCGTTAGCAACGATGTAAAGATTGAAGGTGTGTCGACGATGGTTGCGTACCTTATACTCAGAATTACCAAACGGTATTCGCTGAAGGTCATACAGGTTTACGCACCAACCTCGGCACACCCCGATGAGGAGGTGGAGAAAATGTATGAGGATATCTCTAGAGCCATACATTCCTCCAAAACCCACGATACGGTGTTAATAGGAGACTTCAATGCAAAACTAGGCACAAGAGAGAACGGTGAGCTGAAAGAAGGGAAATTCCGAATAGGGCAACGGAACCCAAGGGGTCAGCAGCTGACCGACTTCATGGAGAAAGAGGGACTCTTTATAATGAACTCTTTCTTCCAGAAGCGGCTCCACAGGAAGTAGACCTGGTAGACCCCTACGTTTCCACAAATAATGAGATTGACTTCATTATCACGACTAGACGACAACTGTTCAGTGATGTCTCCGTGATCGCGAGGATGAAAACTGGTAGCGATCACCGAATGGTTAGAGGCACACTGAACCTAAACGTTAAGTTGGAGAGGTCTCGTCTAATGAAGTCAACGCTCCGTCCCCCTCGTGCTCTCTTCCAAAGTCCCGAAACCTTTAAGCTCGAGTTACAAAACCGTTTTCAGTGCCACGAAGACTGCAATGAAGCGGACGATATGAATAACAAGCTCGTGGAAACTGTCCATGCGTTCGGAGCTAAGTTCTGCAAGACCCACCGCAGACGAACACAAAAACTCTCAATCTCATGGCTGTTAGACGGGAGATGAATCTACATTCTTCAACAGATTTGACAGCATACAGGCAACTGACCAGACAGATCTCCAAATGCATGCGGTGGGACTTACGCAACTTCAATACAGCTTGTATTGAAGAAGCGATCGAGCGGAACCAAGGCTCTAAAGCCTTTGCTAGTGATCTATCTGCCAGAAAGAGCCAACTATCAAAGCAGAAGACCGAATGAGGCAGCATCGTTTCTGGGGCACCTGAGATTTTGAGTGAGATTGAGAGGTTCTATGGGCAGCTGTACAAGTAATCGTTGGAGCCACACGCAGGTGTGAGTAACGATCCAAGAGTGAGTCTTATCCGACACTCTTCTGAAGATATCCCGGACATCAGTCTGAGCGAGATTGGAATGGCTCTCCAGCACCTTAAAAATGGCAAGGCCCCAGGCCAGAATGGAATTACAGCGGAGCTTCTGAAAGCGGGTGGAAAACCGGTACTTGAAGTCCTTCAGAAGCTCTTTAATTCCGTCTTCCATGGTGGCGTTACACCGGAGGCGTGGAGCAGAGGTGCGATGGTCTTGTTCTTCAAGAAAGGTGGCAACGCTCTATTGAAGAACTATAGACCGATTTCCCTTCTTAGCCGCGTCTACGTGCTGTTTTCGAGAGTCCTTACGAACTTTCTCGCGCGCAAACTTGACGACTTCCAGCGTCCCGAACAAGCCGGTTTCCGAAAGGGCTTTAGCACCATAGACCACATACATACCCTTCGGCTAATTGTACAGAAGTCCGTGGAGTACAATTTGCCACTATATATGGCGTATGTGGACTATGAGAAAGCCTTTGATTTCATCGAAATTTGGGCGGTGCTGCAGTCCCTTCAGCGGTGCCAAGTTGACTGTCGGTATATCGTAGTGCTGAAGTGTTTGTACAGTAGAGCTACGATGGCTATCCGAGTACAGAACCAGAGTACGAAACCTATCCAATTGCAGAGAGGTGTAAGAAAGGGTGATGTTATATCCCCGAAACTCTTCACCGCTGCATTGGAAGACGTTTTCAAGCTTCTGGACTGGAAAGGATACGGTATTTACATCAATAGCGAGTACATCACTCACCTTCGATTTGCCGACGACATAGTCCTTATGGCAGAATCGCTGGAGGACCTAAGCACTATGCTCAATGACCTTAATAGTGTCTCATACCTCAAAACCTTAAAACAGTATTGTACAACCAGTGCGTGTTGCCAGTGGTGACTTACGGATCTGAGACGTGGTCCTTCACTGCTGGCCGTATGAGGAAGCTCAAGGTCGCTCAGCGAGCTATGGAGAGGGCTATGCTCGGGGTTTCTCTGCATGATAAACTTAGAAATGAGTATATCCGCCGTATAACCAGAGTAACCGACATAGCCCAACGGATTAGTAAGCTGAAGTGGCAGTGGGCTGGCCATATAGCTCGAAGAACCGACAACCGATGGGGAAGAAAGGTTCTTTAGTGGCAGCCTCGTACCGGTAGGCGAAGTGTAGGGCGACCCCCCACGAGATGGAGTGACGACCTGGTAAGACATGCAGAAAGTCGATGGATGCTGGTAGCTCAGGTACCGTGCTTTGTGGCATTCCTTGGGGGAGGCCTATGTTCAGCAGTGGACTTATGAAAGGTTGTAATGATGATGATGATGATGAAAAGCAGTATAATTTGTGGTATCCCAAATACATTATATTGCCAATTTTATTTCTGTGCCATGTACCGCAAGCTATAATTACCTTTAGTTGCCTCTTACAACACAAAATATTACCTATAATAATATAAAACATTAATATATACATAGAATAATGCATATTAATTGTACAAGAATGTCGTTTTGTATTAAATATAATATTTTTATTGTAGTAATTTAAAAGCTGGTGAATATCATATGCATTTTAAAGTATTTATGTTTAGTATTTAAGTAGTTATGTTTTTGAAATATCGTACTAATATTCGAATTTTCTGTATACTGCACGAAATCTTTATTTTATTTCAATGAAATCAGTTACCTCCTTCTTGTTTTAAATATAAAATATACAGAACTACTGATGATTTCTTAGTTCTTTCATAAGAGGCAACGAAGGGAAATTGAAACAGGAGATTATCCAGCAATATTTTCCTGCTTACAACTCAAGATCATAAAAAAACTGCGGTTGCCAACCCACCTGCCAAGCGTGGTTATTATGGAAATATCCCCCCTATGAAGTAATGTGTATGTATATGAAGTATAAAGTAAAGTAAAAATGAGTGAGGCCTTTATTGAACACTGGATTTTTAAAGGCTGTATGTAATGTATTTAATGGATTATTTTATGGACAAGAATAATACACCAACCCATATTTTTAGAACAGTAGTAAACCATCTAGTAGGGCCCGACCTATAGAATAAAAATTATTTAATGATGTTTTTGTTATAATAACTCATTTAAACTTTTTACAATATAAAAAAGAAAACAAAATTCTGTGTACATATTAATATATAACATTTTCAAGGCCTGTCCGTCCTTATTTAAAAATACAATGCTCAAAGTAAATTTTTATTCTGTTCAGTTGCGAGTGCAGCTAATTTCTTTCACCCCAGTGCTAACTAGATGCTTTCAACGTCCTTATTTTAACTACAAGTTAATTAAAATTGAACACAATTTTTCTCTAAGTCCATGTCCACGCAATAATTTAAACTTTAACATGATTTTTTATTAACTAATAATGCAAAAATTTATGAATAAAAAAGAAAACGCTATAAATATTTAAAATTGAAATGAAATTAACCGGCAGAAAGCGGACTATTTTTGCTGATTATGCTGTAAGTTTTAGGTCTAGTGCTTTTCGTTCCAATTACCGCGAAATCGATTTAATTTTTTTATCGAGTTTTCATGTCACCATCAAACTATTTTAATATTAAAAAAAGAAAACTCAGCGTGTAAAATTTGACATGGCAAAGAAATTGTAATGAATACTAGAATAAAACCTAATTTGTGAAGATCTGTAAAAATATCCTATAATTAAATTATAAAAATAGTCCTCTTTACTTTGTATGCAACCTCTTTTTGTATTACGTTAAGAAAAAATAATCTCATTAAAAATGACTGAAAAACTAAAACTGACTTAAAGACGAGAAATGACACTACAATGCTCTTTGAATATTACATTAGTTTAGACAATTGAGTTTCACTTGATTTCTATATTGAAGAACCTGGTTTCTGATGATGTTTGTGCTGTTAGATTTTCGGCTTTTACAGCTTCATCGGACTCAGGGCTCGAAAAAGGGGTAAATTTTTATTATTCTGCTATTATTAGACTCCTGAGACATTTTACAGTACACATGGATAAGTTGAGGCTAACTCGTATTGTTCGACGTTCTGGGCAGTCCGCCCAGGGACGCACGTGTACGGAGTATACGAGGTTTTTTTTTATAGGAGAGGGGGCAAACGAGGATGCAGCTCACCTGATGGTAAGTGACTACCGCCGCCCATGAACAACTGCAACACCAGGGAGGGGATTGCAGATGCGTTGCCGGCCTTTTAAAAAGGAGTACGCTCTTTTCTTGAAGGTCCCTAAGTCGTATCGGTCCGGAAAAATCGCTGATGGTAATCGATTCCACAAGGAAGTCGTGTGAGGAAGAAAACATCTTCTAAATCGCACAGTGGTGGACCGCCAATCATCCAGATGTTGTGGATGGTATCGGGAGTTCTGCCGCGATGTGCGTTCGTGAAATTTGGCGGCTGGGATTAATCCGAACAATTCCTCAGAGCACTCCCCATGGTAGATGCGAAAGAAAATGCAAAGGGATGCAACATCTCTTCGCAGTGCCAATGAATCGAGCCGATCGGAAAGAACTCGGTCGTCGACGATTCGAGCCGCTCTGCGCTGGATGCGGTCAAGTGGAAGGAGCTGGCACTGGGGAGCCCCTGCCCAGAGATGGGAACAGTATTCCATGTGGGGCCAAACCTGCGCCTTGTAAAGTTGCAGGCGGTGTGCGGGCATGAAATACTGTCCCGCTCTGCTGAGCACGCCAAGCTTTTTTAAGCCAATTTGGCCTTCTCTTCCAAGTGACCACGATACTGCACGTCACTCGATATGTCGACTCCGAGGATACCGATACTGGCTGAGGCAAGAAGGGGAGTGCCTTGAAACTGAGGAGATACGACAAAGGGGTTCCTTTTAGCGGTAAACGCGCAAACTTGTGTCTTCTGAGGATTAAACTGGACTAGATTTAGTCGGCCCCAATCCGAGACTTTGTTCAGCAAAGAATCGACTTCAGACACAAGTTTGTTCCGGTACTCGGCGACGTTTTCCCGAAAAATATTGGCACGGCCGGTGTATAGAGCATCACCAGTTGTCATCTGCATAGCAATGAATGTTACCAGTTAGCAACATATCATTGATATGCAGAAGAAACAGCGTTGGTGATAGCACACAGCCTTGTGGAACACCAGCGTTAATAGGCTTGTAGTCAGAGCATGCACCGTCTACAACGACCTTGATGCTCCGATCTACAAGGAAGCTAGTGATCCAATTGCACAATTTCTCGGGAAGCCCATAGGAAGGGAGCTTCGAAAGAAGCGCTTTGTGCCAAACTCGATCGAAGGCCTTCGCAATGTCCAGACTAACGGCCAACGCCTCCCCCTTGGACTCAACTGCCTCCGCCCATCTATGGGTCAGGTGGACCAGAAGATCACCAGCTGATCGACACCGACGAAAACCGTATTGGCGGTCACTAATCAGCTGGTGATCCTCAAGGTACCGGATGAGCTGGCAGTTAATAATGGATTCCATTATTTTGGAGAACAATGAGGTGATTGCGATAGGCCTATAGTTGGACGGGTCTGAGCGGTCGCCTTTTTTAGGGACCGGGTGGACAAAAGCTGTCTTCCATGAATTCGGGACTACGCCTTGGGAGTAGGAGTACCGGAAAAGACGCGTTAGGACCGGTTAAGGATGGTATTGCCTTAATCATTGCACTTAATAGACAGACTGACGATCAGTAGAGCATTACTAGACGTCTCGCATCTTTGATACTGCTGTGCGACGCCGTTCTGAGTAATTTACGTCTGGCGTTTATTTGATGGTTATACCGCCAATTTATCGAAAGCTATTAGATATTTCTGGCATTTCTCATTATCACCTCTTTCGAAACCTATGGGATGAAATAGAGTGATGGATTCACTGACTCTCAATATTATTTAAATATGATCGTAATTAAGGCACACAGTTTTCTACATTAATAAGCTCTTTTTACGATTTATTGAATAAACAGAGCTAAGTCCCCTCACCCCCTTTCCCAGGATAAGCTGTTTATTCAATAAATCGTATGTTACCTCGATAATTTAATCCAACCACAGAGAGTATTAGTATTGTTATAATTACCAACAATGGCTTAGCAAATTTGCCACAAGCTACTTAATTGAAGGCATTAATTAATACTCCAATTATTGTGGTCCCAATAATTATACGCATTGTCATCTCTCATCACTCCCTCAATAGTCCACAACTAAAAATGGTCCTTTCCCATAGACTTTCCCATCGCTGAACCGATTAAGGCGATCGAAAGTCTGGTGATTTTAAGTTTGGTAATATTATTAGATCGTTATAATGTAATTATGTCCTCCAGACCAAATTTAGGTCACGGCGGCCAGTCTCAACGGAGGCTAGTCATCTTCACTGGACAGGATTATAGTGCCAGAGTATATGCGCAAGCGCAAGTGCACTCACAATTCCCTTACACCTTCTATTAAGATAGGACGGTAATCCCACACGACCGGAAAGAGATCAGGCGTAGTACCAACGGCCTTACATACTTTCCAAAGTACGGGGGTGTAACTTCGCCAACTTCATAATTCCGGGCCTCTACTAAGAGTTTTTTGACAGAAGAACCAAATAATTGATTTTGACCCGACTCGGGATTTAAACTTGGTACTAGTAGTGTGCACTTATTAGTTAACTACTTTTTTGCCAAAGTCGATATGGATCATATTATGGATGTGTTGAGGGAAGCGTGATCTGTATAATAGTTGCCTTGATACTTACTGCTACTTGAGGTATTCCGTCTTGTGATGGGTTTGCGAGTGTGATGTGCCTGATTCAACGCATCTTTTGGTTTTGGTCGATAGAGATATGCGGGCGAGAATGGAGCATTAGTTCTATTGATACTTGTTACGTTTTGAAGCATTGCATCTCTGCGATGCCTGTATGGCCGGTCGCTATTCTCAATGGTGCTCTTTAGATTTTGGTTTGATTCACACCTAAGTAATTATTCCCAATACAGGTCCCTTCATGACGGGGCTGCAGACTCTTGGATCTGCATGAAGTTTTATAATATAACAACATAATAAAATATCTCTGTGAATCTCTCTATGATGGCTGCATTTTTTTTAAATGAAATGAATGTTTATTCATCATCATCATCATCATCATTACAGCCCTTCACAAGTCCACTGCTGAACATAGGCCTCCCCCAAAGAATGCCACAAAGCACGGTCCTGAGCCACCTGCATCCATCGACTTCCTGCATGTCTTACCAGGTCGTCACTCCATCTCGTGGGGGGACGCCCTACACTTCGCCTACCGGTACGAGGCTGCCACTCGAGAACCTTTCTTCCCCATCGGTTGTCGGTTCTTCGAGCTATATGGCCGGCCCATTGCCACTTCAGCTTACTAATCCTTTGAGCTATGTCGGTTACTCTGATTCTACTGCGGATATCCTCATTCCTAAGTTTATCACGCAGAGAAACTCCGAGCATAGCCCTCTCCATAGCTCGCTGAGCGACCTTCAAGGTATACCTCAAACCTTGAAAACGAGACTGTACACCCAGTGCGTGTTGCCAGTGATGACATACGGAACTGAGACGTGGTCCTTCACTGCTGGCCGGATGAGGAATGTTTATTGTTTCCAACATATTCTTAAATTAGTACAAGTTTGAGGACTTCTTTTAAGTATAAAGATACTTTTGTTAGAAGCTCCTCGCCCCCCCTTAACTAAATACATTCAACAAAAAAGAAACAGGGTATGTGTGTGTGTGCGTGCGTGTCTCTCTCTCTCTCTCTCTCTCTGTGTGTGAGTGTGTGAGTGTGTGAGTGTGTGTGTGTGTGTGTGTGTGTGTGTGTGTGTGTGTGTGTGTGTGTGTGTGTGTGTGTGTGTGTGTGTGTGTGTGTGTGTGTGTGCATTATTATTATATGTTTTCCTTTAGCTATGTCTGCCGTTGTATTGGTTGTTTGAGTATATGTGTCGACCTCATGTGGGTCATAGCTGCAAGGTGAACCCTCAAGACTGCGGCCGAAAGCCGCTTAGCGTGGGACCTCATATCTTTGAGGTGAGCAATAGACTCGTGAGTCTATTGCTTTTATGTGTCGTGACACGCTCTGCAACTAGAAGCTGAAACTACTTTTTTTGAGAGCGTATCATCAATAATCGCGTATCATAGCTCATAGCATCGCGTAGTTAATAGCGTATCATCAGTATCAGACAATAATGCTGACCGCAACTAAGCGATCGAGCGTCAGTTAGACGTAGTTTTATTAACCACTTTTTGCAGCAAAATACTATATTTTCTTTTTGTTTTAATCAATGACTTTTAGTGCATAAATATCATTATGTTAAATTTTTACACTATAACGTGGCTCGCCTAGTTAGAATACATTGATTTGCCATCGACAACAGTGGCATAGCTATCTTGGAGCTAGGCGGGGCAGTACCCTGGGGTCCCCAAGCTCAAGAGGCCCCTCAGCGTCTATGAATGACGTTGGAAAAAATTATACTTATAAAATCTTAATTGAATAAGAAAAATCAACTAGTAACTTTTTGGCCCCTGACCAACAGATTTTGAACGGCTCGAAGTGCCTAAGTACCAATATGATTAACTGTAATTTACTTTGTCATTGTTTATTTTTACCAGCTTCCACCTGCAACTTCGTTCACCTGGTATGGTTTGTTCATTTAAAATTATGCCACGGGATCCTTTTATCTGGATGAAACGGTGATGAAGGGATGAAATTTAATCCGAACCCGTAGAGTAGTTTTTACGTGAAAGCGTAACAAACAAACAAACTTTCACATTTTTATAATATTACTAGCAACCCACCCCAGCTTCACACGGGTTCAATTTACACGATATACGACTACATATATGTGAAAAAAACACCGTTCGATCGAATTCGTTTGTCGATTTGGTGTTGATAATTCATTGTTACGAAAAATACTAAGGAATCATGTCTAAGTATCTAAGTAAGAAAATATGATATCGTGTATTATCGTAAAACATAGATCCAAATTTGTCCACGGCTATATGGATTTAAGCACTGATAATGTCAAAATTGTATCTTTATGTATATAATGTTTAACGCTGACTTTTCATTACATTATACGAACAGATTTTATCTGAAAGTGACCCGCGAAAGGCCTACATATAGCTGTTCAATGGAAAAACACTCTCAGTTCACTCATTCAACGTTGCGGATGTTTGACCTTATGATTGTTGATAATCACTGAAAATGATGATGGTTATATTGGGATAAACTTTTATACGAATTATTGAAAGTCATTTAATAAATCGCAAGGATTTTCAATGTCAAGATTGATTCTTGCATTGTCTTGTAGCATATACCTTTTAAGCAACAACTCTACAAAATGCCGGTTTTCATGTGCTGACAACGAAGAAGGCCGCGGCGGCGACGTGCCGGTCAGTCGTAATTTTGTTTGGTTGCACGTAATTTTCTGTGTCATCTTCTAAAGTATTCATTTAAATTATATAATTAAAGAGATAATTTTACTTTAGATGATGAATACTGAATTAGAGAAAACAGGCAAATAGGCAAATATTTTCTTAATTATACGTAGGTTATAGACATATTATTATGCTAGCACGGGTTTTTGAGTCAAAATTTTTGAAGAACTACGATTCCATAGTACTTTATTTGATGTATCTCGTTAAAGTTTAGCCAGCGAAGTAAGCGCCCGAATATCGATTTTTTGACAAATTAATTACAAAATATTGAACTTTTTCTACTACTCAAAGAAAATAAGAATGTATTGTACATACTAACTTTCCTTGAAAAAACTCTAAATGACAGTGAAAAACGTATCAAAACCCGTGGCGTGGTTGCGTAGTTTAAAAGAAGTAAGTAGTTTGAAAAATCGAAAACTACGTATTCATTTCACAACACAACAGCCAATATCCCTGTAAAATAAAAGGGTTCATAAAACTGTAACATACTATTTCCCCCTCTTACTGTTACCATTGCTATTAAAGTCCACTGCTGAAGGGGATATTTGCGATAGTTGCCACGCTTGGCAAGCGGGTTGACAACCACAGTTTTTATTTTTTATTTTTAGTCGTTATTAAGACGCTGCTGCCCATCTTCTGATTTATTCCCTCTGTCGCCTCTTACGATACCCACGGGATGATATGGGGTATTAAGTATTCTTACACTGCAGCTACGTGGTAACGCCCCGTGTTACGGCCTACGGCTGCTCCCTTAAAGGATCCAATCTTCAGGGGCCCATGAGCTGAAGATTTCCCGAACAGACGTAGGTCGGGCCCCAATGTGGCCACGTGGAAATTCCTAATTACATTAAAATATATGGGGGAGCGTTATACTACGGCCAGTCGACCGGAAGGAATTTGGATGAAGCTTACTTACCTATCCAAGGCGACTGGTCCCTCCGGAGTCGGTCAGGTCGCATGTGGTTGTGTAGTGCAAGGGAAGGAATGGTGATGTGGTGTGTATCTGGGTGTGACTGATGGTGATTGAACCTAGACCTTGGCCGTCGGCAGCAGCCCGAGCGTCGACACCGCTCCAACTTGAGGGGGCCTTTCGAGGTTGTCCACAGTCACTTTCTTCTTTCGTCACGTTGACAGTCAATTAACTCTATCGTACGATTTACTAACTTACAGGAGCCACTAACTATCGCGGGTTATAAGGTTAACACACAAAACGCACACGGAGTTTACAGTTTATTAAAGGTCACTACCGTTTCGCGTCGCAAGAGTTAGTTCTAGAATACAGAGGCCGCACTAGCTAATATTGTCGAATGCACTTATACAGATTCTAAGTCGGACCCAATAAGTCCAGGGAAGCTCTCCAGCAGGAATGCGCGTCACAAAATCCTAGACCGTATATTTACGGGCCGCACCTAATTATTCCGAGTTCCCTAACAGAATTGACCGCGTGCTCACGTCAGCACCGCTTACAGACGATTGCCCTTGGGCGTTTTACGCACGACCGAATGTCAAACCGGTATGACACTGAGCCGCACACCCTCTTGCGTTCGTTCCTTGAAAGTGTTTGGCGCGAACAAACCCCCGTCCCGGACATAAGGATTTAGGTCCGCAAGCAAACCGGTCAGCGGGACAAGGTCGCGAAGGCAAGCTGCAAGACCGAATCTACAACCAAACTAGGCCACCTTAGGCACCCCATCAGATCTTGCAACCCTAACCAGCGCCTCAAAAAAGTCGGAGGGTCAGCCTCCACTGGATGCCCCTCCTGGGCATCGCAGCACTTTAACAAGTCCTGTACTGGACAGAAGTCCGACGACCTCTTTCAAAACCTATCTGTGCCCCTACGATTAGTTCCGCAATCCGACCGGATCAGGTCTGCAAACAGCGACGCGACACGAAGCGGCCCCGAGCGGCCTCCTAAGCTTCAGTGCAGAGAGCACCCACAAAATCCACATGAACGTCGTCTGTGGAGAGCCGAACGAAACGCACAGATAGTCCCTAGTATGAATTTTCAACAAGTAGGCCTAGCCAGGCCACCCACCATATAATCATTTACTAAAATAGTGCGGCAGCTGATTTCAATCTGATAATCTCCAAAACTAGCTAGCCTGTTAGGCAAGTAGTCCTATGCTCATATTTCAACTAAATTTCCAAAAGCATCAATGTTCAACTACAGAATTAATTCAACCAAATTAATCACCGATGCGCATAGGTCAACTTGCAAATTAAACAAAACAATAACGTAAGGGACAGCCCTACTTCTTCGTAAAGCAAAATGATTAAACACTATCATAAACATAAACATAATTTTTCAAATAGTGCGCCATTCAATTTCAGATGAATTCAAATTTTCCTTTCAGCAAACAGACGCAACAATCAAATACAGTGATTAAATATATGTACAATACACATGCAGTAGCATTTAAAGGAGTAGATTAAATTCAATTCTTTTAATTTAAACCGCTACAAATAGGAAAATTTCGCGGAAAGCCCAAAGCAATTTTTAATTTTAATTCAAGTATTTTTGACTAAGTGCTCGACCAAACCAAATCTAATACCCGTTGACAGCGTGATTCAACGCTCCAGAGGGGCCCTAATCTTCCCACCACCAATCGATCAAGATCGATAGAGTGCGACTGCTAACAGTTGCCACACGGGTTGTAAGCCTCACTGAGGACGTCGGCAACAGAACACCTTGACAAGTGGACTGTAGACGGCTCAAGGCTCAGTGGAGGCGGCCGTGGTGGGAGCTAAGGCGGCAGCTAGCAAGGGCCGCCTCCATCAAATGGGGAACAGTGGTACACCAGTCGCGGCCACTCAGCTAACGGGAGTGAGAAGGGTCCAGCGGACCGATGAGTGGCCATGAAGTTCCTCTCCACACGCTTAGGGGGGGTGATGACACCCCCGCCCCTGGGGGAATTAACCCCCGACTGGTCGGGGGAGGGACCCCTTTCAAACTTAGGGGCCTGATGGCTGGCCGGCGGGCGCCAAGAGTCGCCCGGCAGAGGGCGTGGCTGAGCGCCCCCGCCCGTGGGGTTCGAGGGCCTGGCAGAGCCCCGAGAGGAGACGCCGTTCGCACTCAGGCACAAAACGGCATGATGATTGCCCTGGCAATGCAGACAGGGCCGCCGATGCGGACAGTCTCGCTGGAGGTGTCCTCCCAAACACGAGCAGCACCAGCGGCGCTCCTTGGCGATAGTTCGCCTCGCTGGAACCGGCTTACCTAATAATTTCGGGCACGACGTTACCCGATGATCAGATGCTCGACAATAGGAGCAGGGGGGGGTTGACGACGACTTGCCTGGAGGATTCAGCCTCTCACTGGGCACGGCTCGTAAGTCGTCAACGGTGCCCGCCGCGCTCTCTATCTGCCGGCATTGCTCCTCCAAAAACCGCAGCAGGTCATAGAAGGGCGGAATATAGGAGGCCTCGTCCCCGCCGTACCTCTCCTCAAAATGGATTCGAAGGTCGAGAGGTAGACGGGACAGCATGATGCGGAGCAACAAAAAAGCCCATTCGCCCACTGGTAAACCCAGCCGCCTCAACGTATTACAGGCCACCAAGACTGGATCCAACAGGTCCGGACGCAGTCTGGCCCGGTCACTAAGCAGCGGGAGGCTTAGAAGCTGCTTAACCTGTTCGTCCGCAATTCGCCGGACGTTGGCGTATCTTCTGGCTAGGAGGTCCCGAGCAGTCTGGTAGGCGTTGTCCGACAATCTCAAGTGGCCGACGACGCCCAGGGCCTCCCCTCCAGTGAGGCCAGGAGGTACGCCATCTTTTGGCTCTGGGTCAAGTCACTCCGGGCGTCCACTAGGCTGTCGAAAAGACCAACGAAGGTCAGCCATTCGGAAAGGACCCCGGAGAACTTTGGCAGGTCCAGAGTTGGGAGTCGTCCCAACAGCTCCGGCTGAAGCTGCTTCAGAGAGGACTCGGACAGGTCACTCATCCGAGCTTCACGCGCCTCCTCGGCATACCTGCCTTCAGCCTCGATCAACTCGTCCGTGAGCCACAAGAACTGCTCATAGTCCGCGAAGCAGGAGTCCAGGACTCCCTTCTCCACATCCGAATCCTCGAGCTCAGCGTAAGCCTCCTCCACTGCAGCCCTTCGAGCATCCACCTGCTCGAACCGCTTCATCAAGTTATGGACCCTATCCGGTCGACCTATCAAAGCATGGGCGCTTGTGGCCCAGCGTAGCTCAGTCCGCAAACAACGGATCAGTAGCTTGGGCGATGTCATCACTATTAAATACAAATTACGACGCGGCTCGAGCACAGATTACAAAGATAACAAACAAAAAATACAACAAAAATCAACAGTTAATAAATGCAGTTCCTATCAAATCGCGTTGAACAGAAATTACACAAATACGAACCACCACGTATCAACCAAATACAAGTTAGCACAAAAGAAAAGACACAAATCAAATTAACAAACAACAAATACTAGTGCGATCAAATCAAGTTAAATTCAAATTGCGCAAATACAATTACTACTCTTTAGTTCAAATACAACTTACAGTATAAACGAAGATACACATCACGGTCGATCAACAAAAAATGCCTAGCTCGGAAATCGACCCTTCGATAAGTAATCCACTACAACTATCCGACAACGATATTTAACCGATTACGTAAAATAACCATCTACCTACATGACGTATATCTCTAGAAAATTCCCGCTTGCGCAACCTAGGGCGCGGCTTTTCAAATCTACCCACTAACCAAAAAAAAGGCAAGCAACAAAGCAACAAAGGAAAATAATTCTATTATTACGTACAAAAAAATATTTTTACGTATTACGGACGGGCGTGATTGTAGATACAAATTAAACCAATCACACCAACGCTCCCGGCCACCAAAATTGTTTAATGTTTATCTAGCACTATGGTCGGGATCGACCGGGAATCGAACCCGGAACCACGCTCTGCTACCAGTTTGTTACGGCCTACGGCTGCTCCCTTAAAGGATCCAATCTTCAGGGGCCCATGAGCTGAAGATTTCCCGAACAGACGTAGGTCGGGCCCCAATGTGGCCACGTGGAAATTCCTAATTACATTAAAATATATGGGGGAGCGTTATACTACGGCCAGTCGACCGGAAGGAATTTGGATGAAGCTTACTTACCTATCCAAGGCGACTGGTCCCTCCGGAGTCGGTCAGGTCGCATGTGGTTGTGTAGTGCAAGGGAAGGAATGGTGATGTGGTGTGTATCTGGGTGTGACTGATGGTGATTGAACCTAGACCTTGGCCGTCGGCAGCAGCCCGAGCGTCGACACCGCTCCAACTTGAGGGGGCCTTTCGAGGTTGTCCACAGTCACTTTCTTCTTTCGTCACGTTGACAGTCAATTAACTCTATCGTACGATTTACTAACTTACAGGAGCCACTAACTATCGCGGGTTATAAGGTTAACACACAAAACGCACACGGAGTTTACAGTTTATTAAAGGTCACTACCGTTTCGCGTCGCAAGAGTTAGTTCTAGAATACAGAGGCCGCACTAGCTAATATTGTCGAATGCACTTATACAGATTCTAAGTCGGACCCAATAAGTCCAGGGAAGCTCTCCAGCAGGAATGCGCGTCACAAAATCCTAGACCGTATATTTACGGGCCGCACCTAATTATTCCGAGTTCCCTAACAGAATTGACCGCGTGCTCACGTCAGCACCGCTTACAGACGATTGCCCTTGGGCGTTTTACGCACGACCGAATGTCAAACCGGTATGACACTGAGCCGCACGCCCTCTTGCGTTCGTTCCTTGAAAGTGTTTGGCGCGAACACCCCGCTTACTAAGGATTGAATTTTCGAAAATTATTACTTAATGGATGCTTCCATCATAAAAGACAACTACTGCTAGATTTCTTGGTCTAGTGTTTTGGGATGTGCGCCTTAATACAATATTTTACATGCAAACTTTGCACCCCATTTTAAGACCCTAAGGGTGAATTTTTTGAAGAAACTAAAAAAGTGAAATTTATTATTCTTAATTGCAGAGTATATGCAAAATAAAAATAAAAATCTCTGGTACCCCGTAATGTGTTATTTTCAAAAATCGCTTAATCCGAATTTATCTATTTCATCTTTTTTAAAGAAACTGAGTGACAATCGAGCACACAGTCCACATGATGGTAAGTGAATGCTGTGGCCCATAAACATTTATATTTATCCTCAATTAAGAATCAAAATGTAGATGCGTTGTCACCCCTGAGGAGTAAGATGGAATGCCTCGGTTTTAGTAAAAAACGTACACACACCTTACGAAATACAACAACATTAAGCTGCTATTTTACGCTGGTATTTTGTGAGAGCGTGATCCTACTCCGGTCTGCAACCATAAAATTGCTGCAGCGTGGCTCTACCACGTACTCATAATGTACAGAGTACCATCAGTAAGTTTCAATTCAATCGCCTTGTAAAATAAAAAGTTTCAAACAAACTGTAACACCCTATTTCATCCTCTTAGAGTTTGTATTTGGTTTAGTTTAGTTCAAATAGGGCCCCAATTTCATTTTTGCCCCGGAGCCCTTGATTGCATAGATACGCCACTGGTCGGCACGTTAAGTAGCTCCAATAAAAAAGACCAAGATTCAGAAAAAATGAAGAAAAAGCATCGATTCTTATGCGGAAATAAATAAAACTGTATACATAGATACTAAACGTAACTATCTACATAAGGGTTGGCAAATAATGTATATGAAACAAACCTCATTTTTATCTCTACTTCATTACTTATTTCAACAACAGTTTTTATCAAAATAAGTTTTTGCTTGATAGCTATACTCAAAAACGAACCATGAATGACAAAAAAGCCAATGCCTTTATGGAATTACAGTTTGCCTTCGCTTAAACTAGACATTGACAAATGACAAGAGCTTCGTTTTACTCAGAAAGCAGTTGCGAGTGATTGAATAAGAAAAACTTTTAATGATTAAGATATTTAGATTGAGTTTTTAATGATAAGACCATTGTACTTATAAGTTTAAAATAAACTTTTATAATTGAAATATATATATATATATATATATATATATATATATATATATATATATATATGTATATATATATACAGAAATAAGTAACAAAACGGCACTTGCCCAGTCGAAATCCTAGACAGAAAAGGAATCCCACCAAGAAAATTTGTTAAATTTAAATAATTTAGGCAAGGTACAAAATTGTAATCTGGTGTTTTTTGTTGGAAAATAAAAATGATCGAATATAATAAAAAAATGTGATCTGTAATTTTTTATTGGTAAACAATATCGATCGAACATAATACTGATCACAAAAATAGTATTTTTATTGATCGGTAATTTTTGTAGCATCGGTAACTTAACCTTTGATAGAAAATTATTTTTTCAAAAAATTTCTAAATGTTGGTAGTACAGAAATAGTTCTAAAATTTGCGGGTTCTAATGTACTACCAGATTTACATAAAGGTATGACATTACTGTGTTTTTTTATTTATTTATTTTTTTATAGGAGAGGGGGCAAACGAGCATGCGGCTTACCTGATGGTAAGTGACTACCGCCGCCCATGAACAACTGCAACACCAGGAAGGGTATTGCAGATGCGTTGCCGGCCTTTTAAAAAGGAGTACACTCTTTTTTTGAAGGTCTCTTAGTCGTATCGGTCCGGAAAAATCGCTAATGGTAATCGATTTCACAAGGAGGTCGTGCGAGGAAGAAAACATCTTCTAAATTGCACAGTGGTGGACCGCCAATCATCCAGATGGTGTGGATGGTATCGGGAGTTCTGCCGCGATGTGCGTTCGTAAAATTTGGCGGCTGGGATTAATCCGAACAATTCCTCAGAGCACCCCTCATGGTAGATGCGAAAGAAAATGCAAAGGGATGCAACATCTCTTCGCAGTGCCAATGAATCGAGCCGATCGGAAAGAACTCGGTCGTCGACGATTCGAGCCGCTCTGCGCTGGATGCGGTCAAGTGGAAGGAGCTGGCACTGGGGAGCCCCTGCCCAGAGATGGGAACAGTATTCCATGTGAGGCCGAACCAGCGCCTTGTAAAGTTGCAGGCGGTGTACCGGCATGAAATACTGTCCCGCTCTGCTGGGCACGCCAAGCTTTTTAGACGCCAATTTGGCCTTCTCTTCCAAGTGACTACGAAACTGCACTTCACTCGATATGTCGACTCCGAGGATACCGATACTGGCTGAGGCTAGAAGGGGAGTGCCTTGAAACAGAGGAGATACGACAGAGGGGTTCTTTTTAGCGGTAAACGCGCAAACTTGTGTCTTCTGAGGATTAAACTGGACTAGATTTAGTCGTCCCCAACCCGAGACATTGTTCAGCAAAGACTCGACTTCAGACAAAAGTTTGTCCCAGTACTCGGCGACGTTTTCCCGAGAAATATTGGCACGGCCGGTATATAGGGCAGGTTTGTCCCGGTACTCGGTGACGTTTTCCCGAGAGATATTGGCACGGCCGGTCTATAGAGCATCACCAGTGCTGTCATCCGCATAGCAATGAATATTACCAGTTAGCAACATATCATTGATATGCAGAAGAAACAGCGTTGGTGATAGCACACAGCCTTGTGGAACACCAGCGTTAATAGGCTTGTAGTCAGAACACGCACCGTCTACATCTACCGTCGATCTATCCTATAAAAATACGACTTAAGCAATGAGCTTAACTTAATACTAATGGAAGAAGTTTGCAATAACTTTAACGGAAATCCTATGCACATGGACAATCATCTAAACACGGACTAATTATTTGTGGGCCATACAAACAATTTTTCCGTACGGAATTCGAACCTATGCATCCACTCAGCGACACTTCTGAACGCTTAACATTTGCGCTAAAAAATCATTGATTCATTATTATTATCACTTATTACGCTTGATCAACAAATAACAAATTAAACAAGCATAGCTCTCTATTTTTGTTTATTAACATTTTAATTTTAATAGCAAGTTTTTAACGCATAATCGTTTCAGATGTGAAATAAGAGCTTTATTATTTAGCATGATGATAAAAAAATGTATAAAGCGTTGCAAAGATCACGAAAAGGAATAGTTTGTGTAATTGCTGTTTGAGTTTACGATTTGTTATAATATTATTCAAAGCAAAGGCCCGAAGATGCATGCCAGGCAATTTGGCAGCATTCGCATCGCCTCGTTTCAGAGATAGACTGTTATTTGCAGCGGCTATTTGGAGTTCGTGGTGTATCGTAACTTTAGCTTAAATGTTTTGTTATACAGCTAGCGTAATCCTAGTTGCTTCCGAAATACTTGCAAATAAGGATAGAAATGTTTATCACAAACTCAATTTAATTTTTATTACTGACGTAAATGCGATGGTTTAACAATAGTTATGATTATGTTTCTATGCGTGATGAGTATATTCGCATAATAACATGAGTAATAACTGGTTTACAATAACAGCAACATTCTTTTTTGGACCGCAGTTTTTATATACGTGTTCATTTTTAAGTGTTTACTATTTATCAATGTTATGCGAACTGTATATTGTTTTTATGTGATAAATGTCTTTAACCTGAAGAGTAACTGAGAACTGACCTAGTGACTATCAGTGAGACCGGTAAGCTGAAGCGGCAATGGGCTAGTTTTGTAGCTTGAAGAAACGACAGCGGAAGTAGAAGGAATGGTCTAAAATGATAGCATCGTAAAGTAGTAGGAATGGTCTAGAATGGTAGCCTCGTATTGGGCAAGCGCAACCTTGATATAGTGACGGCACTAGATGTAGTGAAAACACTCGATGTGGTAACGAATTAGTTAACCGTGCAGATAGTTGATGGATGGCGATGGCTCAGGACCGTGTTTTGTTACGCGCATCTTGTGTCATGTGGGAGCCATATGTTCAGGCGTGGACTTGATGTGGACTAAAATGATGATAATTATTATTAAATAAAAATGACTTAGTAATTAATTATGCTTTGTCTACTTCATGGTAGTGTGCCTTTCTCATAGGGTATAAAAGAGCAGTTTATCGCACTGTTTGTCATAATAAAATTAAAAAAGTAAAGTTGCAACTTCTTTTACACATCCTACTGCAGTGTACAGGACTCCTCGTATTTATGAGGTATTAATGGCAGCAAAGGATGTTCCGCGCTGACCCCAATGCATGCTAGTAGATTTCATATATATATAGTATTTTCCTTTAATAGTCACTGGTCCTATTTGTAAGCATACCATAATAAAACAGGTAAAATATAAAGTAATCCTCTTTTTAATTTTATTATTATTTAAGTACTCGATAGGAAGAGGTTAATGCTACATTAACCTCCATGGCACTTATAACCAACTTTAAAGTTCAAATAGACAACTTAAATGAAATGGAATACAGCCTGTAATTAAAATGGCCTTTAAATTGAGGCAATGGATGTACTGCTGATTGGCCGCAGAAACTTTGAATATTGATTCCAACCAAACGAACTAATTTATACATATTAATGTAAAATAAAAGTAAAACCTTTTTTTTATTTAGAAAGAATTTTCTTTTTTTAAATTAAATACTGCGCATCAAATTATACATTGAATTAATGTCGGCTCAAAAAGGTTTAAACTCTTATCAGCCTTATTAACATTCAGCGTAAGTAGATAAATTTTTCGCTCAGAAGGATTACTTTACATTTGATATTCATTTTTTTTAAGATGCCGATAATTTGAAAAGAAAAAGAAATAAGGGATAGTCTTTGTTAATAGTATCACGTATTATGTATTTAAATCAATAATTGTATAAAAATACTCAAATCAATTAAATTAACTTATTAAATTACATTAAGTATAACAAATGATACATAATTTTGATACTTAAATTTACGTAACATTGTAATATATATGTCGGAAATACGTCAGAAGGTTAATTGTTAAAAATAACAATAGTGTGAGAGCGGATGTTCAACTTGCTCCCCTGCTTACCCTGATACTGATATCACGTGTAAAATAAAAAAAGACCTTTTCATTGACAATTTATTCTGAAATTGTTTAGGTACTACAAAATATTTTAAGTCTAAAAGGAGTCAGACATAAAACACAAAAGTAGTTTTTTTTTAAATGTAATATATTCTGTAAAAAGAGAGGAAATTTCGCTAAAAAAGTTTTTAATGATGCACCCAATATATTCCCAAAAAGTATTTAATAAATTTATAATGACCCTGTATACATTTTTACAACACTAAAAAGTTTATACTTGATTGTTTACATTACA
This sequence comes from Parnassius mnemosyne, assembly GCA_963668995.1. Lineage (NCBI taxonomy): Eukaryota > Metazoa > Arthropoda > Insecta > Lepidoptera > Papilionidae > Parnassius > Parnassius mnemosyne. The sequence goes on along the minus strand of CAVLGL010000104.1, from coordinate 39,471,887 downwards.
AGACAATAAAATATTGTCTCATCGATGTACAAGTGTATGCATTCATAGAATACATAGATATACATTATAATAATAATAATAATTCATTTATTTCCGACCAATTATCCATATTTGTTAAAAATTATAATCTAAATACCTATAACATAAAAGAAAATTAAAATTAATAAATATAAAACTATATATATATATATATATATATATATATATATATATATATATATATATATATATATAATAAATATAATACTATATATAATTAAAATACTACTCTAGGTCGTATACTTGTACCAGAAGCAAATATACAGTGTGGCCGGTGGAAGGAACTACTTTTAATTGTATAATGGTTATATCTTTGATGATTTTGCACCATATCCTGCGATGGAATCAAATGCTTCTATTATATTCGTATCATATTATGGAGATAATATCATGCAAGTTAGTCAAATACTAATATTCCAAATTATGTATTTCTCTTCAATATGTATGTAATACAAGAGTTTGATTTTCCACCTAGAATTATGGGAAATCTATAATTTGTGTTGAATTACCTAAAACAAATGACAAACTCAGATCTGAGAACCTTATTAGTATGTTAAAAGTGACAAAGAATTAAATTTTTATGTTCTTAGTTAAATCTAAATTAATTGGATAGAATAAATGCACAAAACAACTTTTTGTGTATGTTAAAAGAAAATTAGAATCTATGGTTCGAGGGATTTAAGGAAGCTTATCTATTTGATGTAGCTTCATCGGATTTTAAGAGCAATTCATTTAACTGCATTTAGGTAAAAATTTCTTATGTATTCAGCAAGCTGCTCCATATAACTTGACAATATCAAATGGCTTATTTGGTATTCCAGACATGGATCCAGAATTCATGCTAGCCATGGTAGATAGCCCTTTATATTTACCATATATACTGTATATATGTATACATGGTACATGTATTTATGTGTAAAAAAGTAGCAATTACTTGTACCAGAAGCAAATATACAGTGTGGTCGGTGGAAGGAACTACTATTAATTGTATAATGGTTATATCTTTGATGATTTTGCACCATATCCTGCGATGGAATCAAATGCTTCTATTATGCTTAGACTGCTGTGTTGTTAACTCTACAAAAAGGAATATTATTTTATCATCAACGATCAGATACTTAATAGAAACTTCTTCTCACAAGGTCCCACCGTAGTAGGAATTTGTTAAAGCGATTGAGTTGCTTTTAACTTTCAAAAAATGCTTTAGAAAAGCCAGTTTTGAATAAAAATATTTGACTTTCAGTTTGACTCTCGAGTCAGTTACTTCGAAAGACAGAAAATTGTTGCATTTTTTTCAAAAAGTCTTAGTACTATTATAGCCTTTACTTTAGTTTATATGTTTATCTAATCAGAAGGTGGTAATGCATTACAAGGACTAGGTTTTTTCTGACTGACTGAAACAGAAGCCGATCGATACACACGCTCTGGTTTAGCAGCTTTCGATCTATCATTTTCGAGCCATACATCAGAATACGGGTGGAAGTAATTTATTATTATCTTGAAAACTATATATATCTAAAATAAATAGAATAATACCGTATCGGTGTAGGAATGTTTTATTTAATACTTAATGCTGGTGTAGGTTACAGTTTATAGTAAATATTCAATTCAGTCAAGGTAGCAGGTGACGCGTGAACCGAACAGGTAATATTTTTGCACATATAACAATAAACGTATAAAATTTTCGATCAAATGAATATTGTGGAAATTATAATGCTGTAAAGAGTGGTTAAAAATATCGAATTCTATCATTCCTTAATTAAATAAAATGAGTCATTAAATAAAGATGATAGATTTCGAATGTTGAATTATTGAATGAATAATTAGTGAACAATTTATTATAATAAAGGTCAGTGTATTTTGAAAAAGAAAATAATAACAGTATGTAGGAAATACATTAAGATATTATTGTTAAAATAATAAAGTGTGAGGGCGAATATTCAACTTGCTTTGCTTATGCGGTTAATCATTATTAACAATAAAATTCGAGTGGGGGTCCCAAATTCTACCTATCTTCGACAAGTATTATGTTTTCTTTTTTCTCATTATTCTTTATTTAATATTAAAAATATCAGCTCCACATAAGGAGTTTCTCCAGTATCCTTAGGAAGCGTTTAATACACAAAAAGTGGACACTAAGAACAATAACCGAAACAAATATTATAGGCCCTACAAATACAGTTGTTTCGAGTGGGTTTCGTATTCATGGACTGCAGCGCCACGACAAAATTTTTGGCCATAGCCGACGTGCGCTAGTCGACCATGATATATATATCACCATTAGATATAATTCACACAGAGAACTTCAACCTGATAATATTTCACAACAATAATTTTAACAATTAAAATTTAACTTTAACTAATTACTAGGTAGCAGGACTCCTTTCCTGCCTAGGAGTCTGCCTAGATAGGTACCACGCTTTACCTATTTCTGTAGTCAAGTAGCAGTGCTGGCATTGATGTGTTCCGGGTAGAAGGATAAAGATAGCTAGTATAATTACAAAATGTTATCAGTCCTTGAGTTGAGAAGGCATCAGTAGTCTTATTCGTATAAAATTGGCTGCAGGCAACTGTAGTAGCTTTCTATTAAGGTGGACAGTAAGTTCGTTTGTCACTTCAGTTATACAATATAGCCTACTCCTTTTTAAAAGGCCGGGAATCGTAGATAACGGATCTACGATTCTCCTGGTGTTGTTCATGGGCGGCGGTAGTCACTTACCATCAGGTGAGCTGCATGCTCGTTTGCCCCCTCTCCTATAAAAAAAAAACAAAAAAGTAACAAAAAAAATAAATAAAAAATAAGTTTTAAGATTAAAATAAATCTAAAATCTACATTGAAATTCATTTGGTTTAATTAAAAAAAAGATTGATGTTATAACCACACACATGTCATTAAAAATATCACCTATTTTATATGCGTCGGTATATAACTGTGCTTTACTTATCCTAACTTTTGAATTATTACAAAAAGTGAAGAGCGCGTTCAAGCAAAAGTAAGGATCCCCTGGCTAAATGGAGCGACAGTTTGTTCAAAGCAGCTTGCAATAGGACTCTTGAAGCCTGAGATAGGGCTATAACACTATATTTTTGTTCATTATTTAATTTTATTAATACATCAAGAAAGAACTTAAATCATAAATCACAGATATAATAATTGGTCAGGGAAAAAGGTTCTTAGTATTGTGTTTTATGAACGTAGTTACCATTTGTATCTGGCAAAGTTTATTATTAATACATAGAAATATTAAGGGTCAGTTCACACCGAGATGGGACGCGAAGCGACGGTGCTTGAATAGGCAAGGGGTTTCGCATTGCGCAGCGTCCCGCCGCGATACCCATCGCGACGTCGCTCGTGAAGTCGCTGGCAACGCACCGCTTTTGGATGCTGCACCTACCAACGTTACGCACCGTCGCAATGCATCTCAAAGCATAGCGCGGCGTAGCGCGATACCGTTGGGCATTTTCGAATTATCTCAATAGAATATGTATCATTACGTGTAGTAAGTAAAGTTATGTTTCGTATCACTATCTTAAAATGTGAGCGCCGCGTAACGTCGCGACGCGTCTCGGTGTGAGCTGACCCTTAATAAAAATAAAAAGTAAGAAAACACTTTCCCGCCATTTTTCAATTGTTTTTCTGTCCCGCAAATGAGTGAATCTAATGAACTAAGAAACTAAGAAATTTGACACATTCTGAAGTTTTACTACAAAAAAGGGTAAAATGTGACTCAAACCGCGAAAAAATTTTAAAACGTTTATGGATCGAATGCGGCGTCAGTAAGAGTAGCAAAAAGTTGGTTAAATCGTTTACCGTCCGAAAATTTTGATATCAAAGATGCAGTTCGCTTTAGTCGCCCTCATACGGATCAAGTCGATGCCATTTTTGAATAAGTGGAACGCGATCGCCATATTTGTAGTTACATAGCCGAGGAATTAAGAATGGACCACAAAACAGCTTTGACCCATTTGAAGGAGTCTGGCTATACAAAAAAGCTCGACATTTACGTACAAACAAAATAAAAAATACACCTTTTATAGTGCTTTGAATAATACAAGTACTCATTTAAATCATTGTTATCAATCATCATCATGTAAGTAGTCATTAAATTATTACCAAAATGTATTTTAGTGCACTTTCATGTACCGCGGTTACTGATCAATGAGGTAAAACTCTTGATAATAGAAATATATCCGAAATGCCGAATTTCAATCCCCGACGCATTTAGTAAGTATTTGTTTATATTACAGAACATTCGCACCAGCTTGCACCTTAAGAGTTGGTATTTTTTAGAATTAAGTTTGACAACCGATGACAAAGCCCATCTAATTGTGAGCGGATGCTGTAGCTTATAGATACCTTCACCTATGTCTTTAATTAATAATCTAATTGCAGATTTGTTGCCACCTCTAAGAACTTACACAGAATACCTTGTTAAGAAAAGTAAGCAAAAAGGGTTTCCAGTTCTAAACACATATGAAGCACAGCAGTTTTACACACTGCTTTTTCAAGCTGGTATTCCGTGCGATGGTGTCTTCCCTAGTCTAGTCGAACCGTGTGTGCTTCAACGACAAAACACTCCAGCGTGGCTCTAATGATAATACATATAAATATTGTATACTTCTACCTACTTGTGAAATATTTTCTGTTACAAGGTGCAAGTTACATAATTCTGTAAAAAAAAAAGTAGTAGCGTGCGTATGTGTGTCTTACAGTAACAAGTATGTGCATGCTCTCTAATCTAATTTGATAATAAAATAAAACACAATATATGCAATATAATATAAATAGAATAGGCAAGTACACTAATTCAACTGCGCAATATTAATTAATTCATAGATGATATTAATTTCTAAATGTCATCAAAAGCAAATTATCATCATAAGCAATTTATTATTAAAAATATAAAATTCAGATAATTCAGAAATTATAAAATTCTAAAAACTTTCATTTTGCCGTATCTACACATTGATCTATAATCGAATTTAATGGCGTTTATGAGCACAATAACCGAAGATAATAAGATTGTCTTCTACAAGCGTTGTTGGGAAACTTTCCTTAAGCCGAAGAGATATTAACAGCAAAGTTGATTATTAGGATCAAATTGAAATACAAATGAGTGGGAGTAATAAATATTTAGCGCCTACTTATTAGACTAAATTGGTTTACTTATAATATACGTTTAATATAATTCACACTACTACTGTGTTATCTTGTTAGATTGTCTTGCTAGGATATGACAGAAAGATATTATGGCTTTCAATAGATTTCAAAATGGCTATCACATTTCCGCCATACATAATATGACCAGATCTGACGGGAAATAGCATCAAAGGCACGAGACTTCTGGTACTACGTTCGTCAAACCACTTGACAAGCATTACGCCTATGGCAAATACTCAGTATAAATAGAGATATCTATGTTTAACTTTGTGCTTTTACGGACTGATGAAGACGAAGGACATGAATACTCTTTCTATTATGTCTGGAAAATAAAAAATACCATAAAAATCAAAACATATACAGTCTGTACGTTTTTCAGATGACAACAAGGAGACAAAATAACATAAACATTTCATTATCATGAATAGCACTTTTTTATAGGAGAGGGAGCAAACGAGTATACTGCTCATATGATGGTAAGAGACTACCGCCTCCCACGAACAACTGCAACAGCAATGGAATTGCAGGTGCATTGCCGGCCTTTAAAAAAAGAGTAAGCTCTTTTCTTGAAGGTCATAATCCTAAGTCATATCGTTCCGAAAAAAATTCCGGTGGTAATCTATTCCACAAAAAGGTCGTACGCGGAAGAAAACTCCTAGTGAAGCGTACAGTGGAGGACCGCCAAGCATCCACATGGTGTAGATGGTATCGGGAGTTTTTCCGCGATGTGCGTTCATTAAATTTGGCTTCTGGGATTAATCTGAACAAATCCTCAGAGCACTCCCCATGGTAAATGCGAAATAAAATGCAAAGGGATGCAACATCTCTTCGCAGCGCCCATAAATCGAGCCGACAGGAAAGGACTCGCTCGTCGATGATCTGCTCGAGCTGCTCTGCGCTGGATGTGGTCAAGTGGAAGGAGCTGGCACTAGAGAGCCCTAGCTCAAAAATGGGAACAGTATTCCATGTGAGGCCGAATCTGCGCCATGTAAAGTTGCAGGCGATGTGCCGGAATGAAATACTGTCCCGCTCTGCTGAGTACGCCAAGCTTTTTAGAGGCAAATTTGGCCTTCTCTTCCAAGTGACCACGAAACTGCATGTTACTCAATATGTCAACGCCGAGGATTCCGATACTGGATATGGCAACAAAGGAAGTGCCTTGAAACTGAAAACATACGACCTACGACCATCGCCCCAATCCGAGACTTTGTTCAGCAAAGACTCGACTTCAGACACAAGTTTGTTCCGGTACTCGGGGACGTTTTCCCGAGAAATATTGGCACGGTTAGTGTATAGAGCTTCACCAGTGCTGCCATATGCATAGCAATGAATGTTTTCGAAACTAACCATTGATATGCAGAAGAAACAGCGTTGGTGATAGCATGCAGCCTTGTGGGACACCAGCGTTAATAGGATTTTAATCGGAGCATGCATAATCAACCACAGCAACGTTGATGCCCCGATCTTCAATAAATCTGGTGATCCAATTGCACAATTTTTCAGGAAACCCATAAGAATTTTTTAGCTTAGCTGAAAAGCTTTGAAAAAAAGCGCTTTGTGCCAAACTTGATCGAAGGCCTTCGCAATATCCAAACTAACGATCAATGCCTTCCCCTTGGACTCTACTGACTCCGCCCATCTATAAGTCAGGCAGACCAGAAGATCACCAGCTGATCGACGAGCCCCTAAGAATAATATTCAAAATGTATTAAATAATATAAGTATAAGTCGATTATATTGCAATAATAAAGATAAATAACAACTTACACTACATTACAACTTATATGAACAACAAAATAAGGATGAAGGTGTTCTTGCAATAATCAAAAATTTTAAAAGTAAATGAGGGTGTTCATGTAATGTTTGCTTATAAGAGGGGCGTTGCTGGAGACACATACCCAAGGTTGTACATATAGATGGGGTGGTCGGCTGATCGACTACTACTAGTACTGATGTACAATGTATAGTCCTATATTAGGGACTTATGATAGTAAGGTCTATGGAACTAAAGCATTAATATAGAAGGTTTTTATGATGCATAAGCATTATGATAGCATAGTTATGACTTGAAGTCCAATATTTATGAGACATTTAAAAGTATGGTCTATGAAATAAAGCAAATATGTGGAAGGTCTCAAATATGTAAAATCATTATATCGAAAGAAGTGGGACATATATGGGTTGGACGGGTGACCGACTGCTAATCGTATTGTAGCACAATGACTAGTCCTATATTAGGGACTTATGATAGTTAGGTCTATGGAAACAAAACATTTGTAAATAAGGTCTCTATGATGCATAAGCATTATGATAGCAGAGTTATGACTTGAAGTCCCATATGTATAAGCCATATAATGAATAGTATGGTCTATGAAATAAAGCAAATATGTGGAAGGCCTCAAATATGTAAAAGCATTATATTGAAAGAAATGGGACTTGAAAAGGATTATTATATTGGCGTGTAGATTGCTGCACAGCGTCCAAGACCGAGGTAAACTTGGACTCGCTAACTGATGTGTGCTAGACATATCATCTCAGTGCCGGTGGTAAGCGGGTTTTTGTAGTAATACGAATTGCCCGTGGACATTGCACACCCCTACCGTTTGTGGGTGGCGTCTTAGCGCACAGTGTTATGATACGTCGGCTATCTTTAGAATAAGGGTGAGTGTGTTTGATAGTAATTTTAAGTGCAGCACGCATACTCAACTCCATGTCTTAGTGCAATAGCACTATGATACGTGGATTTTTAGTTAAAAACATTATCGATTTTGTTACCAAAGTCGATAGAGATCATGTGGGTGTGTTGTGAGAGGACGCCATCCGTATGATAGTCGCATTGATGCTTACTGCTACTTGCGGTATTGCGTCTTGTGATGAATCTGCGGGTGTGCTGCGCCTTATTAGACGCATCTTGTATTTCTGGTCGATGGAGGTATGCAGGTGGTGATGTCTGCTGGGACTGTATGGGGGACCTTGGGATGGTGTAAGGTGACGATAATCATATTGATGCTTGTTGCGATTTGCAGCATTGCGTCTCTGTGATGGTTGTTTGGCGGGTCGCTGTTCTCAATGGCGCTCTCTGCGTCTTGGTTTGACTCACAACCTAAGTAGCTTTATCCAAGTCGTGTCCCTTCATTGCGGAGCAGCAGACTGTCTGAGCTCCATGATGTTTTATATAACAACATAATAATATATCTGTATTAAGTTACCACCTTTGAAAGATTGAAGGCAACTTATTGGTGGGTGAGACAAACAGGATCGAAAAAAGCATATTCTCAACGTCAGTGACACAAACCCTTTCTGATGGCGAATTATTACTATTATCTTATAACTGCTTATTGGCTATATGTGCCATTGTGTTGGTTGGTTGAGCATATATATATTTAATGCGCACTATTGTGGTACCGATCCTTAAAAATAAGACTGGTGACACTTCTGATAAAAATAATTATCGGCCCATCTCACTTGCTACAACAACACCTAAGTTGCTTGACAGTTTGTTGAATAGCAATCTCGAAAAACATGTGAAGCTGAATGATGCCCATTTCGGGTTTAGAGCCGGATTATCTACCGAGAGTGCTATTCTGAGCTTGAAACATACAGTAAACTATTATACGAAGAGAAGGACTTAAGGAAAAGCCTTTGATCGTGTAATTTATGACCGCTTATGGAAGAAGTTGGGGTGTGCAGGTATGCCGATGGAGTACATCTCCTTCCTCAAATTCTGGTATTCAAACCAGAAAAATCAAGTGATATGGGCCGGTACGCTTTCGAATGAATATAGACTGCAATGTGGTGTAAGACAGGGGGGGTTAAGCTCGCCTCTATTGTTTAATTTGTATGTCAATCAGCTTATTGAGCGACTCAGTAGTACTCATGTCGGCTGTCATATTGACGATATCTGCTTCAATATTATAAGCTATGCTGACGACATGGTGCTGCTGAGTCCCTCAATCAATGCACTGAGGACTTTATTTATCAATATGTGAGACATATGCGGAGGCACATAGGCTTAAATATAACGCTAACAAAAGCCAACTTCTTATGTTCAAAGCAGGCAAACATCAGCCCTCTCGTGTGCCTCCAGTAGTCCTCGATGGGGTGCCTCTAAAGCTGGTGGATAGTTTTAAATATTTGGGACACATTGTGACAGCAGAACTCCGGGATGACGAGGACATAGAAAGGGAGCGCAGGGCATTGACAGTGAGAGCCAATATGCTTGCTCGCAGGTTCACTAGATGTACAGATACAGTTAAAATAACGCTTTTCAAAGCGTTTTGTCAATCATTTTATTCTAGTGTTCTGTGGGTTACATATACTCGTCGAGCTTACAATGCTCTGCGCGTACAGTATAATAACGCTTTCAGGATGTTGTTGCGGCTGCCGTGGTATTGCAGTGCATCAGGTATGTTTGCACAAGCGCGTACTGACACTTTTTCAGCGATCATTCGGAAGAAAACAGCATCACTCTTGCAATGCTTACGAAACAGTAATAACAGCATATTGAGAGCGATATCTGTAAGATATGACTGTCCCATACAGAATCACTGGGTGGGCGTAGTCATAGGATTAAAATAATGTGTAATTACTTACAATACTAACTTAGTTTTAAGCCAATATTGTTACTAACAACATTACTAACAATATATGGACCACGGTCTGAAATAAAATTATTATTATTATCATATGTCGACCTCATGCGGGTGGTAGCTGGATGGAGAATCTGTGGAGGCTCTCGAGGCTGCAGCCGAAAGCCGCGCAACGTGGGACCCCATTTCCTTGAGGTGAGCGGTAGATTCATGACACGCTCAGTGGCCAATTGGACGTGCTGATCATGCAATTGGTGGTGATGTCTTACACTTGCATCATGTCTGTAGGAACGGCGGTCTGGCAGGTGGTGGCACTTAGAGAGGGCTTTTTATGACCAATGTGCCTATTGTTGCTTAACCCGTGTGACTTACATTCACCATGCCTGAATTTAATCGTATTCTGTATGGCGTTTACTTGCATTGACATGCGTGACTTCAGTCGATGTTTGTGCTTACGCACTATCAAGGGGCCAAGCCCTTTATTACCGGTTTGCTAGTTATTTTGCTGTGGACTATGGTCCAGTTCCCAACTTAACGTCCCCTTCGAGAGGAACGCGTTAAATATTTGGCGCTCACCACGCACGGCGTGTGTGGAGCCGTGTGCTTCCCCCACATTTTTTTAAACGTGGGTGAGTGAATCCCTTGTATCTGGTATATGATATAAATATTGTGAGCTTTTTCCAAGCAAGAGGTGATTAATTAATAAGAAATTGACTGTTGTGAACCTGATGCAAGTGAAATATGGACAATTTATTGTTCTTAACGTTTTAGAGCTCTGTCTTCGTGAACGGGGTTCTTTAGCTTATAAGACGCTACCTACAACTTTCGATTGCTCTCGTGAATATTCATTCTTCCAGGAGACACTTAAAAGAAATAAGTTACTATACAAACACAACGTAAATAAGGGTCCTAACTAAGACGATCACGCCATAAATTTATTAAACGGCCTATATTTAAACCTTTAGAAAGATCAATATATGGTTAATATACTGATCACGTAAATTTGATATATTTATAAATCTTATACATATAGATTTAAAAGAAAGACAAAAATAAGTAGAGAGGGGGGTTGGAGTGTTACAATATCAATGATGTGTTGCAAACCGGTAACATTTATTGCTATGCGGGTTACAGCACTCGTGATGCTCTATACACCGGCCGTGCCAATATTTCTCGGGAAAACATCGCCGAGTATCGGAACAATCTTGTATCTGAACTCAAGTCTTTGCTGAACAAAGTCTCGGATTAGAGGCGACGAAATCTAGTTCAGTTTAATCCTCAGAACACAAAAGTTTGCGCGATTACCGCAAAAAAGAAAACCTTTGTCGTATCTTCAGAGATTCAAGGCACTTCCCTTGTTGCCTTCAGCCAGTATCGGAATCTTCAGCGTCGATATATCGAGTGGCGTGCAGTTTCATGGTCACTTGGAAGAAAAGGACAAATTGCCCTCTAAAAAGCTTGGTGTGCTCAGCAGAGTGAGACAGTATTTCATGCCGGCACATCGCTTGCAAATTTACAAAGCGCAAGTTCGGCCTTACATGAAATAATGTTCTCATCTCTAGGCCGGGGCACGCCACTGCCAGCTCCTTCCACTTGACCGCATCCAGCGCAGAGCGGTTCGAATTCTTGACGATCGAGTTCTTTCTGATCAGCTCGATACACTGGCACTGCGTAGGGATGTTGCATCCCTTTGCATTTTCTATCGAATTTACCACTCTGAGGAATTGTTCGGATTAATTCCAGCCGCCAAATTTCACGAACGCACGTCACGTCAAAATTCACGATACCATCCTTACCATCCGGATGCTTGGCGGTCCACGACTGTGCGTTTTACTAGGATTTTTCTTCCTCGTACAATTTCTCTGTGTAATTGTTTACCACAGGCAATTTTTCCGGACCGATACGACTTAGGGACCTTCAAGAAAAGAGCTTACACTTTTATAAAAGGCCGGAAACGCATCTGCATATCCCCTGGTGTTACGGTTGTTCATGGGCGGTAGTAGTCACTTACTATCAGGTGAGCCGCATGCTGGTTTGCCCCCTCTTTAAAAAAAGAAGACAGATCTCTGGCAAAGACTTTGGAGCCCTGGTTCCACTCGATCGCTTCTTTAATACGAGCAGTATTCAATTTGAGTAAGTTCCGCCGTATGCATTTGAAGATTTATCTGTTCAGTTGCCTGTATGCTGTAAAATTTATTGAAGACTGCAGCTTTATTTCCCGTCTAACAGCTATGAGATTAAGAGTGTGTTCAGAGAGCTTTTGTGTTCTTCTGCGGCTGGTCTTGCAAAACTTAGCTCCGACCGCATGGATAGTTTCCACGAGCTTGTCATTCATATATTTTACTTCATTGCAGTCTTCTAGACACTGAAAACGGTTTTGTAACTCGAGCTGAAAGGTTTCGGGACTTTGGTTTAGAGCACGAGAGGGACGGAGCGTTGAATTCATCAGACGAGAGTCATATACGTCACCGCCTATTACCGCCGACAGTAACGGTTTCACTACTCTTAGTTTTTAAAGAAAATTAATGTGTCGAGTGTTTAAACTTATTCAAAATTATTGTCACTAGTGCAGTGTTTCACTGGTGTTCGAGTGGTTAAATCGTCCAGTGCTTTCGTGTTAAATTGTGATAGAAATATTCCAAATACTTTGTGAGCACCTTATTTATTTTTAAAGTTGCGATCAGTTGTTTATTTTCAACAAATTTATAAGTCTCTTACATTTAACGTACTTTGATCTCCGAGAAGTATATCGCTAATTCAGAAGGTATATTAGCGGACGATTGGCGTGTGGCTGTGGCTTACGCATTATTGCAACAAGAAATTAAGAATATGAGGCGCTAGATCGAATCCAACCAGCCGAGGACTTTTTGTTATTCTTTAAGGTTATTTAGAAAAAAAACTTAGTTTATGATTAATAAAACATTTAATATGAATTGCTCTGCCTGTAACAAGAAGGTACTTCGCACAGACCGCTGCTTGGAATGTAGTCAGTGTCATTCAAAATATCATATTGAATGCTTAAATCTAAAAAAAGAACAATTCACGGCATTAACTACTGAATATAAATCCAAGTGGATGTTTCCATTTTGTAGTAATATAACTAAATATAAACGATCGAATGTTAATACGCCTGTCCAACAAACACTAGTACCACTCGTAGAGAAATCAATGATATCGTCCCTTGAAAATTCAAACTGTTCATCAACGGATTCTCAATTATTTTCGGCAAATGACGACAATCTCGTCAGCATGAGCAAAATTAGTACCTTGTTGGATAAAAAACTTAATAATTATCTATCGGATTTCGTGGAAAGTTTTAAAAAAGCATTGAAGAATGACGTCAAAAACCTTGTTCAAGCAGAGATGGACTCAATAATGCAGCAGCTTAAAGACGATTTTACTGTTGCTGTGGCCCATAGATATCTACATCTATCCTCGCTTGCGAATCAAAATGTTGATGCGTTGTCACTCGCGAGGACTAAGATGGAATGGCTCTTTTCCAGTAAAAAGGGTCTCCGGTTCTCTACACTCATACGAAATACAGCAGCTTTAAGCTGCTAGTTGACGCTGGTAATAGTAAAAATATCGACATATTTAATAGCAAAGTAAACAATTTCAAAAAATCTGTATTAGATATACTTTGTAAATAACGCAATATTTTAATAAAGAATTAATTTTTCTAAATTTTCCACAACGTAAGTTTATAAGTATATATGTACATTTATAAGTAAGATTATAAGTATTTATGCTGTAAACTCGTTGCTGTTACCTTATATCATGTTGTGTGCACATGTTTTGGAATACCATGCAGATTGTAATTTGGCATTTATTACGTTCAATTGTTTGTTTTGATGTTATTCTGTTTTGTGTATCTAAATAAATAAATAAATAAATAAAAAGACGAGACCTCTCCAACTTAACGTTTAGGTTCAGTATGCCTCTAACCATTCGGTAATCACTACTAGTTATCACCCTCACAATCACTGAGACATCACTGAACAGTTGTCGTCTGATCGTCATAATGGACTTCATTATGATAATAATCTCATTTTTTGTCGAACCGTCGGGGTTCGACCAGGTCCAATTCCTGTGGCGCCGATTTTGGAAGAAAGAGTTAATCATAAAGAGTCCCTCATTCTTCATGAAGTCGGCCAGCAGCTGGCCCCTTGGGTTTCGTTGTCCTATTCCAAATTTCTCTATCTTCAGCTCACCGTTCTTTCTTATGTCTAGTTTTGCGTTGAAGTCTCCCATTAACACCATATAGTGGGATTTGGAAGAATGCATGGCTCTAGTGATATACTCATACATTTCCTCCACCTTCTCATGGGATTTGTCAAGGTTGATGCGTAAATCTTTTGGGCCATTTACTTAATTCAGTTGCCTATGATGCCGCCCCTGCTTTAAACGAAGTACCCCTGAGATGGGAGGCTGCCAAAGTATCTTCGCAAGTAGTATGTCACACTAAAACTTTATCTCATTCCCTAGCACCAATATCCTGCCGTCGCGTCTACTGCATTCGTCTCTGAATAATTTACAAAGCTCGAAAACCAAGGGAACATTTCTAGAGACAAACGCTCTTCAGATGACAACGTTCAAAGAACCTTGACGGGACAACATTACATTAATGAATACCATATACATTTATTTAACAGTAATAAAAATATGGTATTAGGGGTGGATTCGACCAAATACCATGTTATACCATTGTAACTAACCCTCTATTTACTATTAGGTCTTACACTCAGAGTTATCTGTTTTATGTTTGCGTTTTTGCAGCACAAACGAAGAGTAAACAATACTGGGTATTATTACTCTAGAGTCTATGAATAAATTGTAACAGTAAAATTTGATAATTATCTGTTGTCGGCAACTTTGGTTGTTAACAAATGTGGGTAGAAAAGAACATCGATAAGTACTATAGACAAGAAACTCAACAAACTTATTGAATTTTAATGTTTATTAAAACTCAGTAATGTAAAGCCAAGCGTGTTAGAAACGTAAAAACAGCGTAACAAATTTTAATGTACCTATAATATCCAATAGTTCAATTTGTTTTATATTAACTGTAAATTCACTTACTTGTGAATTGTCTCGCACGCAGAATCGATGACTTCTAGCCTTCCGAATAAGCCAGTCGGTATATAGAATTGCTGAAGTGTTTGTACAGTAGGACTACGGTGTCTATCCGAGTACAGAACTAGAGTATGAGAGGTGTAAGACAAGTTTACGTAATATTCCCGAAACTCTTCACTGCTGCATTGGAAGTCGTTTTCAAGCTAATGGACTGGAAATTATACGGTTTTAACGTCAATGTTGAGTACATCACTAACTTTCGATTTGCCGACGGTATAATCGTTATGGCAGAATCACTGGAGGACCTTAGCATTATCCTCAATGACCTAAATAGTGTCTCTTATCGGATAAGTCTTAATATGAACATGGACAAAACAAAGTCATGTGTAACGTATTATGTGTCCATGTCACACCTATGCCAGTAATTGTTGGGAGCACTAAGCTCCAAGTTGTTGACGACTATGTTTACCTAGGACAAATAGTCCAACTAGGTAAGTCCAAATTCGACATCTTCTCGTCAGGCATACCTCAAAACCTCAAAACAAGATTGTTTAACCAGTGCGTGCTGCCAGTGATTACCTATGAATCTGAGACATGGTTCTTCACTGTAAGCCGTATGAGAAAGGTCAAGGTCGCGAGAGGACTATGTTCGGGATTTTTTGCGTAATAGACTTAAAAAAGAGGGTGTCCGCAGTGTAACCAAAGTAACCGATATTGCCCAATGTATTAGTAAGTTAAGGGGGCAATTGGACAGGCACAATGCTTGAAGAACCGACAACCATTAGGGAAGAAAGGTTCTCGAGTGTGTAGGGCGTCCCCCCAATAGATGGAGTGACAACATGGTAAGACATGCTGCCGTGCTTATAACTCGAACGTGCTTATAACTCGACCGTGCTTTGTGGCATTCCTTGGGGGAGGCCTATGTTCAAGTGGACATGTGAAGGGCTGTAATGATGATGTATTGACTATGGCGGCGCTTCCAATCGGCACAAATCCAGCGTACTCGTATATATAGAAAAGTGCGTTCAATAGACAAAAAATGTAGACTTTCATTGATATGGTAAATAAAATAATGACTTTAAATAAGTATTATGTAATAATCCATATTGAATAAAAATCATTCTATTCTATTCTATTCTATGAAATTAATATTACTTTCTGTAGTGAAAGTAATAGAGAATAATCAATCACTTTATTTTAGTGTAACTCGCGTTTACTTTAACTTCAAAATATTTATGTCTTCTATAATTATATATAAAAATCAATTTCTGTCCGTTAATCTCGAAGAAACTCGTAAATGGCTGGAACTATTTCGATGACATTTTTGTGTGTGTTTGAGTGGGTCCCTGGATAGTTTCCATTTACAATTGGACTCGGTAGGTGGCGCGGTTTTCTTGATACAGAAATCACCGAAGTCAGGTTGAACTTCAATAAAGCTTTCTTCGTTGTACCACCTAAGAATTTAAAGTAGTAGTATTACTTACCCGACGCCAACTTAAAATTCCGAGGTAAAACGGTATCCCTGATAAAAGAAATTATTTATTAAGCTCTGAAAAACCTCATTTACTCTGTTGAAAGGTAACGCAAAAATATCTATTTGATTCATTTGTTTTATTGGTTTATCTTCGTATTATACTTATCTGGCCAGGCAGGCTTAGTTCTGTACTTTGCGACAACCCTTTGTCCTTAAAACAATCTTTAAATTGCAATAAAAACGTTAACAGTCTCAAATCTGGATAAAAACTATCCTATCTCTTAAGTTGGAGCAAACAATACACATTTATTTAGAAAATATCATTAAAATCGCTTAAGTGGTTTCGGAGTTCATCTGGGACAAACAATGTGACTCGTTATTTTTATATACAAAGATTAGAACTGCAAATTATTGACGCTTCATTGGCATTCAACCAAAAATAATAGCAGATTAGAATAGAATAGAATAATTTTTATTCAATATAGATTATTACAGAATACTACTACTACTTGGGAAGAAACGGCAAGAAACCAAGCAGGACTATTTTTTAAAGATATATTCACTTTACAATAATTTTGATTGTACACATTATAAATGAGTTTTAACAGAACCAGCATGGTCTCGATCACCTCATTCCCAGGGTTTTTTTTTTCATTTTGTATTCTTTGATATTATAATAACCCTTTTTGTACAATTTTTCTTTAATAAAACATTTAAACTTATTTATTGACAAATTTTGTAAATTTTCTGGGATATTGTTGTAAAAGCGTATATATTGTCCCATAAATGAATAACTAATTCTGTGGAGTCTAGTAACTGGTATTACAAGCTTGGAGTTAGGAAGCTATTTGTTCCTAGTGTTTAAAGTATGAACATGTATATTCTTATCAAAGCTATTTATCATCATCATCATCATTACAGCCCTTCACAAGTCCACTGCTGAACATAGGCCTCCCCCATAGAATGCCACAAAGCACGGTCCTGAGCCACCTGCATCCATCGACTTCCTGCATATCTTACCAGGTCGTCACTCCATCTAGTGGGGGGACGCCCTACACTTCGCCTACCGGTACGAGGCTGCCACTCGAGAACCTTTCTTCCCCATCGGTTGTCGGTTCTTCGAGCTATATGGCCGGCCCATTGCCACTTCAGCTTACTAATACGTTGGGCTATGTCGGTCACTCTAGTTCTACTGCGGATGTAAATGATACCTCAAAACTTGAAAACCAGACTGTACACCCAGTGCGTGTTGCCAGTGATGACATACGGAACTGAGACGTGGTCCTTCACTGCTGGCCGGATGAGGAAGCTCAAGGTCGCTCAGCGAGGTATGGAGAGGGCTATGCTCGGAGTTTCTCTGCGTGATAAGCTATTTATATTTTTATGTAAATACATAACATTTTAATAAATATATTGCGATGCCAATGTCAATATGTTTATTTATTTAAATTTTTCTCTAAGGCACTTATTACAATTTAAGTTATAAATCGCTCGTACGTTTCTCCTTTGCAAAACAAATATGGCTTCGATGTCAGTCGCATTACCCCATACCAAAATTCTATAAGACATCACGCTATAAACGTTACTAAAATAAACTAATCTAGCTTTCTTAACATTGGTGACACTTCTTATCTTTCTTACAGCATATGCTGCAGAACTAAGTCTGCTTGCAAATTTAAATATATGGGGGCCTCATTGTTGCTTCGCGTCAATAGTAAAACCAAGAAAAACAGTGGTATCCACAAGACTCAACACTCATTGCAGTAACTTTTACTTCTTTTATATAAAACTAGCTATGCCCGTGACTTCGTTCGTTAACAACCTTTGTTAGTAACTAACTTGTTTTCGACAATTATTTTTAATACATTATTTTAACAAATGAATATAAATAATTTACATTCGGTAAATATTTTTCGTAATGGAAGCCAGAAATTTCAAAGTAATTTATTAAAACATAAAATACAATATAAAAATATCGTTCAAAAGTTGAGTTGAGTTCAGTTATGTCAGTTTTTCATATGCGGTAACAGGATGATTTCATAAAAACAAATGTAGTAAAACAGATGTTTACGTGGTAGAGCCATGCTGCATCTATATTATGGTTGCAGCACGAATGGGTCAGCTCGACCGGGGTAGGACTACGCTCTCACAGAATACCAGCGTCAAATAGCAGCTTAAAGCTGCTGTATTTCGTATGAGTGTAGAGAACCGGAAACCCTTTTAACTGGAAATGGGGCATTACACCGCAGTACGCGGGGGTGACAATGCATCTGCATTTTGGTTCTTAATTGAGAATAAAATAAAAGTAGATGTCTATGGGCTACAGCATATATTTACCATCAGGTGGAATGTGTACTCATCTGTCACCTTTATTCTACAAAAAAATAGGTTATTGGAACTTAGACGAACGAAACTGAAATTACTTTTTTTTAATTTAAATAGAGATAAGACCAGTTCTGAAATAACTATAAAAAAGAAAGAAACTTTCGATGTGACTGAAATATTATATATAAACGAGCTTTAAATCAGGACCATAATAACAGGTTTTCAATAATCAAGACCATATAGAGATTATACGTACATTATTAAATTTATAGGTTAATAATCCTCGCCGAAACCAACAAAATTGTTAATGCACTTTTAAAATTAGATTTACTACGTACTCGATGTGATCGATAATGAAAAACTGTGTAAGCAAAATTAAACCTAAAAATTGTAAAAACTTAAAAGTAAATTAAATAAAATTTGAGTTCTTCAACACGCAGTAAGGCAAACGCGATGAATTCTTCCCTGTTCTAAAAAAGAACCCTCTCAGTAATATTAAGATGCCTGTATCTAGCGGTGTGACGTATAAACGCTGTAAAATTTCATTTTGCTTGAAGTTGAACATACTTCTTTTTGCTTTTGTAATAGATAGGCGATATTTGAAAAAAATACAGCATAGGTTTGGTTTGGTTTCATTGTCATTCTAGCTCTACATGACAAAACAGTCTAATTAAAGTTATAGAAACATCAACACGCCTCTGTATTTCATTTACATATTTAATACCTATATTACATGGCGACCCTGCCAGGCGGTGCGCTACTACAATGTACGCGCACCGCCGCGGCCTACAAAATGATTAAAATTACAATATAATTTAATTATTGTAATTTACACAAATTGACACAATTATATACCCAGACTACACGGAATATATACCCGGATGTAAAGAAAAAATAACTAAATATGAATACAAGAAGAGACCTTAATAATAATTTTACAGAAGGTGACTGAAAAATTAAAAAGTATAATGTATATGAAATAGTTCTATGAAGGCAACTAAGAGGAAAATAAAAAGTGGTTTTTATATAATGAGCAAAATTCAAGAAACGGCAGATTAATTTAAAAAGGATAGAAACGGTTGTAACGTTGAAAGCTTCGTCCAGAACCAGAAGAATGTCGAAATTGAACCACAAGGAACAAAGAAGAAAATTTGAGGTAACATCGAAACAGCGAATTTTTTTTTTGTCATTTTTTAAAGATTTCTTTAAAAAGTTTTATAATTATTATAAAAAAGTTACATATGTTTTTAATATATGATTAAGTTTTTTTTTATCAGATAATTCACGATACAATTGCTTTTTCAATATTTTTATCACTATTGATATATAAAAAAAATGCTATCATAATACAATATCAAAGATTAAGCACATTACATTTTAGGCACTTATGGCATTTTTATTATGGCACAAAACAATTTTATATTAAATATTATTTAGTTATTGTTTATTGTTTTATATTATTTTTATAACTGTGCAGGATAAAATACAAAAATGAATGAAATAATATAGTAGTAGATTACATTTTTAAATCTACCATGGTTTATCATAAATTAATTTTTCATTTAGTTAAAATAACACCGATCATATTTTTCGTTGTGATTTTTTTTTCTGTAGTCAATTTTATTTAAATGTAAATATTCAATTTTAATAGGGTTAAAATAATTCGGTATTAATAAGTGTTAGGTTTTCTTTTCTTTTATAAAGGCAGTGACTTTAAAATTATTTATTAACCTACTTAAAAATATTTTTTTTCTTTTGAATGTCAAAAATTAAGTAAGTAATTAATGTTTTGTTGTGTAAAGTTGATATTTGTTACAGTAATTATTCAATTATTTTCTGTAAACGATATAGTAAATACCATACTTCTAGCAATCTTTTTCGATCTAAGCACAAGTAATGTGTCTAAAATTCTGTGTAAATAAGGAATTCAAAACTATAATTTTACTTGTATCCACATATTATGCATGTAATAATAACATTGTAAAAGTTACGTTTAAATTAAGTGATCATAATACATTGTAATCGAAAACGTTGCCATATACGTATTTTGGTAATTAAAACAAAGGTGTCTCAAATCGTTTGCGCTGCTAAGAGTGGAATTACAATTTGTATTTTGATCTATCTGTTGTTATGCGATTATGTTATTGTTATTAAAAACATTGCTTTGAGTTCTTTATATCTTAATATGAAATGCAATAATTTATTTTTGATTTTATATTGATTAAACTTTCATATCATAAGGTTTTAACTATTATAATTCATTATTTTTGGGATTATAGATTGAACATCTAGCCTATTTGTGTAGATTATGAATATATAATATAAATAATTCGTTTAAATCAATTTTGAAACTCATTATATTATGTATACAATTAATTAATTTAAATTTTGTTGTGCCCATATTGTGAGCCTCAATCCCTGACCGACAACGATGTATCTAAATATTATACGAGACTATTTTATGATATAAATTTGTAAAAGACGTGAGTAAATGTTTGGCTAAGTTACGGAATACGTAATTGTAAATGAAAAATATTAATAGTGTGGTAAAGGTAAAGAAAAATTATCGGAGGTTAGCATATCCACATACAATCAGCTTGATCAGCTGGGAGTTTGGAAAACCTAATAACCGATTAATTTTAAGGTGGTTCTGACACTATTAAATACAGAATAAGTTTTAATGTATTGTTAATGAGGTAAATTAGAATTTATTATGAATTGTATAGGAAAATTAACCATTAATCAAGCATGTACGCGAGCCGTGTACGTGAAAATTATGGTTCAATTAAATAATGGTTAATAAATACTATAAATGCAAAGAAATAAATAGAAAGAAAACAAAAGTTGACCTGCATAAATAAGTAATGGAGAGCATACGGGAACGTCCATCATTGGTAAAGCATATAGTCCTCGATCAGGGTATGTTTCCATGATTGGATGATAAAATCGGGTGTAACGGGTACTAGGGAACAATACCTTCAGTACAAGTGATGTGAACAAGTTTACTCATATTAGTACTGTTGGGGACCAGAAAAGTCTTAAATATTGTTACTCTTAATAATGGTACATAGAGGCCACATCCTTCATTGGATCATAGTGTGAACTTAGTTTTCCTCCGTGAGAATTGTTGGAGTCTTTTAAAATGACTTAAACGTGGACCTCAAGGTTGTGTGCACAACCCAAGGTACAGTATTACCTTGATTTAGTATGATTAAAAAAGTTTATGTACCAATAAAATAAAATGAATGTAATGAAACTGTAATATAATACCCAAGTAAATGGGGGGCCCATATTTATAAAGTACCCGCGTGATAAATATCACGAAATAAAATATAAATGAAATGAATTAATATTCCAATTCCAGGTATCTAAATAATAAATAAATAAACAAGTGAATAGAGAGAAATAAAGCTAGCTAAAGGTCAAAAATATCAAGAAAATAAAGTACGTACAAGAATTATGAAAGAAAAAGGTAATAAAAATGCCTAGCTCAAAAATAAGGAATGAGATGAAAAAGTATGAATAAATATATAAGAGCAGAGTATTTTAAAATATAAATGAATGTACAACTATACTAGATCTACGCGAATTACCTAATTATGTCAAATAAGTATGTTGTATGTATGCATGATACATCATACCAGTTATATTGTGACCTTGAAATTACTATGGTGTAGAGGGATCTGGCCACCCGAACTACCCATAGAATATCATCATTACAGCCCTTCACAAGTCCACTGCTGAACATAGGCCTCCTATGAACATAGGGAGGCCTATGTTCATAAAATATACCTATATTTTATTTTTGTATTTTATTTTTACGTCAAATAATATATAATTACATTGTATTTTTGTAATTTATATTAATAATAAACATATTTTATATTTATTTTTATAAGTTAAAAAAAACAAATGTATTCATTTATTTTTTTGTCGGTGGGAGGTGTAGTGTAGTATAGCCCCCACCACTATATATATATATTAGTATTAAGGTAGAATAAGAACATTATAATTAAAGTTATAGAAGCACAACGACGTCTCTATTTCATTGACTTATTTAATATATCACACTGCCTTCGATGATTCATTTGTTGTTATCAATAATGGCGTTGCGCCCGCGCAACACGCTCACCGCCCTAGCCGAGCTGAGGCCGAGCTATGATTTATGTCCCCAACTGCACGGACAAAATAATTTTACTATAGTAAAAAAATTACCAAAATGGATACCGAATCAAGACATCGTTGCTTTAATAAGCTACCGACTCGGGACTTCATCCGTTGAAGGGGATCAACAACAGCTATAAAAGTAAATTGAATTGCTCTTCGAGCTACTGTTCTATGCCGCATGGAACGATAGCCGTTTGCTTTCATGGCTTTTTATTATTTTTTATTTATTTTTTTACTTTTTATCTTTTTAAATTTATTTTAAGACTTTACATAACTTCATTATATAACGCAGTTTAATAAATTAAAATTTTATAACATATTTTAAATATTTTTTTGTTATTGTTTTTAGTTGTGTATTTTACTAACATTAATTTTAAATTTATATTATTTATTACTAACCAAATATGGAGCTTGTATCTGAAATAAAACTATTATTATTAATATCATTAAATGACAAGTATTTTTGAAGTGTTAATTTTTACGAGAAGGATTTAAAATTCTGATTCGCAACCTTTATGTGTGACGAAAAGTGGTGGGGGTAAACACTACTTACCAAGTCATTCAGGTCGATCATTCAAATCGCGAATGCAGGCCATACATACCATAAAGTAAACAGTAATTTATGATAATATAATTACAACAAATAAAATATAAGTAAATAATGTAATTACAATTACAAGATTAAAACGGACTTTCGGTCAAATTCTAATCTTTTTTATAGGAGAGAAGCCAAACGAGTAAACTGCTCACATGATGGTAAGTGACTACCACCGCCCATAAATAGCTGCAACACCAGGGGAACCAGGGGAATTGCAGATGCGTTGCCGGCATTTTAAAAAGGAGTAAGCTCTTTTCTTGAAGGTCCCTAAGTCGTATCAGTCCGGAAAAATCGCTGATGGTAATCGATTCCACAAGTAAGTTGTGCGAGGAAGTAAACATCTTCTAAATCGTACAGTGGTGGACCGCTATTCATCCAGATGGTGTGGGTGGTATCGGGAGCTTTATCGCGATGTGCGTTCGTGAAATTTGGCTGCTGGGATTAATCCGAACAATTCCTCAAAGCACTCCCCATGGTAAATGCGAAATAAAATGCAAAGGGATGCAACATCTCTTCGCAGCGCCAATGAATCGAGCCGAAAGGAAAGGACTCGGTCGTCGACGATCTGCTCGAGCTGGTCTGCGCTAGATACGGTCAAGTGGAAGAAGCTGGCAGTGGGGTGACCCGGCCCAGAGATCGGAACAACCCTCCACCTCCCATGGCCCCACCGACCCTCAGGTCATACGGGCCGAATCTCGGGAGATGCGCGCGGTACTTGCACGTGGCTCTTTCCCGCGCACACTTTCTTGACTCCCTACAAATATTTAATCTATTCCTTGTCCCAGTTTAACGTCATTCTCCCCCTTCTGGGGCTGACGACACATTGACGCCTACGTCGTCGGGCGCTCCTACCAGCCTTCCATCCTGCCTTGTCCTGCGATCGTGCCACCTATGCGCAAACTCGCGCAACAGTCCATAGTTTACCACATCGCTGACGAGATCCGAGTAGTAAACTGGTCCCTGAACAGGACGAACTAGTCCATCCATCATTTTCACTCTTAGGTCATCATACAGAGGACATTCCCATAGAACATGGTGAACATCCTCCTCTGACATATCGCACTCACACATACTAATTTCACACAGTTTCATGTCGCTCAGTCTCTTCCGAAAGCATCCATGTCCGGTGAGAATCTGAGAGGTTTGGTAGTCCGGTGAGACCCAGGTATAACTGAGTCTCAACGCCACGTCCGGGAAAAATCGATGTAGCTCACGTCCTTTTGTATCACACGTCCATCTATCCTGCCAGGCGTCTATCACCTCAGTCCAGATATCGCGATTCCGTCTGCTCAACGGCACGGACGGATGGACGGACGGAACCAGCACGGATGACCTCTAGGTCAGCAGGGAGAACGCCAGCCAGCACCGGTAAGGCCGCCGAGCACAGCAGAGATCGGAACAGTATTCCATGTGAGGACGAACCTGCGCCTTGTAAAGTTGCAGGCGATGTGCCGGCATGAAATACTATCTCGCTCTGCTGAGCACGCCAAGCTTTTTAGAGGCCAATTTGACCTTCCCTTCCAATTGACCATGAAACTGCACACTATTCGATATGTCGACGCCAAGGATTCCGATGCTAGCTGAGGCAGCAAGGTGAGTGCCTTGAAACTGAGGAGATACGACAAAGGGGTACTTTTTAATGGTAAACGCGCAAACTTGTGTCTTCTGGGGATTGAACTGGACTAGATTTAGTTGCCCTCAATCCGAGACTTTGTTAAGCAAAGACTCGACTTCAGACAAAAGTTTGTCCCGGTACTCGGCGACGTTTTCCCGAGAAATATTGGCACGGCCGGTATATAAGGCATCACCAGTGCTCTCGTCCGCATAGCAAGGAATGCTACTAGTTAGCAACATTGAACACCAGCGTTGATAGGCTTCAAATCAGAGTAGTCAACGTCTACTATGACCTTGATGCTCCGATCAGCAAGGAAACTGGTGATCCATTTGCACAATTTCTCGGGAAGCCCATGGGAAGGAAGCTTCGAAAGAAGCGCTTTGTACCAGACCCAATCAAAGGCTTTCGCTGTGTCCAAACTAACGGCCAATGCCTCCCCCTTGGACTCGACTGCCTCCGCCCATCTATGAGTCAGATAGACTAGAAGATCACCAGCTGATCGAACCCGACGAAAACCGTACTGTTTGTCACTAATCAGCTGGTGATCCTCAAGGTATCTCATGAGCTGGCAGTTTATAATAGATTCCATTATTTTGGAGAACAAGGAGGTGATGGCGGTAGGCCTGTAGTTTAACGGGTCTGAGCGGTGGCCTTTTTTAGGGATCGGGTGGACCAAAGCTGTCTTCCATGAATTTGGGAGTAGGAGTACCGGAAAGGACGCGTTAAAACTGATGCCAACTCCGTAGCACACGTCTTCAGCACAATGGGAGGGACTCCATCGAGCCCACTCGATTTGCTGACGTCCAAGGAGAAGAGTGGTTTGCGAACCGAGCTCTGTGTAAGCCGCACATCCGGCATGGAGCATTCACATCGCGGGATGGTCGGCGGTGTGTTTCCCCCGTCATCTAGAGTTGACTTGGACGCAAAGAGAGAGCTCAACAGATCGGCTTTCTCCTTTGCGGCATGGGCCAGTGAGTCGTCCTGTCTGTGCAAAGATAGAAGAGATGACCGACAGAAGTTCCCTTGGACAGCTTTGGCGGGAGACCAAAATGCACGGGTTTCCGAAGGAAGGCGAACTAGCTTCTCGCCAATTATGCCGATGTGCTCAGACCTTCCCTTGGCAATAACACTTTTGAAAGACCTGGAGGCGGAATTATACTTCTTTTTAAGTGCGCTGGTGTTTACATCCCAAGACGTTGATGCGTTAGCCCAGGCCCGGTAGCACTCCTATAGCGTGATGCTATTTTACAGGAGCGACCAAACCATGGCTAGGATCTGCCTCCGATGGGCACCACAGAGGATGGAATAAAAAGTTCCATACCTTGAAGTACCACATCAGCAACAGAATCAGCAAAAACGATGTGATCTTCCGGCGAGAAGGAAAGGATAGAATGCAAAAAAAGACCGCATCCCGTCCCAATCGGCTGATCTATAGTGCCAAACACGGCGGCAAGCTGCAGATCGCAACTGCGATTGGAGCGAGAGTGGCCCCGTACTCCGGATCAGACAATGGTCTGAAGAGCCCAGAGGGGCATCGACGGAGACCTGATATCCGTACGGATGAGAGGTCAATAGAAGGTCCTACAGGGAAGGTACATGGTCTTCCACATCTGGGATCCGCGTAGGCGAAGTAATCAGTTGTGTTAGACCATATGCCAAAGCAAAGTCATAGACAGATCTACCCGCATGATCGGTAAAACGAGAACCAAGCCATTCAGCGTGGTGGGTGTTCAAATCACCGAGTATCACGATCTCTGCAGATAGGACCTGTTCTAGCATGGAGACTGCAGCCATTTGGACGTGGTCGACTCATCGACCACGTCCAAATGGCTGCAGGTCTGTGTCGGCATTACCGCTATGGGACCTATAGAGGCACCCGTAGACGCGGGGATGGTCGTCGCTGTCTACGTGCAGCCATAGGATGGACAGGTCCGTACCTTCAAGACTGCCGAGGCATCGAAAACAGATGTCCTGCCTGCCTTATACGCAAACTCCAGCCCGGGGCACAAAGGAGTGTTCCAATTTGTACCCCGGGTAAGAGAGTTATGAAGTATCAGCCGGAGAGTACACCTGAGTCTCGGTTAAAAAGAGCAAAGCCGGCTTCGCCGCCTCTATATGGTAATGGACAGCGTTAAGGTTGGAATGAAGTCCCCTGATGTTGCGAAAATTCACGGATAGCGTGACAGGGGTCGCCTTGGTTGTATTGCTCCGCTTGCCCCGAGCAGCATTAGTCGCGAGCGGAATTTTGCCCCCCCCCCCAGTATACGCGAGGCAGCCTGAGCACCCACGCTCGGGAGTTAAGTAGTTTGGTCGTGGATGCTCAGCGAGGGATTCTCCAGGGGTGCTGGTACCCGCCTTGGGTAGTATTTTATTTAATTCCACTACCATGTTGATGGAATGGGGGGGGGAGGAATTGGGCCTCTGCCCACCTGCACTCACCAAGCGCAACGCAGAGGTAAGCCTCTACTTCACGCTTGTATTCTGTGAGGTCGTGGTACCACCCTGTTTCGAGCTGGCCCATCAGTGCGACAGCAAAAGCTGCCACTTGGCTCTATCACTGTTAAAGTTACAAGTTACAGGTGCGATGTCTCTAGCACTGCGATCGCCAACCCGCTTGCCTAGCGTGGCGGTTAAGAGCATATCCTCCCATGTACTGTACCTAGTTTCCGGTCGCCCCGTTATTTCTGGCCGTAGTGGCGGTCATAGCAACAATGGGGCAAGGGGTACAGAAAATGTCCGGGAGAACACAGGTTACCACTAAAAACTGAACTTGCGATGTACAATGGATGGAATCTTCGTCAAGACGGAAATATATACGAGCCTGAAGCTGAGATGGAAAATATACGATAGCATAGATTAGGATAAGGGATTAATCAAAAGAGCGCTAAAAGCCTTATAAACATAAGAAGTCTTGCCTTAATCTTAAATTGTACTAGATGTAAAGGTGGTTCTTAATTATATAACAGTTAAATAAAATAAAACGCATAAAGAACATTTTTATGGTACATTGAAATAAAAATATGTATAGGCAACTTATTTTATTTGCTAAATTGTAGAATATTTTTTCGTGGAAGGTGAGTAAAAATGTCGATTAGGGTTCACACACAGTAAGTGTAATATTATATATATACCAACATAGCCCAACGGATTAGTATGCTGAAGTGGCAATGGGCCGGCTATATAGCTCGAAGAACCGACAACCGATGGGGAAAAAAGTTTGTCGAGTGGCAGCCTCGTACCGGCAGGCGAAGTGTAGGGCGTCCCCCCACTAGATGGAGTGACGACCTGGTAAGATATGCAGGAAGTCGATGGATGCAGGTGGCTCAGGACCGTGCTTTGTGGCATTCTTTGGGGGAGGCCTATGTTCAGCAGTGGACTTGTGAAGGGCTGTAATGATGATGATGATGATGATATTAGTACTAAATACTGTGAGCAAATCATATACTTAAAGGCGATCAGAGATTTTCAATAGCAAGTGATAGAATGGTTACCTAGGTTAGTACAGACAAAGAGAATGTTATAATATTTAGATGCCCAGGGAGATACGGGGATTTTTTTGCCGACGTCTATTTTAGGAGATGAAAGCCGCTACCCTACTGGGTGTGGTCGTACTGCACATTCCGCGTTAAAATTGCCACTGAATGATACTCAGCAAGAATCACTCATTTTTAACTTTAGTATACACTTTTTTATGGGATACGGTGACAAACGAGCACTCATTCTACCTGATGGTAAGTGGTTGCTGTGGCCCATAGGCATAAAATGCAGATGCGTCGTCACCCGTGAGGACTAAGATGGAATACCTCTTTTCCAGTAAAAAGGGTCTCCGGTTCTCTACACTCACCATACGAAACACAGCAATGTTAAGCTGCAATATTGCGCTGGTATTCTTTGAGAGCGTGGTCCTTCCCCGGTCGAGCCGACCCATTCGTGCTACAACTATACTGCTAATATAGCTGCAGCATGACTCTACCACCCGTAAAACACTGAAGGCTGTTTATCATTAACAGGGATTTCATAATTTGATCCACGGTTATTATTTAGCATTTACCCAGACTCGCAATGTGAATGACTAGTAAGGGTGTTGTCAAAAGCTATACATAATATATATAAACAAAAAAATACTTGTCAGTCGACGTTCTCGTGACACACACACAAATGAGCACGACATGCCATACAGAATTTTGATTTTCTTTAAACTGTTTAATGCAGACTATGGGACAATCTCATAGAAAAAAAGATTACACATACATCAGTATGTGCAATCCTCTTTTCTATGAGATTGCACACTCTATCTATTTTTATAAATATACAAGTAACGCAAGTAATATATATACTCTCTACAATATTACGTGTAATAACATAAATATTATATTATATTATAAATATTATTAATAATAGTAATATTAATAAGTAAAATAAGTAAAAAAGTGCTCGTTTTAGTAGTTGTAGTGATAGCAGCCAATTCAAATTCACGAATTCTGCTTTTCTCTGTAACCGCGTGTGTGAAGCCGTGGGTAAAAAACAAGTGTTACACATTATTTAAAGGCTTATTCGATTTATAGAATCATAATAAGATTAATAAATTATTAATATTAAATATTAAACAAAAATAGTTTATACTAATACTTTTACAGTCGTAATCGATTACTTGTTATTTTATTAACAAACCAATAAAACAACGTTGGATGATAAAATAGTGTAACATGTATCCTACAAATTGCAGCATATTTTCTGAAACTCTTATTGTGTTTCAAGACGTTTCTTACTTTAATTAATTACTGGTAAATTTTGAATTAAAATCAAGAAAACGAATTTCTACAGTTCCGTTAGGTTTAATCAAAAACTCGTAATAAGTAAATAATAATATAGATGAACAAAACTAATCGAATTGTATTGAATAGGGAAAGCCAGCATAAATTTTGGAGATAATTAAGGAAAATAAAAATTAAACTGGAGATTAATTAGGGTCGTTTAATTTCAATTAAAATTTTAAATGGAGCTTTTTAATTCTTTCTATTAATATCTACTGATTTATTTATATAACAGGAACAGTTTTATAATTTACATAACTGTTTCCACCTTGTATTTTTTTTCTTTAATATTAAACTCTATTAATATAAATAAGATCCAGTTAGTTAAACTACATACATTCATGAAAAATTAAATTTTAAGCAACATCTTATATCAAAAACTAAATACCCATGGTTCAAAAGCAATCTATAACTGAAAGTTATTCATAAATTAATAATATGCGCAGATCAGACCTAACGATCCTGGAATTCAGAGATAAAAGACTCGTTAACTCAGGCGAATCACGCCATTCAAAATAATCTGGCAACTGCAGCTCCTTTCAATAATTATTTTATTAAACTGCTATTGTAACAAAATCTTTTATTAACGTTTAATTTCATTTTTAATGCGTCTGTGTAATTATCACATAATAAATAAGAGAAAATTATTATTAAAATATTAGTAAATTAAATATTTCATTTGTAAATAGTTTACTTTTATTAATTACGTAACATTTAATATGTTTGCTTATAACACAGTACCAGGTTTTTATTAAGCAGATGAGGTCCTAGCAAACGACAATTAGTATTCCTTAGAAAATATCGAAGCCAATCTCACAGACAGGTGACAGGAAGCAGTATTATCGCTGCAGTGCTAATGGATCGGCCGGGGTCTGAACCGGGGAAGTACGATGCTCGCACAGAATACCAGCGTGAAATACCAGCGAAATCTTGTTTTTCGTAAGATGAGAAAAGAGTACCAGATACCATATTAATGCTAAACAGTTATTCTATCTTAGATGTCTAAGATACTTATCTACACAATAATGCACCGTATTCGACAATACTTGAAGATGATTAAAGACTGCTAGCAAGCGCTAGTAAAATAACTAACGATTTTGTATCATTCATGATTTGCTGGCTGATTTTAACTACGCTGATAATGGTCGATATTTTACCCAGAGCTGTACTGCGTAGGACAATTATTATGATACAGTGATTAAACAAAATGACGCGGATACTAACTCACTCTTGACTGCTTCTTAAATATTATTCTTCACAGATTAAACGCTAATTATGACAGGATAGGAAACTAGAGCTTTTAACTCCTTTTATATTAGTTTGCTTGGGATGGTGATAACGCTCAGGACCCGCGTACTACCGTAATCAGTTATTTCTGCTTCTAAGCTGCCTTCTGAGCTGCTGTATAAAAAGTAATATTTAAATATTACTTTTTATACAGAACTGTTTTCAGGATGCATTTTCAATTCATATAGTAGTAGAAAGTAAACGATAACGGTTACAATATGAGGCTTAATATTCCACCCTCCCTTCGCTCAACGACCGGAAAGTGTAGATAAGTCCGAGCTTTCGCACCTAAAATATTACATTTACCATATTTAACGAAATCTATAAAAGCAGTCCAAGCAGAGTTAGAAATTAATAATATTTAAATATTACTTTTTATACAGAACTGTTTTCAGGATGCATTTTCAATTCATATAGTAGTAGAAAGTAAACGATAACGGTTACAATATGAGGCTTAATATTCCACCCTCCCTTCGCTCAACGACCGGAAAGTGTAGATAAGTCCGAGCTTTCGCACCTAAAATATTACATTTACCATATTTTACGAAATCTATAAAAGCAGTCCAAGCAGAGTTAGAAATTAAATGATTAAGTTACTTTCTATTAGAATTAAGTTATTAAATCAAATTATGTTATTTTTATTGCGATTACTATCCTATATAATATCCATAATAATTTATAAATAGTACCTATAAGCGTAAGAAATATAAATAGATTTTTTAAATTTATAAATATTATAATTATTACTTTTTTTTTCAATATTTAAAACTATTTTTGTTTTGCTTTGCTTACGATACATTTACGAAAATGTAATGACATTTTCGTAAATGTATTGAGAAGGCTAATTTATTTCATATAAAAAATTCCTTTGGAACGATTTATTCAAGTGAGATCTAACGAAATATAATTATTATTTAAAAATAAATGAATTTTTAGTCCTTTATTTTTATTTTAAAATTTTTAATGACATAATTATTATTTTTTTATGTTTATAAATTAATACAATAGAATTTATACAAGAAGTTATTTCAATTCTTTATTACAATTGTGCAATTAGGGTTAATAGTCTTACAACTTTGAGAATTAATTGTAGCTCAAAGCTGTTCGGAGAAGCAAGATAAGACGTGACGGTGTGCCTTTGTGGAGTACTTTTGCTATTACACTATGCCGCATGCCCGGGATTTCTAAAATTGCATCAGAAAAGTAAGATTAGATATACTTTTGACTTTGAGTATCTCAGTAGGTTTCGAATTGTAAACTTCAGTTTATAAGTTTTCTTTGCTGTTATTTGAATTGATCATCTAATATTTCTTTGCAAATTTTGCACGATTTAAAACATATATAAAATAAATATTAGGCCGCAACAAGTTGCACTTTTCTAATGCTCTCTGAAGTTTCAATTCATAGCTATGATGCCACTTTAAAAAAAAATTGTTGCTCATCTTTGGCTGTCCGACTTTTTTTCTTAGGTTGTTTGATTATGACAGTAAAAAATACAATATTTTCGAACATTGTGTTTGTTTTGGTATACGTGCCAGACAGACACAACGCAATATTGCATACACGTATGAACCGGCTATCTCAAATGATGCAAAGTGTTATTTAATTTCCTTTTCGTTTTCTTTAAATATTATCATACTATTATTATTAAATGCTTTATATAAGTTAGAACTGTATTTATTTAAGTCGATATGTATGAATATGATGGAGTATTTTTCGTCCACTTCCATCCCGTCACGTCTAAATTTTCTTAAATTTTGCAGACGTGTGACGTAATAATAAATTCATGAATGTACCTTGGTATTCATAGTATAACTAGGATCATTGATTAGGCATTACAAAGCAAAATATCGATTTGATCCCCACTGGAAACATATAAATTATTAATTGCCACTTTATTTGCTGATTTGCTATGTGTTCGGCAGTAGACAATTAATAAGAAGAGTAAAATGACATATTCTGTGGATATTTGAAATATTTGGCTGTAATCTTTACTTCTTACTTGGAATCCCATTAATAAAACAACATCTCCTTTCGTTTAATATTTACAATTTTTTTATTTTATCAATTAAGATAGTCATAATATTTATCTCAGAAAAAAATAATTAAGTCAAATAAAAAAAATCCTTATTTCCAAGCCTATATTTATTAACAAAAATCATAGAAGAAATGATTCTCTGTGAGTAATTTAGATTAAAATTTGAATACTTTTGTTTAAAAATCTCATAAAAATAAGAGCAACAAGTATCCGATGTGTAACGAAGTTTTATTAAAAAGTTCTCTTCTGAAATTAATTGGATTTTTTGCTGCGACCTTACTTCTCAGTGAAGTCAGAAATATTTCCTGGGTAGTTATTTTGTATAGTTCATTGGAAAAGTGCCCTGATCTCAACACCGTTTAAATCCATATTATAACCACTTTTGGTAGCTATAAATATAATAAAAAAAAAATCGCACCTATATTATGATTTCTGTATTATGTGTTCGTCAGTACTTTTAAATAATTACTTAAAAATAATTTAATCTTATATTAACATATATTATATCTTTTACTGCAAATATAGCATTCCGTCTTAGTCCTCAGGAGTGACTACACAAAATGAGTTAGAAAACACAATACTAGAAAATAATGCTCTCAACAGACAAATTAAAAAATTAACTTCAGAAATAATATTACGGTACGGTCTACACACTATTAGAAGATAATAAGAAACTTCCACGCGGTGTCACAACGAGAACTCTACGCCTTCAACACCAAAGGGAATATTAAACGGCGATAGTAATATTGCGATATATTCTCTACAATAAGAAATTACTGCAATGCAGCAGCAATTGGAAAAAGCAAAGAAGGACTAAACTCACTAACCAAATTTATATTCTGACATGAAAACTACAGACACCAAAACCATTTAATTCATCTAATTTTAAGAATACATTTATAAATTTCGACACAAAACAAATATGCTAACCTAAATATAGAATAATTATTTAGAGCACTCAACATTCCGTAGGTCTGGCATCTTCTATTATATATTCAATATAATCGATGAAATATGAAAAATACTATAAAAATACTATAAAATAAAAATAATAAAACCAAACCTAACGCACTTAACACGGAGATAACTAAGACATGCCTAAATATGAAGCTATCAACAAATGACAAATTGCTTTTATGTATGGGTGAAAATGATTACAATGTAAAAGTTATTTCACTTAAGAAAATTATAAGTAAAATTTCATAAAAACAACATAATTATATTAAATTAATGTTTAAAAAATAGTAATGTTAATGTTAATAGATTAAATAAATTTATCATATAGCCATTGCGTGGATTGTAATTACGTATAAAATTTGACATTTATAAAAAAATCAATTACCTTATTGACTATATATATATAAATATTTGTGAACTTAAGAAAATAATAGGGGTAATAAATCAAGCAAAGATAGATCTGACGTTAAATCTAACCACTACAAAGGAGGCACAATCCCATTTTATTTTAAGCGTGGTAACAATTTAGTGACAAAGAAATACAAACTCTATTTCGCCCGTCACAAATATATAAAGGGATACTATACTACGGTGAACACAGTGTTTAATGTGCTAGAAACGTTGGGAATATAAAATAATTTAATATACGCGATAAAATCCGTAATCATTCATTTCATCATCATTACAGCTCTTCACAAGTCCATTGCTGAACATAGGCCTCCCCCAAGGAATGCCACAAACTACGTTCCCGAGCCACCTACACCCATTGACTTCCTCCATGTCTTATCAGATTCTCACTCCATCGAGCCGGGGGACGCCATACACTTCACCTGCCGGTAAGAGGCTGCCACTCGAGAACCTTTCTTCCCCATCGATTGTCGGTTCTTCGAGCTATATGCCCGGGCTATTGCCACTTCAGCATACTAATTCTTTGGGCTATGTCGGTTACTCTGGTTCTACTACGGATATCCTCATTTTTAAGTCTATCACGCAGCGAAATGCCAAGCATAGCCCTCTCCATAGCTCGCTGAGCGCTTTGAGCTTCCTCATACGGCCAGCAGTGAAGGACCACGTCTCAGTTCCATAGGTTATCACTGGCAACACGCACTTGTTTAAAAAATCTAGTTTTGAGGTATGTCTATGGAGAAGGTTTGTCGTAATATTCTGAACGCTACCCAGTCAAGTTACATCCGCCGATTGACCTCTCGATCGAAGTTGAACTAACTAGTCGGACTATTTGTCTCAGGTAAACATATTCGTCAACAACTTCGAGGTTAGTACTCCCAACATCTACCGGCATAGGTGTGACATGGACTTTAAACATTATTTTTGTTTTGTCCATGTTCATCTTAAGACCTATCCGTTAGGAGACACTATTGAGGTCATTGAACAAAGTGTTTAGTTCCTCCAGAAAATCTGTCGTTGTCGGCAAATCGAAGGTGAGTGATGTACTCGCCATGGACGTGAATAATATCCTTTCCAGTCCAGTAGCGTGAAAACGTCTTCCAATGCAGTGGTGGAGAGTTTAGAGGATATTATGTCTCCCTTTCTTACACCATTATGCCATCGTAGCCCTACTGTACAAGCACTTCAGCAATTCGATATACCGACAGTCTATCGAATGCTAAGTAAGCACCGCTAGAGGGACTACAGCACCCCCTAAATTTCGACGGAACAAAGGCTTTCTCATAGTCCACATACGCAAGACAAAGTGGCAGATTGTACTTTTCGGTCTTCTGTACAATTTGCTAAAGGGTGTGTATGTGGTCTATGGTGCTAAAGCCTTTTCGGAAACTGGCTTGTTCGGGAGGTTTGTAGTTTTTCAAGAGAGCGTTGTCACCTTTCTTGAAGAACAAGACCACCGCACTTCTTCTCCACGCCTTCGGAGTAGTACCTCCATGAAGGACGGAATTAAAGAGCTTCTGAAGGATTTTAAGTACTGGTTTTCCACCCGCTTTCAGAAGCTCTGCTGTAATTCCATCCTCGTCCGGGGACTTGCCGTTTTAAGGTGTTGGAGAGCCATTCTAATCTCGCTGAGACTGAAGCCCGGGATATTATCGGAATAGTGTCGGATAAGACTTCCTCTTGGATTGTTACTCGCACTTGCGTGTGGCTCCAACGATGACGTGTAAAGCTGCCCATAGAACCTCTCAATCTCACTCAAAATCTCAGGTGTCTCGGAAACGATGTCGCTGCACCATAGGTCTTCAGCTTCGAGAGTTGGCACTTTCCGGCAGACAAATCTCTGGCAAAGACTTTGGAGCCCTGGTTTTACTCGATTCCTTCTTCAATACGAGCAGCATTAAAGTTGCGTAAGTCCCGCCGCATGCGTTTGGTGATCTATTTGTTCAGTTGCCTGTATTCAATCTAATCTTCTGAAGACTGCAGCTTCATTTCCCGTCTAACAACCATGAGATTAAGAGTGTGATCGCAGAGTTTTTGAATATCGTGCTTTAAAATCTTGATTTCCAGAATAGCTGTAAAACTGTAAAAGTTTGTGTTATCGAAGTCAAAAGGGTACACTCCCCTAGTTGCCCCGACAAAGGTCGACCATACAGGGGCCTATACAGCTGTAGATTCGACGGAGAACTAAGGGTGGGGCTCAAAATGCCTGATGGACAATTATCCTACACAATAGATGTAAGGCTAGGTAATTAATAAGAACTTACCTGGTTCCGAATGGAGAACCGACTCCAAGGCGCGGTCAGGCGTTAAGTATGTGCATGTAAGTAGTGTGGAGTAGTGTGGACATGTGTCACCTGATTTAACCGTGGAAGTCGAACCGCCGATACGCAGGCGCTGCGTTTCTTCAAATGTGCGGTCCTCCAGTGATAGTTCACTTTATCTGAACTCAAGCCTGACGTCACTTCACTATTTCAGTTCATCAACCTTATCGTACATATAAGTAACTTCAAAGTCATCCAATTCAACGTTCATCGAAATCAAACACGTGACACACGGCACAACTAATGAACGGGCGATCAAAGTTCAACTTCCATTTTCACCCAACAATAGATTATAATCGAGCACACGCGGTTCTAATAACTTCCCTTTTACGCGCGACTTCACAGTTCAACGGAGCAACACGACACAAGTAACGAACTGTCGTTCAAAGTTCAATATTCAATGTTCCGGGTTCACTCGCACGATATCAAAATGCCACAAAGCAAATCGTCGAATCAAATTAAAGTCAATCAAGTTAAGTTAATAATTCAAACTCGATACAAGCCGTCCGTCGCGCAACAAATATTGGTAACCAGTTACTTTAATCACTCAAAACTCAAATTAGGCCTAGTGTCACGTAACGCTCGAACCGACCCTCCATTCGAGGCGGTATTAAATATACCCAAATCTTCGATAGTAATTAGGCGCGCACCATACTCATATTCGGATTTTGATCGCAATAAATGTTAACTTCCAAAACAATTAACCGACCCGGCATCCGCGCAGAAAACCTATTTTCCTAGACTCAACAAAAGTCCTCGTCGTTACATAAATTTGCTAACAAAACCGACACTATTTAGAGGTTATACGGTACACGACCACGACGTTCTAGTGACTGCGCTGCATTGATACTTCCGACGCGCCCTGCTCGCCACTAACCCGATCTCGCGCGAACGTCATTACCGGTAGGAAATCACCGCGCTGAGCGCCCTCTGGCCTCCATTCTTGAAATTAGCGTTTGGCGCGAACAAAAAGATAGTAATTGTATAATTTAAATATATTGACTGCCTTTTTTACCTATAGGTACCAAAATCAATTTTGTATTTTTAATAATAATAATAATGTCCTCCAGACGTCACGGCGGCCAGTCTCAACGGAGACTAGCCAGCTCCGGGCAGCTACTGAAAATTTCTTGATGGAAAAACTCAATAACTGATTTTTTGGCCCGACCCGGGATTCGAACTCGGGACCTCATGATAAGGAGTCGCAATACTACAACCACTAGACTAACAAGGTAGAGTGTATTTTTAATATTATGATTTCAACGCAGGTGGACAGTGATGTGTATAGCTTGTGAGAAACTATGATACGCTTCAGTATACTATGCACAACTAACTTGGTATGTCAGTCAATGCTTTAAACTAACGCTTTATATTTTGCTATCCTTTTAAAATATCATTAGTCATGTCAAGATTTTGGAGAAGCATACAGCTCGTATCATTATGCACAGAAGATCAACATCTCTCGATAAGTCGATTTGCTACAGAGCTTGAAGAAGAATCTTTTTTTCTATTTCCTTAGGCTACAGCTACACAACCGGAGAGTGAATACCAACAGACAGAAATCGCCATGGGTACTATTGTTGAAATAACGAGGAAAATCACACCAACTGGCAAGGAAATAACTTTATTTTCACAGCAACAAGTCAAATATTAACTTATACCATAGCTGCTAGTATTGGTTTTCACTCTTGCTTAGAAAGATGATACAATTCCCCACCACTCAATAATATCACTACGTATAATAAACGAACAAAGTTGTCAATTTGAGCCTGTAATTCCTGAAAAGGAAAATATTTCCAATTATATATACGAGGGAGACGAGGTTGTATAACAGAGACCTAAAAAGAAAGAGAAATCAGAATTTGAGACTATAGTTAGCAAAAAATTATATAGGGCATAAGATCGTCAAAGTTGACGAGAGTTTTATATTAGAAGAAAATACGAAAACAAGTAGAAACATGAAGAATAAGCCTTGTAATCATAGAGCGGCTAAAATGTCAGGCTGAAGCTATTCACGTATAAATAATGAAACGCGGCAGGATACTTTTCGATATTTTATTCAGTTTCCAACATGGGATGCAAAGAAATCGTACATCAATGAAACGCTACTTGCACCGTGATTGTCACCCATTTTATGATAATTTAAACAATTGATTAGATCTCATTACCAAAGTACAGTACCTACTTATTTCATTTGAATACTTATTGTTTTATTTTTAACTGAATTTAGAATTCTAGCTCTTATTATTACTTCAAATATCAATACTGTCAGACTAAGTTATTATACCGAGTATCTACCTATTATGTTTGGATTCGTCAATACAATAAAATTCATTTTAGTTTTCATATTTTTTCGGTTTAAGTTAATAAGTCACATGGATATTTTTATACGATAAATTGTTATAAAACTTTTATATAAGCCTTGTTTTATTGAATAGATATGTGATGTTAACAATCATGATTTTTATAAAATCTATGCGTTACAAAATTGCTATGTGCACTTGAGGCACATAACGGATATTTACCACTCTAAAAGTTCAACCTATGTGTCAAATTCAAGCAATGTACCTTTTTTGAAAGCTTATTTTTCATCTTAACTTTCCAAAAGTAATCTAAATCTACATAAATATGTTAGTAAAATTATCATAAAATTTATATGCTTTCAATATATCACGAGAGAAAGATCACAGGTGTTAAACAATCTCACAGAGAGGTAGTACCAGTAAGAAAATGTAGTATGCTGCCAAAAAGTCTAGAAGTCTTACTAGTGAAGTGACAGATAAATTAGTTTATTTTATTTAGTTCCATAGGAATCTTCAGAATTTTGCTACAAGGAAATCCAACACTGAGAAATTATTTTTATTTTACATAAGAGGGCCATTAGAGCTATTTCTAACCTAGAACTAAAAGAGTTTTTCATAAAAAAATTAAATAAATAAATATATTAACATGAAACCCTTAGTATATTAACTATCTCGTTGGTCTGAGTGGTCATAAAGGCATCTGGTGATAATGAGGTCCCGGGTTTGAATCCCAGGCCGGATAATATTAACAGATAGATATTTAAACGGTGATTCGCACCGCCATCCTTCATAGCTAGCTACCGTGGGTTAATCTTTATTTCAGAGATCACAAGAGATCTGTGACGGTAAACATCTGGCCGCCGAGTTCCAACACGTCAAGCAAGTTTCGCACGACAATAAGCTGTGGGTCACAGTGAACGAGTGAAGCCGGCCACAGTCAAGCGAGTGGCTGCTGTAATGCCGTATTTCAGAGGTTTCACTGACATGATTGTCTATATCTTGAAACGTGCTTCCATTAAAACATACTTCAAGCCGCCGAAGAAGATTAGTCAGTTTTCACCATCGGTCTAGTTTAATGTCCCTCTGCAAGATGTAGGAGTATACAAGTTTGATTGTGAATGTGGTCTCTCTTATATATGACAAACTAAAAGATCCATTAAACCCGAGTTAAAGAACACATAGATGTGAAGAATCGACATTCCGGGAAGTCTGCAGTATGTGAACACGTACAGGGTCGCCCACTACATTAGATTTGATAGACCACATAACCTCGCTAAAGAACACCGATTCCTTCCAAGGATGATTCGAGCGGCTATTGAAATCAAAAAACATCATTATTTCAATATAGAAGATGGTTGGGTGGTACCGTCAATTAAATCAATACCCAAATATAAAACTGCAAGACTTCAAGATACTGTAAGTTCATGCTGCGTAGATCGGAATAAAAATCAATAATTTTAATCTGAATTTAGGTAGGCGTGGTTAACAATGACATTGGGACGTCAAACACCCCCCCCCCCCACCTGACCATGGGCGCTGTAAAGTGCTCGAAGCATCGGGAATATATATACTTATAATAGCGAATTATATATATATATATATATATATATATATAATTAGCTATTATAATGATATATATAATAATTCAATAATTTTTATATATACTAATAATGTTATATAAATATTCAATAATTCTTCATCAGTAATTCATTTTTACGACCTCTCAATGTTAACGACTCTCTTCAAATCAACGACGCGGAGGCTACTAGCGTGTTTGCTAAATAGTAAGAACATAACGCACAAAGAAAATAATAATAAGAAATTATACTCTGTATAGGTTATAAATTTTAGAAAGTATATATATAACTTACCCATCTCTGCATATTATTTTTATAGTTCACGGACTACCAACATACTATTACAGTTAATAGAAAAACATCGTCGTGGTTGGTCAAATTGGTTGATAGATATCTGAACTTTAGACTTCTATATTTTAATTATAATATTCCAAAATTCCAAACGATATGTGAAATAAGAATAGAAGGGGAGTTGGTAGAGCAAGTAGATGAGTTTGTATATTTGGGATGTGTGTTTAGCAGGGATGGTAGATATGATAAGGATATAGAACGACGAGTGAATGCAGGAAATAGAGTGAATGGGGCTCTACACTCTATTGTGAAAAGTCAGAATGTGTCCAAAAAGGCACGTATGGCAATTCACAATGCTGTGTTAGTACCTATTTTAATGTATGGTAGTGAAAGTTGGGTGTGGCAGAAGAAGCATGAGAGTAGAATAAATGCTGTAGAAATGCGGTCATTAAGGAGTATGTTAGGGATGAAGCTGAACCCCCCCGAACGGGTTCCCGCCTTGTCGTGGCGGGGGGGCTTAGTAGCCGTGGCTTGGTCACCCACGGTGAACAAAGAGGAACCCCTTGGCTGGCCCGTGGTGTAGGGCCGGCCCGAGGTGGCCACTCCGAGTGGGCTTGGGAAGCCCACTTCGGATGTGTGTCGGTGGGATGCTGCGAGAGGGGTGTCCGCTCCCTCTATCGCTGCAGCCAAAGTGGAGTCGCGGAGGAGGAGGCGTGCTGGTATGGCGATGCGCCACTCGCCCTATCCTCCGCGACTCAGACGGGGCCGCACCGTTAATTGATGCGGTGGTGGTGGGGCTGCGGGGGGAGAGGAGTGTCGGTATTGCGAGGCGCCGCTCTCCCTACCCTCCGCAGCCGAATCTTGGTTGGCGGCGGAGCCATAGACCAGATCCGCCGCTGGGGTCAGGAAGGCTGGTGCTTCTGAGTGCTGGTTTTTCCTGGCCCCATGGCCTTCGCGCATCGGACGCGGGGGCGTCCGTTGCGCATTAGAAATTGGAGGCCGAGGAGGAGGGCGCACCATGTGTTCTGGTGCGCCTTACCTGAGAAGGAGATGGGGGAGGAGTGTTACTCTCCCGAGGAGGGGCCGCCATAGGGCGGCCAGCGCAGGTGGGGCCGCGGAAGTGTGCGAAAGCGTTCCCGTGGCCCTGCCCATATGCGGCGAGTGTGGAACACCATGGGGTTTTAGTCGGTGCGAGTCCGACATAACCCGTCCTTGCCCCCGCGGGGCGGGTATGCGTAGGCATTTCCCCATGTAAAAAAAAAAAAAAAAAAAAAGGGATGAAGCTGAATGACAGAGTAAGAAATTGTTTAATAAGAGAAGAGTGTGGTTTGCAAGATGATGTTGTGACCAGGATTAAAAAAGGAATGCTTCGGTGGTTTGGCCATGTATAAAGAATGAATGAGGAAAGAGTGACAAAGCAAATCTATGTTGCAGAGGTGAACGGCATAGTCGGGAAGGGTCGCCCTAGGCGAAAGTTTATCGACCAAATTGGCGATATATTAAAAATGGGCCATATCAAGAGTAGCTCCTTTACCTTTAACAGTGGTAGAGCCACGCGGCAGCTTTTGCTGTCGCACGGAAGGGCCAGCTCGAACCGGGGTGGTACCACGACCTCACAGAAAACCAGCGTGAAGTAGAGGTTTACCTCTGCGTTTCGCTTGTTGAGTGCAGGTGGCCGGAGGCCCTTTTTATTGGAAATGAGGCATTCCATCTTAGTCCTCACGGGTGACAACGCATCTACATTTTGATTTGTAACAGAGGATAGATGTAGATGTCTATGGGCCGCAGCAACCACTTACCATCAGGTGGACTGTGTGCTCGTTTGTCACTCTAATCCTATAAAAAAAAAAAAACCTTTAACCGACGAGCGTGTATGCGTAGGTATGTGGATGTGGAGGAAGCGAGAGAGGTGTGTCAGGATCGTGCCAAATGGAAGTCCATAATCTCTGCCTACCCCTCTGGGTGACAGGCGTGAGTGTTTATGTATGTATTCCAAAATAAAACTAAAAGAAAAACACAATACTTATTGTTTAAAATTTAAAATAAGT
This sequence comes from Parnassius mnemosyne, assembly GCA_963668995.1. Taxonomy (NCBI): domain Eukaryota; kingdom Metazoa; phylum Arthropoda; class Insecta; order Lepidoptera; family Papilionidae; genus Parnassius; species Parnassius mnemosyne. The sequence continues at coordinate 39,428,805 of CAVLGL010000104.1, read as the reverse complement.
AATTATATCAATATTTTCAAAGTCACCATAAATATTTTTCGTCAATATTCTTGTTGTGTCTGCTAATGGAATTTCAATATTTATATTGACTATCAAACAATAAAAATGGAGGGTGAAAGATGTAGATGACCACTCAAAGGCGCCGTCCTCACGTCTTTTTCGTTTTAGTATCCTACTTTTATTATAAAAATTCTTTGAGCAATATAATTTTGTAGTTATTTTATACCTAGTCAGGTCATAAATTCTGTCACATGTTTAATATAAAATAATTGAAACAAGTTTATTCATTATGTAACCATTTATATACCAAAATGAACTTAACAAAACATAGATTCTTATGACACTAAAGTTTATTAAAAATGACCTCCGTGATTTTGAATACAGGCCTTCAATCTGCGCGGCCAGTCGTCTATCGCAGCACGAACGAGGTCCATGTCAATATCGGCGGCTGCTGTAATCAAGGATGTCTTGAGTGACTCCAAATTGGGATGCGGCTTTGAGCACGCCTTTTCCTCCAAGTGTTGCCATATCTTATAATATAACGGATTCAAATCTGGACTGGAGGAGGGCCAGTCTTCGTGCCGGACGAAGTCGATTTCACGCGCCGCCAGCCAGTCTTGTATGCTCTTCGCTCTATGAGCTGGCGCCAAATCTTGTTGGAATACCCAGTGCCTGTTATTGAACATGGTATGAGAAACAGGTTCCACAAGGTTCGTCAGGACTGTATTTTGATACACAACTGCATTCGTTTTTACACCTTTCTCACAAAAATGTACCTCTGTTAAGCCCCAATAAGAAACTCCCAACCATACCATGAGCGAGGATGGAAAATGACCTCGTTGGACACGCGGAATACGGTTGCTCGCTTCTTCACTACTGTGTGCGTACACCTTATCATTTTGTTTGTTGTAGCTCTCTTCTACGGTAAAAATACATTCTTTAAAATATTTATATCAGAAGATGAAAATATTTTTTTATGAATATCATTTATGAATGAAATTGATTCTGCTACTCTTTGGCTCTGCTATTTTATCTATATAAATTTTCACGGAATACTAGGCAGTTAAATGGAATAGGTTAATGGCTAGTTTATCTAACGCCATTTGAGAATGAAAAGAAGACAACAAATTAATACCGCTATCGGTCGAACCTCATATAAAGGTCATACATACACTTTTGGCATTTCACATGGTCACCTCTTACGATAATCGTCGTACAAAATAGATTGATGGAATTTTTTTGCCGTTGCCACACAGTGTCGTGATTTTTATAAAATTAAGTTGAGAAACGTGCCCACAGTACATCTGATGGTAAGTGTATGCAGTGGCTAATAGGCATCGATTAAGATTGAAAATGTCATGATTAAGATGCATTGTCAACCCTGATCTATAAAAAAGGTTATCAGTTAAAAGTTCCTGTTATCTTAAAAAAGGGTTTCCGGTTCTCTGCCTATATCATACGAAACACAACAGTATTTAAGTTGAATTTGCTTGGATCCGCGGTAGCAGACAGTTTAAAGTAAGACACATAATTTTAATCTATAACGCGGATCTAAGCAATTTTTTTTAACAATTTTAATATAACGGATTTCCGCAAAGTTACGCCTGAATCTATTAAAACAATAATAAGCTGATATTTTACGCTTCAATTCTGTGACAGCGTGTGGTCCTTCCCCGGTTGAGCCGACCTATTCATGCTACAACCGTAATTTAGCTACTGCACGACTATTCCTCGTATTATAAATTTATTCTAAAGCTCTTGACTGTATTTATATCAAATCAAACGTGGAGACTCACTCTCTTAATCCTCTAAAATTTAATTGGCATTTAAATCTTTAAGCTTAAGAATGCTCATAAATATTTTTAATAATATATATATATATATATATATATATATTAGCTTTCATCGATTAAGTTTCTTTACCAATAATTAAGCAAAAGCAAAAACTTTTATTTAAGTATAAATCGAATCTAAGAGAGTAAATTTATATGAAATAAAATGCAAATGGATACGGATTAATATACATTGAATTTTTCTGCAATAAGTCTGAAATGTACTTTTTATTTGTCCTACTCAAGGTTATTACGTATAGACATAGATTGATGATACTCGTGTCTCCATTTATTTTTCCGTAGATAATCTCGTTGTCTCCAGCTAAAGAATATGTGCGTTGGAATTACGACTGAATTTTCTCCCGACCCGTAGAAAAATGAGCACTATTTAACATCACGCACGGCTGCTTATATAAAAGTTGAGAATTTATGCCGCCCGTTATTAATAAGCATTACTATTTTTAGATATTTAAATAAGGGAACTAGGTAAAATGTAAAAGAAAATGGTTTGAATTGCTTAAAATCATATCTTGTCTGTTAGGATCCTCAAATGCTTTTGATAATAATTTGAAATATATATGACGAGACGTTTTGAGTGCTTTATAGTAACCCTTGGTCACGGGGGCGACTATCCCCACAGTTTTGTTCAATGTGTAGTGTTCGCGAAAATATAAAAAAATAATCAATTATACAATATTTTTATTCATTATCATTAAAGCCACGCTGGAGTGCTTTATCGTTTCAGCACTTGGTTTGACTCGACTGGGGAAGACACCATCTCACTGTATACCAGCTTGAAAAAGCAGTGTGTGAATCTGCTATGTTTCATATGTGTTGAGAACCGGAAACCCTTTTTACTTACTTTTTACTTCTAAAAAGGTAGGTATTCTGTGTAAGTTCTTAGACGTGGCAACGCATGTGCAATTTGATTCTTAATTGAAGATAGATGAAGGTGTCTATGAGCTACAATCCGCTCACAATTAAGTGGGCTTTGTGATCAGTTGTACTTTAATTCTAAAAAAAATACCAACCCTTAAGGTGCAAGCTGGTGCGAATCATCTGTTATATGGACAAACACTTACTTAATGCCGCCAATATGTCTGGGATTAAGATTCGGCATCCTCATTGATCAGTCACCGCCGTGGACAGTGGTGCACTTAAATACCGTTACCTTTTCAGTCTATAAAATCCCACTTCTGTACATAGGCCTCCCCCATAGATTGCCTTATTCCTCGGCTACACACATCGCGATAGAATTATAACGATAAAACTTCGCCTTCGGCCTAGCGCGATGGTGCCTGGTCACACTGCGCGTTGTAAATTTTACACACGCTAAAAACAAAATGGATGCCACGGTCGCTCTGTATTATATGATAGTGAATAATAATTTTTTATTATTGTGTCAATTTTTAAAAAATAAGCAAAATAAATAAATAATATCGGCTCGGACTCGTAATTACTTATAAATTCCAATTTTTTTTCTATACACCAATCCATGTCGGAAATACGTCGCAAACCCTAATTTACTTTGACACATCCGCTACGCACGATGTCTGATGACGAGGAGTGTGGCCGCACACGCGAAGTCCATCGCGGTCCATCTGCGGCCACACTTCAGTCTTCCCAAAGACGTCGTGCGTAGCGGATGTATCAAAATAAATTAGAGTTTGTGACGTATTACCGACATGGATTGGTCTAATGAAAAAAATTTTGAATTTATTAATTATTACGAGTCCGAGCCGATATTGTGGAACCCGAAAAATATTGACCACAAAAGAAAAGATTTAAAATATGATGAAGAATAAAAAATAAACTAAGTTGGGAATGTACAATCGACGATTTAAAAAAGGCTTATTATGGCTTATTATAGGGAGCATTTAAATAAGACAAAAAGTCGATCAAATCTGGTGCTGGGGCAGCAGAAATTCATAATATCAATTGGTTTGCTTTTAACGCCCTAAACAGCTTTTTACAGCCTGTATATGATTGTAGGAAAACTATAAATACACAGGTAAGGAATAATGTGTATATGAAGTTTTAAATAAAAAATTACTTATTGCTAGCTCAAATAATTTATTTAGAGATAAAAGACAGATTATATCGACAGAATACCCAAACCTATCTCCATTTACATTAAATGTTTGTTTAATTAAGTGTGTTGTATGAGACGAAAACTTGAGCAAATTTATCCCGTATGTTTGATGGTGTAGAAGCATTTCTCCTGGCTACAGCTGGCAGTGAACGCAAGGCACTGACAACTGGTTGTTCATTCCTCCGAGTGCCAGGAATCACCTCATCACTTTCAATCCTATCCAAGAAGCCAGGCGGGATGTACAAATTATTATATGTTTTACTATTCCTTAGGAAGTGATGAAGTAAAACGCATGACATCACAATATTAGAGGCACGATCCGGTTGAAGTGGTATTGGTTTTCTTAGTACCCTGAAAATGCTAGACATTACTCCAAACACATTTTCCACAATAATTCTAGCTTGTGATAATTTTCTATTGAAATTTCTTTTCAAACTTCCTTCTGGGTGTTCGCCGGGGTAAGGTTTCATAATGTTTGTTTGTAGTAGGAATGCATTATCTGCTACAAATACATAAGGAATTGCATTGTCACAACCAGGAAGTGGGGAAGGAGCTGGTAAATTAAGATCACCTCGACTTAGTTTCTGGAATCGTAAACTATTTGTAAATACACCTCCATCACTAAATCTTCCCTGGCATCCAACATCTGCAAATATGAATTTGTAGGTTCTGTCAACTAATGCTAACAGAACAATGCTGTATGTATGCTTGTAGTTATAAAATTCAGTTACACTGTGATACGGTGACTGTATAACAATATGTTTTCCATCCATAGCTGTTACGCAATGTGGAAAGATATTATGGAAATCGGTTTCTTTTTCCAACCAGTCTTGCTCATTTGAAGGCATCTGAAAATTTTTTTTTTCATCAGATCGAAAAAGAAGAACAGGAAATGACTGCAGCAGAAGAAGGAAAAAATAGGTCCGGTGACGAAATCCCTCATCGAGCAAAACGGGCGCGTTATGATTTAACTTCAGAGATAAATATTGCTAGGAAGCAAATGACTGAAGCTTTCAACATTGTTCAAAATAACCTATATAATGACGAATATGAAATTTTTGGAAGACTAATAGCTAGTAAATTAAGAAAAATTAGCAACACAAATCTTAAAGAAATTGTTATGAACGATATTCAAAATATTATATTTGAAGAGTGCATGGTGGATAGACTAAATGAACCGACTGCGAAATTACCTCAGTCTTTCGTCCATTGTTCATCCTCAACTAATTCACCACAAGATCCATACCAGTCACCAAAGATATCACACAGTCAGCCACACCGATCGCCCCAGTCACCACACAGTCAGCCACATCAATCGCCTCAGTCACCACCATATAGTCAGCCACATCAAGTGCCCCAGTCACCATTCAATCAGCCTTACCAATCGCCCCCGTCACCATACAGTCAGCCACAAACATCTCCCCAGTCACCATACAATCAGCCACAAACATCTCCCCAGTCAGCATACAGTCAGCCACACATATCGCCCCAGTCACCATACAGTCAGCCACACATATCGCCCCAGTCACCATACAGACAGACACACATATCGCCCCAGTCACAATACAGACAGACACATCAATCGACCCATCCATTATTCAGAGTGCCAAATCAATCTACCCTGCCACCATACAATCAGCCCTACCAATTGTCCCAATCACCGTACAATACGCCATACCAATTACTCCAGTCTACAGATCCAATACCATCGACGTCATACCACTCTGACCACAACTCACTATCCGTTCAGAACATCACCACCAGAACTCTACCACCAGCAATACCCTCACAAATTAAGATATCAGAATCAGGTGAAATAACCATTATTTCACCTGATTCTTAATAATAACTAGCTGTTCCCCGCGACTTCGTTCGCGTGTTAGAGTTTTTATGTTTTTGCGCGGAACCCTAATTCTTTTTATAAAATAAAAGTAGCCTAAGTTACTCCTAATGAAATCAGCTATCTGCCAGTGAAAACCCCGTCAAAATCGGTCCAGTCATTTCGGAGATTACCCGGAACAAACAGACAGACAAAAATTTTAAAAATTGTATTTTAGCTATAAGTAGCGTATTTACTTTCATATGTATTTAGTAAAAAGCTGTTATTTTGACATTACAAACAGACACCTCAATTTTATTTATTTGTATGGATAAGTTTTTTAAAACACGTTACTTCCACACTAGGATTATCTCCTGTATCGTAGGGGCAGTTTACATACATAAATTTCACAAGAACAAACATTCATAACTGGAACAATTATTTGTAGGCCATACAAATATTTATTTCGTACGGGATTCGAACCCGTGGCCGTCAGCGCCGCAACTCATTGCTAAGCCACTGCGGCACGGAGCCTAAATTGAACTGATTAAGATGATTACGATTAAATTTTTCTCTTTTTTTGTTTCTAATAAAACTTTAAATAAATATGATTATTTAAGCCTAAAAGTTTAATTTAAGTACCTTAACTTCGTCCTTTAAAACCATTAGAATGGCAGTGCATGTCTCGTGAATTATTTTGGAAATTATTTGATGAGACATTTTGAATAGATAATGCAGGCTTCTAAAGCTGTCCCCTGTTGCTAAATAACGTAGTGTTAAAGCTAATCGTACTTTTGCTGGAATTGCTTTCCTAAAACTTGTATCATTCTTTTGTATCAAAGGTGACAATTTCTGCAGGATTATTTCAAAATCTGACGTAGACATCCGCAGAAAACTAAAAAATTGGGCAGGTTCAGCAGTTAAATCAGAAAACATATTGTTTAAAAAGTCTCTGTAACAAAGTTAAAAACATGAAATAAGTAGGTACATACTTAATATGTTTTTATGTCTTATTATTTAAAACTCAACATGCATAATGCATATTAAAGTAAACAATAAACGCTTACGTAGTTCTTGATTTATGAATGGTTATCATCCAATGTCGCCTTTTCCTTGCCCTTTTCTTATTTTTTAAAAATTGACACAATAATAAAAAATAATTAGTCGCAGCCATATAATACTGAGCGACCGTGGCGTCCATTTTGTTTTTAGCATGTTTTTAAAATTTACAACGCGCAGTGTGGTCAGGCACCTTCGCGCTAGGCCGAAGGCGAAGTTTTATCGCGATAATTCCTTCGCGATGTGTGTGGCCGAGGCATGTGGCCGCTGCATTACAGCGGGAATATTAGCCATATAGTTACCACGCTTGGCAGGCGGGATTCCAAACGAAGTTTTCTTACACCGCCACTACACAGTGTGCACTACGACAAATATGAAAAATATAAAACAAAAAGATACCACGTTAAAAGCGTTTTGGGGCTCAATAATGGAGATTACCAAAACAAAGAAAAACATCAATTAAATACACTGTCAAGATATTTTGCGTGACTTACATTTTAATAAAGTATATCGTAAAATTTTTTTAATGATATTTTGGCAATCCGCACACACGTATGTAGCGTAAGTTAATAGCTCGTAACATTTTAATGACATTATTACAAGTACTGCCTGCGAAAATTGTGTACAACACTAACAAAACTATATTTTTTATTTGGAATTGATTATTTTTGTTTGGAAATAACATTATGAAGCTTTATTGTTATATAATATACTGGCTCCATTATCCTTTAGATACACAATAATACTGCTGCTTGGTGACAAAAAGTAGATCTAGCACGTGATGTTTATTATATTACATCTGTGAGTTATGGTTTTAGTTCCTTCTAGACCTTTAGAAAAAATAAAACAATGAACAAAAAATATAGTGTTATAGCCCTATATACAGAAGATCCTTACGTCTGCTCTTCACTTTTCGTTATAATTCAATAAATAGGATAAGTGAAGCACACATATACACAGACGCATATAAAATTGGTGATATTTTCAATAACGTGTGTGTGATTATCATATTAATTTTCTTTTAACATGAACCAAGGAATTTCATTGTAGATTTTAGTTTTATTTTAATTTTGAAACTTATTTTTTTATTTTATTTTGTTATTTTATATGACTCAAATGACTTACTGGCCACCTGAAGGCAAGTGGTTACTGCAATCGGAGCCAACTATATAAAAGAAGGCTAGAGATGTGTTCCCACCACAAGGACTTATATGAAAAGCCTCACAGCATACTGGCTCTCTATATCCTTCAGAACGGAACATGCCAATGCCAACACTGATATGTTGGCGATGAAAATAGGTAAAAGTGTGGTACCTACCTAGATATACTTCTAGGCAGGAAAATCGTCATACTGTCTAGTAAGTAGTAAACGTTAAGTTTTAAGTGTTAAAAGGATTGTAGAGAAATATTAGTAGTAAAGTTTTATTGCTAAAATTGAATAACTGCAGCATAAAAGGAAGTTGAATATTCGCTTTACTACTATGTTACTTTTAACAATAACCTCTTAATATATTTCCGACATACTGTTATTATTTCAAAACACACTGCTTTTTAATATAAAAATTGCTTACTAATTGTTATTTCATTTAATAAAAATATAAATTCATATATTTTTAACCTTTTTCTACAGCGTTGCAGTTGAACATCCACAATATTCATTTGATAGAAAGTTTTACACTTTTATTGTTGTACGTGTAAAAATATCACCTGTTCAGTTCACGCGTCAACTGCAAGCTTCACTGAACTGAATATTATCTGTAACCTGCACTAACATTAAGTGTTATAAAAAAGCATTCCTGTAGCAAAACGGTTATATTTTATTATATTTTAAATATTTTTGTTTGGGTTTTACCAAAACCATAATAAATATTTTCTCGTCGTCTGATAAATAGCAGAATCAATCTGCCAAGGAAAGATGTTCCGCTCAGAATAGGAATAAACTAAAGTCAAGTCTACGAAATTAAAAAAGTCTTGACAAATAAAACGCACCCATTTTCTCAGTCCGTCGAAGGTAACTGTCTCGAAAGTCAAAGTCGAATATTTTTATTCAAAATTGGCATTTACAAAGCACTCAAAGCCAAAAACTATGCCATCGCTTCAATAAGTTCCTACTGCGGGAAGACATTGTGAGAGGAAGCGGCAAGTAACTTACAAGTAGACTATTTGTCTTCAGGTTTAACAACAGGTTACAACAATTACAGGTAAACCATATAGAATATAAAGATATATGTAAAAACAGTCTTAGCAATCTAATTATGCCCACGCATTCTTATCTTTTGAATTTTCATCTAATTAAGGACTGTAAAAACTACCGTGGTATCAGCTTGCTTAGCATTGTGGGTAAACTGTATGCTAAGGTGTTAATTGAAAGAGTAATGGAAGAAACTGATGGAAAAATTTGGGATTTGCAAGCTGGATTTAGAAAGGGGATGGGGTGTACGGATCAAGTCTTGTCCATGCGCATGATAGCGGAGAAGTTTTTGGCTAAAAACCAGAAAGTTTTTTGTGCGTTCATGGACTTGGAAAAGGCTTATGACAGAGTGGACAGGAATGTGTTATGGCAAACACTGAACTCATTTGGGTTGAGCGCTGGCTTGATACATGTATTAAGGTCTCTTTATAGGGACTCTAGTGCTTGTGTCAGGATCAACGGGGTCTACTCGGACTGGTTTGGCATTCATAAAGGTGTCAGACAGTGATGTGTGGCTTCCCCGTGGCTGTTTAACCTATTTATGGACAGTTTTTTGCAAACTTTGAAAGTTGAAGAATGTGGGTTGAGAATGGGTGAGTCAACCGTCAAATGCCTTTTGTACGCCGATGATCAAGTCATATTTGCATCGTCGGCGGCCGAGTTGCAAATGATGGTTACTTTAATGAATTGGTCATTGAAAGAAAGGGGTATGAAAGTGAACGCAAGTAAGACGAAAGTGATGGTTTTTGAAAGAGAAGAAAGTAAAACATTATGTGAAATAAGAATAGAAGGGGAGTTGATTGAGCAAGTGGATGAGTTTGTATATTTGGGATGTTTAGCAGGGATGGTAGATAAGATAAGGATATAGAACGACGAGTGAACGCAGGAAATAGAGTGAATGGTGCTCTACACGCTATTATGAGGAGTCAGAATGTGTCAAATAAGGCACGTATGGCAATTCATAATGCTGTGTTAGTCCCTTCTTTAATGTATGGTAGTGAAAGTTAGGTCTGGCAGCAGAAGCATGAGAGTAGAATAAATGATGTAGAAATATGGTCCCTAAGGAGTATGCTAGGGTTGAATCTGAATGACAGGGTGAGAAATAGTGTGATAAGGGAAAAGTGTGGTTTGCAAGATGACGTTGTGACAAGGATTAAGAAAGGAATGCTTCGGTGGTTTGGTCATGTAGAAAGAATGAACGAGGAAAGAATGACAAAGCAAATTTATGTGGCAGAAGTGAACGGCAGGGTCGGAAAGGGACGCCCTAGACGAAGGTTTATCGACCAAATCGGCGATATACTAAAAATGGGCCAGATTAGGAGTACCCTTAACTGACGAGCGTGTATGCGTAGATATATGGATGTCAAAGAGGCGAGAGAGGTGTGTCAGGATCGCGCCAAATGGAAGTCCGTAGTCTCTGCCTACCCCTCTGGGTGACAGGCGTGAGTGTTTATGTATGTATGTATAATTATACCCTTTTGTCTGACATCCACCTAGATTGTATTCAAAGGCAAGTCAGTAATATTACCCAAAAAAGAGCCGCTAGTTTTATAGAATCTGTACGTTGGAACAGCAAAATTAGATTTCATATGCACGTTAAAATTGTGGGCATAACCTATTTTATAATATTAAAACAGTCCCTTACATAAATAATATTGTTCAAAATGAATTGTGATGCAATATTTTTTTATTAAGTGCAAGCAGCTATGCAAGTCTAGAGAGAGAGATTAGTATCATTGAGACCTAAAAGATCTATTGTGATCACTGCTATGGCTATAGTTCACTGCTAAGTCTTCAATAAATAGAAGGAGGTGGTTAGCTATGAGTAATTTCACTTCTTATGGGCGGAGTATATAGTATCCCAGTGCAGTGTTACGTTTGTGCATTAAGGGTCGACAATCAGTTAGGATGTACAGCTACGTGTCTTCCGTTAAGGAACAAAACCGGCACATTCTTAAGTTAATTAGTCACAGGATGGACATGTGTTTTTTAAGACAACAGCATCCAGTTAGGGCTCTTGCCAGAATGCTTAATTTATTTTAACCTAATTCCGAGGCTTCTGAAGCGAATTTACGATCAAAAGTCCAGATTAAGATTTTAGAATGGTTTAAGCCTGGTGTACAGACCAGATCTTAAATGATTTATTGTGATAAAGAGTTTTAAGGGTCAATCGGGCTAGGCTTTTTGATATTCCTCAAAATGGCTTGGGACCAAATTGTGTACTCTTTGAGCCCTCCCTTGTAAGCTTGTTAGCAAGTTCATTGTCTACAACAACCGCGTGACACGGGACCCATCTTAAAACAGCACATTGCCAAGTGGTGTTAGCGCCGTGCCTCGGCAAAATTGAGGGTGCAAAGGCCCGTTTGTGCAAATGGCTCCATCATGAAACGGCGCCGGGTCTGGGCGTTTCCCGTTACTGTCGCTCGTAAAATGGATGATGCCACAAAAAGGAACGCGTATAGGGCCGCTGCCTGGGGTTTGCCGGGGCGCGTCTGGAGCTGGCGCTGGACGCGACAGCATGCGGGCCGCCAGCCGAGCGCGAGGTACTGCACAACCAACTAGCAGCCCCTCGCATCCATCAATCCCACCAGATGGCTTGGTGTCGGCAGGGTCCTCTCGGACCCGGCAAGCGGCACCCGGCGCTGGTGGAGAGCGCCGCATGCGTTGTAATGTTGGCTCGGATGCATCGCTTTTTTGCTGAGCTGGAGCCGCCTGTTCCCGACACTAAGCAAAACCTGGCAGACCGAGTTCGGTACATCATGCGCTCGAAAATATTTGATGATACCGAACTCGAAGGATTACGACGTGAGGCTATTCTCTCGTCGAATGAACCGGCTATAGCTGGGGATGCGGCTCCTCAGGCCACAGACCAGCAGCCACATGTAGAGGGCGCCACGGATCTTCCCGCTCTGGTTGATTCAGGCAATGATGAAATGGTCACCCAAGAACTAGAGCAGATGAGGAGTAAATTGTAGGAGGCAATTGTGGAAACGCGCAGTATGCCTCTCGAAAATCGACCGCGACTCCCGCGCATACCCCTTAGCAATCGGAATTGGACTGTCGTGAGGGCTCTTAACCCAATGCTGGTGACCCATTTGGAAGCCAGCCGGGACCTTTGCAAGACGGAATCAATTTTTTTTGGCGCCGCACTGGCGGTTTGCCGTATTATTGGCGCCAAACTTCCCTCGGCTGGACGCGCTACTAGATAAAGTAGCGCCTGGAGAAAAAGGATTGAGGACCGTATCGTAAAGGCAAGGGCCCTCATCGGCAGACTGATTGGCAGCTTCAGGTTGGGCAATAATAGGCCGAGAATTGTGCGCACCGTCAGGATGGCATTTGCTGGGACAAATATCAGTTTGTCCCAGCCGGATATAACGCAAAAACTGACGGAGCGCATAGACGACCTGAAGCAGAAAATCGCTGCTTGGGGGAAGCGGATTCGGCGGTATACCGAGAGGTCGACACTGTTCAACCAAAATCGTCTCTTCCAGAGTGATCAGAAGAGGCTCTATGAATCATTGGAGCGACCAATGGTCCATGAAACGGGCCCAGCACCGAATCAGGCCGACACTATCGCATTCTGGCGCGGCCTGCGGTCAGAGCCCGTAATCAACAGCGAGAGCCCTTGGACCAAAGTTGTGGCGAGTCAGTGTGCGAATATTACGCCCATGGACCCCGTCACCATAACGCCGAAAGACGTAGCTGGGGTGGTCCGTAGGGCCCCGAACTGGAAAACTCCGGGTCTCGACGGACTACATCACTACTGGCTGATGGGTTTCATGGTGTGTTACGCTGTGCTCGCCCGACAGTTTCAAGAGGCTCTCGACCAAAAGTCGCTTCCGAGCCTCTTCACTACTGGGATCATTGATTTGGTTCCTAAAGACCGGAATTCCACAGACCCGAGCAAATACCGCCCCATCACCATCACCTGCCATATACAAGACACTAACATCCATTTTGAGCGCGAGAATCACTCGTCACCCAAACACAAATCAGGTAATGTCGCGCGCTCAAAATAGATGTCGGGGTGGTGGTCGTGGAACCAAGGAACCACTCCTCATTGACGCGGTCATTGGCAAGGTGGTTAAACGTAACCGTTGGAACCTCTCCGCCGCCTGGATAGACAACAAAAAGGCATTCGACTCGGTGCCTCATACATAGCTTAAGAGGGTCCTCGAGCTGTACATGGTTGACTGTACAGCTCGAGACTTCCTTGGCCAGTGTATGGGGCAGTGGAGTACGATCCTTTGTCATCTAGGCCAGCAGATTACGGCTGTGGAGAATCGCATAAGGATAAGAAGGGGTATCTTCCAGAGAGATTGTTTGAGTCCAATCTGGTTCTGCCTCTCTCTGAACCCTCTCAGTACCTTACTGGAGAATTCCGGGAGGGGATTTCAGCTTCGGAAAGGAGGTACAAAAGTGACCCACCTTTTCTATATGAATGATATCAAGTTATTTGTCTCCAGTCGCTCTCATCTTATGGAATTGCTAAACATCACTTGTGATTTTAGCAATTCTATTGGAATGGAGCTGGGGACGGTTAAGTGTGCGATCCTCCATGTCGAAAGGGGAAGGGTTGCTAACTCGAAGGGCATAGACTTATCTATGCCCGTCAGCATAAGAACCCTTTCCGAGGCTGAAACATACCGATACTTGGGTATGTCACAGAACATCGGTGTAGATGAGGCGGGTATGAAACGGTCAGTTTGCGATGTGTTTTATGCATGCTTGACCAAAGTGCTTAATAGCCTTTTGTCCGGTGTTTATAAGACGCACGCATATAACGGTTAGATCATGCCTGTTTTCATGTATACCTTTGGCATACTCAAGTGGACTCAGACTGAACTGAACGCTCTGGACAGAAAAGTCCGCACCATAATGACGTCTCACAGGATGCATCATCCGAGATCGTCAGTAATGAGGCTGTATTTGCCGCGGAAGCATCTTGGGCGTAACCCTGAGTATTTGCACAGACAACCTAGTAGCCAGGATTCTACACCAGCAGCTCGCTCTAAAGTACGGTCTCGTGGATCGGAAACTGCCATATTATAAGTACTTGGAAGCCGTGCTCGAAAATGATCGCGCTAGGCTCTACTGGGACCGGGCCATCATCACAGACAGGACTATTCTTGCGAATAAACCTGATATTGTGCTGATGGACCGGGCACAGTCAAGGATATTTTTGGTTGACATTACCATTCCGTATGACGAGAACCTCGTGAAAGCCGAAGCAGATAAGCTGACAAAATATCTGGACCTGGCTCACGAGGTGACTGACATGTTGGGTGGTCTGCCGATCGAAATTATTCCTGTGGTTGTTTCTGCAAACGGGTTAATCCCAGTCAGCCTCTCGGGTCACCTGAGGCAACGGGACTCCGTGACGGACCGCTCCAAGCTCAAATGCAGAAGACGGTGCTCCTCGATACCGCCCGCTTCTTCCGCCGGTTTCTTTCCCTTTCCCCTAACCCTCGGCCGTTTGGTCTCCCCTGCCGAGGGCTTCCATCTGGTTGGTATTTTATATATTTATGTATCTGCTACTGTGAACTTCTAGATGAAAAAGCTCAATAACTGATTTTTTGGCCCGACCTGGGATTCAAACCCGGGACCACTAGACAAACGAGGCGGTCAGAGTTTATATAGAATATATGGTTGACGTAGTGTTTCTGCAGGTTGATTTACGTACACTGAATTATGGCAAAAATTTCTGCCAGGGATATAGAGCTGAATCTACCCAAATTGATACTAAGTTTGAATTTTGTGCATTCCCCGTAAATTCCAAAGCCTGCGTCGAGGTCAATATTTGGCCCATCGGTATACCATATAAGGCTACCGACCTCAAAGATAACCTGTTCATTCAGCCAGTCTACTCTGGTGGGTAGTTTCACTATATACTTTTTATAAAAAGTGTATAGGGGACGCATGACATCTGAGATCGTGCATAAAACCGGTGTTTTCTTAATTGAATCGAGCATGGATCTCAATCCATATTAAAGCAAGCTCAGACCGCCTGGGCGTTAATCCTTCACAAACGAGTCCTCGCCTTCTTGTCTAAATAAAGACCAAGGGGCTTTAGAGTAAGTAAATGTTTACAACTACACTAGAAATAAATATAAGCTATAGCAACAAACCACAATTATCAATGTTTTAATCCATTATTTTTTTAATCTTAACTCATAGTGGTCTGGCCATGACTCTTAGCTTTTGGCCAGTCGAATTTCTTTCCCTTCAATTTTGTTTTTTTTTCATTTTAAGGCAATGTTCGATTCGTTCGAGTTCGAGTTCGAAATGTATTTAGGGTTGCTATTTTTGACTTATGATAGATATGTATATAATACAAAAAACTGCAATTAATTGTCTTATGTAAGATTTAAATAATGTATAGTCTAAATTGTATAACTTTTGTCAATAAACTGTTGTTATTATAATATACTAGCTGGTACCCGGCACGTAGCTGCCTCAGAAAAAAATTTTGTCGAAATATGGTTTTAAATTTGGAAGAGTGTATATTGTTTAATATAAATGATAATTATGGATACATTCATTAAGTTGAATAATTTATAATTTTCACATAAATTTGTTGGTATGATACGCGCGCCGCCTATTGTAAGTTAATAGTACTACGCCTATAACCTTTGCAGAAGTGAAAGCAAAAAGTTGACAAAGTTTTAGCGCAATCTGATGAACGGTATGGCAGCGCATAAAATACGAACAAACAAAAATTATTTATTTAATATATTAGATGTACATTTTATTAAATTTAATAATATTATGTGTTCTGCTAGGTTAGCCGGAGGGATTGATAACTTTTTTGTGCTGCTATCATTATTTTTCTTGCATTTATTCATTGTTATTTTATATTTGTAGGGTTCGTCTATACTTTTATTATTTAAAACGATAATTTAATATGATATCAATAATGATAGATAAAATGATAACGACTGAATATATGAAAATATGAATGCTTGAAGTGCACTGCTTGCCGAGTACTGGGCGTTAAAGTGCTGTGTTATTAAGACTGCTAAGTTAACAAATTAAATACATTTAGGTCATTGTGAAATAATTACGTTTCACCTTTCATCTTGGACCTCTTGAGAAAAATAACGAGGGGTGAAGATTACTGCTTAATAACAGTCTAACTTACTTAATTTAAACAATTAAAGTAGGTAGAATTTTTAACAATAAATATATGATAAATTATCCTAATGAGAAATACTATAAATTGTAATATTAAATTGTCAAATAAGAAAACAACAACTAACTAATAATTAAATGATTTTATGGCAGCAATCGATAGGATTTTTATCATCATCATCATCATCATTACAGCCCTTCACAAGTCCACTGCTGAACATAGGCCTCCCCCAAAGAATGCCACAAAGCACGGTCCTGAGCCACCTGCATCCATCGACTTCCTGCATATCTTACCAGGTCGTCACTCCATCTAGTGAGGGGACGCCCTACACTTCGCCTGCCGGTACGAGGCTGCCACTCGAGAACCTTTCTTCCCCATCGGTTGTCGGTTCTTCGAGCTATATGGCCGGCCCATTGCCACTTCAGCTTACTAATCTGTTGGGCTATGTCGGTCACTCTAGTTCTAATGCGGATATCCTCATTTCTGAGTTTATCACGCAGAGAAACTCCGAGCATAGCCCTCTCCATAGCTCGCTGAGCGACCTTTAGCTTCCTCATCCGGCCAGCAGTGAAGGACCACGTCTCAGTTCCGTATGTCATCAGGATTTTTATAGTAACAACTATTTAATAGTTACGGCTAGTGCAAATGACTGATAGATGATACAATGTTTAATGAGATGTGACAATGTGATACTTATATATAACAATAATCCTATATATATATATATATATATATATATATATATATATATATATATATATATATAATGATTTCTTATATTTACGCGAACACTACACATTTAAATAAAACTAATTTTACGGATTTTATCGCGTATAATAACTTATTTTACATTCCCGACGTTTCAAGCACTTTACAGCTCCAATACTACACCCCACCTCAGTCCCCCCCGTGACCATGGGTGCTGTAAAGTGCTTGAAACGTCGGGAATGTAAAATAAGTTAATATACGCGATAAAATCCGTAAAATTAGTTTTATTTAAATTCTATATATAGTTCACGTGTTACAGTGCACGAAATATTCATTCACAAGGTACCTCAAACTTAATTGAACGATTAGTCATAGGAGAGGTAGCCTTATCGACACTTATCACTGATTCCCGTATATCTATCGGAACACTTTGTACGTGACGCACATTCACCACCACTTCACTAGCACTGTCACTACCCACTGGGTTTGCACCCTCCCCAGGCTGCCGCTGGTCGTGCGACGAAACTATAGAGGGTCCCGCCTGTGCCGCAGCGCGTAGGCAACACCTCGCTCTGAACCGCTGAAACGCGAAGACACCGCTCACAACCAACAATGAGCCGGTGATGATATACCCGAGATTTATGAAACTATTGTGTGCAAAAATTGTAAAGTCCGTTCCTTTCATGTTACGCATAGTGCGAAGATGTAGGATTCCATCGCCTCTCAGTTAATGTGACGACACACTGTCTGGGCAGATAATGCGCACTGCGCATTCTTCACAACACGGAACAACCAGCTGTTATCGGCATGTAACTTAACCCAGCTCTCTCGGCAACTCGACACTTCTGACGAATAAGGTGATATGCTCGTGCCACTGTTAATTAACTTAATGTCGCATATGGATTGTTTAATGTATATATCGTACACAGGCTTATCTAGGAAGCATAATAATTTTGCTTCAGACAAATGACGGCAAGATGAAAGTTCGAATTCTGATTAAAATATAACTGAATCTCTCCTGATATTGAAGCCAATATAAGGAAAGTTAGAAATAATATTGTAATAATGATTGTTCCGTTTTTGTGGTACACCGATAATTTTGTCTAATTCATAGATATCACCCTCTAATAAGAGTGTCTTTACTTCTATAATTAAATATTTGCCAGTGATTCTCGCTGAAGCGCGTAGTAGTTTATATAATTGTTTTATATTGGATCTGTCTACTGGAAGTACGAGATCGCCGTGTAGTTGCCCAGATATGATATCCATTTGCTTCTGCAATTGCTCCGGCAGCAATATATGGGTACTTATATGCTCTTGATAAATGTCAGTCACTGTGTCAATTAACGTTTGTTGTATGCTTTTTATTTTAGTATTAATAATGTGGGATGTTAGAGCCGATAGTAAAAAGTATATACTACTACCTGACCAGGCAGACGTCGTGCTACCTTCTCTAACTTTGTCCTATAAAAATCCTTAAATTACTAATAAAAAATATTGAGGGTCACTTAACGGAATAAGAACTATCCTATCTCTCAAGTTGAACCAAACTGCACACATTGTGCAAAATTTCATTGCAATCAGTTCAGTAGTTTAAGAGTTCATCGCGGACAAACAATGTGATACTTAATTTTTATATATAAAGATTGTTTGTGTCTATACAAATTCTATCCGTGTCTAATTTCTAGCTATTAATGTGTTTTTCAATGAGAGCGAAGCTATTATTCATGATATATTCATGTCTCTGTAATATGTTTGATTCAGCTTCCATGATGTAAATAAAATGAATCAGTTTATGTAAATGATTTTCATTGAATCTGATAGTTTCTATGTCCTTTTAATATTGCTCAGCAAACCTCTCATCTAAAACACCGAATAAAGTATTCGCAATATATCCAACGCCATTTACTAATCCTCTCTTCTGTCTTCTGATATTCTTATTATTTGATAAAATAGTGTTATGATGAGCTCTATGAGCTTAATCATGAGATTAAGCTCATCGAGTTCATGTTCCAGCTGTAAGCTCTCAAAGTGGGTGTCTGTTTCGGATTTATACGTTTTCTTCATATATAATATGTAGTTTTGTATGTTTTGTACACTCTGCCAGTAGGTACTCATATTAAAATAAAATATAAGTTTTCATTCATTCCGTATACACTGAAACTGTGATATTTTATCGAAGTATAAGCCTTGATTATTACTTATTTCAGCGATATTAAAGCCTGGATGTTTTTGAAGTGATTAAAAATAATAAGAACATAAAAATGTATACGAATGCATTCTGAAGGATATTCTTTACTTTACCCGCACTACGACGCTGACGTGGGGCATTAATGTCGGCAGTGCAGGGCATATCGTCCGCAGTTGGTGGTGACAGGTTTTCCAAAGCAAATAAACGAACCAATTTGTTAACGGACCTTTTGATGATATTAGTCCGTCTTGTCCGGGGTGTAGTTCTTGTACTCGCCCCGTTTGGAGGCAAATTATACTCTTTTAATATAACTTCGTCAATAATGCCTATGCTCTTATCTGGTAATCTCCATTTCGATCTGGCCTGGAGCTGTTGTACCATTGTACCCATCGCTTCCAAAACTGTTTATTCATTGACTGGAAAAGTTGCCATCTTCTTGATAAACCGATATTTTCTGGCTCCAGTTGTTGCCTTGATAATAATGAACCGCCTATTAGGAAGTGTTCTGGTGTGAGTACGGGGTCGTCGGGATTTTCGGTTAAACAACAAAGATGCCGAGAAATAAGACATGCTTCCACCTGATCTAATAGGATACTACATTCTTCGAAGGTCAATTTTTGATCTCCTATGATCTTTTTTGGTATGGTACTTGAGGCTCTTCACGGCGACCTCCTATAATCTTCCAGCGTTTGGATAGGCTGGAGCGTTAAAATGCCAGCTAATATCCATGTTTGTAATGTTATCAAAAAAGTCCTTGTTGATAGTTTCCATGATATCCCGATATTCTCGCTTCAAAACTCTGTTGGCACCTACAAATTTGTTCCATTATCGCTATATACGTGACTGGGAACCCCTCGACGAGAACAGAACCAATGACCAAATCCATCTCACAAAAGTTGGTAATAGGTACTTACATTGATATTTTAACATTCCTCAACTCAGCAGAACAAAAATTTGGATTGCATGCAAAATAAATTGCCACCATGTATTTAGCCTTGATAGACTTGTACTTTCTGCTTTTACGAATCCATCTTACGTAATGTATTTTCAATAAAATTCGGAATAAAGCTCAACAATCGTAATAACAAATTGAATATTTTAAAAATAGCATGTGTGTGCTGTGGCACAATAGCTAATTTACTTAACCACTGACGTCACGACGAAATCTAATATGGCGGTTAGCGTTTTAGATTTTTCAGGCACAGATAAAAAGAAATCATTATTTCTCGTTTAATTTTTACAAATGCTAACATAAATATATTATATATGTATATAAAAATTCGTGTCACATTGTTTGTCCGCGATGAACTCCTAAACTACTGAACTGATTTCAATCAAATTTTGCACACTGTGCAATTTGGTCCAACTTGAAAGGTAGGAAAGTATTTACCCCGATAAGTGACCCTCAATTTTTTTATTGCTAATTTAAAGAGTTTTTTTTAGGTAAGCAAATGGTCGTTGGAAAGGGCAGAACAACATCTGCCTGGTCAGCTAGTATATCTATATCTATATCTATATATACTCTTATATATATATATATATATATATATATATATATATATATATATATATATATATATATATATATATATATATATATATATATATATACATATATATATACATATATATATTTCAATTTAGAAAAAATCTTCTAATTATAGAATAAAATATAGCCCAAATCTCTTCGCGTATTGCTCTTTATATCTTCGTGAATTTTCTTATCGATTAGTTCAGCAATTCCGAAAATTAGCCTGGACAGGCAAACTGGCCAACATTTTCAAAATGTATAACCATGTCGTAGTGGCATGAAAATAACCCCTCAGCTCAGTATAATGCAGTTATTTCAATATCAGTAAAAATCTTCGTATTATTTATATTTATAGATTTGAAATATGTATGTATGTGATAATATAAAATAGATAAATGATAAATGCTTGATTATTTATTTTAGTGATTATACGAGTACAGCAAGTTTTACATTTGCAACAATTAATTGACTGGGTTGATTGGCAGAAAATGCTGACAGGTATTAAGTCCACCTACCGCATTGTTACCAAAGTTGTTTAAAAGTGTAACAATAAAGAATCAATTACAAAATAATAAATACCTTAAAGATGTTCCCGTTGAAAAATAAAACGATATATTTGAAATGCCTTGGTAAACAGATATCCATAAGCGATAATTAATTATCTATCCAAATTCTAATCTATATTCAAGTACCGATGAAGAAAAATGTTTATTTTCTTTAAAATGTTTATTGTTTTTGTTTCACCCGTAGCGTTTTTGAATCACTGAATACACTATAACCTACACACACACACACATATATATATATATATATATATATATATATATACCTAGTCAGGTCATAAGTATTGTCACACAGTAAAAACTTTTCTTTTAGAATGCTGGCCACAAAAAAGTTCATTGAATTCGAATTTCGAATTGTTCATGGAAATAAAACTGTATACTTTTTAGAATTTTACTCATTTTTAAATATGGACTGGACGCTTAAGGACGCGTTTACAAAATTGATAGGTATAGAATCGAACTATTACATTGACACTGGTCACACACACAAGTGTACGCACGGTTAGCTGCGGGAATCGCAATCAAGTATAAACATTTTGATAATTTGAAAGATTTTTTTTTTTCATATTTCTTATTACCTACAAAAATATACTTAGATACGAAATATAAATGGCTGCTCCAGAGACAGCTAGGTACTAGAAGCCATCTACAGGGAGTGAGATGTTGGCTGTGGACTTTGAGCTGGTTTTGTTAGTTATGATAACTTCAGCTCCGAACTTGGTGAAGTGACTTGAAGGTATACTTGGGTGACTGCTACTGCAACTCCTGGACGAGTAAAACTAGGTATGCGTAGTTTGGGCTCGTTTTGTTAGTTACGATGAGACCTTACCTCCGGACTTGACAGAATGACCTGATGGTGTACGTTGGTGACTACTACTGCAACTCCTGGACGAGTAAAACTAGGTATGCGTAGTTTGGGCTCGTTTTGTTAGTTACGATGAGACCTTACCTCCTCACTTGATGGAATGACCTGAAGGTGTACTTCGGTAACTGCTAGTGGAACTCCTGGACGAGTAGAACTAGGTTTGCCAAGTTTGGGCTCGTTTTGTTAGTTACGATGAAACCTTACCTCCGGACTTGACAGAATGACCTGATGGTGTACGTTGGTGACTACTACTGCAACTCCTGGACGAGTAAAACTAGGTATGCGTAGTTTGGGCTCGTTTTGTTAGTTACGATGAGACATTACCTCCGGACTTGACAGAATGACCTGATGGTGTACGTTGGTGACTACTACTGCAACTCCTGGACGAGTAAAACTAGGTATGCGTAGTTTGGGCTCGTTTTGTTAGTTACGATGAGACCTTACCTCCGGACTTGACAGAATGACCTGATGGTGTACGTTGGTGACTACTACTGCAACTCCTGGACGAGTAAAACTAGGTATGCGTAGTTTGGGCTCGTTTTGTTAGTTACGATGAGACCTTACCTCCGGACTTGACAGAATGACCTGATGGTGTACGTTGGTGACTACTACTGCAACTCCTGGACGAGTAAAACTAGGTATGCGTAGTTTGGGCTCGTTTTGTTAGTTACGATGAGACCTTACCTCCTCACTTGATGGAATGACCTGAAGGTGTACTTCGGTAACTGCTAGTGGAACTCCTGGACGAGTAGAACTAGGTTTGCCATGTTTGGGCTCGTTTTGTTAGTTACGATGAAACCTTACATCCGGACTTGACAGAATGACCTGATGGTGTACGTTGGTGACTACTACTGCAACTCCTGGACGAGTAAAACTAGGTATGCGTAGTTTGGGCTCGTTTTGTTAGTTACGATGAGGCCTTACCTCCGGACTTGACAGAATGACCTGATGGTGTACGTTGGTGACTACTACTGCAACTCCTGGACGAATAGAAGTAGGTGTGCAGAGTTAGGGCTCATTATGTTAGTTATGACGAAACCTTACCTCCGGACTTAATGGAGAGACCTGATGGTGTAATTTAGTGACTACTATTGGAACTCCTAGACGAGTAGAACTATGTATGCCAAGTTTGGGCTCGTTTTGTTAGTTACGACGTGACCTTACCTCCGGACTTGATAGAATGACCTGATGGTGTATGTTGGTGACTACTACTGCAACTCCTGGACATGTAGAACTAGGTGTGTCGAGTTTGTTAGTTATGATGCGCGGTTGCCCTTGAATTTGGTAATACCATTTATATTTTCTCCGACGTGCCTAAACTCGGCACACCCAGTTCTACTCTTCCAGGAGTTACGAAGTACACCATCAGGTCTCTCATCAAGTTCGGAGGTAAGGTATCGTCATAACTAACAAAATGAGCCCAAACACGGCACACCTACTTCTACTCGTCCAGGAGTTGCAGTAGTAGTCACCAACGTACACCATCAGGTCATTCTGTCAAGTCCGGAGGTAAGATCTCGTCATAACTAACAAAACGAGCCCAAACACGGCACACCTAGTTCTACTCGTCCAGGAGTTGCAGTAGTAGTCACCAACGTACACCATCAAGTCATTCTGTCAAGTCCGGAGGTAAGGTCTCGTCATAACTAACAAAACGAGCCCAAACACGGCACACCTAGTTCTACTCGTCCAGGAGTTGCAGTAGTAGTCACCAACGTACACCATCAGGTCATTCTGTCAAGTCCGGAGGTAAGGTCTCGTCGTAACTAACAAAACGAGCCCAAACTTGGCATACCTAGTTCTACTCGTCCAGGAGTTCCACTAGCAGTTACCGAAGTACACCTTCAGGTCATTCCTTCAAGTCCGGAGGTAAGGTCTCGTCATAACTAACATAATGAGCCGAAACTCGGCACACCTAGTTCAACTCGTCGAGGAGTTCTAGTAGCATTCACCGTATACTTTCAGATCACTCCATAAAGTCCAAGACGAATAGGATTTATATATATTTATATATTATAAATCCCACTTGCTTTTAGCGAAACAAAACATTATAATAAGAATTTGTGATTATAAACATATTTATATTATGTATATATTATTTTACTTTGTCAGGTCATGTACCTATGTATCAAATTCGAACATTTTGTGTTTGTACAGCGATCTTTTTCAGCTGCTGCAGGCGATACAGCGACCACCCGCGATAGCGGCCGAGCGCCGACTGTGGTTTCATCGAAATTTTTGTACAACAAATCAAAACAGACACTAAAATAAAATAACCCTTATTGCAATACATTAGGATTCATCCGTATCAGAAAAATATGTCAAAAAATAAGCATCAGTTTTTATTTTTTTTACGACCATTTGTGACATTTTGATAAAAAGTAATCACCAGCATTTTTTATTGAATATGTCTGCCTACTTACAGTATTTTTTGATATCTTAATATATTATGTTGATAATAGAACAAAAAATGTACCGAAATATGAGCCGGTATCGTTAATTTTGTAGTAAATGGCTAGGGAAGATCCTTTTTACAATGTAAAAAACTATTATTTTCAACAAAAAAGTTACCACTATTTGAAGATAAAGAACCATTCTATACGTTGTAGTTATTAGTTATATTGGATTTGGTTTAGTTTTGTCACAAAATGTACCGAAAAACAGCATAATTTGGCCCGATTTGCAAACGCACCCTTAAAGAAGACAGTGTTGCAGTTATTGCGTTGCGGTTACGCGCCAATTCAAATTTTCGACATACTGAAAAATTTGAATATAACCAAAAGATTCGTTTGTCGTACCATCAAACTATACAATGAAGACTCTAGTGTAGATGACAGGTCAAGAAATGGTCGCCCTCGGTCTGTTAGGACTCCAGCAGTGATAAAAGCTGTAAAGGCGCGAATTCAAAGAAATCCCAAACGTAAGCAAAAACTGTTGGCCCTTCAGATGGGGTTAAGCAGAACCACGGTGAAAAGGATGTAAAATGAAGACTTAGGGCTTCGGGCATATCGAAGAAAAACAGGACATCGTTTGAATGCTCGTCTAATGGACCTGAGACTGAAGAGATGCCGCGCTTTGTTGAAGCGGTACGCGGGAAAAAAATATCGGGAAATTCTTTTTTCGGATGAAGAAATATTTACCGTAGAAGAGAGCTGCAACAAACAAAATGATAAGGTGTACGCACACAGTAGTGAAGAAGCGAGCAACCGTATTTCGCGTGTCCAACGAGGTCATTTTCCATCCTCGCTCATGGTATGGTTGGGAGTTTCTTATTGGGGCTTAACAGAGTACATTTTAGTGAGAAAGGTGTAAAACGAATGCAGTTGTGTATCAAAATACAGTCCTGACGAACCTTGTGGAACCTGTTTCTCATACCATGTTCAATAACAGGCACTGGGTATTCCAACAAGATTCGGCGCCAGCTCATAGAGCGAAGAGCACACAAGACTGGCTGGCGGCGCGTGAAATCAACTTCATCCGGCACGAAGACTGGCCCTCGTCCAGTCTATATTTGAATCCATTAGATTAAAAGATATGGCAACACTTGGATGAAAAGGCGTGCTCAAATCATCAATTTGGAGTCACTCAAGACATCCTTGATTAAGGCAGCCGCCGATATTGACATGGACCTCGTTCGTGCTGCGATAGACGACTGGCCGCGCAGATTGAAGGCCTGTATTCAAAATCACGGAGGTCATTTTGAATAAACTTTAGTGTCATAAGAATCTATGTTTTATTAAGTCCATTTTGGTATATAAATGGTTACATAATGGATAAACTTGTTTCAATTATATTATATTAAACATGTGACAGAATTTATGACCTGACTAGGTATTTATACATACACATTAAAGCGAAACACCACTGACTGACTCATCACGAGATCTTTAAAAGTATACACCCGCTTCCTTGAAATTTAGTATATTTACTCGTTTTGCAAAAATTTAGACGCTTACTAAGAACGGAATTTACCATACTCCAATAAAAAAAGTTCTTGACCTTTTGCATACGTGCGCACAGCGAAACGAGCGGGTATCAGCTAGTTCTTTCTTTAGTCTTCTGATAATAATTGGTAATTTAGAAAGGAGGTTTTGTGATAACGAATGATAAATAAAGTTAAGTGATTGTGCTCTTGTAGGAACACTTCCTTAGTGAACTTTGTTATTTTTAAATTAAATAACCAATTGGCTACATTGAAATATAGATAAGAGAGAGAGTACCATCCCAGTTTATTTTTAAACGACTTCAAAAAAGGAGGAGGTACTCAATTAGACTGCATTTTTAGTGTGTGTTACCTCAGAACATTTTTCTAGGTGACTCGTTTTTATTTAGAAGCTGGTGCTTTCCATTTGGTTCCATATTAATTTGATCAAGATCTGACCAATTTTTTTTTTTATTTATCCTTAATAATCTGTTTTAAATTGACATATTGACTTCTCATTTTATTTATATTGAAGTCGTTTGTACAAAATGTTTAGTGATACCATTTGTGTTATGATAAAAATAAACTTTTTAATCAATGAGATGCATTCAAAGTAAATTGTGATACTAAACTTAACTAAAGCTTCTTTGAATGTGTTTCCACCTAAACGATTAATATCGTTCTCAGCTTTATTTACACACACAGTGTTGCGCTAACACGCTTAAAGAATTATAACGATTTACAATAAATCCAAGGGGTATCTTTGTCTCATTTAAAGGTAATAATTTTGATTTTATTTAATATATTGACAAACAACATCATAAAGTAAAAAACGCGATACAACCTATAGCCCAACAGCTGGCCACAGGTTTTCTTTAATTTTTGAGAGAGATAAGGAATATTTAGTCCACGGAGATTATGGATTGGCGGTATTTACATTTCCATTATATTATATATTTTATTTCTCAGACATGCAAGTATATTTTCCTTCACCACCGATCACCGAAGTAAATTGGCATTGCAATAGATCGATCTTAGGTTGCTTGCGTACTTTAAAGTTTAAAACGGGTGGAAATACCTAAAATTTTAATAAAGGTAAATTCCTTTGAAAATCACGGTGTACATTTGAGTACATTGCAATTTATAATTAAACTGATATGTTAGGATT
This sequence comes from Parnassius mnemosyne, assembly GCA_963668995.1. Taxonomy (NCBI): domain Eukaryota; kingdom Metazoa; phylum Arthropoda; class Insecta; order Lepidoptera; family Papilionidae; genus Parnassius; species Parnassius mnemosyne. Next base: position 39,401,732 of record CAVLGL010000104.1, on the reverse strand, counting down.
TTCGTGAAATACATTTTTAATTTTGCGTTAGTTAAATATTACAATGCCTCGTTGTATTTCACCTTTATTATGGGAACTAAAGCGCTGCATGCGAGGGGATGTTATACCCTGTTCAGCTTTGTTTAATACAGGGCGGATATGTTTAATTCCCGTCTAACCATCACAAAGCCGAAAGATATGTCATTGCAGAAATCCTACAGGGAGAAATCAATAACTGTACGAAATTGGAACATCAAACGGATAAGCAAACAAAATTGCTGTGCAATATCTTCTTTGATCAAAACAAAACAATGCCAAAAATGGTGTTTATATTGTAATGTGGATGAAACTTCTTTGTTGAATTGTTTTTGCACTTAAACCTTAAATATTTGACTATCCCTAATGCCTGTATCATAACAGGTTGTCGTTGTGTACCTTACTACATGATCACGGCATGATGATAAAAGTCCACTGCTGAACATAGGTTAACATATATTTTAAATTCGGAAATTTCATCACTTCATAACGTACTACAAATTATGACAAATTAATATAAATCAGCTCAAAACTAAATAAAGGAGCATATTCTGACCATGGACGAATTGATGATACTATGTAAATATAATGAGAAACCTTTTGTGTCAATAGCAAAACAATACTGTGAGTGTCAGCGCTCATTACCGGTTACTTCAGGGACAGTATGTGTTAATAATATGGACAAAAAGAACCCCCCTCCTACTTATACGTAGATCACTCAATAAGTTTTGAGATATACAAAAAGTATTCTATATACTATTTATATTTATTTAACATCTTTTCAAAATATTCTCCATCATTCTCTTTACAACGTTCCATTCGCCTGAACCAACTCTGAAAACACTTTTGCCAGTCTTGATCTGACAGGTCGGAAATCGCTTCTTCGTAGGCAGCCACAGCTTCTTTGGCGCTTGAAAAAAACTTGCCTTTTATTTTTTCTTCGACTCCTGGGAACAAAAGTAAATCACAAGGAGTTAAGTCAGGGCTGGAGGGTGGGTGACTTAGAGTTTCAACACCAGATTCCTTAATAAATGTTTTTGTTCTAAGGGGAGTGTGTGAAGATGCGTTATCGTGATGCAGCATGATTCTCTGAAGCCCGGTCCCCGGTCTTTGGTCTTCTCTTCCGCACAGCTTGAAAAGCTTTGGGTAATGCAACTGGGGTATACTATTCAGAATTAATAGACTTACAATTTTCCAGCATTGGCGTCGATAAATGTCCGCTCCAAGAAAAAAAAACTAGCCACCATTTTTTTGCCAACTTTGCAGTTTTGTCAGTAACTGTCCTTCTGAGTTGACGCATACCGATGATTGCCTTTTATTTTCCAGATCATGTTGATAAATCCATGTCTCTTCACCAGGAACGATTTCTGAAACACGCCTAGATGCCCCGTTTTCAAAACGCAGACGCATTTCATGGCATCAATCCACACGAGTCTGTTTTTCGGTTTCAGAGGGCAAACGAGGGGTCCATCGACAACAAAGTTTCCTCACTCCAAGATGTTAATGGAGGATGGTGTGAATGCTCCCGGAACTAATGCCTACAACCTTTTCGATGTCCGTATATGTGATTCGTGGGTTCTTTGGTCACCTTTAAGATTAATTGAACCCCTTTTGAATTTAGCAAAGTACCTAAAAATTATTTCACGTGATGGAACTGAGTCCCATAATGCTGACTGTAACCGTTGTAAACTTAAATGTTCGGTTGAACCAAATTAAAAATCATAATATATCATAGCACGCAAATGTTCACGGTTAAGATCCATCGTTTTAAATGAAAAGCGCGGGAAGCGTTGCAGGAAAATTAATAGAACTTAGTTTTTTTTAATATTGACCAATTGGCTTATGAAGTTCTATTTTTAAATAAAAAAAACATATAACACGGGTGCGTTCCATTTTGAAATTTTGAGCATCTCAAAACTTATTGAATGACCGACGTTAACTCCATGACAGTTTGAGAAAAATAAATAATTTGAATAACTTAAATGTTAGCACAAATAATATTGTTGTGTACAGTGATGATATAGGTAAAAAATTAGGTTTAGTGTTAAATAACGGTCTAAAGAAACACCAAATTACAATTTATTGTATGCCTGGAGCAACATTGAAACAAATTATAAATAAAATTCTAATAAGTAATCATAATCATGTATTGGGAGAAGGGGCAATATGAATAAAAAAAAAACAATTATTGGATTATATTGAAATTCTAAATAATTTAAATGTTCACAAGATTGTTTTGTTTACATTGCCTTACTTATGAGGTCTGCCACAAGAAAATAAATCAAGACATGACTTAAATATCTAAATGAATAATTTAATATGCAATAATAAACTTAAACTGAAATATTATTTTAGTAATTATAAATTTTATTTAATTGACTTAAATGACTTAAGGAAGAAGTTTTTGACAAAATATAGGTATTACCTATCAAAGTATAGTTTAAGATTTGTAGCAAATACGCTATGTTATTATTTATATTTCAAATCACCCAATCATTTGGCTACCTTGACACCTGCTTCTTTGAGCAACAAAATAATTTTACATTTGATTTGGAACCAGTTCCAAGTAATTTAAATTAGATAATAAGACAATAGAGGTAATCTCTAGCAAAGATAATTTGAGTAGCTTAGAATATAACTTACCAACACATTATTGCGTAATTTCACAAAATAGCAATAATAAAAACTGTATGAGCCTAGTGCATCAAAATAAACAAGGTATGTTTTTTTATAGAATAAGGGTAGCAAACGAGCACACAGTCCACCTGATGGTAAGTAGTTGATGTGACCCATAGACATTTACATTTATCCTCAATAAAGAATTAAAATGCAGATGCGTCGTTACCCGTGAGGACTAAGATGAAACGCCTCTTTTCCAGTAAAATGGGTTTCTGGTTCTCTACACTCACCATACGAAACGCAGCAGTGTCAAGCTGCCATTTTACGCTGGAATTCTGTGAGAGCGTGGTCCTTTCCCGCTCGAGCCGATCCATTCGTGCTACAACTATACTACTAATATAGCTGCAGCATGGCTCTACCACGTATATATGTTAGGCAAAGATTTAGAAATTGAATTATTTTTAAAAAGTAACAATATACATATTTTATGTATTACTGAACATTGGTTTAAAAATACAATTCTTATTTGATTACTTAATACAAATTTGGTAATCACCAGGTGGTCAGTTTGTTCAATAGAGATACTAAATTACGTGGTGGCTCCTTAATATTAGCTAATAAATCCTTATCATGTAAAGAACTACAAGACATTAAGAGCCTTTCTATTGAGCGTAGTGTAGAAAAGGCATGTGCTGAGATTGAGCACTTTACTGTTGTCAGTGTTTACAGACCCGCATGTTCAAGTTGTGATACCTTTGAGAAAATTATGAAAGAAGTTTTAGTTAAGTTTAACAAACAGAATAAATCTCTTGTAGTGTATGGCGACTTTAATATCAATTTCCTGGAAACTTCTTCCATCAGTATAAAATTTTTGCTCATTGTTAAAATCCTATAATCTTGATAATTTATTCTTTGAAGCTACGCGTATTGCAGGGTGTAGTGCAATCCATATACTATAATCCATATATAATCCATATACCAATCAACAAATCAATAATTCAAAATCTTAGCTCAGATCACTGTGGACAACTGGTTTCATTACCTCATATGCACTTTAAAAAAGGTAATTTAGATAACTGTGTTTGTTCTTATTAATGCTAAATGCCTGGAGAGATTTAGAAGTAATATGGTAAAAATACCTTCCATGGCTTACTATAAGAACAATGCAGACTATTTATACAGAGAATTATTTACCCTTATAAGCAATGAATTTAATAAAACATTTACCTCTAAAATATTCTCTAGCAACAGTCGCAAGGCATTTAATAAGTGGGAGACAGGAGGATTTCATAAAAGCAGACGAAGATTATATGACCATGATATATCAAATAATTTTTCCGATTCTTTTAAAGTATAAGTCAAAAATTATTCTAAAAATTTTAAAAGTATTTGCTCCAAAGCCAAATCGTTACTTATTAGCAACAAAATTAATACGGCTTAGAATAAAATTAAAACGACGTGGAGTGTAATTAAAAGCGAAACCGGTAAAGACAAACCTCGTAAATCAAACTCAATTAAAATTATGAATGAATCGACTTAATCAAATCAAAAAGTTGCAGCGGTGTTTGAGAAATATTTCACTTATGTTATATCTATCTTGACAACAAAATGTTAATACCTGTTTAAAATAATTTCGATTTGAAAAATTAATATCGCAAGATATTGTAAAATACTTCAAAACAATTGATGTGAAGAAAACCGCAGATTTGTTACAGTTATTGCGTCCATAATAGATTTAGTTGCACCTTGCTAGCGTCTTGCTATTATTTTTAATACTTGTATCGATTCAATAATAACACACTAGTGTTTCTAGTACATTGGACCCCGCCAATTTTAGTCCTATTTCTGTACTACCAACGCCCAGTAAAATTTTTGAAAAAATAATTTTGGATCAATTTTTTTTTTATACAAATTAATTACTTCATCAAAAACCAATTTGGTTTTACAAGGGGTTGCTCGACGCCTGACGCTGGTGTTGAGCTTATGAAATATATATTTTAGTGCCTGGGAGAATTCACACGATGCCTTAGGTATTTTCTGTGACCTTTCCAAGGCTTTCGATTGTGTTCATCATGATACATTAATCAGGAAACTACAACATTACGATGTAAAAAGTTGGCGCTTAAACTTATTACTTCATATAACAACAACAGAACTCAAAAAGTCGTGATCAATGGTAAAGGTTCCTCCGGACCGGTAGTATCAATGGGCGTTCCTCAGGGCTCGATTCTTGGCCCATTCTTGTTCTAAATATATATTAATGACTTACCTTATCTTGTAGGGGACAATCACGATATAGTAATTTTTGCTGACAATACCTCTTTAATTTTCAAACACAAACGACAGTCAATTAATTATGGCGATGTAAATAATGCTCTATCAAAATTAGTAAATTGGTTAAACGCCAACAATTTGTTATTTGCAGCTATATTTGTTTTGCAAAAGAGAGCCGTACGGGTGATTTATAACCTAAATTGTAAAGAGCTCCTGAGAGAAAAAGTTAAAGAAATAAACATATTAACTTTGGCATCGCAATATATTTATCAAAATGTAATTTATGTACATAAAAACATAAATAGCTTTAATAAGAATATGGATGTTCATACTTTAAAAACTAGGAACAAACATAAGCTTGTAATGCCAGTTACTAGACTCCACATAGTCAGTAATTCATTTATGGGGCAATGTATACGCTTTTACAAAAAAAATCCCAGAATATGTTAAAGTTTGTCAATAAACAACTTTCAAAGTTTTATTGAAGAAAAACTGTACAAAAAGGGTTATTATAATATCAAGGAATACATGCATGAAAATAACCCCTGGGAATAAGATGATCGCCACCATGCTGGTTATATGATATAAAAATTGTATAAACAAAGTTATTGTTAAGTGAAATATGTTTAAAATAAAGTCCCGAAGTAAAATAAATAAAAAAATGACTTTCAATAAGTATTATGTAATAATCAATATTGAGTAAAAATAATTCTATTCAATTCTATTCTAGGCCTCCCAATAGATTTCTTCATTGTGAGAATTTTAACATAGTTACAACGGTTGTCAGGTGTGTTGGCAACCGCAGTTTTTATTTATTTTTAGTTGTAATCAGAATGATGCTCCCATCTTCTTTTTTTAGTTTACCTCTGTTGCCTCTCAGTAGACACGGGACAATATAGAGTAATGTATATTCTTACACCGCCAATACGCCGTTACTGATACGGATACTGTAACTGGTCCGGTGTTTTATAATATAAGCAGCAGAGCAATAAATATTTTCTGTTCATGAAATATCCATGCTGCAGCGTATCCTGGCTGCAGCACGACTGGGTCGGTTCAATCGAAGAATCTCACTTAGAATAAAATTAACATTAATTGCAGCATTATACTTCGGGCTGTGAATGATGAGGCATTCCATGTTAGTGCTTAAGGCTGACGGCGCATCTGTATTTAAATCCTTAATTGAATTAAAGTTGGCAAAAAATTACTTTGCGTACATCTGCTCGATAAAATAAAATGATGTGTCTTACCTAGTTTGAAGAGCACCTCCTACCCTCCTTCAATTGCGTGCACTATCCCCGTCACCACTAATCTCAGCACCACTACTCCCAACACTACTACACTAGGAAAGACACACCACTGACGACAATACGATAAAGATAAGTTGGATATTCGTCAAAAGTCAGGTGTTTACAAACTTGTTTCCGACGATTGCCGAACGACGACGAAAAACGGCGTGCGTTTACGTGGGTCAGACTGGTCGCAATTTCGAGACACGTTATAAAGAGCACTTAGCCACGTACATGAATTGCAATCCCGATAAATCACATTTTGCCAAACATCTTTTGGACACTGCACACAACCTAGCCAAAGACCACTCCTTTAAAGTCTTACATACGTGTAATAAAGGGCTACGGCTGTATGTGCTGGAACAGTTAGAGATATTAAAAAGTAATAATAGTAACGTTGCACTGCTGAATGAACAAACAAATGTTACTAACTCACCTCTCTTAAATATCTTTAAGCCTGCTCTCTAATAATAGAGAGCCTCGCAATATGGTCGTTTATCACCCTCACGGTGATCGGTGGTTACGTGGTTGGAGGGTAGGCAGGCGTTGCGCGGCGGTTTATTTTTAATTTTACAAACGGCTGCGTAAGTCCGGCGGTGATTGGTGGCGTGTTTTATCGTATGACGCAATCGCTCGCTCCTTAAGTAGGGAGCGTTTTCGTCAGCGGTCTGTATAAATAGCAGTTGTTTTGGCTCGCCGCTCACTTAGCGGTTAGCCACCGTAGAGTCTATATCACCTGAGGATGCCTCGTGTAGAGGCGAAACACGTGTCGTAGTGTCGTCAGTGGTGTGTCTTTCCTAGTGTAGTGGTGTTAGGAGTAGTGGTGACGGGGATAGTGCACGCAATTGAGGGAGGGCGGGAGGTGCTCTTCAAACTAGGTAAGACACATCACTTTATTTTATCGAGCGGATGTACGCAAAGTAATTTTTTGCCAACTTTAATATAATGGACTTCCGCAAAGTAACGCCTGATTCTATTAATTATCCTTAATTGAAAATAATTCTAGTCTATGGGCCACAGCATCCTCTTACCACAAGGTTGACTGTGTACTCGTTTTTCACCACATAAATCTCTTTCTTAACTATTATCAAGTACTTGACTAAAACCGCTACCTGATGGTAAGTTGTCACTGATGATAAATCAATTTAATTTAAATAAATTAAATTAAATTTAATTCATAAACTGACAATATACAATTGCGTTATCCATTTTCATTTGAAAAATAATTTATTTTGTAGTATATATTGGAGTGTCATCGCTGAAATGCATCATGGAATGTAATTATATTGGATTTAAATACCATTCAAACCGAAACACTTTAGTAAATACATGAAAGCAACTCTTAGGTATAAAAGTATCCATTAAAATCTTTAAAATATATTCTACATTATAAGTGCATTTTCAGTATCTATCCGTACGGGGATTAACAAAACTCAACGTGGTTTAAAATTGATCCTCTCAATATCGTAGCGGCAGTTAATTACTTTTGAATATTCATAAGCCAGTAAATCTCTCCCCAGCGCTTGCTTTTAAATTTTTATATAAATATGGTTAGGTGTGTAAAATACCCCAACGTTTTATAAATGCAGAGCTAAATTATTTTTTGGGCACTCCTGTCATTAGGGTTGCAAACTTTTTTAAATCAAATCTAGTATTTTGAGACTATTATCTTTTATATATAGCTTAAATCACCATTCTACCAATGAAATGTTTTCAAATTACCTTGTAACAGCAAGTGTGGTGTAAGGCTGTCTCTACTGATGGAAAGATGACCTGATAACATATGACAAAAGTCAATATATACAGATGGCTTGGGACCGTGCTTTGTGGCATTCCTTTTAGTTGGCCTTTTGCTCTAGGTTCAGCAGTGGACGTTGTGGTTGTCTGTAATGACAATAATGATGATGTCACTATGACCTGTAAAAATATAGTTCATGAAATAAATAAATCTATTATATTCAAATTGTAATTTGGTACAATTTTCAATCCAGTCAATGGTTTTAGCAAGCCATCCCTACAACCGTAGAGGCCAACGTTCAGCAGGAAAATATTTCAGACTGATGAAGAAGATGAAGGTGTTCTTAAACAAACATTTTAAGGTATATTTTGCTGCTTTAATTATTAGACAGCAGACATTATTAAAATATATAAGTTACGCTTACTATAATTCTTTTAAAATTTGAGTATTCGGATCCCAAATATAGTAGAATATTCTGAAATTACATTCTCTTACTATATTTTGTAGTGCAGTTGGCAACCCTAGCTGTCATTAACCCTCATAAATTTATTCTTAATCTGGCCTAATGGGTTAGATCATCATAACTTCAAGGTCATCCTCAATAGGCTTTTTTGCGGTAAAACAGTGTCCTTTATCATTTTGGCGTCAACACCAGCTAGGATCAAGAATCAAGAACTAGCTAAATTTAAGTAAAAAAGCGTATCATTTGGGTATTAATATCGATTTCAATGTAGTAAACATTATAAATATATACAGATTGTTTTTTAGCATTTAAGCTTTATTTTTATTTCATAGTTATTTTTCCTTTCATTATTAGAAATACTTCAAATTTAGAATTTTACATTGTACATGTTTTTTTTTCTATGAAACTGAAGTGACAATCCTGCATATCCACCAGATGTGAATAACACATTACACAGTAAGTGAATGCTGTGACACATCTCATCACCTTCCTATATAAGAATAAAAATGTAGATATGTTGCCTATAGAATGCTTCAATAAAAAGGATTTCTGGTTATCTACACTCACCATACGAAACGCAGCAGCTATATTACGTTGATATTCCTAGACAGCGTGGTTTTTCCCCGGTCGAGATGACTTATACCTACTAAAACTGTAATATAGCTGTTGCGTAACTCCTTTACGTTAAAAAAGGTCTAGTGCTACCCAAACATCGATAATCATAACTACGCAAACATTATATTACTAATAGATGTACATTTAAAATATTATTTAAAAAATCAGGTAACAAATTACTGCATTTTTGTAAGATATTCTACGTAACTGAAAGTAGCTAACGAAATTAACGTCATATTCTTCATTACATTTGTGCGTCATGAAAACTTAAGTGAATAGTATCTAATCAATATTCGAAACACATACTATACGTTTTCCTTGTAATTTGAAACATCGAATAAGGTTATCTTAACTAGTTACTTATTTATTAACGTAGACAATCTACTTTGAGTTGAGTTTTATTGTGGCCTTAATAAAATATGGAATACTAATTAAGTAGTTAATATTATAGTATTACGTGGTGAACCATGCTGCAGCTATATTAGTAGTGGTATAGTTGTAGCACGAATGGGTTGGCTCGACCAGGGAAGGACCACACTCTCACAGAATACCAGCGTAAAATAGGAATTTAACTCTGCTGAGTTTCGTCGTATGTTGAGTGTAAAGAACCGGAGATTCTTTTACTGGAAACGTGGCGTTACATCTCAAATGCATCTGCATTTTGATTCGTAATCGAGAATAGATGTAGTTGTCTATGAGCCGTAGCAACCACTTACCATCAGGTGGACTGTGTGCTCGTTTGTCACCCTTATCCTATAAAAACAAAACATATTATATTGGGTTGGTCGATACTAGTGGCTTTTTATTGCTTAATATACAGCAGTTTAATATATATGTTTAGTTTGGATGACAATGCATGGTTAGCTAAGTGACGTCATACTAAATCCAATATTGCGGACGGCTCAAGATGGCTGTCTTGTTATTTTCTATGGACTACCATGACATGGGTATCAAATGAAAGGGTTTGCTGAGAAAAATACGAAAATAAAATGACTTCGATCTGAATGCAATATAATATAAATAAAATAATGTCCAGGTTCAACTCTTCAAGGAGATGGTGTACTTACTAATACTAGACTAAGTAATAAGACATAGAAGGGTCGCATATTAACTAATATTGGTATGGTATGGTACCGTGGGCAAATTCTAGCGGTGGTGAAGAATCTCAAAGTGGCGGAAAACAAAACGGCCGTACATTCAACATATTTCAGAGCGAGCTACTGGTGTAGAATCCTGGCTATTACATTGTGTCTGTGCAAGTACTCAGGGTCAGAAAGCGCCGGACAACCGGAGATGACATGCCTAAGTGATTCACCGGGATGGAGACAAACTCGATAGATGATATCTACGCGCCATCCTTTAGTATACTTACTTACTTACTTATCTTCACGCACAATCCCTGACGGGGTAGCCAGAGAGAACAGATCGCCAAGTGTCACGATCCTTACATATCTCTTTCGCTTCTTTCAGATTCATTATCTTCTTCATACATGTACGTCTAGGTATCCGAGTACTCTTGACCCTACCCTCTTCGAGCAATTTGCTCACATGGTCTTCGAAAGTTAAATGTGCGGCGTTACTATGGCCGACCGAAAGCGAAACGAAGAGATTCGCAATATGGCAGGTTTGAAAGATGACCTTATCACAAAAATTGATAAGGGCGTGCTTCGGTGGTTTGGGCACGTTGAGCGAATGAGTGAAGACCGAATGGTGAAGAAAATATATAGCGCGAAAGTTAATATTAAAAGGTGTCGAGGTAGACCGAGACTAACTTTCGAAGACCATCCCTTAGTATGTATTTCTGATAATTGTTGGTCTTAATAACTTGATCCTGTAACGCACAGACAAAACCCTCGGTTTCCCCAAAGAGGGCCCCGAAACTTAACCAGTGTAGGGAGGCGACTGTGGCTACAAAAGGCTCATGTAAAGCCTTGTAGAACCTCCCATGGATCTTCTTCTCCTTCTATTTGGTCCCATGGTCGGAAATTCTCTGTACTGTCGGATCTTGCCATTGCTCGTTGGCTAAGGATAGAGGGGTGCGCTTTTTATCACAAGAAATGACGTCCTTACAGAAATGATCTCGCCAGGAAGTAATTACGGAAGCTGCACACTTCGCGATTATGCATGGTGAGCACGCTTAAAAAGCCACACCCGCCATGATTCCATGGCATGCTTTATCACTGACGATCTCGGGTGGTGCATCTCATAGGACATTATAACAGTGCAGACTTTTCTATCCATAGCGTTCAGTTCGGTCCGAGTCTACCAGAGTAAGCCAAAGGTATACAAGAGGACAAGCATGACCCAACCGTTATACACACGCCTGTGTTTTATTCACGCCCGACAAAAGGCTGTTAAGCACATTGGTCAAGCGCGCAAAAAACAGATTGCAAACTTATTGTTTTATGTCCGCCTCATCGATACCTATGTTCTGTGACATACCCAAGTATCGGTATGTTTCATCCTCGGAAAGGGTCTTATGTTGATGGGCATAGGCAACTATATGCCCTCAGAGCTAGCAACCCTACCCCTTTCGACATGGCGGGCCGCACATTTATCCATTCCCAGCTCCATTATAATAGAATTTCTAAAATCACGAGTGATGTTCAGCAATTCCATAAGATGGGAGCGACTGGAGGCGAATATCTTGAGTTCATCCATATAGAAAAGTTAGGTCACTTTTGTGCCTCCTTTCCTAGGCTGAAATACCCTCCAGTTAAGGGTTCAGAGAGAGGCAGAACCAGATAGGACTAAAACAATCACCCTGGAATATACCCCTACTTATCCTTATGTGGTTCTCCGCAGCCGTCATCCGCTCACCTACATGATAAAGGATCGTACTCCACTACCTCATACAATGTCCAAGGAAGTCTTTAACTGTACAGTCAACTTTGTACAGCTCGAGGGCCCTCTTCAGGTATGGACATTCAAACATGACACGGAGTCGAATGCCTTTTTGTAGTACATCCAGGCGGAGGAGAAGTTCCGCTGGTAACGTTTAACCACCTTGCCAATGACCGTGTCAACAAGGAGTGATCCCTTGGTTCCACGACCACCGCCCTGACGTCCATTTTGTGCGCGCGACATAACGTCATTTAAGTTCAGTTGACGAGTGATTCTCGTGCTCAAAATGGATGTTAGTGTCTTGTTTATGGTAGGTAGACATGATGTGATAGGGCGGTATTTGCTTAGGTCTGTGGTATACTGGTCTTTTGGAATGAAATGAGTGACCCCAGAAGTGAAGAGGCTCGGGAGCGACTTCTGGTCAAGAGCCTCATGCAACTGTCCGGCGAGCATAGCGTGACACACCACGAACCTCTTCAGCCAGTAGTGACGCAGTCCGTCGATCTCCGGACTTTTTCAGTTCGGTTCCCTTCGGTTCACCTCAGCTAAATTGTCCGGCATTATGATGACGGGGTTTATGGGCATAATATTAGCACATTGACTCGTCACAACTTCCGTCCAAGGGTCCTTGTTGTGGTTTACGGGCTCTGACCACAGGCCGCGCCAGAATGCGACAATGTTGGCCTGATATGGTGCTGAGCCCGTTCCACGTACCATTGGTTGGTCCATTAATTTATAGAGCGTCTTCTGATTACTCTGAAAGAGACGTTTCTGGTTGAGCTATGTCGACCTCTCGGTATATCGCCGAGTCCGCTTTCCCCTTGCAGTATTTCCATCTAATGGTAAGTGGAAGCTTTAGTTCATAGACATCTACATTTATCCTCAATTAATAATCCAAATGCAGATGTATTGTCACTCCTGAGGACTGAGATGGATTGCCTCGTTTCCAGTAATATGAATCTCTGGTTCTAGAGAAGGTAGACACTGACTATACGAAATACAGCAGCATTAAGCTGCTATTTTACGCTGGTATTCTGTGTGAGCGTGGTTCTACCTTGGTCGAACCGAGCCACTCATGCTACAACCACAATATAGCAGCAGCGTGGCTCTACCACATTAAGTCTTATACTTAATGTGGTGGAGCCACATTAAGTCTAAGACTTAATGTGAAATTACTCGCAATGCAAGCAAATGCTCGATCTAAAATAATTCTACAAGATTAGACCTCGAGCACCGTAATGCGGCTCTTGCATACCTTTGTGTTTTTGCGGCCTACCGTTTTACCGATATAGCACTTCCATTTGCATTTTAGAAACGGTTAAGCAAGTACGTTTATATTTATGTAGAGCTTTACTATTACATAAATGAGAATATATTATTACATAGAACTAAAGGGCACGTTGTACATTTAATTCAATTGTTAATTCTTACGTATTTCTTTCTGTCTTTGCAATATTTTGTTTAAATATCTTAAACACATGTTTTAAATTGGATGGTACATATACCGCCGAGAATTGCCCTTTACAACTTATAGGTTTCGGCGGGGACTAAAGAAGTTTGCGTGAGTACTTTGTGGCTCTAACCTAAAGTAAATTCCTGGAGCTATGAAGCAGTTAGTCTGCAGCGCTACTCTAGTGTTACTAGATATATATATATATAGATATATATATATATATATATATATATATATGTATATATTATCTTCATTTAAATATGTATGTAAATGAATAGAAATAAGAATAAATTATACTTATATTTTATTCACAGTGGTAGAGCCACGCGGCAGCTTTTGCTGTCGCACGGTTGGGCCGGCTCGAACCGGGGTGGTATCACGAACTCACAGAAAACCAGCGTGAAGTAGAGGTTTACCTTTGCGTTTCGCTTGGTGAGTGCAGGTGGCCGGAGGGTGACACGAGGGTCCTCACGGGTGACAACGCATCTACATTTTGATTTGTGGATTTGTGTTGAATGGAGGATAGATGTAGATGTCTATGGGACGCAGCAACCACTTACCATCAAGCGGATTGTGTGCTCGTTTGTCACCCTTATCCTATAAAAAAAATAAAAAAAATAAACTTATATGTTAATTGTTAACTGCAACTTATAGCCAATTTGTATTAAGTAGCGTTATGTTAATTACTAAGTACGCCCGCTGTTATCTACTTGATTTATAATATATAAAACTATTTCGCTTTCCCAATAGGTTTGCTAGAAGAGAACTTTTATTAGGGTTAAGCTCGCCTTTGTACATCTTATTTGAATATTTAATAATTGTTACCAACTTACAGTGTGTAAAATAAAGAATAAAAAATAAATAAAGAAAGAATACTATAAGACACACAAGTGCCTAAATTCTTAATATCACATAGAATTTCTGTACTGATATGTAAAAATATTATTTTTACTACAACACGGTAACCTACTACTCGGCTGAGCTATACTCGGATTATGAGAGCTACCAAAGAAGGCTTCTTGGAAACTGTCAAGAAATGCAATATCCATTATCTTGGTAAAGCTTTGTGTGTCCACTACATTTTGTAAAATCTTGCACCGTCTAAACCAGAATCTTTTGTATATTTCTTTGCATCTAACAGATTTTTCATTCATTTTGCATTTTTATAAGGTACGAGTATGTTAAAATGTCGTAAATTTAGGCATTGTGATATATAATTTTTCCCTTGTGTAATTTATTTATGATTTATTCCACAAAATACAATATTGATATATAAAAGATAAGCAATACATAGCAAAAGGAATGCTGGTAGCGTGCACGACCCAGTGCAAATGCTAATGCCGATTTTTAAAAAAAAATCCATGTTAGCCAAATATTCCAAATTTTTATATATAAAACTCATAATATTATTTATCATTTGGTATCACAAAACTTACACATTTTGGTTTTCAATATTTAATGCCAAATTATTTGTGCGGAACTAATCTAAAATCTTATACAGAGTACCACATACTTCAATATGGTTGACCTCAGTAAAGTATTCTAACTTATAAAACTAAGTGAATTACCGTCTGCATACAATATAATATTAGTAAGATATAAAGACTTATACAAATATTTTTGTCAGCATTATAATATAATAAAGAGACATACGTATATTCGCTTTTAAGTTATAGCTTTACGTTAATTAGCTATTATTTGGTGAACACCGAGGTCGCCTTACAACGATCTCTTATTTGCTTTGAACGTGACGTGACTGCATACAAATCAAGCGCAGCATATTCAGTAACAAAAATTGTTATCGATGTTTATACGTATGATAATTCGTTCATTCCTTAATTCCTAACCATCTATCAAAGGTCCACTGTACTGAACTGAACATAGATCTTTCCCATAGATTGCCTCATAGGGTTGCCATTTGCCATAGTTTCACGTTTGGCAAGTGGGTGGGCGAGCAACCACAGTTTTTTATTATTTTGAGATGTTATCAATAATATGCTAATCGATGACTGCGCAATCCATTACTTGTTACCTATTTAAAACAAGTCGCTTAGTCTAGCATGATATGAATACACGATAGGTTGTTTTCATGTGCAATAACTTTGTAGAGAAAAACATTTCAGGGCTTTCAAAAGAAAGCAGTAAACTACCTCGTTTACATCGTGTTTTAAATATCCTAACTGTAGATAGGAAGCAGCATCAAAAGTGCGAAGCCTCGACAAATAACAGACAACGTACACAGTGAGAAAATAAGGATAACGTTGCAAAATTTATTCATTTACAAACTCAGTTAAAGAAGAATTTTTTTCAAAATATATAAAGAATCATATAATATACTTTAATTTGTAATAAAATTAACAAAAGTGAAAAGGGAACAACCCCACAATTTTTTTTTTCAAATAAACGAAGTTTTAAATGGTTTTTGCTCAGTTTGAAGTTTTGCCGGTCAATTTGTGTGAAAACAACTTGAATACTCAGTTTCACTACCTTACTTTGAATTAATTCTAGCAGTACTTACCTATGTATACTGTACGTTTATCAATAACTGAAGAATATTTGTAATTTATTACTATGCTTTAATTAATGCCCTTGTATTTTAAGAATTATAAGACTTGTACGATTTTTAACAGTAAGTAATATTTTTCTATCCCTAGCCAATATCGATTACAGCTGTAACTGAAATGGTTATAGTTATGCCGTTGCGGACAAAATAATTAAAGCCAACCATGATAAACTTGTAAAAATTCTACCACCTTATATCTTTGTTATTAACTGTTATTAAAAGCTAAAGTGGCAATGGGCCTGCCATATAGCGCGAAAAACCGACGACCGATGGCGAAAAAAGGTTCTCGAGTGGCAGCCTCGTACCTGTAGGCGAAGTGTAGGGCGACCCCCTCCCCCCTCTTGATGGAGTGACGATGTGATAAAACATGCAGGAAGTCGAAGGATGCAGGTGGCTCAGGACCGTGCTTTGTGGCATTCTTTGGGGAGGCCTATGTTCAGCAGTGGACTTGTGAAGGGCTGTCAAGACGATGATGATGATGAAACCAAATAGAACTCTATCGTACTAGATATTATAACGTGTAGAAATTTGTAGGTGGCCTTTTTGGAATAGGAGTCTGTCTGAGCGTAGCAGTAGCTGTGCTTGCACTGCTATGTTCCACTCGGAAAGGTATAGAGTACCAATATATATATTCTGTGAGGAATTCCATCTAATTCCTCAGAGATGACGACGTGTCTTACGACGACCTTGTTTGTTTAAAGTTGGTTGCAGCTGTCCATGGGCTGTAGTAGCCTTTTATCATCAGGTGGACTGTAAGTTAGTTTGCCACTTAAGTTTTATCAAACATAGCTTTTCAATTATTATGAGGTTTTATTTATAGCTATTATAAGACTTGTACAGTTTTTTTAACAATTTTTATTGTGAAAACTTTTTTGCAATCGTTGTGATTTGAGACTCGATGAAAAGCAAAAGCGACACTAAAAGCAGACAAATATATTATTTACGAGTATAAGATTTAGCCTGCGAGAAAATGATATACAATACAGTAAACAGTGTTTCCTATTACCTCGGTCTCTTTTTCTGAAGGTTTCACTTTTATCGCGTGTATACTGCACACAGTTTTTTCTTTTCCTGGCCATTATCGAACACACCTGGAACTTTAGTTCAATCCGAAGTTATACTGTGGCGGACAATTTAAGCAAAGCAACTTATTTACTACTGAGCACAGAACTAGATAGAACTGTATATGGTAATGCAGTAGTGTATACTGAATGGAGCTGTATGGTGTAGTACTACTAAGTACTATTCTTCTTAACTTATAAATGATGATGTGCGTTAGATTTCGACTCACTGAGCATGTTTTGATATAAAAAATTTATACCTTTTGTGACATATTTAGGTTATAATTTTAAAAAAAATATTACACTACGCCGTCGCCGGTCTGTGTATTTTACATCTGTTATATTATAAGAGAAAATTATACTGCTACTTAACGGGGACTATAAGATCTTTCTAGCATTCTAATAACACCCACGGATAAATGTTGGGTAAATAAATATCTTACTCCGCCACCACACAACATATTCTTATACTATTACCTTTACAGCCTATGATAAGGCGTACATAATCATATAATAAGTTACGGTATAAAAAAAAACAGATTTAATGTGAGTGAATTTTGACCTTGACGCCACGCCCGACAAAAGGCTGTTAAGCACTTTGGTCAAGCGTGCATAAAGCAGATCCCAAGTTGATTGTTTCATTTCCGCCTCGTCAATACCTATATTTAGTGACATACCCAGGTATTGGTATGTTTCAGCCTCAGAAAGGGTCTTTATGTTGATGCACATAGATAAATCTAAGCCCTCAGAATTAACTCTACCCCTGTCAAACATGGAGAACCGCACACTTATCCATCCCCAGCTCCATTCTTATCGAATTGCTATAATCACAAATAATGTTCAGCAATTCCGTTATATTGGAGCAACTGGAGGCGAATAATTTGAGATAATTGATATAAAATAGGTGGGTTACATTTGTACTTCTTTTCCGAAGCTAAAATCTCCTCTCGGAGCCCTCCAGTAAGGTACTGAGATGGTTTAGAGGAAGGCAGAACCAAATTGGACTCAAACGTCCGCGTTGGTGAATGTCCTTATGAGGTTCTCCGCAGCCGTCATTCGTTCACTCAGATGACAAAGGATCGTATTTCACTGCCCCATACATGGCACTAGAAATTCTCTAATTGTACAATGAACCTTGTACAGCTTGAAGACCCTCTTCAGCCATGCTTGCACCGAGTCGAATGCCTTTCTGTAGCATATGCAAGTCGCGAAGAAGTTCCAAAAGTTGCGTTTAACCACCTTGCCAAAGACCGCGTCAATGAGGAGTAGTTCTTTTTTCCACGATAACCACCTTTACATCCATTTTGAGCACGCGACATCACCTGATTTGAGTTCAGGTGACGAGTGGTTTTTGCGCTCAAAATAGATGTTATTTTCTTGTATATGGCAGGTAGAAAAAAACTCGAGAGAAACTTCTGGTCGAGAACCTCTTGACCCTGTCGAGGGAGCACAGCGTAGCACACTACGAACCCCTTCATCCAGTAGTGATACAGTCCTTCGAGCTCCGGAATTTTCCAGTTCGGAGCCCTTCGGACCGCCTCAGCTACATTGTTCGGCATTATGATGACGGGGTTTATGGGCATAATATTAGTACTGTGACTCGCCACAACTTCCGTCTAAGGGCTAAGTAGCTATGGTTTACGGGCTCTGACCACAGGCCGCGCCAGAATGCGACAGTATCGGCCTGATTCGCTACTTGGCCCGTTCTACGTACCATTGGTCATCCAATGATTTATAGAGCCTCTTCTGATCACTCTGAAAGAGACGATTTTGGTTGAACCGTGTTGACCTCTCAGTATATCCTAAATCCGCTTCCCCCAAGCAGCGATTCTCTGCTTCAGATCATCTATACACTCCGTTAGTTTTTGCGTAATATCCGGCTGGGATAAACGGACATTAGTCCCAGCAAACGCCACAATTCTTGGCCTGTTGTTTCCCTATTTTGAAACTTGTCAGTCTGCTGATGAAGGCTGTTTTTAATTCCTAAAGGATCATTAGAACCTCTGTAAGAAAAATAAAAGAATTATAGTTAATATTAAAATAATAAATGCAAATTAAAAGTAAAATGAATAAAAACGAATGAAAGTAGCATTATCATCAGCAAATCCTCCTCAAATTTAATTTACTAATATTGTTCCTAAGTAAGAAATAGCAGATAAAAGATCAGTAACGGTTGCCCCTCAAAATTATATTTCACGCCAAGGTAAAACATATCCTATAAATGCTGATGCTATTTAAATAAATAAAATAATAATTCCAACAATTCAAGTATATTTTAGAATAGAATTGAGTACGTCTTGCAAAGGTCCCGGCTGGCTTCCAAATAGGTCACCAGCATTGGGTTGAGAGCCGTCACGATATCCGGATTCCGCTTGCTCAGGAGTATGCAGGGAAATCGCGGTCGATTCTCGTTAGGCTTACTGAGAATTTCCCTGATCGGCTCTTGCAATATGCTCATCATTTGCTGTTGTTCCTGGCGACTATTTTATCGTCGTCTGAGTCAACCACAAGGTATCGATGTGTGCAGGTTGCTCTGTAACAGCGCCAGCTCCAGACGTGCCCCGGCGATCTCCAGGCAGCGGCCCTATGCGCGTTTCTCTTTGTGCAATCATACATTTTATGGTCATGAATAAACGGGAGAAGACATGCTCGGCACCGTTTCATGGTTTGGCCGCGTGCATAAAACGGACCGTTGACCCTCAGTTTTGCCGAGGCACGGCGCTTACACCTCTTGGCAGGGCGCTGACTGACTACGCCGACGTAGCAGTTTTGTCACTGTAACTTCACTGTAACTGTTATGTCAGCGGGCGATGGAGTTATCATTATTATTTTTAATATCAAATTAATTCTTAGGTTCATCATTACAGCCTTAATAAATCTATAATTCTTAGGTTACAAACAAAAGGTTCAATTAAATAAAAAACTTCAACACATTTTCAAAAGTAATATAAAAGGTAAAATTGATTATTACAACATGCTTTGTCAAATCGTCTTACATCAACTTTTTGTTACAAATTGATATTAGATACCTTTACTAAGGCGTATCAAAGGTCCCACAAAGGAAACAAAGAAATTCTTTCACTGTAATGTTCTACAGAAATTCTTCTACAGAAGAAATCTAAAGACAAATAAGTAAGTTACAGTTGGCTAGTGTTAAATTTATGCCGTTTTTATGGTATATCTCCACTATGTTAATGTTTACGGAAATAACTGATTTCGGTTTCCCTTCTAATTCCGTGTCTTCAAAGGAAGAGTGAAAAGGCTTTTTTTATTTTATTGCGTCAGTACGCTTTACCACCTTTGACTGCATTCCTACTAAAGGCGCTGACTTGTAACGGCTAAAAAAACAATTAAAGTAAAACTGACTTTCATAAATAAAGCTAAGTACGTTACACTTGAGTGTACAAGGGGAGGTTAAAAAGTACGCGGAATAAAAGTAAAAGGGGTGAAATGAAACATGAAATTATTTTTCTTTTTGTTATATTCTCCATTAACCCTAATATATGCCCTCAAAATAGGCAGAAATTGCCGACCTCAGTTCTTTGTCATCTGTTTCTATACGCAAATCTCTATTTTCATATTTTGAAAAAATTTATCTAAAGGGATCTAATCTGGATTATAAGGAGGGTGGTTTAAAGTTTAGAAGACGTACTTGCGTGAGGAAACCATCGCCATATGGTTCTCATGCACGGTTGCGTTCTCGTGCAAAAGGAGCACACCTAGAAACCACTTCTCCCTTCTTTTTTCTTTTACCGCATCTCATAAATTTTCTAGGAGCGTAGCGTAAGACTGTCCTGTAACATTGACACCTTTTTCTTTACAATCTATCATTAATATCTTCTCTGAATCCCAAAAAACTGAAATCATAGTAATTCCAGGTGATTGTGACACTTGAAATTCTTAAGCGGTTCTAAGCCTTTTTATGCCACTGCATAGACTCTTGCTTTGATTCTGATTCATAGTGATGTACTCAAGTTTCATTCCCCGTCACAATTTGGTTCATAATTCCATCCCAGTTAACTTAACCTACTGCTATTTCTGAAGCGGTGTGAGCATTGTTGGCACCCAACTAGCGCTGACCTTATATGTCAAGATGGTCATAGAGGATATAGTATTTTAACAATAAATGAAACATCAAACGTCATCAAAATTTTCAAACAGTCAAAACAAGGTTTACTAAATATCATACCTTAATAAATAACGGTTTTATGTTTACAAATAACTATTCAAATTTAAATCTTATTTATTTCAGATATTTCTATACTAATATATTCACTTAAACGATAAACTAAAACATAAATATCAAGATTTGGCAATTATTGCCGATAGATGGCGATATGAGCCCATATGTCATTAGCAGTCAACTGTCATTGACTAATGGAAAAAGCTTTATGTTATATAAATATAATCTATGTCAGTTGTCGTGTGATAAATATAGTCTAAGTCTATGGCATTTGGCTGCAATGGATGTGAGTAGACCATCATCATTATCATCATTACAGCCCTTCACAAGTCCACTGCTGAACATAGGCCTCCCCCAAAGAATGCCACAAAACACGGTCCTGAGCCACCTGCATCCATCGACTTCCTGCATGTCTTACCAGGTCGTCACTCCATCTCGTGGGGGGACGCCCTACACTTCGCCTACCGGTACGAGGCTGCCACTCGAGAACCTTTCTTCCCCATCGGTTGTCGGTTCTTCGAGCTATATGGCCGGCCCATTGCCACTTCAGCTTACTAATCCGTTGGGCTATGTCGGTTACTCTGGTTCTACTGCGGATATCCTCATTCCTAAGTTTATCACGCAGAGAAACTCCGAGCATAGCCCTCTCCATAGCTCGCTGAGCGACCTTGAGCTTCCTCATACGGCCAGCAGTGAAGGACCACGTCTCAGTTCCGTAAGTCATCACTGGCAACACGCACTGGTTGTACAACTTCGTTTTAAGGTTTTGAGGTATGTCTGACGAGAAGATGTGTCGTAGCTTCCCGAACGCTGCCCAGCCGAGTTGAATCCGTCGATTGACCTCTCGGTCGAAGTTGGACTTACCTAGTCGGACTATTTGTCCCAGGTAAACATACTCGTCAACAACTTCGAGCTTAGTGCTCCCAACAACTACCGGCATAGGTGTGACATGGACATTAAACATGATCTTTGTTTTGTCCATGTTCATCTTAAGACCTATCCGTTGGGAAACACTATTGAGGTCATTGAGCATAGTGCTTAGGTCCTCCAGCGATTCTGCCATAAGGACTATATCGTCGGCAAATCGAAGGTGAGTGATGTACTCGCCATTGATGTTGATACCGTATCCTTTCCAGTCCAGAAGCTTGAAAACGTCTTCCAATGCAGCGGTGAAGAGTTTCGGGGATATGACGTCACCCTGTCTTACACCTCTCTGCAATTGGATAGGTTTCGTACTCTGGTTCTGTACTCGGATAGCCATCGTAGCCCTACTGTACAAGCACTTCAACACTTCGATATACCGACAGTCAACTTGGCACCGCTGAAGGGACTGCAGCACCGCCCAAATTTCGACGGAATCAAAGGCTTTCTCATAGTCCACATACGCCAGACATAGTGGCAAATTGTATTCTTCGGACTTCTGTACAACTTGCCGAAGGGTATGTATGTGGTCTATGGTGCTAAAGCCCTTTCGGAAACCGGCTTGTTCGGGAGGCTGGAAGTCGTCAAGTCTGCGCGCGAGACGATTCGTAATGACTCTCGAACACAGCACGTAGACGCGGCTCAGAAGGGAAATCGGTCTGTAGTTCTTCAAGAGAGCGTTGTCACCTTTCTTGAAGAACAAGACCACCGCACTTCTGCTCCACGCCTCCGGTGTAATGCCACCATGGAGGACGGAATTAAAGAGCTTCTGAAGGACTTCAAGTACCGGTCTTCCACCCGCTTTCAGAAGCTCCGCTGTAATTCCATCCTCGCCTGGGGCCTTACCGTTTTTAAGGTGCTGGAGAGCCATCCTAATCTCGCTCAGACTGACATCCGAGATATCTTCGGAATAGTGTCGGATGAGACTCGCTCTTGGATCATTACTCACACTTGCGTGTGGCTCCAACGATGATGTGTACAGCTGCCCATAGAACCTCTCAATCTTACCCAAAATCTCAGGTGTCCCGGAAACGATGCTGCCACATTCTGTCTTCAGCTTTGACAGTTGGCTCTTTCTGGCAGACAGATCCCTGGCAAAGACTTTGGAGCCTTGGTTCCGCTCGATCGCTTCTTCAATACGAGCTGTATTGAAGTTGCGTAAGTCCCGCCGCATGCATTTGGAGATCCGTCTGTTCAGATGCCTGTGTGCTGTCAAGTCTGTTGAAGAATGTAGCTTCATCTCCCGTCTAACAGCCATGAGATTAAGAGTGTGATCGGAGAGTTTTTGTGTTCTTCTGCGGCGGGTCTTGCAGAACTTAGCTCCGACCGCATGGAAAGTTTCCACGAGCTTGTCATTCATATCGTCCACTTCATTGCAGTTTTCCAGGCACTGAAAACGGTTTTGTAATTCGAGCTGAAAGGTTTCGGGACTTTGGAACAGAGCACGAGGGGGACGGAGCGTTGACTTCATTAGACGAGACCTCTCCAACTAAACGTTTAGGTTCAGTGTGCCTCTAACCATTCGGTGATCGCTACCATTTTTCACCCTCGCGATCACGGAGACATCACTGAACAGTTGTCGTCTGGTCGTCATAATGAAGTCAATCTCATTTTTTGTGGAACCTTCGGGGCTCGACCAGGTCCACTTCCTGTGGGGCCGCTTCTGGAAGAAAGAGTTCATCATAAAGAGTCCCTCTTTCTCCATGAAGTCGGCCAGCTGCTGGCCCCTTGGGTTCCGTTGCCCTATTCCAAATTTCCCTACTTTAAGCTCACCGTTCTCTCTTGTGCCTAGTTTTGCATTGAAGTCTCCCATTAACACCGTATATTGGGTTTTGGAGGAATGCATGGCTCTAGAGATATCCTCATACATTTCCTCGACCTCCTCATCGGGGTGTGCCGAGGTTGGTGCGTAAACCTGTATGACCTTCAGCGAATACCGTTTGGTGATTCTGAGTATAAGGTACGCAACCCTCGTCGACACACTCCCGATCTTTACAACGTTGTTAACGAGAGACTTGTGGACGATAAATCCGACACCTCCTTGGGACAGATGGTCGCCCTCCTGGTGATAGAGCAAGTTACCGGATTCGAGGATTACCGTGTCCTCCCCCTCTCTTCGGACTTCGGATAATCCTATAATATGCCAGCGCAACTTGTCTATCTCTTCTTCCAGCTCCACGATCTTCTCGTCAGTCCTCAGGGTGCGTGCGTTGTACGTTGCCAGGTCGAGTCGTCTAAGGTGGCAACCGAACCTCCACCGGAGATTCTTAGCACCCCCTGCCCCGCCGTTACCATGGTCGCCACCGTAGCCAGGAATAGCGGGGCCGCCGGGGACTGGGGGCCGTTTTTTTGTTACTGTCATTCAAAGGGGGGTATTGGCCATAGTTGCCACGCTTGGCGAGCGGGTTGGCAACCGCAGTTTTTTTATTGTAATTTGGCTATTATCAGGAAGATGCTGCTGCCCATCTCCTGCCTGTTTCCCTTTGTCGCCTTTTACGACACCCACGGGAGGATATGGGGTAGTGGATATTCTTGACCGCCACTACACGGCAAGACCATAGACTTAGAATATATACTTTACTAACTTAGTCCATGGAACAGACTTATGATCACTGTTACGGCCCACAGCTGTCCCTGCAAGGGTCGCCTTGGCTAGGGCCCATAGTAGCCTCTTCGACGGGCAGCCGTGGGTACGGGCCCAAATGGCCTTATGGAAAATGACCTATCATACTACAAAATAAGGAGAAGGCTAGGAAGATAAATGGTACGTACCTGCATCCGAATCTAAGACCGCTCCAAGGCTCGGTCAGGCCGTAGGTAGAGTATATGCATGTAAAGTGGTGTTTAGTGGTGTGTATATGAGGGTGACCTGGTCCAGCTGAGGTAACCTGGCAGCGCGACGGTTTCCATGCTGCCCCACAGTGCTGCATCATTCCAGCAGGCGTCCACCATGGACAGTTTCTTTTATCTATTATGTCTATTAACTTTATTGTACATTTAACTAACTTAAACTCGCCTAATTCCACATTCATCGTAAAATCGAACACGTGACACCCGACACAGTAACGGACAGTAGTTCAAAGTTCATTAATTAATTTCCCGGATTCATATATCACCAAATTACAAATAGGGAACTAACGCAATCTCTTCATGAGTCACACGGTTCAGCGTTAAACACAACTAAGTTCCTTCGTTCGATACTAAACACCACGCCGCAATAAGAATTCAAAATTAACCTAGCTGACACGCAAACTGGCTACAGAGTCAACACAGAAAAGGCTCTTAACGCGACGGTATAATTAAACAATGATTTCCAGAACAATCAACCGGGAGACGCCCTCGAAAACAGGAATGCGCGGTTCGAATTCTAGACCGTAGATCTACTCGGCGCGCGCGTGCGAAATTCCACGTCACCCGAGCAAGTTAAATGTTGCAAAATGCACTTCTACACGCAATCACTATATAATTTGCACAATTACTTTCAAAGAAGTTACTTTAATTAGACGAACACAATACAAGCCTCTTGTCAAGAACTTAAACCCTAGACAACCTAATCCGAGGCGATTTTCAGAAAACCCCAATTACGTAGCGAAGTCACACGCACAAATTCTAAAAATCTAGACCGTAACCCCAAAATCGGTCGCGCGAAACATCGGCAGCGGTAACTGAGGTATGCTAATTAACTGTACCGCTGCCAGCGAGCTACTGTTCAATTGTCTTCAGCTCGCGCGTTGAGCGACTGCCCGCGGCACGCGGCCGCTTCCCCCCGCCGTCGGCATTACCTCACCTCGATACCATCGGGTGATTCGACAAAGTCGATGGTGATTGGGTGCCGTCTCAAAATGCCCATTTTTGGGCATAAACAATCACCTTAATTCTAGACTATGTTACGCCTATTGTTACTCACACCATTAATCATTCACTGTGGACTGGGGATTTTCCTACATTTTGGAGAAAAGCATTCGTTATTCCGCTGCCCAAAATAAATAAACTCAGTTCTTTGTTTCACTTTCGGCCAATATCTAATCTCTCTTTTTTATCTAAAGTTCTTGAAGCTATTGTCCACAAACAAATTTCTAGTTACATTTTCAAAAATATTTTTTTAGCATTTATCAGTCTTGTTTTCGGTCTGGGCACAGTACTAGTACCACAGCTCGTTTAAAAGTTAGTTATGGAAGATTTGCGTACTGAAATTGGAGAACTCACAATTAGCTGTGTTAGTTCTCTAACACTTTTAACTATATCGATCATGATATTGTCCTAGCTATACTTCGTCATCTGGTTTTCTCTTCGTCAGCGTGGGACTGGTTCTCCTTATATATTCGGGGTCGTCAGCAGGCAATTGGAGTAGGTCAGATCATCTCTGATTGATGCTCTTTGTCTGCTGAAGAACTCTCTTTTCTCTCTTGTTCTCAGTCTTTATAAATCTCATTACTTACAAATTTATGCACAAGCTGTGGTGGCATGTATCGTTGATATGATTAAGAAGCTTAACTGTGATCTCAACTGTATATCTAATTGGTTAAACATATTTTTATTAGGGTTAATCCATCAAAATGTCAGGCTATTGTGGTTAGTAATTCTCGTAGATTAACTAAAATTGATACGTAGACGCTACCTCCTATCATATTTAATGTCATTGTTCTTTACTCGAAAACTGTCAAAGATCTTGGTTTAATTAGAGACAATAGCCTCAGTTGGCAACTGCGTATACATACATGAAGTAAGCAAAAATATTACTAACACTCTGGGTTATCTGTATCGTCTTAATATTTTTTTACCTAAAGGAACTAAGGCGGTGCTAATAAAGACACTAGTGTTGCGTTTTCTAGATTAAGCAGATGTTTGCTATGGTGATGCTTCGCAAGAGCTTCTGAACAAACTGGATCGACTTATTTCAATAATTGTATACGTTTCTTTTTCGGTTTACGTAAATTCGACCACATTTCTTTTTTTTCTTTTTTATAGTTGTCAACTTAAAATGGCTGCGTCTCGCATACATTTCAGAATACTGTGCACATTGTTTTCAATTTGACACGGTCCGTTTTTCCCTGAATATCTGAAATGCAAATTTTAGTATCAGGGTGATTCCATAATTTTTGTCTCCGTTCTGCGGAAAATTCTAATCTCCATGACCCCCTCTGTCACATTAGCTTTATGTACAAATCTTTTACTACCCATGCGTTAAGATTATCGAACAGCGAACCTAGCAATGTACTCGCAGCCAAGAGCAAGGTATCGTTCAAACGTTTGTTCTGAAAACCATTTTCTGACGTTGCAGTAGTAATTCGTTAATTTTCATTATTTATTTTCAATATTTTCCCCATTTTCCGTTTTTTTTTGTTTTAATTGTACATATTTTAAAGGTGTTTTAATTAGAAACTGCTATATATAGTTATGTATGTATCATGTATGTATTGTATACATTTGTAACGAAAACCCTATGGTTCCCGTTAAGTACATTATCAGGATCATTATTCAAACGTATAGAAATAACTTTTTTTTTTAAACTCGAACAATATTTTATTTTATTTTATTTATAATATAATATATTTGAGTAATTATATTTATAATATGCATCTTAGTATACATATAGTATTTATGGTAATATTATGTAGATATTTTCAACTTAACAATTTGCAATTTGCAGCCACAGTATCTTCTCTGCTTAATCTGGAGGTAAAAAAAATTTCCATGTTACATTAAGTCCGCCTTTTTGTACTTGGTTTACAAATGAAGCATAAATAAACAAATATATCATATAGCATGATGGACAGAATTTATGAGAACGTTTTTAAACATACAAAGAAAATCGAGAAATGGAGTAATTTATGACGTTCATAAATTTAATCCGTAAATGTTCTCACACAATGGCTAACCTGCTTTTACCCTAAATATTTTACTCACTCTGGCATTCAATTATTTATTCAATTGAAATGTCCTTTTGTAATAAATACCATAAATAATACCAAAATAGATGTGTTTGAATAGACGCAATATTTTAGTTCTTATATTGATAAGACGCATCTTCTTGGACCATAAATACTTGGGGATACCGTTTCGACTCGATGGTATGGTGCAAGACACTTCCATAAGTGGTAAAGCCATGCTACACATGTGGTTGTAACATAAATGGGGTGACTTGAATGGGAAAAAACAACGCTCTCACAGAATACCAACGAAATAACATAGTAATTCTGCAGTGTTTCCTATGGTGAATTTAGAGAACCGGAGATAATTTTTAGTGGAATCAAGGCATTTCGTTTTAGTCCTGTGGGGTGGTTACGCATCTGCTTTTAGACTCTTAAGGTACAGAATAATTTAGATATTCTTTTTACTAGACATTTATTATAAAGTGGTAGAGCCACGCGGCAGCTTTTGCTGTCGCACAGATGGGCCGGCTCGAACCGGGGTGGTACCGCGACTTCAAAGAAAACCAGCGTGAAGTAGAGGTTTACCTCTGCGGTTCGCTTGGTGAGTGCAGGTGGCCAGAGGCCCTTTTTACTGGAAATGAGGCATTCCATCTTAGTCCTCACGGGTGACAACGCATCTACATTTTGATTTGTAATAGAAGATAGATGTAGATGTCTATGGGCCGCAGCAACCACTTACCATCAGGTGGACTGTGTGCTCGTTTGTCACCCTTATCCTATAAAAAAAGACACGTTGATCAAATTATAAAATATAGAAATGCAAATGTAGTTCTTCCTTCGCCACAGCGTATGTTACCAGCAGTTAATGCGCGATAAGATGTTAAACAGGCGGTGGATAACCTGTGATGGGGATAAGGGTGATGAAGAGAAATGGCGCGACTGAGATTGTGCAATGTGAGCAAGAGTACACGAGATGTCGTGTATTTTCAGCATTGCTACTCATAAACACACATTTAAAAGGTACTAGAGAAAGTGTTGGTAATAAAAACATTTTTATGGCAATGTAAAATTATATTAATTTTATTAAGAATTTTGTTTTACCTACCATGTACATCGAGCCGTGGTAGCTCAAATGATTAGCACTCGCTGTAAGCTTCACAGTACTTGAGCAACTCGGGTTTGAGCCCGCCGGCACCAATTAAATAATTATTTATTGCAATTTTATGTGTTGATTTACCACGTGCTCGGCGGTGAAGGAAAACATCGTGAGGAAACCTGCATCTCTGAGAAATAAGAAAAAAATTATTTCGAAGACATGTGAAGTTCGCCAACATGCATTAGGGCAGCGCGGCGGACAATTCCTTGCCCCAAAACCCTCTCTGAAATGAGAGGAGGCCTGTGCCCAGCAGTGGGACGTAAATAGGCTGCAACTTTACTTTACTACCATGTACATCATCATCTATGTTAACAGGTTCCAAAAATTAGGTGTTAAAGAAAGAGATGTATTCAGTCACAGTCAGAAATACCGTAAAGTGTGAATAAAAGGTGTTTTAAACGCCTTTAAAATTGTGTTATTTTCATATTTAATGCAACAATAAGTCAATAATATCCAAAGACATGACAATTATAATAACTACATAACTATCCAGACCCGGAAGAAATATTTGTAGGCCATACAAATACTTGTTCCGTGCGGAATTTGAACCCGCGGCCCCCAGCGCAGCAACTCATTGCTAAGCCACTGCGCCACGGAGCCGCCTACCGTCGTCATATATAAGCCAAATTAATCAATGATAATGAATTTATTTTAAACAAGTATAGACACTTCAATTTTATATATATATATATATATATATATATATATATATATATATATATATATATATATATATATATGTCGAAGAAAAGTCGCGTTCATTGACACCATTATTATCATCAGGTCTTGTGGGCGACATTTTGGATAAATACAAGCACAACACACAACACAAATAATAAACTTGTATATACTTTTACTAATTTAATATTAAAATTAAACTTTACAGAAAATAACACTAACTAAATTATATTAAAGAATATTAAAATAATTAAAGAGCAGCGAGTTCGTAATGCGACACACATACACCATTACACCAAAAAAGCAAAACAAAACTGTACCCCACGCCGAATCTATCTTCTTCTCTTCGCTCCTCTTTTGTCTTTTATTCATCCAGTCGCAACACGACTCCGCTCGAGGCGTTTCACCAGCGAACCTCGCTCTGATTGGTAGTTGTGATCACCGTATTAATCAAGCCATGAACCTCTGGCTTTTGATTGGTCAATTAAAAGAAATACAACAATAGTAAATAATCACAAATTCTTAAGAAATTTTCTGGCTAAATTAATATTAATGAAATAAATAAAAAACATTATAATTGATATTATTTATACTATTTAATTCATTATTAAAATTTCGTAGTTTTATTAATTCTCGTTACGGCCTTCCTGACATTTCACACGTCCTCGTGTGATGTTTTTTGATCTGTATTATTTTGATATACAAAAAGAAAAAGAAATATCTACGATAAAGTACTCCCTTCATTTATAAATAATAATTGTTACTTTAAAGTAGCTTCCACTATCCAAACAGTTAATGTTGCCATATTATCAGCCTCTGCTCTAAAAGCAGATTCCGCATACAAAGCAGGTTCCGCTGTCAAAGCAGCCCCTCCACTGTCAAGGCAGCCTCCGCTGTCAAGGCAGCCTCCGCTTTCAAAGCAGCCTCCGCTGTCAAAGCAGTCCCCGCTGTCAATGCAGCCTCCGCTGTCAAAGCAGCCTCCTATGTCATAACACTTTATATTATATCCATGCTACCAAATTTATGTAGTCTCCGTTATCTATCTAAATCAAAATTTCCTATCATTAAATTCTTACATTAAAAAAATTAAATTGAGAGCAAATCTTACCATCGTCACTGTCTGATAAGTAGAAGTCCTGTTCTGTGGGAATATATGATTGGGGTAATAGACGTAAATGGTCTAGAGAGTATCTATAAGTGCGGTTATAATTTAAATTTTTTAGTTGATACCTGTCACCGTCTAAAACTTCAATAACTATACATAAGGACCTTTATATTTAGGATCTAATTTGGTTTGATTTCGCTCATGATTTTCAATCTAGACAATCATAATCTCCTACAGCAAATGATGTAACTTTTGCTTTATTGGTATTAAACCTTTTTGTCAATTCTAGCGTTTTTATTTCAGCCCTCCCACGGAAATCTTCCAAATCAATTTCAATTTCATGATCACCGACTGCCATTAAACTTAAAGGTCACGCAACTTTCCCAATCAACAATTCTAGTCAACTTTACTTCGTCACTCTATGTGTTGTACTATTTAAAGATCGTCGTCTAAAGCTTCCTGCCAAGATCTATCATGACTACTCTCTATGACTGTTAGCATATTTTTCAGAGTACTCATAAGCTCCATTTGACTGATAGCTCGACTAAAACCAGTTGCTTTAACATGTAAATGAATATTATGATTTTTGCAAAATACCCTAAATTCAGTATTTGCAAAACATCTACCTCCGTCTGCTATCATTCTTATACAAGTACCAATTAGTATTATAGAACCTTTAATGGCTTCAATTGCACTCGTGCCGTTTATTCGCAACGAGTGACGTAGCAATACAAATTTATTAAATGCATCAATGAGTACAAATGCGAACTCTTTTGAGTCGCTTTTGGCATTAAGCTTGCCAGTAGCATCTATGTGAATTGTATGCCACCGTATATTAACTTTTGGGATTGGATGTAATTCAATTTACTGTTAACCAGATTTTTCTTTAGGCACTTTACAGGTAATACAGTTTTCAACAAATTTTCTAACATATTTTGCCGTGTTAGGAAACCAATAACGTTGGTAAGTTTTTCCTAAAGTTTTTTTCCCATCCTAAGTGTATGATGGATTCATGAATATGATTTATAACTGACCAACGAAAAGCAATCAGTACAATAGGAAGCCACTTTTCACTCTTTGAATTTTCCTATACAGAACATTTGATCGTATTTCATAAATCCGGCTACTTTCTATATCTATGTCATCATTTTAAATTTTATAAATAATATCTTTACATTCAGAATCTAGCCTTTGCTCTGCTTGCAACCAATGTATTGACAACTCAGCAATATTAACATGTTTTTGCTCTACATCTTTTTTTATAACTTCATTATTTACACTTAATTTGTTCTGTATTGGAAGATGGTTTCTAGAAAGAAAATCGACATGGGCTATTTTTTTCCTTCTCTATATTCTACCTCAAAACCAAAGGCTTGCAAAACGCCCACCAACGATGTACCCTGGGTGTTAGATCAACTATAGCTCTTGATGACTTCAACGAGTTACAATCAGTTACTACTGTAAATGTTCTACCGTACAAATAATGTAGAAAATATTTAACCGAATTCACTACCGCTAATAATTCCAACTGTATTAGAATGAAGTTGTCTATAGTCTACACATATGCGGTCTAATCCATCACGCTTCTTATTTAACGAAATAGGACTAGAGAAAGGAGATTTGTTTGGACGAACCACACCCGCTATTAAAAGTTTATTACACTTATTACGTACAATTTCACGTTCTTCTATACTTAAATGATTGGGTTTCCTCCGCACAATTTTATTAGGATCTACTAATTTTATTTATACTTCGCCCGTTTTAACTCTAATAGTTGGCGTTCCCTAAACAAACGACTTTACAAAACTATGAATAATTTCCCTTAAATTATAAATAGGAAGAATTTCAATATCAGTGTCGATATTATCAAATGTAGTCACAGCTCTACCTACTTCGCAAATATTAATGACGCTAGACTTCTTAACTCTTACATTTTCGGATGAAAGTTCTACTATAAAACCTAGCGCTAATAATTCACGTCCTATTAATATTCAAATATTTATTGGATGTAAAATCATTATTCAAATATTTATTGGATGTGATATCATATTTCTACGCTGTAGCCGCAAAGAAATTGTGATTTACATATTACTTGAGACTTGCCTACACCAACAATGGTGATGATAGCATGCTGTAATTTTCCAGACAATTTGTTGGCTGTAGTTTCTCTAATAAGGGAACAATCAGCTCCGGAATCAAAACAAAATGAAACTGACTAACCAAACTGTGTAATAACTCCGGTGATTGGTTTCAAGGCGCATAGATTACCTCTAGCTCCACATTCATCAATGTCGTTGCCTGTTGTGGTATACTACTACCTGCAGACAACCATGTTTTTAAGCATCGCGACGCCACGTGAACCTCGACCCCACAATTGTAGAACTTCTTTACATGCTTGATCATTGTTTCACTTTCATTAAGATTATCGGGAATTGAGGTAGGTTTAGTCTTCTCATTTGATCGATTGAAACATTCATATGATCTTTGACCAAGTTTTTCGCAAGCGTAACAGTAGTTGAAAATTTTGAGCGTTTGATATCCAGTATATAAGTATCTTTGTTCTTATTTGTTTCTTTTTTTTAATTTATTTATTTGATAATAATTTGACAATATTTAAATTGATATTTTTCGGCATGAACATAAGCTATACAGCTTTACTGTATATTGATGCCATCAACAAACATATCATAATAATTGTTATTCGAAATAATTATGTCATACATCATAATGTTGTGATGCCCGCATTGAACCGCGCTCCCCGTACAGTCAAGAAACCGGTTTGCTCTCGGGTCTTAGTGCGTCCTTTGCCTACCTGTCTTCGAGTTCGCATATACAGGCTGTTCTTCTTGAACCGTCCGTTTTCGATAAGAAATTGCCATCAATTCGCGATGCATTTTATAGCGATTATTTATTTCTCCTGTAATAATATTGCTTGTAAGCATGGTTCAATTTGACCAATATGAGTAATAATTTTAGATACAGCTCTTTTTTCAGTTCTTTGCTTAAATTAGTCCATCGAGACATAAGTAAAGAAAATAAATCTGACTGAGTATGAAGCAAGTGATTCGCCAAACCAATCATGCGGTTTACCTTTGAAAATTTAAAAATTGTATCTGCCCATACCGTATCAAACCGAGACAAAAAAAAATCTTTAAATTAAGCCCACAACATATTAGTATAAGCAGCCTGTGCGATCCATGTAGCAGCAGATCCTTTCATAGCCTTACTAATAACTATTATCAATCGACTTCCCTGTATTTGGTACTCGGTCATACAGCTTGAGCATCAGCATCTTCATTTTCAGGATGAAATTCTGGTAGCGTAAAGTCCTCGATATTATCTTGCGGTTTATCTAAGACCTCCACGAGAAGCTGGATACTATTACTGTGCGCTTCGAATAAAGTACGCCATCGGTTATTATCATCTCTCGAAGTTTCACTTAATAAATTACGTGCTTGCAATGATCCCACTTCTGATGTCAAAGAAAAGTCGCGTTCATTGACGCCATTATTATCAACAGGTCTTGTGGGCGACATTTTGGGTAAATACAAGCACAACACACAACACAAATAATAAACTTGTTTATACTTTTACTAATTTAAATTTAAATTAAACTTCACAGAAAATAACACTAACTAAATTATATTAAAGAATACTAAAATATTTAAAGAGCAGTGAGTTCGTAAGCGACACACATACACCATAACACCAAAAAAGCAAAACAAAACTGTACCCAACGTCAAATCTATCCGCTCATCTTTTGTCTTTTTTTCATCCAGTCGCACCACGACTCCGCTCGAGGCGTTTCATCACAGAACCTCGCTCTGATTGGTTGTTGTGATCACCGTATTAATCATGTCATGAACTTCTGGCTTTTGATTGGTTAATTAAAATAAATACAACAACAGTAAATTAATAAAATAAAAATAAATAAAAAACATTATAATTGATATTATTTAAACTATTTAATTCATTATTAAAATTTCATAGTTTTATTAATTCCCGTTATATATATACATACATATATATATATATATATATATATATATATATATATATATATATATATGTATATATATACATATATATATATATATATATATATATATATATATATATATGTATATATATATTATTTTATTTCAATAAGATTGTCAAAATTTTTCACTTTTAAAGCTACGGATATTTAACTTATTTTATTTTGTTATTTAGAGGCCAATTCTGGCTTACAAATTTCAACAAAAAGATCAGTAAATATATAAGAGAGTTGTTATAAAAATTATTTTTTGATTTCAGACATAATATTCATTTATAAAGGAAACTATTATTGCTGCGTCGTTGTCAACTGTCAAAGCATAACGACAACATACAATTTTTATCAATATGGAATAAATCCAGGTGAGTAGTGTGATAATATTTTATTTATAGAGTAAAGCGCTTTTATTTAGGCCATAAATGTTTAATACTATCGAAAAACAATGGTGCACCTAGCAGGTATAGTGATTCCGTACTGAAAGTTTCTATTACTGGAGAAACATGATTGAAATTTTGAATTAAAGTGTATCTTTGAGAAGTAGATAAATTATTGGAATAAAATATTTCACATTTTGTTCTATTTCGTTCAAGACCAATATTTTTAAAATTTCGAAAAATATGAGTAAGATCACTGAGGACGTCATCTGCTCTGCCTCCCAGTGCACCATCGTCCAGGTACCAGATATTCAGCTTGGATTACAAATTTGAAATAATGGGTTGAATTCCTAAACTGAAAAGTGCTGGACCTAGTGGTTCACCCTGCTGAACACCGACAGCAGAATCGATTACATGGTTTTCGTAAAATAAGTTAGTATTTTGACTATAATATTGCCAAACGTAATGATAAATTTCGGGGGTATTATTAGCCACTTCTTTCAGCAAGGTTACCCTATCAATAGAGTTAAAAGCATTTCTTAGTTCAACCATCACAAGAACATCTGCATCAGAGTTAGTTAAAAATGTACACACTGAATGTACCGCCGCCTCACAGCCACCTCTAGTGCCAAAGCCTAGTTGAGTATGCTGAAATTTTGTCTTAAGGTTAGAGAATATGTACCTGCAAGCTATTTTTGAAGTAAAGCGTCGAAATGTGGAACCAACGGTAATAGGACGGATACCGTTATCTTTGTTTTTGAAAGCACATAATCTTGCCCCATATAACAATGAAATGAAATTTGGATTAACATTACCAGAAAGCATAAAGTTACATAATTTTGTAATGTCTTTAAGAAGTACTCCGCCGGCATCACCAGCAGAAGCTCTTACAACTTTCATGATCTTTAAGATGTTAAGGCGTAATTCCGTCAATGGCGCCAGCAGAGCCATTCGA
Organism: Parnassius mnemosyne; assembly: GCA_963668995.1. Taxonomy (NCBI): domain Eukaryota; kingdom Metazoa; phylum Arthropoda; class Insecta; order Lepidoptera; family Papilionidae; genus Parnassius; species Parnassius mnemosyne. Next base: position 39,365,517 of record CAVLGL010000104.1, on the reverse strand, counting down.
AAATGACATAATTGCTCCTAACGTGTCTTTTTCAGAAATTTGTAAAGGTTGCATAGAAGTCTTGGGAGGCAGCGGTAAACCCTGAGAAGGTTTGACCGAAGGATGCTTTCGACGAAGGCTTTCAAGAGTTTGGACATTACGAGGAGTCAGGATGTTGTCTGAGAATAAAATACGGGATGCATTTTTTAAGTTGCCATCCATTACTTTCGACTCAACTACTTTTTTTAAATCAAATTTAGGACGTTGTCGAGATAAATGAGTATTAATTGGGTAATCTAAATTTTGAAAAGATGTCTCTTTTAGTTGAGACGTAATTGATTTATTAATTGTTTTATCAAAATGAAAATGGGACTATGCGAAAGTAAATAATTTTTGCCAACTTTTTTCACTATTAGTGAAACAATTTTGAATAGTACATGACAACGCTTTAGCAAGCTGTATGCTCGCGCCTCTAGGAATTCGTTAAAGCACTGGTACATTACGATGATAATTATAAATTTGCTCCGAAAAAAGGGAAAAATTTGTGTCATTAGAGGAATGCTAATAGCTTTATGAATTTCTACGATAGGCTGTGAGGTTGAAATACTTTTAATTTGGCATCGTTTAATATGCATATTTAATCTTCTTTTACCTTTAAACAGCCTACCGTCGGCATAATTTTGACACTGTAGGAAATATGGCTGTGAATGTAAAGTCCTAGTAAGTCAAGTAAAGCCCTAGAGTGGGATGCTACTTGTATAGACACTCTGGCGGCCTTTCATCACAGGGGGACCTCGTTTAGAGCCGGGGCAGCATCAGAGGCAGCTGAACTGAGTAAGTGGCGCAAATATGAGTCTCTGAGAGATGACTACATATTTGTCCGATTTGCTGTAGAGACTATAGGTCTGTGGGGTCCACTTGCGGTGAAGTTCCTAAAGGAACTCCATCCGCGGCTGGTCAATGCTGCTTGTGATAAGAGGGCTGCTTCTTTTTACGCTCAAAGCCTAAGTATAGCCATTCAGCGGGGAAACGCAGCCAGCGTGCTTGGCACGATACCGCGGGGAGTAGGACTATATGATAATTAAGTTTCTAGTTTTAGTTATTTTTTATTATTATAGTTTTTAATATTTTATATAATTAAATTTATTTTTTGTATTATTTCAATTAACTGTTAAATTAATTCAATTATTATCTTAATTTAAAATAGTCTACCATAACACCTGCACTAGGATAAACCTGTATATCAGGTAATGGATACATATTAAAAATATTTACAAATATTTTCTGCTTCTTATATATAATGAATAACATACGAACTAATTAGGGTTAATTCGGTAAAATATACTATTACTATTGTTACGGCCTACGTCTGCTCCCACAAAGATTCAATCCTCCGGGGCCCATCAGCGGAGTTTCAACGAACAGACGTAGGTCGGGCCTCAATATGGCCGCGTGGAATTTCCTATCACAATAAACTGTATAGGAGAACGCTAGAAACACATAGTACTTACCATTATCCGAAGCTAACTTCGCACCAAGACTTGGGCAGGCCTTGAGTGTGTGTAATAGTGGATGGCGAGTAGTGTACAGTGAGGTGTGAATGTGTGAGGCCTTGGCAAGCATAGGCGACCAGCAGCGGCCGAGTTCCAGGGTGCTCCAAAATGCTGCATCGCTTCAGACTGCTTCGGAGCCGGACCACTTCTTTCGTCACTGTCACTAATTCTGTCTCTTAGTTTCATTGTACATTTAACCAACTTAAACTCGCCTAATTCCACACTCATCGCAGAATCAAACTCGTGATATCCGACACGGCAAGGACATTAGCACGAAATTCGACATTGAATGTCCTGGATTCACTTATCACAAATTATAAATTCGGCACCAGAATAACACGTCGCGCCAGAGTCAAAATACGCCTCATTGGCACGCAAATTAATTTAACTATGCAACCAAAACACAAAAAGCACTAACTCGACGACCCAATTATAACGATATCTTGCCATTTAACCGGGAGAAGCTCTCAAACTAGGAATTCGCGGCTCGAATCCTAGACCGTATATCTACTAGACGCGCATACACTATTCCGCACTCTCGCCCGAGTTAAATATCGCACAATTCACATATCTACGCGACGAAGACACGCACTTCATCTAGCTAAGATGCACAATTACTTTCAAAGAATTTCCTTAAACCGTAAAACCCCATAAAGGCCTCTGGTACGGGAACCTAAATCCTAGACCACCAAATCCGAGGTGGATTTCACGCAACCCAATTACGTAGCGAAGCCGCGCCCAAACCCAAATTCTAGAGTAGGGTAATGGTTATGCACGTGTTGCGTGCTGTTTTACCCGTGATAACTCATATCATTAATTTTTCGCCGATGAATGGTATTTTCCCAACTCTCTGGCGTAAAGTATTTATTATTCCCATTCCTAAATCCAGCGATTGCAACGCTATATCCAATTTCAGACCAATTTCTATTCTGCCTTTTCTCTCTAAGGTTCTGGAAGCTGTTGCTTATAAACAGATTTCTTCTTTTATTTTCTCAAATAATATTCTTTCCCCTTATCAGTCGGGTTTCCGCCCTGGTCGTTCTACTACTACTGCTCTTCTCAAGGTGAAGGAAGATGTCCGAGAGGGGATGGAAAAATCAAAACTGACCGTCCTCATCTTAATTGATTTTTCTAACGCATTTAATTCTATTGATCATGATATCTTGTTGGCCCTTCTTTCTCATTTGAATATCTCGTTTTCAGCTCAGGAATGATTCTCATCATATCTTCGAGGGCGCCAACAGGCCATGCGCACTGGACATATACTATCTGACTGGTGTGATGTCTCTACTGGCGTCCCTCAAGGCGGTATAATCTCTCCTCTTCTGTTTTCAATTTTTATCAATTTCATCACATTAAATCTCAAGTGCTCTCACCATCTGTATGCTGACGATCTGCAGTTATATATGCAAGTGGAACCCTCAAACATCTCTAATGCTATCTGATTATTGAATGATGACTTGAAATATATCTCCGAATGGTCCACTGTGTATGGCATAATCGTGAACCCATCTAAGTGCCAAACAATAATCTTAGGTAGCCCACGATTATTATCGAAACTAGATATTCCCACCCTACCATAAATTATGTTTAAAAATAATGTCATACCATTCTCTCCTCATGTAAAGAACCTCGGTCTGTACGTTGACGGTTGCTTAACATGGAACAAACATATACAGGAGGTGAGTCGCAAAACTACTGGAACTTTGCGATCTCTATATCCATTAAAAAAATTTCTTCCCACCAATACCAAGATTTTACTAGTCCAGTCACTTATCTTACCGATTATTTATTATGTCGATGTGTGTTGCTCAGAACTGTCTCAACATATTCTAAATACATTGGATCGTCTACTTAATAACTGTATCAGGTACATTTATGGTCTCCGTAAATACGACCATGTATCTTCTTTTCGTGCTCAGCTAAATTGGCTGCCTATCCATCAGCGCAGATATGTCAGAATGCTCTGCACCATTTTCACAATTCTGAACGATCCATGTGCTCCCGAGTATCTGAAATCCAAATTTCAATACCTGGGAGATTCTCATAATCGCTCTCTCCGTTCATCGGCTAATCTTAAGTTGCTCACTCCTTTACACCGTACAGGTTATTTATCTCAATATTTCGCCCTCACGGCCATCAGACTCTGGAACGACATCCCTTTTGAAATTATGCATGTGAAAAAATTGTTGCAAGTTTGAACTAACATAGCTTTTATTTTCATACACATATGTATATTTCATATTTGTTCTGACATAGATAATATTTATAAGTATCGTGTATATATGTAGTAAATGCATGTATATGTGTATGTATGTATTTATATATGTATATATTGTGTGAATTTAAGTATATATGTCTATGTATGTGTGTGTATATGTATATTTATATGTATAAATGTAAATACATTTTTTTTTTCTTTTAGCGCTTTCTATTTTGATTACTGCTGCACCGCCTCTTGTTTGTATATCTCTGTTTAGCTAGTCCTAATGGTTGACTGGGAGATAATGCCCTATGGCATTAAGTCCGCCATATGTACAACTTTGTTCATGAAAGCTTAAATAAATAAATAAAATTAATCTGCTATAAATAAAGACATCACCACTTAGCTATTTCTGATATGATCTACTTATTTAATTTACATTGTATATGTTGTTAACAGTTTTTAAGGCTTCATGGGCATCTTATAGGTTTTCTCATAATACAAATTAAATACTTTCAATACGTGTTACGATGTTATACTCAAATATCAGAATTTCTACATTGACTATAAATAAAATAAAACCATTCTTATCTTTCCAGAAAGCTATTGTGTTAACGCGAATTATTATAGCACTACTATCTGACTAGGCAGACGTTGTTCTGCCCTTTCCGATGACTATTTGCTTTCCTCAAAAACATTCCTGAAATTAGCAATAAAAAATTTAGGGACACTTATCGGGATAAAAACTATCCTATCTCTCAAGTTGGACCAAAATGCACACAGTGTGCAAAATTTCATTGAAATCAGTTCAATAGTTTAGGAGTCCATCGCGGACAAACAATGTGACACGTAATTTTTTTATGTATAAAGATAATATGTGCCATGCAGTTAATAGCTTCTAAATATTTGTAGTGATCAGTAATCAAATTAAAACAGGAGCACTTAAAATATTTTTACAGACGCCGGTATACTCTTTTTCAAAGCCTATTTGATTACAAAAAATATTGCAAAAGTTATTTACAGTACTTTCTGACGAGGATCGTTATGGCGAAACAAATTCACCCATAAAATTTTTCTTACAAAGCAACAAACCAAAAGTTGGAGTATTAATTAATATCTCAATGGCCACAAAGTGTTTATGCATGCATAAAGTTGGGGCACCACAAAGATAAATATTTTACAAAGAACAATTTGCCTCTAGTTTCATAAAAGTTTGATGCCAGTGGATTTGTAAAGAATCAAGTCCTGTGATTTGTTTGAAGGATTTTTGGAGGGTTGGTTGCCACCTACGACGAATCGACCTGGCAACATATAACGCACGCACCCTGACGACTTACGAGAAGATCCTGGAGCTGGAAGAAAAGATAGGCAAGTTGCGCTGGAATGTTATAGGAATATTCAAAGTTCGAAGAGAGGGGGAGGACACGGTAATCCTCGAATCCGGCAACTTATTCTGTCACCGGGAGGGCGACGATCTGCCCCAAGGAGGTATCGGATTTGTCATCCACAAGTCTCTCGTTAACAACGTAAATGACATATCTTCTCGTCAGAGGTACCTCAGAACCTCAAAACTAGTTTGTTCAACCATAGCGTGTTACCAGTGATGACCTATGGATCTGAGACGTGGTCCTTCACTGCTGGCTGTATGAGGAAGCTCAAAGCTGCTCAGCGAGCTATGGATAGGACAATGCTCGGCGTTTCTCTGCGTGATAGACTTAAAAACGAGGTTATCCGCAGTAGAACCAGAGTAAGTGACATAGTCCTAATATTTAGTATGCTGAAGTGGCAATGGGCCGGCCATATAGCTAGAAGGACCGACAACCGATGGGGAAGAAAGGTTCTTGAGTGGCAGCTTCGTACCGGCAGGCGAAGTGTAGGGCGTCCCCCCACTATATGGAGTGACGACCTGGTAAGACATGCAGGAAGTCGATGGATGCAGGTGGCTCAGGACCTTGCTTTTTTGTGTCATTCCTTGAGGGTGGCCTATGTTCAGCAGTGGACTTGTGTATTGTGATGATGATGACTCCACACCCTTTCTACGGAAGCCTTATAATAGCTCAATATTTTTCGATAAATTGTTTTTAAGTAATAAATTATTTGTTCTTAAGCCATGTTCGTTCGAAGGCTGGACGCGCGGCTTAAATTTAGTAGGCAAGCGATATAAGTAAAATCCTGTCCGGTTCTAAAAATAATAATACCTATTCTTAATTAATACTTTTTTATTACTTATACTTTTATTATTTAACATTTTAATTTAAAGTGCTCATTAACCATAATATTCTCTATGATTTAGGAAAACATTGTACGAAAACCTGAACGTCTTAAAAATTCAAAATCGCGGCGATCTATTCTTTGCTGCAAAAGCTTCGAGAAAGGAGCCTTTTCAATTCGTCTGTATGTTAAAATATATATTAATAAATAAATAAATAATTGTGAACTGATTTTTTTTAATTTTTTTTTACAGAATAATGGTGATAAACGAGCACAGAGTCCAACTGATGGTAAGTGGTTGCTGTTGCCCATAGACAATCTACATTTACCCTCGATAAGGATTCAAACTGCAGATGCATTGTCATCCTTAAGGACTAAGATGGAATGCCTCGTGTACAGTAAAAAGGGTCTTCGGTTCTCTACACTCACCATACGAAATCGTTTTGAGCGTAAAATATCAGCATTAAGCTGCTATGTTATGCTAATTATTAGACAGATGATATCATTTTCGTTGTTTTGATCAAAAGATAGTAAAGACAACTTTTGATCAAAACCACGAAAATGATCTATAAAAATATTTTACTTTTATTTTATTCACAATAACCGACAAATCTTTCAGGTTGTCCCAATAAAAAAAACACAGAATGTACCCTTTTATTATATGTTTTTGTGCAAACTCATGTGCATTAATATCTTTACTATTAAAAGGAACGAACTATTTTCTAGTTTAAAATTTTATATACATAGTATTGTGTATAAAATACTCGTATATGACACGAAAATTATTTACTTGACGTAAAAGCCAGCTTACTCTTCCCAGTAGGCCACATGGTAATATGTATAACACTTTTATGTTTTCTCAGTTTTGCAAACAAAATATACTATGAGAAAACTGAGTGCTTTTAATTTCTCCTTTTTTATATTTTTTAAAGAAAACGTCACCCTCACTCTTAGATTTTCTCCTATATCATGGAGGCAGTTTACAAACATAAACTGCACTAGGATATACATAAAGACCCGGAACAATTATTTGTAGGCCATACATATACTTGTTTCGAGTGGTATTCGAAACCGTAGCCCTCAGCACCGCAATTCGATGCATGCCACTTTGCCACGGAGCTTTCAATTTATATAACCTACTATTTAAATTGATAAAACGGAGTAGCATTTTATAAAAATGCTGAGAATACAATTTCCAATAACACAAGAGGTACATTTATTGACTGGCTCATCTTTAGTGAAAAAGAGCCCTTTCTATTTTATGTATAATACATTCTACTTCTCATACTAAAAACACAGAAAAGCATAAAGATATTATGAAGCATATATTATCAAAATGACGCATGAATATGATTGAAATACACCCTCAAATACTAGAGCTTTCCTAATTTGCAAAATATGTAATATAACGGTGCGTTCTCACATTCTCTTCTTCATCATCAGCCTGTACAATGAACAAGTCTACTGCTGAACTTTTTTATTAAATTAAAGTAACAAGGGTACTTATAGTCCACCTGATGGTAAGTGGTTACTGAAGCCCATATATATTTGTAACCAACTTCAAATAAAAAAGGCTGCAGATAGGTTGTCTACCTCTTACATGGACAAAATAGAAATTCCTCACAGCCTGTAATTATATTGGCTCTTTACATCCTTCAGAACGGAACATGTTATTAGTGCACGCACTGCTAATTGGCGGTAAAAATTGGTAGGAGCGTGGTACACGTATACAAGACATCTTGTTAGGCAAATAAAGTATTACCATCTAGTATATACTACTGTTGTAGGGAAGATTTGCCTTTGCCGCTATTGCCCGTAGCTTGTCTGTATATTTTACTTCTGGCATAAACGGGATGGTATACTGCCATCTATCGGAAGCCACAAGACTTTCGGGCATTTCCCATAGTTGCCTCTTACGACACCAAGTTATTGACAAAGACTGACGAAGCCGCTGCCACCATAAAGTTTTTTTTTTTTCAAATACAAGCAGATCAGAGAGTACAGAACACCAGCATAAAATAACAGCATAAAGCTAGTGTCTTTAAAAGTTAGTGAAGAGAATCAATTACCGTTTTATTGGTAACGAGGCGTTACATCTTAGGCTTAAAGGAAACAACGCAACAGCATTTTAAATCAAAATCAAGGACACCCACTAACTAATCAGGTCAACTGTATGCTTGTATATACCCCTTAATACTATACGAAGTAGTACAATCTGGAGTATTATTATCAAAATTTACTCAAGTACTTGACCTATAAAAGCAAACTTACATCTATAATTAAATAACATGAAAGAGACAAACTAAATATAGGTATATCACAGCTGGGCACAGATCTCATTCTACTCATACTATACACATTTCTAATAGGGTATGGAGTAACGGCCCAACCATCCCCTGCGCTTCTCTAGTGTGTGTTCGCAAACTGCTTAATAATATGTCCTAGAAATATCGGTCGATAGATTTCCTTTTCTTACTAAATAGTAAAACTGCAAATAGTCTCCATGCTAATACAGCTAATATTCCTTAAGACCTTACTTCATAGGATGATTCTATTGTATTGTAATATATATTTCTTTATTTGCTGTGCAGTAAAATTATCACATAAAATGTAGTAGGATTAAAATAACAAGGGCTTCTTTTACCTTTTAAGTGCTTAAACAGATAGGTCATAAAATGTTATATGTTCAGTAAAACACGCGATCACGAATGCGGAAAATTCGACTGAAGATATAACACAACATGAGAGCGCAGGTTTAAAGACTTTATAAGTGTTCGAAAATACTTTTTTGTCAATATGAGAATCCTCTTCTTATTAATAATGGTTCTGTTGTTATTAAATAAGCCATAACTGAAGAGTAGTCTCATTGAAATTTGTATAAATAAATTCCACTTCGAAGGGTGGAAAAAATGAAGTTTTTATGTAACTATTTGGACGACATTCAAGATGTTATTTCCGCCGATCATCATACCATCGTCTTAGTGAACGTATTCACTTATCATTATGGATGCCACGAGAGACGCCACTAGTACCCAATCTCCCGTCTACAGAGGCTGGCAGATCAGCATTTTGCCGATTGCTGTTGCACTGGTGGTCACTAGATGTTGAGGGAAATTGGTCTTTTGCAACTAGGCACATGGCCGCGACCACCTTGGGCTCGGCAGTAGCCCAAAAGTCCCACAGGACTCTGGACACTCACACTGGGTCTCCCCCCCTAATCCCGGTCATCTGACTGAACCTTGTCCAGTTCATATGCAAACCGCGCAATACCACTACTGGTATAGCTCGGAACAGACTCTTTTTCAGCCCAAGGAGTCTCTTTAACTCTTTAAAGGAGGAGTGACTCCAAACACCTCGCCAGGAGATCGTACAAGAGGTCGCACGGACACAATCTTTGCTGGGTAGTCCTAGTATACCTGCAAACTTCTCGACTAGCTCCTCGTGAGTCCCGTATTTACTACGTTTCTCTCGGTGAGCATCATCGAGGGGCCGCTGGCCCGAGACTACCTGCACGTCCACGATCACTCCGACGCTCCCTTTAGTGGCTACTATATCGGGTTTCCGAAGACCTTTCGAGGTCTTGACATGAGGCTCTGTCACCACTGACCATTGGTCTGAAGCCATCGCGTCTGCTACTAACTTCACTACACGATCGTGGCGCAAGATCCGGCCCCCGTGCTTCCGCCAACATTGCTGGATGGTGTGAGCCGTCGTCTCCCTAACCACGCACCCGGTACGGCAGTTCAACTCCGTCTCACGACCAATCCTGCGCCCACGAGATGTCCGAACCCTTGACGGGAGAGCATTGATATGTGTGTGGACGAACTGCACGAAGTCCCGACCAGAGACATGTGAAGACTCCTCCCGAATCCATTTCGTGGACGCGGGGGTGCGGGCGGATTCGCGTAACTCGAACCCGTCCACTGAGCTCCACAGTCTCTCGCGTCAAAACCGTGAGTCGGACCTAAGGCTCGTGACCGGATCTTCTCTGGTGAACTTTTGGAATTGCTTGTCGGCCCAACTCAACTTCTTATGGATCTGGCGGCGGTCTTTGCCACTGACCAACTCAACGAGTCGAGCCGCCCGAACCTCTTAAGTATGAGATCTGGGACGGTCGCCCGAAGCGATGGGATCGCTAGGCTGCCGTCCTTGATGTCGGCATAGAAGTACCCGACAGGCACGTCCTTCGGGAGCCTCAGCCAAGTCCTAAACGCACCACAGATCTGGACGTCGAGCATGCACAACCTATCATCCGAGATATTACCCAGCACAAGGCCGTGCAAAAATCTCGGAATAAGGTGTCCCCTCACGATGTCGAGCCGCTGTTGCGGCTTAAGGGGTGCCTTTGAGATGTTGGTCAAGGCAACTTTGATATCATGCTCTAACGTCACGCATTCAGACGCCTGGAGGTCGATGCCCAGATAGCGCCAGCGTTCCACGCAAGAGGTTTGAGGCAGCCACTTCCGACCTATCCGGAAATGCTTCCCCGTCAGATAGTGGTGCTTCTTGCGCTTCCCGTCAGGCACCATCGACAAGACGGAGCTCTTGGTATGATTGACCATGAGGCCCAACGACGACGCAACCTCGAACACACGGTCAATGGATTCCTGATTCCTTTGAGCCTGCAAGCAGGACTAGGTCATTGGCATAGGCCAGAGCCGAGACTCGCTACATTTCCAGCCTATAACCTACCTCTTTCGGTAGAGCAGCAAGAATTACGTCCATCGCCATATTAAACAGGATGGGTGACAACGAGTCTCCCTGACGCACACCTCGGCCCAATTTAACAGGTTCACCCGACTCCCCGCTGACGTCTAACTTGGTGGTCGCCGCGTCGTACAGCCGGTTGATGTAATCACAGAATGCTTCGGGCAACTCTCGAGCCCGAAGAAGCCCGACCAGCGCTCTATGAGACACTGTATCGAACGCCTTCGCGAAATCGAGAATCGCCACATGACACTTTCTTAGCTTTTTCCTGCTATCCCCTAGCACCGCGTCCAGCACGGCGGAATTCTCCAACGTACCGTCGGCGCGGATGAATCCACGCTGTCGTGCATTGGGGGGGCAGCAATCCAGAAGTCTTCTCGCCAGAACCGAGTGCATGTGCCTAGCCCAGCAGGATCGTCCATCTTCGGCACGAAGATCGTCCGGCATTGCCGCAGGGGCTCTGGTATTACGCCAGTGGTTAACTGCGACCAGATATCGACCGCAAGTAATGCTGATAAAAGTTTTAAAAATTAATTTGCTATTATTATTTGTTACCTATTAAATATTATTATAGGTTAACTTGTTGAAAGATCACCTACCGCTCTCACTCAATTAGTACCTGCAATTAAAGAAGGGTGGGAGTAGTCCCCGTCACCAGTAATCCCAACAACACTGCACTTGGAAAGACACGCCACCGTCGATAATACAACACGTGTTTCGCCTCAAAACGAGACATCATCAGGTAAAATCGTCTGTGTGGTGTCTATAGTGACAAGTAATGACAGTTAAAAATGAACTTTGGCATTATCGATTAACAAAATCAATGCGTGATAATGGTATCACTGTAACTTGCCACATGCTTAACGGTGAGTAATATCCTATCATAGTGATTGATATCACTCACCGTTAAGCACGACGGCTCTGTGGCGCAGTGACTTAACAATGAGTTGTTGCGCTGGGGTCCGTGGGTTTGAATCCCGCACGGAACAAGTATTTGTATGGCCTACAAATAATTGTTCCGGGTCTGGCTATTTGTCCTCGTGCCATCTATGTTTGTAAACTAATTGTTGGGGTAACGTTTTAAAAAAAAATGATAACCTATCATAGTGGTGAATGATATATATCACTCAACGTTAAGCACGTGGTAAATTTGCATTAATAACACCCAAAATGCAATTACCAACTTCATAGGACTGTGCTCGAAATTTAAAGTAACAAAAACCAATGGAGTTGAAAGGTTCTCAAATCGCAGCCAATAAGTAAAGTTTAATGTGGCTCCACGAGACCCACTGACTCCGTGGTACATGTACGGACTCGGTCCGTAATTTTTATCAACACGTGGAGGAGGCCTATATTCTATTAAACTTGTGTAGGACTACAATGATGAATGATGACATTATATTCAAATTATTCTGTCACTTGTTAGTGGTCAAGATTTCTCCAAACCTCAACTTTGGACGGTCCTTTGAGTGCATGGCCAAAGAAGCCGCAAGGATATATAGGTGATCCTGCAAGGGTTAGGCGGTACTTCACGTCGGGACAGTTTCTGAATCTATATAGCGCAAGTCTGGTCGTGCATTAAGTACTGCTGTCACGTACGTACGTTACATAGGTATTTGTAATTATAATGTGATATAACATAGGATTAAGTTGCGCTTCGTATACAAGAAAGGATCTCGTACCTCGTGAGATTATTAATTTTTTCTTGCAGCTTTTCTGAAATTTCTTGCGGGTGAGTTTTTTTTAATCTCCGTTACATGATTACACAGCGAGCAACATATTTTATGACTTCAAAGCGATACATTAATTTAGTTCATTTATTTGCGAGAAATGCATGTCAAATGCGTCGCGGGTCTTTACATTTTTTTGCGTACTGGATGCATGAGGTTCGTAAGAATCAACACTGCATTACTTCCCTTTTTTTAAAGATAGGTATTGGGAATTATTAATATATAAGATTATTTTTTGTATTACGAGGTGGACTGCCTCGTTGGTCTTGTGGTTGTAGTAGTGCGAATGCTAATCATGAGGTCCCGGGTTCGATCCCGAGTTGGGCCAAAAATTAGTTATTGAGTTTTTCCATCAATAAATTCTCAGAAGCTGCCCGGAGTCAGGAAGTTGGCGGTATCTCACCCCCATGCCTCGGAAAGCACGTAAAGCCATTGGTCCTGCACCTGATCTCTCTCCGGTCGTGTCGGTTTACCGTCCCATCGGACTATGAGAGCGAGGGAATAGAGATTCATGTAGAAAGAATGAATGAGAAAAGAGTGACAAAGCAAATTTATGTTGCAGAGGTGAACGGCGGAGTCGGGACGGGTCGCCCCAGGCGAAAGTTTATCGACCAAATTGGCGATAGATTGAAAATGGGCCAAATCAAGAGTACCTTTAACTGACGAGCGTGTATGCATAGGTATATGGATATGGAGGAAGCGAGAGAGGTGTGTCAGGATCGGGCCAAATGGAAGTCCATAGTCTCTGCCTACCCTTCTAGGTGACAGGCGTGAGTTTTTATGTTATGGAATAGAGAGTGCACCTGTGTTTGCGTATACACTTGGGCACTAAAATCCTGTCCTGTACCGGTGGTTGACTAGCCAGTCCTGCCTAGACTAGTCCGTTAAGACTGGCCGCCGTGACCGAAATTCGGTCTGGAAAACATTATTAATATTATGTATTACAATATAAAGAGAAATTAAGGGATTGAAGAGCATTTAAAATAAAGGTTTATAATATACTTTAGGAGCTGACTCCATACGGGTCCCTACGGGTGACCTTAATGAAAGATTGCATAACTTTCATCATCATCATCATCATTACAGCCCTTCACAAGTCCACTGCTGAACATAGGCCTCCCCCAAAGAATGCCCACAAAGCACGGTCCTGAGCCACCTGCATCCATCGACTTCCTGCATGTCTTACCAGGTCGTCACTCCATCTCGTGGGGGGACGCCTTACACTTCGCCTATCGGTACGAGGCCGCCACTCGAGAACCTTTCTTCCCCATCGGTTGTCGGTTCTTCGAGCTATATGGCCGGCCCACTGCCACTTCAGCTTACTAATCCGTTGGGCTATGTCGGTTACTCTGGTTCTACTGCGGATATCCTCATTCCTAAGTTTATCACGCAGAGAAACTCCGAGCATAGCCCTCTCCATAGCTCGCTGAGCGACCTTGAGCTTTCTCATCCGGCCAGCAGTGAAGGACCACGTCTCAGTTCCGTAAGTCATCACTGGCAACACGCACTGGTTGTACAATTTCGTTTTAAGGTTTTGAGGTATGTCTGACGAGAAGATGTGTCTTAGCTTCCCGAACGCATAACTTTATGACATATTTATTATAGAGGAGCGTGTAATACAGTTGGTGGGCAACTAGTTACTGGCTGAAATTCTTAGTACTAAGTAGTGAGGTACAACATTACTACGTATACATATATGTGGTAGATAGGTACAACATTACTAAGTATACATGTGTGTGTGCGCAGCACACCTACAACACTTCCCCTTTATAAAAAAATACAAAAAATAACTTAAACTATATAAACACTTGTTAATGCGCTGAGGCGCAGGGCTGTACGGAGACCCCCGCGAAGGGAGCGGCCGCCGCGGCAGGTCCGGACGCGTGCTGCAGACTGGCGCTAGAGGCGCCTATCATCTGACCCATATTCTGGCCCGACATTGGAACCCTGGCCATGAACACTTGATGGCGAAGCCAGTTTTTGAACTTCTTATTAAACTTCACCCAAATAGTATACAATATTATTGCTCCCATAAAACTGGCTTTTACATATAACCATATTTGAAAATTATCCACTTGTTGTTGGGAGTAGCGATGCTGGGATTAATGGTGACGGGAATAGTGCACGCAATTGAGGGAGGGCAGGAGATGCTCTTCATACTAGGTAAGACATCATTTTATTTTATAACGCGGATATTTGCGAAGGAAATTTTTATAAAAGCTTTTATATAATTGATATCCGCAAAGTAACGCCTGATTCTATTAATTATTTTAAATTCGAGCTATTCCATCTCTGTAAAAGATGAATTTTCCTTTAAAATTAATAGCAGAATATTATCATTCAATAAAAGTAATTTTACACATTTTATCGCGTTAATTATTAGCTTTTTTTTTAATTTCTTATGTTTCGGCAACTTTTCAGCACTCATGGTCACGGCAGGACTGTCCACCGTGACTGTTGTAGGGAGTTTTTGCCTCAACTCTTAAATACTTTGTTTTTTTTTTTTTGTAAAATAATTCACTGTGTTCGCGCATTTTAATATTTTATAAATCTAAAAATGAGAAAAAGCATGTTTTCCTATTTTAACAAATCTTTGACTTAGTTGATATATTAAAAATAACTATAACACGGAGCACTATTTCAACTATTTCTCTATAACAGTAAATTGAAATGCATATTTTGATCAAACTAATTTTATAACTAATTACGATAGTCTTTGCAAGCAAACAAAAGTATTGTTAAATTTATTAAATATGAACTATTTTCTGTAATTATACTGGCCCTGTATATTCTTCAGACTAAAACAAAAAGATGCAAGGACTGCTATTTGACAGCAAATACACGTAAGAGGGTCGTACCTACCCAGACAAACTCCTAGACAAAAATAGCTACCTAATAAGAAAAATGTCTAAGACTTACAGTAAAAAGCAGAGAGACGTAGAGACACTTAAGTTTCCATTAACATTAGTGTTCTATTTTGCTAATTTTGGTACTTACTGGTATTTTCCATAGGTGGCTTTTGTGACACTAACGGGATATAAGGTAAGGCTTTTTTATGTCGCTTTCATGCAGCAAAAATCGCTTCTCGGTCTGATGGATTGGTCAACGTGAACTAAAATTATAACGTGTCAAAAATAACAGCAATGAGAGAGAAATAATAATATAAATGTTCTACATAAAAGCACTAATCAAACTGTCAACGTAACTAAATGTATATAATATAATACCTACTTGACCGATTTTTCATTTATGAATCTGCGCTATTGCTCTATCATAGTGCTTGCACATTACTTTAAGTGTTTTAGTAGCTGGTTTTAAGGTTCCATTGTATAACGATAAATCATTACAAAGCATTGAGCAAATAGGTCTTTCTAAATAAAGCAATCCTTCACTCGGGATCACGTCGCAATTTATTGTACGTTAGATCTGGAAATAATGGAGGCGTATAAGAGCCTTCAAACTGATTAATGAATGGAGTTCAATAAAATCAAACACATTCTTGTAAATCTTCCAATTCAATAAACGATAAAATGAACGCCCTCATTATTGTTCCTGTTCACGTCATAACTACAGCTCTTCACAGGTCCACTGCTGAATATAGGCCTCCGCCAAGGAATGCCACAAAGAACGTTCCTGAGCCACCTGCATCCATCGACTTTCTACATGTTTTACCAGGTCATCTTCATCTAGTGAGGGGAGGCCCCACACTTCGTCCGCAGGTACGAGGCAACCACTCGAGAACCTTTCTTCCCCATTGGTTGTCGGTTCTTCGAGCTATATGGCCGGCCTCTTGTCACTTCTTTAATTTTCAAACTCAAACGGCAGTTAATTAATTATGACGATGTAAATAATGCTATATCGAAATTGGTACATTGGATTAATGCCAACAATATGCTCTTAAACGGCAATAAGACAAAGTGTATTAAATTTACAATATCTAATGTAAAACATTCGAATACCAACGTGCTGTTAAATGGGGAGGAGTTAAGTCTTGTGGATACCACTGTTCTTTTTTTTGGTATTACTATTGACGCGAAACTTCAATGGGGCCCCCATATATCTAAATTAGTAAGCAGACTTAGTTCTGCAGCATATGTTGTAAGAAAGATTAGAAGTCTCACAGATGTTGAGACAGCTAGATTAGTGTATTTTAGTTACTTTCATAGCGTAATGTCTTATGGATTTTTTTTTTAATTTTCATGGGGTAATGCGAATGATATTGAAGATGTATTTGTTTTGCAAAATAGTACGGGCGATTTATAACCTAAATTGTAAAGAGTCCCTCAGAGAAAATTTTAAAGAAATAAACATATTAACTTTGGCATCGCAATACATTTATAAGAATGTAATGTATGTGCATAAAAACATAAATAGCTTTAATAAGAATAAGGATGTAGATACTTTAAACACTAGGAACAAACATAAGCTTGTAATGCCAGTTACTAGACTCCACAGAATCAGTAATTCATTTGTGGGGCAATGTATACGCTTTTACAACAAAATCCCAGAACATATTCAAAGTTTGTCAATAAACAAGTTTAAAAGTTTTAGTAAAGAAAAACTGTACAAAAAGGGTTATTGTAATAACAAGGAATACATGAACGAAAATAACTCCTGAGAATAAGGTGATCGCCACCATGCTGGTTCTATGAAAAATCATTTAAAAACTATATAAACGAAGTTATTGTTAATTAATATATGTTTGAAAAAAAAGGCCCGCTGAGTTTCTTGCTGGTTCTTCCAGGACTGGGGTGTTTTCCGAACCAGTGGTAAATAAAAAATGACTCTCAATAAGTATTACGTAATTATCAATATTGAATAAAAAATTATTCTATTCTATTCTATTCTTCAGCTTACTAATCCGTTGGGCTATATAATGTCGAATATCCTCATTTCTAAGTTTATCATGCAGAGAAACCTCAAGCATAGCCCTCTCCATAGCTTGCTGAGCGATCTTGAGTTCCTCCATACGGCCAGCAGTGAAGGACCAGTTCTCAGTTTCATAGGTCATCACTGGCAATACGCAATGATTATACATAATACAGTCGCGTTTTCAAGTTTTGAGGTAAACCTTTATCGTAGTCAAATTGAAGGTGAGTAATGTACTCGTCATTGATGTTAATACCGTATCCTTTCCAGTCCAGTAGCTTGAAAACGTCTTCCAAACGGAATCAACGGCGTTCTCCTAGCCCACACATGCCAGACATAATGGCAAATTGTACTCTTCGGACTTCTGTACAATTTGCAGAAGGATATGTATGTTCTACGGTCTATGGTGCTAAAGACTTTTCGGAAACCGGCTTGTTCGGGAGGCTGGAAGTGGTAGAGTCTGCATTCGTAATGACTCGCGCAGACGGCACGTAGACGCACCTCAGAAGGGAACTCGGTCTGTAGTTCTTCAAGAACGCGTTGTCGCCTTTCTTGAAGAACAAGACCAACGCAAGAAGTCTGCTCGACGCCTCCGGTGTATTGTGCCACCATGGCGGACGGAATGAAAGAGCTTCTGAAGGACTTCAAGTACCACCGGTTTTCCATCCATTTTCAGAAGCTACGCTGTAATTCCATCCTCGCCTGGTGCCTTGCCGTTTTTAATTTTTCATTTGGTGCCATAATAACAATCCTAGTTAAAAAGGTCATATACATAATGTTATCATGGCTGTAGAGAGTCAATATTTTAATGGCTCAGAAGCGAGTCCAAGTTTCGAACAGATTTTTGAGATAGCCCATACTAACAATTGTTTCAGTCTAGTTTGGTGTATGTTTGTCGTTGTTGTAACTTATTTAATACTAGCTGTGCCACCAACGTCTTTTGCATATAATCTTTGTTAGTAGTTTATCTACGGGACGTCTTGTATTGCGATTGTCAATCTGCCTGCTAATAGTGACATCTATGGTAAATTACTCAGACACAAATAATTCTTTTGACAATTTTGGGTAAAGTAATATGACAAAAGGGTACAGTCTCGGACCTTCTCCAAACTTTAGATCCATTCCTGCAAGTCACGTTATAAATTGTCATTACAAAGCTTTAGGTTTTTGCTTTTAAGCAAATTCGAATAATAAAACCCTATCATGAACATGATCTGTTTGTAGCTCAGGGGCTAAGCGATCGTTGTAAATTTCACAGTACGCGAGGAACTTGGGTTCGATCCTCGCCGGCGTCAAAGAAATTGTTAACTTCAATTTAAATGCATATTTACCACGTGCTTGGCGCTGAAGGAAAACATCGTGAGAAAACCTGTTTGTCTAAAACATTTAAAAAAAAAACTGATTACATATAAAGTCCGCCAACACACATTGGGGCAACGCGGCGGATAGTCTATTGTCCTTAAACCTTCTCATAAATGAGAGGTCTGTGTCCATCATTGGGACTTATAAAAACATCATAATCAGTGGCGGGATGTGTGGCTGCCACGTTCTTTTCACGTAAAGATTTTGAAGATATTTATTAAAAGTGAACAGTCACATCTGTCAGGAAATGTTAAAATTTAAGTAAATATTTTAAGAAAATGTTTTGATAAAGTTTGACACTAAGCGGCAATTTCATAGGTTTTACTGACCTAATAGTATATTGCCTAGCTATTTAGGCTTGGATTTTTAAAGTTACACTAATATTTCAATTGAGTTATTGAACAATCTTGATCGTCTCCAGAATCTATCCTTTCGTTTCATTTGGTTTTATTTGGTTTAGACAAATTAAAAAAATGATATAGGTAATGGCAATCAATTTGGATATCGAACCTGAGTTGCATGCGCACTGTGAAATTTACGGCAAATGCTTAGTCCCTGAACTACCACGGCTAATTTCCACAACTGGCTCTTAAGTCACTTTTACTAGAAATGTCGCGAGCACTTATTTACTTACGATACGTACGTAGGTAATGTATATGTCACTTATGTTATCCCGACTACTGGTTTTTTTCAAGTATTAGCTACAAACATAGCATTTATTTGTGCTTGTCGTTGTGACTTATTTTATATTTATAACTGTAGACTAGTAAATAGCCTTTATAACAAAGAGTTATCAATGATTGAAACTTCTTCTAAAAATATCATTTTCACTTGAGACGAAACTCTCATTAGTTCGTTTTATATTATTTCTGTAATAAAGAAATTTTAGAAGGAAAAAATAATTGACTTATCAAGTCTGAGGTGGATCGTCAGTTCTGATGACTCAATAACTTTTAAATGTGGAATAAAATTCTACAGATAACGAGACGAAAATTTGACGAGGGGATAAAATTCTTAATGTTATGAATATAATTAAAGGGACAAATAAATTATTGAATTATTTAAAAAAATATTGATTATATAATATTAATAATACGGCTTCCGTCATTAATATTATAAATCTAAACAGCTGTAAATATCAATAATCTTTTCCACTTTCTTCTTTTCTATTCTATTATTTTTGGGGCCGTCAGGAGTAGCAGGCTAAGCTTACAGGTAAGAGTCCGATGTATCAAAGTACATCTAAAATAAGTTGGTAACTATTCGAAAATTGGATGAAATCGATTTGATTTTTGCAGTCAACCGTTTTCACCACATTTAAAGAACTACAAAACTACCTTGATCTCAAATTCATTATCTAACCAAACAACGAAGCCGTAACAAACACATATAGTCTATGCAATTTAATAAAAACAGGTACGACATGCCTTTCGTCTAAAGTGCATTAAACGTAGTCCTTTTTAATTGTACTAGACATCGAATGCCCACCGACTCATAAGAGTGCGCAATCCGCATTGCACTAATTGGACTTTTAGAAGAGCATTTACACATACAGTCCAAACGTCATATACCGAACACGACTTTCTCTAAAGTCACAAAGTTCAGCGTTTAACCGACAACGGAAAATGTCTCCGAACTATATCAAATGCCACACGAGCAAATTAATATTGTCAAATGTACTTATATATGCAATCAAATTAGAATAACCAAATTCGCGGCGGTCTACACGAAAACCAAATATTCAATAGTAAATTAGGCGCGCACAACACACAAATTCAGACGTTGATCGCAATCAATGTTAACTTCCTAAACAATTAACTGATCCGCGCCGTCAATCTATTTTTCTAAACTCAACAAAATCCTCGTCCGTGCATAAAACTTGCTAGCAAAACCCGACACGATATAGAGGTTATACCGGGGGAGAACACGCCGTGCTAGTGACTGCACTGCATTCAATCACTTCCGGCCCACCCCACAAGCAACCAATCCGATTTCGCGCGAACGTCAAACGGTAGGAAATCACCGCTCTGCGCACCCCCTGGCGTCGATTCTTCAAATTAGCGTTTGGCGCGGACAAACCCCCGTCCCGGACATAAGGACTTATGTCCGCGAGCAAACCGGCAAGCGGGACAGGGTCACGACGGCACGTTGCAAGACCGAATCTACAACTAAAACCTAGGCCACCTTAGGCACCCCATCAGATCTTGCAACCTTAACCACCGCCTCAAAAATACCGCCCCAATGTGGGCAAGCCGGAGGGTCGAACCTCCACTGGATGCCCTTCCTGGACATCGCAGCACCTAAATAAATCCTGTTACTGGACAGAAGTCCGACGACCTCTTTCAAACACCTATCTGTGCCCCTATGATCCGTACCGCAATCCGACCGGATCAGGTCTGCAAACAGCGACGCGATACGAAGCGGCCCAGCATGGCCAGCTAAGCTTCAGTGCAGAGGGCACCCACCAGTTCCACGTGAACGGCGTCTGTGGAGAGGCAAACGAAACGCACAGATAGTACTTAGTATGATTTTTCAAGCAAGTAGGCATAACCAAGCCATCTACCATATAATCATTTAATCAATTGTGAGGCAGCTGATTTCAATCTGATAATCTCGCAACTAGCTAGCCCTTTTAGACATGTAGTCCTATGCACATATTTCAACTAAGTTTCAAAAGCATCAATGTTCAACTACTGAATTAATTCCAATAAATTAACTTACCGATGCGTAAAGATCAAACAGACAAATTAAGCAAAACGACAAACATAAGAGATAGCCAAAAGAAAAAAAAAAGAAAATTTTCAAATTTGATTTTTATTTCCTTCGGCACAAATAGTGTTACTCAATTTAAATTTTTTCTTCAACAAAGCAAACATAATAATCAAATAGATTTACAAAAACATAAGTACACGTATTCAAGGAGTATATCAAATTCACCTTTTTAATCACAACCGCCACAAATATGAAACATTTCGCGGAAAACCCAAAAGCATTTTTATTTTTAATTTAAAGTTTTTTAATCAGATGCTCGACCAAAACCAAATCGAATACTCCTTGAAAGCACGATTCAATGCTCCAGGGGAGCCATAGTCTTCCCACCAAGCAAGTGGAAGCCACAAAGCGTTGTGAACCCGAATCCAATAGTGAGCGAACCGCTAACAGTCGCCACTCGGGTGGTATGCTTTAACTGAGGCCTTCGGCAACAGAACTGTTGACGGCTCAAAGGCTCGGTGGAGGCCGCCGTGGTGGGAGCTAGGGCGGCAGCTAGCTAGGGCTGCCTCCATTAAAGGGGGGACGGCGGTACCCCAGCCGCGGCCACTCAGCTAACGGGGGTGAGAAGGGTCTAGCTGACTGCTGAGTGGCCGTGAAGTTCCTCTCCACACGTTGAGGGGGGATACGACACCCCCGACCCTGGGGGAACGACCCCCCGACTAGTTGGAGGAGGGACCCCATTCAAATCCAGGGGCTCGGTGGCTGGCAGGCGAGCGCCGAGCGCCGAGCGTCGCCCGACAGAGGGCGTGGCTAAGCGCCCCCACCCGTGGGGATCGAGGGCCCGGCAGAGCTCCGAGAGGAGAGGCTGCTCGCACCCAGGCACAAAACTGCATGGTGATTGCCCTGGCAATGCGGACAGCGCCGCTGGTACGGACAATCTCGCTAGAGGTGCCCTTCCAAACAAGAGTAGCACCAGCGGCGCTCCTTAGCGATAGTTCGCCTAGCCGGATCCGGCTTACCTAATAACTTCGGGCACTTCGTCACCCGGTGATCGGAGGCTCAGCAATAGGAACAGGGGGGCGTCTCCCTGGCCACTAGACCACTGTTAGATGGTAGGGAGCGGCGCCCTCCCGGGGAAGCTCCGATCTGTTTTAGGGGGGTTGACGACGACTTGCCCGGCGGATCCCGCCTCTCACTGGGCACGGCTCGTAAGTCGTCAACGGTGCCCGCCGCGTTCTCAATCTGCCGGAACTGCTTCTCCAAGAACCGCAGCAGACCACTAAAGGGCGGAATATAGGAGGCGCCGTCCCCGCCATACCTCTCCTCAAAATGTATCCTAAGGTCGAGAGGCAGGCGGGACAGCACGATGTGGAGCAACAAGAAGGACCATTCATCCACCGGCAAATCCAGCCGCCTCAACGCATTACAGGCCACCAAGACTGGATTCACTAGGTCCGGGCGTAGTCTGGCCCGGTCCCTAAGCAGTGGGAGGCTTAGAAGCTGCCTGACGTATTCGTCCGCAATTCGCCGGACGTTGGCATATCTTCCAGCGAGGAGGTGCCAAGCAGTCTGGTAGGCGTCGTCCGACAATCTCAAATGGCCGACGAAGCCCAGGGCCTCCCCCTTCAGTGAGGCTAGGAGGTACGCCATCTTCTGTCTTGGTGTTAAGTCCCTCCGGGCGTCCACCAGGCTATCAAAAAGCCCAACAAAAGTCATCCAGTCGGAGAGGACCCCGGAGAACCTTGGCAGGTCCAGAGTTGTGAGTCGTCCCAACAGCTCCGGCTGAGTAGGCTGCTTCCAAGGGGACTCGGGCAGGCCACTCATCAGAGCTTCACGCGCTTCCCCAGCACACTTGGTTCCCGCCTCGATCAAATCGTCCGTGAGCGAAAAAATTTCTCGTAGGCCGCGAGGCAGGAGTCCAGGACTCCCTTTTCCGCATCCGAAGCCTCGAGCTCAGCGTAAGCCTCCTCCACTACAGCCCTTCGGGCATCGACCTGCTCGAACCGCTTCCCTAAACTATGAACCCGATCAGATCGAATTATCAAAAGATGGGCGTTCGCGGCCCAGCGCAGCTCCGCCCGCAGGCGAAGCGCCGGTTGCTTGTGCGATGGCATCTCTACTAAATACAAATTACTACGCGGCTTAAATAAAAATCCAATTACCAAACAACAAATACAATTTCTATCAAATCAAGTTGAATACAAATTACACAAATACAAATTACTATTTATTAAATTAAATACAAATTACACTACAAATAAGGAACGCACCACAGTCGATCAGCAAAAATGCCTCGCTCAGACAACCGACCCTTCGACAATTAATCTACTATAATTATACGACAATGATAATTATCCGATTACGTGATAACACTATCTACCTACTCAAAATACCTGACGCGTACCTAGCCTAACGGGCGCGGCTCCTAAATCTACCCACCTATCCGCGCAAAGGAAGCAAACAACAAAAGAAAATATTTTTATTATTACTAATGTATCTCTCAAGTAATACATACTAGTATTATATTAAATTAGATTGTTTAGTGCGATGGCCAAGTCAATCTATTTATTTAAAATATAAAAGATTTTTAGTATTGATGTGGTCACTATAAGATGTTGTTAGGTTAGCTAATTACGTAATAACTTAAGACAGAAGGGCCCTTAAGTAGGGACTAAATTAATTAACCGACTTGGTATTACATGGATCTCAAAATTTTTTACGGTAGAAGAACTGAGTTGCGAGACTTGGATTTTTTTTACAAGTTATGTTTTTAATGGCACTTTATTTCTTTTTGTAGATAGTTATATCTAGGTACCTATCTACACCTATTATTCCATTGTATTATACATATATAGGTACATTGATTCATTCAGTGCAAAAGTACATTTGTAATCCTTTATTTATATGGGTGTACACGCCCTGAGCTGCCCCAACCAAAGTAGACTGGACTAGGGCCCATGAGTAGCCCAATCGACGGGCAGCAGAGGACAGGGCTCAAAATGCCTATGGACAATTGACCTACACAACAGAGATAGGCTAGGTAAATAAATAACATGTACCTGGTTCTGAGGCGAAGACTGTCCCAAGGCTCGGTCAGGTCGTAGGTAGGTGTAGGTGCATTTAAAGTGGTGTTTAGTGGTGTGTATAAAGTTTGACCTAACTGGACCGTTGAAGTCTGACCGCAGATCCACCGGCGCTGCATCTACTCCAAAGGTGAGATCTCTCAAAAGGGGGCGATCACCAATTTACAACTTCCGTCTTCATTTCACTATTTCAGTTTATCAACTTTATTGTACACTATTTCAATCTATCAACTTTATTGTACATTTAATTAACTTCAAATTCAACTAAATCGCCGTTAATCGTAATCAAAAAAGTAACACACGGCTCGATCAATGGTACGGTGGAACAAAGTTCACTTCCGTTTTCACTCAGCAACAAATTATTTCTAGAACCGAACACGACCTTCTCTAAAGTCACAAAGTTCAGCGTTTAACCGACAACGGAAAATGTCTCCGAACTATATCAAATGCCACACGAGCAAATTAATATTGTCAAATGTACTTATATATGCAATCAAATTAGAATAACCAAATTCGCGGCGGTCTACACGAAAACCAAACATTCAATAGTAAATTAGGCGCGCAAAACACACAAATTCAGACGTTGATAGCAATCAATGTTAATATAATTAATAGAATCAGGCGTTACTCTGCGGAAATCCATTATATAAAAGCTATTACAAAAATTTACTTCGCAAATATCCTCGTTATAAAATAAAATGATGTGTCTTACCTAGTATGAAGAAGCACCTCCCGCCCTCCCTCAATTGCGTGCACTATCCCCGTCACCACTAATCCCAGCACCGCTACTCCCAACACCACTACACTAGGTAAGACACACCACTGACGATAATACGACACGTGTTTCGCCTCTACACGAAGCATCCTCAGGTGATATAGACTTTACGGTGGCTAACCGCTAAGTGAGCGGCGAGCCAAAACAAGTGCCTTTTATACAAACCGATGATGCAACCGCTCTCTACCTAAGGAGCGAGCGACTGCGTCATGCGATAAAACATGCGACCAATCACCACTGTACTTACGAAGCCGTTTGTAAAATTAAAAACAAACCACCGCGCAACGCCCATCCTCCAACCACGCAACCAATCGCCGATCACCTAGAGGCTGACAAACGACCATATTGCAAGGCTCTCTATTATTAGAGAGCAGGCTTGAAGATATTTAAGAGAGGTAAGTTAGTAACATTTGTTTGTTCATTCAGCAATGCAACGGTATTATTATTACTTTTTAATATATCTAACTGTTCCAGCACACACAGCCGCAGCCCTTTATTACACGTATGTAAGACTTTAAAGGAGTGGTCGTTGGCTAGGTTGTGTCCAGTGTCCAAAAGATGTTTGGCAAAATGGGATTTATCGGGATTGCAATTCCTGTACGCGGCTAAATGCTCTTTATCACGTGTCTCGAAATTGCGACCAGTCTGACCCACGTAAACGGCGTGGCATTCGTCACAAACAAGTTTGTAAGCACCTGACTTTTGACGAATATCCAACTTATCTTTACTATCACAGATATTTCTAAGAGAATTGTTTGTTTTGAACGCCACATGAACGCCGTTTTGTCGAAGAGTATTAGCTACTTTTTCAGATATGGGGCCTAAGTAGGTCAAACTGCTCACATATCGATGAACACTTTGAGGTTGAACCGCGTACAGAGAGTTGCGAATAACATGCTTTTGTTTCTTTTTAATTAAATTGTTAATGAGATTTTTTGAAAAACCGTTAGAGACCGCTATTTGATAAATTATATTAAGTTCTTTTAAATAATTTTCTTTACTTAATGGGACAGTGAACAAACGGTTAATGTAACAATAAAAAGCGGCTACTTTATGTTGCCACGGATGACATGATGACGCGGGGATGACCATGTCGGTGTGTGTTGGCTTTCGATAAATTTGGAAAACATGTGACGATTCTTTTCCTGTTATTGTTAAGTCGAGAAAATTAAGGGAACAATCTTGTTCCAATTCAAGTTTAAATTTAATTTTGTCATGGACTCTATTTATTTTATTGAGGAAAACATCCAGTTGTCTCCTTGTGCCAGTCCAGCAAATAATTATGTCGTCTACATATCGATAGTAATATAAGATATTTTGATTGACAACTATATGTTGTTTTTCAAAATTATCCATGAAAATGTCCGCCATAAGGGGACTTAGAGGGGACCCCATAGCTAACCCTTCTTTTTGTAGATAGAAACGGTTATTAAATCGGAAATAGTTTTGTTTCATACAGAGAGAGGTTAAGTTAAGAAGATCATTTGTTTCCCCGGGATGTAGACGACGTTTTTCAAAGAGATCTGCGAGTATACGCAAACAGTCAGGGGATGGGACATTTGTGAAAAGACTATCAACGTCTAAAGATAACAATATGGATTTAGGAGGAATACGAATATCTTTAATTTTGGAAATGAGATCTAAGCCATTTTTTAGGCTGTAAGTGGGGTTGAATCCAGATTTCTCTCGAAGGAGGAAGTTTAATTTTTAGCAAGGAAATAAGCTGGTGCACCAATATATGAGACAACTGGATGAATAGGAACATGTTCTTTATGTATTTTTGGTAACCCATTTAAAATGGGTGCTTGAGGATTCATTGGAACAAGATTGCTCCGAGACAAGTTGTGATCGGGAAAAACATATGATGACTGTTGTATACATAACTTAATATCCAAAGTAAACTTTTTGGTTGGGTCAGACTCCAATAGCTCAAAGTCATCACCTTGGATAACATCGTTAACTTTCTGGCTGTACCCACTACTCTCCATAATAACAACAGTATTGCCTTTATCGGCTTTAGTAACAATAAGGTCGCTTTCCCTTATTCTCTGCTTTAGGGACTTAAAAACAGGGAACTCAGGATTGAAATGGGAAGACGCGGGCACAGCCCGAATTTCATTAGCTACCAAACTTTTAACGATGTTGTCTTTCCTCCCGATCACAACAGCCACCTCCGCGTCAACAGCCATAGTCTCTAACGATTTTTGGGAGACCGAAGGTGTTAAATTATACTTTAGGCCTTTATGTAAAAGGGACAACTCATCTGTTGGAAACTGGACATCGGAAAGATTTTTAACTCGGGGATAAAATTGGTGATATTCTGTATGTATGTCGTTATTACGATTACGGGATGAAGAGGATACAAGTCGTTGTAATTTACGGGACTGGATTTGATATTTCTCATAAACAGCCATTGAAGCAAGTTCTCTGGCTTTACCATTACATCGCTACTCCCAACACCACTACACTAGGCAAGACACACCACTGACGATAATACGACACGTGTTTCGCCTCTACACGAAGCATCCTCAGGTGATATAGACTTTACGGTGGCTAACCGCTAAGTGAGCGGCGAGCCAAAACAAGTGCCTTTTATACAGACCGATGACGCAACCGCTCTCTACTTAAGGAGCGAGCTACTACGTTATGCGATAAAACATGCGACCAATCACCGCCGGACTTACGCAGCCGTTTGTAAAATTAAAAACAAACCGCCGCGCATCGCCCTCCCTCCAACCACGCAACCAATCGCCGATCACCGTGAGGGTGACAAACGACCATATTGCGAGGCTCTCTATTATTAGAGAGCAGGCTTAAAGATGTTGAGGAGAGGTGAGTTGTGTGCTCTCTAATAATTGAGAATCTAATCTCTCAAATAGTCGAGCGGCCAGTATTGTTGTTTCTAAAACTCAGAACATTTGGCTTAATGAGGAGTGTCGTCGTTGGTTTTCTAATAGAGATAATTTAAAAATCCACCTTAAAGTATTATACTCTGAACTTTCATATAAATTACATAATATTGAATTTGATATTTTGGATGGGAAAGCCAGAGAACTTGCTTCAATGGCTGTTTATGAGAAATATCAAATTCAGTCCCGTAAATTACAACGACTTGTATCCTCTTCATCCCGTAATCGTAATAACGACATACATACAGAATATCACCAATTTTATCCCCGAGTTAAAAATCTTTCCGATGTCCAGTTTCCAACAGATGAGTTGTCCCTTTTACATAAAGGCCTAAAGTATAATTTAACACCTTCGGTCTCCCAAAAATCGTTAGAGACTATGGCTGTTGACGCGGAGGTGGCTGTTGTGATCGGGAGGAAAGACAACATCGTTAAAAGTTTGGTAGCTAATGAAATTCGGGCTGTGCCCGCGTCTTCCCATTTCAATCCTGAGTTCCCTGTTTTTAAGTCCCTAAAGCAGAGAATAAGGGAAAGCGACCTTATTGTTACTAAAGCCGATAAAGGCAATACTGTTGTTATTATGGAGAGTAGTGGGTACAGCCAGAAAGTTAACGATGTTATCCAAGGTGATGACTTTGAGCTATTGGAGTCTGACCCAACCAAAAAGTTTACTTTGGATATTAAGTTATGTATACAACAGTCATCATATGTTTTTCCCGATCACAACTTGTCTCGGAGCAATCTTGTTCCAATGAATCCTCAAGCACCCATTTTAAATGGGTTACCAAAAATACATAAAGAACATGTTCCTATTCATCCAGTTGTCTCATATATTGGTGCACCAGCTTATTTCCTTGCTAAAAATTAAACTTCCTCCTTCGAGAGAAATCTGGATTCAACCCCACTTACAGCCTAAAAAATGGCTTAGATCTCATTTCCAAAATTAAAGATATTCGTATTCCTCCTAAATCCATATTGTTATCTTTAGACGTTGATAGTCTTTTCACAAATGTCCCATCCCCTGACTGTTTGCGTATACTCGCAGATCTCTTTGAAAAACGTCGTCTACATCCCGGGGAAACAAATGATCTTCTTAACTTAACCTCTCTCTGTATGAAACCAAACTATTTCCGGTTTAATAACCGTTTCTATCTACAAAAAAAAGGGTTAGCTATGGGGTCCCCTCTAAGTCCCCTTATGGCGGACATTTTCATGGATAATTTCGAAAAACAACATATAGTTGTCAATCAAAATATCTTATATTACTACCGATATGTAGACGATATAATTATTTGCTGGACTGGCACAAGGAGACAACTGGATGTTTTCCTCAATAAAATAAATAGAGTCCATGACAAAATTAAGTTTAAACTTGAATTGGAACAAGATTGTTCCCTTAATTTTCTCGACTTAACAATAACAAGAAAAGAATCGGTTCATGTTTTCCAAATTTATCGAAAGCCAACTCACACCGACACGGTCATCCCCGCGTCATCATGTCATCCATGGCAACATAAAGTGGCCGCTTTTTATTGTTACATTAACCGTTTGTTCACTGTCCCATTAAGTAAAGAAAATTATTTAAAAGAACTTAATATAATTTATCAAATAGCGGTCTCTAACGGTTTTTCAAAAAATCTCATTAACAATTTAATTAAAAAGAAACAAAAGCATGTTATTCGCAACTCTCTGTACGCGGTTCAACCTCAAAGTGTTCATCGATATGTGAGCAGTTTGACCTACTTAGGCCCCATATCTGAAAAAGTAGCTAATACTTTACGACAAAACGGCGTTCATGTGGCGTTCAAAACAAACAATTCTCTTAGAAATATCTGTAATAGTAAAGATAAGTTGGATATTCGTCAAAAGTCAGGTGTTTACAAACTTGTTTGTGACGAATGCCACGCCGTTTACGTGGGTCAGACTGGTCGCAATTTCGAGACACGTTATAAAGAGCATTTAGCCGCGTACAGGAATTGCAATCCCGATAAATCCCATTTTGCCAAACATCTTTTGGACAGTGGACACAACCTAGCCAACAACCACTCCTTTAAAGTCTTACATACGTGTAATAAAGGGCTGCGGCTGTGTGTGCTGGAACAGTTAGAGATATTAAAAAGTAATAATAATACCGTTGCATTGCTGAATGAACACACAAATGTTACTAACTCACCTCTCTTAAATATCTTCAAGTCTGCTCTCTAGGGGTGCGAAGTCAGAAGTCCTCCACGTGTGCCTGGTAGTTGCGGGTCCCTCTCGATACGTCTGGAGGGAAGAGCAGCTACTGGGCCGGTGCACCCTGGGCGCGGCAGTAATCTTCCTCGAGAAATGAGAAGAAATTCTTACTCCTTGGGGAAGGTTACTGCCGCGGCTAATTATTCTGACATGGGTGGGGTCCGTCCCGGACCAACGGCGCGTTCCACTGCGTGACCCTCTGATCAGCAGAGGGCATAGCAGAGGAGTGAGGGCGGGCTCGGTGTGCACTTACCCTGCCTCCGGGCAGACAGTGAAGGATTCATCCTTTGCTGTCACCGCCGGTCTCGTAATCCCAGTATCGAAGTGTCGTGGATCATGTCTCGCGGCTTTGATTGGGACCGAGGGTCTTGGCTTAACCACCCGGACCGCGAGGGAGAAAACCTCTATAAAAAGTTACCCCGAATCTCAAGCGGCGACGCACCGCGAGGGGATGGATGGCTGACGGGGTTCTATGAACAAATCAGTCGATAGTGCGCTCCTCCCCAGGGTACCTGCAGACCCCCTGGCGAGTAATAAATCCTCTAAATCTGCTTACCTTGGTAAGGGGTCACTGCCAAGGTGGACATTTAATTACTCCCATACTCGTGGGTACAAATATGGAAAATAAAGAACAAAAAACCAAAACCGCCGGCAACGGCAACGTAGAGGAGAGGAGGAACGATGCGGGGACAGAGTCCGACGCCGCATCGAGCAGCGTGGGAGGCTCAGAGAGCTCCCGACGCGTGGAGCCTGGGACCGCGGAGACCAGTAAGTTCTTCCGCAAGCGGTCCAGGAGGGATGGCGACCAGGGGTCGTCAGCCGGAGAAGAGGAGACTTCGGCCCGGAAAATCTCCACCAACAGGCGGGGCGGGCTGAGAGGCAAGGGGAGGGGGCCCTCTGACAATCAGAGGGCCGAACAAGCGGCAAAGCATGCCGAGGAGGGGCGCCACCCGGGCGATACGGCTCGGGTATCAGGCGAAGAGACGGATGCGACTGGCGGCTCCGAGGTGGAGCGTAAGGCCAGATTCGTAAAGGAGGTGGAGGCCGCGATCAAGGTCGTGGCCCACAAGCAAAAGGCCTCCTCAAAGATAAAGGCCATTCCCGCGGCCTCCGCCTCCATCATGGCGGCTGCGGAGGCCAACTTTGTTGGGGCCGAGCTTAATGTAAACGAGGTAGCGGAGCTGCGGGCGGAAGTGGCCCGCCTGACGTCCGCCATGGAGACTCTCCAGAAGGAGAACGAGAAGCTCCGCGCAGACCTGGCCAGTCTACGTGAGCCTGCCTCTCGCGCGGCGCCCCAGACGCAGCGCCCAAGCCAGCCCGTGCCGGTGGAGAACCAGGTTCTGAACCTGGTCCGGCAGGAGCTGGCTGCCTTCCAGCACCGGTTCTCCGTGCTGGAGGGCATCGTCCTGCGCCCCCCCCTAGGGGCAAACAAGACGGCGGCGAGGCCGGCAACGGTCTCGTACGCGGCGGCCACAGCTGCCGCATCCAGGCCGGGGCCGTCCAGCCAGCCTTCGGGCGGGGCTGCAGTTGCCCCTCCTCCCCCTGAAAAGCCGGCTCCGGCAAAACCGGTACCGGCTGAACCGGCTCCGGCTAAGCCGGCAACGGGAAAGAGAGGCAAGGCGAAGACAAAAAAGGGCAAAGCGGCAGCACAGGTGGTGGCTGCGCCAGCCCCAGTGCCTGCGGCGAATGTGCCAGCGCCAGCGGCAAGCCAGCTGCCGCCGCCGCCACCGCCCCCTCAGCTCCCTACACCTCCCACGGCTGAAGCCGGTTGGCAGGTGGTCGGGGACAAAAATAAGGGGAAGAAGGCAGCCAAAAAGGCCAAAGAGCAGGAGCGGCAGCGCCAGTTCAGGGCGCGCAAGATGGCGGCTAGGCTCCGCGCCCCGAAGACCGCAGCTGTAGTGATTACACTACAGCCGGACGCGGAAAAGAAGGGCGTTACCTACCGCGATCTGCTCGCGAAGGCGAAAGAGGCGGTGGATCTCGGGGAGCTCGGGATCACCGGGGGCCTCCGGCTCAAAGTCACCCAGACGGGGGCCCGTATGCTGGAGATCCCCGGGGAATCCAGTGGCGCGACCGCGGACGCTCTGGCTGCGAAGCTCAGAGCGTCCCTGGACGCGGACGAGGCCCGAGTGTCCAGGCCCGTCAGATGCGCAGACCTGCGCATCATGGGTCTGGACGACTCGGTATCGGAGAAGGAGTTAGTGGCCGCCGTCGCCAGGTCCGGGGGGTGCACTACTGACCAGGTCAGGTCAGGCGCCATACGCCCGGACCAACAGGGTATGCATGCCGCCACGGTGTGCTGCCCTGTTACGGCGGCCAAAACCATAGTGGAGGGCCGAAGGCTTCTGGTGGGCTGGGTCTCAGCGCAGGTTAAGCTGCTGGAGCCCAGACCTCTGAGGTGCTACCGCTGTCTCGTGGGGCACCACGTATCTGTGAAATGCGCCTCGGAGGTTGACCGCAGTGGCCTTTGCTTCCGCTGCTGTCAGCCCGGACACATATCGGCGACCTGCTGCGCCACGCCGCACTGTGATGCATGTGCGGCGACCGGCAAGCCAGCCGATCACCGGGCCGGAAGCAAGGCCTGCGTGCCACCCGCCAAGGCCAAGGCCGCGGGTAGGGGCGGGCCCTCCGCCGCCACCGCCTCTGTGGCCACCGCCGCAGTCGCGACTGCCGCCGCCGCCGCCGCCGCTGTCACTGTCGCTGCCGCCGCCGCCGCGACACCGACGCCCGCAGAGAGGCGCCCCGTGGAGGAAGCTGAAATGGAATGCCTATAACGGCCCCATTAAGCTTCCTCCAGGCGAATATCAACCACTGCGCCTGCGCTCAGGATCTGTTGCTCCAGAGCATGGCGCAGTGGTCGATCAACATCGCTGTGGTCGCTGAGCCGTATTTTGTCTGGCCTAGGGAGGACTGGGTGGCGGACCTTAACGGCTCAGTGGCCATCATTTCTTCAGCCGCCGCCGGTACCCCGACCCTTGAAGGTCAGGGGTCAGGGGTCAGGGGTGCGTAGCAGCACGGTTCGGGGAGTTCGTCGTTGTGGGGGTGTACTTCTCCCCGAACCGATCTCTCGCCGAGTTTCACAACTCTCTTGCAGAGCTGAGAGCAGTCGTCGTCGGAAGTAATCCCCTCCCCGTACTTGTCCTCGGGGACTTCAATGCCAAGAACTTGGCTTGGGGTTCTCGTCGTACAGATGTGCGGGGTAGGATGGTGGAAGACTGGGCTCTGGAGACAGGCCTGGTCGTCCTAAATCGGGGTTCTGTCCCCACGTGTGTGCGGATGCGGGGCGAGTCGGTGGTGGACATTTCGTTCGCTAGCCCCGCTCTGTCGCCGCGTGCCATTGACTGGCGTATCATGGAGGGGGTGGAGACCTACTCCGACCACCGGTACATCCGGTTTGACGTCTCCACCCAGCCCTCGAGCGCGCCAGTCCAACAGGCCCCGAGTGGTCCGCGTTGGGCGCTGAAGCAGCTGGACCGGGAGCTCCTCCTGGAAGCCTCGATCGTGCAGGCCTGGGTGTCATCACCGGACAGGCCTGCCGACGTCAATGATGAGGCAGGGTGGTTCCAGGAGGCCATGTCCGAGATATGTGACGTGGCAATGCCCCGCGTCCGGCCAGGAAGCGCCCGGCGTCAGGTGTATTGGTGGACGCGTGAGCTGACGTCTCTGCGCGAGGCGTGTGTCGCCGCGCGGCACCTGTACGCCAGGCATCGCAGGCTCCGCATTCGTCCACCGAATGCGGCAGCCATTGAGGCGGAGCTGTACGAGGGATACAGAGCGGCAAAGACCGCCCTCCGGGAGGCTGTCCTGCGGGCCCGGGATCGGGCCCGTAAGGAGATGCTGGAGACTCTCGATAGAGATCCGTGGGGTCGCCCTTACAAGATCGTGCGGGATAAACTCCGCACCTGGGCCCCCCCGCTGACGCAGAGTCTCCGGCCTCAGCTCGTGGAGGATGTGGTGAGCGCTCTGTTCCCTGCGCGCGGGGAACATCCGCCCCCGCCTATGGCTCCGCCACCTGCGGTGCCGGAAGCGGACCACCAGGACGACGACGACGACATCCCGGAAGGGACCGGGGTAGACCTGAGAGTGGCGGTACGTAGGCTCAAGGCCAGGAATACCGCCCCAGGACCCGATGGCTTGCCTGGCAAAGCCTGGGTCCTGGCCTCGGAGGCTCTCGGGCCCCAACTGGAGGGGCTCCTAAGCGCATGCTTGGAGAGAGGCCAATTCCCGCTTCGTTGGAAGACGGGGAAGCTGGTCCTCATTCAGAAGCCGGGGCGCCCTGCGGACTCTCCGTCCGCATACCGGCCCGTGGTGCTGCTCGACGAGGTGGGCAAGCTCTTTGAAAGAGTAATTGCAAACCGCCTCGCCGAGCACCTTGCGGGGACGGGGCCGGATCTTGCGGAACACCAGTTTGGTTTCCGCAAGAGGCGCTCTACGGTGGACGCCATCATGCGCGTGAGAGCCCTCACGACGGGGGATGCAGTGGCCAGGGGGGGGGTTGTCTTGGCGGTGTCTCTCGACATCGCCAACGCCTTCAACTCCATGCCCTGGAGCTGCATTAGGGAGGCACTCCGGTATCACCGGGTGCCGACCTATCTCCGTCGTATAGTCGGGGACTATCTGACGGACAGGGCCGTCATCTACCCCGGTCGTAACGGAGAGTGGAACCGGCGAGAGATGTCGTGCGGTGTCCCACAGGGTTCGGTTCTGGGGCCGCCCCTGTGGAACATCGGTTACGACTGGGTGCTGCGCGCCGACCTCCCTACCGGCGTCAGCGTAGTTTGCTACGCTGACGACACGCTGGTACTGGCACAAGGGGGGTCGTACGAGGCGGCGGCGGAAACTATGACACGCGGGGTTGCGATAGTCGTTGAGAGGATCCGGCAACTGGGTCTCGAGGTGGCTCTGCACAAGTCCGAGGCCATGCACTTCCATGGTCCTCGGAACAGGCCACCACCGGGATCCTCAGTGATGGTAGGAGGGGTATCCATCGGCGTCGAGTCGACGTTGAAGTACCTAGGACTCGTCCTTGACGGCCGATGGAACTTCGTTGAGCACTTCCGACGTTTGGCTCCCAAACTGGAACGGACCGGGGCTGCCTTCAGGCGGCTCCTGCCGAACCTGGGGGGGCCAAACGCCTCCTGCCGGAGGCTCTACGCGGGGATCGTGAGGTCCATGGCCCTTTACGGGGCCCCGGTGTGGGCGCGTGGTTTGGCGCGGCTTGCCGTCCACCACCTAAACGCGCCCCAAAGGGTGGTTGCCGTAAAGATGGTTCGCGGCTACCGCACGATCTCCCGCGAGGCGGCGAGCCTCCTTGCCGGATTGCCGCCATGGGATCTGGAGGCGATAGTCCTCGCGCGCCTGCACGAATGGCGCGCGGCAGCACTATGCCGGGGGGAAACCCCGCTGCCGCGGCAAGTTGTCGCGCAGCGGACAGACTTCCGGCATGATCTCATGGCGACATGGAGAGAGCGACTGTCGCAACCCCGTGCTGGGCACGCCACTATAGCGGCGATAAGACCCCTCTTTGAGGAGTGGCTTGAGAGACGCCACGGCGTCCTCACCTTCCGCCTGACGCAGGTCCTCACCGGACACGGTGTGTTCGGGAGGTTCCTGCACCGAATCGGGCGGTAGGAAACGCCCGGGTGCTCCCACTGAGAGGATCGACCGGAGGACACGGTGGAGCACACCGTGGAGGTGTGCTCTGCTTGGGCGGAGCACCGCCGTGTCCTCGTAGCGGCGATAGGCGGCGGCGACCTCTCGCGTCCGGCTCTGGTCGAAGCCATGGTCCGGAGCGAGACGGAATGGGATGCCGTCACCACCTTCTGCGAAGCAGTGATGCTAGCGAAGGAGGTGGCGGAGCGGGAGAAGGAAAGAGCAACAGCTTTCCTTCCCGGCCGCCGCGGGAGACGCCCCGGGCGTCGGGGGCTACGTCGTGGCCCCCGACCACCGTAGGCGCGGGCCTGTGGACGGCGAGCAATGGGTAGCTCGCCGTCCGTCCGTCTAACGACGACAGGCCGTGTCGACGGCGCGTTTTGTTCCACGCGCGCCTCAAAGAGCTGTCAGCAGCGTGAAGGGGCCCGCAAGGGCCGACGCCTGCCGGGGCTGCGGGCTGATCGAAAGAGATACCGCGGCTCCGGAACGTAAGGGCACTGAAGGAACACGGATGGTTTTTAGTCAGTAAAAGTCTGACACTCCCTTCCGCTCCACCCACAGCGAAAGGCGTCATTAGATGATTTTCCATCCGCAAAAAAAAAAAAAAGTCTGCTCTCTAATAATAGAGAGCCTCGCAATATGGTCGTTTGTCAGCCTCTAGGTGATCGGCGATTGGTTGCGTGGTTGGAGGATGGGCGTTGCGCGGCGGTTTGTTTTTAATTTTACAAACGGCTTCGTAAAAGCGTAAAAGCGGTGATTGGTCGCATGTTTTATCGCATGACGCAGTCGCTCGCTCCTTAGGTAGAGAGCGGTTGCATCATCGGTTTGTATAATAGGCACTTGTTTTGGCTCGCCGCTCACTTAGCGGTTAGCCACCTTAAAGTCTATATCACCTGAGGATGCTTCGTGTAGAGGCGAAACACGTGTCGTATTATCGTCAGTGGTGTGTCTTGCCTAGTGTAGTGGTGTTAGGAGTAGCGGTGCTGAAATTAGTGGTGACGGGGATAGTGCACGCAATTGAGGGAGGGCGGGAGGTGCTTCTTCATACTAGGTAAGACACATCATTTTATTTTATAACGCGGATAATTGCGAAGTAAATTTTTGTAATAGCTTTTAATCAATGTTAACTTCCTAAACAATTAACTGATCCGCGCCGTCAATTTATTTTTCTACACTCAACAAAATCCTCGTCCGTGCATAAAAACTTGCTAGCAAAACCCGATACGATATAGAGGTTATACCGGGGGAGAACACGCCGTGCTTGTGACTGCACTGCATTCAATCACTTCCGGCCCACCCCACAAGCAACCAATCCGATTTCGCGCGAACGTCAAACGGAAGGAAATCACCGCTCTGCGCGCCCCCTGGCGTCGATTCTTGAAATTAGCATTTGGCGCGAACAATGGGATTACAAATTTATTTATATAGTTGGTGT
Source organism: Parnassius mnemosyne (assembly GCA_963668995.1). Lineage (NCBI taxonomy): Eukaryota > Metazoa > Arthropoda > Insecta > Lepidoptera > Papilionidae > Parnassius > Parnassius mnemosyne. The sequence continues at coordinate 39,328,102 of CAVLGL010000104.1, read as the reverse complement.
ATCTCGAAAACTGGACCGAATTTGCAAAATATTTTAATTTTATTCTTGATTTGTATACTTAACAATATTTGTATTCCAAATTTCAAGCCCCTATGTCTGCTAAAATTGCCTTAGAGTTTTGGTGATCTTACAATCAGCGAGTGACAAAATTAAGAAAGTCAAAGTTTCTTAATTTTGTAAAGAATTGTTCTTAAACAACTGGTTAAAATTTAATGAAATTTGAAATATATCGAGTTTATACAATCTATAATTAGCAATTCAGGCTTCTAGTTTTATCCACAACGAAGTTACAGGCTTTCGAAAATGGCTTGAACTGCTTCAAGAAAACGATGGTACGGCCGTGCCGCTTTTTTGCTCGACTTGGCGGGCCGTGCCCCCACATTAAAATTTAAAGAATGCAATTTAACAGCAAATTTCAAATTTCGTGATGACTGTGGCGCTACGGCTGAGGGACTTACTTCGTAAGAAAGACTTTTAATAAACCACGTTTTAAGTAATAAGATGGATCTTTGTTGAATAAATATGACGAGCCCACAGTCCACCAGATGGTAAATAGTTTCTGTTGCCCATATACATCTATCCTCAGTTAATATTAAAAATGCAGAAGTGTTGTCACCCCTTAGTACAAAGATTGAATGCCTCGTAACGAGTAAAAAGGGTCTTCGGTTCTCTACACTCACCATACGAAACACAGAATCATTAATGGATTATTTTACGCTGGTATTCTGTGAGAGCGTGGTTTTTTGCCGGTCGAGCCGACCCATTCGTTCTACAACCATAATGTAACTGCAATGTGACTCTACCACGTATAAATGTTTGCATGGGTTGTTGTATTGTATCGCAAGTGGCACTATTGTTTAATTATACTGTTACGGCCTACGGCTGCTCCCTTAAAGGATCCAATCCGCAGGGGCCCATGAGCTGAAGACTTCCCGAACAGACGTAGGTCGGGCCTCAATGTGGCTACGTGGAATCTCTCGAATTACACTAAAATATATGAGGGAGCGTTCTATACTACGGCCAGTCAACCGGCAGAGGAATTAGGCGAAGCTTACTTACCTATATCCAAGGTGACTGGTCCCTCCGGAGTCGGTCAGGTCACATGTGGTTGTGTAGTGAAAGGGAAATAAGTGATGTGATGTGTATCTGGGTGTGACTGATGGTGATTGAACCTAGACCTTGGCCGTCGGTAGCAGCCCGAGCGTCGACACCGCTCCAACTCGAGGGGGCCTTTCGAGGTTATCCACAGTCACTTTCTTCTTTCGTCACGTTGACAGTCAATTAACTCTATCGTACGATTTACTAACTTACAGAAGCCACTAACTACCGCTGGTTATAAGGTTAACACACAAAACGCACACGGAGTTTACAGTTTATTAAAGGTCACTACCGTTTCGCGTCGCAACAGTTAGTTCTAGAATATTAGAGGCCGCACTAGCTAATATTGCCTAATGCACTTATGCAGATTCTGAGTCGAACACAATGAGTCCCTGGGAAGCTCTCCAGCAGGAATGCGCGTCACAATGATAGACCGTATATTAACGGGCCGCACCTAATTATTCCGAGTTCCCTAACACAATGGACCGCGTGCTCACGTCAGCACCGATTAAAGACGACAGATTGCCCTTGGGCGCTTTTCGCACGACCGAAAGTCAAACCGGTATGAATGCACCGCGCCGAGCGCCCTCTCGCGTCAATCCTTGAAAGTGTTTTGCGCGAACATATACTACACACACTACACATTTAATGAAACCAATTTTACAGTTTTTATCGCATTTTATTTCCCGTCGTGCCTGCTGTATTACCATAAGTCAGAGGAGTCATCGATAAGATTGGCTACATCTTGAAGCGAGCTTGCATTAAAACCTACAAGCTGCCGAAGAAGATTAGTCAATTTTTACTATCCGTCAAGTGTAATATCTCTCTACAAGATGCAGAAGTGTATAAGCTGGATTGTGAATGTAGTCTTTCTATCATAAGACAAACAAAAATATCCATAAAACCCGCACAAAAAAACATATAACTTATGTGAATTACCGACGCTCCGGGAAGTCTGCAGTCTGTGAACATGTTCAAGATCGTCCCCGCTATTACATTAGATTTAATAGACTACAAATTTTCGCAAATGAACATCGATTCCTACCAAAGCTGATTCGCGAGGCTATGGAAATTTAAAAAAATTGTAATTTCAATAGAAAAGGTACATGGATGCTGCCATCTACTTGCGAATCTCTATAATTAATAAAATTAAATCCAAGCAGAAATATAGCACTGCAACTGCTTAAAGATACTGTAAGCTCATTCTGCGTAGATCGGACCAAAAATTAATATTTTAAAGTAAAGATAGCCGGGCTAATTGTAATGTCGGACCCTCAAACACCTCGGTCTTCCGTCCATCCTCCGTAACCATGGGTGCTATAAAACACCCCAAACCAAAACGTCAGGAATTAAAAAAATAAATTTATACGCAATAAAATTCATTAAACTAATTTCATTTAAAATATGGTTTAATGTTTTATTTGTACTATTTTAAAATCATACAACACGTGCTATAAAGTTTGACTAAAATGGCTTGACTGGAGATCACCCAAGCAAGTATAAAAAGGAAAATTGAAAATTTTGAAAAAAAAAGCTCACGATGAATGTAAACCTTATAATAGATAAAGGATTAAAAAACAGTAAAGGATTAAAAAACCCCTACTAAAAGGAAGTAAGAAAAAAGACAAAAATAAAAAGCATTATAAAACGGGTTGATTTTGTCACGATGTCAATCTAAACAACTTATTACGACTTTCCTTAATCCTTCCTACCTTTGTGGACCTACTTGCTTGTCGTAGCACAGCATTATTACCAAATATAAATTTTGCACCTATTTACTTGCCTATTAATATAATAACAAACCCGAAAAAAGTCGTCCAATGTGTAATGGTGATAATTCGTCAGGTGACATCATGTATAAATATTTTTCTCTCGTTAATTTGAGTTTTAGTTCTTTTATTTTTCAGAATTAGTAATTCGCAATCGCTATAATTATAGCGATTGCCGTCTGGGCTTAAAAATAAATTATCATCAACTAATATACTTTGTTATTTTTATGGGCCACTAGGTGAGGTAAGTAAGTTATAAACTAATTACAGTAACAAAGGGTGACAAACGAGAAAAGAGTCCATCTGATGGTAAATGGTTGCTGTGGCACATAGACATCTACATCTATCTCCGTTTGCGAATTAAAATGCAAATGCGTTGTCAGCCGTGAGGACTAAGATAGAATGCCTCTTATCCAGTAAAAAGGGTCTCCGGTTCTCTACGCTCACCATACAAAACACAGCAGCATTAAGCTGACATTTTACGCTGGTATTTTGTGAGAGCGTGTTACTTCCCCGTTCAAGACGACCCATTCGTGCTACAACTATACTAAATCCTAATCCAACACGTTGATATGTGATGTGCGTATGTATTTGTCACGTAAGTGTTTTAAAAGTTGATTACGGGAAAGGCCACGAATCGGCCTCGTGACCTCTGATAAATGGCGGTATATTGACTAGTTAATGATAGATGTAAATCACACAGACTGGCAACGGGGAGATGAATTTAATTTCCGTTTCTGTACAAAGTTGTGAAAGTCCGGTTGGCTATGAAGTAGTGCTGCAAATTATGACCCGGAGCAGCTAAATACTAACTAACAACCAGCTGGGGATTCATAAAATTTGCAAGAGTTTAATTTATGGCTGTGTTTTGGTCCTATCTCCTGAACTTTTTACACTCTCTAATACAATTTAGAATTAAAGTTTGCGCGTTTACCGCTAAAAAGTACCTATTTGTCGTATCTCCTCAGTTTCAAGGCACTCCCCTTGTTGCGTCAGCCATTTTCGGAATCCTCGCAGTCGACATATCGAGTGACGTAGAGTTTCGTGGTCACTTGGAAGAGAAGGCCAAATTGGCCTCTAAAATGCTTGGCGTGCTCAGCAGAGCGGGACAGTATTTCATGCCGGCACACCGCCTGCAACTTTACAAGGCGCAGGTTCGGCCTCACATGGAATACTGTTCCCATCTCTGGGCAAGGGCTCCACAGTGCCAGCTCCTTCCACTTGACCGCATCTAGCGCAGAGCGGCTCGAATCGTCGAAGACCAAGTCCTGTCCGATCGGCTCGACTCATTGGCACTGCAAAGAGATGTTGCATCCCTTTGATTTTCTTTCGCATTTACCACGGGAAGTGCTCTGATGAATTGTTTGGATTAATCCCAGCCGCCAAATTTCACGTACGCACATCGCGGTAGAACTCCCGATACCATCCACACCATCTGGATGATTGGCAGTCCACCAATGTGCGATTTAGAAGATGTTTTCTTCCGCGTAAAACTTCCTTGTGGAATAATTTACAACCAACGACTTTTCCGGACCGATACGACTTAGGGACCGTTCCCCTGCTGTTGCGGTTGTTCATGGGCAGCGGTAGTCACTTACAATCAGGTGAGCCGCATGCTCGTTTGCCCCCTCTCCTATAAAAAAAGCCAACATTTCTGATATATATATGTTTGGAGTTTGAAATGTAAGCCAGCACCTGTAACCACGAACATTCATGTTAATAGATAAAAGTAACGACGGTGGGTCCTGGAACTACGATTTCAAGATAATAAATACAGAAAAAGCTTGCGTGGCCAAGAAGAGCACAAGTGTGAAATCTGTCAATGTATATTGCGTCAGCTCAACAAACTATTTGCCTTACTATCTGTCCTTGTAATGAGAAAAGCTTGTGTTTCAGAAGTATTGGATTTGAGAATTTAATTTTCCAATAACTTACACTAAATGTAGTCTAAAATATATAGTAAAGTATAAATGCAAAGATATAAAATTAAACCGGTTTGTTTGAAAAATGAATTTACAGTTTGTACATTTTATGGCATTTATACTGCTGTGCGAAATTAAGCGTATGAAAAATTTATAATAAAGCGAAAACGTGAAAGGCAAAAGAGGGCCGTTAATTTTTCCCCGTCGGTAAATGAAAAAGTCGTGTAGAATTCCATTTACTAACGAATAAATGGCGATAATGTTTTTGATTTTAAATTTCTGTAAACATCACTTTTCTTTTTATGTTTACATGTTCCGTTGATTATCTGCAATGTAGCAGTTTTTATTTCACCAACATTGAGTCGCAAAATGTATATGATCTGACCTAGACATATACGTTGTTGTAAGAAGATAAAAGCGTCCCACGCGCATTAATAAAGTATAATTTTCAAAATCATATAATCCAGTATTTTCCTATTCCTTTTTAAAATCTTCAATATATAAGCTCATATTTCAAAATTTAAAAGAGCATTAATTTGCTTTCTAATCTTTCAGTATAATATATAACTTCAAAAGACCGCATCCAGCGCAGAGCGGCTCAAATCGTCGACGACCGAGCCCTTTCCAATCGGCTCGATTCATTGGCACTGCGTAGAGATGTTGCATCCCTTTGCATTTTCTTTCGCATCTACCATGGGGAGTGCTCTGAGGAATTGTTCGGATTAATCCCAGCCGCCAAATTTCATGAACGCACATCGCGGCAGAACTCCCGATACCATCAACACCATCTGGATGATTGGCGGTCCACCACTGTGCGATTTAGAAGATGTTTTCTTCCTCGCACGACTTCCTTGTGGAATCGATTACCATCAGCGATTTTTCCGGACCGATACGACTTAGAGACCTTCAAGAAAAGAGCGTACTCCTTTTTAAAAGGCCGGCAACGCATCTGTAATTCCCTCTCTGGTGTTGCAGTTGTTCATGGGCGGCGGTAGCCACTTACCATCAGGTGAGCCACATGCTCGTTTGCCCCCTCTCCTATAAAAAAATAAATTAATAATAAAAACTAATCATCAGAATTGGTTCACAATCTGCGAAGAAATCGCGTAACATACATACAAAAAAAACATACACTCTAATTGAAAACCTCCTCCTTATCGAAGAGAGTTAAAATAATAATTCCTTAAAATATTTACATACCCTGACTATACAGTGGTTACAGTTTAACGTCACTTTTGTAGAAAATGCATAAAATTTATAATCTTGTTGATAAAACTTATAACTTCTTTTTACCAAAAAAGAGGAATTCCACCGTAGTCTTCAGGGGTGGCAACGCATTCGATTATAATAGAGGATATATGTAGATCTCTATGGGCCGCAGCATCCACTTATCATTTTCATGAGCGTACCAGCAGCTGCACGATTTATGTAAATAGTATAGTCTTTCATGTAGGCTGGGCACTACGGATTTACATACCTTTATTTATGAGTGTAGTTTGGATTTTTTTTTTTCGAAAAAAAATCCTATGCAGACGTTTTATAGATGAATCAGAACATAGATGTTACTTTCCGCGTGTGGTAAGTCTGTCATATAATAGCTGTTTTTTTTTTATTGAAGAGGCAAACTCCTTCACAGAATAACTTAGGAAATCTTATATAATTGTGAAAGACATTCTTATCAATAGAACAGTGACTAAGCTCGGAACCAGAATTGGTATTACCTGATAATAATTGAAAGTCTGTGTGTTTGTTGATATGTTTTTATAAAAAATAACTTTATGATTCAGGAAAAATTCTTAGTGAGAATAGTTTGAATGACAAATAAATATGAGCTAAAACCTACGATACGAACAAACGATAGGATAGAGAAAACATGTTTTATAATTTACCGCTACATATGCATGGGTATCTTAAAAGTATTATACGCCCGGTTTAATATTGCGAGTGATCGAGGGTCTTAAAAAAGTCGTAAATGTTGCGCTCGACAAACGAGTACAATTTTCTACTCGAGCGGTGTTTCATACATCGGAACATGCAAAAATTTTACTAGACCCTGTTTATATACTTACACGGCATATTAACTTTTCTTGTAAGTAAATTTTTTCTTTATTTTATGTTATTATGAAACAACAAAAAATCATACAACATTTATCCTTATCGGATTTTAGTAGGATTTGTCTTAATAATTATGGTTGACAGGTGGATTGACAACAGCAATGCCAACCATCTCGCACCTTTAACACTGCTGCCCTTCGCCGGTCTAGTCATTTTCTCTCTGACGTAAACGATATGGTTATGCTGTCTCTTACGACACTTACTAAATTAAATGGGGCAATGAATTCCCTGGTAGTTCGTGGTCGGTAGTGGTTTTATATTATATCATTGTATATAGTGTATCACACTCACTCTAAGTAACTACAACAAATCGTCATTACAAAGCAATAAACAGTACTTTCTAAGTTTCCGAAATTAATAAAAACTGCAGCTGTGTACAATATTTTGTTTGTCATTTTGTTGCTTTATTGTCTAGTCCGTAGTAACCTCGACTGTCGGCATCATACGTACTCGTAGTTAACGAAGATTCTAAGTAATTCGTTTTCATATTTTTTGTGATAACCTTGCAGGTGTTTACCTCGGCTGCTAGACTGTCGTAAGGTTCTTATGCATTATCAATACGTTGTCATATTTTTAGTTGCTCACAAACCTTCGAACTATAAAAATGACCAGTAAGAGAAAGTCTTGTGTATTGACGAAAAAACTTTATTAGTACGCGCAATAGAGGCGAGAGAAAGGTAAGTGATGTTGGAATGCGTCTTGGATTGCTCTACCGTATTTACGATATGGAAAAGCAAAAAAAAAATTCTATAAGCAGAGGAAGATGTAAAATCTAAGAAATAGTTTAATTTTTTACGTGGTTGAGACATGCTGCAGCTTTATTAGTAGTATAGTTGTAGCACAAATGGGTTGGATCGACCGGGGAAGGACCACGCTCTCATAGAATACAAGCGTAAAATAGCAGCTTAACACTTCTGTGTTTTGTATGGTGAGTGTAGAGAACCGGAGACCCTTTTTACTGGAAAAAAGGCATTCCATAGATGTGGATGCCTATGGGTCGCAGCAACCACTTACCTTCAGGTGGAAAGTGTGCTCATTTGTCACCCTACCTTATAAAAAAATTAAAGAAATCTAAATACGAAGATTTGGATCAAACATGGCTATCATGGTTTCACAGACAGCCAAAAATAATATGCCTTTGTCGGGGCCGATCGTGAAATTGAAACGGGATAAATAACGATAACGGATGATCCTGAATCATAACCAAGTAAGCACACGATGCAGTGAAATTATTATTATAATTTGTTTATAACCAAGTTGATCGCAGATATGAATAAAATGCATAAAAATTAAATTAGAATAACCAAATTCGCGGCGGTCTACACAAAAACCAAATATTTAATAGTAAATTAGGCGCGCACAACACACAAATTCAGACGTTGATCGCAATCAATGTTAACTTCCTAAACAATTAACTCATCCGCGCCGTTAATCTATTTTTCTAAACTTAACAAAATCCTCGTCGGTGCATAAAAACTTGCTAGCAAAACCCGACAGGATATAGAGGTTATACCAGGGGAGAACACGCCGTGCTAGTGACTGCACTGCATTCAATCACTTCCGACCCGCCCCACAAGCAACCAATCCGATTTCGCACGAAAGTCAAACGGTAGGAAATCACCGTTCTGCGCGTCCCCTGGCGTCAATTCTTGAAATTAGCGTTTGGCGCGAACAATGGGATTACAAAGTTATTTATGTAGTTGGTGTATTTTGAAAACTGGACCGAAATTGCAAAATATTTTAATTTTTCCTTGATTAATAACTTAACTTAACTAATTCACTTAACAATAATTGTATTCCAAATTTCAAGCCCCTATGTCTGCTAAAAGTGCCTTAGAGTTTTGATGATCGGTCAGTCCGCGAGTGACAAAATTTAGAAACTTTGACTTGTTATAATAATTATAACTAGTCAAAGTTTCTTAATTTTGTAAAGAATTATTCTTAAACAGCTGGTTCAAATTTAATGAAATTTGAAATATGTCGAGTTCATACAATCTATATTTGGCAATTCAGGCTTCTAGTTTTATCCACAACGAAGTTACAGGCTTTGGAAAATGGCCTGAACTGTTTCGAGAAAAGGATGGTATGGCCGTGTCGCTTTTTTGCTCGACTTAGCGGGGACTCTGCCGTGCCCCCACATTAAAATTTAAAAAATGCAATTTAACAGCAAATTTCAAATTTCGTGATGACTGTGGCGCTACGGCTGAGAGACTTACTTCGTAAGAAAGTCTTTTAATAAACCACGTTTTAAGTAATAAGATGGATTTTTGTAGAATAAATATGACGAGCCCACAGTCCACCAGATGGTTAATTGTTTCTGTTGCCTTTATACATCTATCCTCAGTTAATCTTAAAAATGCAGAAGTGTTGTCACACCTTAGTAAAAAGATTGAATGCCTCGTAACGAGTAAAAAGGGTCTTCGGTTCTCTACACTCACCATACGAAACACAGCAACATTAAGGGATTAATTTACGCTGGTATTCTGTGAGAGCGTGGTTCTTTGCCGGTCGAGCCGACCCATTCGTTCTACAACCATAATGTAACTGCAGTGTGACTCTACCACGTATAAATGTTTGCATGGGTTGTTGTATTGTATCGCAATTGGCACTATTAGTAATTAATATTATATTAATCTGAACAATTCCTCAGAGCACTCCCCATGGTAGATGCGAAAGAAAATGCAAAGGGATGCAACATCTCTTCGCAGTGCCAATGAATCGAGCCGATCGGAAAGGGCTCGGTCGTCGACGATTCGAGCCGCTCTGCGCTGGATGCGGTCAAGTGGAAGGAGCTGGCACTGCGGAGCCCCTGCCCAGAGATGGGAACAGTATTCCATGCGAGGCCGAACCTGCGCCTTGTAAAGTTGCAGGCGGTGTGCCGGCATGAAATACTGTCCCCCTCTGCTGAGCACGCCAAGCTTTTTAGAGGCCAATTTGGCCTTCTCTTCCAAGTGACCACGAAACTGCACGTCACTCGATATGTCGACTCCGAGGATACCGATACTGGCTGAGGCAAGAAGGGGAGTGCCTTGAAACTGAGGAGATACGACAAAGGGGTTCTTTTTAGCGGTAAACGCGCAAACTTGTGTCTTTTGAGGATTAAAATGGACTAGATTTAGTCGCCCCCAATCCGAGACTTTGTTCAGCAAAGACTCGACTTCAGACACAAGTTTGTTCCGGTACTCGGCGACGTTTTCCCTGAGAAATATTGGCACGGCCGGTGTATAGAGCATCACCAGTGCTGTCATTCGCATGGCAATGAATGTTACCAGTTAGCAACATATCATTGATATGCAGAAGAAACAGCGTTGGTGATAGCACGCATTAGTATTTATTTATTTATTTAACTTTATATAACATGATGTATAGGCGGACTTAATGCCTCAAGCATTCTCTACCAGTTAAATTTTGGGCGATGAAAAGATAAAAATATGAAGTAAGTGTGTCAAATGTTAAAAGAGAAATATGATTTAAAGTTAATAAATATAAAACAAAATAATATTCAAATATCCATACATAAACCTGCATATACATTTTTAAAATATGCATAGTATTATATATAAACTATATACATATTAAAATGAATAAATTACATAAATTATATATTTATATAAATACAAATTAGATAATTCTGGCAGTTTATTCAAATAAAATTCGCGAACTTTCTTCAATTAAATCCGTAATTATTGTTAGCCGTTGTTATTTCAAGACGGAGTGCGTTTCAGAGGAGAACAGACTGTACGTTAGAGCATGGATGCAGAAAGGCAGATCTATAAAAGGGACTCTTGAGTAAAAGGTTATTCGAAGAACGCAGGTTTCTGTCATGGCTGAAGCAAAGGTATTAAAAGTGGAGAATGGGTAGTGAACAATATGGTACAAAGAAATGAAACTTCTAAGGAGTATCAGTAATGTATTTTAATTTATTATTTAACTTGTACACAATTATATTTTAAATATTTAATAAGACGTGCAAACCGATTAAGATTTGGGAAGGAAAAGGTAAACTGAATTGAACAGTCGTTCGCTATCGCGATTACTACGGATGTAAACGTAACGATAATTATGCTATTGGTAGGTACAAATAATTTGTTAAAAAACCGATATGGACCTAAAACGTCAACAATTATGATAAAACTTAGTACTATTAACTTAACAAATCGAACTTACCAACCCATAAGGCATGATAAAGCGAAAAGACGAAGCGACATGAACATCTTCCCGGGCCCTTGAAATCTGAGCTAAATTGAAATTGATTTCAAGTAGTACTTGCGTTGTATGTGAGCAGAATACATTTCCGATAAATAGCTCTTCTAATCGTTCCATTAGAAGCTGTGACGTCTGCTACGCGGGGAACACCATCTGAACCAGGAAATATTTTGCTGATTCGCCCGAGATGCCGCAGCAGAGAGGTGGCAAGTTTTCTTTTGAAATTAAAAAAAAACATCCTAATTTCAATAGAGAGGAAGGCTGGGTACTACCACCTGCTTGGGACCCTGTAATTCATAAAATTAAAACTAAACCCAAGCATACCACTACAAGACTTCAAGACACAGTTAGTTCATTCTGCGTAGATCGGACCAAAATTATTAATTAAAAAAGTCAATCAAACACGTCAATCACCGCAGTTCCCCGTGACCACGGTTGCTGGAAAGCAACCAAAACGTCGGGAATATTAAATAAGTTAATTAAACGCGATAAAATCCTTAAAAGTAGTTTTATTTAATGTGTAGTGTTCGCGTAAATATAAGAAATTATTATAAAAAAATAGTCTTTGGCAGTCCTCTGCGAGGAATGAATCTTTTATAAGTCAACAAAAAGCATCTTTGGATAGCTCGCTAACAGCTTCTAAATGCACACATCTATAACGAAAACAGATAAATAATTGATAACATTTTGTTATCTTACATCCCTTTCTTTTGCGGTCAGTGATAATAAATGGGCCAGCAAATGCAATACCAACCGTGCAAAATGGATAATCAGGCATTAAGCAATCAGAAGGAAGATTACCCATAATATTAATCATTGATTGCCCCTTAAAGCGACAACATACTAAGCAATTATAGATCACTTGCCTAGCTAATTTTCTACCAGAAATCGGCCATTAGCGCTCCCTGATGGAGGTAATAAGGTGCTGAAGTCCCGCATAGAGCAGTTGTTGATGTTCCTTTGCATTTAAAGTGATGGGATGTTTTTTTTCGTAAGCATAAGTGGAAGCATCGATTCTTCCGCCTTTTTCATAGAAATGGAGTTAGAGAATACAGAGGGGGATGTCAGGGCCCCATTAACACGAAGAAGCTGTATTTTATTTTCAGAAAGGACTCACTTTGAGCTATTTTAATTAAACCTGTTAACGATTTATTAAGTTCTTTGACTCTAAGAGGACTTAATAATTTGCAGGTAGGGTTACGGCAATTATGTATAAATAGAAATACTCTAGAACATACTCTTTGTGGAATAGTCAAGTTAGAATATTTTTTTAAATCAAACGGGGCCTTAGGGCAAACTTCTGTAGCTGACTTGGAAATGAATTGCATTTCAGGTAGCTCTACGATACAGGATTATAAAAATTTTGAAAACAAAACGATGCATCTCAGTATAAATCGGTTTATGAATTAAAATCTGTCTCAGGATTTTCATTGAAGACATGAAGACAAGTCCATGACCAGCAGTGGTCTAATACGGGACACCGATGACATAACGTTATCGTAGATATATTGGTAAGCCACAGGTATTATAGTGCTTTGCAAAATCGTAACAATTTAAATTATAAATGACTCTATTTTAACACAATATAGTTTTAATATCTGTCGCGTTTTCTCGTAGAAAATCTCCATAAAAGTACAGGCTATTACAATAATTTCAGCCAATCTAGCTGTTTTAAAATTGATGACACTTCATGTCTTCCGTAGAACAGATCCTGCAAATAAGACTGCTTACTTTCTAGCTTAATCAATAAAATAGGGTTTGGCGCAAAGACAAGGAAGACATTGGAACCTACTAGGCTTTTTTCTTGATGTTGATGTTTTATGTATGTATATATATATATATATATATATATATATATAAATATATATATATATATATATATATATATTTTTTTTAAAACATCTGGTGCTATAAATTTTTCTACTATCTACTTCACGTAACTTCATATTTTATAGTAAGTAATCTGAATAAACGACTGACCTTTTTGCAATTGACTGGGTTATCCCTCGCTATCGAAGTTATATTTTTCGATCCTAAATGGTTAAATTCCGAATGACATTGAATTTTGCTACTGCAATTTTATTATCATCACTTACTCTAAATTGGTTTTCACTTTGTGAATTTATATGGCGTAAAAGAGACTTTACCACTTGAAAGGCGGTGAGTGAAAACATCGTGAGGAAACTTGCATATCTGAGAAATAAGAAAAAAAACCGAAGGTATGTGAAGTTCGCCAACACGCATTGGGACAACGCGGCGGACATTTCCTTACCCTAAAACACTTTAAAAAATGAGAAGCCTGTGCCCAGCATTGGGACGTATATAGGCTGTAACTTTAACTTTTTTTTTATAGCATACTTAAATATTTCACCAAGTGTCAACTTCATTTGGGTTGTTGATGGGGAACCAATCCTCCTATCTAGCCTAGTATGCCTTAACAAAAAAATGAACGCCTGTGTTTATTATTGCATTTAAAAACGCTGCTGTTAATATGTGATGTGATTTAAATTCTCTGCAGGTTATATAGAAGAACCCATAACCGATGGGGAACCCTTAAAGCTTCACGAGGTCACACCGCAGTAGGGCCTTGTTGAAGTGATGGCGTTGTATTTAACTTTCAAATAGGGTTTTTAAAAACCAATTTTGTTTAAAAATGTTGGCTTTGACTTAGACTTTGTTAGAGTGGCACCAGTGTACCTGTAGGTGAAATGTAGAGCGGCCACCACGAGACGAAGTGACCACCTTTGGTTCAGGACGTTTATTGCGGCATTCCTTGTGAAAAGCCTATATATTGTGACTGTAACTTATAAACATCGTATCTGAATGAAAACTTTAACGGATTACATAGATATTTTGAGCAGTCATTTTGTTTAAGACTTTAATTATTTATATTCAGTTCATTTCTTTTGTTTTCTTATGAAGACAAAAGAGATTTGGATTATTTATTTTACATATTTATAACCTAAAGCTTGCTTTCCAGGTATATGTTATTACCTATTTTTGTTTCATTTTTTACTTTCTATTCGTTTATGCCTAATCCATACATTATCCATTATTAAAGATTACACTTTTTTCGCATTTTTATTCATGTACATGGTTTTCTATAACTATTTTTATGACTATTCTATATGTTACTTATATCTTACCTGGTTTAAGTACTTTATTTAACAAAATCTTATATCTTTATTTCTACTGCTTTTATCACCTAAACAAATATTTTTACTGCTCACGACTGCAGTTTTTTAAACTTTTGTTATATAATTACAGGCCGAGAAGAAATGCAGTTTCTTCTAGCTAAAGAAAAAAATAATAATAAAATAAAACAAAAACAAAACGTTCACGCCTAACGCTATAGGTTGGGAGCCGCTATAGGTTAGGAGCACACTTATATTGTATTTTTATTATATAATATAAATATATAAACACTCACGCCTGTCACCCAGAGGGGTAGGCAGAGACTTTGGACTTCCATGTGGCACAATTCTGACACACCTCTCTCGCTTCTTCCAAATCCATATACCTACGCATACACGCTCGTCGGTTAAAGGTCCTACACTTGATTTGGCCCATTTTCAATATATCGCGAATTTGGTCGATAAAATTTTACTACCCTTACCGACTCTGCCGTTTACCTCTGCAACATAAATTTGCTTTGTCACTCTTTCCTCATTCATTCTTTCTACATGACCAAACCACCGAAGCATTCCTTTCTTAATCCTGGTCACAATATCATCTTGCAAACCACACTCTTCTCTTATTACACAATTTCTCACTTTGTCATTCAGATTCATCCCTAACATACTCCTTAATGACCGCATTTCTACAGCATTTATTCTACTCTCGTGATTCTTCTGCCACACCCAACTTTCATTACCATACATTAAAGTAGGGACTAACACAGCATTGTGAATTGCCATACGTGCCTTTTTGGACACATTCTGACTTCTCACAATATTGTGTAGAGCCCCATTCACTCTATTTCCTGCATTCACTCGTTGTTCTATATCCTTATCATGTCTACCATCCCTGCTAAATACACATCCCAAACACACAAACTCATCTACTTGCTCGACCAACTCCCCTTCTATACTTATTTCACATATCGTTATACTTTGTCATCTTTCAAAAACTATAACTTTCGTCTTACTTGCGTTCACTTTCATTCCCTTTTCTTTTAATGTCCTGTTCATTAATGTAACCATCATTTGCAATTCGACCGCCGACGACGCAAGTATGATTTGATCATCGGCGTACAAAAGGCATTTGATGCTTAACTCACCCATTCTTAAACCGCATTCTTCTACTTTCAAATTTTCCAAACAACTGTCCATAAATAGGTTGAACAGCCACGAGGAAGCCACACAGCCCTGTCCGACACCTTTATGGATGTCATACCAGTCCGAGTAGGCCTCGTTGATCCTGACACAAGCACTAGAGTCCCTATACAGAGACTTCAATGCCTGTATCAACCCAACGCTCAACCCAAATGAGTTCAGTATTTGCCATAACACATCCCTGTACACACTTGTGTTTTTAATATTGTTATATATAAATGAAAGTAATTCAATACTTAAAACATAAAATTTTGTAAAACAACGTTAATTTTTTGAACCCATTGAGTAGAAGTTTTATATATATATATATATATATATATATATAATAGTGCTGCAGTCAGCATCCGTCCAGTTCAGCCAATGTTCACAGATCCCCTAGAGATGTTTCAGCCATTACAGCCAACGCCGGTCATCGATAAGCCTTCGACGTCATGCCGGAACCCAGGCTAATGCAGCTAAGTGACCGTTACATGAAAATCCTATCCTAACTTCCCTTAAATAGTCTTTAATATAGTCTTTACTTGTGTTATATCTTCATACAGCGTAAATAACATAAAGATGTTACTCAATAGAATATTATGTAGTTTATACAACAAGAGTTCATAAATTTTATCGAAATTCATATATTCGTAACTTCTCTTCTTAAAACTTAAATAACACTAACGGTAGCTCAGATACAATCAGATGAAGAAACAAGAAAATAATGAAAAAGAATGCCATATAGCATTAAGCTCGCCTTTTGTAGAAATATTTGGTGCAAAAAAGAATAAATAAATAAATGAAGTTTTATATATAATAAAACTTACTCTACGGATTTTCTCTCGTATATAATTATTTTAACTTGTTCTTGATTCTGGACATAATCAAAGAAGGACTGATGTGTTTGATATCTTGATGTCAACCCGGGCTACCTTCAGCTTTTGTTTATAATTTTTGACCGATATACGTAGAACGACCATGTAGTGTCCGGTGTAGCAATATTCACCACCCCATGACGTACCGTTGGTGACGTAAGTGTCAACTGAGGGAAACAAACCAGGAGATGGGCAACAGCATATTTACTTTTTTTGAATGAGATTGCCAATCCACCTACCAAGCGTGGCAACTATGGCAAATATACCTCCTCTAAAACAATATATGTGGGTAGTCTATGTTCAGCAGTGGACTTTTGATGGGCTATAACGGTAACGGTAACGCAGAATCAGCCTACAGTTACTTGAAATATTGCAATGATATGCTAGGGCTTGAATTTATTTATAAACTATGTAATTCCAAGCAGCTCAGCCATCTTCTTTATTGATTTATAAATTAAAAAGTTTTTCTTTTTTCAATAGCCTCACGAATCATTTTTGGTATGAAACAGTGTAATGTTGCGACAATTTGTCAGTAATGACATAGCATCAGTCGAGGACGATCGTGAATATATTCATAGAATGTAAACTTCGTGAATATGTTAAAAGCAAATGTAACAAATTATTTTTATTCAATGTGCAGTAATTGCCTAAATATAAAATATCATTATGTGAATTTTTGTATACTTATTCAAAAACACGTGCAACTTTAAGGACTAGAAATTATCATTCTCAATAAAACTCTAATATATTGACAATAAAAAATAATTATATCTGTCGTAGATCACAAGTTAAAACGTACATTTATAATATCTGAGTAGAAAACTTTGGTCAAGAAATCTGGTCAATTATTATGCGTAATTTAAATCATTGTAATAAACTCACTGGTTTCGCCTACACTCGCTTTACTAGATGGTAGGCCTCCTTTTCTGCCTATAAGTCCGTATGAGTAGGTACTACCCTCTTACCTGTTTCTGTCAGAAGGTTCTTTTCGGTAAGAAGGGTATAGACAGCCACTATAATGACGGGTTGTAAGGCATTTCATCTTAGTCCTGAAAGGTGACAACGCATGTGTAACTTTCTTTGTTTGAAGGTGGCTGCAGGTGTCCATGGACTGCAGTAGACACTTACCATCACGTGGACTACAGTTCACTGTAAGCTTGCTTTTTACAACAGTTTTATAAAAAAAACTATGGCCTTTGCTTCCTTTCTTGACTCAGTGAAAACCAAAGTACTTCGCTCAGTGTGGAGACATACTTAATGTTTATTATAAAATTATTAAACCTTTTATACTTAACGAAAATCATTGAAAATGATTTAATCGTTTAATTAAAAAATTAATTATTTCAAGTTCCATGTGACTGAATGGCAATCAGCCAACAAGAATTTATTTTTCATATTATACAATATACGGAATCCGTTAAAAATAACTGCCACCTCATGCGGTACCTTGAGGATCACCAGCTGATTAGTGACCGCCAATACGGGTTTCGTCGGGGTCGATCAGCTGGTGATCTTCTGGTCTACTTGACCCATAGATAGAGGCAGTAGAGTCCAAGGGGGAGGCATTTCCCGTTAGTTTGGACATTGTGAAGGCCTTAGATCGGGTTTGGCACAAAGCGCTTCTTTCGAAGCTCCCTTCCCGAGAAATTGTGCAATTGGATCACCAGCTTTCTTACCGAATGGAGCATCAAGGTCGTTGTGGACGGTGCATGCTCTGACTAAAAGCTTATAAACGCTGGTGTTCCACAAGGATGCGTGCTATCACCAACGCTGTTTCTTCTGCATATCAATGATATGTTGCAAACCGGTGGCATTCATTGCTTTGCGGATGAGAGCAATGGTGATGCTCTATACACCGGCCGTGCCAATATTTCTCGGGAATACGTAGCCGAGTACCGTAACAAACTTGTGCCTGAAGTCGAGTCGTTGTTGAACAAAGTCTCGGATTGGGGGCGACTAAATCTAGTCCAGTTTAATCCTCAGAGGACACAAGTTTGCGCGTTTACCGCTAAAAAGAACCCCTTTGTGATATCTCCTCGGTTTCAAGGCACTCCCCTTGTTCCCTCGGCCAGTATCGGAATCCTCGGCGTCGACATATTGAGTGACGTGCATTTTTGTGGTCACTTGGAAAAGAAAGCCAAATTGGCCTCGATAAAGATTGGCGTGCTCAGCAGAGCGGGACAGTATTTCATGCCGGTACAACGCATGCAACTTTAAAAGGCTCAGTTTCGGCCTCACATGGAATACTGTTCCCATCTCTGGGCAGGGGCTCCCCAGTGCCAGATCCTTCCACTTGATCGCATCCAGCGCTGAGCAGCACGAATCGTCGACGACCGAGTCCTTTCCGATCGGCTCGATTCATTGGCGCTGCGAAGAGATGTTACAACTCTTTTTCTTTCGAATATACCACCGGAGTGCTCTGAGAAATTGTTCGGATTAATCCCAGCTGCCAAATTTCACGAACGCACATCGCCGCAGAACTCACGATACCATCCACATCATCTGGATGATTGGCGGTCCACCTCTGTGCGAATAAGTTTTCTTTATGTTTTCTTCCTCGCACAACTTCCTTGTGGAATAGTTTACCACCAGCGATTTTCCCGGACCGATACGACTTAGGTACCTTCAAGAAAAGAGCCTACTTCTTTTTAGTAGGCCGGCAACGCATCTGCAATTCCCCTGGTTCCCCTGGTGTTGCGGTTGTTCATGGGCGGCGGTAGTCACTTACCATCAGTTGAGCCGCGTGCTCGTTTACTTCCTCTCCTATAAAAAAAAATCAATACACTTAAAATTTAAAGTTTAAACAAGATTTAAAATTAAGTAATGATTTTGGTAAAACTAGTTTTTTATACTAAGTTACTTTTTGATTTTATGGAAAAGCAGAATAAAAGACTAAAGCCACCTCTGAATTTTTTATATTTTGTTTGAATGTGGATAGGCTGCCCTTAATTTTTTTGATCTTGCGATCGAATGATTTGCGGCGTCTCATTTTAAATTCAAAGCGAAAAGCGTTATAGTTTCAAGTCTATTTTTTTAAATATCATCATCATCATCATCATCATTACAGACTTTCACAAGTCTACTGCTGAACATAGATCTCCCCCAAGAGAGAGCATCCCGCGGTCTTGAGTCACCTGCATCCATCGGCTTCATGCACCACTAGGCATAAGAATATCATTTTAATATCATGATTTTAGAAGATATTTCCAAATAGTCATCATTATCATCATTACAGCCCTTCACAAGTACACTGCTGAACATAGGCCTCCCCCAAAAAATGCCACAAAGCACGGTCCTGAGCCACCTGCATCCATCGACTTCCTGCATATCTTACCAGGTCGTCATTCCATCTAGTGGAGGGACGCCCTACACTTCAACGCCACTCGAGAACCTTTTTTCCCTAACGGTTGTCGGTTCTTCGAGCTATATGGCCGGCACATTGCCACTGCAGCTTACTAATCCATTGGGCTATGCAGGTCACTCTGGTTCTACTGCGGATATCCTCATTTCTAAGTTTATCACGCAGAGAAACTCCGAGCATAGCCCTCTCCATAGCTCGCTGAGCGACCTTGAGCTTCCTCATCCGGCCAGCAGTGAAGGACCACGTCTCAGTACCATAGATCATCACTGGCAACACGCACTGGTTGCACAGTCTTGTTTTCAAGTTTTGAGGTATACCTGACGAGAAGATGTGCCGTAATTTCCTGAACGCTGCCCAACCGAGTTGAATCCGTCGATTGACCTCTCGGTAGAAGTTGGACTAGTCGTTACCTAGTCGAACTATTTGTCCCAGGTAAACATACTCGTCTACAACTTCGAGCTTAGTGCTCCCAACAACTACCGGCATACGAGTAGGTGTGACATAGACATTAACATAATAAACATAATCTTTGTTTTGTCCATGTTCATCTTAAGACCTATTCGTTGGGAAAAACTATTGAGGTCATTAAGCATAGTGCTTAGGTCCTCCAGCGATTCTGCCATAAGGACTCTATCGTCGGCAAATCGAAGGTGAATGATGTACTCGCCATTGATGTTAATACCGTATCCTTTCCAGTCCAGAAGCTTGAAAACGTCTTCCAATGCAGCGGTGAAGAGTTTCGGGGATATCACGTCACACTGTCTTACACCTCTCTGCAGTTGGATAGGTTTCGTACTCTGATAGCCATCGTAGCCCTACTGTGCATGCACTTCAGCACTTCCATATACAGACAGTCAAATTGGCACAGCTGAAGGGACTGCAGCACCGCCCAAATTTCGACGAAATCAAAGGCTTTCTCATAGTCCACATACGCCAGACATAGTATCAAATTGTACTCCTCGGACTTCTGTATAATTTGCAGAAGGGTATGTATGTGGTCTATGGTGCTAAAGCCTTTTCGGAAACCGGCTTGTTCGGGAGGCTGGAAGTCGTCAAGTCTACGCGCGAGACGATTCGTAATGACTCTCGATAACAGCACGTAGACGCGACTCAGAAAGGAAATCGGTCTGTAGTTCTTCAAGAGAGCGTTGTCACCTTTCAAAATGCAAATACTTTGTTTCTTCAGAGGGCTAACGTGAAATTCCTTACTGCCAGAAATTATACGAAACAAAGCAGCATTATGCAGGTGTTAGCGCTAGTATTTTGTACGAGTGGTGTTATTCTCCCGTCGAATGAACCTGTTTATGCTTCAGTCATAAAAAACTACATTGTGCAAAATAAAGTAATGAAAGAGAAGCATGATTAAATGAATTATAAAAAAATAATACTAATGAATTATTTTTATAAAGCAAGAGTGATAAACGAACACACGGTCCATCTGAAGGTAAGTGAATTGTGTGGTTCATAGATGACTACATCTTTCAGCGATCAAAATGCAGATCAGTTGTAGTCCCTAGTGAGGACTAAGATAGTATGCTTCGTTACCACTGAATAAGGTTATACGTGGTAGAACCATGCAACTATTTTATGGTAATAGCATAATGGGTCGGCTCGACCGTGAAAAGGCAACGTATTATACCACAAAAATGAGTCAGCTCATGATTCCATCTTTCAGAGATCTATTATTGTTATACACCGACCACTTTGAGTTATTGGGGGTTGAGATTTCCTCAAACCTGCATTTTAAGCGAGTCTGATACATAGAGTTTAGGGTGGGACAGCTGCAAGGAAGCCATATGTTCTTGCAAAGGTGCGGTAGTATTTCACGCCAGGATTTAGCTTACTCTATATTAAGCGTCTGCTCGTAAGTTGATTATGCCTGCAATAATATGGGCTACACGGTACGATATCCACTACCCAGTATCATGCCATGGTGTTAAAAGAGATGACAAAGGTTAGTTAAAACAGGACGTTGGCGGCAGCATCTTTCTGACAATAGATTTAAAAAAAATAAAAAATTACGATCGTATGCCACGGATCGGGACTACGGCAAATATTTACCCTTTTTGGCATCCTATGAGGTAGGCCTATTTTCAGCAGAGTATTTATGATAGGCAGTAATAATAACATAGGTTAGTGGTATAAAATGCCTCCTAGCAGCTCTAGATTCAACGAAAAGGTGTGCTAGGAGGCTCATTGATGACCTCAATCTAATTAAAGGCAATCTTAACAGTCTCGTTTTGACGATGTAGTGCTTTACGCACCGAGCTCTACAGAAAGCGAATGTCCTGCGTTGAAACTACTAAACTACTGCATTCAAACTACGGGATGATCGGTGTGTTCTTGCACTCTACGGAGTTAAGTTGGATGCAAAAAGAAAACTTAAAACGTTGGTCTTTGCATCTTAACATCAGTCAGAGACGATTCCACTGACATTAGTTTGTCGTATTCACTACAATTGTGTGCCAGATTGGTGATTGTAATATTAGATATATCGCTGAATGTCTTTGACACTGCTTTCTGCTGTCACTCTGACCATTTTATATTTATTATATAATGGGTGTATGATCATCTATCGCAATAAGAGTAAACTATTAAAATTGGGGCTAGGTGCAAACTTTACTTTTAGAATTTTTTAATTTACCGACATAATTAATGAAAACAAAGTAGCAAGTATTAGTAAATGTTTTTACTACTTTTTAAGGTGCGAAATATATCAATTAACGGAATGAAATTCCACAAATATGTCTTGCGATTGGCTTGACTCACTGGATATGCGCAGAGATGTTGCGCCTCTATGCGTATTTTTTTATAGGAATAGGGTGACAAACGAAAATACAATCCACCTGATGGTAAATGATTGCTGTAGTCCATAGACAACTACATCTATCCTCGATTACAAATCAAAATGCAGATGCGTCGTTACCCGTAAGGACTAAGATGGAATGCCTCGGTTCCAGTAAAAAGGGATTTTATCGCATCTACCACGGCGAGTGCTCTGAGGAATTGTTCGGACTAATTCCAACCGCTCAATTTCATCAACGTACATCGCAACAAATTTTGGATGATTGGCGGTCCACCACTGTGTGATTTAAAAAAGTTTTCTTCCGCGCACATCTTTCTTGTTGAAACGACTACTACCAGAGATTTTTTTAAATTATCGTAACAAATAATTTATGCCCATTTTCTATTAATACGACCTTTATAATAATTGATACAAATGACTGAGATATTACAATTATTACAGACCTTCACAAACGCCCTGCTGAACATAGGCCTCCTCCAAGGAATGCCACAAAGCACGTCACCAGCATTCATCAAAATTCTGCACAATTCCGTGGCTTGGAGCTGTATTTCTTGAGCTTTATGTTGTAGCAGATTTTGATTTTAGAAGTAAACATTTATAGCATTAAAATATAAACTTTTAT
Source organism: Parnassius mnemosyne (assembly GCA_963668995.1). Classification (NCBI taxonomy): domain Eukaryota; kingdom Metazoa; phylum Arthropoda; class Insecta; order Lepidoptera; family Papilionidae; genus Parnassius; species Parnassius mnemosyne. Next base: position 39,305,015 of record CAVLGL010000104.1, on the reverse strand, counting down.
TATCTAAATAACGAGTATCGACGTATGCAAAATGATTCTCAAAAGGTAAATGAAAACAGATTAACAACTATTCACTAAATTTTCAACTTATCGTTAGAAATGTGGGATACAAAATAATTGGTGGACAGGAAACCCGCGTTGTCATTACAAATATCGCAGAGTATATAAACGGCGGCCATAATAAATATGAAGTGGTTAAAGCTGGAGCAGTAAAACAGCTATTAAGCTAAACGATTTACCACAAATTCATGTGCGGATGAGAATTATTATTATTAACATGCAAGTGAACTTTGTGCGCCAGTCCTTATTACAGTAATGTTTGTACAAAATAATATGTATTTATTTAAAACAACAAAAAGAGTTTCCTATAGTAAATTACTACGTTTATTTTTGTTTATTACATTTAAATGTAATGTCTGAATTTGTTTAAACAGCGTTAAAAAAACGAGGTATAACAATAATCATTATTATAATTACAGCCTTTCACACCAACGACTTACAGCAGGTTCCAGTTTCAACAACTTTTCTTACCAGGTCGTTACTCCATATAGAGGAGGGATGCCCTACACTTCGCTTACCGGTAACGAGGTTACCACTCAAGAAACGTCCATCCCCATCAATTGTCGATATTCGAGATATATGGCCACGTCCAAATGGCTACAGATTCCTTGCTACAACAGGTCCCATCCGCAGAGATCGTGATCCTTGGCGATTTTAACGCCCACCATGCCGAATGGCTCGGTTCACGTTTAACCGATCATGCGGGGAGATCTGTTTATGACTTTGCTTTGGCATATGGTCTGACACAACTGGTTACTTCGCCTACACGGATTCCAGATGTGGAGGATCATACACCTTCCCTGTTGGACCTTCTGCTGACCTCTCATCCGGACGGATATCAGGTTTCCGTCGTTGCCCCTCTCGGCTCTTCGGACCATTGTCTGATCCGGAGTATGGTGCCACTCACGCTCCCTTCGCGGTTGCGTTCTGCAGGTTGCCGCCGTGTTTGGCATTACAGGTCGGCAGATTGGGACGGAATGCGGTCTTTCTTTGCATCCTACCCATGGGGGCGTGTTTGCTTCTCGCCGGATGATCCCAGCGCTGTTGCTGACTCTGTCACTGATGTGGTGCTACAGGGAATGGAACTATTTATTCCATCATCTGTGGTACCCATTGGAGGCAGATCTCAGCCTTGGTTTGGTCGCTCCTGTAAGACTGCATTGCGCAGAAAGCAGGAGTGTTATCAAGCCTGGGCTGCGGCTTCGGTGACTCGGGATGTAAACACCAGCACACTTAAAAAGAAGTATAACTTCGCCTCCAGGTCCTTCAAAAGAGTTATTGCCAAGGCAAAGTCTGAGCACATAGGCAGAATTGGCGAGAAACTAGTTCGCCTTCCTTCGGGAACCCGTGCATTCTGGTCTCTCGCCAAGGCTGTCCAAGGGAATTTCTGTAAGCCATCACTACCATCTCTGCACAGGGAGGACGACTCACTGGCCCACGACGCAAAAGAGAAGGCCGACCTTTTAGGCTCCCTTTTTGCGTCCAATTCGACTGTTGATGACGGGGGGAACACACCGCCGACCATCCCGCGGTGTGAGTGCTCTATGCCGGATGTGCTATTCTCACAGCGCTCGGTTCGCAGAGCACTCCTCTCCCTTGACATCCACAAGTCGAGTGGGCCTGACGGAATCCCCCCAATTGTGCTGAGGACGTGTGCTCCGGAGTTGGAACCGGTTCTAACGCGTCTTTTCCGGTACTCCTACTCCCATGGCGTTGTCCCGAACTCATGGAAGACAGCTTTTGTCCACCCGATCCCTAAAAAAGGCGACCGCTCAGACCCGTCCAACTATAGGCCTATCGCGATCACCTCCTTGTTCTCCAAAATAATGGAATCCATTATTAACTGCCAGCTCATCCGGTACCTTGAGGATCACCAGCTGATCAGTGACCGCCAATACGGTTTTCGTCGGGGTCGATCAGCTGGTGATCTTCTAGTCTACCTGACCCATAGATGGGCGGAGGCAGTAGAGTCCAAGGGGGAGGCGTTGGCCGTTAGTCTGGACATTGCGAAGGCCTTCGATCGGGTTTGGCACAAAGCGCTTCTTTCGAAGCTCCCTTCCTATGGGCTTCCCGAGAAATTGTGCAATTGGATCACCAGCTTCCTTGCAGATCGGAGCATCAAGGTCGTTGTAGACGGTGCATGTTCTGACTACAAGCCTATTAACGCTGGTGTTCCACAAGGCTGTGTGCTATCACCAACGCTGTTTCTTCTGCATATCAATGATATGTTGCTAACTGGTAACATTCATTGCTATGCGGATGACAGCACTGGTGATGCTCTATACACCGGCCGGGCCAATATTTCTCGGGAAAACGTCGCCGAGTACCGGAACAAACTTGTGTCTGAAGTCGAGTCTTTGCTGGACAAAGTCTCGGATTGGGGGCGACTAAATCTAGTCCAGTTTAATCCTAAGAAGACACAAGTTTGCGCGTTTACCGCTAAAAAGAACCCCTTTGTCGTATCTCCTCAGTTTCAAGGCACTCCCCTTCTTGCCTCAGCCAGTATCGGTATCCTCGGAGTCGACATATCGAGTGACGTGCAGTTTCGTGGTCACTTGGAAGAGAAGGCCAAATTGGCCTCTAAAAAGATTGGCGTGCTCAGCAGAGCGGGACAGTATTTCATGCCGGCACACCGCCTGCAACTTTACAAGGCGCAGGTTCGGCCTCACATGGAATACTGTTCCCATCTCTGGGCAGGGGCTCCCCAGTGCCAGCTCCTTCCACTTGACCGCATCCAGCGCAGAGCGGCTCGAATCGTCGACGACCGAGCCCTTTCCGATCGGCTCGATTCATTGGCACTGCGAAGAGATGTTGCATCTCTTTGCATTTTCTTTCGCATCTACCATGGGGAGTGCTCTGAGGAATTGTTCGGATTAATCCCAGCCGCCAAATTTCATGAACGCACATCGCGGCAGAACTCCCGATACCATCCACACCATCTGGATGATTGGCGGTCCACCACTGTGCGATTTAGAAGATGTTTTCTTCCTCGCACGACTTCCTTGTGGAATCGATTACCATCAGCGATTTTTCCGGACCGATACGACTTAGGGACCTTCAAGAAAAGAGCCTACTCCTTTTTAAAAGGCCGGCAACGCATCTGCAATTCCCCTGGTGTTGCGGTTGTTCATGGGCGGCGGTAGTCACTTACCATCAGGTGAGCCGCATGCTCGTTTGCCCCCTCTCCTATAAAAAAAAAAAAAAAAAAAAGCCTATTGTCACTTTAGTCGCTTACTCTATTTCTACTGCAAATATCGGTATTTCGAAGTCTATCATGCAAAATAATACCAAGCATGGAATTTGAGTGTAATGCCAATAGTGAAGGACCACTTCTCAGATCCGTATGTCATTATTGGCAACAGGCACTGCTTGTACTGTTTTATATTCAATATTACAATACATTATGAGTGAACGTTTCGTAATGTCCCACACACTGTATGTATGAATATGAATGTATCAAAGCTTGAAAATACTCAATAAATGCCATATATAAATTCCTATTATATTTTTCTAAAACTTTACTGTGTAAATATGATCCAGAGTGGAAAATTTTTGTCTGAAGCCAGCTTGTTCTCGTGGTTGGTTTTCGTCGAGCTTTTTACTTATTCTGTCCAAGATGATTTTCGAGAATATATATGATAGCAAACTAATGGGTATATTTTTAATTAGTAATATTTTAGTAGTTTAGTTACCTATGTCTTTTTTTCCCTTTCTTATAAATAAGAATAATATGTGAAATTTTCTATTTCAGAGGTATAACACCAGTTTCCATTACTTTATTAAATATTGATATAAGTATAGGTAATAATGATTATAAGGTTCCTTTAAGAAGCTCATTTGTTATTTTGTCCGGACCAGAGCTTTTTCCATCTTCTGAATTTGAATACCTTTTTCTACTTCGAAAGGAAATATGTCTGGTTCGTGTTCTTCTTTAAGCTGTTGGTCTGTCTTATTTTGTTGTTTCCGTTCCTGATTTCTGTTGTTGTAAGAGTACAGATTTTGGTAGTATTCAGTAGCTGTTTTTGGAATACATTCTTCGTTTACGTTTCTAAGATATTTAGTGCTTTCTTAACCCCTCCATTTGAAATAATATGTTTTTCTAATGTTTCTAACTATTGTTTTTCCTATCTATTCTGATGTACTCTTTGATCTCTTTTCTTATCTTAGCAATAAGCTTAGAGTTTTCTTTCTTTCGATGATTTAAAAGTAGGTCTATTCATTTTTAATAAATTGTAGGGTTGTATCACTTAGTTTATATTTATTGTCTCAGTTGTTTCGAGGTTTTACTGCAGTTAGTGGTTTTTCTAATTTGCTATACTTTACAAGTTACAAGCAAAGTTGATTTTTTTATAGGATAAGGGTGACAAACGAGCACACAGTCCACCTGGTGGTAAGTGGTTGCTGCGGCCCGTAGACATCTACATCAATCCTCTATTACAAATCAAAAGGTAGATGCGTTGTAACCCGTGAGGACTAAGATGGAATGCCTCATTTCCAGTAAAAAGGGCCTCCGGCCACCTGCACTCACCACGCGAAACGCAGAGGTAAACCTCTACTTCACGCTGGTTTTCTGTGAGGTCGTGGTACCACCCCGGTTCGAGCCGGCCCATCCGTGCGACAGCAAAAGCTGCCGCGTGGCTCTACCACTGGTGAAACTCACTGGTTGATTCACTCATCTCCTTGTTAATTTTTGTGCATGAAGTTTCGTTACTATATTTTCAGTTTTCTGAGAAGCCAAATATTTTCTAAATTTACTTCGTGGCTATTCTTAAGCGGCATCTTACCATGCGATGGTTTGTGTTAAAGTTAAATTGCGAGATTACTGAGTTATTTGTGAATGCTTTTCGTTAGTTTGTGGTTATGTAGTCAATTTTGTTTTCGTATCTTCCGTCCGAAGATAACCAAGTGCATTTATTGTTGTTTTTCTTTAGGAAGCTATTAAGAATTGTCAAATTATGTTCCAATGCTAGTTCTTATGAGAGTTCTCCATTATGGCTTCTATTTACATGACTAAAGTTAACAAAATATATTCTTCTTTGCTTAATTTTTCCCCGACTTGAAACTTAAAATCGCCCATTAGAATGATATAGTTGTACTAGTTCAAACTATTTGCAGAGCAGTTTGAGCTAGTAGATCCAAAAATGATTTTGTTTCATTTTTGTATCTTTTTCTATCAGGGCGTAGATTCGAATGATCGTCTATAATTTCCGATAACCCAGCATGTTGATATTGAGTACAGCTGAGATAACAATGAGCTCTTGAAATTATTATTTCATTGACTGTTTGATCAGGAAATCCAAACTTTTTTCTCCAGTTGTATTTCCTTTATGAAATAATATATTATACTCTGTACGATCCTCAATTTTTTTCATCAAATCTTTGCATCTCGCAAATACCTAGAATAGCCCAATTTATTTCTTCCAACGCGTGTTCTAATTCTTGTAGGCATTCGTCTGTTGTGAGGATTCTCACATTTAAAGTTGCAACTTTTGGTGTTTTATTTTAATTTGTTAGAGGGTGGTGGTTTTGATCTCCCGCGGTGACCAGCCGTAGTGGGAAAAAATTTTGAGCTGTTTAGGTTTGTTTTTGTTTGTTAGCTTAGTTTTAGGTTTTTTACTGTGTTCCGTTGCAAAACTTAGTTTTTTGAAATGTTTCGCTGAGGGTCTGAGCTTGATCTATCAATTAAGTATGTTAGGTTTAATAAAATCGTTCGTGTTAAAGGACATTGCTCTGCGCCTATACATTGTTCGCCCTGGAACCAAGAGCATCGGAAAATTATGTAATTTATTGTTGATCATTACTAGATTCCTATATGATCTTATTTTTATAGCGGACTAGCTGCATAATAGATATATTTCAATATAAATGTCAGATTTTGAGTTTATAATCGAACCACGAATATTACGGTTTTTCATAGATCCGAGTGATTTTTAATAAACTGAAAAACGATGTCCTAAAACATTTAGCTGTTTTTATTACCTATCTACATAATTAGGTATGCAGTTTTTGTTCTAAAGCCTAAGTGTATGTAAGTGCAACGTATAAATGCATAGAACCTAGTTAACAAACCTGCTTTCTGAGCATTGGTATTGAAATGAGAGATAATATTTGGGTGTTTAAATGTAAAAATAAAAATGTATGTTTATAATGGCTGTTAGCATTTAGATGTTGTCATTAGCATATACGGTACGTTAAGATACCTAGTACCTAAATGTATAAGGATTTAGGCTGTCAGTCACGCCGCTAGACATGTCGTCGAACATCGAACGTATCAACCACGGTTTCAACCAAGTTTCAACAGCGCGCGCGTGAACAGCGTGAATATTATCGACTACTATCTAGTGCAAGTGCAAAACGATGTCCTAAAACATTTAGCTGTTTTTATTACCTATCTACATAATTAGGTATGCAGTTTTTGTTCTAAAGCCTAAGTGTATGTAAGTGCAACGTATAAATGCATAGAACCTAGTTAACAAACCTGCTTTCTGAGCATTGGTATTGAAATGAGAGATAATATTTGGGTGTTTAAATGTAAAAATAAAAATGTATGTTTATAATGGCTGTTAGCATTTAGGTGTTGTCATTAGCATATACGGTACGTTAAGATACCTAGTACCTAAATGTATAAGGATTTAGGCTGTCAGTCACGCCGCTAGACATGTCGTCGAACATCGAACGTATCAACCATGGTTTCAACCAAGTTTCAACAGCGCGCGCGTGAACAGCGTGAATATTATCGACTACTATCTAGTGCATTTGCAAGCGTGTGCGTCTGGACGGCGCTTTTCAAACGCGTGACTATGAAACCAGCCTTACCGACTTAGTACCAAAAGTTGTTTTTACACCTACATTAACTTATTATGTTTGAATTAGAAATAAAACACAGATTGATTTCATGTTTATTGTTCATCTTCTAAATTGGAAATTAGAATATCTTCCAAAAACTGAGCAGTGATGTCGATATTATTTTGATGTCTCGTAAAGCGCAAGTACCAAATAATGGTCATAAGATAGGCGCAGCAACCGATGGTTCTGCGTACAACGATGCAATTATAGCAATATTACACGATTGCTTCTCTGTTCATCTTTCAGCAATATTGTACCACCAGCAGAGCCGCAATTTACACAAAATACACTTTCCATTGCGTACGCGTAAGTCCGTTTATGAATGCTAGGTTATCGTTTGAGCGATACACAGTTCCAAAAATCACAGCAAGGTAAGTCGTTCTTGAAATCAATCAGCGTCCGTTAAAATAGCCAAGTTGTAATGTTCAATATAATATAGTCCCGAAAATCACCACAACACCGATAGAATTACAATTGCAAACGACGCCAACCAATGTAATTTTGACAGAATGAAAGATGACAGTACAAAGTAGGTATGTCAATTTGAAATCGTTTAATCGATTGTTTATAGTAAAATAATCGATTTTCTAGATCGATATAGATCTGAAGAATCCTTGTCCAATGTCGATACAAAAACCTCTCGAATCGGAATTATTCAAGGACTAGCTATATTTCAAACGATTCAAGAAATACTTTTGCATAGTTGGAACATCTGTTCATTGTGACAGACAGAAAAACTGTTCTGTTCTGGGTTCGATCCCAGTGTCGGGAAAATTGTTATTGGGTTTTAATAACTTGAAGTTCCCAGTAGTAGCACGGAGTCTGGATTTGTGTACGTTGTTTCGCAATACGCGCAGCCCCTATTACAACCTTCTCCTTATGGGAAATATAGGCGTGATGTTATGTTTATTAATTTAATGTTGTTTTTATACAGTTACTTGTATTTACGGTAAATTATCGTCAATAATATTCTGTGTCTATATTAGGCATGTTTAAAAATGTCACGATTGATCAAAATAGATCTGTTAATGCTTGATTTAATCGAGAATCGATTATAGTATGTTCAATTTGAATCGATTTGAGCCGATTTGGAGATCACATGAACATAGGCCTCCCTCAAAGAATGCCACAAAGCACGGTCCTGAGCCACCTGCATCCATCGACTTCCTGCATATCTTACCAGGTCGTCACTTCATCTAATGGGGGGACGCCGTACACTTCAACGCCACTCGAGAACTTTTTTCCGTAACGATTGTCAGTTCTTTGAGCTATATGGCCGGCACATTGCCACTTCAGCTTACTAATCCGTTGGGCTATGTAGGTCACTCTGGTTTATACTGCGGATATCCTCATTTCTAAGTTTATCACGCAGAGAAACTCCGAGCAAAGCCCTCTCGATAGCTCGCTGAGCGACCTTGAGCTTCCTCATCCGGCCAGCAGTGAAGGACAATGTCTTAGTACCATAGGTCATCACTGGCAACACGCACTGGTTGTACAGTCTTGTTTTCAAGTTTTGAGGTATACCTGACGAGAAGATGTGCCGTAGTTTCCCGAACGCTGCCCAACCGAATTCAATCCGTCAATTGACCTCTCGGTTGAAGTTGGACTAGTCGTTACCTAGTCGGACTATTTGTCCCAGGTAAACATACTCGTCAACAACTTCAAGCTTAGTGTCCCCAACATCTACCGGAATAGGTGTGACATAGACATTAAATTTCATCTTAAGACCTATCCGTTGGGAAATACTATTGAGGTCATTGAGCATGCTGCTTAGGCCCTCCAGCGATTCTGCCATAAGGACTATATCGTCAGCAAATCGAAAGTGAGTGATGTACTCGCCATTGATGTTAATACCGTATCCTTTCCAGTCCAGAAGCTTGAAAACGTCTTCCAATGCAGCGGTGAAGATTTTTGGGGATACCACGTCACCCTGTCTTACACCGCTCTGCAATTGGATAGGTTTTGTACACTGATAGCCATCGTAGCCCTACTGTACAAGCACTTCAGCACTTCGATATACAGACAGTCAACTTGGCATCGCTGAAGGGACTGCAGCACCGCCCAAATTTCGACGAAATCAAAGGCTTTCTCATAGTTCACATACGCCAGACATAGTGGCAAATTGTACTCCTCCGACTTCTGTATAATTTTCCGAAGGGTATGTATGTAGTCTATGGTGCTAAAGCCTTTTCGGAAACCAGCTTGTTCGGTAGGCTGGAAGTCGTCAAGTCTACGCGCGAGACGATTCGTAATGACTCTCGAAAACAGCACGTAGACGCAGCTCAGAATGGAAATCGGTCTAAAGTTCTTCAAGAGAGCGTTGTCACCTTTCTTGAAGAACAAGACCAACGCATTTCTGCTTCACGCCTCCGGTGTAGCGCCACCATGGAGGACGGAATTAAAGGATTTCTGACGGACTTCAAGTACCGGTTTTCCACCCGCTTTCAGAAGCTCCGCTCTAATACCATCCTCGCCTGGGGCCTTGCCGTTTTTAAGGTGCTGGAGAGCCATTCTAATCTCGCTCAGACTGACGTCCGGGATATCATCGGAATAGTGTCGGATAAGACTCGCTCTTGGATCGTTACTCACACTTACGTGTGGCTCCAACGATGATGTGTACTAGATGCTGCCCATAGAACCTCTCAATCTCACTCAAAATATTAGGTGTCCCGGAAACGACGCTTCCACACTCGGTTTTCAGCTTCGACAGTTGGCTCTTTCTGGCAGACAGATTTCTAGCAAAGACTTTGGAGCCCTGGTTCCGCTCGATCACTTCTTCAATACGAGCAGTATAAAAGTTGCTTAAGTCCCGCCGCATGCGTTTGGAGATCTGTCTGTTCAGTTGCCTGTTGCTTTCAAATCTACTGAAGACTGCAGCTTCATATCCCGTCTAATAGCCATGAGATTAAGAGTGTGATCGAAGATTTTTTGTGTTCTTCTACGCCGGGTCTTGCAAATTTTAGCTCCGACATATCGTCCACTGCATTGCAATTTTCAAGGCACAGAAAACGGTTTTGTAGTTCGAGCTGAAAGGTTTCAGGTCTTTGGAACAGAGTACGAGGGGACGGAGCGTTGACTTCATTAGACGAGATCTCTCCAACTTAACGTTTAGGTTCAGTGTGCCTCTAACTATTCGGTGATCGCTACCAGTTTTCACCCTCGCGATCATGGAGACATCACTGAACAGTTGTCGTCTGGTCGTCATAATAAACTCAATCTCATTTTTTGTCGAAGCGTCGGGGCTCGACCAGGTCCACTTCCTGTGGGGCCGCTTCTGGAAGAAAGAGTTCATCATAAAGAGTCCCTCTTTCTTCATGAAGTCGGCCAGCTGCTGGCCCCTTGGGTTTCGTTGCCCTATTCCAGAATTCCCTACTTTCAGCTCACCGTTCTCTCCTGTGCCTAGTATTGCGTTGAAGTCTCCCTTTAACACCGTATAGTGGGTTTTGGAGGAATGCATGGCTCTAAAGATATCTTCATACATTTCCTCCACCTCCTCATCGGGGTGTGCCAAGGTTGGTGCGTAAACCTGTATGACCTTCAACGAATACCGTTTGGTGATTCTGAGTATAAGGTACGCAACCCTCGTCGACACACTCCCAATCTTTACAACGTTGTTAACGAGAGACTTGTGGATGATAAATCCGACACCTCCTTGGGACAGATGGTCGCCCTCCCGGTGATAGAACAAATTGCCAGATTCGAGGATTACCGTGTCCTCCCCCTCTTTTCGGACTTCGGATAATACTATGACATTCCAGCGCAACTTCTCTATCTCTTCTTCCAGCTCCAGGATCTTCTCGTCAGTCTTCAGGGTGCGTGCGTTATAAGTTGCCAGGTCGAGTCGTCATAGGTGGCAACCGAACCTTCACCGGAGATTCTTAGCACCCCCTGCCCCGCCGTTACCATGGTTGCCACCGTAGCCAGGAATAGCGGGGCCGCCGGGGACTGGGGGCCGTCTCTTCGTTACTTTCATGGTGGGTATGTTGCCATAGTTGCCACGCTTGGCGAGGGGGTTGGCAACTGCAGTTTTTTTATGTTGTTTTGCTATTATCACAGAGATGCTGCTGCCCATCCTCTGCCTCAGTTTCCTTCTGTCGCCTTTTACGACACCCACGGGAAGATATGGGGTAGTGAGTATTCTTACCCGCCACTACACGGGGTCCAAATAGTACGTAAAATAAAAAACCCCGCATGGTAAGGAAGCCCGCATGATAACGTAGAAATTAAAGAAATAATATCATGTGAATATCCGCCAACATCCATTGGGACAGTGCAGTGAATTATTCGTGGTTTCATATACCCTTTAAGAATTAAGAGGAGGCCTGAGCTTATTAGTGGAATTTTTATAGGCTGTAATTATTTCAGCACCAGTAGTAGTAATGAGCATTTTTATCGACGGAAAAAAGTTTTTCCTTTAGAATTACTCTTATTTTTCGATTCGATTAGAATGAAAATGCAAATACGTTGTTTCTTCAGAGGGCTAAGGTGAAATTCCTTGCTGCCAGAAAACATACGAAACAAAGCAGCATTATGCAGGTTTTAGCGCTAGTATTTGCATTGCACAAATTAAAGTGATGAAAGAGAAGCAAGATTTGATGAATTATAATACAATAATACTAGTAAATTATTTTTTATAAAGCAAGAGTTATAAACGAACACATGGTCCATCTGAAGGTAAGTGAATTATGTGGTCCGTAGATGATTACATCTTTCAGCGATCAAAATGCAGATGAGTTGTAGCCCCTAATGAGGACTAAGATAGTATGCTTCGTTACCACTGAATAAGGTTATACGTGGTAGAACCATGCAACTATATTATGGTAATAGCATAATGGGTCGGCTCGACCGTGAAAAGGCAACATAGTATATCACAAAAATGAGTCAGCTCTTGATTCCTTCTTTCAGAGATCTATTATTGTTATACACCGACCACTTTGAGTTATTGGAGGTTGAGATTTCCTCAAAACTGTATTTTAAGCGGGTCTGATATATAGAGTTTAGGGTAGGACAGCTGCAAGGAAGCCGGAAGTGCGGTAGTATTTCACGCCAGACTTTAGCTTACTCTATATTAAGCGTCTGGTCCTGAGTTGATTATGCCTGAAATAATATGGGCTACACGGTACGATATCCACTACCCCGTATCATGTCATGGCGTTAAAAGAGGTGACAAAGGTAAGTTAAAAAAGGACGTGGGCAGCAGCATCTTTCTGACAATAGATGTAAAAAAAAATTACGATCGCATGCCAAGGATCGGAACTACGGCAAATCTTTACCCTTTTTGGCATCCTATGGGGTAGGCCTATTTTCAGCAGTGTACTTATGATAGGCAGTAATAGTAACATGGGCTAGTGGTACAAAATGCCTCCTAGCAGCTCTAGATTCAACAAAAAGTTGTGCTAGGAGGCTCATAGATGACCTCAATCTGATTAAAGGCTTAACAGTCTCGTTTTGACGATGTAGTGCTTGACGCACCGAGCTCTACAGAAAGCGAATGTCCTGCATGGAGCATTCAAACTACGGAATGATTGGCGGTGTGTTCTTCCACTCTACGGAGTTAAGTTGGACGCAAAAAGAAAACTTAAAACGTTCGTCTTTGCATCTTATCATCAGTCAGAGACGATTCCACTGACATTAGTTTGTCGTATTCACCACGATTGTGTGCCAGATTCGTGATTGTAATATTAAATATATCGCTGAATGTCTTTGATACTGCTTTCTGCTGTCACTCTGACCATTTTATATTTATTATATGATGTGATAAACTTTACTTTTAGAATTTTTTAATTTACCGACATAATTAATGAAAACAAAGTAGCAAGTATTAGTAAATATTTTAACTACATAATGATTTCTTATATTTACGCGAACACTACACATTTTTAAATAAAACTAATTTTACGGATTTTATCGCGTATATTAACTTATTTTTAACTTATTTTTATATTCCCGACGTTTCGGGTGCTTTCCAGCACCCGTGGTCACGGGGGACTGAGTTGTTTGACGTCCTGCTGTCATAGTTAGCCCGGCTACCTTCAGTTTTTTAATATTAATTTTTGGTTCGATTTACGCAGAATGAGCTTACAATATCTTGAAGTCTAGCAGTGGTATACTTGGGTTTGGATTTGATTTTATTAATTATGGGATCCCAAGCAGATGGCAGCACCCATCCATCTTCTCTATTGAAATTAGGATGTTTTTTTAATTTCAATAACCTCGCGAATCATCCTTGGGAGGAATCGGTGTTCTTTTGCGAGGGTTTGTGGTCTATCAAATCTAATGTAATGACGGGGACGATCCTGAACATGTTCACAAACTGCAGACTTCCCGATACGTCGGTGCTTCACGTCAGCTATATGTTCTTTAACGCGGGTTTTAATAGATCTTTTTGTTTGTCCTATGTACGAGAGACCACATTCACAATCCAGCTTGTACACTCCTGCATCTTGTAGAGGGATATGACACTTGACGGATGGTAAAAATTGACCAATCTTCTTCAGCGGCTTGAAGTACGTTTTAATGGAAGCTCGCTTCAAGATGTAGCCAACCTTGTCTGTGACTCCTCTGACATAGGGTAGTACAGCAGGCACACGCTCGACTGTGGCTGACTTCACTCGGTCACTGTGACGTAGGCGCGGGACCCGAAGCTTGTTGTCTTGCAGTACTTGCTCGACGTGCTGAAGCTCGGCGGCCAGATGTTTTCTGTCACAGATCCCTCGTGCTCTCTGAAACAAAGATTTTCCCACGGTAGCTAACTGTGAAGGATGATGGTGAGATTCACCATTTAAATATCGGTTGGTATGGGTATTTTTTCTGTACACAGTATGACCAATAGTGTTATCAGGATTTCGGATGACTAAAACATCTAGAAAAGCTAAAGTATTGTTTGCCTCTAATTCCATTGTGAATTGTATTTTAGGGTTTATGGAATTAAGGTGGTTTAAAAATGCAGTTACATTTTCAGATGGTAAAATTGTGAAAGTATCGTCTACGTACCGCTTGTAGAATCTTGGATTTACAGGAGCAGTAAGAAGGGCTTTCTCCTCAAAGTCCTCCATGAATATGTCGGCGACTACGGGAGATACAGGTGAGCCCATTGCCACTCCATCTACTTGCATGTAGAACTCTTCTTTCCACAATAAATAGCCAGATGTGAGGCAGTGTTTGAGTAATACTGCATATTCTGTAGGCATGTTGTTATCTTCTAGCTTTCTAGTAACAATTGAGATGCAGTCTTCAATAGGTAAGCATGTGAATAGTGACTGAACATCAAAACTGACCATAGTTTCATTGTCAGCGAGATGTAGGTCTTTAATCTCACTAACAAATTGGTATGAATCCTTTGTGTGTGCTCCAGTATGTCCTCTTAGTGGTGACAGTATTTTTGCCAAGTGTTGAGCCAACTTATAAGTTGGTGAATCGATCTGGCTTACTATAGGACGTAGTGGAGCATTTGGTTTGTGTATTTTCGGTAACCCATACAACCTCGGTGGTTTGGCACATGATGGTATTGTCGAATTCACGTCAAGATCTAATTTTTCGGAGTATTTCTTTATTAAATCAGTAGTTGTTTTGAGTGTATTAGTTGTAGGGTCTAATTTGACCTTTTTGTATGTACTTACGTTTTTGTATGTGTTACTTTTATCGGACGTAATTACCATATGTGCCTGACAATACCATCATGTGCCAAACCACCGAGGTTGTATGGGTTACCGAAAATACACAAACCAAATGCTCCACTACGTCCTATAGTAAGCCAGATCGATTCACCAACTTATAAGTTGGCTCAACACTTGGCAAAAATACTGTCACCACTAAGAGGACATACTGGAGCACACACAAAGGATTCATACCAATTTGTTAGTGAGATTAAAGACCTACATCTCGCTGACAATGAAACTATGGTCAGTTTTGATGTTCAGTCACTATTCACATGCTTACCTATTGAAGACTGCATCTCAATTGTTACTAGAAAGCTAGAAGATAACAACATGCCTACAGAATATGCAGTATTACTCAAACATTGCCTCACATCTGGCTATTTATTGTGGAAAGAAGAGTTCTACATGCAAGTAGATGGAGTGGCAATGGGCTCACCTGTATCTCCCGTAGTCGCCGACATATTCATGGAGGACTTTGAGGAGAAAACCCTTCTTACTGCTCCTGTAAATCCAAGATTCTACAAGCGGTACGTAGACGATACTTTCACAATTTTACCATCTGACAAAGTAACTGCATTTTTAAACCACCTTAATTCCATAAACCCTAAAATACAATTCACAATGGAATTAGAGGCAAACAATACTTTAGCTTTTCTAGATGTTTTAGTCATCCGAAATCCTGATAACACTATTGGTCATACTGTGTACAGAAAAAATACCCATACCAACCGATATTTAAATGGTGAATCTCACCATCATCCTTCACAGTTAGCTACCGTGGGAAAATCTTTGTTTCAGAGAGCACGAGGGATCTGTGACAGAAAACATCTAGCCGCCGAGCTTCAGCACGTCGAGCAAGTACTGCAAGACAACAAGCTTCGGGTCCCGCGCCTACGTCACAGTGACCGAGTGAAGTCAGCCACAGTCGAGCGTGTGCCTGCTGTACTACCCTATGTCAGAGGAGTCACAGACAAGGTTGGCTACATCTTGAAGCGAGCTTCCATTAAAACGTACTTCAAGCCGCTGAAGAAGATTGGTCAATTTTTACCATCCGTCAAGTGTCATATCCCTCTACAAGATGCAGGAGTGTACAAGCTGGATTGTGAATGTGGTCTCTCGTACATAGGACAAACAAAATGATCTATTAAAACCCGCGTTAAAGAACATATAGCTGACGTGAAGCACCGACGTATCGGGAAGTCTGCAGTTTGTGAACATGTTCAGGATCGTCCCCGTCATTACATTAGATTTGATAGACCACAAATCCTCGCAAAAGAACACCGATTCCTCCCAAGGATGATTCGCGAGGCTATTGAAATTAAAAAACATCCTAATTTCAATAGAGAAGATGGATGGGTGCTGCCATCTGCTTGGGATCCCATAATTAATAAAATCAAATCCAAACCCAAGTATACCACTGCTAGACTTCAAGATACTGTAAGCTCATTCTGCGTAAATCGAACCAAAAATTAATATTAAAAAACTGAAGGTAGCCGGGCTAACTATGACAGCAGGACGTCAAACAACTCAGTCCCCCGTGACCACGGGTGCTGGAAAGCACCCGAAACGTCGGGAATATAAAAATAAGTTAAAAATAAGTTAATATACGCGATAAAATCCGTAAAATTAGTTTTATTTAAAAATGTGTAGTGTTCGCGTAAATATAAGAAATCATTATGTAGTTAAAATATTTACTAATACTTGCTACTTTGTTTTCATTAATTATGTCGGTAAATTAAAAAATTCTAAAAGTAAAGTTTATCACATCATATAATAAATATAAAATGGTCAGAGTGACAGCAGAAAGCAGTATCAAAGACATTCAGCGATATATTTAATATTACAATCACGAATCTGGCACACAATCGTGGTGAATACGATAAACTAATGTCAGTGGAATCGTCTCTGACTGATGATAAGATGCAAAGACGAACGTTTTAAGTTTTCTTTTTGCGTCCAACTTAACTCCGTAGAGTGGAAGAACACACCGCCAATCATTCCGTAGTTTGAATGCTCCATGCAGGACATTCGCTTTCTGTAGAGCTCGGTGCGTCAAGCACTACATCGTCAAAACGAGACTGTTAAGCCTTTAATCAGATTGAGGTCATCTATGAGCCTCCTAGCACAACTTTTTGTTGAATCTAGAGCTGCTAGGAGGCATTTTGTACCACTAGCCCATGTTACTATTACTGCCTATCATAAGTACACTACTGAAAATAGGCCTACCCCATAGGATGCCAAAAAGGGTAAAGATTTGCCGTAGTTCCGATCCTTGGCATGCGATCGTAATTTTTTTTTACATCTATTGTCAGAAAGATGCTGCTGCCCACGTCCTTTTTTAACTTACCTTTGTCACCTCTTTTAACGCCATGACATGATACAGGGTAGTGGATATCGTACCGTGTAGCCCATATTATTTCAGGCATAATCAACTCAGGACCAGACGCTTAATATAGAGTAAGCTAAAGTCTGGCGTGAAATACTACCGCACTTCCGGCTTCCTTGCAGCTGTCCTACCCTAAACTCTATATATCAGACCCGCTTAAAATACAGTTTTGAGGAAATCTCAACCTCCAATAACTCAAAGTGGTCGGTGTATAACAATAATAGATCTCTGAAAGAAGGAATCAAGAGCTGACTCATTTTTGTGATATACTATGTTGCCTTTTCACGGTCGAGCCGACCCATTATGCTATTACCATAATATAGTTGCATGGTTCTACCACGTATAACCTTATTCAGTGGTAACGAAGCATACTATCTTAGTCCTCATTAGGGGCTACAACTCATCTGCATTTTGATCGCTGAAAGATGTAATCATCTACGGACCACATAATTCACTTACCTTCAGATGGACCATGTGTTCGTTTATAACTCTTGCTTTATAAAAAATAATTTACTAGTATTATTGTATTATAATTCATCAAATCTTGCTTCTCTTTCATCACTTTAATTTGTGCAATGCAAATACTAGCGCTAAAACCTGCATAATGCTGCTTTGTTTCGTATGTTTTCTGGCAGCAAGGAATTTCACCTTAGCCCTCTGAAGAAACAACGTATTTGCATTTTCATTCTAATCGAATCGAAAAATAAGAGTAATTCTAAAGGAAAAACTTTTTTCCGTCGATAAAAATGCTCATTACTACTACTGGTGCTGAAATAATTACAGCCTATAAAAATTCCACTAATAAGCTCAGGCCTCCTCTTAATTCTTAAAGGGTATATGAAACCACGAATAATTCACTGCACTGTCCCAATGGATGTTGGCGGATATTCACATGATATTATTTCTTTAATTTCTACGTTATCATGCGGGCTTCCTTACCATGCGGGGTTTTTTATTTTACGTACTATTTGGACCCCGTGTAGTGGCGGGTAAGAATACTCACTACCCCATATCTTCCCGTGGGTGTCGTAAAAGGCGACAGAAGGAAACTGAGGCAGAGGATGGGCAGCAGCATCTCTGTGATAATAGCAAAACAACATAAAAAAACTGCAGTTGCCAACCCCCTCGCCAAGCGTGGCAACTATGGCAACATACCCACCATGAAAGTAACGAAGAGACGGCCCCCAGTCCCCGGCGGCCCCGCTATTCCTGGCTACGGTGGCAACCATGGTAACGGCGGGGCAGGGGGTGCTAAGAATCTCCGGTGAAGGTTCGGTTGCCACCTATGACGACTCGACCTGGCAACTTATAACGCACGCACCCTGAAGACTGACGAGAAGATCCTGGAGCTGGAAGAAGAGATAGAGAAGTTGCGCTGGAATGTCATAGTATTATCCGAAGTCCGAAAAGAGGGGGAGGACACGGTAATCCTCGAATCTGGCAATTTGTTCTATCACCGGGAGGGCGACCATCTGTCCCAAGGAGGTGTCGGATTTATCATCCACAAGGCTCTCGTTAACAACGTTGTAAAGATTGGGAGTGTGTCGACGAGGGTTGCGTAGCTTATACTCAGAATCACCAAACGGTATTCGTTGAAGGTCATACAGGTTTACGCACCAACCTCGGCACACCCCGATGAGGAGGTGGAGGAAATGTATGAAGATATCTTTAGAGCCATGTATTCCTCCAAAACCCACTATACGGTGTTAAAGGGAGACTTCAACGCAATACTAGGCACAGGAGAGAACGGTGAGCTGAAAGTAGGGAATTCTGGAATAGGGCAACGAAACCCAAGGGGCCAGCAGCTGGCCGACTTCATGAAGAAAGAGGGACTCTTTATGATGAACTCTTTCTTCCAGAAGCGGCCCCACAGGAAGTGGACCTGGTCGAGCCCCGACGCTTCGACAAAAAATGAGATTGAGTTTATTATGACGACCAGACGACAACTGTTCAGTGATGTCTCCATGATCGCGAGGGTGAAAACTGGTAGCGATCACCGAATAGTTAGAGGCACACTGAACCTAAACGTTAAGTTGGAGAGATCTCGTCTAATGAAGTCAACGCTCCGTCCCCTCGTACTCTGTTCCAAAGACCTGAAACCTTTCAGCTCGAACTACAAAACCGTTTTCTGTGCCTTGAAAATTGCAATGCAGTGGACGATATGTCGGAGCTAAAATTTGCAAGACCCGGCGTAGAAGAACACAAAAAATCTTCGATCACACTCTTAATCTCATGGCTATTAGACGGGATATGAAGCTGCAGTCTTCAGTAGATTTGAAAGCAACAGGCAACTGAACAGACAGATCTCCAAACGCATGCGGCGGGACTTAAGCAACTTTTATACTGCTCGTATTGAAGAAGTGATCGAGCGGAACCAGGGCTCCAAAGTCTTTGCTAGAAATCTGTCTGCCAGAAAGAGCCAACTGTCGAAGCTGAAAACCGAGTGTGGAAGCGTCGTTTCCGGGACACCTAATATTTTGAGTGAGATTGAGAGGTTCTATGGGCAGCATCTAGTACATATCATCGTTGGAGCCACACGTAAGTGTGAGTAACGATCCAAGAGCGAGTCTTATCCGACACTATTCCGATGATATCCCGGACGTCAGTCTGAGCGAGATTAGAATGGCTCTCCAGCACCTTAAAAACGGCAAGGCCCCAGGCGAGGATGGTATTAGAGCGGAGCTTCTGAAAGCGGGTGGAAAACCGGTACTTGAAGTCCGTCAGAAATCCTTTAATTCCGTCCTC
The DNA here is from genome assembly GCA_963668995.1 of Parnassius mnemosyne. Classification (NCBI taxonomy): domain Eukaryota; kingdom Metazoa; phylum Arthropoda; class Insecta; order Lepidoptera; family Papilionidae; genus Parnassius; species Parnassius mnemosyne. The sequence continues at coordinate 39,285,320 of CAVLGL010000104.1, read as the reverse complement.
CATGGTGGCGCTACACCGGAGGCGTGAAGCAGAAATGCGTTGGTCTTGTTCTTCAAGAAAGGTGACAACGCTCTCTTGAAGAACTTTAGACCGATTTCCATTCTGAGCTGCGTCTACGTGCTGTTTTCGAGAGTCATTACGAATCGTCTCGCGCGTAGACTTGACGACTTCCAGCCTACCGAACAAGCTGGTTTCCGAAAAGGCTTTAGCACCATAGACTACATACATACCCTTCGGAAAATTATACAGAAGTCGGAGGAGTACAATTTGCCACTATGTCTGGCGTATGTGAACTATGAGAAAGCCTTTGATTTCGTCGAAATTTGGGCGGTGCTGCAGTCCCTTCAGCGATGCCAAGTTGACTGTCTGTATATCGAAGTGCTGAAGTGCTTGTACAGTAGGGCTACGATGGCTATCAGTGTACAAAACCTATCCAATTGCAGAGCGGTGTAAGACAGGGTGACGTGGTATCCCCAAAACTCTTCACCGCTGCATTGGAAGACGTTTTCAAGCTTCTGGACTGGAAAGGATACGGTATTAACATCAATGGCGAGTACATCACTCACTTTCGATTTGCTGACGATATAGTCCTTATGGCAGAATCGCTGGAGGGCCTAAGCAGCATGCTCAATGACCTCAATAGTATTTCCCAACGGATAGGTCTTAAGATGAAATTTAATGTCTATGTCACACCTATTCCGGTAGATGTTGGGGACACTAAGCTTGAAGTTGTTGACGAGTATGTTTACCTGGGACAAATAGTCCGACTAGGTAACGACTAGTCCAACTTCGACCGAGAGGTCAATTGACGGATTGAATTCGGTTGGGCAGCGTTCGGGAAACTACGGCACATCTTCTCGTTAGGTATACCTCAAAACTTGAAAACAAGACTGTACAACCAGTGCGTGTTGCCAGTGATGACCTATGGTACTAAGACGTTGTCCTTCACTGCTGGCCGGATGAGGAAGCTCAAGGTCGCTCAGCGAGCTATCGAGAGGGCTTTGCTCGGAGTTTCTCTGCGTGATAAACTTAGAAATGAGGATATCCGCAGTATAAACCAGAGTGACCTACATAGCCCAACGGATTAGTAAGCTGCAGTGGCAATGTGCCGGCCATATAGCTCAAAGAACTGACAATCGTTAGGGAAAAAAGTTCTCGAGTGGCGTTGAAGTGTACGGCGTCCCCCCATTAGATGAAGTGACGACCTGGTAAGATATGCAGGAAGTCGATGGATGCAGGTGGCTCAGGACCGTGCTTTGTGGCATTCTTTGAGGGAGGCCTATGTTCATGTGATCTCCAAATCGGCTCAAATCGATTCAAATTGAACATACTATAATCGATTCTCGATTAAATCAAGCATTAACAGATCTATTTTGATCAATCGTGACATTTTTAAACATGCCTAATATAGACACAGAATATTATTGACGATAATTTACCGTAAATACAAGTAACTGTATAAAAACATCATTAAATTAATAAACATAACATCACGCCTATATTTCCCATAAGGAGAAGGTTGTAATAGGGGCTGCGCGTATTGCGAAACAACGTACACAAATCCAGACTCCGTGCTACTACTGGGAACTTCAAGTTATTAAAACCCAATAACAATTTTCCCGACACTGGGATCGAACCCAGAACAGAACAGTTTTTCTGTCTGTCACAATGAACAGATGTTCCAACTATGCAAAAGTATTTCTTGAATCGTTTGAAATATAGCTAGTCCTTGAATAATTCCGATTCGAGAGGTTTTTGTATCGACATTGGACAAGGATTCTTCAGATCTATATCGATCTAGAAAATCGATTATTTTACTATAAACAATCGATTAAACGATTTCAAATTGACATACCTACTTTGTACTGTCATCTTTCATTCTGTCAAAATTACATTGGTTGGCGTCGTTTGCAATTGTAATTCTATCGGTGTTGTGGTGATTTTCGGGACTATATTATATTGAACATTACAACTTGGCTATTTTAACGGACGCTGATTGATTTCAAGAACGACTTACCTTGCTGTGATTTTTGGAACTGTGTATCGCTCAAACGATAACCTAGCATTCATAAACGGACTTACGCGTACGCAATGGAAAGTGTATTTTGTGTAAATTGCGGCTCTGCTGGTGGTACAATATTGCTGAAAGATGAACAGAGAAGCAATCGTGTAATATTGCTATAATTGCATCGTTGTACGCAGAACCATCGGTTGCTGCGCCTATCTTATGACCATTATTTGGTACTTGCGCTTTACGAGACATCAAAATAATATCGACATCACTGCTCAGTTTTTGGAAGATATTCTAATTTCCAATTTAGAAGATGAACAATAAACATGAAATCAATCTGTGTTTTATTTATAATTCAAACATAATAAGTTAATGTAGGTGTAAAAACAACTTATACTATCAATTTGGTACTAAGTCGGTAAGGCTGGTTTCATAGTCACGCGTTTGAACAGCGCCGTCCAGACGCACACGCTTGCAAATGCACTAGATAGTAGTCGATAATATTCACGCTGTTCACGCGCGCGCTGTTGAAACTTGGTTGAAACCGTGGTTGATACGTTCGATGTTCGACGACATGTCTAGCGGCGTGACTGACAGCCTAAATCCTTATACATTTAGGTACTAGGTATCTTAACGTACCGTATATGCTAATGACAACATCTAAATGCTAACAGCCATTATAAACATACATTTTTATTTTTACATTTAAACACCCAAATATTATCTCTCATTTCAATACCAATGCTCAGAAAGCAGGTTTGTTAACTAGGTTCTATGCATTTATACGTTGCACTTACATACACTTAGGCTTTAGAACAAAAACTGCATACCTAATTATGTAGATAGGTAATAAAAACAGCTAAATGTTTTAGGACATCGTTTTTCAGTTTATTAAAAATCACTCGGATCTATGAAAAACCGTAATATTCGTGGTTCGATTATAAACTCAAAATCTGACATTTATATTGAAATATACCTATTATGCAGCTAGTCCGCTATAAAAATAAGATCATATAGGAATCTAGTAATGATCAACAATAAATTACATAATTTTCCGATGCTCTTGGTTCCAGGGCGCAGAGCAATGTCCTTTAACACAAACGATTTTATTAAACCTAACATACTTAATTGATAGATCAAGCTCAGACCCTCAGCGAAACATTTCAAAAAACTAAGTTTTGCCACGGAACACAGTAAAAAACCTAAAACTAAGCTAACAAACAAAAACAAACCTAAACAGCTCAAAATTTTTTCCCACTACGGCTGATCACCGCGGGAGATCAAAACCACCACCCTCTAACAAATTAAAATAAAACACCAAAAGTTGCAACTTTAAATGTGAGAATCCTCACAACAGACGAATGCCTACAAGAATTAGAACACGCGTTGGAAGAAATAAATTGGGCTATTCTAGGTATTTGCGAGGTGCAAAGATTTGATGAAAAAAATTGAGGATCGTACAGAGTATAATATATTATTTCATAAAGGAAATACAACTGGAGAAAAAAGTTTGGATTTCCTGATCAAACAGTCAATGAAATAATAATTTCAAGAGCTCATTGTTATCTCAGCTGTACTCAATATCAACATGCTGGGTTATCGGAAATTATAGACGATCATTCGAATCTACGCCCTGATAGAAAAAGATACAAAAATGAAACAAAATCATTTTTGGATCTACTAGCTCAAACTGCTCTGCAAATAGTTTGAACTAGTACAACTATATCATTCTAATGGGCGATTTTAAGTTTCAAGTCGGGGAAAAATTAAGCAAAGAAGAATATATTTTGTTAACTTTAGTCATGTAAAAAGAAGCCATAATGGAGAACTCTCATAATAACTAGCATTGGAACATAATTTGACAATTCTTAATAGCTTCCTAAAGAAAAACAACAATAAATGCACTTGGTTATCTTCGGACGGAAGATACGAAAACAAAATTGACTACATAACCACAAACTAACGAAAAGCATTCACAAATAACTCAGTAATCTCGCAATTTAACTTTAACACAAACCATCGCATGGTAAGATGCCGCTTAAGAATAGCCACGAAGTAAATTTAGAAAATATTTGGCTTCTCAGAAAACTGAAAATATAGTAACGAAACTTCATGCACAAAAATTAACAAGGAGATGAGTGAATCAACCAGTGAGTTTCACCAGTGGTAGAGCCACGCGGCAGCTTTTGCTGTCGCACGGATGGGCCGGCTCGAACCGGGGTGGTACCACGACCTCACAGAAAACCAGCGTGAAGTAGAGGTTTACCTCTGCGTTTCGCGTGGTGAGTGCAGGTGGCCGGAGGCCCTTTTTACTGGAAATGAGGCATTCCATCTTAGTCCTCACGGGTTACAACGCATCTACCTTTTGATTTGTAATAGAGGATTGATGTAGATGTCTACGGGCCGCAGCAACCACTTACCACCAGGTGGACTGTGTGCTCGTTTGTCACCCTTATCCTATAAAAAAAATCAACTTTGCTTGTAACTTGTAAAGTATAGCAAATTAGAAAAACCACTAACTGCAGTAAAACCTCGAAACAACTGAGACAATAAATATAAACTAAGTGATACAACCCTACAATTTATTAAAAAGAATAGACCTACTTTTAAATCATCGAAAGAAAGAAAACTCTAAGCTTATTGCTAAGATAAGAAAAGAGATCAAAGAGTACATCAGAATAGATAGGAAAAACAATAGTTAGAAACATTAGAAAAACATATTATTACAAATGGAGGGGTTAAGAAAGCACTAAATATCTTAGAAACGTAAACGAAGAATGTATTCCAAAAACAGCTACTGAATACTACCAAAATCTGTACTCTTACAACAACAGAAATCAGGAACGGAAACAATAAAATAAGACAGACCAACAGCTTAAAGAAGAACACGAACCAGACATATTTCCTTTCGAAGTAGAAAAAGGTATTCAAATTCAGAAGATGGAAAAAGCTCTGGTCCGGACAAAATAACAAATGAGCTTCTTAAAGGAACCTTAAAATCATTATTACCTATACTTATATCAATATTTAATAAAGTAATGGAAACTGGTGTTATACCTCTGAAATAGAAGATTTCACATATTATTCTTATTTATAAGAAAGGGAAAAAAAGACATAGGTAACTAATTTACTAAAATATTACTAATTAAAAAATATACCCATTAGTTTGCTATCATATATATTCTCGAAAATCATCTTGGACAGAATAAGTAAAAAGCTCGACGAAAACGAACCACGAGAACAAGCTGGCTTCAGACAAAAATTTTCCACTCTGGATCATATTTACACAGTAAAGTTTTAGAAAAATATAATAGGAATTTATATATGGCATTTATTGAGTATTTTCAAGCTTTGATACATTCATATTCATACATACAGTGTGTGGGACATTACGAAACGTTCACTCATAATGTATTGTAATATTGAATATAAAACAGTACAAGCAGTGCCTGTTGCCAATAATGACATACGGATCTGAGAAGTGGTCCTTCACTATTGGCATTACACTCAAATTCCATGCTTGGTATTATTTTGCATGATAGACTTCGAAATACCGATATCTGCAGTAGAAATAAAGTAAGCGACTAAAGTGACAATAGGCTGGCCAAATATTCATAAATCGTATCGTATTTGGCGTTCCTATTTTTGATGTCACTAAATGGTCACATATCACTTGTCAGTCAGCGACGACCATCCGCGCTTCTACGGCTGCCTCTATAGGTCCCATAGCGGTAATGCCGAAACAGACCGACTCATCGACCACGTCCAAATGGCTACAGATTTCTTGCTACAACAGGTCCCATCCGCAGAGATCGTGATCCTTGGCGATTTTAACGCCCACCATGCCGAATGGCTCGGTTCACGTCTAACCGATCATGCGGGGAGATCTGTTTATGACTTTGCCTTGGCATATGGTCTGACACAACTGGTTACTTCGCCTACGCGGATTCCAGATGTGGAGGATCTTACACCTTCCCTGTTGGACCTTCTGCTGACCTCTCATCCGGACGGATATCAGGTTTCCGTCGATGCCCCTCTCGGCTCTTCGGACCATTGTCTGATCCGGAGTGTGGTGCCACTCACGCTCCCTTCGCGGTTGCGTTCTGCAGGTTGCCGCCGTGTTTGGCATTACAGGTCGGCAGATTGGGACGGAATGCGGTCCTTCTTTGCATCCTACCTATGGGGGCGGGTTTGCTTCTCGCCGGATGATCCCAGCGCTGTTGCTGACTCTGTCACTGATGTGGTGCTACAGGGAATGGAACTATTTATTCCATCATCTGTGGTACCCATCGGAGGCAGATCTCAGCCTTGGTTTGGTCGCTCCTGTAAGACTGCATTACGCAGTAAGCAGGAGTGTTATCAAGCCTGGGCTGTGGCTTCGGCGACTCGGGATGTAAATACCAGCACACTTAAAAAGAAGTATAACTTCGCCTCCAGGTCGTTCAAAAGAGTTATTGCCAAGGCAAAGTCAGAGCACATAGGCAGAATTGGCGAGAAACTAGTTCGCCTTCCTTCGAGAACCCGTGCATTCTGGTCTCTCGCCAAGGCTGTCCAAGGGAATTTCTGTAAGCCATCACTACCATCTCTGCACAGGGAGGATGACTCACTGGCCCATGACGCAAAAGACAAAGCCGACCTTTTAGGCTCCCTTTTTGCGTCCAACTCGACTCTTGATGACGGGGGGAAAACACCGCCGACCATCCCGCGGTGTGAGTGCTCCATGCCGGATGTGCTGTTCTCACAGCGCTCGGTTCGCAGAGCAATCCTCTCCCTGGACATCCAGAAGTCGAGTGGGCCTGACGGAATCCCCTCAATTGTGCTGAGGACGTGTGCTCCGGAGTTGGCACCGGTGCTAACGCGTCTTTTCCGGTACTCCTACTCCCAAGGCGTAGTCCCGAATTCATGGAAGACAGCTTTTGTCCACCCGATCCCTAAAAAAGGCGACCGCTCAGACCCATCCATAGGCCTATCGCGATCACCTCCTTGTTCTCCAAAATAATGGAATCCATTATTAACTGCCAGCTCATCCGGTACCTTGAGGATCACCAGCTGATTAGTGACCGCCAATACGGTTTTCGTCGGGGTCGATCAGCTGGTGATCTTCTGGTCTACCTGACCCATAGATGGGCGGAGGCAGTAGAGTCCAAGGGGGAGGGGTTGGCCGTTAGTCTGGACATTGCGAAGGCCTTCGATCGGGTTTGGCACAAAGCGCTTCTTTCGAAGCTCCCTTCCTATGGGCTTCCCGAGAAATTGTGCAATTGGATCACCAGCTTCCTTGCAGATCGGAGCATGAAGGTCGTTGTAGACGGTGCATGCTCTGACTACAAGCCTATTAACGCTGGTGTTCCACAAGGCTGTGTGCTATCACCAACGCTGTTTCTTCTGCATATCAATGATATGTTGCTAACTGGTAACATTCATTGCTATGCGGATGACAGCACTGGTGGTGCTCTATACACCGGCCGTGCCAATATTTCTCAGGAAAACGTCGCTGAGTACCGGAACAAACTTGTGTCTGAAGTCGAGTCTTTGCTGAACAAAGTCTCGGATTGGGGGCGACTAAATCTAGTCCAATTTAATCCTCAGAAGACACAAGTTTGCGCGTTTACCGCTAAAAAGAACCCCTTTGTCGTATCTCCTCAGTTCGCAGGCACTCACCTTTTTGCCTCAGCCAGTATCGGTATCCTCGGAGTCGACATATCGAGTGACGTGCAGTTTCGTGGTCACTTGGAAGGGAAGGCCAAATTGGCCTCTAAAAAGCTTGGCGTGCTCAGCAGAGCGGGACAGTATTTCATGCCGGCACACCGCCTGCTACTTTACAAGGCGCAAGTTCGGCCTCACATGGAATACTGTTCCCATCTCTGGGCAGGGGCTCCCCAGTGCCAGCTCCTTCCACTTGACCGCATCCAACGCAGAGCGGCTCGAATTGTCGACGACCGAGCCCTTTCCGATCGGCTCGATTCATTGGCACTGCGAAGAGATGTTGCATCCCTTTGCATTTTCTTTCGCATCTACCATGGGGAGTGCTCTGAGGAATTGTTCGGATTAATCCCAGCCGCCAAATTTCACGAACGCACATCGCGGCAGAACTCCCGATACCATCCACACCATCTGGATGATTGGCGGTCCACCACTGTGCGATTTAGAAGATGTTTTCTTCCTCGCACGACCTCCTTGTGGAATCGATTACCATCAGCGATTTTTCCGGACCGATACGACTTAGGGACCTTCAAGAAAAGAGCGTACTCCTTTTTAAAAGGCCGGCAACGCATCTGCGATTCCCCTGGCGTTGCAGTTGTTCATGGGCGGCGGTAGTCACTTACCATCAGGTGAGCCGCATGCTCGTTTGCCCCCTTTCCTATAAAAAAAAAATCTCATTCAATGGGTATAGTAGGTTTTTTAAATTGTACTTTATGGAATAATATAGAGAATTATAAAGAAATGACAATTTAATATTTTTATTGTAGCTTCTTTTTGCAACTTTATTCCAAATGAATTCAAAATGTAATTCAGATTAAAAAATATACAACAGTTCATTAAAAATTCAAAAACCGATTACGATTGATTGAACATCCCTAAAAATTTTTTGACACCACATGATGTTTGGCGAAGATGGCGGCGATTAATGTTATTAGTCGAGTATAATACTTTTTAATGTTAAATTTTGCACGCAGCTAGTCCGTGTTATAAAAGTATTTCCAACTAATATAATAAAATTGAAAATTTATTATCGTGTATGTCCGATGCTTTTATTACACAGGGCGATTTTGGACATTGTCCTTTAGTTCATAGTTACTTTGATTTGTGCTCTTGTTAATTTTCGTCTGTGTTGATGATTTAGATGAGCCGGAGCTTCCTCTTTTCCTTTTCTCTCTGTTCCTTTCTTTTGATTTTTTCACCATAAGTTTATCATACTTTAAGTAGGAAATGTTTCCTTTCTTTTTCTCTTACTGCACTTGAGGATTTAGTACTTTGCGTTTTTCTAGTATGTCTTTAGAATATTCTTCATTCACATAGATGTCTTTCGGGAGATTTTATTTGTTTCTAAGTATGAGGGGTTTTTCCATAAGGTTGTCATAGCAACGACACCTGGTCGGCTATTGTTGTCAGTTGAGCGACCGATTCTATACACATTACTAATTTCTTTTTAGACCCATATCCACGACTATTTCTTTAATATAATCAACTAATTCTGGCCCTGATTTGCCCTTTTCATCGACTGCAAAGCAAATCAAGTTACATTTTCTGTTCTCTTTTTCCACTGATTTGAGTTTCGACGATTGATTTCATTTTCTCATCGAGCGCTTCCATTATGATCTGGGTCACCGAGTACGTTATCTGTTCTGCTTGTTTTTCCACTTTTTCATACATTTTTTAATAGAAACGCTTCCAAATTTTTCTATACGTTTAGTGGAATAAAAAGTTCCATTTGTCGCCGTTGGAAAATGCAGAGCTTGGTGAGTGTAGTAGTGTAATAATTTTGGTTTTGTATGTAACAACACTGCTACGTCTATATGACAGTCTTAATTTTACAGATTTGCTGCAAATGGTTGGCTCCACGGAAACGATTCTATGATCTAAGTGACGAGTTACTTTTAGGTTATAACGCCAAACGAAAATTGCAATTTATCTTGCCGAAAACTTGCACTGGCACTGTATTTTAACCTTACGTAAAATGATTAGTTTTTTTTGTTTAATTTATGTTTAACAGCACAAGATTTTCAACGTTTAGCACTATTTTTCGATAAAATTTCACAAGCGGTGATGAGGTACGTATTGACAGCTTGACAACCCGGAACCGGAATCCCTATGCTATTAATGAAATAATTTATTAATCCGTTTGACTATAAAAACTGTTATAAATGACTATTAAAGAATAAAAAGGGTAAGTTAAATTACACAATATAATGAGTTTCCGTATATCCAAAGTCACCATAATTAATGATGTCATTACAATATAAAATATTTTTCTATATTTTTACATCGAATGATATTAAAGCAGTAATTTCAGTCTGTTAGTTCTGTTTCTAGAATAATTTATTACATAATAACCGCTAATGTTCTCCATCGTTTCCACCCGTTGCAACCGATAGCAATTTATTATGTATCACTTATTAAATACACCTGGTGTTTCCACTTAATTGCTTAATAATTATATCCTTTTCGTTTATTCATTATATTCATATTCAATAATAAGTTATTGGAAAATTATCATAACAAATCTGTAATACAGAATATAAAAGACATAACTTTATGTACTCGTACATATTATGTTTAAAATAATATTATTCTAATAGTGTCATAAAAAAAAGATTTAAAATATTAAATTCATCATGATCTTCATTACAGCCTAGCAAAAATTGACGACTAAAATAAGACTTTCCTCGTAAATAGCCCTCTGTCGCCTCTTACGATACCCACGGGATGATGCGGGTTAGAGAATTCTCTTACGCTAGCACTAACACTATAATTTATAATAAATAGTATATGAAAAACATACCCTTCCGGGCCGAACACAGAAATGCAAGCACTGGTATTTTACGTAAGAAAGAGGAAAAAATGTACGTATCCATACGGAGTCCTAGGCACAAAAGAGTTCCACCACCAAAAAAATTTAAATATGACAAAGCTGTCTATACATATAAATAAAATTGAAGTGTCTGTTTGTAATGTCAAAATTACAGCTTTTTATCATAATCATCATGATTGCAGCCCTTCACAGATCCAATGCTGAACATAGGGCTACCCCAAAGAATGCCACAAAGCACGGTCCTGAGCCTCCAGCATCCATCGACTTCCTGCATACCTTACCAGGTCGTCACTCCATCTAGTGGGGGGACGCCCTACACTTCGTCCGCCGGTACGAGGCCGCCACTCAAGAAACTTTTTCCCCCATCGGTTGTCGGTTCTTCGAGCTATATGGCCCGCCCATTGACACTTCAGCTTACTAATCCGTTGGGCTATGTCGGTCACTCTGGTTCTACTGCGGATATCCTCATTTATAAGTTTATCACGCAGAAAAACTCCGAGCATAGCCCTCTCCATAGCTCGCTGCGCGACCTTGAGCTTCCTCATCCGGCCAGCAGTGAAGGACCACGTCTCAGTACCATAGGTCATCACTGGCAACACGCACTGGCTGTACAGTCTCGTTTTCAAGTTTTTAGGTATACCTGACGAGAAGATGTGCCGTAATTTTCCAAACGCTGCCCAACCGAGTTGAATCCTTCGATTGACCTCTCGGTCGAAGTTGGTCTTATCTAGTCGGACTATTTGTCCCAGGTAAACATACTCATCAACAACTTCGAGCTTAATACTCCCAACAACTACCGGCATAGGTGTGACATGGACATTAAACATGATCTTTGTTTTATCCATGTTCATCTTAAGACCTATCCGTTGGAAAACACTATTGAGGTCATTGAGCAGTGTGCTAAGGTCCTCCAGCGATTTTGCCATAAGGACTATATCGTCGGCAAATCGAAGGTGAGTGATGTACTCGCTGTTGATATTAATACCGTATCCTTTTTAGTCCAGAAGCTTGAAAACGTCTTCCAATGCAGCGGTGAAGAGATTCGGGGATATCACGTCACCCTGTCTTACACCTCTCTGCAATTGGATAGGTTTCGTTCTCTGATAGCCATCGTAGCCCTACTGTACAAGCACTTCAGCACTTCTATATACCGACAGTCAACTTGGCATCAATGAAGGGACTGCAGTATTCGACGAAATCAAAGGCTTTCCACATAGTCCACATACGCCAGATATAGTGGCAAATTGTTCTCCTCGGAATTCTGTATAATTTGCCGAAGGGTATGTACGTGGTCCATGGTACTATAGCCTTTTCGGAAACCGGCTTGTTCGGGAAGCTGGAAGTCGACAAGTCTGCGTGCGAGACGATTCGTAATGATTCTCGAAAACAGCACATAGACGCGGCTCAGAAAGGAAATCGGTCTGTATTTCCTCAAGAGAGCGTTGTCGCCTTTCTTGAAGAACAAGACCACCGCACTTCTGCTCCACGCCTCCGGTGTAATGCAACCATGGAGGACGGATTTAAAGAGCTTCTGAAGGACTTCAAGTACCGGTTTTCCACCCGCTTTCAGAAGCTCCGCTGTAATTCCATCCTCGCCTGGGGTCTTGCCGTTTTTAGGTGCTGGAAAGCCATTTTAATCTCGCTCAGACTGACGTCCGGGATATCATCGGAATAGTGTCGGATAAGACTCGCTCTTGGATCGTTATTCACACTTGCGTGTGGCTCCATCGATGATGTGTACAGCTGCCCATAGAAACTCTCAATCTCACTCAAAATCTCAGGTGTCCCAGAAACGACGCTGCCACACCCGGTTTTCAGCTTTGACAGTTGGCTCTTTCTGGCAGACAGATCTCTAGCAAAGACTTTTGAGCCTTAGTTCCGCTCAATCGCTTCTTCAATACTAGCTGTATTGAAGTTGCGTAAGTCCCGCCGCATGCATTTGGAGATCTGTCTCTTCATTTGCCTGTATGCTTTCAAATCTACAGTGTTCAGACTGCAGCTTCATATTCCGTCTAACAGCCTTGAGATTAAGAGTGTGATCGGAGAGTTTTTGGGTTCTTCTACGGCGCGTGTTGCAAAACTTAGCTCCGACCTCATGGACAGTTTCCACGAGCTTGTCAGTCATATCGTCCACTGCATTGCAATCTTCTAGGCACTGCAAACAGTTTCGTAGCTCGAGCTGAAAGGTTTTGGGATTTTGTACTCGTATTAGAGCACGAGGGGGACGGAGCGTTGACTTCATTAGAGGAGAGCTCTACAACTTAACGTTTAGGTTCAGTGTGCCTCTCCCCATTCGGTGATCGCTGCCGGTTTCCACCCTCGCGATCACTGAGACATCACTGAACAGTTGTCGTCTGGTCGTCATAAAAAAGACAATCTCATTTTTTGTCGAACCGTCGGGGCTCGACCAGGTCCACTTCCTGTGGGGCCACTTCTGGAAGAAAGAATTCATCATAAAGAGTCCCTCTTTCTCCATGAAGTCGGCCAGCTGCTGGCCCCTTGGGTTCCGTTGCCCTATTCCAAATTTCGCTACTTTCAGCTCACCATTCTCTCATGACTCTAGAGATATCCTCATACATTTTCTCCAACTCCTCATCGGGGTGTGCCGATTTTGGTACGTAAGCCTGTATGACCTTCAGCAAATACCGTTTGGTGATTCTGAGTATAAAGTACGCAACCCTCGTCGACACACTTCCAATCTTTACAACGTTGTTAACGAGAGACTTTTGGACGATAAATCCGACACCTACTTGGGTCAGATGGTCGCCCTCCCGGTGATAGAATAAATTGCCGGATTCGAGGACTACCGCGTCCTCCCCCTCTCTTCGGACCTCGGATAATCCTATGATATTCCAGCGCAACTTGTCTATCACTTCTTCCTGCTCCAGGATCTTTTTGTCAGTCCTCAGGGTAAGTGCGTTATAAGTTGCCAGGTCGAGTCTTTTTACTAAATGAATTTTTTTTTATAGGATAAGGGTGACAAACGAGCACACAGTCCACCTGATGGTAAGTGGTTGCTGCGGCCCATAGACATCTAAATCTATCCTCTATCACAAATCAAAACGTAGATGCGTTGTCACCCGTGAGGACTAAGATGGAATGCCTCATTTCCAGTAAAAAGGGCCTCCCGCCACCTGCACTCACCAAGCGAAACGCAAAGGTAAACCTCTACTTCACGCTGGTATTCTGTGAGGTCGTGGTACCACGCCGGTTCGAGCCGGCCCATCCGTGCAACAGCAAAAGCTGCCGCGTGGCTCTACCACTGTTAGATTGAATATAAGAGTATAAACGGTACTAATAACAAAAATACAATTTTTAAAGTTTTTTTCTGTCTGTCTGTCTGTCTGTTTGTTCTGGATAATCTCCGAAACGGCTAGACCGATTTTGACGTCATTTTCACTGACAGATAACGGATGTAACAAGGAGTAACTTAGGCTGCTTTAATTTTAGAAAAAGTATTAGGGTTCCGCGCACAAAAATTAAAACCCCAAATAACACGCAGGCGGAGTCGCGGGGAACAGCTGTAGAACAACAGTATTATAATAAAGTTGTATATGACAACCACACTCTTTTTTAGTGAATTTTTATCTTTGTATAATTCTATTTGACATAATCCAATGTAACATTTTAATAAATCTAATTTTATATTCAAATTTAGGTTATTATATTTAACATGGTGCAAATAATAAACGGAAGTCTAGTAAGTAAAAAATATACATGAAATATAACACTCGTAATCATAATAAAGTTAATCATGTCGTTAAGCCCCCTCTCCTATAAACAAAAACCGGCCAAGTGCGAGTCGAACTCGCGCACCGAGGGTTCCCAACAAATCCGTAGGTATATAAGTTTATAATTATTAAATAAAGTCTCCCTGAATCATATGAAAAAATCCAACATCGTTATGTTACTCTACCTATTGAAGCATCGGTCTACTATAAACTCATCAATCAAACATGCATGACAATTGCAATCATCAATAATATCGATCCAGATCAAATACAATAACATGAGCGCTGCGTCCATACGTGTCTTAGAGTAACCAGCTATCTCAGCGAGAGTCAGATTATTGAATCCCACACCGTCGCGCATCGTCTCTGGGAATGTAGAGCTGTTGCGGCGAACTGCATTGCGAGCGGGCAAGTGATGCAGAAACCCCAATAATATTGGGGCGAACTGCATCGCGAACGGACGTGAGTGATGCAGCAGCCCCAATATTACCCTACTATTCTTACTCGCCACTACACGTGGATATCTATCTGATAACAACTCAAAATAATAATAAAAACTTCGTGGTAACTAAAACAGTTTATTAGGACGACTTTTGATAGGCTGTAATGTATGTATGGATGAGGTATAGTATTGATCCAGTTCGCCTTAACATTATTTTTTTCCAGTTCTATTAGTCATTATTACAATTGAACTTGAGCAATTAACTTCAAGTATAATAGCATTTAAACGTTGAATATTTCTTAAGGCAGTTTCATTTTCTTGTTTAAGTGCCTATACTACCTCAGCTCAAATTCTAATTTTGCCCCCAATTCCCCGCGCCACCTCAATCTTCCTTTATTGATTTGATTTTTGATATCGATATGGTCACTATAAGATTATGTTAAGGTAGCTAATTACGTAATAATTTAAGACAGAAGGACCCTTAAGTAGGGACTGAATAAATTAACCGACTTGGTATTACATGGATCTCACAACTTTTTACGGTAGAAGAACTGAGTTGCGAGACTTGGCTTTTTTACAAGTTATGTTGTTTTTGATGGCATCTGATTTCTTATTGTAGATAGTTATATCTAGGTACCTATCTACACTTACTATTCCATTATATTATTCAGATAAAGATACACTGATTCATTCACTGCAAATGTAACTTTGTAATCCTAAATATATATATATATATATATATATATATATATATATATATATATATATATATACAGGGTATTTTTGGAACGCTCCCGAAAACTAAGACAGGCGACAGCACCAAGTATACCTTTGATCATGGGTCATAAATAAATTTGATCCTGATGAAAAAAAAAACATATTTTTACAACGTTTTATTAGCTTTATTCACGCGCCATCATGTTAGTACAGCTAAATGAAACGATAATTTCATAAAAAAAATCATGAAAATACTGAAACATAAAACCAGCAGTGGAAGCTGAATTGATATCACCTGACTAATGGAGGTTAATGTACGCGCGAACGGTGAAAAAAGAACGCTGGCCTTGAACTTGGGCACTGAGCGATTTATCACATATTGGCCAGTATTACTGTGCCTGCATGCTATTGGTTCCCGCGCTTTGTTCGCTCCGAAAATACAGTCGCATACACAGCTTACTTTGCGACTCGCGACGATGTTTTAAAAAGGAAGGAAAAAAAAATATTTATATCTATTGTTTTATGACTAAACTAGTGAACGAAAAGGTAAATATGATAGGAGAAGGTGAATGGGGAAAATTGTGCAGTAAAGTTAAAATTGTTGAGGAAGAATACCGAAAAAATTACCATGTGATCGACCTGATGACGGAAGCTCAAGCGAAGATGAAAGTGATGATGAAGTAGCATCCAGTAACACCAACACACCATCAACATCTGGCTTCCATGTGACCCAAGACGTCATAATGGACGGCGTGTCACCCTTAGCTTAAGTTTTTTTTGTTACAAACTACTTTATATTTTACGATAGAAATAACAAACTATGCTCAAGTAAACATTATCTATTTTTAATTCCCACCTCTTCCAAAGTTCTAAGTAGCTAGTAAAACACCTATTATGATTCTACAATAAAACAATTAATTACTATAATATTATAAAACAATAGCCCAATACCATGTAGTACTTTAGAACGCGACTGTACCCACACTCACTCCGCTGTCGACCTGTATCTAGCTCGGTATGAAACAATGCTGCGGTCATAAGAAAAAAAGGCGCATCTAACAATTTTCGAATAAATTACCATTCGACTCATGATAAGAAGACGCATCTACTAATTTTTTTTAATATTCACTAATATCACAGATGACATTTTATTAGTAGAAAAGACTTATACAAATTCAACATAAAAGAAAAGACTTATTTAACCAGTTGCTACGTCATCTTTAACATTATTTGCATCGATTACTTAAATTTAAATTATTCTTGTCTTATTATTTTATATCTTATTATTAAGAGCTCATATCTTATTATTAAGAGCTGGTGTTTCACATGTGGTCCCATATAAATTTGATCGAGGTCAGACCAATAGTTTTTGAGTTATCCTTAATTATTTATATTAAAGTCGGTTGTACAAATGTTTTAATTTTTAATTATTATCGTAGTAAGTCTTGTATGATATCCCCTTTAAAATCATTACTCAAGAGTTGCGGGTTGTTATTTTTTGTGTCTCACTACCAATGCTTTTCTAATATTTACTAAGAAAAAAGTAGTAAATTACTATTAGCGTCCTTTCAACTTCAAATGACCTTTCCAAAATATGTAAAAATGTTAAATGAATGGTAGTTTTGTTTTATTTATTAGGTTGGGAAGACCCAAATAGTTAAATGCGTCTTTCCTTCGATGTTTTTGTGTTGCCAGGTGTACTTTCTTAATCTAAGATGAAAAGGAAAATTCGTTTTATTTAAATAAATAAACAAATTAAAAAAAAAAATAAGTTCGTCCTTAAAATCTTCATGTCTCTACGTATATATTTCAATATAGATACCTTTTAATATACTTTAGACACGGGGTCTGAAAGAAAAATTCATCAATTTATTTTTTATTTCCATTTTATGTTTTTGTTAGTTACTTCCTTTTTTATTATGACGGCAGAATGCCTAACCCTGTCGCCTCACGCTTGTGACGCAGTAGGTTTCAGCCTTGACGGGGTTCGTTCGTTTTAATTTTTGAGACAGTTCCGTGTTGATTTTGTACACGCGTGCGCGAGCGACAGTTCAATCGTTTTGTTTAATAAATTTACTTGTGATTACGTGTTGATATTAAAGTTTTTGTTACGTTTTTGGATTCTTTTTTGTTTTAATAATGCCTAACGCGTACGTTTATAGTGGTCAACATGTTAGGTATCCGAACCTAGGTACACGAAGTATCGCTAAATAAATTGTTAAGACGTCGGGATGGTACAAGTGTGTCATACTGTGCAGTGCACAAAGTGTTGAAGCGTAGCCAATGCGCCCATACAAATTGCACAAAGTGCAAGCTTTAGTTCCCGGCGATCATGACCACCGACGAGTTTTCTGCCGTTGGTTATTATACCAGCAACAACGTGTGCCTGGTTCCATTGAGCACATTATCTGGACGGATGAGTCGACATTTACCAGAAACGGCCTGTGGAACCGAAGAAATACACACGTGTATTCAGAGGTTAACCCGCACGCTGTTCGACAAACCGGGCACCAAACCCGATGGTCGGTTAAAGTATGGGCAGGTTTATTTAAGGATCGCATACTGGGACCAGTGTTTCTGCCAGAGCGACTGAACGGACAGCGATACCTAAACTTTATAAATGAACAGTTGGTTGACATTTTAAACGACCTATCGTTGGCTGAATATCGCCGCACATAGTTCCAACATGATGGTGCCCCTCCACATTTCGTGAGGTTCGTCCGTGAGCGCCTCAATAAGCTATTTGATGATCGCTGGATCGGCAGACTAGGACCACATGCTTGCCCACCTCGCTCACCAGATCTGACTCCGTTAGACTTCTTTTTGTGGGGTATGTGAAAGAAAGGGTTTTTAATCGTGAATGTGATAGTGCTGAAGAAATGCGCCAAAGGATCGTGGATGCTTTCGAGAAACTACGTACGGACTGTGTCGAAGACCACACGATGATGCCCCGCCTGCACCCAAATCTGCCTTGAAATGAATGGAGCACAATTTGAGCCGCATCTCATAAGACCACGGAGGATTTAGAGCAGTAAGCTGTTTCATAACTATTTTTTTTTAAATAACTTAGTACTAGACTAATCTGAATAGGTACATAACTGAATACATGAGAATAATAAACATACCTACACGATGAATAAAAACGCATGACTCCAACCTTTGTTACATTTCATTTAAGTATTTCTTCATTAGCGGGGAATCGAACCAGTTATTTGGGTTATTTAACCTGTAAATTCGGATTAAAGTGGCTACGTGGAGATAAGCACAGTGGCAAAATAGTAGGTTAAGTAGATAAGTTAGGTATTTAGACACGTGTTGTAAATTATTATATTGTGGGATGGCCCGCTAGTTGCGGGCCGCGCGAATTTGTGTTCGCGCGTACATTGACCTTTATCTAGCTCAGGTCAGGTGATATCAATTCAGTCATTCCACTGGTGGTTTTATGTTTCAGTATTTTCATGATATTTTTTATGAAATTATCGTTTCATTTAGCTGTACTAACATGATGGCGCGTGAATAAAGCTAATAAAACCTTGTAAAAAGATGATTTTTTTTTCATCAGGATCGAATTTATTTGTGACCCATGATCAAAGGTATACTTGGTGTTGTCGCCTGTCTTAGTTTTCGGGAGCGTTCCAAAAACACCATGTATATATATATATATATATATATATATATATATATATATATATATATATATATATATATATGGGATAACAAAGTTATTTATTTAGTTATTATGCAGTTGGTGTATCTCAAAAACTGGACCGAAATTGCAAAATATTTTAATTTTTCCTTGATTAATATATTAAACAATAATTGTATTCCAAATTTGAAGCTTCTATGTCTACTAGAAGTGCCTTAGAGTTTTTATGATCGGTCAGTCAGTGAGTAACAAAATTAATAAACTTTGACTAGTTATAATTCTTAAACTACTGGTCCAAATTGAATAAAATTTGAAATATACTGTGTCTATACAATGCCTACATGATTACTGAAATTCATTTTTCCAGTTTTAGCCACAACAAAGTTATAGGGTTTCTAAAATGGCCTAAACTGCTTCGAGAAAAGGATGGTACGGCCGTGCCGCTTTTTTGCTCGACTTGGCGGGGCTTGCCCCGGGGCAGTTCTTCTACCGTAAAAAGTTGTGAGATCCATGTAATACCAAGTCGGTTAATTTATTCAGTCCCTAATTAAGGGTCCTTCTGTCTTAAATTATTACATAATTAGCTACCTTAACATAATCTTATAGTGACCATATCAATATCAAAAATCAAATCAATAAAGGAAGATTGAGGTGGCGCGGGGAATTGGGGGCAAAATTAGAATTTGAGCTGAGGTAGTATAGGCACTTAAACAAGAAAATGAAACTGCCTTAAGAAATATTCAACGTTTAAATGCTATTATACTTGAAGTTAATTGCTCAAGTTCAATTGTAATAACGACTAATAGAACTGGAAAAAAATAATGTTAAGGCGAACTGGATCAATACTATACCTCATCCATACATACATTACAGCCTATCAAAAGTCGTCCTAATAAACTGTTTTAGTTACCACGAAGTTTTTATTATTATTTTGAGTTGTTATCAGATAGATATCCACGTGTAGTGGCGATTAAGAATAGTAGGGTAATATTGGGGCTGCTGCATCACTCACGTCCGTTCGCGATGCAGTTCGCCTCAATATTATTGGGGTTTCTGCATCACTCGCCCGCTCGCAATGCAGTTCGCCGCAACAGCTCTACATTCCCAGAGACGATGCGCGACGGTGTGGGATTCAATAATCTGACTCTCGCTGAGATAGCTGGTTATTCTAAGACACGTATGGACGCAGCGCTCATGTTATTGTATTTGATCTCGATCGATATTATTGATGATTGCAATTGTCATGCATGTTTGATTGATGAGTTTTTAGTAGACCGATGCTTCAATAGGTAGACTAACATAACGATGTTGGATTTTTTCATATGATTCAGGGAGACTTTACCATGGTAGATCATTTGAGACTCCAGCCCTAGGGCTCGCTTGCGCAGATATACAAACATACCTAGCAAATAACATATTTTTCCCATATGAAAACAGCATTGTGTGCAGTCTTCATGATTTTTGAATTAATTATGAATGAATAAGAACCTTTCCGAGGGTTTATTTAAAGCAAGTATTTATGCATGCTATTAATTAAGATATTAAATAACATAATTATTTAAACTTAACTTATCTATATAGGGTAACTATTATAGTATTTAGTGTGCTAGCATTTAAGTATTACATATTATTAATTATAGGACGATAGGGAGATTTCTTTTATATTGGTCAATTGGTTATCTAGAAGCGATCGCTACTTGCAGTCGTTTTTAATATCCTATCTATTCTTGGACTTGCGTACTAGAGATGGATATTTGACACATTTTATATATCCGAGCTTAACTTATGTCAAATATTTTATTTCTTGCAGCCAAATCTAGCGATAGAAAGGTTTTTTTGATAGGTACAATTATACAGTACTTTCGTTTTGCAATAAAAGTGGTTCACAATAAAGGAATTTTGCAATGTAGGAAGGTATGTACCTAAATATAAGTATTTTATTACATACCAACTGGACTGAAAGGCATAAAATACTTATGTAACTTATTTAAACAGTATATGTATATAAAAAATCATCATCATCATCATTACAGCCCTTCACAAGTCCACTGCTGATAGGCCTCCCCCAAAGAATGCCACAAAGCACGGTCCTGAGCCACCTGCATCCATCGACTTCCTGCATATCTTACCAGGTCGTCACTCCATCTAGTGGGGGGACGCCCTACACTTCGCCTGCCGGTACGAGGCTGCCACTCGAGAACCTTTCTTCCCCATCGGTTGTCGGTTCTTCGAGCTATATGGCCGGCCCATTGCCACTTCAGCTTACTAATCCGTTGGGCTATGTCGGTCACTCTGGTTCTACTGCGGATATCCTCATTCCTAAGTTTATCACGCAGAGAAACTCCGAGCATAGCCCTCTCCATAGCTCGCTGAGCGACCTTGAGCTTCCTCATCCAGCCAGCAGTGAAGGACCACGTCTCAGTTCCGTATGTCATCACTGGCAACACGCACTGGGTGTACAGTCTCGTTTTCAAGTTTTGAGGTATACGTGACGAGAAGATGTGCCGTAATTGCCCAACCGAGTTGAATCCGTTGATTGACCTCTCGGTCGAAGTTGGACTTACCTAGTTGGACTATTTGTCCCAGGTAAACATATTCGTCAACAACTTCGAGCTTAGTGTTCCCAACAACTAACGGCATAGGTGTGTCATGGACATTAAACATGATCTTTGTTTTGTCCATGTTCATCTGTCGTGAAGCGACAATAAAGAACAAAAAGAATCTAACCTAAGAACAACAAAACGACAAAAATACAACGAAAACAAAAATATATTTAAAATTCAAAGATAGTTACAATTTTATAAAAAAATGAAATGAGGATGATGATGAATGAAGTGAGAGTACAATTAGATTACAAAAAAAATAAAGGTAGGAGAATAGGGGAATATAGAGTTGTAGTGGAGCCTAAAAGTCGAAGCGACACACGTTGCGATTGTAGAGGTAGGTTTCTTAGCAGCGACGACACGCAGCGCCTGAAGCCAGCACACGCCGGTTGCGCTTGTAGAGGTAGGTTTCTTAGCAGCGACGGCACGCAGCGCCTGGAGCCAGCACACGCAGCGTCCGGAGCCGGCGCACGTAGCGCCTGGAGTAGGTGCGCTCAACGCTTAGAGTCAGCAGTTGCAACGCCCAAAGGTAGCGCCGGCGGTAGGTGCACTCGGCGCCTGGAGTAAGCAGTCGTAGCGCCCGGAGTAGTGTGGCCTCCGCGCTTGAAGTAGACTGCCGACGACTTCCGAGGTAGATGGAGACTTGTAGGATTCCGGAGTGGTGCGGCTCCGCGCTTGAAGAAGGCTTCGCCGAAGACTTCACGTGTAGGTGGAGGTTTGCAGGATCCCGGGGCAGTGCGGCCCCGGGATAAGGCCTTTAGGAGATGCTTCCAATTCGATAACTGAAGCGAGACTGCCTTTCTTCACCGATTGTTCGGCTTTTATACCTTTCTAGAGAGAACGGAAAGTTATTTAAATTAAACGCAATTTTTTTGTAAATGGTCAAGAGAAAAGAGTATTTATGAGGAATTATCGAAATAGGAACAACAGATCGGTAGCAAATTTGAATATAATTACTATGGAGACCAAATAAACAAAAATGTCAAAACATGTCAAATTTTAGTTTTAGGCTTGTAATAAGAAAACGGCAAAATTTAAGTGGAAAATGAGATATTATTTATATAGGAAAAAAGGTAGCGCAACTGCCCACACAAAGCCCGAAATTGTAGAGTTACGGAAAACTAACTAAAAGATCGAAAAAAGGTAGACTCCATTGACACCAATTTAAAAGTGCTGATAATGTGAAAATACGAAGTAGAAATGATTTGTTATTGTGTTCTTATGGTTTAAAATCGTTACAGGATCCTATGGAAATAAAGGTGATGTAAAATATCCAGTTTTGAAGTGAATGCAGAAAATCGAAACAGAATGGAGAAATGAGACTTTTTTAAAAAACAAAACAATTCAATTTTTGGAAAAACAATAGAGAACAAAAGAAAACAAGTCGATGTTAAGCTAGTAAATGTATGGAATGAGTCCCCCCCCCCCCGTGACCATGGGTGTTGAAAAGTGCCCGAAACGTCGGGAATATAAAATAAGTTAATATGCGCGATAAAATCCGTAAAATTAGTTTCATTTAAATGTGTAGTGTTCGCGTAAATATAAGAAATCATTATCTAAACCAGTACGGACTGGTAATTGCAAATAAAATTCGCCGATAAGAAGATCTCATGACCAAGCGCGCAAGATATTTAACATCATTGATTTTCTTAAAGAGGTGCCGCGATCACAATCTCATTCCTACGTATGTCAAAATATCCACAAAAAAGGACATTCGAGGAAGCGCTAAGATCTTAAATCAGACAAGTAAAAAGTTGTTACGAACGGTAATCCAACAAAAACGCTCCGATCTACATACCATAAACAAATCCATAGACACATCATTCAGTGACTTAAAGGCAGTTTTAACGACATTTGATTATAATGTTTGCATTAAAACGTTAAATATACGAGAAATTAATACATATAACTAATGCAAAAACAAACATAACAAAACATCAAAAATTAACGACCAAATTAAATGTCCAACATCTGTGTCAACGTGAGTACGAAACGCTACCGTTGACTACGAACGCGGATCATAGATAAAGCGCGGTCTATAATCTGTCAGAACAAACTCTGGATGATGCAACAATTAGAGTATTATCGAAAGGACTTAATCTTGCTTTAACATCGAAAAAATTACCGTATGAGGAAATTATCTGTAGTGTTGAGGACTGTTTATTTAAAAACAATATCCAAAAGGAAGATTTGGAAGCGATACGGCAAGACATTTCGTCTATGTTACGTCGAAGTTCAGCGCCAAAAGCGAATCTACGCAAAGATGAATTTAAAGCGTTGAATAACCTATGCAATAAACCAGAAATCACGATTCTCCGCGCAGATAAGGGAAATGCCACGGTATTCATGGATACGTCGGATTATAATTCTAAAATACAAGAACTTATGTCGGATGTATGTACGTATAAAAAGGTTAAGAATGACCCAACAAATAACACACTTAAAACAACTAGAGATCTCATAAAGAAACACTCCGAAAAATTAAATCTAGACGTAAAATCGATAATACCTACGTGTGCTAAACCACCGAAGTTGTATGGGTTACCAAAAAATACACAAGCATAATACTCTACTACGTCCCATAATGAGCCAAATCGATTCACCAACTTACAGATTGGCTCAACACTTAGCGAATATACTCTCACCGCTCATGGGACATACAAGAGCACACACAAAGGATTCCTACCATTTTGTCAGCGAGATTAAAGACCTACATCTGGCAGACAATGTAACTTTAGTCAGTTTTGATGTGCAGTCTCTATTCACATGCTTACCTGTTGAGGACTGCATCGCGATTGTTACTAGAAGACTAGATAAAACAACATTCCCGTAGAATATGCAGTATTACTCAGACACTGCCTTACATCTGGCTACCTATTGTGGAAGGAGGAGTTTTACAAGCAAGTAGATGGCGTGGCGATGGGCTCACCTGTATCTCCCATTGTCGCCGATATATTTATGGAGGACTTTGAGGAGAAAGCCCTGCTTACTTCACCTGTTATTCCAAGATTCTACAAGCGGTACGTAGACGACACTTTCACAATTCTACCTTTAGATAAAGTAACTGCATTTTAAGACCATCTTAACTCTTTAAATTCTGAAATTCAGTTTACTGTGGAGTTAGAGGCAAATAATTCTTTAGCTTTTCTAGATGTGTTAGTAATTCGGAATCCTGATAACACCTTGAGCCACACTGGGTATAGAAAAAAGACCCATACAGATAGATATTTAAACGGTGATTCTCACCACCATCCTTCACAGTTAACTACCGTGGGTAAATCTTTATTTCAGAGAGCACGAGGGATCTGTGACAGTAAACATCAGGCCGCCGAGCTCCAACACGTCAAGCAAGTTTTGCACGACAATAAGCTTCGGGTCCCGCGGCTACGTCACAGTGAACGAGTGAAGCCGGCCACAGTCGAGCGAGTGCCTGCTGTACTGCCATATGTCAGAGGTATCACTGACAAGATTGGCTACATCTTGAAGCGTGCTTCCATTAAAAAATACTTCAAGCCGCCGGAGAAGATTAGTCAGTTTTTACCATCAGTCAAGTATAATATTCCTCTGCAACATGCAGGAGTGTACTAGCTTGGTTGTAAATGTGGTCTCTCTTATATAGGACAAACTAAAAGATCCATAAAAACCCGCGTTAAAGAACACATAGCTGATGTGAAGAATCGACATTCCGGGAAGTCTGCAGTCTGTGAACACGTACAGGATCGCCCCCGTCACTACATTAGAATAGAATAGAATAGGATAGAATAGAATATTTTTTATTCAATATACATTACATGTGTAATTCTTATTGAAAGTCATTTTTTACTTTACCACTGGTTCGAAAAAAACCCTCTGTCCTGGGAAGAACCAGCAAGAAACCCAGCGGGACTTTTTTTTAAATAAATTTTACAATATAAATGATTACGAACTATTTACAAAAATTATTTTAGAAACTGCTTGGAAGCGACCACCTCATTCCCAGGGGTTATTATCAACCATGTATTCATTTATACTATAATAACCCTTTTTATACCGTTTCAGCTTAATAAAACATTTAAACTTGGTAATAGAGAGAACCTGTACACTTTCCGGGACCTTGTTGTAATAGCGTATACATTGCCCCAAGAATGAATTACTGACTCTGTGGAGTCGAGAAACTGGCATCACTAGCTTGTGTTTGTTCCTAGTGTTTACAGAATGTATATCACTTTTTTTACTAAAACTATCTTTGTTTTTGTGAACATACATTAAATTTTCGTAAATATACTGAGAGGCCAAAGTTAATATATCAATTTCTTTAAATTTATCTCTAAGAGACTCTCTCGGTTTTAGATTGTAAATAGCGCTCATGGCCCTCTTCCAAATCAGATTTGATAGAGCACAAATCCTCGCTAAAGAACACCGATTCCTCCCCAGGATGATTCGCGAGGCTATTGAAATCAAAAAACATCCTAATTTCAATAGAGAAGATGACTGGGTGCTACCAACTGCTTGGGATCCCATAATTAATAAAATTAAATCCCAACCTAAGCATACAATTGCAAGACTTCATGATACTGTAAGTTCATACTGAGTAGATTGGAACAAAAATTTATAATTTTTAATCTGAAGGTAGCCGTGATTAACTATGACATTGGGACGTTATACACCTCAGTTCCCCCCGTGACTATGGGTGCTGAAAAGTGCCCAAAATGTCGGGAATATAAAATAAGTTAATATACGCGATAAAATCCGTAAAATAATTTTCAATGAAATGTGTAGTTTTCGCTTAAATATAAGAAATCATTATGGTTGAATAATAATTTACCATTTGAATTACAGTTACCGGGATACAATTATTGTGGTCTTGGTACAAATTTAATCAAAAAAACTATCACGTGGAGTCAAAAGTATAAACAAATTAGACGAATATTGTAAAGAACACGACATTGCGTATCACAAATATTCAAACTTAAAGGATCGACATAAGGCAGATTTAGTTTTGTTAAAAATTGCTTGGCAAAAACACGAAAGATTGCTCCCGACGCAAATTTGGGAGAAAAGTTAGCAGCAAAGAAAGTAAGCAAAGCTATGCAATCAAAAATTAAACTGGGGCTGGCCTAAATAATGGCAATAGTAATAAAATGTCTCCGAGAAAGTTGAGGAATGAATTTAAAAATATGTTTAAGAATATCATTACAAAAACAAAAAGTCGTATGCAAAAATTAAAACCAAAATGCAATAAAGCAGCAATTGAGCTAACTATTGCTGCTGCTAGAGAAATAGTTGATAATTCTGTTATAAAACTTCCTCGTATTATTCCTATACCAAAAACTAGTGGGGTACTACCTTTGATTCCGATTTTTGCCGGATTATCGGCTACGGGAGCCTTAGCAAGTGGTGCAGCTGGTATACTTAAAACTATAAATGAAATCAAAATGGCTAAAAAACAATTTGCTGAATTGAAGAGACACAATGAAAAAATGGAAGCTCTTTGTATCGGAAATGGGTTACAGTTTAAGCCTCGTAAAAATAGATATAGCGTTTTTGTATTTAAAGATATATAAAACTAGAATATAGGTTACCCAAACGCGCCTTAACTAACATTGACATTTTAAAGTATGGAAAAAATATTCCCTATTTTCTAGGTGTCTTTATGAGAGATAAGCTCCCAACACACCCTTTTGAAAAATAATGTGGAGTTATAAATTTAGATATTTCCTCAAATCCGGGATCTCATTGGGTAGCCTATGTAAAATTTAATAATTATGTTGAATATTTCGACAGTTATGGAAATCTTAAACCTCCAATGAAATTGATAAAATATTTAGGTCCTAAAGTCCACTAAAATGATGATAACATACATCGTGATCATCCTTTTAATTGTGGACATCTTTGTTTGATTCTTTTGGAGAATTTTTGGCGCAATCAAGACATAAAATAAACAAGAACTTCATAAACTGCTCAGTATACAAGCATGTCTATAACAGTTACTATCTCAGGAAATAAATCAGAATTGGATTCCTACTTTCAACCGCCTCTGAGTTTATCAGGTCAATACGAATGCGGTTTACTATATTTTTCAATAATAAACTCAACAACAAAATATTCTTATGTTGATAGCAAATTCCCATCTGTGATCAGAATCGAATGTGATCTCATATACGGCTCATATTGCAACGGGTTACCTACTCATATTATTCACGAATTTGTATCTAAAACTGCTGCAGATAATCAATACATAGAAATACCTCAGAACGTTATTTACTTCCCAGTGAATAAACATAATATTACATCTATAACTATTAAAGTTTTAGATCAATTTGGCTACAGAATTATTTTCAAAGAACAATATATTGAAATTCGCCTCCATTTGAGGAAAGTAAAATGATATTGCACTACAAAAACCCTACAGTCTACTTAAATCACCCTATTACTTCTACACTTACTAAGGTGCGAAGACGTGAGAAAAACTTTAAGACCTTGAGTAAAAATAATAAAGATTTTCTAAAGTCCTTAGGATTTAAAGTATGAATATACTACAGATTAATGACTTACCAAACTTCAATACTTCTACTGAAAGTTATGAAGTCCATTCTTATAATCCATATAATAATAGCTTTAGAGAAAACGATGAAATAAGAATTCCCATACATCAGCAAGATATATATTTATTACCATCAGCCAGTTCAATTTACATCCAAGGTCGTGCAAAACTCTTCAGCAAAGATGGGAACCAGATTAAAAAACCTGTTACGTTCAGTAATAATCCTATTATGTTCTTGTTTCAAGACATAAGGTATGAGATAAATGGAATCGAAATAGATCGTATTAAAATGCTGGTATAACGTCAACAATTAAATCATACATTTCAATGAATGAAGCAGAAAATAAAGTAGCAGCTTTCTGGGGTTGGGGTATGGATGGATTTAAAAGTGAAAACGGTGACTTTAGTGCTACTGTATCGTTAAATAAGATTTTAGGGTTTGCAGAGGATTATGCTAAAATTGTAATAAATTGTAATCATGAACTTATACTGAACAGAAGTAATTCTAACATAAATAGTAGTATGGATTTATATGAATACCCTTTACTTCCTACAGCAACTAAGCATTCGTGGTCTATTAAGACTGCGTCACAATTAGAGAAACCTCGATATGTAATTTTTTGTTTACAAACAAACAGAAAAAATCAAAAAATTAAAGACTGTTCAGTATTTGATCACTGTGGAGTGAGAAATGTCACATTGTTTTTGAATTCACAATATTACCCATACGAGCCCTTATGTTTAAAGTTTTCTGAAAACAAATTTAATATATTATACGAAATGTATATGAAATTTCGCCAGTCTTACTACAACTGTCCCGCAGACCCATTGCTTGATTTAAGTAGCTTTAAGGAGAAGGCTTCGCTATTTGTGATAGATTGTTCAAGACAAAACGACAGTCTAAAAACGGGACCCGTAGATGTTCGTTTGGAGATTGAATGTACAACGGCAATACCAGAGAAGACAACTGGATATTGTTTAATCATTAACGATCAACTTGTTATAATCAACTTGAATAAAAGCCTTTAAGTAACATAGTGCGCAAGTTGACATGACTGCTATCGTAGATGTCCAAGGTTTCAAAACAGAAAGAAATGAATTCATAGTGAAAGAAATTGCAATATTGTGTAACAATAAAATACAACGACTTTTAATTAAACCACCATTTCCTTTTTACAAATTGACTGTAAAAGAAAAGAAACATGTAAATTGGATTTAACGTAATAGAAAGATATATTGGTGTGAGGGAGTACCACTTTATTTAAATTATCAGAATTTGATTGCAGATAATATAAAGGATAAATATATATACGTCAAAGGTTTAGAAAAAGTTTTATGGTTAAAATGGTATTATCAGTTGTAGAGCCACGCGGCAGCTTTTGCTGTCGCACGGATGGGCCGGCTCGAACCGGGGTAGTACCACGACCTCACAGAAAACCAGCGTGAAGTAGAGGTTTACCTCTGCGTTTCGCTTGGTGAGTGCAGGTGGCCGGAGGCCTTTTTTACTGGAAATGAGGCATTCCATCTTAGTCCTCACGGGTGACAACGCATCTAGATTTTGATTTGTAACAGAGGATAGATGTAGATGTCTATGGGCCGCAGCAACCACTTACCATCAGGTGGACTGTGTGCTCGTTTGTCACCCTTATACTATAAAAAAAATCCATCTTACAAAATGATAATATAATTAATTTAGAAGATAAAGGCTGTCCTAGTTTGTTAAATCTGTATGATCGATATAAAGATTGCAAAGATTTGTATAGTTGTATTAATCCTGACTCAGTATGTGCTTTGAAAAATGTTTTTGTTTAAATAAATGGTACTGTGATAATAATATTTGAAATAATCTTTATTTAATTTCATTAAAAAAACTCTCCACCAGCAACTTTTTAAAAATGTTTGTAAGGAATCAGCGCAACTTTGCAGCTTCATTATACTCTTGCAACCAGCAAGATCAAACCTCCACAAAGCATGAGGGACATGTCTCAAAACGATATAGTTTATATGATTCATATAAAACACGCTTATTTTCATTTAGCCATTATTGGGCAACGAGTGATTTAAGAGAAGCAGTGGTGAATGAAATGGCTGATGTGGGATTCTTTTATTTTG
This sequence comes from Parnassius mnemosyne, assembly GCA_963668995.1. NCBI lineage: Eukaryota > Metazoa > Arthropoda > Insecta > Lepidoptera > Papilionidae > Parnassius > Parnassius mnemosyne. The sequence continues at coordinate 39,255,005 of CAVLGL010000104.1, read as the reverse complement.
GCGATAGCATAAATGATACAGCTGCTTGTTTTTCCTGTGGAGGAGTTATTAGAGATTCGGAGATTTACGATGATCCGTGGATGCAACACACATTACATTATCCTCAATGTTTTTATGTGAACGCCGTGAAAGGGTTAGATTATATAAATAAATGTTTGAAAGAGTATGGTAAATCGCTGTGAGTTAAAAAGAGTGACACAGAATTGAGAAGACATCTGCTTAGTTAAAAAAAATGAAAAAGTAGAAAATCGCTGTGAGTTAAAAGTGATACAGAATTAAGAAGACATCTGCAAAACATGATGTCATGACTATTATATAAAAATATGACAATTCCTCAGACCCTTCAAGGTGACTTTCACTGGTGGTGAGGGCATTAGATAACTGTCCGCATGATCCGAGACGACAGTATGTACTTATGATGCTAATAAAAAAAACCGGTTTCCATACGTCTATTTTTTCGAGAGCTATCGTGTTTTGTTATGTTAAGTTATGATGCTTTCAAAATCTACTAGATTATTACTCCCATGCATTTTCTCCATTTTCGGTGATACAGATAACGATTAGAAAAATACATCAGACCAAGCCATTGTTGTTGTAGCCATGCAGCTTACTCGGCCTTAATTGTCTGTTTTAACAAAAGTAACATTTTGAAATACCTAGTCCGCTTTTCTTCCAGTAGACAGGAGTCCTTCATTCCAGCAGACGGGATACTTAGAAAAACTGCAGCAGAAATAATGGCACTATCGTTGGCAGATAGCTCTGTAAAGGCTATGCGACGTGACTAACCTAAGAAATCTGACGGAGCTTTATACAAATAATTAAAATAATTAATTTAAGAATTCAATTCCTGAAAATAGTCGTTCTCTTGCTATATGTAATGTGAAAATGGGACAGTGCGCACAGAATCAACAAAAACGATTCACCTAGAGAAAAGTTAATAAAAAGGACCTCGTATATTTATGATAGAACTTCGCTTATGGTACGTATGTTCGTTTAGTCATTAACTAGTGGGATGTGGAAAGTAAAGACTGTGTAAGAACCTCCGAAGGAGGCAGTGTTATAGGCGAAATAATAATTTTTGATTTTTTTGGTTTTTGGCCATTTCGACCCCTGGGAGTGTAATGAGAACTTTTTGCCCCTATTCAACCATGACCCCTATGACATCCTCTACATGATAGGCTATTCAAACTGACCAGGCTTAAAGTTCAAGTCACCCACCAGGCTCATTTCTAGTCTTTACTACCAATTATATAGACAGTCACTGTCTAAAAGTTATAGTTTATAATATAGCACTATGCACATACTATTCAAACATATTATGTGCACGGGCAAGTAATCATCTAAAACTTTGTGTATAGTACAGAAAATTAAAAGTCCACTGCTGAACATGGGTTATCTATATCCTATACAAATATCTTCCCCATGAGGCAAACTATGGGGGAGATATTTGCCATAAGCCATAGCGCTTGGCAGACGGCCTTGTAACCGTAGTATGTAAATATTTTAGCTGTAATCAGGAAGAAGCTGCTGCCCATCTGCTGGTTTGTTTCCCTCTGTCGCCTCTCACGACCCCATGGGACGTTATGAGGTAGTGTATATTCTTAATTAATCAAAAAGAAGGTGCAATAGGCGGTCTTATCGCTTTGGAAGCGATTTATTTCAGATTTTTGTACGAAGAACTGTTGTTTGCAATAAATTGCGAATAGGGAAGGTATACTTAAAATAGAAAATAAGTAAAAGGAAAAAAAATATATAAAAACACAAGATGATTACAGTGATACGTATGATAAAAACAATTATGATGTTATGGATGATCTTACACCGACACTACACGGCCAACTTTTAGTTTTAACTTTGTTACTTATTAATCAGTTTGTAATAGTCCGCGGCTGGGCAAGTACCTCTCCCGTCATTGTAGGACAGATTTGTCGTAATGGCCACGCCACAGCAATTGTATTCCACATTTAATGGTTACCTGGGTATTTTACATCTGGCATTTACGAGATGGTAACTGCCTCGTTGTTCTAGTTGTCGCAAGTGCCTGCTAATCATAGCGTCCCAGGTTCGAACCCCTGGTAAAACTAAAATGAGTTATTGGGATTTTCTGTTAAGAAAATCTTAGTAGCATCTGGGAGTGGAAAAGTTGTCTTTTACCTCCGTGCCGCGGAAAGCAGTAAGCCCGTTGGCGGCCTGAATTCTCTCCGAATATGTCGGTTTGCCACCCCAGTTGAAGTGACGAAATAGAAGATGCACGAATGTGTGCACAAACATATATGTGTGGTATAATCCTGTTCTACGCTTGTCTCCATTCATAATGACCGCCGCGACCAAAATTCGGTATGGAGGACATTGTACTATTATAAATACGAAATGGCATAAAGCTATTAAGCCATATATTTATACCATAAAGTCATATATATACGAAACGAATATATACGAAATACGGCATAAAGCCATCTATTGAAGGTGAGATATATACATACATATATGCAATAATTGCGACATCTTTCGGCATAATAAACTGAAGCTGTTAACTGAACTGGATCTTTATAATCTGTGAGGCATTACATTTTAGTTCTAGTGGGCGAACTGCATACCTGTAGCCCTATTTATTTGCAGTTGGTCGCAAGTGTCCATAAGCTATGTAAGCTATTTTCTGTTAAGTGAACTGTAAACGTGCTTTTTATTCTTGTTATGAAAATATAGTAAAACAAAATGCTTACGTTAATTTTAATATAAATACGGTTCTTAATTTTAAATCTGTTTATAAACTTGAAGTATTATATAAATAACAAAAGAAAAACACAATGCTTTATTCTTTGTAGGCTTTAAAAGAATATTAGAAAGTGATTTCAGAAAATTTTATGTCATCAACTTTTTTCCTCGTTTAATAAATGGAATATTACTTTTTCCATTGAATGTGTAATAGAAAACACAATATTCGGATCCATCATTTACACGTCTTTGCTACAGATTTCATTGTTGAATGGATGATATATTATACCTGTGATCATAAACTGGTATAGGCACCAGATGTATTTTAGTACTGCAACCACTCGGGTAACAATGGCAACCAGTTTACTGTCTTTACTGTAATCGATGAGCCATTAAGAAGGGTCGGATACACTCGCAATGACAAGGGAATGTTCTACACAAAAAATTGATTATCGATTGTGTGTATGTATCATGCGCGAATTTTGTCTTTAAAATTAATAGAAATGCTAAATTATTGTTCTTGCAAGAGGGACCACGTGCAAAATAATATTGATGTGGATGTTATCACCGAAAGTAGCAGTTAGAAAGACAGGCGTGGTTTTATATACTGGCAAACATGATGTGGATTTCCATAAAAAACCTATTTGTTGCACCTGGTCTAAATATTTCTTTGCGGTAGGTAGTCAAAAGAAAAATCGCACCATGATTACTGTGAACCAATACAAGATTTTAAAGGGTTATTTCAAAGTTTTTGACTGCATATTTCCTAAAGTAGGCAGCTCATTTCTCAATTCAAATAGATGTATGATGTGAAGGACGGAAGATTGGATTCGTAGAAATAACGATATTTTGGATTAACGAATTTAACTTGATCTTTATGTTTAGCTTTTTTCTTCTGCAATCGTCCCATATCTTCTTTCAATGCCTTTTACTTCAAAGTGTTATAGACCAGAATAATTTCTCAGAATTATTGTCCAAGATTTATGTAAAACTTCTATAACATACAACTATATATAACATTTTAGTTTTTATCAATATACTTTCTCAGTTTTGACATTTTAATATCTCCTTATAGCTATTTCATTGGATCATCTTGACTTAACATTAATTTTCTCTAGTCCGGAAAATGTTGATTACCGCTGAGCCCAAGCAATTATCCACACGAATAAAAGCATTTCAACGCTGAATATTTCACAGTGGGCCGATTATTTTCATGTTTAACGACGTGATTTATTTTAATACTAGCTGTTCCCCGCGACTTCGTCGCGTGTTAGGGTTTTTATGTTTTTGCGCGGAACCCTGATTCTTTTTCTAAAATAGAAGTAGCCCAAGTTACTCCTTATGAAATCAGCTATCTGCCAGTGAAAGTCCCGTCAAAATTGGTCTAGCCGTTTCGGAGATTACCCGGAACAAACAGACAGACAGACAGACAGACAAAAATTTTAAAAATTGTATTTTAGTTATAGGTATCGTATTTACTTTCATATGCATTTAGTAAAAAACTGTAATTTTGACATTACAAACAGACACTTCAATTTTATTTATTTGTATAGATAATATGTATTATATGTGGCTAGGTCTTACATAAGAAATTCATGGCAACCTGTATAATGCTAAGCATATTTTTGAACAAGATATTTCCATCTTTTTCATTTACCTAACTCTGCTTCATATTTGAAACTGCACATTATATTACTTAATCCTTAACAAGAGTGTTTTGTGTCTGCATGTGTAAGATATTATCATGAATCCTACTGTAATGACAGCTTGCGGCACATACGAGATGTTCTGGTGGTTTATGACAAGAAGGATATTTTAGTCAACTCGGTACTTTAGTTAATTATTATTATACACACATCAACAGAGTCTAGGGATACCTTTATTCTAAATTATTTACGACTTTATACTTTATTTTTTTTTAGTTTTCATAAAAAGTTTATATACAGATTGAAACCTCTTCTATTCTATTTTCAAAATTTAAAAATGTAAATAAAAATAAGAATTGCAGATGCGTTGCCGGGCTTTTAAAAAGGAGTAGGCTCTTTTCTTGAAGGTCCCTAAGTCGTATCGGTTCGGAAAAATCGCTGGTGGTAAACTATCCCACAAGGAAGTTGTGCGAGCAAGAAAACATCTTCTAAATCGCACAGTGGTGGACCGCCAATCATCCAGATGGTGTGGCTGGTATCGGAAGTTCTGCCGCGATGTGCGTTCATGAAATTTGGCGGCTGGAATTAATCCGAACAATTCCTCAGAGCACTCTCCATGGTAAATGCGAAAGAAAATGCAAAGAGATGCAATATCTCTTCGCAGTGCCAATGAGTCGAGCCGATGAGTCGAGCTGACTTTATTAATGAACTAGACCCACTTGCAACTTTATTCGCGTGAACTAATGCCGATTTTGAAAATTCCTTTACCATTAAAAAGCTACTCTAACCCTGAGCAAGTCTAAATTTGTCGTAACACTTTTATTGTACGTAAGGAGTGCAATTCTTTAAGCCAATAATGAATAGGTAACTTGTGTGTAAATAATTATTGGTATGAAAAATTAAATAGCTATTTGCGATGGTAAAATGGCAACTGTTAACGTGTGCTACGTTAACACTTGCCCATAGAATCAACATATTATGTGTTCGATTAAGCTATTTTTATTTTTTAAAAAGGGTTACACTCGTATTTTCTTTCGTATCATGGAGGCAGTTTACATACATAAATTGCACAAGGACAAATATCCTGACCCAGAAGAATTATTTGTAGGTCATAAAAATATTTGTTTCTTAAAGATTTTAACAAGGCTTATTGTTAGTCGATACTCAGTTTAAAGAAGAGACTTTGACACGAAAGTAATGCCTTATCCACGGCGCAAATTTAGACATTTACTGTCAAATTATATACTTTAAATTTTGATTGATTCATTTTCCATGGGCCTTCTTTATTAAAACCGACTGGAACTTAAACTTGTGACTAAATATTACCTAATTTTTGTAATAATGCCGTATACTATAAAAGATATATCTATGGCATCAACGTAACAATATTATGATCGAGTAGGTGCTAGTAAATGCTAATACATTAGAATTGTTGTTACGGCTCTCAGTTGCCCGGACATAAATTGCACAAGGACAAATATCCAGACCCAGAAGAATTATTTGTAGGTCATAAAAATATTTGTTTCGTGCAAGATTCAAACCCGCTGTCCTCAGCGCTGCATCTAAATGCTAAGCCACTGTATGGAGCTGCCTAAATTCAAAATACTGATGAGTTATCATTCCTGACTCCTGAGAAGTAAGATGGAATACTTTGGTATCATAAAAATAAGTTACTAATACAGCTACAGCGTGGATTTTTCTTCGTACCTAGTTAATATCTTTTATGTTTGGTAATTTCAGACGACACTACTTAAGCCATTTACATTAGCACAAAGCATTTACGTGTGGTAGCGCCGCAAGAGAAACCAACAGCCTAGTGACACAAGCTATCCGATCTGTCAGGGTGCTTTTAGGTACCGTGATATAATCCTAATCATATAATCTTTTTCAGAGAATATATGAAAAATATCCCGAGAAAAATAAAACCAAATTTAATAAAACGGGGTAACTTTCATGGCAATGCATACAGCGCAGTCGCCCGTCGGGTAACGATACCGCTACTCGTTCAAAAATACCGTCGCCAACGTTGTGTTGCCAGATTAAAAAAGAGCATTTATTTTAAATAACATTTTTTTTTACATTCATTAATAATATTATAATGTTTTAGATATTTTCTAGAAATCTCTGCGGCATGAAGTACTGTTTTTGGAGTGGAAATTATTTTATACGCTATGATTACTTTTTATTGAAATGTTAAGATTTTACTACTTTGAGTGTTCTAAGGAATATCAGTATTTCAAGTTAGAAACCAGGATGCCATCCTAAGAGGTACAACACTTAGAGTAGAAATTGATCCTTAAATTTTATATTAGATCATCCTTGAAATATAACGTATAATTGTAAATAAAGTAGTATTTAATATTTAATAAAAACATAGTCAATAAAACCAGTTTAACCTTATCCAGTAAATTAGTTAACATACAAAAAACACTCAACGAATCGAATATAAAAGTTCCTTGCATTTTAAACTCTGTAAAAAGTTATCAAGAAATGCGCTATAAATTTGTTCTGCATAGATCGGACGGAAAATTATATTTTGAAAATTGAAAGTAGCCTCTGTTAACTACTGACGTCAAACACCCCAGTTTCCTTCGTGACCATAGGTGCTTTATAGCGCAAAAAGCGTCAAAAATTAACAAAAAATATAATTAAACTCGTTAGGATTCGTAAAGCTTTTTTTTAAGGGTACATATTTTAAATATAATCAAAATACGGTTGCGCTGAGGGCCGCGGGTTCGAATCCCGCACGGAACAAGTATTTGTATGGCCTACAAATAATTGTTCCAGGTCTGGATGTTTGTCCTCGAGCAATTTATGTTTGTAAACTGCCTCCACAACACAGGAGAAAATCCTAGTGTGGGGGTAACGTTTTTTAAAAAAGATCAAAAAATGAGAAATGAAATGAGAAACTGGCGCCTTATATTTTTCGGGCCGTTATCACTTACGAAAAATTAACCTTTTTTAAAATATTAATACACTCAGCAAACTGCAGGTTATCAAAAGAGAAAATAATTATAGGTTTTAACATGGCTTATTGTTAGTCGATACTCGGTTTAACGAAGAGACTTTGACACGAAAGTAATGCCTTATCCACGGCGCAAATTTAGACATTTACTGTCAAATTATATACTTTAAATTTTGATTGATTCATTTTCCATGGGCCTTCTTTATTAAAACAGACTGGAACTTAAACTTGTGACTAAATAAAACCTAATTTATGTAATAATGTCGTATACTATAAAATATATATCTATGGCATCAACGTGACAATATTATGATCAAGTAGGTGCCAGTAAATGATAATACATTAGAATTGTTGTTACGGCTCTCAGTTGCCCGGACAGAAGTCGACTGTATTAGGGCCCATCAGTAATACACTCGACGAGCAACCAGAGAGTTCGGGCCCAATGGCCTATGGATTATTGACCTACACGATCGAGATAAGGCTAAGAAAATTAATACGACTTACCTGGTTCAGAAGCGGAGACTGGTCACAAGGCTCGGTCAGGCGATAGGTGTAATGCATGTAAGTGATGTTTCTTAGTGTGTTAAAATGTGGGGCCTAACTTAACCCTTTTAGTCGGCAGCAGCCCTGATTCCGGCACCGCCCCACGGTCTGGTATTCTCCAGCGGCGTCACCAATGAACAATTTCTTTCTTCAATACACTATGTCAGTCTATCAACTTTATTGTACATTTAACTAATTTCAAAACTCAACTAAATCTCGTTAATTATAATCAAAAACGTAACACGCGGCTCAACTGACGAACGGTGGGTTAAAGTTCACTTCCGTTCACTCAGCAACAAATTATTTCGAGAACCGAACGCGACTTCTCTAGAGTCACAAAGTTCAGCGTTTAACCGACAAAGGAAAATGTCTCCGAACTATATCAAATGCCACACGAGCAAATTAATATTGTCAAATGCACTTATATACGCATTCCTAAGCAATTAACTGATCCGCGCCGTCAATCTATTTTTCTAAACTCAACAAAAATCCTCGTCGGTGCATAAAAACTTGCTAGCAAAACCTGACACTATATAGAGGTTATACTGGGGGAGAACTCGCCGTGCTAGTTACTGCACTGTATTCAATCACTTCCGGCCCGCCCCACAGTCAACCAATCCGATTTCTCGCGAATGTCAAACGGTAGGAAATCATCGCTCTGCCCGCCCCCTGGCGTCGCTTCTTGAAATTAGCGGTTGGCGCGAACTATCGTAGTATGGATGTACGTAGATAAATCGTAGTGGGTACATAACTTAATATGCAAGTTGCAAATAGATGTTCGAAATTTAGAATACATATTCACCGTCATGAGTCCGTAAAAGTTAATAAGTCCGGCCATGTATCTAACACGTTATAGACAGGATTTGCAATAATCGCCATGATTGTTAGATGAATTATTGACCCAACATCTCGAACCTTTGACTCTGCTCCCTATCGGTAGCTTAGTAACTTTAAGCTTGGCAGCTTGTTGAAATTCATAAGTTCTTTCTCACAATTGTCATACTCACCGCGATATCAACAAAAAGAAGGGATAGTAAATTTCCTTATGACGGCCGCATTAACTTGAATTGCGCCGGTGAAGGCCACGGGTTCGAAGGTCCCACAGAACAAGTATATATGTGTGGCCTACAAATAATTCTGGGTTTGTGTTATATATTAATACAATTATACACACATATATATATATATATATATATATATATATATATATATATATTCATACATGTACACATATACGCGCCACCCCATTGACAAATTTCACTTTACTTTTTACTACTTTATTACATGTAACCTCTGACCTCCTCGCTGGAAGATATGCCAACGTACGGCGAATTGCAGACGAATACGTCAGGCAGCTTCTAAGCCTCCAACTGCTTAGAGACTGGGCCAGACTACGCCCGGACCTAGTGAATCCAGTCTTGGTGGCCTGTAATGCGTTTTAATTTTACAAACGGCTGCGTAAGTCCCGCGGTGATTGGTCGCATGTTTTATTGCATGACGCAGGCGCTCGCTCCTTAGGTAGAGAGCGGTTGCGTCATTGGCCTGTATAAAAGGCACTTGGTTTGGCTCGCCGCTCACTTAGCGGTTAGCCACCGTAGAGTCTATATCACCTGAGGATGCCTCGTGTAATGTCGTATTATCGTCAGTGGTGTGTCTTGCCTAGTATAGTGGTGTTGGGAGTAGCGGTGCTGTGATTAGTGGTGACGGGGATAGTGCACGCGATTGAGGGAGAGCGGCAGGTGCTCTTCATACTAGGTAAGACACAAAATGATGTGTCTCTTTGTGTCTTATATTTTGATTTTATAACGCGGATATTTGCGAAGTAAATTTATCTAAAAGCTTTTATAATTGGATAATTATCGTAGGCGTATAATTATACTAGATTAATAGTCGAAGTGTCGGTTGTTTGAGCGAGGCATTTTGCTGATTGACTGTAGTGTGTACCTTTAATTGTAGTGTAATTTGTATTTAATTTAATAAATAGTAATTGTATTTGTGTAATTTGTATTTAACTTGATTTGATCGTACTTGTATTTGTTATTTGTTAATTTGATTTGTATTTGAGCCGCGTAGTAATTTGTATTTAGTAGTGATGCCATCGCACAAGCTACCGATTCGTCGCCTGAAGGCGGAGCTGCGCTGGGCCGCTGGCGCCCATGCTTTGATAAGTCGACCGGATAGGGTCTATAGTTTGAAGAAGCGGCTCGAGCAGGTCGATGCTCGAAGGGCCGCAGTGGAGGAGGCTTACGCTGAGCTCGAGGACTCGGATGTAGAAAAGGGAGTTCTGTACTCCTTCCTCGCGGACTACGAGCAGTTCTTTTCGCTCACGGACGACTTGATCGAGGCTGGGGCCAAGTATGCTAATGAAGCACGTGAAGCTCGGCTGAGTGGCCTGGCCGAGCCCTCTCGGAAGCAGCCTACTCAGCCGGAGCTGTTGGGATGACTCCCAGCTCTGGATCTGCCAAGGTTCTCCTGGGTCCTCTCCGACTGGATGATTTTTGTTGGGCCTTTTGATAGCCTGGTGGACGCCCGGAGAGACTTGACATCTAGCCGGAGGATGACGTACCTCCTAGCCTCACTGGAGGGGGAGGCCCTGGGCATCGTCGGCTATTTGAGATTGTCGGACGACGCATACCAGACTGCTCGGGACCTCCTCGCTGGAAGATATGCCAACGTGCTGCGAATTGCAGACGAATACGTCAGGCAGCTTCTAAGCCTCCCACTGCTTAGAGACCGGGCCAGACTACGCCCGGATCTAGTTATCCAGTCTTGGTGGCCTGTAATGCGTTGAGGCGGCTGGATTTGCCGATGGATGAATGGTCGTTCTTGTTGCTCCACATTGTGCTCTGCCTGCCTCTCGACCTTAGGATACATTTTGAGGAAAGGTATGGCGGGGACGGCGCCTCCTATATTCCACCCTTTAGTGATCTGCTGCGGTTCTTGGAGGAGCAGTGCCGGCAGATTGAGAACGCGGCGGGCACCGTTGACGACTTACGAGCCGTGCCCAGTGAGAGGCGGGATCTGCCGGGCAAGTCGTCGTCAACCCCCCTAAAGCCGATCGGAGTTTCCGCGGGAGGGCGCCGCTCTCTTACATCTTACATTGGCCTAGTGGCCAGGGAAGCGCCGCTTGTTCCTATTGCCGAGCCTCCGATCACCGGGTGACGTCGTGCCCGAATTTATTAGGTAAGCCGGTTCCGGCTAGGCGAACTATCGCCAAGGAGCGCCGCTGGTGCTACTCATGTTTGGAAGGGCACCTCCAGCGAGAATGCCCGCACCAGCGGCCCTGTTCGCATTGCCAGGGCAGTCACCATGCCGTTTTGTGCCTGGGTGTGAACGGCGCTTCCTCTCAGCGTGTGGAGAGGAGCTTTACGGCCACTCAGCAGTCACCTAGACCCTTCTCACCCCCGTTTGCTGAGTGGCCGCGGCTGGGGTACCGCCGTCCACCCTTTGATGGAGGCAGCCCTGGCTAGCTGCCACCCTGGCTCCCACCACGGCCGCCTCTACTGAGCTTTTGAGCCGTCAACAGTTCTGTTGCTGACGGCCTCAGTGAAGGCGTACAACCCGAGTGGCGACTGTTAGCGGTTCACTTTCTATTGAATTCGGGTTCACAACGCTGTGTGGCCACTACTTGGTTGGTGGGAAGACTAGGGTTCCCCTGGAGCATTGAATCGCGCTGTCAAGGAGCATTAGATTTTGTTTTGGTCGAGCACCTAATTAAAAATGCTTTAAATTAAAAATAAAAATGCTTTTGGGTTTTCCGCGAAATGTTTCGTATTTGTGGCGGTTGTGATTAAAAAGGTGAATTTGATATACTCCTTGAATACGTATACATATGTTTTTGTAAATATATTTGATTATTATGTTTGCTTTGTTGAAGAGAAAATTGAAAGTGAGTAACTCTATTTGTGCCGAAGGAAATAAAAATCAATCCTCTCTTTGTTTTCACCGTTTGTTGGCATTGTCGAAGATATTTATTTTGAAAAGAAAATTTTGTTTTTGTTTTCTTTTGGCTATCTCTTATGTTTGTCGTTTTGCTTGATTTGTCTGTTTGATCTATGCGCATCGGTAAATTAATTTGTTTTAATTAATTCAGTAGTTGAGTATTGATGCATTTGAATCTTGGTTGAAATATGAGCATAGGACTACATGTCTAAAAGGTCTAGCTAGTTGGGAGATTATCAGATTGAAATCAGTAAATGGTTATATGGTAGATGGCTTGGTTATGCCTACTTGCTTGAAAAATCATACTAAGGACTATCTGTGCGTTTCGTTTGCCTCTTCACAGACGCCGTTCATGTGGAACTTGTGGGTGCCCACTTCACTGAAGCTTAGGTGGCACGCTGGGCCGCTTCGTATTGCGTCGCTGTTTGCAGATCTGATCCGATCAGATTGCGGAACGAATCCTAGGGGCACAGATGAAAAGTTTGAAAAGTTTGAAAGATGTCGTCGGACTTCTGTCCAGTAACAGGACTTATTTAGGTGCTGCGATGTCCGACAAAGGCATTCAGTGGAAATTCGACCCCCGGCTTGCCCACACTGGGGCGATATTTTGGAGTCGGTGGTTAAGGTTGCAAGATCTGATGTTTCTAATCTGATGTTATTAAGAAGATCGTTTTGGTTGTAGATTCGTCTTGCAACGTGCCGTCGCGAACCTGTCCCGCTTGCCGGTTTACTCGCGGACATAAGTCCTTATGTCCAGGACGGGGGTTTGTTCGCACCAACTGCTAATTTCAAGAAGCGACGCCAGGGGTCGCGCAGAGTGGTGATTTCCTACCGTTTGACGTTCGCGCGAAATCGGATTGGTTGACTGTGGGGCGGGCCGGAAGTGATTGAATACAGTGCAGTAACTAGCACGGCGAGTTCTCCCCCAGTATAACCTCTATATAGTGTCAGGTTTTGCTAGCAAGTTTTTATGCACCGACGAGGATTTTTGTTGAGTTTAGAAAAATAGATTGACGGCGCGGATCAGTTAATTGTTTAGGAATGCGTATATAAGTGCATTTGACAATATTAATTTGCTCGTGTGGTATTTGATATAGTTCGGAGACATTTTCCGTTGTCAGTTAAACGCTGAACTTTGTGACTCTAGAGAAGTCGCGTTCGGTTCTCGAAATAATTTGTTGCTGAGTGAACGGAAGTGAACTTTAACCCACCGTTCGTCAGTCGAGCCGCGTGTTACGTTTTTGATTATAATTAACGGGATTTAGTTGAGTTTTGAAATTAGTTAAATGTACAATAAAGTTGATAGACTGACATAATGTATTGAAGAAAGAAATTGTTCATTGGTGACGCCGCTGGAGAATACCAGACCGTGAGGCGGTGCCGGAATCAGGTTTGCTGCCGACTAAAAGGGTTAAGTTGGGCCCCACATTTTAACACACTAAGAAACATCACTTACATGCATTACACCTATCGCCTGACCGAGCCTTGTGACCAGTCTCCGCTTCTGAACCAGGTAAGTAGTATTAATTTTCCTAGCCTTATCTCGATCGTGTAGGTCAATAAAAAAAGTTATATAAAGAATTAAATTTTTACGACATAAATTTATTGTTCCTACTAAGTAATAATAGCAAATGGTTAAATAACAATAAGACAAACGTACGTATTTCTCTACTACATTAATTCAAAAACGTATTAAGCCGTTAGTTTCGGTTATCATGATGTAGTCGTTATGTTTCATTAGAAGGGCCCAAGTGCTTCCTAATCATTAGTTATGGCCACACAGTTTGCTACTTTATTTTATAGTAAGTGTGAGTTTCTTCGAGAACAAAGTTAAGATTAGAAATTTAGCACTTTCACTGTCCGGTTTTCTGACACAATAGTAAGACAATAGCAATGACCTAAGTATATTATGTAGTGCACGAGATGGCGAAAGGGTTAAGGCAAATTAAGAATTTATAAATTGTACAATTGTTAGTGCTGAATATTTTTAATAACAATCTTATATATATATTTATAAAGAGCGCTGACTTTTAGAGTTTTTAAAATATTGGTACAGATACCACAAGCTTAAGTTTGTATAAATCAATTTTTTTGAACAACTAGACTGAAAATATTTGATAAGTTTTTATTATTAATATAATTTGATTTGATTCAAAGAAAAGAATAATAAAAAAGATGTGACTTAAATCTGCATTAATTTATTTAATACTAAGCGAAGTAAAAACGACTACTTCAGAAACTATGGAAAGCTTCACGAACAGCGTAAATTCGCTAATTACAGTTGAGCTCTTTATTATTTAATTAAAACCCTTATGATTTATCATTTCTAATAAACGTTAAAATATTAAAAAAGTTTATGTAAACTTTACAATGAGGTAAGATTCCTCTTTCGATTAGAATTTCCTTTAGACTCGTTTTAAGCAGTTCACCTTATGATCACTGGCATAGTAGCCTTCAAACGCTTATATTCTTGTTGTCTGTAGCTTGTCTGTCATTCTAGTAATATATTTAAAAAATACTTTGATGTATGTAATGATAATCTAAGTTTTTTGACATTTTGTCACATAAGTACAATTTTTTTTAAATACGTATGCATTTTTACCAAAGCTTTAAAGGAACCATCTCCGATATCAACAATACCTGTTAAAAAGGGATGAATATGTATAAAATCGACCAAGGAACCATTTTAAGCATTGATTTTGTGTAAGGTATTTTGAATATTGGATTTGTGTTTGATAGAAAAAGAGAGCTTTGAAATTCATTCCATTCATTCAATCACGATACCGAATAGTTCATCAGACTGGAAATTCAATTTAGCTTCATTTTAAAAGCGTCATAGTTTTTTTTTTTAATTCCATCGTACAATTATTTTCAGAACAATAATAAACGCCAGTAAATAGTTTGAGCCTTTAAATTAATTTAATTTAATTTAATTTAAACTAATTGCTTACTTTTAATATGCTCTATAGCTTTTCTAAAATTAATCAATTAAACGCTTCCTGAAAGACTTGAGTATATATTTTTTAAATATTATATATTTGTAGTAACAAACGAACTCGCAACTGCAGCCAATGTACATCTGCAAAAATATATATGTATATGTATGAATATATATATATATACATATATATATATATATATATATATATATATATATATATATATATATATATATATATATATATATATATATATATACGCGCCACCCCATTCCATTGTATTGACAAATTTCATTTTACTTTTTACTACTTTATTACATGTAAAGAAAAGCCATTTATTATGTAAAGTTAGTTAGTTTAAATAAAATGCAATGAGATGAAATACTCTTACTGAAAATGTGGAAATGCTCTCGGAATCAATGCAGAAAGGTTTTCCTTGTGTATCTTCGACTTAATCATCATGTAAAAGTTATATATTACATATTATATTATATCATCCTGTAAGTGATATTTACTATCACAAAGAAATGTGTTTATGTATATATTATGCATATACTATAATATGAACTTAAATTTCATTATATGAACAAAATAATTTATTTCAATTTTTCCGTAAAGATATTACAATTATTTGAACTATTATACTGTTTCATTCCTTGACTTACGTTAAAATAGTGTTAAGTTTACAACCTATATTATTCGTCCAACCCGTTCTCCTCTTTTCTGGGAGAGTTATTTCCTAATTATATTTTACGTACTTGTTACACCTGCTTTATTGTATTTTTTTATATAAGGACGACCATAAAGATCAATTGTCAATAACCTTAGTGAGAACTAACAGTAAAATATAAGCGTTTTGTAAATTTAACACTGCTCGGCTCTTGTCTTAATATTGTAGTATTGGCGATGAATGAAACGGTTAGTTGGCTTATCTCTAAGAAGCTACGTTTTCTTAGCAAGATTCTCTGTTTCATTTTTAATTGTAATTATAAAATAAAATGCGGTAAGAAATTCTTACGTCCTACTTAGTAACTATTATTTGTACATAGACGATATGTTTCATTGTAAAATGTACCGTAACTATTATATTTCCTGGAGACCTATATACTGGTAATGTAGCATTGTGACCTATATTTCCTATGTATCAAGTTTTAGCTAATCGGGAAGTGCTCGAAATTTGACTTGCAAGATTTCACCCGGAACGACAGACAGACAGACAGGCAAGAATGTGACTTAATAAATATGTGGTGAAAACTACTTCTTCAAATATATCGAAATTGTATTGTCACCAAGTATCATTCGATTTACCATTGAAACACGACAGTGTCGAGTCGGTTCGACGTACTAACAGCCCCGGAGCTCTTTAAATGTCCTTCATTTGAATTTCAGACAGAGCTAATATTTGTCTAACACGCGAACAATCGGTTATCAGGTATTTGTATACTGATGCTCCATTAAATATAGAAGCTAAATGCTTAACTCGTCGTATTATTTAGGCTTTCTGATGTATTTTTGGGTCCATGCAGACATTTACCTGATCATTTTTTATTTCATTACATCCCATAAGTGTGCCCATGGGTGTTATGAATTTAGGGAAAGGGCCTAGAAAATTTTGTGACATTCAATACATAATAAGGTTTTATGAAATATATTTGATATATCAGCGACAGAAAGCAGAGTCAAAGTTACCGAGACAATAGAGGCTGTGATTAATAATCCGCCTGCTAATTTTGTAGATTTTTCATGCTCTGATGTTGAATATAATAATTTAACGCAGTTGAAATCTAGTAACTCTCAACCCAAAAATTGTCACCGTAGTTGAAATTAATAAAAACATCATTATTGTTGTCATTGCTATGGTTGTAGTATTTTTTTGGCATAACATCTTGAGCTAAAAATCTATGGACTGTTTTATGAAAAGCACTAAATTCAAAATGCCACCACCATCTTTGGACTCAATAGAAAAGCGTGCTAAGAGGCTTATTGGTGACCCGAATCTGGTTAAAACCAACCGTCCAACACTCGTCTTGAACACAGACGCAAAGTAGCCAGCCTTTCGGTTTTTTATAAGATACATTTCGGCGAGTGTGCGCAGGAATTACATAACTTAACTCGTCTCTCTCCATCCCACCATCGGTCAATTAAACATTCTTCACCCGTTTGTTTTCGACTCTCTACGCATTCGAACTAAATAGTTTGCTTCATCTTTTGTCATGCATACAGCAAATGAAGGGAATAAGTTACGTCTGTATTTCCATCCGACTAAAGTGTGGCTTCTATATATATCTTCAAGGTAAGAAAGAATAGGCTTTTGGACTTTACCATATTTGGCTGCACCAACACTTCGGTTTAAAGAATTTTATTTCTCATAAGAACATACAATGGTTCACTAATAATGAGATACAAAGTAATTATTATAGTTTGATAATATTATCACATCTATCTCTAGTGCTGGAAGCGGTATAGTCTTAGGTAATGCACTTATACATATTAGGTACCATGTGTTAAAAAGATTACAATGTGCGTACGTATTTCCTAAGTTTACTTTTAAACAATTTCATGCTGTTGCAGTTTTTGATGTCATCTGGTAATTTATTGAACAGCTGTGCTCCCTCAAACAATAGGGTTTTTTTTGCCATAATTAGTTCGTGCTGTCATTAGTTGGAGTTTATTTTTACTTCTTAAGTTGTGTGTTGTTGTTTTTTTATGTAACTGTAGGTTTGATTTAATATAATTAGTGGTTATATTTTTTATTAGGTTGCAAGTGAAATAGGTATAAAGTTGTGTAAGATTTAGTAAGTTAGTTTTTTCATATAGTACTTTTGTTGGAGTTAGATAATGGTAGTGAAATAATGCTTTAATAATTTTATTTTGGGTTCTTTGAAGTGGGTCTAGATTAGTTTTAGCGGCTGATCCCCATATCTCAATTAGATATTCAATATGCGATTTAACTAAAGAGTTGTATATAATTGTACGTGCCTTTTTCGGAATACAGTTTGCGACTTTACGTAATGCACCTAATAATGACATCAGTTTTGATTTGACATGATTAATATGCAGTCTCCAAGTGAGTTTGTCATCTACCAACAGGCCTAGATATTTTTCCTGACTTGAACGTTTTATTATTTTATTATCAATAGTAAGATGTGCAAACTCTGGTAAAGGTTTATTCTTTGTGGAAAAAATCATAAATGATGTTTTTGAGGTATTAATTGTTAGTAGGTTATATTTTAACCATTCTCCGAGTAGGTCAAGATCTTTTTGAGCATAAGTTATAATGTTGTGAATAGATTTATCGAAATAGAAAAGACATGTGTCATCCGCGTACAAGGTAAGCCCTATTTTGTTTAAATTATTTATATAAATTAAAAAAGTAATGGGCTGATAATTTTAATCGAACTAGTAAAATTATCCATTTGAACAGCTTGTTGCCTATTTTGTAAATATGATGTGAACATTTCGAGGGCCTTGCCTGTAACACCTATGTTGTTTAGTTTCTGCAGTAGCTTATGATGGCTTACTGTGTCAAATGCTTTTTTTTATGTCAATAAAAATCCCCAAAGCAAAATTCCTTTGATCGATACGAGTTTTCATATTTGTGATTAAGTCTACTGTCTCAGCTGTGAGAGTGCTCGATTTCGATAGAAAGCCATATTATTGGTCATTGAAAAACTTCTTTTTTACTAAGTAATCGTTTAGGCGAGTATACATGACTCGTTCAAATATTTTGATAAGACAGGCAAGACAGACACTGGCCTATAGTTACTTGGGTCAGTCCTATTTCCGGATTTGAAGATAGGACTGACCTTAGCAACCTTTAGCGTGTCGGGAAAAACACCGCGTGTTAAACGCACATTTATACAATTCGTTAACCTTTCTACAATTATGCTTTTTAGGCATTTAATCGCTTTGGTGCTTATACCATCTAGACCAGTACTAGTGTTGGTATCGAGATCATCGATTATTTTTGATACTTCATTAGTGGTACAAGGTATGAGTTCGCTTAGTGTAATTTCGTGTGTATAGTCACGTTCGTACATAAGGGTGTTACCAGTGTTTATGTGATACATATTAGGAATTTTGTTAGCCAAGTCCGAGCTTATTGAGGAGAAAAATAAGTTAAATAATTCACATATTGAGTTACCTTCTGTTAAGAGTCCCGCGTTCGACATTAGTTTGGGAGGAGCACTGCTGTCTTTAATTTTATTTAATGTTAAGTTATTAATTACCTCCCACATTTTCTTAGGTTTATTGTAACTGTTATGGAACAGGTTATGGTAGTAGATTTTTTTGTGTGTCTTGATAAGATTTTTGACTTTGTTCTGTTCTTTAATTAAGGTTTTTTGTAGGTTAATATCATTTGGGTGAGATTTAGTCTGCTGCCATAAGTTGTTTCGTAAATTTATTGAATTTATAATATCTCGGTTTATCCAGTCGTGTTGAGGTGGGTTTAGAATTTTTGTTTTTTTT
This sequence comes from Parnassius mnemosyne, assembly GCA_963668995.1. Classification (NCBI taxonomy): domain Eukaryota; kingdom Metazoa; phylum Arthropoda; class Insecta; order Lepidoptera; family Papilionidae; genus Parnassius; species Parnassius mnemosyne. The sequence continues at coordinate 39,235,785 of CAVLGL010000104.1, read as the reverse complement.
TTATTTTATTTTTGTTTATTTGTTCTAACATAAATTTCTCTAGGTAGTAAAAGTCATTGTCTTTATTATTATATTGGGCTATTAAAGTAGTATAGTATAATTTTTCATAATCAATTGCTTTATATTGAATTCTTTTGTGTGTTCTTGTTGCCAAGTTGCCTATTTCGAGAAATATCTGCTTGTGATCAGATAGGCAAGATTCAATTATTGAGAGGCTAAATGAGTGATTGTTTATATTCGTACATACATGGTCCAGTATAGTGCTTGTGGTGCTGGTTTCACGAGTACTGTATAGTCTATTAATGTTATTCAATATTTCATATCCACTTTCTTTTATTTCAGTTAGGTATTTTGTAACGTTGCTATCTGTACTAAGTAGATCAATATTAAAATCTCCAAACACAATCGCCCTTCTTCTCCGTTCCAATTGTGAGGAATATGTATTTAAAAATTTGTTTACGTTAGAACTTCCAGGTTTGTATATTGCGCCGATGTTCAAATATAGTTTATCTATGTATATCTATAAGTAGTGGTTCCCATTCTCACATAAATCTTCCGTGATATCGTATTTTATGCTATTATGTACGTAAATTGAAACGCCACCCCCTTTGTAATTTTGTCTATAGTTGTAAATATGTTTATAGTTTGGTATCTGATATAGTTTTGCGTCGGCTTCCGAAGAAATCCATGTCTCAGTAAAGATTAATAAGTGCGTAGTCATCGGTATTGCTTTTAATATACATTTTATTTCGTCTAGTTTACCAGCCTTACGAATACTACGTAAATTAGTATAGAAAAATCTTAATGAGGACGGGTGCAATGGAATGTTTTCATAATTGTTTATTAATTGATGACTTAGTCTATCCGTGTATTTTTCGGTATGTGGTGGAGCCGTTATTGGTGTTTTTGGTAGGTTTTTTTTTACAACAATTGAAGGTATGCCTTTTATATATTTAATAACAAGGTCCTTTTCGCCGTTTTCTATCCGTGTCGTTAATTCCTCTTTCAATTGTTTAAAATACTGCTTTTGCGCTGGTGTTTGATCTGAGTAAATACTTATGTTTTCGGCTAGGTTCTCTTTATTTCGTAAGAGGTATTTCGGAGTATCTATATTGTTGAAGTAAACTTTGATAGGCCGGCTCTTGTTTGAAACATATTTACCTAGTCTTATACATTTAATTGGCTTAGGGCAGTCTTTATGCAATGATATCAACAACTTCATCACTTCTTCATTATCGTAATTTCGTCTCGTTTTAGTATTTTTCTCATTTATTTCTGATATACCCGCAATAATAATATTTTTCTCACGATCGCATCGGTCTTTGAGTTCGAGGATGAGGTTTTCGTGGCGAAAGACGGGCGATTTATCCGTTAAACTTTCATTGCGTTGTTTATCTTTTATCAGGGATATTTCATTTTCTATGTCTTTTATTTTGTTTTTAGTAGTAGTATGATCGGATTAAATATTTTCTATTTCAGTGTTTATTTGTTCAAATCGTTGTGTAAAATTTTTTGTTGTTGATTTTATTGTTTTTATTTCATTTTTAATTTCCGATATTTCTTCACGTATGTAGTTCAGATTCGCATTTTGCGTTTTGCCGAATTCTTCTAAGAATTTCATGATGTCTGCTCTAAAACTTGCAAAATCTTTTCTATAATCAATTTCATCACCGCGTTCCTTCCTTTTTCTCAGACATACGTTAGAATGGAAATCCTTGTCACCGTGTGTGAGTAAATTAGGCACCGATCCGCAGGCGCTTCCGCTTTCGCTTATCAACATACCACTAGGCGGTGTTCTCTGTAGATTCATTGCGTCGCGTGAAAAGTATTCGTACGGGTGCGAATGTGATGAAAAATGGCAGCTGCTATCGTCACTCGAGGTAGTGAGCGGGGCCACACACGTGTCACTGTGTACTTTTACACCAAAACACAAGATCTCAAGTTATTATGCACTTTGTAATTAACTAAACTCTAAATCTGTGCTATTAAGAATCACTTTTAATTGTCAAACTAATATTAAAATTACGATAATTTTATGCTAATTGACAAACACGTCTGCTTTCAACGAGCACTAGAGGCTATCTCCCACTACCTACCACTACACTTACTATCACGTGTAGTAGTAGTCAATCACTGGCTTGAAATAGTTAAAAATCGATATTTAAAATAAAGACAAATGAATTATTTAAACCAATAATATTTAAATTTGAAATAAAAATTCACATTAAAACACAGAATTGAAATACAAAATATTAGTACAATTTATTTACAACATTAAAGTCTAGCAGTGGATTGTGTTCTCGGCTTAAAAAGAAGAAAAAGGTAGGAATAAGTATAGGAAACTGTGCATGAAATACTAAATACTAATAAAAATAAATTAATATTTTATATAAGTGTATTTCAGTCCTGCTTTTCATTTATAACCTACGTTTTAACTAAAGTTTTAAGTATAGAATATAGAATATTAAGGAGAGATTATATTATATTTGAATTAAACTTAACACAATTGCTTCATATTAATCAAGACAATTATCACAAGTCAATTAAAACTTTAATTCGTTGGCTGCCTTAGGGATGCCAAGAATATTGATTCTGTAAAATTTCTTAACAATAAGCTCCTTTTGCCTTTATACATAGTACAATTATATAATAATATGCTAATTGATGTGGGGTGGGCATTCTGCTTAAGGAGTGGTGGACCGATGGTGTGAAAATTCATCCAAATATTATGACCAACCCAAAGTGCTTAAACTAGTGAGAGTGAGTAAATATTTCAAATAATAATAGTTATCATTTACAGATTAGGTGATAGGAATCCTTTCTTGCCTTAGGAATCAGCCCATTACCGATTTTGCCACCAAACAGTAGTTCTTCCATTGCTTTGTTTCGATCAGAATGTACATATAAAGCCAGTATAAAGACAGGTTGTGAGCCATTTCACCTTAGCCCTCAGAGGACAACACCTGTGTTTCCTTCTTTGTTTAACAGATTGCAGATGTACATTGGCTGCAGTTGCCAGTTTGTTTGTTACTTCAAATATATAATATTTAAAAAATATATACTCAAGTCTTTCAGGAAAAGCTTAATTGATTAATTTTAGAAAAGCTATAGAGCTTATTAAAAGTAAGCAATTAAATTAAATTAAATTAAAAGGTACAAACTATTTTACTGGCGTTTATTATTGTTCTGAAAATAATTGTACGATGGAATTTAAAAAAACTAAGACGATTTTAAAATGAAGCTAAATTGAATTTCCAGTCTGATGAACTATTCGGTATCGTGATTGAATGAAGGGAATGAATTTCAAAGCTCTCTTTTTCTATCAAACACAAATCCAATATTCAAAATACCTTACACAAAATCAATGCTTAAAATGGTTTCTTGGTCGATTTTATACATATTCATCCCTTTTTAAAAGGTATTGTTGATATCGGAGATGGTTCCTTTAAAGCTTTGGTAAAAATGCATACGTATTTAAAAAAAATTGTACTTATGTGACAAAATGTCAAAAACCTTAGATTATCATTACATACATCAAAGTATTTTTTAAATATATTACTAGAATGACAGACAAGCTACAGACAACAAGAATATAAGCGTATGAAGGCTACTATGCTAGTGATCATAAGGTGAACTGCTTAAAACGAGTCTAAAGGAAATTCTAATCGAAAGAGGAATCTTACCTCATTGTAAAGTTTACATAAACTTTTTTTTTAATATTTTAACGTTTATTAGGAATGATAAATCATAAGGGTTTTAATTAAATAATAAAGAGCTCAACTGTAATTAGCGACATTACGCTGTTCGTGAAGCTTTCCATAGTTTCTGGAGTAGTCGTTTTTACTTCACTTAGTATTTAATAAATTAATGCAGATTTAAGTCAGATCTTTTTTATTATTCTTTTCTTTAAATCAAATCAAATTATATTAATAATAAAAACTTATCAAATATTTTCAGTCTCTAGTTGTTCAAAAAAATTGATTTATACAAACTTAAGCTTGTGGTATCTGTTCCAATATTTTAAAAACTCTAAAAGTCAGCGCTCTTTATAAATATATATATAAGATTGTTATTAAAGATATTCAGCACTAACAATTGTACAATTTATAAATTCTTAATTTGCCTTAACCCTTTCGCCATCTCGTGCACTACATAATATACTTAGGTCATTGCTATTGTCTTACTATTGTGTCAGAAAACCAGACAGTGAAAGTGCTAAATTTCTAATCTTAACTTTGTTCTCGAAGAAACTCACACTTACTATAAAATAAAGTAGCAAACTGTGTGGCCATAACTAATGATTAGGAAGCACTTGGGCCCTTCTAATGAAACATGACGACTACATCATGATAACCGAAACTAACGGCTTAATACGTCTTTGAATGAAAGTAGTAGAGAAATACGTACGTTTGTCTTGTTGTTATTTAACCATTTGCTATTATTACTTAGTACGAACAATAAATTTATGTCCTAATAATTTAATTCATTATATACCTTTTTTTTTTCTTCTCTTTCAATTTTTAATTTAAGCAAACTTTATGCAACAATAATAATAATTAATAAAAATTTTATTTTTATTTTTTCACATTATTTAATCATATTTTACTCAAAAACATTTTTACACTCAAATATTTTTTATCGAACTTTTGAATGTGTTTTTATGTTTGAAATTATTACTGATATCTATAACATCAACAGTCTCCTGTTCTAGGCATGGGTTTTGATTCTTATAAAATTTTATATTATGTAATTGACATGGACACTCTTACTCCTTTTTATCCCTGTGTTTCTTGCATTCACACTCCTAAAGAATGTAATAAAATACACTACAATTTGTAATTATACTCCCTCATTACTCTTCTAACTATGCTATATTGTTGGGTGCATTGTTTCAATTTAAGTAAAACACACTGTTTATTAATATTATTACTTGCTCTAATTTCGTTAAGCTAATAGTTTTGGTGATCGTAAGTAATACAATCATCATCTTCTTTATAGAACTCCATAAGTCTACGGTTGAATGTAGATTTCCCCCAAAGCATGCCACAAAATACGGCCTCGAGCCATCTGCAACCCTACGACTTCCTGCACGTTTTACCATGTCACTCCAGCTCCAGTCCTGTAAAGCAGCAATTTTTGACAAAAATCTGCATATTAAACAAATAGAACCTCCTACATAACTAGTTCATCAGTTACAATATGGGTTTAGCTATATTTTACGAACATGCAACATAGGTATTCAAAGAAGTTTATTTTGATTAATGGACTCAGTACCTACGTGCCACCCAGTGGAACTAAATCTTTTTCCTTTATTAAGCGTAATAAATGGAGATATTTTGTTACATTTCTAATTATTACATTGTTTTCTTGAGATAATCGATTCTTACAATTTACGAGCACCTACCCATTTAATTTTATTATTTTCTTTAAATAAAGAGTATGTTTAATTTCGATAGTAAAATTTATAATTTTATATTTACTCCTATATAATTGCAAGACAATTCAGAGCGCCATGTGGTGACGGTATAAGGAACAAAGAATAGAAGAGAATAGAATAATTTTTTATTCAATATTGATTATTACAAAATACTTATTGAAAGTCATTTTTATTTACCATTGATTGGGAAAATACCTCTGTCCTGGGAAGAACCAGCAAGAAACCCAGCGGGAATTTTTTTTCAAACATATTCCACTTAACAATAATTTCATTTATACTATTTTTAAATGATTTTCATAGAACCAGCATGGTGGCGATCATCTTATTCCCAGTGGTTATTTCCATTCATGTATTCCTTGATATTATAATGACCGTTTTGTACAGTTCTTCTTTAAAATTTTTAAACTTGTTTATTGACAAACTTTGAATAAGTTCTGAGATTTTGTTGTAAAGGCGTCAATATTGCCCCATAAATTATTTACTGATTCTGTGGAGACTAGTAACTGACAATACAAGCTTATATCTGTTCCTAGTTTAAAGTATGCACATCCTTATTCTTATTAAACCTATTTATGTTTTTATGAACTTACATTACATTTTCATAAATATATTGCGATGCCAAAGTTAATATGTTTATTTCTTAAATTTTTTTTCTGAGGGAATCTTTACAATTTAGGTTATAAGTCGCCCGTACGGCTCTCTTTTGCAAAACAATATCAGTCGCATTACCCCATAGCGAAATTCCATAAGACATTAAAACTCAAGAAAAAAATATTTTAGATCAGATGTTAAGTTTCTTTAATATTAATAAATTGCTACATAAAAATCAATTCGGTTTTACATGGGGTCGCTCGACAACTGACGCTGGAGTTGAGCTTATTAAACATATTTTTTATGCATGGCAGAATTCAGAGGATGCTTTGGGTATATTTTGTGACCTTTCCAAGACTTTCGACTGTGTTCAACATGAGACATTAATCAGGAAGCTACAGTACTATGGTGTCAAGAACACAGCACGTAAACTTATTATTTCATATTTAAGTAATAAAAAGCAAAAGGTTATTATCAATGGTAAAAGTTCTTCCGAGTCACCTGTAGTAACGGGTGTCCCTTAGGGCTCGATTCTCGGCCCATTCCTGTTTCTGGTGTATATTAATGACTTACCTCACCTTGTAGGGGAGAGTCATTAAATAGTATTATTTGCTGATTATACTTCCTTGATTTTGAAACTTAAACGTCATTTAAATGTGACGAAGTTAATAATGCTATATCTAAATTAGTGTTTTGGTTTAACGTTAATAATCTGCATTTGAACGGAAATAAAACTTATTTTGTTAAATTTACAACAACGAATGTTAAAAATCTGAATACCAATGTGTATTTAAATTGAGAGGAATTGAGCCCTGTTGTATCCACTGTTTTTCTTGGCATAACTCTGGACGCAAAGCTTCAGTAGGGCGACCATATATCCTAATTAGCACGCAGACTAAGTTCTGCAGCCTATGCTGTAAAAAAGATTAGAGGTCTCACTAGTGTCGAGACAGCTAGATTAGTTTATTTCAGTTATTTCCATAGCATAATATCTTATGGGATTTTGCCATGGGGAAATGCGGCTGATTCAGAAACTATTTATGTTTTACAGAAGAGGGCCATTAGAGCTATTTACAATCTAAAACCGAGAGAGTCTCTTAGAGATAAATTTAAAGAAATAAATATATTATCCTTGGCCTCTGAGTATATTTACGAAAATTTAATGTATGTTCACAAAAACAAAGATAGTTTTAGTAAAAAATTGATATACATTCTGTAAACACTAGGAACAAACATAAGATAGTGATGCCAGTTTCTCGACTCCACAGAGTCAGTAATTCATTCTTCGGGCAATGTATACGCTATTACAAAAAGGTCCCGGAAAGTGTACATGTTCTCTCTATTACTAAGTTTAAATGCTTTATTAAGTTGAAACTGTATAAAAAGGGTTATTATAGTATAAATGAATATATGGTTGATAATAACCCCTGGGAATGAGGTGGTCGCTTCCAAGCAGTTTCTAAAATAAATTTTGTAAATAGTTCGTAATCATTTATATTGTTAAATTTGTTTATTAAAAAAAGTCCCGCTGGGTTTCTTGCTGGTTCTTCCCAGGACAGAGGGTTTTTTTTCGAACCAGTGGTAAAGTAAAAAATGACTTTCAATACGAATTACACATTTAATGTATATTGAGTAAAAATCATTCTATTCTATTCTATTCCCCATTTAACAGCACATTGGTATTCGAATGTTTTACATTAGGTATTGTAAATTTAATACACTTTGACTTATTGCGACTTAAGAGCATATTATTGGCATTAAACTAATTTACTAATTTCAATAGAGCATTATTTACATCGTCATAATTAATTGACTGCCGTTTGAGTTTGAAAATTAAAGAGGTATCGTCAGCAAACAATGCTATATCGTGATTGTCCCCTATAATATAAGGTTAGTCATTAATATAGATTAAAAACAGAACTGGGCCAAGCATCGAGCCCATATTTTTTTTTTTGCGGATGGAAAATCATCAAATGACGCCTTTCGCTCCTTCCTTTTGGGTGGAGCGGAAGGGAGTGTAAGACTTTTACTGACTAAAAACCATCCGTGTTCCTTCAGTGCCCTTACGTTCCAGAGTTCGAGAGGCTGTTCGAAAGAGATACCGCGGGTATCTCTTTCGAACAGCCCGGCAGGCGTCGGCCCTTGCGGGCCCCTTCACGCTGCTGACAGCTCTTTGAGGCGCGCGTGGAACAAATCGCGCCGTCGACACGGCCTGTCGTCGTTAGACGGACGGACGGCGAGCTACCCATTGCTCGCCGTCCACAGGCCCGCGCCTACGGTGGCCGGGGGCCACGACGTAGCCCCCGACGCCCGGTGCGTCTCCCGCGGCGGCCGGTAAGGAAAGCTGCTGCTCTCTCCTTCTCCCGCTCCGCCACCTCCTTCACTAGCATCACTGCTTCGCAGAAGGTGGTGACGGCATCCCATTAATATAAAGATACAGTGCCAGTTTTAATTCTAGCGATCAAAGAAATATCACAAAATGGTAGCCACTTACTTATCAGAGTAACATTAATCTCGTTATTCTAAAAAATTATATAAAATTATATAAAATTGAAAAGAAATATATAGATATTAGTAAAGAAAACGATACTATGGAACTTATAGAGGAATGGGAACAACAAAAAAAATAGAACATTTAAGCATAGGAAGCGACTATTAAGACAAAAAGTTGAAGGTAAACAAAAAACTCATATGCTTAAGATCAAACAAGACGAGTTAGAGCTATCATGGTCTAGTAAAGGAGCTTACAATAAAATAAATAATACGAAAAATTGGATTATGAATTTAAAAGCAAGCAATAACAAAAAAGTGTTATCTAGAAGATGTTTGTTAAAAATAGCAAACGATTTTGTTAAAGAATTATACAAAGAACATAAAGACACTTTACAAAATAGTCCAAATAAAACAATAATTTAAAATCAAAGTCAGAAAGTTCTCCCGTTCCTACAATCTGAATTAAGAAATGGTGTTTCCTAGATGAAGATAAACAAAAGTCCCGGTGAAGATGGCATAACATGTGACGTAATTAAAGCATTTGATGATTCGATTATTCCTTTATTAACAGCCTTATTTTACCAAGTATTGTTTTAAAGAAAAGTCCCCGATAAATGGAAAAGCTGCGTAATCACTCTTCTGTATAAAAACGGAGATCCAAACGATATAGGTAACTATAGACCCATAAGTTTGCTTTTGGTTCTATGCAAGCTTTTTACATCCATACTTTTAAATAGAATATTTAGATACATAGAAGAGAACCAAGCTAAAGAACAGGCTGGTTTCAGGAAAAACTTCTCAGCTATCGATTACATAAATACAATTACACAGATAATAGAATGATTTATAGAATTAAATAAAACAATATACTATACGTTATAGCAAGGTATTTAATTCCGTGAAACATAATAAACCGTGGAAAGCCTTGGTCGAGCAAGGAATTCAAACAACATATATAGAATCTCTAGAAGATATATATATATATATACTAACTGAAAAGCGATAGTGAAATTAGAAAAGCCAGGAGAAGAATTTTTCATACAGATATGTGTCCGCCTAGGAGACACAATCTCACCAAAACTGTTACAAACACAGTAGCTGTACTTGAGCACATTTTCAGAAAACTGAAGTGGAACAAAGAAGGCATAAATATTGATGGGGAGTACCTGTCAAACCTTCGATTTGCGGACGATATTGTAATCATCTCTGAGAATCAAGAACATTTACAAAAAAATATTTATGATCTAAATGTGGCTAAATAATTAATCTAGATAAAATGAAAATCATGACTTATAGGGAAAAAATACGTGTGTTTCTAGAAAATAAGACTATTGAATATGTGGATGAATAAATTATGTGTATGTATATATATTTAAGTCAAAATCAACAAAAGAAGTAGAAAGAAGATTAGCAATGGCATGGAAAACTGTCGTTAAAAGAAATATTCAAAGAAAACTTCCCATTACAAATAAAAAAGAAAGTTATGGACTCGAACGTACTACCAACTCTTACCTAAGGATGTCAAACTTGGGCCTGTAATGCAGAAATGAAAAGAAAAATAAGATCGTTTCAAAGAGCTACAGAAAGAAGTATGTTAAAAATCTAACTACAAAAACGAATCAAAAGCAGCAAAATTAGAGGGGAAACAAAAATCACAGATGCCTTACGACGATAGCGAGGCTTAAATGGAAATGAGCGGGACATGTCATAAGATTTAGTGACGGTAAAAGAGACCGTGGTCGACCTCTTAGAAGATGGGAGGATGATATAGAGGCAGTAGCGACAAAGCAACTGGACACGTACTGTAAGAGATAGAGACAAATGGCACGAGATGGAAGAGGCCTTCATCCAACGATGTATGGTCCCTGAATAGAAGATGGTAATTAAAATTGTACTAATACACAAATGCTAACATATTCACACAAACACACACACACACACACACACACACGCGCGCGCGTACACGCACGCACATACACACGCACATACACAAGCACACACGCGTACACACGCGCATACACGCGCACACACGTGCGCACACGCGCACAAAAGCGCACACACGCGCACACACACGCACCCACATGCACACACACGCACACACACGCACACACACGCAAACACACACACACACACACACGCACACACATGCACACACACGCATACATATGCACACACACGCACACACATGCACACATACGCATACATATGCACACACAAGCACACACACGTGAACACGCGTACACACGCGCACACACGCGCGTCGTCACACACACACACACACACACACACACACACACGCGCGCGCGCAACCACAATTAAAATTGTTAAATGACGGAATGAAGGCTTTTCTTATTTTTTATTTTATTCATTTATTTACACATCCTGCACCGCTTATCTGCGCACCGTTTCACAGCGTCGCTACGCATCCTCGCACCGCTCAGCGGCCTAGCCCATTTCTGGTGGAAACGCTCACACCGCTCCACAGCCTCACTACGCATCCTTGCACTGCCTAGCTACCTCGCACAAGAACCTTGATCAAGGTCAGACCAATCGTTATTGAGTAATTCCTAATAACTTAATAATCTTAATAACTTATATTGAAGTCGACTGTACAAAATTTTTAATTTTAAATTATTATTTAAATTTTCAAAACCAAAATTTTATTTCTAGATAAAATAAACGTAGTAACATTATGTACTTTAAAGCATTCCTTTACAACAATCTCAAAGAATGCAGACACCATACAGGTGGTATAAATTTTTTATTATATTTGGCAAGATATGCGACAACCTGCATTGATTATGCTTTCTTGGTGGGACCAACTATTGATATCTAGATTATCAAATCTAGATGTCATATCATCATCAATGCTAATATTAATAATGTCCTGGCATTGTTCTCTATTTGTTCGTGAAGTTTCAACACAATCATTGTTTCATCCATTTCGGCGATTAGTCTGGACAGACATACAGACAGTAGCAGTTTCAAAATGGTGATTAGTGTCATATTAGCATTAAAAGATTCCCCTGAGCTAGAAGGCAGTCATTTAGTTATTACAGGCCGGTACTTCAATTTTATTTATTAGTATAGATAACCAATAAGAAATGTTTAATTTGAATCAATCAAACTTTTCGATAATCAAAGAACAGAACAGTCAAATAACAGTCGGTATTATTCATATTCTTAACGTAATTAGTAAAATATATTAGTATTCATTGGGGTGGAAGTTTGATAATAACAACTTTCTAAGCAGCATGCAAGCTGTATACGAGCTGTATTAAAGTTATTTTTTATACCAGAAGCTGTATTTTCTGGCTGTATAAAAGCTGTATAAGCACTAACATTTCTTATAAGTAAAAGATTGGCACAAATTATGCATCTTTATGCGCTAGTAGCGCTGTACAGTAGCTGTACAAGGATAAAAGAGGCTGTATAACTGCTGTATTACAGCTGTTATTTAGTGTGCAAGGAAATATTACACTACACATATTATCTTATAAGTAACTTATAAAGGCAAACGTTCTAAATTGGTTTTTGAATTGGGTTACAAATGAATATAAAACAAAAAAAAACGTTTATTGAATGATGGCGACATTTAATGTACCTATGTTTTGACATTAAATGTCGCCTTAAAAATATTTAACATATTAATATTATATTCGAATTCGAGTTGAGTTTAACGATAATAATTGGTGAATTCATCATCATCATTATCATTACAGCCCTTCACAAGTTGAATGCCACAAAGCACGGTTGATTTCCTGCATGTCTCACCAGGTCATCACTCCATTTAGTGGGGGGTCGCCCTACACTTCGCCTACCGGTACGAGGCTGCCACTCGATAACCTTCCTTCCCTATCGGTTGTCGGTTCTTCGAGCTGAATGGCCGGCCCACTGCCTAATTAGATTTACGGTAAATTTGTATATGTATTTTAATGAAAAATTACCGCGCCAGCAAAATAACAAAACAATATAAGGAGAAAATACTAAATACGGTATCTAAATATCAGTTGTATATGTTAGAATAAAAAAAAATTAATGGATATGGTGGCACATTGGGGCTCAGTGATCATTAGTCAAACTGAAATAATGGTATACGCTAAAACTAATGTCTAATATTCTCAAATTTATATGTTTAATTTTGTTTTTATGGGTCTTAAAATGGCGACAATTTGCTAAACAGTCTAAACGCTATTTCGAGGATCTTATAGTTTTAGTAGCTGTACTATGTATGTTATGGATTATATCAGACAGCTATTGGTTTTTAATCAGTTCTATAATGAGATATTTTTATTACTTACGCTGTATAGCAGTTTTTTAACATAACATTTAACTCTCTTTATATATCCGTATAACAGTTGAAAAATCTTGTCTTGGAAATAGTGTTCGTAAAATTTAATTTAGATTTAACATTGTCTTTTTACTGCACCAAATCTTTTTCTTTTATTACCATATATTGATAACAAATTAATTATATTCACTAGCATAATATAAATACGCAGCGAAAGCAAAATGGCGATATTCTGTCACTTATACAGATATAAGTTGTATTATGGCTGTTATTTATTTTTCTGGTTTATATAACTCTCATAGACAGAAGTCATAAAACAACTGTATTTACAGTGTACAATGACACCATAGGAATAAGTTTTAGAAGAGAGTTTGCATACACCATTGTCCAGAAATAAAATTATAGTGATACTTAGAGTTGTATAAGCAAGGTACAGCATGCAAAATACAGCTGTGTAGAAGCTGTATTTTAAAAGCTTTAATGATAAAATGACATTGAAGTGTTACAAAATACTTCAAGTTGTATATTAGAGATTTCATATTCTGTTTAAGAACCCTAAGCTTACTTAGATCTCATAATACATACTTTATACAGCTTGAGCTGTATAATAACTCATAAACCACTCTTATGAGGATATAACATCTATTCAACACTCTTATACGCATTTAAAAGAACTCTAAGTTTTATGTGGGCTGGTATATTGATGTTCATAACGCTTGTGTGCTGCTTGGGTTATTTTATACCCTAGCTTAATCGTCAACTAAATAAACGAATTTCCAGCATCTAATATATTTATGACGGTATACCCGTTCAAATGTACCAAAATAAAACTGCACAGACTATTTCACACACTTATAACGACTCTTGGTTCCTTTTTTCTACAGTTTATATTAAAAATTGCTCACATTTTTTAAATAACTAGCTGGTAACAGACGCGGTGCAGCTGCAGATGAAACAATTGCGGAAATATAGTTTTAAATTTAGAAGAGTTATATTGTTAAATTAGGAACGATAATACATTTATTAAAGTTGAATGATATAACTATCAAATAAATTTGTCGGTGCGATACGCGCAACACCTACTGTAAGTTAATTGTACTATGCCTATAAGCTTTGTGCAAATGCCGGCAATATGTTGACAAAGCTTTACCGCAATATAATGAACGGTATGGCAGCGTATAAAATAGAAAAAAAAACAAACATTAATTTTTATATATTAGACTAGCTGTTCCCCGCGACTTCACCGGCGTTTAATATATTACGATTGGATTTCATACGTATTATTTTTTTTGCGTGGGAACCTAATTATTTTTCTAAAATAAAAGTAGCCTAAGTTACTTCTTATAACATCAGCTACCTGCCAGTGAAAATCCTTTCAAAATAGGTCCGGCCATTTCGGAGAAGAGCCGGAACAAACAGACAGACAAAATATTTTAAAATTTTATTTTTGTTATAAGTATCGTATATACTTTCATATGTTTTTAGTAAAAACAGACACTTCAATTTTATTTATTTGTATAGATAAACACTGCAAAATTCACTCTAGTGAAATAGTATCACGTTGAAATTTTTCTTATAAGATATGGGTGACAAAGGACCACACAGTCCACCTGATGTTAAGTGGTTGCTGTGGCCCATAGACAACTACATATATCCTAGATTACGAATCAAAATGCAGATGCGTTGTCACCCATGAGGACTAAGATGGAGTTCCACGTTTCCATTAAAAAAGGTATCGGGTTTTCTACACTCACCATACAAAACACGGCTGCGTTAAGCTGCTATTTTACGCTGGTATTCTGTGAGAGCGTGGTCCTTCCCCGGTAGGGCGGACCCACTCGTGCTGCAACTAAAACTATAATATAGTTGCAGCATGGCTCTACCACGTTGAAAATTTTAAATTATTTCGCTTGGTGTAGCCTATGCCACTAAAAGAAACAGTTTTGTTATCTAAATTATTAAATAATCTCAATATATTTTTGTAATTGTGCGAAATGACAAATTGGTCGATCGCATAAAAAATTCATCCGTCTGCGTAGTTCTAAGTAAACGTCTATCAAACGTGTAGGTAAGTTGTCTTGTAGAAACTTCATTTAAGTTTCAAGTTTCTTCTGCGACAAACCTCATGTGAGATTTCATGGTCTTAATACAAATTATGAATAAAGTAATTACGTATGTTGGAAAACTTCATTATTGTTATAGAATAACTTTCCACATGACGTCATGAATAAATTTTTATATATACCTTGTTTGTCTTTGCTTGAAGGAGCCTAGTCCTCGTTGACAGAAGAAAGGTAATAAATCTTAAGTAGTAAGGGTACATACTTTCATCGTAAAAAGTTATTTACACGATCATGTAATCAATCATAATATAAAATGTATGCGACATGTAATTGCTTTTGTACTTGTCGATGGATCGTACTATACTTCTTTTAACATATGCTCGTTTCGATCCGTTCCTAATCTCGGCTTTTTTCGGGTCATAATATATTATATATGCGACCTACGATGTAGGTTTTATGATAAATGACTATAAAGGACTTACATATTTCAGAACAAAAAAGCATGATCATAAAAATAACGTAACATATCATCAATGAAACACGGAACGGTTAGAGTCAGACAGAAATATGGCTTAAATTAGTTTTTTTATTTATCTATTTTATAAAACCGAGGTGAGAAACGAATTTATAGTCCACCTGATGGTAAGTTGGTACTGCAGTCTATGTACACCAAAGTCAACTAAAAAATACTACAGAAATATTGTCACCGTTGAGGACTAAGATGATTACAGCCTGTATGTAATTGTACTGGCTCGTTATACTCATCAGACCGGAACATAGCAATGCAAGCTGTTTGGCGACAGAAATATGTAGATAAAACACTGGCACCATAAAACTGAAGCAACAAACAAACTCACGGTACACCTGATGGTAAGTTGCCACTGCAGTCCATGGACACATGCAGGCAATATTAAACAAAAAAGGCTACACATATGACTTGTCCCCTCTGAGTACTAAGATATTGTAACGCCTAATCGTCTGTAAAAAATAATGAGGCGAGCCCATCGATAAGAATTGTGAAGATCTAGCAGTTTCAGTCGATATCTAATGCAAAAAAATCAATAAATGAAAAAAAAATAAAGAAGAAAAAAATCATATTAATGCTGGTCTTCCCCAGGGGTCTGGTCTCTCTGCGACTCTTTTCCTGCTGCACATCAATGACAAATTAATGTCAAGTCTTCTCTACCAATGTAGTGACGACAATCTGATCACATTCAACGCCACCAAAACGCAGACCTGTCTGTTCTCCGTAAAACGGAGTCCGTTTGATTTGGTTCCTACTTTCCGAGGCACATCTGTAGAGGTTACTGATCATATCGAGCTTCTCGGCTTACAGTTGATTGGTAACCTCAACTTTGGCGCTAACATTGAGTCAAAAGCACAAACTGTGACCAAAATATGGGTATTATTAATAATTGGGAGCGATCCTTCACGCCTGGACAGCTTCTAACTTTATAAAGCTCAAATCCGAACATGCATGGAGTATTGTAGTCACCTTTGCGATGGCTCAGCAAAATGTCAACCGCACTCGACTCAGTGGGATGCAGAACCAAGAAGCTTATCGGTGACAAAAAGTTGGTAGAAAATAAGCTTCACAACCTCATTCACCGCCGTCAAGTTGCTCCTTTGTCGGTCTTCTACAAGGACTGGAATGCCCTGCCGGCGTCTGTTTTTCCGAGTGCTTATAACCTAGACCTCTTCAAGTTGCGTGTTAACAGGTTTCTCCTGGGCAAACTCGCTACATCGGAGACCTCATCTTTGCCCTCCGGTCAGATGGAGTTCAAGAGTAAGCCCATTTCTAATAATAAAAAAATGAATAAAAGTATACAGACCCTATATTCCCTTCAGATCGAAACACAGCAGTGCAAGCGCTGCTATTTGGCGGCAGAAATAGGTAACAGTGTGATACCTATCCATCCATACGGACTCTTAGACAAAAAAGAGACCTACCACCTACTACTTCTAACTTCACGCAATTACTATAATTATTCAGTAAGATCTTAGGGAATATTTGTGCTATGAATAATAATGTTAATAATTATAAGTTTATATTAATTTGTGAAATTAATTTATCTTTGTGAACGCCCTATTCGGAACGTTAACGAAATTTCTCGCAATAGTAAATAAGTACAAGAGTAAATTACTTAAGGAGTAGTCGGCTAAATTGATAAAATAGTCAACCTACGTACTTGTTTCTAAGGGTAAAGCAAATATTTCTTCAGTGTAAATAAGTTTGTATATGTTATAAATATACGTATCCATTTCTGTATAAGTTCAGAAGTTTATACGTGGTAGAGCCATGTTGCAGCTATATTAATAGTATAGTTGTAGCGGTCGGCTCGGCCGGGGAAAGACCACGCTCTCACAGGATACCAGCGTAAAATAGCAGCTTAATGCTGCTGTGTTTCGTATGGTGAGTGTAGAGAACTGGAGACCCTTTTTACTGGAAAAGAGGCATTCTATCTTAGTCCTCACGGCTGACAACACATCTGCATTTTAATTCGCAAACGAAGATAGATGTAGATGTCCATGAGCCGCAGCAACCACTTACCATCAGGTGGACTGTGTGCTCGTTTGTCATCCTTATTCTATAAAAAAAAGAAACATTTCTCCACAATAATTTGTAACATTTGTTCGAGATCTGATTAAGGTTATGATTAACAAGAATTTTACAAGTGCATTGGTAAGGTTTAAAAATAAAAATAACCTCGGAGGCATTGGATTATGTAAATAAAGTCATTAAATTTAATTGAAAACGAACCTCAAAATAACTTATTGCCCTCTTCGTTAAGCCATTTGAGTAAAGAACATTTCCTTTATGTGCTATATCAATTAAGAATCACTTGGTCAGTCTTGAAAAATGGACCGGGAAAAGATAGATGCGCTACTCTTGTACGTTATTTACTACCTTTCAGATTTTTTAGCTTAATTCATCAATTTCGTCACATGTTTTGGGTTTGTGAGAAAAAGGTAAACCATCACTTTAAACTACAACTAACGACCGCAGTCATATGACCAATTTAAACAATCGAACTTTTTCGGTAATTTTGTTAACCTTCAATTTTAATTATGTTTCTACTGAGTTTTACTATGATTCATAAAAAAAAAAGAAATAAGTCATACAAAGCATTTGAAACCTTCTAATATGCCTAGGTTCTGTTTGTATATAACTCTCAGTAAAGAAATTATGTCAACAAAAAACACAATATCTCCGCAATTTACTTATCAAAAGTTTTATCGTTATGAAATAAAATAGAAATATTTTATTTATTAGGGCTTATAATATACAAAATTGTAGGTTTTTTGTACTAGTCTATTAGGATATAGCTATGGGCGGTTCCGTTTTGTTCTTGGTGGTTAACGTGATGCGACAGACATAATCAATATTATTTACTTGAATAAAATTTAATATATTTCATCGATGTCAGGTGACTTACACCTATCCTATCTATATATTTATCAACACTCGATTTTTTTCCAAGGATATCAATCTAATTGGGCAACAATATTTTTTGTCACCGACGTATATTTGTTATCGAATCGTATCATCAGATAAATAAATTCATTTCTACGAAATGTTTTTATTATCAGATTAATTGAAACTATCTCCAAGTACAAACGCTCAACTAAATTGAAGTTCGTATGCAAACTAAAAACAGGATCACCAAAATTCATACCTAAAAAGAAAGCTTAATTCTTTAAGTTATAAATTAGGTCCTTCAATATTATCATCTTAGGCCATAAAAACTTAGACAAGGGTTTGCTTTTACTATTGGTCATGAGGTAATGAATCGAACTCAGGTTGCCAAATTACTATGAACCACCCTCCTCCTTATGCAACTCTTCTCAGAAATTTTATTTGAAGGTTCAATTCATCTCTTATTCTGTATAACTTTCAACAACCCACTCATGTTTTGAATTTAATATTAAATTGACAATTTCTCGCTTGTCTGGTTCACACAACTCACGCTGAATTTACTTTGATTCAAGAAATTTGCGAAACTTAGGAAACCACAACGCATATTAAAATAGACATTTCACTTCCGGTTTTGTGTAATAAATATTGTATCACTGTGTAGTTACGCGCAGTCTGTGTATATCCTGCTTTTTACTTACAATATTGTATTAGTGATAGTTGACCTAATTGCTCATAATGGCAATAAAAATCTTGAACGTGATATTATAACTTTACGAATTAAGTTATAATATCAAATTAGCAAACAGATAAGTGATTTAGATTATTTACAAATTCAGTCGCTATAATTCATTTCTCGGAAATACACTAGAAGATTAGTACTTGAAAATAACAATACGGATGTTCAACTTGTCCTCCTGCGTATTAAATAATCATTATCAGCAATGAAACAGCGTACTGCTTTATTTATTCAGTATAGAGTAATTACAGTTTGACCATACCGTAACACAACCCCTCACAATTACGCAGTAGTGTACCGGGAGGGATGTAATTACATGACAGTACAAAAGTATGCAAACAAACAGCAACATTAACCATCTCTATGTATCACAAGAGTAGCCTCTCAGCAAAACGATCTTCCTTGATTTTTTTTTATAGGATCGAGTGACAAACGAGCACACAGTCCACCTGATGGTAAGTGGTTGCTGTGGCCCATAGACATCTACATTTATCCTCAATGAAGAATCAAAATGGAGATGCGTTGTCACTCGTGAGGACTAAGATCGAATGCCTCTTTTCCAGTAAAAAGGGTCTCCGGTTCTCTACACTCACCATACGAAACACAGCAGTGTTAAGCTGCCTTTTTTACGCTGGTATTCTGTGAGAGCGTGGTCCTTCCCCGGTCGAGCCGACCCATTCGTGCTACAACTATACTACTAATATAGCTGCAGCATAGCTCTACCACGTAAAAAAATTGACTACACTAAAAGAATTACTACAACGGACAGGACTACAATACTGTCCTTCTATGAGTCTTGACACTCGTACGAGTATCACGATTAATACGGAATGTCCCACGCACGGCGCCTACAGTAAACTTTATAGTACACAAACGAGTGGAGGTTTTCCCGATATACCCTCAAATATAACACACCACTGTCGATATCATACTCGGCTAGAGCGATACAATCTCTCGCTCACTCTCAATCCATCCGGTATTTTATAGAAGTGGCAAGCTTTCCTGTGCGGTTCTCGTCGCCCATACCACAAAGATAAAAGTCCTCGACCAGTGCATCCTGCCTACACATGGGGCCGAAACTTGGACCCTAACCGTACATTTACTCCACAGACTAAAATTTGCCCTGCGAGTAATGGAAAGAGCTATGCTTGGAGTTTCTCCGGTTGAAAAGATTCTTAACAAAGAAATCTGCCGCGAACCTAGGTCACCGATGTAACCTACCAGGTAAACCTGGCAGGCTGGTCATATATGTCGCAGAAGTGATAACCTTTAGAGTAGGTGTGTCATAGAGTGGAGATCGTGTTTAGAGGTAAACGCAGTGTTCGACGCCTCCTGGCTACATGGAACCATATGGATGTATGATGACAAAGAACGGGCTAAGTGGCGCGCCTTAGGAGAGACCTATGTCCAGCAGTGGACTGCCGCAGGCTGATGGTGATTCTATTATTAAATACCCTTCAACTTTAGGTTATTTTATAATTATTTTATCTACTGTATAAAATAATAAAAATGCCATATCACCCACGAAATGGTATGCAATAATGATGGCTGTATGCCATCATTACGCGTCAAACTAGTGTATTTACACCAGTATTATTTAATTCAAGGTCAGTCATTAACTTTTTCAATGAATACTAAATTACTTTTTTAATATTTATTTTTTATTTTTATTGTAACAGAAACTGTCGGACTACATATTTAGTTAATAAGGTTTGTTGGGAGGAAGAAGTGAAAGGAAAAGTGGAGATCTCCCGCCGGGTAAGGTTTTCAGCCCGGGGAGCGGCCAACACTCCATGTGTTATTTCAGAACTGTTCTACATATAGCGCGGTAGATACGAAAATTTGATAGCGCGATTAGGCTTCGGTGCGTTTCGCTTATGGCGTTACTACGATGCTACCACATTACTCCACTGCTCAGACTGGAGGTCGATTGTGCAGTCTAGTTGTCGAAAAATGTGCAAGTGCCAGGGATTGCTTTGTAGCCGCTCGCTTTCTTTCGATTACAAGAATACCATCGAACTTTGCTCACGACAATAAACATTGACATTATATATTCGGCGTGGCCGCCCTCATTACTCGTATAACTTGGTTTACAATCGATCCGACTAGCCTAGCGTAATTTCGTTTGCTGTTTTGTGTAGGCGATAAGATAAGCAACAATGTAACGTTTGTTATTTTGATAAAAGTTGTGTGTATAACATTTTATATGAGACTAAAGTTAAGGTCGAGCATATTTTGGCGGTTTCAGATACACAACTTGAAATTATGAAAAAAATTGCGAGATAGCTATATAGTTTTTCATCATTTTCATAAACTAGAATAGTTATTTGTACTATTGAACCAGAATTAATAACAAGTGTAGAAAATTTACATTAAAAAAAAGAATCTATACGCCGTTGCACAATTTACCACTAAAACTAGACTCACAATCATAGCCGATTTATACAAGAAATTTAAAACCTAGAACAAAAATATACCAGGCCAGTTTATAACGTTTAATAAAAATATGAAAATGTTTCCATAGGTGTACAAACTCCTGAGATATGTGACAAAACCCAAAAGTATATTTAATTTTAAAGAAAAAGATTTCAAAATAAAATTACAACGACACTATGCGCACATTTAATCAGTTTCAATCATGTAGTGAATAGATCTAATACCGTTGTTTATTTTTATAGCTAAAAATGACTAAACATTGCTAGATTTATATTATATTAAAATAAAAACAAATGCTTCCGACGACTTTCAATGTAAAAACTTTAACGAGCAACGACTTACAACGAGCCCCAAAACTCAGAAGATGGCGGTTGTAGAAGCTAGGGTTGCGCCTGACCAAATAATTTATTTTACATACAGGGTTAGAATAAAACTTCAAAAAATATTTATTACTAATATAACGTAATTTAAATTTACTCTTGTAGAGCTCAGCAATTCTTAATTATTGTTTATTGATATAATAGAATATAATAAAATATTTTTTATTCAATATAGATTATTATACATAATACTCGTACTTATTGAAAGTCATTTTTTATTAACCACTGGTTTGGAAAATACCTCTGACCTGGGAATAACCAGCAAGAGACCCAGCGGGATTTTTTTAAACATATTTCACTTTACAATAATTTTGTTAGTGCCATATTTAAATGAATTTTAATACAACCAGCATGGTGGCGATTACCTCATACCCAGGGGTTATTTTCATTTCTGTATTTTTTGATATTATAATAACCCTTCTTGTAAGGGCGTGGGTTAATCTACTCCTAATACTCACATTTTTACATTATCAGTAAGACTAGATTAAAGCCTATTGTGCTCTCCTGTCCAGCAAGCAGTTTGGCGAAAGGCTCTGGGGGAGAGCGCAGGTCGTGTTGATCCCCAGGGCAAGTCTGAGGTATTCAGGTTGGATTCTGGTAACGTGCCTCAATAAGGCAAGCCAGGACTGGATTGTAGGTGAAATCGTAAAACTGAAAGCCAGGCCGGTGGCAGAACTCTCGATAATACCCGAGAGCAAACTACCTTAGCCTCAACTGGGCATTAACTTTCTGCCCCGCAACAAAGCTGACTCTCCAGAGCAGGTGGTTGTGGTATACATGGCACATATATGAAGAGCTCCATACAGAGCTCTGGAAAATTCTTAAAACTATGCATCAGCTATTTCTGCCGTGGTGTAGGTTTGTTTCGCAGAGGACTATATCGACCTCGCCCTCATACAAGAGCCTTGGGTGGCCAACGTTCAAGTTCTGTGATTATCGGCTGTCGGTAAGATCTTAGTTAATACTAAAGGCAGTAGACCCAGAGCTTGTATAATCTACAATAAAAATATTGAACTATTAGCTGTTCCAGAGTATTGCAATGATGACCTGGTTACAGTCTTTATAAATAGCCTGTCATATAATGGCAGACACAGTGACCTGAGTAATCATTTGTTCAGCCTATCTTCCCGGATAGATAGATATAAACCCGGATCCTGCCATCGAGTTAGAGCGAGTGGCGGAGTTTGACTATAATCACAACGCCGAACTTGTGGTGGGATATGATGCTAATTCTCACCACACAGCATGGGGAACTACTAACATCAACGAAGGAGGTGAGTTACTTTTTGAATTTCTCGTGTACACCAACCTTGGTAACGCGTGCTAGCCAGGAAATTTAGATATAACCTTTGCTACCAATAATCATTCATCATTCAGTCATTAATCCAGGCGGATAAATGACTGGCATGTTAATAGTGTAAACTCGATGTCTGATCACCAACACATTAAGTTTGTGATTGGGGCGTCACTAACTTATAAAACTATTACTTTGAAGGACACTACAGTCTACAGAGATAACCTAAGGAGGAATTTGAAAATGTTTCCTAAAAGCATAAAAGCGAATGAATGCCTGGAGTTAGCGGTGAAGACGGTAACCGTAGGTATCAGTGAAGCGTTTGAAGACAGATATCCCGTCAAAAACAAGATCTCAACACGAAAAGTTCCTTGGTGGAACACTAAGCTAAAGTAGCTTAGGGAAAACACCAGGAAACTATTTAATATGGCTAAAAGAACAAGGAATGGGATATTTATAATACGGTTCTAACCGATTATAATAAAGAAATTAGAAAAGCTAAGAGAGCATCATGGAGGAATCTATGCGTAGAAGTTGAGTCTTTGCCTCGCAGTGCAAGACTACACAAAATGATATCGAATGCTAAACCTAATCAGATCGGGCTTCTTAAAAAGCTTTATGATACTCGTAACTTCACTAATAGTGGAAACGGAAACACTGGAGCTACTAGCGTCAAACCATTTCCCATGGTCACTCCCATCCATATGACTCTGGCCTCGAACTATTTCAGAGCCCTACGAAGGCCTTGTAATGAGGACTTGTGTAGGGCTATAAAAATAATAAGGCCAAACCTGGTGCAGTGGGCTGTTGACTCCTTTAAACCATATAAGACAAGTGGGCAGGATGGAATAATGCCCATCCATCTAGAGGGGGGTATCAATATCCTTCTTCCTTATCTGGTAAAAATCTTCACAGCAAGTTTTGCATGGGGATATATTCCAGAACGATGGACAATTGTCAAAGTTCTATTTATACCTTAGGCTGGTATAAAAGACTACGCTTACCAAAGTCCTTTAGACCTACGAGCCTTTCTTTCTTTCTTCTGAAGACATTGGAAAAGTTATAGATAGATATATTAGGGATGTAGCTCTAGCTACGAGACCTATACACTACAACCAGCATGCTTACCGCAGAGGAAAATCTACGGAAACTACCCTGATCAGTGTTATTGATAGGGTCGAAAAAGCGCTAGAGGATAAAAGATAGCACTTTGTGCCTTTCTGGACATTGTGGGAGCCATCCACAGTAGCCCTACTTCACTGCTGGTTGGAGGCCTGACATCTAAAATGTTGACCCCACAATCAACAGGTGGGTGAAGTCAATGCACTCAAACAGAAAGGCAAAAATAAAGCTGTTTCAAATTTCGATTGAGATTGCAACTACAAGAGGCTATACACAAGGTGGTGTTTTGTCACCCCTCCTTTATACTCTTGCGGTTGATCAATTATTGTACAAGATGGCAGACCTTCGCATTGACATATTGGGTTATGCTGATGACCTTGTGATCATTGCAGGGGGTTTTGGCCAAAGTACTTTATCATCAATCATACCAATAGCCCTAAACACCATAAACAACTGGTATAGGGATAACAGTTAATCGGTTTATGCTGATAAAACTGTTATAATACCCTTTACCAAAAATAGACGGTTGGACAAATTAGTCACATTAAAACTTAATGGTAAAGAAGTACCATTCTCCACTGAAGTAAAGTACTTGGGCGTAACAATCGACCAAGAACTAACGTGGAACTCTCACCATAGCAATGTATGTCATAAGGCAAAAATAGCTTTCGGTACGTGCAGTGGCATGGTCGGGAACAACTTGGGCTTGCGTCCCAGTATGATCCTGTGGCTGTACAGCAGTATACTGAGACAAATTCGTACCTATGCTTTCACTAACTGCTGTAATTAGGCCAACAAAAAGACGACTGCGGACAGACTAAATAGTCTACAAAGGACAAAGGCTTAATGGCAACTAAAGCGATGCGATCATCGCCTGGAGCGGCTCTTAATGCAATTATAGGCCAAACACCCCTTAATCTTTACTTAGACAAGGAGGCAAAGCTAGCTTGTATAGGATTAACGCCAGGGCGGTTTGAGCTTGCTTTCTTATAGATTGAGATCCATGCTCGACTCAATCAAGGAAACACTGGTCTTATGCATGATTTCGATGCGTCCACTATATACTTAATAAAAGTATACAGTGGAACTACCGTCCAGAGAAGACTGGATGAATGAACTGATCATCTGTCAGGTCAGTAGCCTTATATGGTATACCGATGGGTCAAAAATGGGCCTCAACGTAGGCTTTGGAATTTATTGGGAGAAACCCAAATTCAAACTTAGTGTGAATTTGGGTAGATTCACATCTATCTTCCAGGCAGAAATTTTCGCCATACTTCACTGTGCGGAAATCAATCTGTAAAAACACTACGTTAACCATATCATCTATATTAACTCTGATAGTCAAGCAGCATTGCTGGCGCTGAGATCAAGCTTAGTGAACTCGAAGCTAGTTTGAGACTGTCTGAGCTGCCTAAGCGCCTTGAGAGGTAATAAGTTCGTTTCAAGATGGTTTCCGGGTCATGCGGGTATTGTAGGCAATGAAACTGCCGACAAGCTACCACAGGTCGGCTCAAAGAGTACACAATTTGGATCCGAGCCATTTTGTGGAATCTTAAAAAGCCTCGCCCGATTAACCCTGGAAACTCTTTACCACAACAAATCACTTAAAATCTGGTCTGGTATACCAGGCTTAAAACATTCAAAAACCTTAATCCGGGCTTTCGATTGTAAATTCGCTTCGAAAGCCCAGGTATTAGGTAAAAATAAATTGAGCATTCTAGTAGGTGCCCTGACTGGACACTGTTGTCTTAAAAAACACATGTCCATCCTGGAACTAAGCAACTTCAGGATGTGCTGGTTTTGCTCCCTAGAGGAGTAAACATCTTTATACATCCTGACAAATTGCGGGCCATTAATGCCCAAACGAAGCACTCATCTGGGAAACTATATACTTCGCCTAGAAGAAGTGAAATTACTCACAGCTAAGCAACTCATTCTATTCATTGAGGACGTAGGGCTTAGCAATGAAATGTAGACATAGAAGCGATCACAATATATATTTTAGTTCGCAGTGATACTGGTCTATCTAGAACTGCATAGCTGTTCGTACATAAAAAAACCCTTTTTGTACAATTTCCTATAATAAAACATTTAAACCTGTTTATTGACAAAATATTTCCATTTCCGCTCCCCCTTTAACTCACCCACCCCCTCTTATTTTTGGCCCCTCCCCCCTGTATAAGCTAAAGCACCACTTCCACCACATACTTGTTCATTACCATGAAAAATAGGGATAATACAAAGACTACTGTAGCATATAATATACAAATAAAATACAATTTATATAACAATATGCAATAAATAGATTTTTTTTTAAATTGAAATCATGTTGTTAATTTTTTCGCAAAAAAAAATTAAATGAACTTCGTCCGAAAAAATGTAAAATAATTAAAAAATAATAATAAAATGAACAAACGTGAAAAAAGCCGCACGCTATTTGTACCAACCCTTCGCGATGAAACTTACTTTGCTCTCTGGAAACGATCGTTTCAGGAGCAATATTTCGTGACAACGTAAGTACGTAAAGTACTTGTTGGCATATTCATTTATTCCAAGCACATCTTAAGGAAATTATATAACCATTTTACTTTTTATGATTAAAATTATGTCTAACTTTATTATTTCACAAATAATTGCACGCACTTGTAAGTGATTACAATAAATTTCCACTTTAAAATAAGTAAACATACAACTTCAACGTAGACGCGTTTGACTCTTTCGATTTTAGCACATTTTACTTAGTGTATCATGAATAAAATACTGAAATATCGTAAAACAGGTTTTCTAGCTTCATTTGGTACATTAACATTAGTAAAAACCAATAAATTTGAGTACTTAAGGCATTTTTCCGTGGAGCACAACAGACGACACAATGACGATGAGCACAAATAATCATAAAACGACGACTTCAAACTTCACTTCATATTTGTACAAAAATTTCGTTGTATGATATTGCAATCTTACGCCCAGATTTTAGATAATCTATTAAACTATATTTTATTAACTTTTTGCCAAGAGCAAAGTTCGAGTTTTTCGTATTGGAAACTATCATTGCCAGAAGCAAGCAAACGGATAGTCGTCGGTGAGTCGAGAAGAATGCAAGTAATCTGCGAGAGTGCCGTAAAGCAGAGGCGAGCAATAAGGCTCTGAGCCTTGCTAAACACTGTTGCGCAGAGAGTAGCTTGAAGGAACAGGAAGCGTTATTTCAATGCTTGGATGAAACTTGTAAAACTAGATGGCATGCAGGATCTGAATATTGCAGAAGACTATTCTATTTAGTGAACGGTAGGGGATCTATTCTTGAGGATAATGACGAAGGATTGAAGCTGTAGTTTCCGAAGATTTTTGGTTGTGTGTTCACATTACGTCGGTAGGTCACCAATTTAGCCGTGAAAGGAAAAGGGGAGATGGCAGGGCAAGGTGTACAGCCCGGGGAGCAGCCAATTCATGTGTTATTTCGGAGCTGTTCTATATATAGCGTGGTAACTTAGGAAAAATGCTTACATATAATGTTCATTTTGTTACAAAGATATTTTTTTATTTTTGGCACCTATCACATTATTTCTTTATCATCAGTGACTCGAACCATCTCGGGACCTCATGATCAGCAATCGCGCTCATGACCATGAGACTAATGAGTCATTCATTGGTCTAGTGATCGTGATGGCGAATGTTAAAAAATTATTAGGTTATTATATAAAGAAAAAACAATGAATCAACGTAATGATGCTAGAAACATGCCTCCCCTAATTTCTGAAAGCATTTTAGACCAAGACAGGAATCAACATAATGAGCTTATGCATGTTGGCATCTTTCCAGTACCCTCAAAATATTTTTAACTTATCAAACATGCACGTTTTGTCACGATAATTACATTATATAACTTTAATTTAAACAAGCTCGCTAGTGATGGTCTTAATTTATAAAATACATGAAATAATAAAAAACATACAATATTATTACTTAGTATTATATAAAAGATAGTTCAAAGGTAGACGACTGGCAATTTGGCAACGTTCCAGATGCTTCGTTACAATCTTACAACGACAGAGGATTGTTTACTGCAGTTGCTGAAGCCTAGGGTAGATCGTTACTTGTGTTAGCATATTTTATTATAGCTCTTGAACGCAATTAGTTAAGTTTATAAAATATTGTAAAATATTAATTCGTTTAGTCTCTACTTCTTAATAAGAATTGATTATATAATCATAATAAATGAGGATTCATTCATTGGATCATAACTATCATTAATCAACGATTATAAATAAATCGCATATGTATACGTCTCACAGCTTTGTCGCTGCTGCCCGTCATCGAACTGGGTATTTTTTTTGGGGGGACTTATGTATTGTGTAATCAAGATGGTTACTGGCGCCATCTATTGGAAAACCATCTATCGTAATTAAGGCGGGGCTACAGTCTCTTCAACAATGCCAAATTGATTGTCATTATATTAAAGTGTTGAAGTGTTTGTGCAGTAAGGCTATGATAGCTATCCGAGTTTAGAACCAGAAAACAAAATCTTAACTAGGTCATAGGACTATTTTTCTGTCAAGGAACTGACGACTCGTCTGGGTAGGTAACACCATCTTACCTATTTCTTTCATCAAATAGAAGTGCTTGAACTGCTGCGTTCTGGTCTGAATAATAAAGAGATCCAGTATCCAGATCTTAAAAAGCGTTCATTAAATGAAGAGTTCAGATTAAGAGGGTTTTTTTCCTTATGTAAACTAAATTTAAAAACTGTAGCTTATTTAAATAATCACGAGTTAATTATAATTTTTATGCACTCATGCATCATAGGGACAAACTAAATCCATATAAAGACTATTAATTTCATAATTTACTATACCGCGGACTACTAAACTTTACGCATCTACTTAACGGATAAAATATATTTTTTTATTAAAATTGTACAGAAAAGTATTTTTAAAGAAAATCTAAATATAGTAGAAAGTAATTTAGTCACTGCAGTCACTAAATTACTCTCCGAATAACCTAACATTATCTATTTCACACAAATCATATAAACAGGCTTGTTTATATGATGTCTATGGCATTTCATTAGGCCACACATGCGCGATATTTTTGTTATGATATGTTTGTTAAAATAATTTTCATCGAACAAGAGGAAATCGATGTTAATTTGGATCCAAAAAGTATATAATTATTGTTTGGATCTTGTACTATAGATATTATACATAAAATATACAGAAGAAAAAGATAAATGTTAAGCGAGCCTGGCGATCTTTTTTCGTCGAAAAATCATTAATAATTTCGATGAAATCCAATTCTCGGAGTAAATCACTTTCAATACTCAGTAGGTATAACTTTTATAGACGGTTGTGTGTCAATGTAGTTCGAAGTCATTTTTTATAATTTTTATTTTCGAAAATGAGCGCTCCCCGTGCAGTTCGACACCATCACACCAACATCAAACCAATATCAACACCAAGTACTTTCTCAACGTAATTTCTATATTTGAAAATGTAGCTCTAAAATTATGGTTTTCGAGAAATTGATTGTAGAAGAGCTCCTTAGATTGATCTTTTTGACAATCGTTTTTGTACAAAACTATCAATGAAGCGGATTGGACCAACTCATAACCAAGAGTCAATTTCAAATCATCTTTGTATATTTCGATATTTTTGCCATTATTACCTATTTGTTTCTACTTACATACATAAACATACATAATCGATCTTGCCTATCACCCAAAGGAGTAGGCAGAGACTACGAACTTCCATTTGCCATGATCCTGACACACATATCTCACCACCTTTTTATTCATATACCTCGTCGCTTAAAGTTACTCTTAATCTGGCTCACCTTGAATATATCGCAAATTATTTGGATAAGCTTTCGCTTGGGGCGTCCCTTCCTGACTCTGCCGTTCACTTCAGCCACATAAATTTATTTTGTCTCTCTTTCCTGGCTCATTCTTTTTAAAGGTCTAAACCACCAAAGCATTGCTTTCTTAATCCAGGTTACAAAAACATCATCTTACAAAATTTTTTATCTTATCACACATTACCCCACCCTGTCCTTCAGATTCAGCCCTGACGTTCTCCTTAATGACCGATACATTAAAGTAGGCCATACATAAAACAGCATTGTGAATTGCCATATGTGCCTTTTAGGCTTCTGTACCCAAAAGGTAACCAACGGGACCCTATTACTAAGCCTTCGCTGTCCGTTCGTCAGTCTGTCAGCGGGCTGTATCTTATGATCCGTAATGGACAGACAGTTGAAATATTCACTAAATGTGTATTTCTATTGCCGCCATAACAACAAATAATAAAAATAAAAATAAATTAAAAATCAAAGGAACTTCCCCTACTAGAAACGTGTTTTACAATTGCACGGAACCTTTCATGTGCGGGTACCATTCGCACTTGGCCAGCTTTTTTATATAATAAAGGTGACAAACGAGCACACAGTCCACCTGGCGGTAAGTGGTTGCTGTGTCCCAGAGACATCTACATCTGTCCTCAAAATGCAGATGCGTTGTCATCTGTAAGGACTAAGATGGAATGCCTCGTTTTCAGTAAAAAGGGTCTCCGGTTCTTTATACTCACCATACAAAACACAGCGGCGTTCAGCTGCTATTTTACGCTAGTATTCTGTGAGAGCGTGGTCCTTCCCCGGTCGAGCCAACCTATAAATTTCAAAGTACGCGAGCAACCCAGCTTCGATCCTCGCCAGCACCAATGGTGAAAGTCACTATGATAGGAAACCTCCATGCCTGAGGAATAAAATATTTCAAGGTTACGTTAAGTCAACACCAACACGTACTAGAGAAGCGTGGTGGTCTGATTGCTCATAACCCTCTCAGAAATAAGATGAGAGATGACGTAAAATATGGACCGTAACTCTACTCTTACTTTATGTTGAAATATCTTTAGAAGCGCTCTTGAAGAACCAGACTTAGATTTTGTTTTATATTGTAATGATATAAGAAACCTTCATTTGGATATCGTATATGAATGTATTTTTTATCACCTCGAATACGTTCGTCTTCGAATGAATTTTGCTTATAATGGATGCAAGCTAGTCGAAACGTGCAATGTTTTATAATTTCTGCCCTTAGCTTTTTATTCCATCGAAAAGATTATTCGTTTAGGTATGAAAAAGTCGCTAGGTAGGTTTTTGACGATGAAAACAATTACGTGTCATTCGTCAATGTCGCAAAGTTTCACGACTTTGAAGGGGGATTCCTAATGTCATAATAATAACAACAGTCTCTTGTGTAGGCAAATAAAGTGAGAAAGTTTGAAGTACTGTACAAGCATTAAATTTTTGAGCACAATTTGGTATTATTAGAATCATAAATAAAAGATTTGAGAAGAAAAAAATCAAAATAAAATAAAATGTTACATTATTATGTTGTATGTAATAAGTATAATGTATATAATATATAAGAGTAATGTAGGCTAAATGTAAAGGAAAATTAATTAAAAAAATCTCAAACATTCTGCCTTGTCTAATCTCTTAAATTTAAAATTCATAAGACGCCATATTGAAATCAACTAAAATGGTAATTATTCAATGGGCCGTTATTCCCTTAGCGGGTATTTGACAGGACAGGTGCCCGGCTGTGCGATTTAATAACGATTTTTGACTAATAATATATCGTAAATATAGCTTATTATGAAACTTTTCATTTGCGTATTAAAGAATATATTTTTGTAACATGTCGGACTTCAATGAATTTTGACAACTTCCTTTTTTATTACACAACCATAAAATCTCCACAGGGATGTAAATATATTCTTTAATGTAATTATATATAGTTTATAAAATTCAACAATTATTGTACTTTATCCATGGACGTATAAATAAGGCGGACAGAATTTTGTTAAGAAAGGACTGATGCACTGTAATGGCGGCGGTGCAAGTATGTTTGAGTGTTATAAAGGGTTGTTATGTGAAACAAAATTTCCCCATATTTTTTTTAAAACAATCTGTCAAAATGTAACATAACTTTGATGAAACACTTATTTATTATTACGTAACTAATATAAATAACACATTTGACATTTAAAAAATCTAAGAATTTAAGATTTAGATTTTGATTGAAATCGAATTATTCTATTTTAATCAATTTCGATTTAAATTAATTTAATTACAAACATAATATTATACAAAAATTTTATTACTTTATCGGACATAATATATTATAAATATTTATTAACGAAATATATAACAAATAAACATATTCAGGTAATCAAAAAATTAATATAAAATTAATTTACAATATATTATTTTAGAATTAGTATGAAAACATTTAGAAACAGTATCAATTATGTACTCTTTAGTAGTATACACTAATAATACTTACTAAACAATTTTACTTGGAAAATTTTAAAAATTTGATAAATAAGGCCCGCATATTTTCTGGGACTTTGTTGTGAAAGCATATACATTGCCTCATGAAGGAATTAGTGACTCTTCTGAGTCAAGTAACTGGTAAAACTAACTTGTGCTTATTCCTAGTATTTATAGAATGTAAATCACTATTTTAAATAAAATATTATGAGTAGGTAACCAAAAAAATATGTGTGTAATCGAATCTTTGTTAGGGAACGGAAAATGGTTTACATAATATGAATGTTAATAATATGTAAGACGTGATGATGATAATTAATTACGGTATCTTAAAACTAAAGGTCTTAACATTAATATGAAATTACCGAAGAAGATGATGAGCTATATTTTTTACCATTAGTAGGAAAACTAAAAATTATTAGAATAGAATAGAATAATTTTATTTCAATATAGATTACAAGAATACTGAAATTTTTGCTTGGTAAAATTTTTAAACTTTGATAGATAAGGCCTGCATATTTTCTGGGACTTTGTTGTGAAAGCGTATACATGAAGGAATTACTGACTCTTTTGAGTCGATTAACTGGTATAACTAACTTGTGCTTGTTCCTAGTATTTACACAATGTACATCACTAAATACAAATACATACATAAAATTTTCGTAAACATACTGAGAAGCCAAAGTTAATATACTTATTTCTTTACATTTTCTGCAATTAGTAAATTATGGTCATTATTTTTGACAATAAGTCATAGATAATTACCATAATTTACTCATTTTCATGACAAACAATAATGTTAAAAACCTTTTTGTTGAATAATTTTTTTAAACAACTGTCTTTTACTTTCGAAGGTTCGTGAAATCCCCTCTAATTTAGAAATATGGTGAAATCGAATCGCCAAATATTTTTCTGCTATATATTTAATAAGACTTATCTTGTGCTCTATCCCTGCGAATGTGTGCTCATATTCCAAGCTTACAAAAGTCCTGTCATTGGCAATAAACTTTTCTAATATTTTTGTAAGTATATACTTTTGTTGGCTTTCGTTGTACATTGTAATGTTTTCCTTAATAATCTTTCGTACAACAATTTCACACAAGTATAACAAATATTAAATAAATCGTTAGGTGTAAAACGTAAATCTAAAGTTTACAAATTTATTAATTTATGAAAGAAATGCCTTTCTACAGTATGCAAACGTGCGGTGCATTTTTGGCATTTAGATTTAAATATCTTAGGCAACTTCTTAAGGCATGAAAACAATTAACGCCTAATATTATATTTATTTAGTAAAGAGATTTTATATATTAATAAAAGAAATATTTACAAAAAAAACTAAGGCATTGTTGAAATATGAAAAACAAAATCCGAATAGGCGTTCGTGTCATTATTTTTTTTATCGGACCGGTTGATAAACGAGCACACAGTCCACCTGATGGTAAGTGGTTACAGTGACCCATAGACATCTACATCTATTCTCAATAAAGACTCAAAATGCAGATGCGTTGTCACCCGTGAGGACTAAGATGGAATACCTCTTTGCCAGTAAAAAGGCTCTCCGGTTCTCTACACTCACCACACGAAACACAGCAGCGTTAAGCTGCTATTTTACGCTGGTTTTCTGTGAGAGCGTGTAGTGTTATGCTACTTACATATCATTTTACATTTATTTTTTCCATTCTGTTTTGATTTTCTGCATTCACCTCAAAGCTGGATGTTTTGCATCACCTTTATTTCCATAGGATCCTGTTACGTTTTTAAACCATAAGAACACAATAACAAATCATTTTCACTTCGTATTTTCACGCTATCAACACTTTTTAAATCGGTGTCGATGGAGTCTACCTTTTTCGATCTTTTATTTAGTTCTCCGTAACTCTGCACTTTCGGGCTTCGTGCGCGCTGTTGCGCTACCTTTTTTCCTATATCAATAATATCTAATTTTTCACTTAAATCTTGCCGTTTCTCTATTACGAGCCTGAAACCAAAATTTGACATGTTTTGACATCGTTGTTTATCTGGTTGTCATGGCAATTTTTTATTCAAATTCGTTACCGGTCTGATGTTCTTACTTCAATACTTCCACAAAAATACTCTTTTCTTCTTGGCCATTTACGAAAATTTGCTTTTAATTTAAATAATTTCCCGTCGAACGCGGAACTCTCAAAAAAAGTATAAAAGCAGAACAATCGGCCAATAAACTCAGTCTCGCTTCAGCTTTCAAACTCGAAGCATCTCCTAAAGGCCTTATCCCGGAGCCGCACTGCCCCGGGATCCTGCAAGCCTCTGCCTCTGCCTCTGCCTTGCCTGAAGTCGCCGGATCCTGCAAGTCTCTGCCTCTGCCTTCGCCTGAAGTCGCCGGATCCTGCAAGTCTATCCCTCTGCCTTCGCCTGAAGTCACCGGAATCCTCCAAGCCTCTGCCTCTGCCTTCACCTGAAGTCGCCGGGATCCTGTAAGCCTCTGCCTTCACCGGAAGTCGCCGGGATCCTGCAAGCCTCTGCCTTCACCTGAAGTCGTCGCCTCGCCACGCCCACGCCTTCACCTACGCTGTGCGTGCTCGCTCCAGGCGCTGCGAGCGCTTACTCCAAGCGCTGAGAGCGCCTACTCAAAAGCGCTGCGTGTGCCTACTCCAGGCGCAGCGTGTGCCTACTCCGGGCGCTGCGTGTGCCTACTCCAGGCGTTGCGTGTACCTAGACCAGGCGCTGCGCGCCTACCACAGGCAAAGCCTGTGTATAATCTGTGAGCAGTGAATACCACCACCAAGCGCCGTGTGCCACTTTGGTCTTCGGGCTCCGCTTCAATACTCATCATCTTTATTATCCTTTTTTTAGAAATAATTGTAATTCACGTCACCCATCATCATCTTCATACTTCATTTTTTATATAAAACTGTAAATATCTTTTTAAATTTTAAATAAATTATTTGTTTTTGTTCTTTTTTTGTTGTTTTGTTGTTGTTAGGTTAGGTTCTTTTGTTCTTAATTGTCGCTTCACGACAAGCGTGGTTCTTCCCCGGTCGAGCCGACCCATTCGTGCTACAACCATAATATAGCTGCAGCATGGCTCTACTACGTACATAAACAAGATGATTCTAGGATTTCTTTAATTTCGATTGCACCCTGTTCCATTATGTAATTTGTTCTAAATGGCGGTAAGCGTTTGTGTTAATATTGATAGCTGTTACCTCCCGTGTAAATTACTTTCGGATGGATCTGTTTTTCGCATCACATGGTGAAATTAAATATCCGCCGTGAGTGACTTGTCTTACTCAAAAGAAGAATATTTTAATATGAGATACATCAGTTTGGGGAAATGTGACTGTAATTATGCAGAAGCACGAAGACTTTACGAGGAGCGCTTTGCTACTCTACAAATTTACAAGTGCCGTCGTCGATGACGTTCCAACGACTTCACATTCGTATGTACAATACTGGCAGTGTGCATGGCCGTGATCAACAACGTACAGATTCATGAAGACCGAGAATGTACGATGACGACATCGAGGAGCATATTGTCCACATGTTTGGGGAAGATTCGACGCGGAACACACGCTCGGTGGCACGTAAACTAGGTGTGAATTATCATCATTACCGTCGAGTTCAATGTCTTCTTCCCAACGACTACGAGCCGGTAATTGATTACTGTAGATAGTTACTCGATAAGGTTGAAGTAGATCCTGAGATTTTGAATCGCGTACTTCTCACGGATGAATTCTCTTTCGGTAGAACAGGTGTGTATTTAACGCTCATAATGAACACGTATGGTCAACGACAAATTCGCATTCTTATAAACCAAGCCACTTTCAACACCGATGGAAAAATAATATGTGGGCGGGGATTATAGGTGACAAAATTATTGGTCCGTATTTTCTTGACCACACAATGAGCAGTGAAAACTACGGACGCTTTTTGTGGGAAGAACTAAGCGATGAACTTGACGAAATAAATCGAGACCTCGTTCGTCACATGTGGTTTCAACACGATGGCACACCAACGTATTTCTCCGGTTGTGTAAGAAATTTTTGGATACTGAATTCGGTGAAAGATGGATTGGCCGTGGTGGACCGACCAACTGGTCGCCGCGATCACCTGATCTCACACCTTAAGATTTTTATCACTGGGATACAATTAAGCAAACGTGTTATCGGTATTACACGTTCTGAAAACGTGTAATACCGAGGCGGAAATGCGTATACGAGTAGTCGCATCCTTTGAAAAAATAAATTCCGAAATATCTGTTGTTACGGCCCCCAGCTGCCCCGGCAAAGGTCGAATGGGCTAGGGCCCATAGAAGACTCCTCGACGAGCAGCCGAGGGTTCGGGCCCAATGGCCTATGGAGAGTTCTAAATTATTGGCAAATAAGTAAGCACAACTTACCGATTTCCGGAGATAGGGTTGACCACAGGTTACCAGTCAGGTGGTAAGTGATGTGTATGTAAGTAGTGTGTAGTAGTGTATATTAATGTAACCTGACATAACCGAGGAAGTCGGACCGCAGATCCACAGGCGCTGTTTTTCTCCCTCCAGTGATCGATCACCAATTGAAAACTTCTGATATTATTTTCTTGTTGTATAATGAGCAATGCTACACGCCAGATATCCTTTCATTAATTTACGATAGTCTTTATTTGATTCTACTCCTAGTCGCTTAGCTAGCTCAACATCTTCTTCAGTAATTTCATTCAAAAATGATAATGAATCACAAATACTATCATCATCTTCTTCGTGACGGTATGATGGTGTGGTGGAATTTATTATTTGAGTAGCCGAAGTGCAATTAAGCACAGCTACTTGTTTCAAAGGAACACAATTTCCTGTACTTAAGCGCCTAATTTCTAGATGTGCCAGCAGTTTTCTGTAGCAACTTTTGAACTGTCTGACTTTAGGGTTGTCATTAAAGCTACCTTGCATTCTAATACAAGAAAAAAATATTTCTAAATGATCCTGACTTAGTTTGTAGGTTGGCAGGTACATTAATTTTAGAAAATAAGGAGATTTATAAACTAAGTTAAACATGGCATTAAAAAAATTAAATCACGATTGCAGCACTTTGTAGTAGACTATGATCGTAAAACACATTTAAGAACCTTCTTAACCGTATTATAATCGGTCCAATTTTCAGAAAATGGTAACATAGTAAAAAATAAAAATCACGATTACAGTGCAACATAATGGACTATGGCCAAAAAATGCATAAAACCGCATTATAATCGATCGGGTAATTTTTCAGGAAAATTGTAGTAGAAAAGTGCACATAAACAACCTTAAGAGGTTGTTGGGCGAACATATATACCGTATTCGTGCCAACGTGGGTAAAAATAGCAATTTCCCAAATAACGGGTAATTTTCCCTATAAATAATTAACAACACTGATCACGTGACTCATGTTTTGTGTTCCAAAAATAGCACTTTAATTTAGGACATAAAATTATTAAATAAGTGATTATAATTATTGACTCACCTATGAAAGGTGATTCCTTGATGTTTTTTGATAAAACCACTATGATTTTTACAAAATTTAATGACGCAAGACGGCATATTGATTTTTGTTTTCACTTACAACTACTTCTCGGGGACGCCGTTTGTTGCGTAATGGCGGGCGCTAGACTTATTATTAGTGTCAATGTGTGCGTGACTTCTTGTACGTACAAGCGAGCTGACTTATTATGGGTGCCTCGCTGAGTTGTATAGCGAGATTCAGTCCGCCTTATTTATACGTCTATGACTTTGTCATAGATACTTCAGAAATAAAATATCGTAGAAAAGGAAATAAGATATTACGTGTGTCTAAAAAAATACAATGTGATTGAATAACAGTAAACCCTACCAAATTTTATCTGTTTGTAAAAAAAATTGACAAGAGAATTGTAATATCTACCATATTGAAAAAAGGAATATTTTTGACTGTCATCCTAAAATGTAAACGTATCGCTCATTGCTGCAAATGGGCCTTAACCATTGCAGGAAGGATTTGCCACCTACTTTGTGTAGGGACACGCTGCAAAATATGTTATGGCTTTTGTGAGTTTGACTAACTGCTATTAGACTGCTCCATTTGTCAATAATAGTAAGCGCAACTGCTGTTCATGTGGTTCCGGGTTCAACCCCAGACCGGGCCAAAATAAGTTATTGGGTTTGGTTTTCTCAAAAGCAGCCTAGACTCAGGCAGCAGGTGGTGTTTCAACCTCGTGTCCCAGAAATATCGAAATGTTGTTGGTCCTGCAACTGATCTCTCTTTGTTCTTGTTGGATTGCTGTCCTACGGTCTGTAAGAATAAAAGAATAGAGAGTGCAGCTATCATTAGGCCCACATTCGTGCACTGTGATCCTGTTCTGCACAAATGGCTCATTCGCTATATATAGTTTGGACATATCCAAACTAAAACCCAGCGCATCCCTCTGGGACTATACTGCCTCCGCCTATCTATGAATTAGGTAACCCAGAACACCTAAGGCTAACCGTTCGCGGTATCATTATCTGGAATTGTACACAGCTGATATAATTTATGATATAACCCGAGAAGCTTTCTATCACAAGGCTTATAAGATAATTGATTGTAAAACTTTTCTTACTCCGGGGAGGGTTGCAGGACCTACCAGTTGCTCGTACAAATATTTTAAAGTACGTACCGGTTTTTCTTTTTTTCTTTTCTTTTCCTTCCACGGCCACTGTTTTATTACGTTTCAATAGAGAACCGCAAATGAGTACACGATTCATAAGACTTCTTTCAGTGAGCTCATATTATTGTACCCAAATATCAAGCTTTTTGTGTAGCCAGACTTTTTCATTTGGTTCAAAACTGTTTTGTGATCAATCCTTATCCTATTATAATTCTCGGCTATGCCGTAATTACTAATATGCCGATCTTGCTCAACTTTTTCAAAACTGGCATTGTCTATATCCGTATGAGGGCGACCAGAGCGAGCTGCATCTTCGATATCAAAATTCATGGACTGCAAACGTTTGAAGCACATTTGTGATACTCTTACTAACTAACAATGCATTAAGGCCTCTACACACCAAAACCGCCGGCCCGCCTGCTTTGCCCGGGGATTCCACAAGGAAACGCTTTGCTACTCTACAACTTTACAAGTGCCGTCGTCGATGACGTTCCAACGGCTTCACATTCGTATGTACAATACTGGCAGTGTGCATGGCCGTGATCTACAACGTACAGATTCATGAAGACCGAGAATGTACGACGGCGACATAGGCGAGCACATTCTCGACATCTTTGGGGAAGATTCGACGCGGAACACATGCTCGGTGGCACGTGAACTAAGTGTGAACGATGTGCGCGTTTGGAGAGCCCTGAAAGATAATGATCAGCACACGTATCATTACCAGTACCAATACCAAGAGTTCAATGTCTTCTACCCAACGACTACGAGCCGATAATGGATTACTGTAGATAGTTACTCGATAAGGTTGAAGGAGATCCTGAGATTTTTAATCGCGTACTTTTCACGGATGAATTCTCTTTCCTGAGAACAGGTGTATATTTAACGCTCATAATGAACACGTATGGTCAACGACAAATCCGCATTCTTATAAACCAAGCCACTTTCAACACCGATGGAAAAATAATGTGTGCACGGGGATTATACGTGACAAAATTATTGGTCCGTATTTTCTTGACCAACACAATGAGCGGTAAAAACTACGGACGCTTTTTGCGAGAAGAACTAAGCGATGAACTTGACGAAATAAATCTAAACCTCGTTCGTCGCATGTGGTTTCAACACGATGGCACACCAACGTATTTCTAACTCTGCACTTTCGGGCTTCGTGCGCGCTGTTGCGCTACCTTTTTTCCTATATCAATAATATCTAATTTTTCACTTAAATCTTGCCGTTTCTCTATTACGAGCCTGAAATCAAAATTTGACATGTTTTGACATCGTTGTTTATCTGGTTGTCATGGCAATTTTTTATTCAAATTCGTTACCGGTCTGATGTTCTTACTTCAATACTTCCACAAAAATACTCTTTTCTTCTTGGCCATTTACGAAAATTTGCTTTTAATTTAAATAATTTCCCGTCGAACGCGGAACTCTCAAAAAAAGTATAAAAGCAGAACAATCGGCCAATAAACTCAGTCTCGCTTCAGCTTTCAAACTCGAAGCATCTCCTAAAGGCCTTATCCCGGAGCCGCACTGCCCCGGGATCCTGCAAGCCTCTGCCTCTGCCTCTGCCTTGCCTGAAGTCGCCGGATCCTGCAAGTCTCTGCCTCTGCCTTCGCCTGAAGTCGCCGGATCCTGCAAGTCTATCCCTCTGCCTTCGCCTGAAGTCACCGGAATCCTCCAAGCCTCTGCCTCTGCCTTCACCTGAAGTCGCCGGGATCCTGTAAGCCTCTGCCTTCACCGGAAGTCGCCGGGATCCTGCAAGCCTCTGCCTTCACCTGAAGTCGTCGCCTCGCCACGCCCACGCCTTCACCTACGCTGTGCGTGCTCGCTCCAGGCGCTGCGAGCGCTTACTCCAAGCGCTGAGAGCGCCTACTCAAAAGCGCTGCGTGTGCCTACTCCAGGCGCAGCGTGTGCCTACTCCGGGCGCTGCGTGTGCCTACTCCAGGCGTTGCGTGTACCTAGACCAGGCGCTGCGCGCCTACCACAGGCAAAGCCTGTGTATAATCTGTGAGCAGTGAATACCACCACCAAGCGCCGTGTGCCACTTTGGTCTTCGGGCTCCGCTTCAATACTCATCATCTTTATTATCCTTTTTTTAGAAATAATTGTAATTCACGTCACCCATCATCATCTTCATACTTCATTTTTTATATAAAACTGTAAATATCTTTTTAAATTTTAAATAAATTATTTGTTTTTGTTCTTTTTTATGTTGTTTTGTTGTTGTTAGGTTAGGTTCTTTTGTTCTTAATTGTCGCTTCACGACAAGCGTGGTTCTTCCCCGGTCGAGCCGACCCATTCGTGCTACAACCATAATATAGCTGCAGCATGGCTCTACTACGTACATAAACAAGATGATTCTAGGATTTCTTTAATTTCGATTGCACCCTGTTCCATTATGTAATTTGTTCTAAATGGCGGTAAGCGTTTGTGTTAATATTGATAGCTGTTACCTCCCGTGTAAATTACTTTCGGATGGATCTGTTTTTCGCATCACATGGTGAAATTAAATATCCGCCGTGAGTGACTTGTCTTACTCAAAAGAAGAATATTTTAATATGAGATACATCAGTTTGGGGAAATGTGACTGTAATTATGCAGAAGCACGAAGACTTTACGAGGAGCGCTTTGCTACTCTACAAATTTACAAGTGCCGTCGTCGATGACGTTCCAACGACTTCACATTCGTATGTACAATACTGGCAGTGTGCATGGCCGTGATCAACAACGTACAGATTCATGAAGACCGAGAATGTACGATGACGACATCGAGGAGCATATTGTCCACATGTTTGGGGAAGATTCGACGCGGAACACACGCTCGGTGGCACGTAAACTAGGTGTGAATTATCATCATTACCGTCGAGTTCAATGTCTTCTTCCCAACGACTACGAGCCGGTAATTGATTACTGTAGATAGTTACTCGATAAGGTTGAAGTAGATCCTGAGATT
Source organism: Parnassius mnemosyne (assembly GCA_963668995.1). Taxonomy (NCBI): domain Eukaryota; kingdom Metazoa; phylum Arthropoda; class Insecta; order Lepidoptera; family Papilionidae; genus Parnassius; species Parnassius mnemosyne. Next base: position 39,193,610 of record CAVLGL010000104.1, on the reverse strand, counting down.
TTGAATCGCGTACTTCTCACGGATGAATTCTCTTTCGGTAGAACAGGTGTGTATTTAACGCTCATAATGAACACGTATGGTCAACGACAAATTCGCATTCTTATAAACCAAGCCACTTTCAACACCGATGGAAAAATAATATGTGGGCGGGGATTATAGGTGACAAAATTATTGGTCCGTATTTTCTTGACCACACAATGAGCAGTGAAAACTACGGACGCTTTTTGTGGGAAGAACTAAGCGATGAACTTGACGAAATAAATCGAGACCTCGTTCGTCACATGTGGTTTCAACACGATGGCACACCAACGTATTTCTCCGGTTGTGTAAGAAATTTTTGGATACTGAATTCGGTGAAAGATGGATTGGCCGTGGTGGACCGACCAACTGGTCGCCGCGATCACCTGATCTCACACCTTAAGATTTTTATCACTGGGATACAATTAAGCAAACGTGTTATCGGTATTACACGTTCTGAAAACGTGTAATACCGAGGCGGAAATGCGTATACGAGTAGTCGCATCCTTTGAAAAAATAAATTCCGAAATATCTGTTGTTACGGCCCCCAGCTGCCCCGGCAAAGGTCGAATGGGCTAGGGCCCATAGAAGACTCCTCGACGAGCAGCCGAGGGTTCGGGCCCAATGGCCTATGGAGAGTTCTAAATTATTGGCAAATAAGTAAGCACAACTTACCGATTTCCGGAGATAGGGTTGACCACAGGTTACCAGTCAGGTGGTAAGTGATGTGTATGTAAGTAGTGTGTAGTAGTGTATATTAATGTAACCTGACATAACCGAGGAAGTCGGACCGCAGATCCACAGGCGCTGTTTTTCTCCCTCCAGTGATCGATCACCAATTGAAAACTTCTGATATTATTTTCTTGTTGTATAATGAGCAATGCTACACGCCAGATATCCTTTCATTAATTTACGATAGTCTTTATTTGATTCTACTCCTAGTCGCTTAGCTAGCTCAACATCTTCTTCAGTAATTTCATTCAAAAATGATAATGAATCACAAATACTATCATCATCTTCTTCGTGACGGTATGATGGTGTGGTGGAATTTATTATTTGAGTAGCCGAAGTGCAATTAAGCACAGCTACTTGTTTCAAAGGAACACAATTTCCTGTACTTAAGCGCCTAATTTCTAGATGTGCCAGCAGTTTTCTGTAGCAACTTTTGAACTGTCTGACTTTAGGGTTGTCATTAAAGCTACCTTGCATTCTAATACAAGAAAAAAATATTTCTAAATGATCCTGACTTAGTTTGTAGGTTGGCAGGTACATTAATTTTAGAAAATAAGGAGATTTATAAACTAAGTTAAACATGGCATTAAAAAAATTAAATCACGATTGCAGCACTTTGTAGTAGACTATGATCGTAAAACACATTTAAGAACCTTCTTAACCGTATTATAATCGGTCCAATTTTCAGAAAATGGTAACATAGTAAAAAATAAAAATCACGATTACAGTGCAACATAATGGACTATGGCCAAAAAATGCATAAAACCGCATTATAATCGATCGGGTAATTTTTCAGGAAAATTGTAGTAGAAAAGTGCACATAAACAACCTTAAGAGGTTGTTGGGCGAACATATATACCGTATTCGTGCCAACGTGGGTAAAAATAGCAATTTCCCAAATAACGGGTAATTTTCCCTATAAATAATTAACAACACTGATCACGTGACTCATGTTTTGTGTTCCAAAAATAGCACTTTAATTTAGGACATAAAATTATTAAATAAGTGATTATAATTATTGACTCACCTATGAAAGGTGATTCCTTGATGTTTTTTGATAAAACCACTATGATTTTTACAAAATTTAATGACGCAAGACGGCATATTGATTTTTGTTTTCACTTACAACTACTTCTCGGGGACGCCGTTTGTTGCGTAATGGCGGGCGCTAGACTTATTATTAGTGTCAATGTGTGCGTGACTTCTTGTACGTACAAGCGAGCTGACTTATTATGGGTGCCTCGCTGAGTTGTATAGCGAGATTCAGTCCGCCTTATTTATACGTCTATGACTTTGTCATAGATACTTCAGAAATAAAATATCGTAGAAAAGGAAATAAGATATTACGTGTGTCTAAAAAAATACAATGTGATTGAATAACAGTAAACCCTACCAAATTTTATCTGTTTGTAAAAAAAATTGACAAGAGAATTGTAATATCTACCATATTGAAAAAAGGAATATTTTTGACTGTCATCCTAAAATGTAAACGTATCGCTCATTGCTGCAAATGGGCCTTAACCATTGCAGGAAGGATTTGCCACCTACTTTGTGTAGGGACACGCTGCAAAATATGTTATGGCTTTTGTGAGTTTGACTAACTGCTATTAGACTGCTCCATTTGTCAATAATAGTAAGCGCAACTGCTGTTCATGTGGTTCCGGGTTCAACCCCAGACCGGGCCAAAATAAGTTATTGGGTTTGGTTTTCTCAAAAGCAGCCTAGACTCAGGCAGCAGGTGGTGTTTCAACCTCGTGTCCCAGAAATATCGAAATGTTGTTGGTCCTGCAACTGATCTCTCTTTGTTCTTGTTGGATTGCTGTCCTACGGTCTGTAAGAATAAAAGAATAGAGAGTGCAGCTATCATTAGGCCCACATTCGTGCACTGTGATCCTGTTCTGCACAAATGGCTCATTCGCTATATATAGTTTGGACATATCCAAACTAAAACCCAGCGCATCCCTCTGGGACTATACTGCCTCCGCCTATCTATGAATTAGGTAACCCAGAACACCTAAGGCTAACCGTTCGCGGTATCATTATCTGGAATTGTACACAGCTGATATAATTTATGATATAACCCGAGAAGCTTTCTATCACAAGGCTTATAAGATAATTGATTGTAAAACTTTTCTTACTCCGGGGAGGGTTGCAGGACCTACCAGTTGCTCGTACAAATATTTTAAAGTACGTACCGGTTTTTCTTTTTTTCTTTTCTTTTCCTTCCACGGCCACTATTTTATTACGTTTCAATAGAGAACCGCAAATGAGTACACGATTCATAAGACTTCTTTCAGTGAGCTCATATTATTGTACCCAAATATCAAGCTTTTTGTGTAGCCAGACTTTTTCATTTGGTTCAAAACTGTTTTGTGATCAATCCTTATCCTATTATAATTCTCGGCTATGCCGTAATTACTAATATGCCGATCTTGCTCAACTTTTTCAAAACTGGCATTGTCTATATCCGTATGAGGGCGACCAGAGCGAGCTGCATCTTCGATATCAAAATTCATGGACTGCAAACGTTTGAAGCACATTTGTGATACTCTTACTAACTAACAATGCATTAAGGCCTCTACACACCAAAACCGCCGGCCCGCCTGCTTTGCCCGGCGGGTTGATGCCGGCGGGTTAGGTTTGCAGCATGAGAGCATTGTAAGCCGGAAGGACCTTTGCCGGCGGCATGAGAGCCGCGACATTGTACCGTTCAGCAGTTAGTGATTACCGAGCTTACGGAGTGGCTGTGTGTATTTTTGATAGACCAGCGTAATTATAAATTAAATTTCGCAATTGACTGCATTATTAGACTTGATTTAAGTGATATTTGTATAAAACGCTAAAAATATGATCGATAACGATAGTTTGTTTGAAAGTTTAATAATTTGTATGCAAATCATTTGCTATGGTAAATATCTAGTTTTTTTCTCCCGGAAATAGTGGCTTGTTAAGTTTTTTTTTTTTTTTTTGAAAGCGCCGTAACGCTTCTGTCGCTTTTTGTGGTATGCGTGCACGTACACGCACTTGTTGATTGGATTTGATTTACCTATGTGTGTCTTACAATAACAAGCATGTGCATTCTCTCTACTTAATGATAAAATGAAACAAAACATGTGCAATATAATATAAATGCACTAATTCGACTGCAGAATAATAATAAATTCATACAAGATATTTATAATAATTCCTATAAGGTACTGCGCCTCATAAAGTCGACATAGTATTTCAAATTATAGTCAAAATAATTTTATTATTAATATAAAATTCAGATAAACTGATTGCATTTTCATTTTGTCGTATCTACACATTGATCCATAATCAAATTTCATAGTATTTATGAACACAATAACCGAAGATAATTAGATTGTCTTCTACAAGCGTTGTTGGGAAACTTCCCTAAAGCCCAAGAGATATCAAGAGCAAAGTTGATTATTAGGATCAAATTGAAATACTAATGAGCGGGAGTAATAAATATTTAGCACCTATTTTATATACTGAATTGGTTTAAATATTATACTATACGTTTAAAACAATTCTCAGTACTACTCTGTTACCTTGTAGATTTATCTTTGTATGAAAGATATTTTATGGTATTCAAAGCCAAAATATTTTTTATACAAGAGGGGGCAAACGAGCATACGGCTCACCTGATGGTAAGTGATTACCGCCGCCCATGAACAACTGCAACACCAGTGGAATTGCAGATGCGTTGCTGGTCTTTTAAAAAGGAGTACGCTCTTTTTACGAAGGTCCCTAGTCGCATCAGTCCGGAAAAAATCTCTGGTGGTAGTCGATTCCACAAGGAAGCGCTTTGCTACTCTACAACTTTACAAGTGCCGTCGTCGATGACGTTCCAACGGCTTCACATTCGTATGTACAATACTGGCAGTGTGCATGGCCGTGATCTACAACGTACAGATTCATGAAGACCGAGAATGTACGACGGCGACATAGGCGAGCACATTCTCGACATCTTTGGGGAAGATTCGACGCGGAACACATGCTCGGTGGCACGTGAACTAGGTGTGAACGATGTGCGCGTTTGGAGAGCCCTGAAAGATAATGATCAGCACACGTATCATTACCAGTACCAATACCAAGAGTTCAATGTCTTCTACCCAACGACTACGAGCCGATAATGGATTACTGTAGATAGTTACTCGATAAGGTTGAAGGAGATCCTGAGATTTTTAATCGCGTACTTTTCACGGATGAATTCTCTTTCCTGAGAACAGGTGTATATTTAACGCTCATAATGAACACGTATGGTCAACGACAAATCCGCATTCTTATAAACCAAGCCACTTTCAACACCGATGGAAAAATAATGTGTGCACGGGGATTATACGTGACAAAATTATTGGTCCGTATTTTCTTGACCAACACAATGAGCGGTAAAAACTACGGACGCTTTTTGCGAGAAGAACTAAGCGATGAACTTGACGAAATAAATCTAAACCTCGTTCGTCGCATGTGGTTTCAATACGATGGCACACCAATGCATTTTTTCCGTTTTATAAGAATATTTTGGATACTGAATTCGGTGAAAGATGGATTGGCCGTGGTGGACCGACCAACAGGAAGGCGCCATCACCCGATCTCACACCTTAAGATTAAACTATTAGTAGTTTAAATGTAAACAGTAAAACTATTAGTAGTTTACTAAACTACTAGTAAAACTACTAATAGTTTAAATGTAAACAGTAAAACTATTAGTAGTTTACTAAACTACTAGTAAAACTACTGATAGTTTAAATGTAAACAGTAAAACTATTAGTAGTTTTACTGTAAACTTGTTAAGCAGATTGGTGATTGTATTTACAACACACCTCAGACACTGTGCCTCGTTGTGAGGTCAAAATATATAAATTGTTGAATTTCCTAAAATTTGAAGATTCCAACATACAAGCTATGGTTTTAAGCAATTCAAGCCCTTTTCTTGTATACTTTACCAAGTTTTCTTATTTTTATATCTAAAAGTAGTAATACTTATTATTAACGAGCGGAATACATTCTCAACTTCCATATGGACAGCCGTGCGTGACGTTAAACGGTGGTCTTTTTTCTATGGGTTGAGAAAAAAATTCAGTCATAATTCGAACGCACGTATTCTTTAGCTGGAGATAACGAGATTATCTACGAAAAATAAATGAAGACACGAGTATCATTAATCTTTGTCTATACGTAATATCGTTGAGTGGGACAGGTAAAAAGTACTTTTCAGACTTATTTCAGAAAAGAGTCAATGTATAATATTATCGCGCATTCATTCACATTTTCTTTATATTTCAATATATCCTTCCATATAATTTTTAACTTTTATTAAAAAGGAAAGTGATATCAGAGTCTGGAATTATTATTAGAGTAACTTATTCGATGAAAGCTGCGTTGCTGATGTGTCTTACTTTAAGTTGTCAGTCACCACAGAGTTTACTTCACCAGAGGATGCCGCGTGTAGAGATGAAACACATGTCGTAATATCGACGGTGGTAGGTCTTTCCTAGTGTAGTGGTGTTGGTAATAGTTGTGCTGGGATTAGTAGTGACGAGGACAGTGTACGCAATTGAGGGAAGGCGGTAGGTGCTACTCAAACTACGTAAGACACCTCATTTTATTTTGGATACGGGATACAAGCAAATTAATTTTTATTAACAACTTTAATACTGTTGTGTTTCGTATGCTGTATGCAGAGAACCAGAAAACCTTTTACTGATAACGAGGCAATCCATCTTAGTGATCAGGGGTTACAATACATCTGCATTTTGATTCTTAATTGATGAATATTAGCCGCTGCATCCACTTACCATCAGGTGGACTGTGAACTCATTTTTTACCCTTATTATATTAAAAGACACTGTGTGGTGACGACATAAGTAATCCATCACCCTATTTTGTACCATTATTATCGTAAGAAGTGACTAAGTGAAACATCAAAAGTGCATGTATAACCTCTAGCTCGATAGATAGCGGTATTAATTTGTTATTTTCATTCACAAAGTGGTGGTAGAAAAACTAGCTCCCATTTTTACTTATCTATCTAGGATTTCATTTTAAAGAATGTCAGCAAGTTACTCTAAGTTATTAAAATTTTTCCTTTAAATATATAAGCGAGAAATTATTATCGTGTTTTCAAAAGCCATTGTCTGTAAATTATAATTAAAAAAAAGTTTTTAAGTTTGATACCTAAAATAACTACACTATTATATTGCTCAAAGAAATTTTATAAAAAAATAGGTCACCAATACCAAAGGGACGCGAGGACGGCGCCTCTGAGTGGTTATCCACATCTTTTACTCCCCATTTTCGTTGTTTGACACTCAATATAAATATTGAAATTTCATTAGCGAAAACAGAACAAAGAATATTGACGCAAAATATTTATAATGACTTTGAAAATATTAATATATTTACTTATTTTATTATTTAAACAACATGTATTTTGTTTTATTTTAGGTTTAGTTTGGTACATTATAATAAAAATATATAAATCGAGTTTTATTGACCTCAACGTTTTTTTTTTTTTCTATGAGCTTTAATAGGATGTTGGTAGTCCGTAACCTATAAAATATTATGTAGAGATGGATTAGTTACTTTTTTAATACTCTGAAGATATTTCAATGCGGGCTTTAAAAAAATGCCGATTTATTTTTTAGAATCAGCCTAGGTACAATGCTATGGAAATAACTGAAATAAACTAATCTAGCTGTCTCCACACTAGTAAGACTTCTCTAATCTTTTTACGGCATAAGCAATTCTTTCTCTGCTTGCTAGATTGTGCTAGTGTGTAACAGTAGAACCGAGAAAACTCAATTATTATTCCCCGTTTAGAATTTAGTTGTGTAAATTTTTAACATTTGGGCTTGTAAATTTTATATACCACATCACAACATCTTCCATCCTTCAGTTACCTTAAAAATTTTTTGTATGTTTTGCATACATGAGTAATGAGTCTTAAAAGATTCCTGTTTATTTATTTCATACATTATATCTTTTAATAATTCTTTAAATTATAAATTTGAAATATTATTATTTAACAACATTTGCTAATTTGTAATATGTTGGAAAAATAATTTTGCCTTATGAAATTTTTAATTTAAATTATTATCCTCTTTTGTAGGAAAATGCATATAAAACAAAGGTGATGTTTCCCCTTGGCGAATTAACTTGCGCTAATCAAACCAATCGACAATATTTTCAAGATCAAACCAAATGCGCACTTTGCGTCATTTGAGATACCTGATTCATACGTGTAGTCAATATTGCGTGGTGTCTGTGTGGCAAGTATACCACAACAGAACTCATGTTCAAAAATATTGCGTTTTTTATTACCATGATCACACAGCTTAACAAAAATCAGGCAGCGAAACAACATTTTCTTTAAAGTGGCATCATAGCTATGAATTCGAACTTCAGAGAGCACTAGAAAAGTGCAACTTTTTGGGTGAGGCGTATTTTTTACTTTTTTTGAATCGTGCAAAATTTGCAAAGAAAAATTAAACGATCAATCCAAATAACAGCAAAGAAAACTTATAAGCTTAAGATTACGGTTTGAAACCTACTGAGATACTCAGAGTCAAAAGCATAATATCTAATCTTACTTCTCTGGGGCAATTTTAGTAATCCCGGGCATGCGGCATAGTATAATATCGAAAGTACTCCACAAAGGGACGCCGTCACGTCTTATCTTGCCTCTCCGAACAGCTTTGAGCTACATTTAATTGTCAAAGTTGTAAGACAGTTAACCCTAATTGCACAATTTTTGTAATAAAGAATTGGAATAACCTCTTTTAGAAGTTCTATTTTATTAATTTCTAAACATAAAATATATAGAATAAAAAATAAGAAATATATACAACTCAAAAAAGAATTTATTTATATATAATAGTTATATTTCGTTAGATCTGACTTGAATAAATCGTTCCAAAGGAATTTTATATACGTATTAACTTTGGCTTCTCAATACATTTACAAAAATATAATGTAAGCACACAAAAATGAAATAGACGTGATAGCTCCGATGGTTAGCGCTCGCTGTAAATTTTCACAGTACGATCCCCGCTGGCACCAATAAAATTGTTAATTGTAATTTTAAGTGCTGATTCACCACGTGCTCGGCGTGAACGTAAACATCGTGAGAAAACCTGCATGTCTGAGAAATAAGAAAAAAATATTTCGAAGACATGTGAAGACATTGGGGCTGCGTGGTGGACATTTCTTTGCCCTACAACCCTCTCAAAAATGGTAGGAGGCCTGTGCCCAGCAGTGAGACGTATATAGGCTGTAATTTTACCTTTTGACCTTAACACAAAAATAAAAGTGGTTTTAAAAAAATTATGATATTCACTCTGTAAATACTAGTAGAAGATACAAGCAAGTAGTAACAGTTATTCAACTTCATAGTCACTAATTCCTTCTAGGGACATTAACAATAACTGAAATATTTCAAAATTTGAGCTCCGTCAAGTTTATTAAACAAAGATTGTATAAAAAGGGTTATTAAAATAGATAGCCCGACGATATTAAGCAGAGTGGGGCTATTGGCTCTGAAGCGTCTGGGCTATGATGTGAAGGGGACGGTGACATCGCGGCGGCGGTCGCGCCTTCTGTGGCGGCCGCCGGCGCGCAGCAGTTGCGGAGCTAACGTGCTCACTACTCGCGCTATACGGCTTATTGGAGATATTATGTTCGCCACATGATTACGAGACTGACTTATTTGCTGATAGATAGCTTTAGGCTACGATGTAATAAAGCCCTACTATTTTTGACAACCAATTTGACATATTGGAATATAATAATTTAATCTTAGGTTAGTTAATTTGACAATGACATTTTGCTTACTGTATTTGACATGTAATCTATTGGGCATGTATTTTTTAATCTATTTGGCATGTACTTTTTAAATTTTTAATTTATTTGGAGATGTATTTTTAATTTATTAGACCTTCTTGATATGTATCTTGTACTATTACTTATTATTTAAAACTGTAATTTGTAAATTAGCATGCTGGCGTTTTGGACATACTGTAAGCCATAATGTACACTGTTTTTAAATAAATATAAATAAGTAAATAAATTATAATATTGAGGAATTTAAGGATGATAATAACTCTTGGGATGAGGTGATTACTACCAAGCTATTTCTAATTTGTGTGGAACGGAAGAAATACATTTATATGTGGAAAATACTCACAAAAACTACAGAGAATAATTTATTAGAATATAAACGTGAAGTATTGGGAGAAGAAAGCTACATAAAGGTGTATCTAAAGGATGAGAAATAATGTAATCCTGACATTTGGCCAATAGGCGCCAAATACAGCGAATGGATGTAGTTTCTTAGATCAAGCAAGAACGCACAACTCACAGGGCAGCAATCGATGAATTAAGAGTGTAAATATTTTATATCAAAATGTAAGTTTCTGTTATCTTTACTCGAATTCTCTGGTTTGGATTTATTCGCCATCACGGAGACCGACTGCAAAGAATCGATTCATAATGCGGAGATTATAATACCCGACTATTTCATACTGCGATATGATCACGCCTATGGACGTAAGCAACTTGCAGTACTTCTAGTTGCTGTACAGAAGTTCGAGATAAGAGAAGTACCGATGTCCGGAGCTATAAATATAGATATTAATTTGTGCTACTATTTACATTCGAAACCGTTTTTTATTTACTTATTGTGTAGTATATATTCCATCACAGACTGCAGATAATGAGTAATGTTAATAATGTTAATATTAATGTTAAATCTGATAAAAGAAATATTTATTGAATATAAAAACAATGTTGTAATAGTCGGAGATTTTAATTTGTTTTCATGTATTATGTGCTTAATTTGTATAAATACTCTGTGGCCTTCTGTAAACATGTTCACTGTAATGCGGTCCAAAACTGTAGTGGTAGGTAGCTTGATCTTGTGTTGAGCGGGGACGACAACGTGTCGGTATGTGCGTGAGGTGAGGTCTTACAGCCCCTGTCACCATGAGGCCAGCATGCTGCAGACAGATCGACGACTATCCCGACCGTATCCCGACTCAGGTACCGTATAAGCAATGGGATTTCAATAAAGCTGGCTTTAATTATTTATATTATTTAATAATGAATATAGACTGGAGTGAAATATATATCGAACATGATCTCAAATAAATTTCAAGCATTTTTTAGCTCTACCCAACTAATGCCGAAGCACTCAGCAGGACCGGACGGTATACCACCGTTCATTTTTAGGGATTATCGTTTTGTTCTGGTGGAACTGTTTCTACATTTGTTTAATACCTGCAACGTAACTGCGACCTCTCTTAATATGTGGAAGCTTACTCATGTGCTGAAAGGTCGTAGAGGTCCGGAACCTAATAACTACAGATCTGTAGCAATATTGTGCTGACCAGCCAAGATATTTGAATCAGCCATTCACCACTGCTTGTATATGCGGGTAAAAACTCTGCTGTGTTCAGTTCTTGTCAGAGTACAACGAGGAACTTGCTGCATTTAATGTCACAAGTAGTCCCAGCAGTTGATGCAGGGATATACGTTGAAGTGGCCTATTTCGATTTTTGGAAGGCATTTGAAACGGTTCATAATGACATACTGATGGCGAAGTTGGCCGGAGTAGGCTGCACACTACACACATCGAAGCACCAGATAATTGCGAGACAGACGTCAGTACATTGAGTACGGCGGGCACTACTCTCAGTAGTACTTTACAAGGGGTCAGTCTAGGAAGAAATTTGGGTCCCCTCTTTTTATCACTATGATAAACAACTTACCGCAAGTGATCAAGAAATCATGGTGAGTTTTATTTGCTGATGACCTAAAATTTGTCATCGAAATAAAATATACCTTATACCATGCTTGACTGCAGCGGGATATAAATGGGAGTTTTTTTATAGGATATGGATAATGACAAACGAGCCTGCAGTCCACCTGATGTTAAGTGGTTTCTGTAGCCCATAGATATCTACATCTATCCTCAATTACAAATCAAAATGCAGATGCGTCGTCACCCGTGAGGACTAAGATGGAATGCCTCGGTTCCAGTAAACAGGGTCTCCGGTTCTTTACACTCATTATACGAAACACAGCAGCGTTAAGCTGCTGTTTTACGCTGGTATTCTGTAAGAGCGTGGTCCTTCCCCGGTCGAGCCGACCCATTCGTGCTACAACTATACCACTAATATAGTTGCAGCATGGCTCTACCACGTTTAGATCTTTTTTGCTCGATTTTTAGCTCTATCTAGTTTAGGGGTCATGAACAATAGAATAGAATAGAATAATCTTTTATTCAATATTGATTATTCCATAATTCTTATTGAAAGTCATTTTTATTTACCACTGGTTCGGAAAATACCTCTGTCCTGGGAAGAACCGGGAAGAAACCCAGCGGGACATTTTTTGGGACCAGCGGGAAGTGGCACCGAGACAATAAAATTTGGTTTAAGGAAAGCAAATGCTCCACGTTGTCATTTAGCCGACCTCGTGTTCCGCACCATCACCCGTACCACAAGGAGGGAGAGCAGCTACAGCGCGTCATGAAAATGAAAGATCTGGGTGTTTACTTCAAGTGATTTAACATTATCGTAATAAAGAACTGTTGTATGAAGAGATGGTAAAAAGTCATTTGGAGTGCAACTCTGTGATTTGTGCTCCAAATTAAGATCAGTATAAATCAATGTTCAAAAGTGTTCAAAACAAGTTTGCTAGATTTTTATACCACAAATTTTATGGGTGAGGTATATCCGGGTTATCCGTTACTGTATGCTACACTGTTTGTCCTCGGTATGGTAGGATACAGTACACTGGAAGGAAGAAGGGAAGTATCGCTGGCCACATACTTGTTAAAGGTGTTACGGCGTGTAGTTAACAACCTATCTATCATGTAGGAGATGAAGTTGTGCGTACATGATCGAAGTACCGAACGGCTATGACGAGTGTGACTGCTGGAACTGCCGCGCGTGATAATCAACCAATAGGTTAGCAATAACGCGTAATAACGCGAGGCGCCGCTCACCCACGCGCTACGTACTCGTAGGTATGCTCAATGTGATGGCTGATCGGATTCATTTATTCGGATGTTCTCTGAAAGACTTCACAAAGCCTACCTTGTTATTTCTATGTTTTAATTTATAGACTTATAATATCTAACATAACTAAAGTCTGACTTATCTATCGATTAGGGCAATCTTGAAATGATAGTAGTAAGTGGATATAATAAATAAATAAATAAATATTTGACTGTAAACTGTTCTTTTTAAATTTCAAGCTGGGTTTCTTGCTGGTTTATACCGGTACAAAGGTATTTACTAAACCAGTGGCAAATTAAACATAATAATGACTTTCAATAGGTAATAATAATTATGATCTTTATTAATTCCAATAAATCTATTTCTTTTCTTTTTCTATTAAATTGTACATTTTATTTGTAAGTAATGTTATAAATAATAATGTATATTACAAAGCATAGTATTCGCAATAAAAAATAAAATTATTTAATTTAACAAATTAATTCTAATAGAAAATAATATAGTCCTTTAAATTATTACCATATCCTGCATGAACTACTTTTATAGACTTCGTCAAATATAGTAAAAGCAATATTTTAGGTGCGAAAGCTCAGACTTATCTACACTTTCCGGTCGTTAAGCGAAGGGATACGGAATATTGAGCCTAATATTGTAACTTTTATCATTTACTTTCTATTACTTTATGAATAGAAAATGCACCCTGAAAATAGTTCTATATAAAAAATAATATTTAAATATTACATGTATTAAATTTATAAAAATATATATGTTATAATGTTCGTCTTCCAGATTCGTAATGAATGCGCAGCTTAGAAGTCCTGAGCCTTATCTCCGTCCCAAGCAAACTAATATAAAAGGAGCTAAAAGTTCTAGTTATGTTTCGTAGTGTCCTTATATGTCACATCGAATTAACTCTGAGTTACACTTCCTATCTTGTCATAATAAGCGTTTAATCTGGCAAGAATAAGATTCAACAGCTAGTCAACAGTGAGTTAGTATCCGTGTCATTTCGTTTAATTATGGCATCATAATAACTATATCGTGTGTCCTGCGCAATTAATAGTTCTGGGTAAACAATCGACTGTTGTTGAATGTAAGTTTGTTGGCTGATTCTGACTACGCTGGTAGTCAAAATCAGCCAGGGAATTATGAATGATAAAAAATCATTGGTTCTTCTTCTATAATTAGTGTCTCTTCAAGTATTCTCGAATATGGAGCTTTCTTGTATAGAGAGGCATCTTAGTCATCTAAGATGGAATAATTCTTTAACAATAAAAAAGGGTATTCGACCTATTTACTCATCATAAGAAAAGCAATATTACCCTGCTATTTCACACTGGTATTCTGTACGAGCGTCGTAATTTTCCGGTCGAGACCCTGGCCAATCGCTTAACACTGCAACGATAATACTGCTTCCTGTCTCCTGTCTGTGAGATTGGCTTCGATATTTTCTAAGGAATATTAATTATCAATTTCTAGGACCTAGTCTATTAATTAGCATTGTAGACAAAGCTGGTACTGCATTCTAAGCAAACGTATTAATAATTATATAAGGAATAAAAGTATACTACTTACAATTGAAATATTCAATTTACTAATATTTTAATTATAATTATCTCTTATATATTATGTGATAATTATAAAGATACATTAAAAAGTAAAATAGACGTAAATTAATGATTTAATTACCCCGTGTAGTGGCAGGAAAGAATACTCATTAACCCATGTCTTCCCGTTGGTGTCGTAAGAGGCGACAGAGGGAATCTGAGGCAGAGGATGGGCAGCAACATCTTTCTGATAATAGCAAAACAGCAATAAAAAAACTGCGGTTGCCAACCCGCTCGCCAAGCGTGGCAACTATGGCAATATATCCCTCATGAGAGTAACGAAGAGACGGCCCCCAGTCCCCGGCGTCCCCATAATTCCTGGCTATGGTGGCGACCATGGTAACGGCGGGGCAGAGGGTGCAAAGAATCTCCGGTGGAGGTTCGGTTGCCACCTACGACGACTCGACCTGGCACCTTATAACGCACGCACCCTGAGGACTGGCGAGAAGATCCTGGAGCTGGAAGAAGTGATAGACAAGTTGCGCTGGAATATCATAGGATTATCCGAGGTCCAAAGAGAGGGGGAGGACACGGTAATCCTTGAATCCGGCAACTTGTTCTATCACCGGGAGGGCGACCATCTGTCTCAAGGAGGTGTCGGATTTATCGTCCACAAGTCTCAGTTCTCAGTCTCGTTAACAACGTTGTAAAGATTGAGAGTGTATCGACGAGGGTTGCGTACCTTATACTCAGAATCACCAAACGGTATTCGCTTAAGGTCATACAGGTTTACGCACCAACCTCGGCACAACCCGATGAGGAGGTGGAGAAAATGTATGAGGATATCTCTAGAGCCATGCATTCCTCCAAAAACCACTATACGGCGTTAATGGGAGACTTCAACGCAAAACTAGACACAAGAGAGAACGATGAGCTGAAAGTAGCAAAATTCGGAATAGGGCAACAGAACCCAAGGGGCTAGTAACTGGCCGACTTCATGGAGAAAGAGGAACTCTTTATGATGAACTCTTTCTTCCAGAAGCGGCCTCAAAGGAAGTGGACCTAGTCGAGCCCCGGCCGTTCGACAAAAAATGAGATTGATTTCTTATATTTACGCGAACACTACACATTTTTAAATAAAACTAATTTTACGGATTTTATCGCGTATATTAACTTATTTTTATTTTTTTATTTTTATTTACATTTTTACGTCGGGAATATAAAAATAAAAAAATAAATAAATATAAGTTAATATACGCGATAAAATCCGTAAAATTAGTTTTATTAAAAAATGAGATTGACTTCATTATGACGCCCACACGACAACTGATCAGTGATGTCTCAGTGATCGCGAGTGTGAAAACCGGCAGAGATCACCGAATGGTGAGAGGCACACTGAACCTAAACGTTTAGTTGGAGAGGTCACGTCTTATGAAGTTAACGCTCCGTCCACTTCGTGCTATAATCCAAAGTCCCGAAACCTTTCAGCTCGAGCTTTTCAGTGCCTAGAATATTGCAATGCAGTAGACGATATGAATGACAAGCTCGTGGAAACTGTCCATGCGGTCGGAGCTAAGTTTTGCAAGACCCGCCGTAGAAGAACACAAAAACTCTCCGATTACACTCTTAATCTCATGTCTGTTAGACGGGATATGAAGCTGCAGTCTTCAGTGGATTTGACAGCATACAGGCAACTGAACGAACAGATCTCCAAATACATGCGGCAGGACTTACACAACTTCAATACTGCCCGTATTGAAGAAACAATCGAGCAGAACCAGGGCTCCAAAGACTTTGCTAGAGATCTGTCTGCCAGAAAGAGCCAACTGTCGATGCTGAAGACCGAATGTGGCAGCATCATTTCCGGGACACCTGAGATTTTGAGTGAGATTGAGAGGTTCAATAGGCAGCTGTACACATCATCGTTGGAGCCACACGCAAGTGTGAGTAACGATCCAAGAGCGACTCTTATCCGACATTATTCCGATGATATCCCGGACGTCAGTCTGAGCGAGATTAGAATGACTCTCCAGCACCGGAGTTAAAGTGGTATTACACCGGAGGCATGGAGCAGAAGTGCGGTGGTCTTGTTCTTCAAGAAAGGCGACAACGCTCTCTTGAAGAACTACAGACGGATTTCCCTTCTGAGCCGCGTCTATGTGCTGTTTTTGAGAGTCATTACGAATCGTCTCGCGCGCACACTTGACGACTTCCTGCCTCCCGAACAAGCCGGTTTCCGAAAATGCTTTAGCACCATAGACCACATACATACCTTTCGGCAAAGTGCACAGAAGTCCGAGGAGTACAATTTGCCTCTATGTCTGGCGTATGTGGACTATGAGAAAGCCTTTGATTCCGTCGAAATTCGGGCGGTGCTGCAATCCCTTCAGCGATGCCAAATTGACTGTCGGTATATCTAAGTGTTGAAGTGCTTGTACAGTAGGGCTACGATGGCTATCCGAGTACAGAACCAGAGTACGAGACCTATCCATTTTCAGAGAGGTATAAGACAAGGTGACGACGTCATATCCCCGAAACTCTTCGCCGCTGCATTGGAAGACGATTTCAAGCTACTGGACTGGAAAGGATGCGGTATTAACATCAATGGCGAGTACATCACTCACCTTCGATTTGCCGACGATATAGTCCTTATGGCAGAATCGCTGGAGGACCTAAGCACTATGCTCAATGAGCTCAATAGTGTTACCCAACGGATAGGTCTTAAAATGAACATGGACAAAACAAAGATCATGTCCATATCACGCCTATGCCGGTAGTTGTTGGGAGCACTAAGCTCGAAGTTGTTGACGAGTATGTTTACCTGGGACAAATAGTCCGACTAGGTAAGTCCAACTTCGACCGAGAGGTCAATCGACGGATTCAACTCGGTCGGGCAGCGTTCGGGAAATTACGGCACATCTTCTCTTCAGGTATACCTCAAAACTTGAAAACGAGACTGTACAACCAGTGCGTGCGTGTTGCCAGAGATGACCTATGGAACTGAGACGTGGTCTTTCACTGCTGGCCGGATGAGGAAGCTCAAGGTCGCTCAGCGAGCTATGGAGAGGGCTATGCTCGGAGTTTCTCTGCGTGATAAACTTAGAAATGTGGATATCCGCAGTAGAACCAGAGTGACTGATATAGCCCAACGGTTTAGTAAACTGAAGTGGCAATGCACCGGCCACATAGCTCGGAGAACCGACAACCGATGGGGAAAAGAAGGTTCTCGAGTGGCAGCCTCGTACCGGCAGGCGAAGTGTAGGGCGTCCTCCCACTAGATGGAGTGATGACCTGCCAAGATATGCAGGAAGTCGATGGATGCAGGTGGCTCAGGACCGTGCTTTTTGGCATTCGTTGGGGGAGGCCTATGTTCAGCAGTGGACTTGTGAAGGGCTGTAATGATGATGATGATGATGATGAATGATTTCATTACAATAGCAGTTTAATAAAAATAATTATTGAAAGGAGCTATAGTTGCCGGATTATTTTGAATGGCAAACGTACGATACGCCTTAGGTAATGAGTCTTTTATCTGTGAACTGAATCTGAACCAAGATCGTTGGGTCTGACCTGCGTATATATGGTAAATATGGACATATCAAAGCCTAAATATTTTAGTTTATCTCTGATCCAATGACTTAGCATTTGCGTAGAGGCTGGCCGGTTTGGTTTCTTAAACGTCAAAAATTATATTTAGTAAACTGAGAAATTTTTCCTAAATATGTATTTAGAGTTTGAGCTGGACAATTTACGGATTTTTCATCGAAATGAATAATGAATAATGTGGGCTGATTTCTTTAAACACAAGAGATAGATAGTAATTAGGTCGGGAATTTTTATAATAATTTTATCCATGTGTCGTACAATGTTTTTCATATTTATTATTACACTAGCGATCTTTCCCGGTTTCGCACGGGTGATCTCGACAAAAGCGCCATCTATCGAAATAATTGAAAGTCTAAACTCATTACGCATTACACGCAAAAAATCGGTCGAGCTGTTTTTGAGTTTTATCGAGACTAACGGACAGCTTTAGTGGTATTTTTCATTAGAGTCATGTGTATGTCTGTTTTCGGAAATGTGAAAAGAGAACACTATAGTAGTATATATAATTAAATTCAAAGGAAAACGATCACAACTCGTTAAGTTCATAATTCTACTTAGAATAAAGAAGTTAACGTATAAAATGCACATCGATTTGTAAAAATTTCGTTACAACTCCATTGAAAATAACGTAAAACTAGCTGCATTATAACTTTACAATATTATTGTAAACTGTAAAAAATTAACATTTTATGGTGAAAAGGACTTATATGCAGTACTAATATAGATTTACTTTTTCATTTGCAGGATAGGCAGGGAGGACCTTTCTTACTTACTTACTACTTTCACTTATTTTTTAGTTGGTAGTTATTGTAGGCCTCATTCAAAGTATTCATATAGTCATATAGCCTCATATAGTTTCATTCGTCATACTCTTGGTTTACGCGGGCGACCTCAGGATAATTTAGGGCAGTGGTAGTTTACGTAAAGGTTAGTAACGGTCATATATGTATATCTTAGGGTTCTCTTTCTACTTACTTGGCATGTGAATGATTTGATGTAAATTGTGTTATTTTCAATATCGATTTTTTTTGAATACCTCTTCCTATAAGTCTGATTTGACAATAAGTCCTTCAGTTACCATCTTTCCATATGGGCCCATTTTAGTCGTTATATCGGTCGAACGTCCAACTATGGTGACGGCTAACTACGGAACCCCACCTCTAGTTTTTAATTTTAAGATTCCCAACTATATTGTGAGTGGTGAATTCTAGACGTGATACTACCTGTGTTTAATAAGTTCCAGTTACTAATATAGAGAGCGAAGCACGAAGTATAATAATTATAAATAACACCATATCGTAATCAGGCGTGTGAACTTTTGCTTCCTTACTATTTCAAGTACACCAATTTTCCTATTTCGTAAAACAGATCAACTATTGGGAGCGCATATAATTCAATTCAAACTTATAAGTAACTAATAACTAATAAAACAAATAATAAGGAATCGTCTCTTATTTTTTTAAATTACTATATTTTGTATAGATGTTGTCTAAAGGAAAATTTATTATCACGATATTTTCCTTTTACATAAATTTTGTTTAAAGCCAAGTAAACAATAAATACAAGAGTATCGCAATTTACATTAAAGCCAAATAATATACACACAAATTAAAAGTAAACTCTATCTGTTTAGTACATTCACTCTGCAATTTGTTAGTTCATGAAAAAATTACAAAATAAAAAGCGGAAAGCAACCAGGTAGGAACTGATTGCAAGACAGTCGTGTAAAAATGTCAGAAAGGTGTTTTCATTTATATGGTACTATATTTTCTTTTTTACTAAAAATGGTACGCTTTACGTGCAAATTAAACGTGTTTAAGTTTTGTTCGGAATAAACGTCACTCCACATTAATAATTTCTTCTGTATCGTGCAGACGTATTATAATATAATATGTAAATTCTACATGGGCAAACATTCAGACCGGAAATAATTTGTACGCCATACTTGTTCAGTGCGGAAACCGAATGCGCTCCTCAATGCCGCAAGAAAATGCTTAGCCACTGAGCTACCAAGTCTATCAATTTTATTTATATCATGTTAGCATTACCGATTAAATTGTTATGTGTATTTATTGTATTGATTTATTTAAATTTCAGATTTTATATTTTTTAAAGTATAACTTACTGCCGCCCGGGGCCGATATAGCTAAAAATACCGCTCCCTCCATTTTCGCAAGTATGTTATACATTTAAATACTCTGTATATAAAAATCAATTACTGTCCGTTAGTCTCGCTAAAACTCGGAAGTGGCCGTACCAATTTTTGTGTTTGAGTGGGTTCCTGAATGATCTAAACGATTCATAATTGGACCTGGTAGGTGGCGCTGTTGTCGATATCCAGAAATCAAGTGTGCGAAGTCAGGGCGGATCGCTAGTTATTTTAAAATTGAAGTGCCTGTCTATAATATCGAAATAACTGCTTTTATTGGACTTATGGGATCATTTGGATGTATAATATTAAGACCTTTTTATATATTTTTTTGTTTATCTGTATGTTTTTCTCTCTGCTAGGCTAATCTTTGGAATGGCTAAACCGATTGTGATGAAATTTCACGAGCAGATAGAAAGCAATGCCGGGAGTGATCAACAAACTAAAAGATGAGAAGCAGCGTCATCCTAATAACAACTAGGAAAAGAAACTGCAGTTACAGACCCGCCTGGCAGGCATAGCAACTATGGCAAATATCGGCCCTTTGAGGCATTGTATGGAGAGGGCCATATCCAGCAGTGAACCTTGATAGTTTGTAATGAGTGCATGAAGGAATGAGAAAAAAAATAACAACAAAGATATCAATAGCCTTTTTGAGGAATAAGTGCTAGTGAAATTTAAGTATGCTTAAAAAATTTAAAACTTAAAATGGAACGTTAACCAATTTAAAAATAAACGTTTCATTATGGTTAATATGTGAGAGTCATGTGTCAACCATTACATTAAAGCGATAAAGGATAATGATACAGCTGGGACACGAAGACAGGTTCCCAATAAAAGGAATTGATGCAGATAAAACCTAATGTTCAAACAAGGCAACTGCTTACTGTGAGATATGGAATAGCCTGTACATTTAATGGCACTACCAATCCCTATTTGTTACTAAAAGACTAAGTAGCTTATTCGAAAAACGTTATAAATGTTTTTCTAGGCTTAAGTAAACTATCTTTCTTTCAGCTTAGCAATAGCAATTATAATTCCGTATTGTAATAAATAATCATGTCCTCCAGATCGAATTTCTTTCACGACGGCCAGTATCAACGGAGTAATAATACCCGAGTGTATGTGCAAGCACAAGTGCACTCTCTATTCCTTCACTCTCATATTCCTATGGAACGATAATCTGACATGATTGGAAGAGGTCAGGCGCAGGACCAACGGTTTTACGTGTTTTCCGAGGGTTTCACAACACCGACTTCCTGACTCTGGGGTACTATAAAAAAAAAGTTGAGATTTAATGATTTCTTATATTTACGCGAACACTACTCATTTAAATAAGACTAATTTTACGATTTGATCACGTATATTTACTTATTTTATATTTCCCACGTTTCGAGCACTTTACAGCACCCATGGTCACGGAGGGGGTGGGGGGCTGAGGTGTATGACGTCCCAATTTCATAGTTAACCACGGCTACCTCGCTAATTAGGATGTTTTTTGATTTTCAATAGCCTCGCGAATCATCCTTGGAAGGAATCAGTGTTTTTAACGAGTATTTGTGGTCTATCCAATATAATGTAGTGACGGGGTGGTTCTGTACGTTTTCACATACTGCAGACTTCCCGGATAGTCGATTCTGCACATCAGCTATGTGTTCTTTAACGGGAGTTTTTATGGATCATTTAGTTTGTCCTATATAACAGAGACCACATTCACAATCAAGCTTGTTCACTCCTGCATCTTGCAGAGGGACATTACACTTGACTGATGGTAAAACTGACTAATCTTCTTCGGCAGCTTGAAGTATGTTT
The DNA here is from genome assembly GCA_963668995.1 of Parnassius mnemosyne. NCBI lineage: Eukaryota > Metazoa > Arthropoda > Insecta > Lepidoptera > Papilionidae > Parnassius > Parnassius mnemosyne. The sequence continues at coordinate 39,171,720 of CAVLGL010000104.1, read as the reverse complement.
TAATGGAAGCACGCTTCAAGATGTAGCCAATCTTGTCAGTGACACCTCTGACATATGGCAGTACAGCAAGCACTCGCTCGAATGTGGCGGGCTTCACTCGTTCACTGTGGCGCAGGCGCGGGACCAAAGCTTATTGTCGTGCAAAACTTGCTTGACGTGTTGAAGCTCGGCAGCCAGGTGTTTACTATCAGATCCCTTGTGCTCTCTGAGACAAAGATTTACGAGAATCAGCGTTTAAATATCTATCTGTATGAGTCTTTTTCTATACACAGTGTGGCTCAAGGTGTTATCAGGATTCCGAATTACTAACACATCTAGAAAAGCTAAAGAATTATTTGCCTCTAACTCCATAGTGAACTGAATTTTAGAATTTAAGGAGTTAAGATGGTCTTAAAATGCAGTTACTTTATCTAAAGTTAGCATTGTGAAAGTGTCGTCTACGTACCGCTTGTAGAATCTTGGGTTTACGGTAGAAATAATCAGGGCTTTCTCCTCAAAGTCTTCCATGAATATATCATCGACAATGGGAGATACAGGTGAGCCCATCGCCACGCCATGTACTTGCTTGTAGAACTCTTCCTTCTACAATAGGTAGCCAGATGTAAGGCAGTGTCTGAGTAATACTGCATATTTTACGGGTATGTTGTTTTCCTCTAGCCTTCTAGCAACAATCGAGATGCAGTCTTCAACAGGTAAGCATGTGAACAGAGACTGCACATCAAAACTGATCATAGTTTCATTGTCTTTTTTTCTTTTCTTTTTTCTTTCTTTTTAACGTTACCCCCACACTAGGATTTTCTCTTGTGTCGTGGAGGCAGTTTACAAACATAAATTGCACGAGGACAAACATCCAGACCCGGAACAATTATTTGTAGGCCATACAAATACTTGATCCGTGCGGGATTCAAACCCGCATCCCACAGCGCAACAACTCATTGCTAAGCCACTGCGCCACGAAGCCGTCTGCCAGATGTAGGTCTTTAATCTCGCTGACAAAATGGTAGGAATGCTTTGTATGTGCTCTTGTATGTCCCAAGGGACATACGAAAGTACGCACAAAGTACGCACAAAGTACGCACATACAAAGTACACTCAAGATCGGCGAGAGTATTTCCGCTAAGTGTTGAGCCAATTTGTAGGTTGGTGAAACGGTTTGGCTAACTTTAGGACGTAGTTTAGCATTGGGCTTGTGTATTTTTGGTAACCCATACAACTTCGGTGGTTTGGCACACGTAGGTATTATCGATTTTAAGTTAAGATTTCATTTTTCGGAGTGTTTCTTTATGAGGTCGCTAGTTGTTTTAAGTGTGTTATTTGTTGGGTCGTTTTTAACCCTTTTATTTGTTTGCATCTTACAAAAGTGCTTGTATTTTAGAATTATAATCCAACGTATCCATGAATACCGTGGCATTCGATAATACTCTAATTGATGCATCATCTGGAGTTTGTTTTGCCAGATTTGACCGCGTTTTATCTATGATCCGCGTTTGTGGTCAGCGGTCAACGGTTCGTTCTCACGTTGTCACAGATGTTTGTCATTTAATTTGGTCATTAATTTTTGATATTTTACTATAAGTTCGTTTTTGAATTCGTTATATTTATTAATTTCTCGTTTATTTAACGTTTCAATGCAAACATTATAATCAAATGTCTTTAAAACTGCCTTTAAGTCACAGAATGATGTGTCTATGGATTTGTTTGTTTCATGTAGATCGGAGCGTTTTTGTTAGGTCACCGTTCGTTACATATTTTTACTTGCCTGATTTAAGATCTTAGCGCTTCCTCGAATGTCCTTTTAAGTGGATTTTTTGACACACGTGGGAATGATATCGTACACTTTGTATAAGGTGAAAAGCTGCTCCAGCGTGAAATAGCAACGCAATCTTGTCCTAGACATTTAGTTTCATTGCGGCTGCTTTGGCACTAGACTGAATGTATGTTAATCGCCCATAGTTAAAATTCGGAGAAATTGCAACCCCTCACAACTGAAAGTGTCAGTGTGCTATAAAAAAACATTCTTGAAAGTAGGGTGGTCTATAAAGGTAATTTTCAACATTTCAGTGTAAGGTAGAAAGCTAGAGTCACATACACGGTGACACACACACACACACGCGCGCACGCACACACGCACGCACGCACGCACGCATGCACGCAAACACGCACGCTCGCACACACGCCCACACGCACGAACGCACGCACGAACGCATGTACGCACGCATGCAAGCACGCACGCACGCACGCAGGCACGCTGGTACGCACGCACGCAGGCACACTGGCACGCACGCATGCACGCAAGCACGCACACATGCACAGGGTAAGCGCGTTTAAGTTTTGTCGAATCTCACGGGATCGGCATCGCACCCATCTGAGACTGCCTGCGGTGAGAGATTCGTAGGCTCAACAATCGCTCCTCTTTTGGACTGGATTTGATTCCGACCGGCGTGAGCCCCTCTACAACTGTGCTGTCATCTGCATTCCTATAGATACCGTACATAAGCATATCGTTAATAAGCAGTAGGAAGAGATTTGCGGAGAGAGCGAACATCTGAGGATCTTCTGCGTTTATCTCCATAGCATTGGACGAAGAGTCATCGACGACAACTCTGAAAGACCATTCATTTAAAAAGTACTTTACCCAGTCAATTAGGCTAAGAGATAAGCCGTACGTTTGAAGCTTGCCCAAAAGGCTAATAGTATACTAATTAAAACTAAAAGTATATTAATAATTACCTTATCGCGTATTCGTTTATGATAATAATCTTTAAATATAAATAAAATTTAAAGGTCTGTAATATCGGAACAAGTGGCTTCTGTTAAACTCAGTCAGTTATTTTTATGTAACTAAGACATGAATACACATTTTTAAAATTTTTGGTTATTTGTCTGTCTGTCTGGGCTAAACTACAAAATGGCTGACTGAATTGTAATATATCTTAACGAAGAAATAGAAAACAATTCCAGGAGTGATCTAAGCTATATTTATTTTCATCTAAAGATATTCAGATTCAGATTATTTATTTGCCACAATGTAGGTACAGGTATAAGACTAAGTGTTTCCGCTACATTCTACCTTACGGCATGCAAAGTCATAAAAACTAAAAGATACAATTCTGATAGCAAATTAATTAGTAATATGTAATTCATGTATAATGTAAATTCTCGTTTATGGTATTTAAAAGTATTTTTATACATATTTATCATTCAAAAAATATTTTAAACAATAGTAACATTTTTCTAATAATAATGCAGTTAGCTTAAATTTAAATATTCTTATAGGATGTTCTTTATAAGTGTCCGGAATTTTATTGTATATTATAGACCCCATTGACATAATATTTTTTCTAATTAGTACTGTTTTGTAATTCCCAGTATGTAATAAGTTTTTATACCGTGTTCTCATAGGACCCGAACGAGTTCTAATCTCGGCTTGTGACGGAAATAAATTTAAATTCGTTTTAACAAAAATTGCAACTTCCAAAATATACAAACACGGGAAGGTAAGTATTTTTAGTGACCTAAACACAGACTCACAGCTGTCTGTAGATGTTAGATTTGACATAGATCTTATGCAGCGTTTTTGGGCCTTGAATATCTCCTCCCTTTCACTACAATTGCCCCAAAATATTACTCCGAATCTTAAAATTGGCGCAACACGTCCATGATAAGCTGTCAGGAGTGTACTTTTGCTTAGTTTATGTGATAGGTAATACAGCACATACGCTAACTTGCTCAGTTTGTTACAAACGCCTTCGGAATGAGGTTTCCAAGTGAGCTTGCTGTCGACTAATATACCTAGGAATTTTGCAACATTAGTTGAGTCCACATTTTGTCCATTATAACTAATAATTACGCTAGGCGGGGGTGTCCGTTGGTAAAAGTGCATTACTTTTGTTTTTTTGAGATTAATAACTAAGTTATTAATGTCAAGCCATTTAATAATACTTTTTAATGTTCTATTAATCTCACCTTCATAATCGATTATATCATTACATTTTATTATGACCTTACTATCATCTGCAAATATTAATTGTTTATTTAGTTTTTTTTGAGAAATCGTAAAATTTATAAATTAAATTATCTTTGATGATTATCCTAACTTAATAACGCCACATTATTTAATTCTATTTGGGCGACACTGGAGCGGATTGCTAGTATAATACAACAGGGACTGTGTTGGGGTTTATAAACAACTTCAACTGCCAATGTTCAGTCAATAGCGCTATTTTTATTAAGAAAATTGTTTAAGTGTAAAGTTTTAGGAAAATAAAAAATAAAATCTTTTCAGAATCAACTTCAGGAGCAATTATATGTATCAATTTTTTTTTTACTTTTTAAAGTTTCATTATGTTTTATATAACACTTTTTGACTATAGTAGTATTATATTCCAAGTTGCTAATAGTAGTTACAAGAATTTAATATAATTTTAAAAGATTGATATAACATAATTGTAGAGGACTTTAAACCTCATAAGTCACATAACATTTTTCTTTTTTTTTTTGAAATTAGTAATCAGCAATATTAAAAATGGAGACTCATATATACTGCCTAGATTCATACGAACACACGCACGCGGAGTAAATGGCTTGAACTATTGATCGAAAAGGACACCAATGAGCGCAGATGATTTAGTAGTTTCAAAGCTTCGAATTCCTATTACGTGATAGGTGGACTGAATATTTGATTTTCATGTTAAACTTTTTTTTAGTTCTTTTTGCCAGACAAGTGGAACATCTTTCGAAAAATAAGAAATATACACTATCATATAAATCAATAAATTATCTAGTATTTTCATAGCTTACTAACAAATAAAATGTTGTTTAATTATGTCATTGATATAGTTAGCTACTATAAATGTAAGAAGGATATGACATCCAGGCGACTGGACGGCCGTAAATTAATTCCAAAAATGCGACTGAAACTTACACACTGGTGTGGTAGCATTTCAGTAAGTATTCCTCAAGGGAAGTATGGGTGAACTTTTCAAATTGTTCATGCCAGTTAGTTCATAATATTTTGAATAGCCTATATTATAATTATACGAGAAACACATATTATTTTTTTACAATACTAAGTTTTCACGTTGCAATAAACATTTTAATTGATCTTACCTCACCGACACAATTAAATGTGTCGAGTTTAGGCGTGGTCCATAAACGGAATTTTCAACATTTCAATGTAAGGCAGAAAGATAGAGCCACGTACATGGCGAGGGAGCGATCTTTAGATCGACTTCCAAGCATTTTTTGGATCACTTTTATATACGATTCATTGCATCAAATGTTCAAAGCATCTACTACAAAATAAAAACGTTTTGTATATGGTATAGCTCCATAACTATGTACACACACATACGCACGCACGCACGCACGCACGCACGCATTATTATTATTGTTAATTCATAAGAGCTATTAGTTTTCTAGAGCCCTAAGCATCTATCTAACAGCATTCAGTGTATTTATATTGTTCATATGCTCACTTATGCAATTCCAATAGCCAAAAGTTATTTAATGGGTTTTATGTCAATAAAGATAATATAAATTAATAAGTACCTATGTGTAGTTTAAGCAATGAACACTTTTGATTGTTGATGGCGCAATTTTTATTAAAATCATATCACACTTTGATATGATTTTAATAAAAATTGCGCCATCAGAACAAGTAGTAAAATTTTATATTTACCAAATACCGAAAATATGAACTAAATAGGTACAACTAATTGGTCATCTGTTTAATATTTCGTTGCACACTGGGCAAACTACAAGAGAACAACAACATGTTTGGGTATGGAATATAATCTGCTTGTTTATTTTGTTTAACGAACGAAAATATCAGTATCACTAACTTTTAAAAAAGATATTTCTAGAAGACGAATCTAATAATAATAAAATATAATGATTTTTTATATTTACGCGAACACTACACATTCAATAAAACTACTTTTTAAGGATTTTATCGCGTTTAATTAAGTTATTTTATATTCCTGACGTTTCGGTTGCTTTCCAGCAACCGTGGTCACGGGGGACTGAGGTGATTGACGTCCCGATGTCAAAGTTAACCCGGAGTACCTTCAGCTTTTTAATTATTAATTTTGGTCCGATCTACGCAGAATGAACTAACTGTGTCTTGAAGTCTTGCAGTGATATGCTTGGGTTTAGTTTTAATTTTATGAATTACAGGATCCCAAGCAGGTGGTAGTACCCAGCCTCCCTCTCTATTGAAATTAGGATTTTTTTAATTTCAATAGCCTCACGTATCATCCTTGGCAGGAATCGATGTTCTTTCGCGAGAACTTGTGGTTTATCAAATCTAATGTAATGGCGGGGGCCATCTAGGATATGATCACAAACTGCAGACTTCCCGGAACGTTGGTGCTTCACGTCATCTATGTGTTCTTTTACGCGGGTTTTTATTGATCGTTTCTCGGTCTCTCATATATAGGGCAAACAAAACGATAAAATTAAAACTAAGCCCAAGCATACAACTGCAAGACTTCAAGACACAGTTAGTTCATTCTGCGTAAATCGGACCAAAATTAATAATTAAAAAGCTGAATGTACCCATGGTTAACTTTGACATCGGGACGTCAATCACCTCAGTCCCCCGTGACCACGGTTGCTGGAAAGCAACCGAAACGTCGGGAATATAAAATAACTTAATTAAACGCGATAAAATCCGTAAAAGTAGTTTTATTCAATAATAAAATATTATAAGATAAATGAAAGCGTGATTGCATGATCAATATACGAGACGAGACGAGTTGTGAAACTACTTATATTATGCTAGCTTTGAAAGGAACTTCTTGTGTTTACCAGATATAATTATTAAACTGTAACAAGTATAAAGCTTATTACGTGCATAAGTTTATTTAAAATTAATGTTTACTGACTATTTTAATTTAAAATTTGAATAACAATGTTATAGTACAGATAAATAGGATGTTTGTAAGTGAACAATTCATTTGTCACAAACTGCCCTGCAGTTTGGGGAATCTTGTAAGTATCAGATGATACAACCGACTGTGTTAATTTAAAAATATTTTGTTGTATTACTTTATGTACATAATATTTGATTTATATTATGTTGAACTTAATCTTCTCTTTAAATAAAATAATAAAATATTAAATTTTTATTTAAAAAAAATGCTTTTAAAGTTACAGCGAGGTTCGACCCCCGGCGGCACCAATGAAATTGTTAATTGCAATTTTAAGTGCTGATTTACCACGTGCTTGGCGGTTAAATATGAATCTTACAATAACCTAAAAACAAACTAAAAGCGATTATCTAGTAGTTTTCTCCGGTATTATAAGTTAAATTAGTGCACTGTTGAATAATTAATACAATAAAATAAAGTTGCAGGTACATTCAGCATTTATAAGTACTTTAAGATCAATGGAAAATCCTTTTCGTAGTTCCGGCCAAATATATTGCCTGTCTGGGCACAGATGCGGTATACTCGTATATACCACTTTTACATGTATTGATTTATTGTGAGTATACAACGCAAATACCATTAAGGTTATACTAAGGGATAATATTATGTGATATAACAATTTCTTCGTTAGATTCACTCATTTTGGCGGAGAGAAAAACAGTTAAAAGTAGCGGGAAAGTGTTTTTTCTTTTTTTTTTCTTTTTTTTAATGTCCTTAATGTATTGTTATAAAACCAGCCAGATACAAACAGCACAACCAATGAGAATTTTCTTTAATCAAACAATATATGAAGAAACTTTTATCCCCGAGCTATTACTTTTTTATTTAATATAGAAGTGAATGTTTAAGCCTGCTACAGTTTTTCAAATCATCCAGGGTTGACTGGTAGATAATGCTATAAGGCATTAAGTTCGTACTTTATATCCTTTATTGTAAGGTGTATAATGACGGTTAAATAAATAAAACGTATTATGCTAGTATCGACAGCACTTAATGAGTTTAATGGAGTTAAAAGCAACCAACGTTGTTTAATTTGCAAAGAGATCATTAATTGAAGAAGCGGGTACTGTTACACGAAAAAAGATAGGGAATAAAATGGGAAATTATTAAACAAGCGAAAAAAATATTTGGTGAGGCTGATTGGACGTCTGGACAGTAATTTGTTATTTTTGTGAAAAATTTACTGAACTGCCTGCTAATTTTGATAAATAAAAAAGGCTAGTGATAAGTAATATGCACTTATCTTTAGTCTTTTTTTAAAATATTCACCAAGATATTTGTAGATGAGGTTTTGCTTTATTGATCGCCTAATTTTAAAGTAAAATGCAATAATTTAATTAAAAGATTAGCCAATTGAATATAATGTGAGACATTATTTTGTTAATCAAAGAGAAATAGTTCTCTCTAACAATATCGTTTTGCTCATTTTCAATTGTAAATATATTGTAATGAATGAAAAAATCTATTTACCTCCATGTCTGAGTAATAAAAAAAATATTTTGAAGGCATGTTTTAAAGTCCACCAGCACGCCCGAGGGCAGCGCAATAGAAGCTTTGTCGCCCTTGAACCTTTCTCAAAAATGGGAGGCCCAGCAGTACGACATGAATACTATAATTTTCTTATTTCATATTTGTATATAAAATAAAATTATTGTATTTTAAAAATATGTATTTCCTCTTCTTATTCAAGTATTAAATTAAAGTCAAATAGTGTAAGGGGGAGTATTTCAAAACGTTCTTCAAATTTAATCTTGCAAATCATTCTGGTAATTTACGCTATGGCAGCAGTGGTGCTTAAAAATATAAAAAGAAGAAGAATATTTAGCTTACTAGCCCTTTTTATTTGCTTGTAAATTCATATCTAAATCTATCATGCAATTGATAACTACTGATTATTCTGGAATTGGCGTTGTGGCTAAAAGTGAATCAAAGGGACATCATTTTAACGGGTAAATAATTGTTTAGACTTAAAATACCCAGACCTCTGACTGTGTCAAAAGTGAGAAAAGGCTTGTACTGCGATCGTCAATTCGTCTGTCACGCGTGACGATTATGGAAAATGGGAAAATTAACAAATCAACGAATTTTCCATAAATCGTCACGGCAATTGTGGATTTTAAGTTGTTGACGATAATATTAAGTGCGTAATAATAATATTAAGTAAGTAATATACAAATTATTAGTCTAAGGAGCACTGTAATAAGAGATCCTGTTATTGTTTATCCGCCTGCTAAACGCTACGATTACGGGAAACCCTGCATCACATAATTTGTATTTATCCCACTAATTACAAGTGATTATAGAAGTTATTAAAATTTCGTTTCATTTGGAAAGTTTATAAAAATATAAGCATCCAACTGCAAGTTTTAGCATGTAAATATTATTTTTCATATTGAACAAAAAAAAAAAAACAGTTTTAGGTAGTATATTTTTATTTGAGGACAAGACGGTGAGTAACTCTACTCTAGTGCCTGTCTGACATCTATGTACTCACGTAGTGACTAATTTGAGCTGCATTGTTCCTTGGTAGCTTCCTCGCTTTTTTGAAACATTCACAGTAAATTTTTATTGACACAAATTTATGAACTTCAAGTTAATAAAACCTAGTTTCATTGTCACATTGTATATTTTACCAATATTTAATTCAAACCAATGATAAGCCAATAAAAAGCTAAAGGCACAGGCCTTTTTTGTGTGAGTTTTTGGAGCAAGGAAATTATTAATAGTGCTGCCCTAATACGTTTTGATGGACTTCACTTGTCTATTGTTTCCTCTCGGTTTCATTCACCACCGAGTATCTGGTAAATCAGCACTTAAAATTATTGCATTTATCATATTCTTTGGTGCTGGTGGGGAAAAATCTAAGGTTGCTATATCTCACTTAATAATATCCAATGTTGACTAAAATTACTAAACGTAGTCCACTCGTGAATATATTTAAAAATAATGTCTATTTATTTTTGTGTAGAAATCTGTTATATTTTTATTGTTTAGAAAATTTTATAATCGTTAAAATTATCTTATGATTTAATTGGCTCAAAAGTCGCAGATCACTGTTTGACTACGAGTACGGTGAAAAATCAAAGTAGTAGTTTAATTCTTTCGTTTTCTCAACATAATTGACATTGTATTACATTACAAGACTATTGCTAGACACAGCTCTCCTGGAAAGAATATCTAAAGAACGATTTTAAATCACATCTATTCATTATTTCACCGCATGTATTTGTGTTCTCTTTATCTATTTAGGGTCTTTGTTCCCGAGCAGATATGTCAGCCCCATCATACCTTAATCTCACTGACACAATTGCGCATGCATCATTAGGCAATGCTGCTCCACTGCACTGCTCCCCGGTGCGCTTTTTGATACGAGATTGTCATTTTCGATCAATCTTTCTTTCATAAACTGATTGATTCTACGAACTACATATAGTATGGCCGACTCTTTATTACTTCAGTTTACTGATGCGCTGATTGCACTGCATATATTCGTTTCTGATTTCTGTCTTACAAAAAAACTTTATTTTTTTTATTTAATTTCACTTCTAACTAATACTCAGAATTTATTAAAAATCAAACTTACGTAACCTTCACAGAATTGACACATTCAAATGTAGTCGAAGAACGTTACTTGATATACTTTAGAGTATTTTATGAATAAAATTGTTAATTTTTAGCGTAAATAAGGATCTAACAGTAAAAAAGTAAAAAATATAATGATCTCATTACGAGAGCTTCGCGGCAATTAAACTTAAAATACAGTCCTCGGAGACAATGAATCCTTGGGCTCGTTTCTCGGCGCGTTGCCGACTTTTTTTCTCTACTCGTGCCGCAACCCTCTACCTCCACAATCTAATTACAGCAGTATATAACTCATTCTGTCACAGGTACAAATTCATGCACCTGGTATATTTCACATATATTTAATTGATCAATATACACATATTATATTGAATAGTTAAATTAAATGTTTGTAACACAAATCATATTTTTAAAAACGGCAATTTTAAAATCGAAATATATCTATACATACTTTATATAATTTGTTTAAACTATTGTGACTTGTGTAACCTTCTTCCTTACTCATATAATTTTGCCATTATGTGATAAAAGATGTTAACCTTTTCCGTGAATGTCATAAAAACATTAAGGAAATTTCCTACTAGGTCTTGTAATTTCCGAAAGATTGACGGTATCTTCAGCATCAGAAAGCTCAGTCAAAGATGCGACACGAAATTGTTTTTCTTTATTTTATAGAATAAGTGTAACAAACGAGCACACAATTCACCTAATGGTAAGTGGATGCTGTAGGCCATAGACACCTACATTTGTCCTCAATTAAGAATCAAAATACATTGTATTTTGTGTATACCCTTGTCAACTCTGAGGACTGAGATGGAATGCCTCGATTTCAGTGAAAAGGGTATCAGGTACTCTACACTAATTATACGAAACACAAACATTAAGCTGCTATTTTACGCTGGTATTCTGTGAGAGCGTCGTTCTTCTCCGGTCGAGCGGACCCATTCGTACCATAACCATAATAGCTGCAGCGTGGCTCTACCACGTACAAAACTCCGAAAGAAAACTTACCGAAGCTGTCTGCAACCATAGATATTCAAAGATATACGAATATAACTAAGATTTTATTTTCAATGGACAAGTTTTGCCACACATGCTTATCATGAATTACAATCGTTTCGATTGATTTTTTTATTTCTACTAGCCATTGCGCAAAAATATATCAAATGAGAAATAAATAGGTCTGGTACGAAATGTTGGCTTACTCAACTACAAGTAATTCACTTCATTAATCAACATCACGTTTAACGCCAACGAGAATAACCTACTTCATGGATATTATATATTATATGATATTAAATGGATTGATATATATTAGTTTAGAAAAGGCGCACAACTTTGCATTCTTCTAAAATGTGCATTGCATTTTTGCAGGAAAAGAAAATTAATTTGCTATGCTTAAACTACACGTGAAAGTAATGTTTGCAAATAGTTTAGAAAACTGTGTATAAAATAAGTTAAGAAAATAAAAACTATTTTTTTAGAAAGCTTTTTCAGGCTTGGTGCTCTACCATTGCAGAACCTCAATTTTCAGATTAACTATTCATGATTTCTTAACAAATATAGAGAATTCTAAATAAAACACCATTAAATCGGGTAAATTTTGTTTTATTCAAGATACAAACATAGACAAGACTAACATTATTTTGATAAACAGGTTCTCGTGAAATAAAGAAAATATTCACTGAACTTGAAGAAAGTCATTAAGTTAGCAAACAGATTTTATATTGCAGTGAAAAACGAAATTCTAAAATATAATATATTCAATAAATATGTAGTTTTAGCAAAAGCATATAGTGCTTTGGATAGCAATAATTTAACTAGAATCACGATAAGAGAACACGTGGTTCGTTAATGGCCTTTGTTCTCGATAAAATCTAATTTATTACTTTGTGAATAATCCAGTATGGCTAATGTAAAATATTACAAGTTTAAAATTTTACTTTCGTTAACGAATTTTAAAAGCCGTGGTTTACAAAATAATTAAATCTACATTTTTTTTCTTATTGATGTTTTACTAATCACCAACTGATTTAATGATAAATTTATGGCTATATTTTGCATCACGGTGTGTTAAATTACACATTAGAACTTTTTTTGTGGCGTCTTAATCTAAAAGGGATGAACTTTAAGTACATACACAAACATAAGGTCAGCTATACAAGAATATTATATCCCTAATAACGTGATTCAAATGCGTTAGTCTTACCTTAGAATATCATGCAAATTATTTAATTTTCTTCTTCTTTCTCAGTCCGTAAATTTTACTATGGAGCTCTTTTTATTGGATCCTTCAATTTTGAATTTGCCTTAATTGGCTATCGCAGTACGAGACGTCTTGTGATTGTGACACTGCTGCCTGCCGCTCGTCTGAGGTAACATATCTGATGATGGTATTCTATCGATAACCATACAATATCTCTGGGATTTCCCACTGTCGCCCCTAACGATACTCATGGTACGAAATGACGTGATAGAATATCTTACGCTGTTACCACACGGCCACATTAATAATTTACAAATTATTGAAGAACTAAAATTCAGATAATCAGCAAGTTTCATAAATATTTTATCTATCTATTTTTACAAACAATAATAATGTAAATTGCGGATGTCTGTACTTACTGTACTGTTATTGTACTGTCGTACACATGATCTTTGTTTTGTCCATGTTTATCTTAAAACCTATCTGTTAGAAAACACAATTGAGGTCAATGAGCGTAGTGCTTAGGTCCTCCAGTGATTCTACCATAAGGACTATATCGTCGGCAAATCGCCGTTGATGTAATTACCGTATACTTTCCAGTCCAGTAGCTTGAAAACGTCTTCTAATGCAGCGGTGAAGAGTGTCGAGAATATTACGTCAGCGTGTAACAGGGTAATGGACTAATTTACGCCGCCACTACACGGCAAACAAATTATCGTTCCCTGTTTATCATTGAAGTTTACAATGCAATACCAAAATCTGCGTTACTTACTTTTATTTTTAATAAAATATTGTATTAAAAATAAATGTTATACTCTAGGTGTTTAATATGCACTTGATCGGTTTTAAGAAGAAATTACTCTTTGTAAGTATTAAAAAAATCTACTCTAATACTGCTTGAGTTAGAACTGTAGTGTAGTGTAAACTATAATCAATAATGCCCAAAGTAAAAATAAAATAATATAATCAACAAAATAAACGAGTTACTAACAAACGTTGTATACGAACGAAGTCACGGGCACAGTTAGTTTTATATAAAAGAAGTAATATTTATACGTGGTAGAGCCATGCTGCAGCTATATTATGGTTGTAGCACGAATGGGTCGGCTCGAACGGGGAAGGACCACGCTCTCACAGAAAACCAGCGTAAAATAGCAGCTTAACGCTGCTGTGTTTCGTATGGTGAGTGTAGAGAACCGGAGACCCTTTTTACTGGCAAAGAGGCATTCCATCTTGGTTCTCACGGGTGACAACGCATCTGCATCTTGAGTTTTTATTGAGGATAGATGTAGATGTCTATGGGTCACAGTAACCACTTACCATCAGGTGGATTGTGTGCTCGTTTGTCACCCGATCCTACATAATACATAATACATAAACACTCACGCCTGTCACCCAGAGGGGTAGGCAGAGACTACGGACTTCCATTTGGCGCGATCCTGACACACCTCTCTCGCCTCTTTCACATCCATATATCTACGCATACACGCTCGTCGGTTAAGGATACTCCTAATCTGGCCCATTTTCAATGTATCGCCGATCTGGTCGATAAACCTTCGTCTAGGGCGTCCCTTCCCGACCCTGCCGTTCACTTCTGCAACATAAATTTGCTTTGTCACTCTTTCCTCGTTCATTCTTTCTACGTGACCAAATCACCCGATCCTATAAAAAAAAAGTAAAAGTTACTGCTATTTTAGTTTTGGTCAAATGCCAAAGAAGCGTCAATTGTTTGTGGTACTAATCTTTATAATATATAAACATTACCTGTCACATTGTTTGCCCACGATAAACTCTAAAACCAATTAACCGATTTTAATTAGTAAATATGTATTGCTTGCTCCAACTTGATTGATAGGATAGTTTCATCCCGATAAGTGACCCTCAATATTTTTATTACGAATTTAAATTTATTTTAAAGGACGAAGGTTTGTCAGAAATTTCAGAACAAAGTCTGCCTGGGCAGATATAAATATATTTATACGACGACAAGCCAATGAAACAAATTAACGAAATAAATGTTTTTGCGTTACCCTTTAAACAGAGTAAATTAGGGTTTTCAGAGTTTAATAAATAATTTCTTTTATCAGGGTTACTTCATAAATTACCGGAATTTTGCCGGAATTTTAAGTGGTATCGGGTAACTAATCTATTGCTACTTTAAATTCTTAGGTGGCACAACGAAGAAAACTTTATTGAAGTTCATAACCGTATTTAGACTTTGAAAGTAAGGTGTTCCTTCATTTATGTTATATCTTGGCATAATTTAGATCCTTATTTATTTAAAACCAGCGATCCGCCACGGCTTGATTTCTGTATCTCAA
Source organism: Parnassius mnemosyne (assembly GCA_963668995.1). Lineage (NCBI taxonomy): Eukaryota > Metazoa > Arthropoda > Insecta > Lepidoptera > Papilionidae > Parnassius > Parnassius mnemosyne. The sequence goes on along the minus strand of CAVLGL010000104.1, from coordinate 39,156,679 downwards.
CAACAGCGCCACCTACCGGGTCTAATTGTGAATCTAAACTATCCAGAACCCACTCAAATACATACAATAATTTCATCAAAATAGGTCCAGCCATTATCAAGTTTTTTCGAGACTAACGGACAGACTAATTGACTTTTGTATATAGGGATAATATAATTATTTTGAAGTTAAAGTTTTAGTAAAATGAGGTGATGGATTCTCTATTACTACCAACACACAAAGTAATATTTATTTCATTTCAATGAATGTTAACATTTTTTGTCTATTGAACGGAACAAAGTAAGATTTTGACGTTAATTTGAAACTGCAGTTGCCCGCCTGCCAAGCGGGGCGACTGTGGCAAAAAGCCTCCAATGAGGCAATCTTTGAGGAAGGCCTATATTCAGCAGTGCACTTTTTTCTTTTTCTCGAGTGTCACACTAGGATTTTCTCCTAGGATTATGGGGGCAATTGATATACATAAAATTCACAAGGACAAACATCGAGAATTCCGTGCGGGATTCTAACCCACGGCCCTCAACGTTGCAACTCATTGCTCAGACGTGGAAAATTTGCCCATACCACCCTGAGTAGGTAGACCAGTGAGTTAATAATTTAACGGTGGTAGAGCCACGCAGCAGTTTTTGCTGTTGCATGTATGGGCCGGCTCGAGCCGGGTTGGTACCACGACCTCACAGAATACCGGCGTGAAGTAGCAGCTCTGCTTCTGCGTTTCGTCTGGTGAGTGCAGGTGGCCGGAGGCCCAATTCCCCCCCCCCCCCCCCATCAACATGGTAGCGGAATTACACGATGAAATACCCCAGGAGGGTACCAGTACCCCTGGAGAATCCCTCGCTGAGCATCCACGACCATGTTATTCCGATCCTGAGCGTGGGTACTCAGGCTGCCCCGCGTATTCTGGGGGGGGGGACAAAATTCCGCTCAAAAGCATAACTGCTAGTGGCAAACTGAGCAAGAACACCAAGGCGACCCCTGCCACGCTATCCGTGAATTTCTGCAACATCAGGGGACTTCACTCTAACCTAAACGCCGTCCACTACCATCTCGAGACGGCGAAGCCGGCTCTTTCTGACCGAGACGCAGGTTTCCTCTCCGGCTGATATTTCGTATCTCTCCTACCCGGGGTACAAATTGGAGCATTCCTTTGTGCCTCGGGCTGGAGTTTGCGTGTATGTCAGAGAGGACATCTGTTCTCGACGCCTCGGCAGTCTTGAAGGTTCGGACCTGTCCATCCTTTGGTTACGCGTAGACAGCGACGACCATCCGCGCGTCTACGGGTGCCTCTATAGGTCCCATAGCGGTAATGCCAAAACAGACCGACTCATCGACCACGTCCAAATGGCTACAGATTCCTTGCTACAACAGGTCCCATCCGCAGAGATCGTGATCCTTGGCGATTTTAACGCCCACCATGCCGAATGGCTCGGTTTACGTCTAACCGATCATGCGGGGAGATCTGTTTATGACTTTGCCTTGGCATATGGTCTGACACAACTGGTTACTTCGCCTACGCGGATTCCAGATGTGGAGGATCATACACCTTCCCTGTTGGACCTTCTGCTGACCTCTCATCCGGACGGATATCTGGTTTCCGTCGATGCCCCTCTCGGCTCTTCGGACCATTGTCTGATCCGGAGTGTGGTACCACTCACGCTCCCTTCGCGGTTGCGTTCTGCAGGTTGCCGCCGTGTTTGGCATTACAGGTCGGCGGATTGGGACGAAATGCGGTCTTTCTTTGCATCCTACCCATGGGGGCGGGTTTGCTTCTTGCCGGACGATCCCAGCGCTGTTGCTGACTCTGTCACTGATGTGGTGCTACAGGGAATGGAACTATTTATTCCATCATCTATTAATGAATATATACTAATATTAATAAATTATCATCAGCCTATCAAAGCATACACCTAAACATATTTGTCATTGTTGTCACGCTTGGCAGGAAGATGCTGTTCTCTATCTCTTATTTTATGTCCCGCCTTCGCTTTTTTCGACAACAACAGAATGATCAGGGGTAGTGGCTTTATTATTAATAAATAAAATTGAAGTGTTTGTATGAAATGTCAAAATAACAGCTTTTTATTAAATGTATATGAAGGTAGATACGGTACTTATAACATAAAAACAATTAAAAAAAATGTTTTCTCTGTCCGTCTGTCTGTCTGTTTGTTGCAGCTAATCTCTGAAACGGCTGAACCGATTTTGACGGGACTTTCACTGGCAGATAGCTGATGTTATAGGGAGTAACATAGACTACTTTTATTTTAGAAAATAATGAGGGTTCTACGTGAAAAAGATATTGTAATAAATCGTTATAAATTCCACGCGGGAGAAGTCACAGGGAGAAGCTAGTATTTTAATAAATCTTTACGAAGACGTTTTTGAAATAACTATATGCACAAGTTTTACAATTCATTTTAAAAATACACTGTTTTACAGTTTCATTAACTTAACAGGGCCTTTTTTAACACGATTTTATTAGCTTCGCCTATATAGTTAGTCGGGTCATAAGTTCTGTCAAAACCTTATTTAAATTTTTTGAATACTGGTTAGATTAACTTCGCCAATTTTAAAAATATATCGTTTGACGAAAATAAAAAAGACATTAATTTTAATTCATTTTCAAATATGGAGTGGTCGAAGAAAGAAGATAAACCAGCGGTTATCGCGTTTCCACCGCTGTGGTTACGCGCCAAAAGAGATTTTCAATATTCTAAAAAAAATTAAAATAACCCTACGATTTGTTGATCGCACTATCAAATGATTCACTGAAGATTCACGATCGTAAGAGGACCGGCCGACCTCGTACAGTTAGGACACTCGCGATCATCAAAGCAGTGAACAAAAAATCTTAGCTCTTCAGATGGGCCTAAGCAAAACCACGGTCAAAAGAGTGATCAATGAAGACCTAAGACTACGAGCTTATCTTAAGAAGACCGGACATTTTTTGAACGAGCGTTTGAAAAAAATTAGGCTGGAGAGATCCCGCGCTTTTTTACGACGGTATGTGGGAAAAAAATGCCGCGAAATTTTATTTTCGGACAAAAAATTTTTTATCATCGAAGAAAGGTATAATAAACAAAATGATAAGGTGCATTTCCACAGCAGTGAAGAAGCCAGCACGCGTATCCCGAGGGTTCAACGAGGACATTATCCTTCGTCACTCATAGTTTGGCTTGCAGTCTCATATTCAGGCTTAACTGAGGTGTTTTTCTGTGAAAAAGGTGTAAAAACCAGTGCCGAGGTGTACCAAAATACCGTCGTAATAAATATAGTGGAACCTCTTTTTCAAACAATGTTCAAAAACAGACATTGGATTTTCCAACAGGACTCTGCACCAGCTCATAGGGCACGAAGCCCGCAAAACTGGTTGTCCGCCCGTGGAATTTTATCGGACATGAAGACTCTTCAGGTCCAGATTTAAACTCGCTGGGTTACAAGATATGGCAACATTTGGATGAGAAAGTCTGCGATAAATCTCATCAGAATTTGGAATCTGTCTGAGCATGTTTGGCTAAAGCAGCGGCAGAAATATATATGAATGTAGTGCGTGCTGCGATTGATGATTGGCCGCGTCGATTAAAGGCATGTATTCAAAATAGATGAGGGCATTTTGAATAATGTAAATAAAATTATATTCTAAATTAAATTACCTTTCATATAATATATAATGTCTATATAATTATCAAAAAGTGTATCATTGATTTTATAAAAAGTTTTTGACAGAACTTATGACCTGACTAAACATATCTATGTGTCGGAGCGTCTATAAAATACCCGGTTGGATCGAGGTAGAATGGAAGGTATATCAAGAAACCCCCTCTTATGTCTGTAGTATAAAGTTCACTGTAGGTGCCGTGCGCGAGAGTTCGCTCAAGTAATTCAACGAGTGTGGTCACTCTACTAGTGGTGCTAAGATAGTGTTGTGGTTCTGTTCGTTGTTGTAATTCCTCTAGTGCAGACAAGGAGGATTGATGTTGCTGAGAGGCTACCCTGTGTTACATTGAGATAAGTTGTGTTGCTGTTGCTGTACATATTTTGGTGTTATCATGTAATTACGTACCTCACGTTACACTTGTGTGTAATTGTGGCGGAGACGTGTTACGGTGTGGTCGAACTGTAATTTCACTATACTGAATGTATAGTGCGTTACGTTGTCTTATTACTGATAATGATTAATTGCGTAAGCACGAGAGCAAGTTGAACATCTGCTCTCACACTTTTTATTTTTAACAGTTAACGCTAACGGTGGTAGAGCCCCGCAGCAGTTTTTGCTGTTGCACGTATGGGCCGGCTCGAGCCGGGTTGGTACCACGACCTCACAGAATACCGGCGTGAAGTAGAGGCTCTGCTTCTGCGTTTCGTCTGGTGAGTGCAGGTGGCCGGAGGCCCAATCCCCCCCCCCATTACATAGTAGCGGAATTAGACAATAGACTACCCCAGGAGGGTACCAGTACCCCTGGAGAATCCCTCACTGAGCATCCACGACCATGTTATTCCAATCCTGAGCGTGGGTGCTCAGGCTGCCCCGCGTATTCTGGGGGGGGGGGGGGGGGGGCAAAATTCCGCTCAAAAACGAAACTGCTCGGGGCAAACTGAGCAACAATACCAAGGCGACCCCTGCCACGCTATCCGTGAATTTCTGCAACATCAGGGGACTTCACTCTAACCTAAACGCCGTCCACTACCATCTCGAGACGGCGAAGCCGGCCTTGCTCTTTCTGACCGAGACGCAGGTTTCCTCTCCGGCTGATATTTCGTATCTCTCCTACCCGGGGTACAAATTGGAGCACTCCTTTGTGCCTCGGGCTGGAGTTTGCGTGTATATCAGAGAGGACATCTGTTCTCGACGCCTCGGCAGTCTTGAAGGTTTGGACCTGTCCATCCTTTGGCTACGCGTAGACAGCAACGACCATCCGCGCGTCTACGGGTGCCTCTATAGGTCCCATAGCGGTAATGCCGAAACAGACCGACTCATCGACCACGTCCAAATGGCTACAGATTCCTTGCTACAACAGGTCCCATTCGCAGAGATCGTGAACCTTGGCGATTTTAACGCCCACCATGCCGAATGGCTCGGTTCACGTTTAACCGATCATGCGGGGAGATCTGTTGATGACTTTGCCTTGGCATGTGGTCTGACACAACTGGTTACTTCGCCTACGCGGATTCCAGATGTGGAGGATCATACACCTTCCCTGTTGAACCTTCTGCTGACCTCTCATCCGGACGGATATCAGGTTTCCGTCGATGCCCCTCTCGGCTCTTCGGACCATTGTCTGATCCGGAGTATGGTGCCACTCACGCTCCCTTCGCGGTTGCGTTCTGCAGGTTGCCGCCGTGTTTGGCATTACAGGTCGGCGGATTGGGACGGAATGCGGTCTTTCTTTGCATCCTACCCATGGGGGCGGGTTTGCTTTTCGCCGGATGATCCCAGCGCCGTTGCTGACTTTGTCACTGATGTGGTGCTACAGGGAATGGAACTATTTATTCCATCATCTGTGGTACCCATCGGAGGCAGATCTCAGCCTTGGTTTGGTCGCTCCTGTAAGACTGCATTGCGCAGTAAGCAGGAGTGTTATCAAGCCTGGGCTGCGGCTTCGGTGACTCGGGATGTAAACACCAGCCTACTTAAAAAGAAGTATAACTTCGCCTCCAGGTCCTTCAAAAGAGTTATTGCCAAGGCAAAGTCAGAGCACATAGGCAGAATTGGCGAGAAACTAGTTCGCCTTCCTTCGCGAACCTGTGCATTCTGGTCTCTCGCCAAGGCTGTCCAAGGGAAGCCATCACTACCATCTCTGCACAGGGAGGACGACTCACTGGCCCAAGACGCAAAAGACAAAGCCGACCTTTTAAGCTCCCTTTTTGCGTCCAACTCGACTCTTGATGACGGGGGGAAAATACCGCCGACCATCCCGCGGTGTGAGTGCTCCATGCCGGATGTGCTATTCTCACAGCGCTCAGTTCGCAAAGCACTTCTCTCCCTGGGCATCCAGAAGTCGAGTGGGCCTGACGGAATCCCCCCAATTGTGCTGAGGACGTGTGCTCCGGAGTTGGCACCGGTCCTAACGCGTCTTTTCCGGTACTCCTACTCCCAAGGCGTAGTCCCGAATTCATGGAAGACAGCTTTTGTCCACCCGGTCCCTAAAATAGGCGACCGCTCAGACCCGTCCAACTATAGGCCTATCGCAATCACCTCATTGTTCTCCAAAATAATGGAATCCATTATTAACTGCCAGCTCATCCGGTACCTTGAGGATCACCAGCTGATTAGTGACCGCCAATACGGTTTTCGTCGGTGTCGATCAGCTGGTGATCTTCTGGTCTACCTGACCCATAGATGGGCGGAGGCAGTTGAGTCCAAGGGGGAGGCGTTGGCCGTTAGTCTGGACATTGCGAAGGCCTTCGATCGGGTTTGGCACAAAGCGCTTCTTTCGAAGCTCCCTTCCTATGGGCTTCCCGAGAAATTGTGCAATTGGATCACCAGCTTTCTTGCAGATAGGAGCATCTAGGTTGTTGTAGACGGTGCATGTTCTGACTACAAGCCTATTAACGCTGGTGTTCCACAAGGCTGTGTGCTATCACCAACGCTGTTTCTTCTGCATATCAATGATATGTTGCTAACTGGTAACATTCATTGCTATGCGGATGACAGCACTGGTGATGCTCTATACACCGGCCGGGCCAATATTTCTCGGAAAAACGTCGCCGAGTACCGGAACAAACTTGTGTCTGAAGTCGAGTCTTTGCTGGACAAAGTCTCGGATTGGGGGCGACTAAATCTAGTCCAGTTTAATCCTCAGAACACACAAGTTTGCGCGTTTACCGCTAAAAAGAACCCCTTTGTCGTATCTCCTCAGTTTGAAGGCACTCCTCTTCTTGCCTCAGCCAGTATCGGTATCCTCGGAGTCGACATATCGAGTGACGTGCAGTTTCGTGGTCACTTGGAAGAGAAGGCCAAATTGGCCTCTAAAAAGCTTAGCGTGCTTAGCAGAGCGGGACAGTATTTCATGCCGGCACACCGCCTGCAACTTTACAAGGCGCAGGTTCGGCCTCACATGGAATACTGTTCCCATCTCTGGGCAGGGGCTCCCCAGTGCCAGCTCCTTCAACTTGACCGCATCCAGCGCAGAGCGGCTCGAATCGTCGACGACCGAGCCCTTTCCGATCGGCTCGATTCATTGGCACTGCGAAGAGATGTTGCATCTCTTTGCATTTTCTTTCGCATCTACCATGGGGAGTGCTCTGAGGAATTGTTCGGATTAATCCCAGCCGCCAAATTTCATGAACGCACATCGCGGCAGAACTCCCGATACCATCCACATCATCTGGATGATTGGCGGTCCACCACTGTGCGATTTAGAAGATGTTTTCTTCCTCGCACGACTTCCTTGTGGAATCGATTACCATCAGCGATTTTTCCGGACCGATACGACTTAGGGACCTTCAAGAAAAGAGCCTACTCCTTTTTAAAAGGCCGGCAACGCATCTGAAATTCCCCTGGTGTTGCGGTTGTTCGTGGGCGGCGGTAGTCACTTACCATCAGGTGAGCCGCATGCTCGTTTGCCCCCTCTCCTATAAAAAAAAATATCCTGATGTATTTCCGAGATCAAAATTGGGATCTCCTCTTGAATTCTCCGACATCAGAAGTTGGATCTCCTGTTGTCATTTCCGATATCAGAAGTGGGATAAAGTCCCTGTTATCGTCCACATATAACCTTCGAATACGCGCCTCGCGTAATGTTTTCATGTTAAATGTCTTAATGATGTTTTTTGTATTATTTACGACTTTGACGTACTATTAAAGTGTAGAGTAAAAGTTAAAAGTGAAATGTTTTAAGCCAAAAGTAAAATCTTTTTGTTCGGTTTATAATAAAAAGTACCCGCTAGTACTTTCATTATTTCTTAAGTCGAAAGAAATGTTGAAGGTATTCTAAATGAGTTATACTTTGCATTCAGTGGAAGTTTAACTTGCTCAAGTTATGTTATAATTTGATACACGAGGTGTGATTTACATAGGCTAGTTTTAAAATTCAAAATGTTAAAACGATCTACCGACAAAAGGAATATATTTACTTTAACGTGCTATGAATTAAAAACACCAAGTAGTATTTTTGTGTTCTAATGTGTTGATAAGTGTTACAGTTTACTGCGAGTATTACGTAGTCGATAAAATTGGGATTTGATGTTGAGGGCTTCGTGGAAGATGTGGTGCTGTGGCATTCGCTCTTGAGTGGAAATATGCTGTAGGATTATGACGCCGCGGACATTTTATTTGCCGCTGTTACCGATCACCGTTTGATACAACATGAGTAAAGTAAATTTATCCTAAACATTGTCTTAAAAAAATATTTTGTAAGAATAAGTGTTTACATTTTTAATTGGTTGCGAAAAATGCCGGAAAACCAAAGAATAACTGATGAAAGTTAAGTAGAGCAAATTAGTTCTGACATTGAAGAGAGTATTAAAGTTTACATGAGGATCGAACCATACCAGAGGTTGTCGTGTAGCTGCAGCTCAGTATATGGTGCCCTGGAAAGATGAATTGTGTCCTGAGAGTACTGCTGCATTTTTTTTAAACAAAGTTCCTACTGAATCTTTTTAATGTTTTCTTCTGTGTTACAGTAGCACGTATGATGTGACTACATGTGCGCGAGTTTGAGGTGAGTGTATGTGCCTTGCTGGTCGAAACGGACTGTCGGGTCCAGCTATAACACTGCCTGGTTTCGGCAGACGCGTATACACAGGCGCCGTCCCGGCCGTGCCTCGGAAGTCTTACACTATGTGTGCGCCGAAGTCGTACACTGTGTGCGGGGAAGTCTTATACTCTGTATGCGCGGAAGTCGTGTTCTCTGAACATGCGTCAGGGTCTGTCCTGGCAGGCGCTATCCTGGTTCACGTTTTTAACGTGGTTCACGTGGTTAACGTGGGATCTCGCAAGATCAAGTACGAGTATGTGTGAGATACTTCGTATGGAGATGTATGAATACTTGTGAAAGCGAAGTGCTTTATTATAGTTCACGGTATGAGAGCGTATTTCTGTTTGAGGGCCTCGTATGTGTGATGGATGAGAGAATAGGCAACTGTGTATGTTGTCCTGATAATTAACAACTTGTTTTTCACGCAGATCACGATGACTGCAACCTCGATGATGCCTTTGTACCCTCAGGTGCTCCTGCTGCTCCCGTTGACGCTTGGAGTGCGTGCAGTGTCTCGCTGGCGATGGTGAGATGCGACGGCTCGCTGTGCGAGTGCGGCACGCCCTGTGCTGTTGTTTTGACCTTGTGAGCTTGCTTCATGGCAGCTAACTATGGCGTGTGCTGCTTTGTTTTAATAGCCACGTGCGATTGCCTTATGCCTGCCGCAGAGGCGAGCAGTGAGCGACGTGTTGACGTTTGCTATGTGAGCAATCCTAACGGTATGCTAATGAATACTGGTGAGTCGTACCCATTTTATTATGATTCTGGGCCGAATTACCCTCTCATCAAAGATGGTGCTGAGGCAAAAGTTTAGATACTATCGTAAATTCAACCGGATGCGGTCATGTTAGTGTGCAAAGTACCCCACAAATACCCCCATGATCATGTGAGGAAGATCCCCGATCACCAAGTTCCTCGAGAATTAGATGTCATTGTTGATGACATTGGTAGTGAGACCAAATTTGATTAAGAATGGCTTGTATACTCATACTCAAAACCTTAGACCGCACCTCATGAGTAACATGTGGCGATGGGTCTGTAGGAAATCGTTGGTGCGATTTCTCTGTGTTGGTGCACAGAGCGCTTCATGTGTTGTAGCACATATTGCGTTAGAGTTTCGAAAATCGTTGGTGCGATTCTTGTCTGTGTTGGTGCATATTTGGCGGCAGATATGTAGGGAATCGTTGGTGCGATTCTGGCATATGTGGCGGCAGATGTGTTGTAGCATATTTGGCGGTGGATATGTGGAGAATCGTTGGTGCAATTCTGGCATATGTAACGGCAGATATGTAAAGAATCATTGGTGCGATTGTGGCCTATGCTGGTGCACAGAGCCCCTTATGTATTGTAGCATATATGACGGCAGATATGTGGAGAATCGTTGGTGCGATTCTGGCATATGTGACGGCGGATATGTAAAGAATCGTTGGTGCGATTCTGGCCTGTGTTGATGCACAGATTTCAATAAAAGTTTCACGAGTTGAATATGCATTGCTTATGAATTGTAAAGAGTAATAAATTGTTAAAATTACTGTGTTGGAACTTGTTGATCGGACCTTCCACGATAAATCATGTTGTGCAGGAAGCACTGTGTAAGAAGCCTTAATAACAAGGCATTGTCAATTATGACAGTTGACTATTGTACTTAGACTTGGGAGAAGTAAAGTACCATTTGGAATCGACATTGTTTCTATTGGCAGAATAGCTGAGCTAGATTAATCTCTGAGCATATTATGTCCACAGGCACTGCAACCGAGGACGGGTGGCCGTGTCGTGGATTGATGGTGCTATAGTGCAACAAGCAGCGCCATCTATCAATTTGTTTTACGAACTAATAATATGTACCTGCTCATGTCAGGATGGACGAGCGGACGAATTAGTGACTAAATAGTGTTTGTTACAGGAATGCATTAAGACACACGCCCGAGGACGGTCGTACGTCAGGATCGCCGTGTCGGAGCGTCTATAAAATACCCGGTTGGATCGAGGTAGAATGGAGGGTATATCGAGAAACCCCTCTTGTGTCTGTAGTATAAAGTTCACTGTAGATGCCGTGCGCGAGAGTTCGCTCAAGTCATTCAACGAGTGTGGTCACTCTACTAGTGGTGCTAAGATAGTGTTGTGGTTCTGTTCGTTGTTGTAATTCCTCTAGTGCAGACAAGGAGGATTGGTGTTGCTGAGAGGCTGCCCTGTGTTACATTGAGATAAGTTGTGTTGCTGTTGCTGTACATATTTTGGTGTTATCATGTAATTACGTACCTCACGTTACACTTGTGTGTAATTGTGGCGGAGACGTGTTACGGTGTGGTCGAACTGTAATTTCACTATACTGAATGTATAGTGCGTTACGTTGTCTTATTACTGATAATGATTAATTGCGTAAGCACGAAAGCAAGTTCAACATCCGCTCTCACACTTTTTATTTTTAACAGTTAACGCTATCCTGATGTATTTCCGAGATCAAAATTGGGATCTCCTCTTGAATTCTCCGACATCAGAAGTTGGATCTCCTGTTGTCATTTCCGATATATATATCTTTGTAATTTTCACCATTTTGCAGGCGGCGGAATGACTTGAAGATTGGACCGATGTTAATACAATAATTAAATAACCTTTTCTTATTATCCGGAGCAGGATCACCCTGATAATTCTCTCTAGAATCTTTACAGCTCATGACCAAAGCGTGTTTTTAAATTTTCTTAAATTTTATTTTTATTATTTTATAAAAAATTAATATTCGAAGTATCAGTCATTGTCAATGCTTTTGCTATTAATTGTAAGTTTATAGATGTTCCTTCTATAGAAACTCTGGGGGTGGGATGCAATGAATTCTTAAGCCCTTTTAGTTTTTATCCTGCAAAACGTTATTCAAATTCCAAAAGAACACCAATAAAAGCCATCAGTAGCAAGTACGGTAGATAAAACAGAGTTTTTAGTCGTAGCCCCTAAAAAGTAGTAAGTCAGTAAATTGTACTAGAGATAATTCTATGACAAGCAGTAAAGTACCGTAAACAGATAATGATGAAGAGGTAGAATGTAAAAATCGAACTTTAAACTAGATAGTATCGGAAAATGTTCTTGCTTTATATATTATAAGATTAATCGTACTATTTATTCTCTGAGAGTTAGGATATATTTAATTTGACAAATCTTTGTACAACAAGGCAGTTTAATTAGTAGCTCCTTCGTTATGAAATAAAATTAATTTGGAGAAAAGAAGTACTTAATAATGAATAATATTTTCTCAAAAATATATTTTGCTTTAGTCACTTCATAATTATTTTGTGCGCTTTAATTAATTCTAAAACATTTAATATGCTTAGAAAACTGTGATAACGATAAGTAATAACTTTTAATTTTTTCTTGTTCATACAAATAATACAAAAAAGTTATTACTTTCGCTATCACTTATATTATTGCCCTTATCTTTCGATTTTACTTTATAAAATCCAATAAGTAACATAAATAACTAGCACCCGCCTGGAGCGTAGTTAGACGCTACTAATTTTGAGTAATTTAGGTTTGAGATAGTCATTAAATGAAACATGTACTAGCAATGCTATTAACATTAAGATTATTTTCTTTAAAGACTCCTGTTAAGCCTAAAATGCTTGTGTTAGGAGTGACGACCTTTTGAGTTCGCGGTCAGCACCTACTATTGCTTCAAATAATTTATTTTATCAATTATACGATTAAAAAATATCTAAGTATTTTGGATAATATGTAGCCTAGATCACTCCTGGCACTGATCTCTATCTTTTCGTGCAGTTTCATCATAATTGTTTCAGCCACTCCGAAGATTAGTTCGGACAGACAGGCAGACAGAAAAAAAATTAAAATGATGATTTATTTATTATTAGCAAATAACCTCCAGAGCACAATAAAAGGAAGTTATTTCGATACTACTGACATACAATTTTTATGTTGTATGGATTAAGTACATATTATTAATAATACATAGATAATATTGTAAAGTTAAAAAAGTAAGATTAAAGTTACTTGTACGTCCGTACTGTGAACATATGAATGTTAAATAAATGTGTTTTATTTGCAAACTGTTTTTTTAACTAAATAAAACCTAAAAAATAGACAAAAGATTTGATGAAAGTATTTTCTCCAAGTACGTAGGAGTATTTCTTATTGGACAAGGTCGGATAATTTATAACGTGTTTATTCCATCATCTGTCGGGTGCCTCAAGATTTTCCTACATTTTCCTTAGTTGACTTTTTTACGATACCTAAGGGATTGTTTACTTAGGTTGATGGATACTCTTACACCTGAATTCCGCTCTTCACACAATCTTATGCTTATATTTACTTTCAAATTGAGTTATTCGTTATTTCAAACATGTATCGCAAAAATATGTTATATTTTATTATAACTGCACTAGCGACATTTTTTTACAATTAAGTACATAGGTTGGATGTTAAAATTGAGAAATCAATATACTTCCTAGTAATATGTACATGTACTCATATACATATGAGAAAAAAAACTACTTTCTTTAAGTTAGGCAACAAAGCATGTGCAAAGAAGAGTATCGATAGCATATCGTAGTTACTGGAACAAGGTTTACCAGTTATATTATATGATCTGCCACGTAACAATACATAGTAACGTTATATAGTACGGCTTTAAATTTTAATGTAACAATATTTTATGGTGTAAATATTTAATACTGTCATCAACCAACTATTAAAGCTTCCTAATCATTAAAGCTTTCATCTTTAAATTCAAAGTAATATTTGAAACTCGTATTTTGATTTCATTATATTCAACTCCATTTGAATGTTTCAAAGATAGGAGCTACACGCAAGCCATTAATCTTAAGGCGGGGAAGGACATGGCATCAGCAAATCTTAAGTTCATGAAAAAGTAAAGTGATGTAATACGTAGGTCACTCAATAAGTTTTAAGATGCTCGAAATTTAAAAATGGAACGCACCCGTGATATATGTTCCTAAAAAGCAAATTTATTTAAAAATATAAATCTATGAGCCAATTACTCAATATTAAAAAAAACAAAGTTTCATTAATTTTCCTGCAACGCTTCCCGCGCTTTTCATTTAAAACGATGGATCTTAACCGTGAACATTTGCGCGCTATGATATATTATGATTTTAAATTTGGTTTTGAAACAATTACGTTTACAATGATTACAATCAGCATTTAAGCACTCAATTCCATCACGCGCAAGAATTTTAAGGTGGTTTGCTGAATTCAAAAGGGGTAAAATTAATCTTAAAGATGACCAAAGAACAGGGGCCCCGCAAATAGCAGTAACGGCAGAAAATGTATGTACTACTGAAATTTAGGTGCGAGAAGACCCACGAATCACAAATACGGACATCGAAAAGATTGTAGGCATTAGTTCAGGGAGCATAAATACAATCCTACATCAACATCTTGGAGTGAGGAAGCTTTGTTGTCGATGGATCCCTCGTTTGGTCTCCGAACGCGAAAAACAAACACCTGTCGATTGGTGCCATGAAATGCGTCTACGTTTTGAAAACGGGGCATCTAGGCGTGTTTCAGAAATAATTACTGGTGACGAGACATGGATCTGTCAATATGATCCGGAAAATAAAAGGCAATCATCGGTATGGGTCTACTCAGAAGGACAGTTACTGACAAAACTGCAAAGACCTCGCAACGTCGGCAAAAAAATGGTGGCTAGTTTTTTTTCGCGGAGCGGACATTTGTCGACGTCAATGCTTTAAAGTTGTAGGTCACTCAACTCTGAATGGTATACTACAGTTACATGCCAAAAGCTTTTCAAGCTCTCTTAGAACAAAAGCATTTATTGAGGAATCTGGTGTTGAAGCTCTAAGTCACCCACCCTACAGCCCTGACTTACCTCCTTGTGATTTCTTTTAGTTTCCAAGAGTCAAAGAAAAAATTAAAGGTAAGTTTTTTTCAAGCGCCGAAGTAGCCGTGGCTGCCTACGAAGAAGCGATTTCTGACCTGTCAGATCAAGACTGGAAAAAGTGTTTTCAGAGTTGGTTTGGACGAATGGAACTTTGTATGTAAAATAAATATTAATAGTATCTAGATTACTTTTTGTATGTCTTAATACGTGCCATAACACTTTTATTAAAAAAAAGAAGTAATACTATACAACTAATCTCATATTAGAACAAAACATAAATAAAATCATGTTTATGAATTGATACATATTATACATCAAAGTATTTTAAAATACCTATTTATTTTAAATCAATACGGCCAGAAAGACACGTGCGGCTAAACAACGGGCTATGAACTTGTGGTAAGCAGGTTCGATTCACGCACGGAAGAAGTATGTTACGCAGCTGTGGTGGAGTCCCGGAGGAAGTTTTGCTAAGGGTCGAGGAATGTTAGTATAACGATGCGTCACTCGCCCCATCCTCCGCGAATCTGGCGAAGCCGCACCACGGTAGTGGTGGGGCCGCGGGGGGAGCGGAGTGTCCCTATTTCGAGGCGCTTCTCTTGGTTTGCGGCGGAGCCAGAGACCAGACCCACCGCTGGGGCTGCCCACTGGTGTCAGTAAAGCTTGTGCTTCCGAGTGCTCGTTTTTTTTCTGGCCCCATGGCCTTTGGGCTTGGAGGGGTCCGTTGCGTAAGTAAATAAAAAATTTGTTTGTCCTTTGGAGGCCGCGGAGGAAGATTAGCCTTGTTCATAGCCTGAGAAAGAGAAGGTGGAGGACAAGTCCTTTATTTAGGCAGCGTTGATGAGGTCGCGAAAGCGTTTCCGTGGTCCTGCCAATATGAGGTGAGGGCGGAACACCATAAGGTTTTAGTCGGTGCGAGTCCGACGTAACCCGACCCCGCGAAGTGGGTAATCGTAGGTATTTCCCCATGTAAAAAAAAGGTTTAACTCTGAGTGTTTGTTAATATTATGCGCGTAAAATATTTCCACGATAGAAGGGAATTTACCTACGAAATTTTGATAATTTAAAAAATTTGTTTAGTTACTATTTATTTATTTGTTTGAATATTTATTTATTTGTTCATTAAATACGCGTCTATAAAATACTAACTAGATCGAGAGTAAAGGTTTTACTATAGAGAATCGTCGTATCTGTGGTAACATCGTAACCGTTGTTGTTAATAGAATTTTTAAGAAAAACATCATCGGCGTACGATATATTTGCGAAGAATTGCTAACGATCTGTTTATTATATTTTCTAGTATTTTACGTTGTAACGCATGCCTATTTGTGCTATCCATCATGAGTGCATCTGAGAATCATCCTCTTTTACTTACATAGGAAGTGGAATAAAGTTCCTGTTATCGCCCACATATAATCTTCGAATAGTGTGCGTAGTGCTGTGCCGCTCGCTCTTGAATGGAAGTTTGCTGTCGACGTTGATGATGATGACGATGTCGACAACGACGACGACCGCGGGCGGATTATTTTCCGCTGCTGCCAACGGAATTTGATGCGTGAGGAAAGTAAATTTCCTTAATTAATACTTTGAAAAAATTTTTGTAGTAACAAACGGTTAATTTTTAATTGGTTGAGAGAAATGCCTGAAAGCCAAGGTTATTCCAATTCACTAACCTGAGTCTTTATGTATGAGATTTGGATGATTAGTGAACCTGTTAAATTTTGGACTTACTTCATTTAATTTTGTGTTTTTACTATGTCAACAGCCATACCGCAGCCGTATCTCAAAGAGTGGGTGCGGTGCGCGTATGGTGTTTGTAGATGTCTAGTTTAGTTGTCGTTGAGACGTAAAGTTGTACATTTGTTATTTGTTGCGTAACGAACTATTAAAAAGGTTATGGCGTTTGGAAAATTTATTTTGTAATAATAAGTAATGTTTCCGGAGGTATTTCCAAGCGTTCATACTTTTAGTCACTTTTTTTTACTGGACTTGGTATCTCAGATTTATGTACGAACAACGATTTATATGGGTTACATTTTAAAGATTGAAATTTTTGGCGATATACCCAGGAAATGTTTAACTTTAACCTTTATTATGAATTGAAAGAATGTGTGTTCTAATGTGTTGATGAGTGTAGTAGTTTTGCTCTGAATATTGTGTGGTCGACAGAACTGGCGTTTGATGTTGAGGGTTGGGATTGTGTGATGCTGGTCGAAGGGACAATGTCATAACGAGCCATGCCGCGCGGTTAGTTGAAAGGGAGTCCAGGCTTACGAATGTTTAATATTGAAGGTTGGATTTGTGTAAAGCTGATCGAAGGGACAATGTCATACCGTGCCATGCCGCGGGGCTTGTTGAAAAGACACATTCATCCGGTTCAGGCTTATTTATTGTGGAGTTACACTGGTCGAAGGGATAGTGCCGTCCAGTCCATGCGTGGTTAAAGGAACGGTCCAGTCAGGTTGGTCAAACAAAGTACAGGTAAAATTATCCTAGTAGAGACCTACCGCTCGGGTCCGGCCCAGACCCGAGCGGTAGGTCGTAGGGACATACTAGTTTGCAGCTGTATTGAGAAAAAGGTGCCGTCCGGTCCATTCGTGGTCGTGTTGTTAAAGCGTATATCTACTATCAATGCTAATAGTGCAGAGCAAGCTATACAAAGAGCTGTGTGTCTGTGTGTGCTTAGTGGAAAGAGCCAGTTAACGGGTACATGTTGTCATATGAAATGATGGCTAGTCAAATGAACGCCTTATAATCGCCTTGCGTATGTGTGTGTAAATTTTCAAAGATTGAGAGAGTGAACCTATTCATGTTAGGATAGGCAAGCAGAAGAAGTGGTGATTAATAATGTTTGTTAAAGGAATTCATGAAGACACACGCCCGAAGACGGTCGTATGTCAGGATTAGCCGTGTCGGTCGGCATATCTATAAAATATTGTCTAGATCGAGAGTTAAAATTTTATTCTAGTGGAGCGTGATTACTGTGTAACGTGGCAACCGTTGTTGGTTATAGAATTGTTGAAAAAAAAACAACATCGTGAACCGTACCATATATTTGTGACGAATTGCTAACGATCTGTTTATTATATTTTCTTGTATTTTATGTTGTAACGCACTCATATTTTCGCCATCCATCATGAGTGCATCAGAGGATGATCCTCTTTCGCCTACATTTGGAATAGTTTATGTACATTATGAATAGTATACATACAATTAAGGGATAGTAGAAAATGAATCACGTATACATTTTACTTTTACTTTTAATAGTTTAAAATTAAAAAAAATAAACAATTCTATTATATATCTAAACTCGAAATATAAAACTACTACTCATTACCGCTTGGAATACATCACTCATTATATTCACGTGTGTGTCGTAGGAGTCGACTATAGAAAATGCTAAGAAGATCTCAAGATTACCAATAGGTAACTGTACATAATAAACTAATAAAATAGTAAACCCATAATAGATTTCAAATACTTAGCGGCACATGATTCATCATAAGCAACATTACCGCCCTTCACAAGACCAATACTTGAAATTGGCGTGTCCTTCTCGTATTGTCACACTTTTTTGACACTGCCACCTGTCGTCACTGATCGAGGTATTTTAATAGAAATTTCGGCCACTACCTTTGTATAAATGCCTGTACTATAGAAATCTTGGTTACGGATGTTATTCAGCTTTTCAGTGGATTACCCATGCAAAATTTCAAATCAATTCAATCTTCCAGACATTTCTGCTGAGGTGTGGCGAGTAGGGTAATATAAAATATTGGAAGAATTCCTGATGAAGATCATATAATTTTTGGTCTGCCTCTAGTGTTGTGTGTGGACAAGTGTTATTGTAGAAAACATGTAGAATAGAACAAATTTCGTGTTAGAGCGAGTTTATTATTACATAACAGTAAAAAATAAAACACAAGTACCTGATTTAAATAATGCCAGCAAAGGTATATCGTACAATACAATTAACATTTACTAAATTTGTATTTGGAACGTGATTTGGCTGCTTGCCCTAAATTTAATCATTGCAACAAACGTTTCTGATTACCAGACAGGCTCCACCTTTTATCACAAGTGAAAATTCGACTCTGAATCGCATAATAGCCAATTTAACAAATTAGGGCAAACTTGGAACGTTTCTAATTGACGCGAATGAATCAATATCGCTTTGTTACATATGAGAAATTCGCTTCCTTATTTTACATTTTCAATACATCATTATTGACTTTAGTCTCTAGTAATTTACTTGGTTCGATGATAATGTAAAAAATTATACATAAAACAGAAGAAATACATCGAAACCTAAATCGCGCTATCAAAGTTCCGAAGTAAAAGCAGTATATATATACTAAAGGAATAAGCACAGTGCGTTCATCTGCATCTGCATTCGAACGCTAACAGCCATCCGATCCGTTTGTTTCCTTGCGATTTTGATATTTGAAATTTGAAATTTGAAATTTTAAACTTTAAACTTTAAACTTAAATTTAAAAATTCATTAAATTTTAAAAAAGTTGAGGGTACGTTTCTAACGTTAGTCTCGTTTTAGAAAAATCATTTAGTTAACCCGGTATTCGAAACTGTTAAGTCAGTGGAGAATACCGTTAGTTCATCGCGTCGGGTTATTCCAAAAATAGACTCGGGTTTTTTGCAATAATTTAAATTCCTCTTTGTGTGCTAGGCGATTGTAGACCGTGTTTCGCTCCTCCTAAGGTAGGTTTAGGCCGGCTGCCGTCGAGTCAGGCAGCCGTTAGGCACCTTGCGTGGTCCCGCGCCTACGTTATCGTACACAAGGTCAGGCGTCTTTATAACAGTTTTAAATTCTTTTAAATTCAATTCATTAAATTCTTTAAGCGGGAAAGTGATTAAACGTTATAATAGCCATTTCTTCGCGTTTTTTTCTGGTAAGTTATACACACACTAATTACACATACATATTTTATTATATTTAAGTATATATTTTAAATTTTTAGTGCCTTCCTCCCCATTTGGGCGGACTTTTAAATTTTTTAGTAATAGTTTTTGGTGCAAAAGCCGTAACGGGACTGGTGTCCGTTACGGGTTTTCGTACAACACCCTGCCATCAGCAGGGTGTCGGGACTTAGTGCTACTGTGTGAGTGTATAAGATCGAATGTGCTACTAGGATGTCCAACCTTTTGGACGTCCAAAGGGAAATGCTCCGCTTTTTAGCGGAGCGCTTCCCCGACGTAAACCCGTGTGAGCTTATGCTCACCCCACTCTCGCCGGAACCATCACCGGCCCGCGAAGACTCCGATATGGAGCACTCCGGCGCAATGACGCCAGTAGAAGAGGGGTCCAAGGTGACCATGCCAGCCCGCCGCACCGGAAGCGACGCGCGCATATTGGCGAGGCCACCCGCCCCCTCCCCTTCTCCGACCCCTTCTCAGCCTCACTCTCGGGCTTCCTCCCGCGCGCCCTCTAGGGCCGCGAGTGAGGGCTCTTTCGACTCGGCGGCCTCCTCGGGAGAGGACACCGAAGTGGAAAGGCGCCCCGAGGGTGCAGCATCCTCATCCGGTGACGAGGGTTTCACCCTCGTAGAAGGCAGGAAAAGACGTCGACCTGCAAAAAAGGCGGACTCCTCCAGGCCGGCGAAGAAAGTCGCCTCGGCCTCTCCCTCCGTTGCACCCCCCGTCAGGGGGGTAAATCCCCTGTTAACAAAGGGGTATCGGCAAAGGCAGCTGAGGGACCAAGAGGTCCCAAAAGCCCGCCACCAATTATCATACAGGATATGGCCAAGTGGGAGCGTATCTCCCGCGTCATGGCCGATAAGAAAATTGGCTACTCAAAAGCCAAGCCCTCCGGACAGGGCATCATCGTCTCGGCCAATACGGTCGACGATTTTCGTGCTCTTACGAGCCTCCTAAGGGGAAAGAACATCCCCTATCACACCTACTCCTTGGAGGAGGAAAAGCGTCTCCGCGTGGTAATTCGCGGAATTCCAAAGGAATTCGAGACAGCCTTCGTAAAGGAGGATCTGTTAAGGCAAGGCCTGCCGGTGCAAGAGGTGCACCGCATGGTCAACAAATCGACCAACACCCCATACAACCTGGTGTTAGTAATTCTTGACCTCTCAGAGGAGGGCAAGAAAATTTTCGATGTGCGCACAGTGTGCCATCTCTCGGGGGTAATCGTAGAACCCCCGCACAAGAAAAAGATGCCGGGACAGTGCCATAGGTGCCAACTCTATGGGCACTCGGCTCGAAACTGTTTCGCCCGTCCCAGTTGCGTAAAATGCACAGGGAACCACGGCACTAAGGAGTGCACTCGTGGCGCTTCGGCCCCCCCGAGCTGTGTGTTATGCGGGGCGGTTGGACACACTGCGAATTTCCGCAATTGTCCAAAAGCCCCCAAGACACAAAAGCCGAGGGGAAGAAACGCCGGGGGTCGCAAGCAGCCCCCCAAGCATAAAGGAGCACAGGACCCTCCAAAAAAGGGTGGTCCCTCTCACCCTGCCTTCGTTCCGGCTCCGGCCCCCAAGCAAAGTGCTTGGGCCAAGCCGCTGAGCCTGGCCAGTGGTGCACAAAAAAGGGTGCTCACCTCTCTTCCTGCTCCCACTCCCGCGTGCGCACCGGCACCTTCAGTCGGCCGTGCCCCGCGAAAGGAGCCAACGCCTAAAGCGGTGACCAAGTCGACCCACTCCCCGGCCTTGGAGGATTTAGCTGAGGATGTCAACCTTGTCTGCGACTTCGTAGACAGTTTTGACGTAAACGAGTTGCGCACTCTAGCGCATAAGATAAGGACGGCGCGCTCTGCTAAAGAGCGCCTTTAGGCCTCCCTGGACCACATGGAGGTAATAGAGGCGATAAAGAACTTCAGGGCCAATTAGGCCCGAAGTTCTTGCCTACTGTTAATTTAGCTCGGTTTTATTCTTCTAAATGGATAATACAACTACAGCTAGAATAAAACCTAGATCGATAGCTGTCGCCTTCTTCAATGCGCACGGCCTTAAAAATCAAATTGACGAAGTCAGGACCTTCCTCACTGATCATCAGATTGATATATTGCTAGTGCAAGAGACTTTTCTTAAGCCTAGCATTAAAGACCCAAAAATAGCCAATTACAGAGTAATAAGGAACGATCGTATAGAGAATAGATTAGGAGGGACTCTTATTTATTATAGGTCGTCCCTACATGTAGTTCCCATAGACACGCCTCAATTAACTGATCTAGAGGCCTCCGTTTGCGGAGTAGCCATGACCGGTCATCAACCGATCACGGTAGCCTCTGTATATCTCTCACCCAATAAAAAGATAGTAAAGAGCGATTTTTAAGCTCTATTTAACCTTAGTAATTCGGTTATATTAGCAGACGATTTTAATAGTAAACATCAAGTCTGGACTAATAATAGGAAAGTTAAGGACAACCTCAACGGCTATGACTTATTAGCTCTGAGTGATAGCCTAGAGTTCAATATAATAGCTCCTCCGGAGGACACTAGTTTTTCAACGAATAGAAATCATAATCCGACTAAAATCGACTTAGCACTACTCAGGAACGTAACCTTAACGTTAAGCTCCATAGAAGTGGTGCATGAGTTAATATCGGACCACCGTCCGGTTATAATGTCGTTAGGACAGTCCAGCAATGAGGTTCTTACAACCAAAACTGTTACGGACTGGCATAGGTTCGAGGCCAACCTCGAAACTATGAACACAGAATATTTAGATCCAGTGCCAGACGTTATAGACACTAAAGAAGTGGCCTTAGAAGCCATCTCTCACATCTCCTCTCACATAAAGGTGGTTGCCGAGGAATCTTCGAGGCGGCTCAAGGCGTCGAACGATCGTCGTTTTGAGCTCCCCGGGGTTGTAAGGCGATTACTGAGAGAGAAAAACGCTGCGGTGAGGGCCTATGATCGTTATAGAACAGACAATAATAGGTCCAATCTGCGCCGCCTCTGTAGAGAGGTCAAGGAGCGCATGGCCCAGCTGAGGGAGTCACGATGGGACAATCTGATGGAAGATATCTCGCCCTCGCATACAGCCTTCTGGAAGCTGGCGAGAGCTCTTAAATCAGAAAATGTCGCTTCGATGCCCCCATTAGTTAGATCTGATGGTCAGTTAGCGTTGGACGACTCGGAAAAGGCCGAGTGCATGGCGGATAGCATCGAGAGCCAATGCTCTCCAAGCACCCTGCCAATCGACCCCGTCCACCTGAACAAGGTGGACGAGGAAGCGGCTAATCTGTCCGCCACCCTACCAACGGATGATCCACTCCCACCCGTTACTTTTGATGAGGTGAAAACCATCATCAAAAATCTCAAACCTCGAAAAGCGCCAGGCGTCGACGGTATAAATAACAAAGTGTTTAAAGCTCTTCCCCCAAAATTGATCTGCCTTCTAGTGGCTATTTTCAATGTTCTATTGTCCACCTGCACCTTCCCACAAGTGTGGGAAGAAGCAGAAGTAATCGGTATTCACAAACCGAACAAACCTAGAGACAGAGCTTCTAGCTATAGGCCTATCAGTCTCCTCAGTGCCATGGGGAAAATCTATTAGCGCATCATCCTCAGCCGTCTGAAGGATGCAGTGCTAAGTAAGAACCTAATTCCAAACGAGCAGTTTGGCTTTCGAGCCAAACACTCAAGTGTTCAACAGGTGCACCGCCTCACGGAGCACATTTTAGATCAGGCTGCAAAGGCGAACAGGCGCCCTGTTTACACAGGAGCACTGTTTTTCAATGTGGCCAAGGCCTTCGACAAAGTCTGGCACAATGGACTAGTTTTCAAACTTATCCATACAGGGGTGCCCTTAAGACTTGTCAAAATCGTTCAAGATTTTCTTACAAATAGATCCTTTCGGTTTCGCGTGGAGGGTACATTCTCCTCTTCCAGATTAATCAGAGCAGGAGTTCACCAGGGCTCGGTGCTCTCTCCGACCCTGTACTCACTTTACACAAGTGACATCCCTTCGGTAGTAGGTACTCATCTCGCACTATACGCGGATGATACTACCATCTACTCTTCAGACTTCCATCCCATTACAATCTGCAGTCGACTCCAAGCTGCAGCAAACGCACTAGGAGATTGGTGCAGAAAATGGATAATCGAACTGAATCCCGATAAGAGCAAAGCCATCTTTTTCAACAGAAGGCGTTATTATAACAACTTACTGTTAAAGATTAAAAAACATAAAACAGGTACGATCTCCCTCTACGGCAACCCAATACCGTGGGTCCGAGAGGTAAAATACCTGGGGGTGACCTTAGATTGTGCAATGAGCTTCTCTCAGCACATTAAAACGGTTAGAAATAAGGCAAAATTCGTTGTGTATCGTCTTTTTGCCTTAACCAACAAACGCAATAAGCTGTCCCTAAGACACAAACTGCATCTGTACAAAACCTGCGTACGTCCTATTATGACATACGCAGGTGTGTCCTTTGCGCACGCCAATAAAACGAGGCTTAAACAACTTCAAGTTGTTCAAAACAAATTCCTGCGTCAGATCACAGGAGCTCCCTTCTATGTGAGGAACGCGGATCTTCACCGCGACCTCGATATGCCCACGATACATACGTATCTTAAGGAACTATCCTTAAGATACTTCGAGTCGATAAAAGAACACGAAAATCCGTTGGTGAATGAGGCGGGCTCGTACTCCCCACTGAGGGATGTTGCCCGCCGCCGGAGACGTCCCAAGAACGTTCTTCTTGATCCCGATGACGAGATCACTTCCATAAATAGGTCGATCCCGTCCCCCCCCTCCACAGGTGAGGGAACTAGATTAGTAAATATAAACACTTACACTCAGACACTACTCTAGCACAGAACAGTAGGGCACACCGCAATCGCCGGCGAATGCGACGTCACAGACACACTCCGTACACGAGGTTTAACACCCGTGAGGTTCGTACCTCCTTCAGAGGGGCCGTTGAATCGCATCGACCCCCCCTATCTTGAGGAGCCTCACTCCGAAAGCAGGGGTCGGGGTGCCTCGGGACTGCAGACGTCGGCAGAATCGTTGCACTCGATAGTTCGTAAGTACTCACTTACGAACCTAATTAGACGAAGCTGTCAAGGCCGCAGGGCCAACAGCATACACATTTAGAAAAAAAAAACTCAGTGCGTTCATTTGCGATAACTAAAAGATACATGTTGTTGATGATTATGCGTGCCGTTGGTGCAGAGTTAACGCTACGATAGAACTGTTGTTATAAAATCAAAAAGAAAGGTTGCATCCTATATTCGCCCTACCACAGCCTATATTCTATCTATTGGTCTAGACACATGTATGGATTTTAATAAACACAATAAGACAATTTATAGAATTAAGTGTTACTTTGAGGAAATCCATTATAATAACCATATAAAAAATACAAAATATGGTGTTCGTGCACAAAAAATGAAAGGTGGAAAGACAAGTTTTAAGAAAGGCAATTACATGGGTTTAATATGACCTAGTTGATCTACCACTTTGAAGTTGTATTATTTTGTGACATTTTAAAGGCCCTTTTAACATAATATCTTTACTTTTTAAGGTTCATTCTAGCTTAGAATTTCAATCTGCTGTTTTCAAAAAGGATGGTTGTGATGGATAGTTGAATGTGTATGAGCAATAAACGTTCAAATATAAAATGTGCATTCGTATTTTTGAATGTTTTTCGCACCGTTTGTAACTTACGTTAATACTAAAGTTAGCGTTACTCGTATGTTCGTACACTTTTAGTCTTGCATATCTCAAGAAGAAATTATGATATCGTATCCAAACCAATTTCTTGCCAATTACATAATGATATTTGATGGCGTTTTCATAAAAATCGTGTCTTTGTTTTTTTTTATAGGAGAAGGGGCAAATGAGCTTGCGGCTCACCTGATGGTAAGTGACTACCGCCGCCCATGAACAACTCCAACACCAGGGGAACCAAGGGTTTTGCAGAAGCGTTGCCGGCCTTTTAAAATAGAGTAGGCCCTTTTCTTGAAAGTCCCTAAGTCGTATCGGTCCGGAAAAATCGCTACTGGTAATCGATTCTACAAGGAAGTTGTACGAGAAAGAAAACATCTTCTAAATCGCACAGTGGTGGACCGCCAATCATCCAGATGGTGTGGATGGTATCGGGAGTTCTGCCGCGATGTGCGTTCGTGAAATTTGGCAGCTGGATTAATCCGAATAATTCCTCAGACCACTCCCCGTGGTAAATGTGAAAGAATTATTTATAAAAAAAGAACATTCAATTATTTTTAGTCAACAAATCGAAAATTGATAAAGAGGGCTAATGCTGCCCTGATCCATTACCCATATGGTCGGCAGCCCGAATTGCTCCTATCCCTCTCTATTTTACGAATTTTGGATTCCAAGTCATATTCAAGATATGGAACTTCAAATTATCTAGTATTAGAAGACGGCAATTTCATACATAAGGGCCATAATAGAGTACTATGAGGTACATAAACAATAACTAAATAGAAAAACTGTATAAATCTTAATTGGCTTTGTGGTAATTTCGTATTATGTGTACCTCAAGTATTTGCATATCATAGTTAATTGATTAATATTGGTAGCATATTTCGAAAAAATAATAAAGGTCTAGGGCAATTTATATTAGATTAATACTAGTTTGTTCATTAGTTTTTAATTAAAATTATAATAAACACTTTTTTTTAAATAATATATATGTATAAGCAGCTATTGTAATATGGACATTAATAACGTTTCACTAATTTCGATTCTTACGGGAAATGTATTAAATTACCAAAAGATATCTATCTTCTTCATAAGATGCATCATAATATTATAAGTAAAATAAAATAAAATAGAATATAATGTATTAAAATGGAATAGAATGGTATAGAATGGAGTAGAATGGAATATACTCGTATTGGAATAGAATGAAACAACATGGAATAAAATGGAATAGAATAGGAGAGAACAGAAAAGAACAGAACAGAATAGAATAGGATAGTACAGAATATTTTTTATACGATTTAGATTACAAATAATTCTTACTAAAAGTGATTTTTTACTTTGACTGATTTATAACCTTTTAATAAAATTATTCTT
The DNA here is from genome assembly GCA_963668995.1 of Parnassius mnemosyne. Taxonomy (NCBI): domain Eukaryota; kingdom Metazoa; phylum Arthropoda; class Insecta; order Lepidoptera; family Papilionidae; genus Parnassius; species Parnassius mnemosyne. The sequence goes on along the minus strand of CAVLGL010000104.1, from coordinate 39,130,092 downwards.
TTGCTAATTATGTGGCAAAAGTGAATGGGGGAAAAAAGGGTGTCCCTTGTCGACTCTGTCAGTCGGCAAGGAACGCCCTGTATTTAAGTTTGTTGACCAAATTGTTGATATATTGAAGATGGGCCAAAGTAAGGTAAATTATTAATAAATGATCTTTAACGATATTTAGCATTTTCCTCCGTTTTAGCACAAAAGTAAAATTCTGCCTTGACTTAATTTATATATTCATATATGTATACCTACGTAATATTAAATATAAACCGTGTTAACATTGGTGTTTGCATTTGACATATTGAGAGTCACAGGGCTAAATTTAACTGATTTGATAGAGTTCAAAAGCAAACCCGAATTACCGCAGACGTTCTACCACCACAGTTTTTGAATATGAGGCCCCTGAAGGTACGGATTACCTGAGTATATAAAAATTTGTATCCAAATCGAGTAGATCCTCTACTCTGTCACAGAAATTGTTTTATATCATAATATTCTATTTCTATTTCATTAGCTACACCGTTTAAGTATGTGTTTTGTAAAAATATATGTTTGCTCTATATCTATCTTTTGTCAATGTACGCTATCATTATAAATGCCGTGTTTTTAATGTGGTAAAGCTACGCCACAGCTATATTATGTTCATAGCACAAAAATAAGGTGAATGTAGAGAACCGGAGCCCCTTTTTACTGGAAACGAGCATTCCATCCTAGTCCTCAAGGATGACAACGCATCTATATTTTGAATTTTATCCTCTTTATTCTCGAATAAATTTAGATGTCTATGGGCCTCACCATCCAGCAGGTATGCTGTGTGGTGTTCTCGTTTGTCACTCTTATTCTATAAAAAAAAACTAAGAATTAGAATTTTATAATTATTACATGATGGATTCCTTTTCCTTTTCTGTTGGTTAAATTTAATTAACAACTTTCTGAAAACATAATGTCTGAACTAAGCTTTAGTAAAGGATAGTGTTCCAAAAGGCTTCGTTTTCTGCGTGCATTTTCATTCCCAGTAAGTCTGAAAAACTAGTGGTAAATCCAATTATGCATGCCCTAAGCGCATTAAAAAAATTACGGATAACACGAATATAGGGCATTTTATAAAGTAGTTTAAATACACACAAGTTTTCACTAATAACCTTATTACTATACTTCCAATTTTATGCGACAAAACGTTTGAATCTTGATTTTTAGGCGCTAGTAGGACATACTTTGCGCTAGGCATGCAAAAGTATTTTCTTGTGAAATTAAATATATTTTAAGAAAAAAAAAGTAAAAATTATACAAAAAAAAAACTACCGGTGTTGCCTGTAGCACTTTCATGTGCATTTATAAATATGTTCGGATTAATTCCAGCCGCCAAATTACACCAACGCACATAAAGCGATAAAATTTACGTTACCATCCAAAACATCTGGATGCTTGGAGATCCACTAGTAGCGAGATATTTGAGTGTTCAAAATATCAATAAGGTGCAAGCTAGTTAGTTAGCAAGCAAGTGGTGAATGTTATTTAAACACTGTTAATTAGAGCAGCGTAGCACAGGCCATTAATGTACGCCTGAAATTTCGTAGCTATAAAATCGGGTTTCATTCCCGCCATAACGAATGAAATGGTGAACAGAAATTTTATGGGCTGAATTAAACACGCTCTGAAGTAAAGAAGAACATTCTAAGCAAACCTGGATGTGTAATGTCGAAAAAATATTTCGTGGACAAGTGAATACCCCCAAAAGAGGTATTGAAGCCGCGTGGTTGGCTCTTTCGAATAAAAGAAAAAAAAAAGAGTTGAAAATTTTATTGCACGTGGTCAAACTGTATGTTCTAGCCAGGACAGCAATATTTTGTACCGGGGACGGGCCCGTTTTCATAGCTCACATATTATGAATACGTAAAATAAGAGTATGAAAAAAATACTGTAAATAATAAAAAAACAAATAGTTATAAATTCATGGATGTGTGCTCCGGAGTTGGCACCGGTCCTAACGCGTCTTTTCCGGTACTCCTACTCCCAAGGCGTAGTCCCGAATTCATGGAAGACAGCTTTTGTCCACCCGATCCCTAAAAGAGGCGACCGCTCAGACCGATCCAACTATAGGCCTATCGCGATCACCTCCTTGTTCTCCAAAATAATGGAATCCATTATTAACTGCCAGCTCATCCGGTACCTTGAGGATCACCAGCTGATTAGTGACCGCCAATACGGTTTTCGTCGGGGTCGATCAGCTGGTGATCTTCTGGTCTACCTGACCCATAGATGGGCGGAGGCAGTAGAGTCCAAGGGGGAGGCGTTGGCCGTTAGTCTGGACATTGCGAAGGCCTTCGATCGGGTTTGGCACAAAGCGCTTCTTTCGAAGCTCCCTTCCTATGGGCTTCCCGAGAAATTGTGCAATTGGATCCTTGCAGATCGGAGCATCAAGGTCGTTGTAGACGGTGCATGCTCTGACTACAAGCCTATTAACGCTGGTGTTCCACAAGGCTGTGTGCTATCACCAACGCTGTTTCTTCTGCATATCAATGATATGTTGCTAACTGGTAACATTCATTGCTATGCGGATGACAGCACTGGTGATGCTCTATACACCGGCCGTGCCAATATTTCTCGGGAAAACGTCGCTGAGTACCGGAACAAACTTGTGTCTGAAGTCGAGTCTTTGCTGAACAAAGTCTCGGATTGGGGGCGACTAAATCTAGTCCAATTTAATCCTCAGAAGACACAAGTTTGCGCGTTTACCGCTAAAAAGAACCCCTTTGTCGTATCTCCTCAGTTTCAAGGCACTCCCCTTCTTGCCTCAGCCAGTATCGGTATCCTCGGAGTCGACATATCGAGTGACGTGCAGTTTCGTGGTCACTTGGAAGGGAAGGCCAAATTGGCCTCTAAAAAGCTTGGCGTGCTCAGCAGAGCGGGACAGTATTTCATGCCGGCACACCGCCTGCTACTTTACAAGGCGCAAGTTCGGCCTCACATGGAATACTGTTCTCATCTCTGGGCAGGGGCTCCCCAGTGCCAGCTCCTTCCACTTGACCGCATCCAACGCAGAGCGGCTCGAATTGTCGACAACCGAGCCCTTTCCGATCGGCTCGATTCATTGGCACTGCGAAGAGATGTTGCATCCCTTTGCATTTTCTTTCGCATCTACCATGGGGAGTGCTCTGAGGAATTGTTCGGATTAATCCCAGCCGCCAAATTTCACGAACGCACATCGCGGCAGAACTCCCGATACCATCCACACCATCTGGATGATTGGCGGTCCACCACTGTGCGATTTAAAAGATGTTTTCTTCCTCGCACGACCTCCTTGTGGAATCGATTACCATCAGCGATTTTTCCGGACCGATACGACTTAGGGACCTTCAAGAAAAGAGCGTACTCCTTTTTAAAAGGCCGGCAACGCATCTGCGATTCCCCTGGTGTTGCAGTTGTTCATGGGCGGCGGTAGTCACTTACCATCAGGTGAGCCGCATGCTCGTTTGCCCCCTCTCCTATAAAAAAAAAATGTAGAACTGCATTCAATAATTTTTAAAATATATATAAATTTAAAAAAAAATTATATACAAACCTGATATTTGCATTATCATCTAAATTATGAATGTTTTTTATTGATAGTTTTGGAAAGACGGATATACGATAAACGCAATTTTAAAGCATTTTTTCGGTAAATCTGAACTGAGCAGCATAGTAAAGTTGAAGACAAAATAATGATTTACATATTTTTCAGATGATGATGATACCTTTTCGTTTTATATGACATCCCAAACGATTATCTTAAAATAAAAATTATTCTTTTTATAAGGGAGGGGGCCGCCGCCCATGAGCAACTGCAACATCAAGGGAATCGCAGGTGCGGTGCCGGCCCTTTCAAAAGGAGTAAGGTCTTTTCTTGAAGGTCCCTAAGTCGTATCGGTCCGGAAAAACTGCCGGTGGTAAATTATTTCACAGAGAGGTCGTACGCGGAAGAAAACTCCTAGTGAAACGTACAGTGGGGGACCGCCAAGCATCCAAATGGTGTGGATGGTATCGGGAGTATTGCCGCGATGTACGTTCGTGAAACTTGGCTGTGAAATTGTTCGGAATAATCCCATTCCGAACAATTCAAAATGCAAAGAGATGCAACATTTCTTCGCAGCGCCAGTGAATCGAACCGATCGTAAAGGACTCGTTCGCCGACGATTTGGGCCGCTTTGCCCTGGATGCGGTCAAGTGAAAGGAGCTGGCACTGGCTTAGTATATTATTAGCTCCCCATTTTACTCCCCACAACTAAAACTTGATGTCAAAAAGTTTAATTTTGAAACTCACGTCACTTTTTCATCTACTTAAAATATGCAGTTACCGGTTACTATATGATAAATATTGTATATTTTAATCATCTACATAAAATAGTGTCTGAAAACGATTATGACAGACAGACATTTACACATGCAGACACCATCATTTTGTCATGAAAAAAGTTGGTTCTTTATATATTGTTTATTTTTATTAACAACTAGCGACACGCTCTGTTTTCGCCTGGATATGATCTATTTATTATTAAGATTTGAGGTAATCAAAAGATATTTAATTCATCATATTTATTTTTTTTTAAATATCATAAACAATTTCGGATAAAATATAACATTTCTTTCTTTTTTTTTAAAACGTTACCCCTACACTACGATTTTCTCCTGTGTCGTGGAGGCAGTTTACAAACATAAATTGCACAAGGACAAACATCCAGACCCGGAACAATTATTTGTAGGCCATACAAATACTTGTTCCGTGCGGGATTCGAATCCGCGGTCCCCAGCGCAACAACTGATTGCTAAGCCACTGCGCCACGGAGCTTAGCTTATTAAGCACATTTTAATTTTATTTTTTATCAAATAAATAAAATAAAATATATGTCTAAATTAATTACATTTAGGCCAGGCAGATTTTTACCCGACAGTTATAGCTGTGACAAGTGATAGTACTGTAGTGAGATCAATGAATAACTCTGAACAAGAATTGTTTTTATTTTAATTTCTTCCTTGACGAGTTAGATAAGCATAGATTACGTTTTACCCATTGTGTTTTGTTGGTACAAAGCCTTCCGGGCAGAATCTTATTAATAGACGGTTCAATGATTCATTTATTTTGTTTATAGAGTACAGTCAAATCCTATTTATTTCTGAATTTATCATATTATAGAGGTTATGTTGTTTGTATTAAGTCCAAACATGTCTTCTTGAATTTCATACTTATTTTACATACTTATTCCTAAAATAATTCATCATTTAAATGCGGAATGCATAGCTTTTCAAACTCTTCATAATATCATATTATCAATTTTAAATAAGATAACGAAAATTTATTGAAAATTTCAATTGACAAAGAAAGAATTCGAGAGTAGCTACAGCAAGCGCGACGATGACATACCATAATGGAAACTTGAACGAACGCATTGCACGTGTTTGTAGTATGAATGATACTACACAAGATATTGTTTTATTTTTATTTTCAAGAGATATAATGTGTCACACAGATACTTGTATAAAATATATGCATAAGAACGTAACAAATTATACACAGGTATAATAACACACAATATAGTAAGTGTCACTACTGTGTACAATTTAATCGATAATTGTTAATAGAACACTTCAACCCATTACATCATCATCATCGTTACAGCCCCTAACAAATCGACTGCTGAACACATGCCTCCCCCAGGGAAAGCCACATATAACGGTCCTGAACCTCCTGCATCCATCGACGTCCTGCATGTCTTCCCAGGTCATCACTACATCTAGTCGGGGTCCGCCCTGCACTTGGCGTATCGGTACAAGGCTGCTTCTCAATATACTTTCTACCCTACACCTGTCTGTTCTTCGAGCTATATGACTGATCCATTGCCACTTCAGCTCACTGGTAGAGCCACGCTGCAGCCATATTAGTTGTAGCACGAATGGGTCGGCTTGGCCGGGTTAGGACCACGCTCTCACAGAATACCAGTGTTTCGTATGGTGAATGTAGAAAACTGGAGACCCTTTTTACTGGAAACGAGGTATTCCATCACTTAGATGGAATACCTCGTTTCCAGTTCCTAAGGGGTGACGAAGATAAATGTAGATGTCTATAGACCACAGCATCCGCTTACCATCAGGCGGACTGAGTGCTCGTTTGTTACCCTTATTCTATAAAAAAAAACTGATCTGTTGGACTACGTAAATTGCTCCAGTTCCACTGCGGCAATAATCATTGAGAGTTTTATCACGCAGAGAAACTCCGAGAATAGCCCTCCTAATCCTATTTATTAAAGTATTATAACTCGAAAAATATTTTTCTGTCACATGAGAAAAATTGCTGTTCTGTTGTCACCCCCACATGTTTGTATGTTGGGAATCGCGGGAGAAACAATGGGAAAATAAATGAACACGAGAGATTCATTTATCATGACGCTTCCGTATCACGTCAAGCTAATAATAGTGGTTTATGTTTAGGGTTATTACAAGCAATCTTTTTTTTCAAATTTCTGTACTAATATTATTATTATCTGGCGTATTTATATAGGTTTATTAAAATTTCCAGACCTTTTTGGCTTACGTATAAATTGAATTTGCTCGTTTAAATATCTTCCGAACAGAAATTTCCTTTTTTTTTCAGTATAAGTGATTTAATGATGTAGTCATGCCCAAAGTTCCAAGACCGGGTTGCACTAAACAATTTTAAAAATTTAAAAATCTTTATTGTATATAAAGTGTACAATTGGCAGACTTAATGCTTTTAGGCATTCTCTACCGTTAACTACGAACTAAACAGCATGTTCCATAAAAACATGAAAATATGTATACGTGAAAATAAACATAAAAACATACATATAACTACAAATAACCTAAGTAATATACCTACCTACCATATGCAATTTTTAAATATTACATAATATATACATTTAACCATAATTAAATACGAATATAACATAGAAAATCAACTTAAATAATTTATAATATCAAGCCATATATAAGCAAAAACATCTAAATATGAAATTTAGCTGCTGGAAGAAGAAAGGTAATAATTACACACCATTCTCTTAAAGTCGGCAACAGATGTCGGTTCCTACTACTATATGGAAGTAAATTATTCCGAAGCCGGGCCTCAGCGGCGACAAACTGAGACATACATTTGGTAGGGCGAGGAAAATCATATAATGTAGATTAACAGACACCCTCGGAGGATCGCATGTTATGAACGTGAGAAAAACCCAAATACTCAAACTTGCATTTCAGATATTGGGGAGTGCATGGATTGTAAAGGATTAAAAATAGTTTGCGAAGAATCCTGATTTCCATTTAAGCTTAGAACGATATAAGGATACGTAATCGCGTTTACGAAGACCGAAAGTAAAACGGATGCAATTATTGAGCAAACGATCCACTAGTTTATTGCCCTGACTATATTTTATTAGACTTACATCAGGCTAATAAACGTCAGAATAATCAATAACGTTTCAAGGAAATTCTTGAAATGATAAGCAGGGTGATTGTCACTCTCCCGCTTATTTCAGCCACCTGAGATTGCTAACTTAAATTAGCATCGAACACTAACCCAAGGTCTTTAACTATATGACTTAAAGGAATATTTATGTTATTGTATCCATCCATTCCAGTTCATTATAATTTAGTTTAGCTAGACGAAGAAAGCTAATGAAAATTATAACTTGACATTTAGCAGGATTGACATCAATGCCATAAATTCTGAACTAGTCATAGATGCACTGAAGATCTAAAATATCGATCGCAGAGTTAACCTATGCTGGATCAATTCGAGTATACAGCTGTAAACCATCAGCTTATAGATGGTAGGAGTGGTCGAAATTTATATTTGTGAGATTTATAATAATAGAAAATAATAAAGGAGAAAAAATTCCACGAAAGAACGCCAGTAGTCTATTTAGATTAATCAGAGAAGGACTCTTGATTTACTTTAACTCTTTGCTGGTGACCACGAAGATAACCAATCCAAAACCGATGAAGAGAAACCCGTGTTTATACAGGTACCAAACATTATGTCAAGATCAACTGTACAGATAGCATTAGAGAAGTCAATTAATACGAGAACTGCTAATTTTGACTTCTACATTCACTCTCGTACGTCATTGAGAACTTTAAAAACAGCGGTGGTTGTACTATGTCCACGATGAAAACCAGATTATAAGGGACTAAGAAGTTTATTATTATATATTTAGCTGGATAACTGTTTGTATACAGCTGATTATTTGAAAGAAAGGGAAGCATAGAAAGTATTTTAATTATAATATTAAGGAATTTATGTATGATAAAAACCCCTGGAAAAGAGGTCAGAGCTATTACCATGCTATTTCTAATTCGTTGGTGTTGTTAATTATTTTGTAATTTTAATGATTTGTAAACTGTTCTTTTTTTTAAAGTCCCACTGGATTTCATGCTGGTTCTTCTCAGGACTTGGGTATTTTCTGAAGCAGTGGTAAAATGAGTATAAGAGTGACTTTCATTATCATAATATATATTTAATAAAAAGTTTCTATTTATATTTTTATTTCTAATGTCGATAAACTGTCAGTAGCAGCCTTTACCTAAAAACGTGGGGGGCACCCCATTACCTCTCTATTCCTTTTGAATTAAATCGGCTGCTAACAGTGAGGTGGGGAGAGGGGCGTAACAATATCTTTAAATTATCTTATAGCATCTTTAATAAGAACCTGTCGCGTGATGTTGCTGGGCCGATCGCTCGTCCCACCATCCATCGGATAGCTCGATCGGCACCTAAATTGATAGCCTTAATTGTCAAAAACTTGCTTGACGCATTATTACTTACATAATTCTAATTAAGATAAAATTAAGTTGTATTGAAAATTATAAGCTGACTTCAAATATTAAACTCTCTTTAGTTCTTTGACATATGCTGTTAAATTTATAAAAAAATATTTTTAGTCATCACATATACTAAGGAATATAATAACTGTATAATGTCTAAATAGTGACGCAATTGACGAAGATATCGTGTAACATACTTGTAAAGAAACATACTTAAACCTCCTTCATTTATCTAAGTCTGTTAAAAAATATAGAAAGTCTGGCTAATTACTATATTATATGCCTAATGTCAAATGACAGTTGTATTGGAACAGCTTGAATCACTACATTCAAAATAATACTTAAATGCCCTTCTATTATAGGAATGAACCTGCCACTCGAGAACCTTACCTGCAATCGAGAACCTTTCTTCCCCAATAGTTGTCGTTTCTTCGAGCTATATGATCACTTAAGCTTACTACTGATCTGTTTGGCTTATTTTTAACAAAGAACTATATAAGTTATATAAGTTGTTAACAGTTTTTTAAACCAGTTTCATATTAAGTATAAAATACCCTAAATTCTTTAGTCTAGTCTAGTCTAGATTTCCTTAGCTTGGATTTCAAGCCAAAGTGACAACGATGGCAATTATACTGTTGATTTTCTGGCTAAAAATGCAAAATAAAATGCAAAGCAGACTTAGAATCGGGCATGTTTGTACACAGGTGTATCTAGCCATATTGGGGATCGGAGCTACTTCCTTTGTGAATATGGATTAGACGAGGGGAAGGATTTTAATAATCCTTTCTGACGAGAAATGTGATAACAGGAACCACAAACCATATCTTTCTTTTTCTCAGCACAAATACGTAATTCGTATATGTTTTGCGTGATTGAATTAACACCACTAACATGAAACTTTAATATTTATCAATACTTGTATATTTAATCCCGTTACAGCCTATTAAAGTCTCGTAAGGAGGATATTTGCCATAGCTGTCACGCTTGGTAAGCGGGTTTGCAACCGCATATTTTTATTTTTAGTCATTATTACGAAGACGCTGCTGTCCAATCTCTTGATTTTTTTCACTTTGTCGCCTCTTTCTACACACACGAGATCACATAGGTAGTGAATATTCTTACTCCGCTACTACACAGTAAGTATATTTGATATCTATGAATAATACGGTTATATAATTACCAATTATGTTTGTTACTGTTCTAGGTAATTCAACAGATTGATTTGTCGGAATCATATGAGTTTTAAAATAATAGTTATAAAATCTTTGAATATCACAATCTTCTTTCGTACACGGGTATATACTATTTGTGTCTGCTGAGCTTTTCAAATTTTTAACGTTCGCAGTAACATTGGCGAATGCATCGATAAAGCCATAAAGAAAACTAAAAACGAAAAAAGAGACTAAAATGGGGCTGGGAAAGAAATAAAGATGGGATTTTAGTCGGTGGAAGACCAACATATTCCGTCCTTGCCCCCGCAAATGGAACTACGAGTATCTTAGTACTATATCTTTCTTTACTCAAAGAAGAAAATATCCAAAATAGTTTAACTTTGGTATTTGTATATTATTCATGGAAGTATTTTCCTAAACTCTCATCTTACGATGCACAAAAAGCTTGAAAAAATTGGAGTAAATACTATAATTATGTTTCATTTTGTTCAAACATTGGTTAATAAAAGCTATGAAATATTCAACTTTACAACCATCAATGGTCCAGGCCGTACACAAGTTAGAAACAAAACTGTATTCATCAGTGGATTTTAAATGCTAATGTAGTCCTTATCATCATTATCATCATTACAGCCCTTCAAAATTCCACTGTTGAACATAGGCCTCCCCCAAGGAATGCCACAAAACATGGTCCTGAGCCACCTGCATCCATCGACACTTCGTCCGCCGGTACGAGGCCGCCACTCGAGAACCTTCTTTTCCCATTGTTTTCCATTTCTTTGAGCTGTATGGCCGGCCTATTGCCACTTCAGGTTACTAATCCGTTGGGCTATGTCGGACACTCTGGGTTTACTACGGATATCCTCATTTCTATTTCTGTCCTCACGGGTGACAATGCATCTGCATTTTGATTCGCAAATGAGGTTAAATGTGGATATCTATGGGCCAAAGCAACCACTTACCATCAGGTGGACTGTGTGCTCGTTTGTCATCCAATCCTATAAAAAAATAATATTCGAAAACTGAAGGTAGCCGGGCTAACTATGAACGTCAAACACCTCAGTCTCTGCCGTGAGTGCTGAAAAGCACCCGAAACGTCGGGAAGTAAAAAGTTAAATTAAACGCGAAAAAATCCGTAAAAGTTTGTTGTACGCTGTGTGTATTTCCATAAAATAGTTTATTTGATGTTGAAAAAATACTACGTTCCTACAGTAGGTGGCGTCTTATTGTATATAAACGCGATATAGTAGCGAGTCGGCGCGGCAGACCAAATGCTCAAGGTCGTTCGCATGGAGTAGCCCCTTAAAGAAATTTTACATTTGATCAAGAATATTTTTTTCAAAAATCTTACTAAGTGTTGTTAGTACTGAAATAGGTCTTAAATTGGCGGAGTCTAATGTACTACCAGTTTAAATAAAGGTATTACTTTACTATGCTTCATTAAATCAGGAAATACACTAGATTCGATACTAGTATTAAAAATAATAGCTAAATGAGGCGCAATTGCATCTTTTATAGACGCAATAACTTTAGCGGAAACCCCCCACAGACCGCAGTTTTCTTAGCATCAATAGTTTTGAAATATTTTACAATACCTTTTGATGATAATTTATGGAATGTTAAATTCTTTGTACATGCATTTACATTTTGTTTAAGTACTGATTCGGCGACGGCAGGAGAAGAATTCAGTGGCTTAGTGGTTAATATCGGAATATCAGTAAAATATTTCTCCAAAACTATTGCAACGTCCTTATCTGATTCAGTTAATTTGTTGCTAACACTAAACAGGTAGTTTGAATTGCGAGAGTTGATCTTGCCAGTTTCGCTTATAATTATACTCCATGTTATTTTAATTTTGTTAGAAGCCGTCTTAATTTTGTTACTCAAATGCAAAGACTTAGCTGTAGAGCACACTCTTTTAAATATTTTTGAATATTTTTTACATATTCCCTAAAACAACGCTATGATTATATGACCTTTCATGGTAAAGATCATATAACCTATGTCTGCTCCTACTGTCGCTCATTCATTGAATGACTTTCGACTGTTCAAAAAAGTATTATTAAATTCATTGCAAATAAGCTTAAATAATGTTCCATACAAAAAAATTGGATCATTTTGGTATGAAAGTGATGGAAGTTTTTTCACTATGTTACTTCTAAATTTCTCCAAGTGACGTGCATTTACTGGAACAAACACAACTTTTTCATCTACTTGCTTTTTGTGAACATAAGCTAACGAAACTACTTGTCCACAGTGATCAGAACTTAATTTTTGCATTATACATTTATGCAACGGCTTCAAATTTGTAAAAATGTTATCTATACATGTTGCACTATATTGAGCAATACGCGTTAGTTCTAAAAATAAATTAAAAAGACCATATGATTTAAACAATGATCTAAATTTAATATTGATAGAGGAAGTTTCTAGGAGATTGAGATTAAAGTCTCCACATATTAAAACAGATTTATTCTGTTTATTAAGCTTAGCAAAAACTTCCTCCATATTTTTTTCAAAAGTATTATATATAGAACATGGGAGTCTGTAGACGCTCACAACAATGAGGTGCTCAAACACAACACATGCCCGTTTTTACAGTTCGCTCAACAGAGAGGCTCACAATATATTTACGTTCTTTACATGATAATAATTTACTAGCTAATATTAAGGAGCCACCTCTTAAAACCATTTCTCTATTGAAAGAGCTGACCACCTGGTGATTACTGAAGTTAAACATTAAGTTATAAGCTTTTAACCAATGTTCAGTAATACATAAAATATGAATATTGTTGCTTTTTAAGAACAACTAAATTTCTTGCTCTTTGCCTGTTACTCTGTGGAGTCATACAATTAAAGATTTGCAAGCTCCATTCTAAATTATTTAAATTATTATAACTGCTAAAGATTACCTCTATTGTCTCATTATCTAATTTAAATTACTTGGAACTAACTCCAAATCACATATTAAGTCATTATACTGCTCAAAAAAAGCAGATGTCTGTGTAGCCAAGTCCTTGGCTGAGTTAATATATAAACAATAAGATAGCACATTTGATATATGTCTTAAATTATATTTATGTAGGTAATATCTATCTCTAGTCAAAAATTTCTTAATTAAATTATTTATGTCTATTAAATTAATTGTATTATTATAATTATAACAATTAAATGTCAAATTTAAATTATTAATACATGAAAAGTTATTCATTAATAAATTTAATTCATATCTTATTTTATTTTCCTGCGTACAACCGTGGATGTAAGGCAATGTAAACAAGATAATTTTATGTACATTTAAAGTGGTTAGATTATCAATATATTTTAATAATTTATTTTTGTTTACATAGCCTCTTCTCCCAACAAGAATTATTAAGTTCCTATTAGGACAAAATTTACTAGCTAAAACTTTATTCATTATATGACTAAAGGATGCTCCAGGCATGCAATAATTATTGATCAGATGTCCTATTAAACAGCTATTTAACATCATGCCCAAATTTTTGCCTATGCCATCATAATACATAATAACTTTATTTTTTAATATTTACATTGCTTTTTAAGTTTATATCTTTTGTCATGGCATTGTCATAGAGTGTAGGTGAAAATAATGAGTCCTTACTGTTTAGTTTGTTATTTACACATATTATCCCCGATGAACCTGGTATGGAGCGCTGATACTCACTCTGATGTTTTAAAAAGGAGTCAAAGCGCTCCTCATTATATTTACATGACTTTACCAGATCATTCATGGCCAATATGTGTTCTTTTATCTTTTCTTGAGCTGATGTATATTATTTATTTGATACAATTTGTAGAAAATTTTTAAGTGATAAAATTGTTGAATTTAGACACTCTATATCAGTCTCATAGCAGTGATTCATATTTTCCATTATACATTAACCATTATACAAATATCCAAACAACTCATTTTTTTTTCAGATTTCTTTATTCCCGTTATATATTCATAAAAAATTTAGGCATTTACTATAGTAAATTGGTATCTTTTTCTACCTGTTAAAACCTTCTTTACGAAAATTAAACAATTAAACACGTGTTACAAAATAATTAATTCATCTGGAATTAATGAATTATTATGTAATAATACATAATCATACAAATACACCACATGGTTATATCACAGCATAGTAACTTATATCTGATAGTTCTAGCATTCCAATATTGCGTGCAGTAAATACTGGAATTTCAATATCTTCTTACAATGAAACAGCAAAATGTTTTTACAGTATGCACAATGTCCGGTATTTTCATTCCAATGTATGGGCCATTTAGTCGCATGAGCTCTATACTGTAAATGTTGTAATATTAAGAAAGCATGATAAGAGAATAAATGAGAAAAATAAGTAAAAATAAGTAAAAATTTTGTATTATAAATGAAAATGAAAATTAAGAACTTCATAATTTCGAAATAATTGTAACATCAGTTTTTTGCATTATACTTCCTTGTTGCCATTTTGTATAGCAAATGCTCAATCTATTTCTTATGTAAATGTTATACCAACTTAATTGGAGACAGCAGAGTTATCAATACTTATACTACCGTACGGGAATCATTTAATTATTTTAAGACGTCTTCCACACACTTTTTTTTATAGGATAAGGGTGACAAACGAGCACACAGTCCACCTGATGGTAAGTGGTTGCTGTGGCCCATAGACATCTACATTTATCCTCGTTTGCGAATCAAAACGCAGATGCGTTGTCATCCGTGAGGACTAAGATAGAATGCCTCTTTTCCAGTAAAAAGTGTCTTAGCACACACTTGGCATAGTTGTTATCATTATTCATTTGTTTATAATAAATTTTTGTGTGTAAAATAACAATAATTTATATCAAGTATATACCTATTTTATTACAATACTAAAACTGATTATTCTAAGTAATTGCACTTAGAAGCTGAAGTTCGAATTATACTATGAAACCACATGGCACTTCAAGAAGCTATTGTCAAATAAGTAGTCTCAAGTTAGCGTACTGGCGTCCGGCGCCGCCGGGAATTGGATCTAACTGGAATTATATGTCCCAGTTTAAGTAAAATTCGATTAAACTCTGAATAATAATATATAATATCTATAAGAGAAATTACATAATTAATAGAATCAGGCGTTACTTTGCGGAAATCCATTATATAAAAGCTTTAAGAAGAATTTATTTCGCAAATATCCGCGTTGTAGAATAAAATGATGTGTCTTACCTAGTATGAAGAGCACCTCCCGCTCTCCCTCAATTGCGTGCACTATCCCCGTCACCACTAATCCCAGCACCGCTACTCCCAACACCACGACACTAGGCAAGACACACCACTGACGATAATACGACACGTGTTTCGCCTCTACACAAGGCATCCTCAGGTGATATAGACTCTATGGTGGCTAACCGCTAAGTGAGCGGCGAGCCAAAACAAGTGCATTTTATACAGACCGATGACGCAACCGCTCTCTACTTAAGGAGCAAGCGACTGCGTCATGCGATAAAACATGCGACCTATCACCGCCGGACTTACACAGGCGTTTGTAAAATTAAAAACAAACCGCCGCGCAACGCCCTCTCTCCAACCACGCAACCAATCGCCGATCACCGTGAGGGTGACAAACGACCATATTGCGAGGTTCTCTAGTATTAGAGAGCAGACTTAAAGATATTTAGGACAGGTGAGTTAGTAACATTTGTTTGTTCATTCAGCAATGCAACGGTATTATTATTACTTTTTAATATCTCTAACTGTTCTAGCACACACAGCCGCAGCCCTTTATTACACGTATGTAAGACTTTAAAGGAGTGGTCGTTGGCTAGGTTGTGTCCAGTGTCCAAAAGATGTTTGGCAAAATGGGATTTGTCGGGATTGCAATTCCTGTACGCGGCTAAATGCTCTTTATAACGTGTCTCGAAATTGCGACCAGTCTGACCCACGTAAGTGGCGTGGTATTCGTCACAAACAAGTTTGTAAACACCTGACTTTTAACGAATATCCAAATTATCTTTATTATTATAGATATTTTAGGAGAATTGTTTGTTTTGAACGCCACATAAACGCCGTTTTGTCGAAGACTATTGGCTACTTTTTCAGATATGGGGCATAAGTAGGTCAAACTGCTCACATATCGATGAACACTTTGAGGTTGAACTGCGTACAGAGAGTTGCGAACGACATGCTTTTGTTTCTTTTTAATTAAATTGTTAATGAGATTTTTTGAAAAACCGTTAGAGACCGCTATTTGATAAATTATATTAAGTTCTTTTAAATAATTTTCTTTACTTAATGGGACAGTGAACAAACGGTTAATGTAACAATAAAAAGCGGCTTCTTTATATTGCCACGGATGACAGGAGGACACGGGGATGACCGTGTCGGTGTGAGTTGGCTTTCGATAAATTTGGAAAACATGTGACGATTCTTTTCTTGTTATCGTTAAGTCGAGAAAATTAAGAGAACAATCTTGTTCCAATTCAAGTTTAAATTTAATTTTGTCATGGACTCTATTTATTTTATTGAGGAAAACATCCAGTTGTCTCCTTGTGCCAGTCCAGCAAATAATTATGTCGTCTACATATAGATAGTAATATAAGATATTTTGATTGACAAATATATGTTGTTTTTCGAAATTATCCATGAAAATGTCCGTCATAAGGGAACTTAGAGGTGACCCCATAGGTAACCCTTCTTTTTGTAGATAGAAACAAGAAACAAAACTCCATCTTATTGCTGCTCAAAATATTTGGTTCAATCAGCAGTGCAAACAACTTCATGTTATTCCCAATTATATTCAAATACGTTCCGGCACAAATAGTCGAGCGGCCAGTATTGCTATTTCTAAAGCTCAGAACATTTGGCTTAATGAGGAGTGTCGTCGTTGGTTTTCCAATAGAGATAATTTAAAATCCACCTTAAAGTATTATACTCTGAACTTTCTAAATGAAAGTTCAGAGTATAATACTTTAAGGTGGATTTATATATATATATATATATATATATATATATATATATAATTACATAATATTGAATTTGATATTTTGGATGGGAAAGCCAGAGAACTTGCTTCAACGGCTGTTTATGAGAAATATCAAATTCAGTCCCGTAAATTACAACGACTTGTATCCTCTTCATTCCGTAATCGTAATAACGACATACATACAGAATATCACCAAATCTCAATAAAAATCTCAATCAAAATAAAAATCTTTCCGATGTCCAGTTTTCAACAGATGAGTTGTCCCTTTTACATCAAGGCCTAAAGTATAATTTAACACCTTCGGTCTCCCAAAAATCGTTAGAGACTATAGCTGTTGACGCGGAGATGGCTGTTGTGATCGGGAAGAAAGATAACATCGTTAAAAGTTTGGTAGCTAATGGTAATTGGGGCTGTGCCCGCGTCTTCCTATTTCAATCCTGAGTTCCCTATTTTTAAGTCCCTAAAGCAGAGAATAAGGGAAAACGACCTTATTGTTACTAAAGCCGATAAAGGCAACACTGTTTTCATTATGGAGAGTAGTGGGTACAACCAGAAAGTTAACGATGTTATCCAAGGTGATGACTTGGAGCTATTGGAGTCTGACCCAACCAAAAAGTTTACTTCGGATATTAAGTTATGTATACAACAGTCATCATATGTTTTTCCCGATCACAACTGGTCTCGGAGCAATCTTGTTACGAAAAATACATAAAAAACATGTTCCTATTCGTCCAGTTGCCTCACATATTGGTGCACCAGCTTATTTCCTTGCTAAAAAATTAAACTTCCTCCTTCGAGAGAAATCTGAATTCAACCCCACTTACAGCCTAAAAAATGGCTTTGATCTCATTTCCAAAATTAAAGATATTCGTATTCCTCCTAAATCCATATCGTTATCTTTAGCCGTTGATAGTCTTTTCACAAATGTCCCATCCCCTGACTGTTTGCGTATACTCACAGATATCTTTGAAAAACGTCGTCTACATCCCGGGGATACAAATGATCTTCTTAACTAAACCTCTCTCTGTATGAAACAAAACTATTTCCGGTTTAATTACTGATGCCTCGTGTAGAGGCGAAACACGTGTCGTATTATCGTCAGTGGTGTGTCTTGCCTAGTGTAGTGGTGTTGGGAGTAGCGATGCTGGGATTAGTGGTGACGGGGATAGTGCACGCAATTGAGGGAGGGCGGGAGGTACTCTTCATACTAGGTAAGACACATCATTTTATTTTGTAACGCGGATATTTGCGAAGTAAATTTTTCTAAAAGCTTTTAGAGAAATTACAGCTCATTTTAAAACTGTTAAAATAATTTTAAATTAATTTTGTTTATATTGTATTTGGTTATGTATACTGTTTATTGTCTTATATATTGTAAGCTTCTCAATATTTATATAAGTGATAAACTACAAGTGAAATTAAAGTTACAGCAGACATCGTGATTGAACTCTTACGTTACTAATGGTAATACAGAATATGACCCTTATGATATTTGTCTTTCTTTTACTATTTGTAAAGAAGAAATAAATAATGATCAAATTATCTCCTATGTAGTACCGTATATATTACATAGTAATGTATTAGCGCAGTAGAGCACAATTTTTTTAAATAAAAGTATGTAAAAAATAAACACATTATTTGTAGTAATCAAAATAAAACTATAATCATATTACAGCCCAACATATATGATATATGGTGTATCCTTTAAATTTTCACAACTTTAAGAGGATATTGAGTTAAGATTTATTTAAAGACACAACCACTCACCACACACCAATCCAAGTTTTGATATTGTCCGATATCAGTAGGGGAATAAAATAAAATACATCTTTTTTCCAATAGGGAAAGTTAAAATTACTTTGGTATCTTAATAAACCATCTTTAAAGCCAGCTTGAGCTATTATTCTTTTCATTTAGGAAGTTCCAATTAGATAAATCACTCCAACAAGGATTTTCTTTCAGTTCAAAACTTATTTAAGTTAAATAAATGTTTTCTGGAGCTTTAGATTCTCTTTTAATCAGCGTTCTATTTTAATATTAGTAAATAAAAAATATTTTACAAACGAATCATTATACAGGCAATTATAAACATTTAAATAAAAATAACAATACTATTGCACGCTAATGAACTAAGAAATAATCTTAGCATAATCAATAACAGCAAAAAAAATGAAACCTATTACCGAAAATATCGTAAGCAGAGACTGCGGTCTTCCATTTGACACAATCCTGACAAACCTTTCTCGTTACTTTCACGTCCATATACCTACATACTTTTTGTTGTATTTCCGTTGATAAGACCAACCTCACTCCTCACCTCAACCTAAACTTTTTTTGCTCTAATCATACATAATATTCTGCTTGATTATCTTGCATTGTCAAAGTAAGAGTGCTTACGCTGTACCTTGGGCAGCGACGCGTAGCGTGTTGCCGTGTGTAACCGTTTTTGGACCGAGAAGAAAGAAGAAAAAAGAAGATCCATACCCTTCAGAACGGAACACAACAAAGCAGGTACCTATTTGGAGACAGAAATAGTTAAGAAGGTGGTAGCCCAGATGCATTCCTTAGCAGAAAAGAAGTTAACCACTATTACCAGTTTTGGCTTGTGGTGGGTGTATTGGTTTATCTTAGTTTGAATTATAAAATCATTTTCAATGCCTAGCAAATTGCAGTATTGTACGAATTCATAATAAGCTCGCGGAAACTGTCAATGCGATCGGAGCTATGTTTTTCAAGAGCTTCAAGAAGAACCCAAAAACTTTCCGATTATCTCATGGTAGTTTTCATGGCAGTGACTGCTGTTTACGATAGATATGACAGCGTACAAATAACTGAACAGACAGATCTGGAGGTCTATGCGGAAACATATGTATCTAATGTGATTGCAGCAGGGTGCAACGCATCTTCTCGAACGGGATCCCGCCTTGTCGTGGCAGCGTGGCTAAATAGCTGTGGCTTGATCACCCATGTTGAACTAAGAGGAACCCACATGGCTGATCCGAGGTGAAGAGTCGTTCCGAGTTGGCCCACTTCGGATGTGTGTTGGTGGTCTGCGGCGAGAGGGATGTCTAGTGTGGCAATGCTCCACTCACTCTATCCTCTGCGACTCTGGCGGGGCCACACCGTTGCTGCGGTGGTAGTAGGGCCACGGAGGAAAGGAGATTCGCTTGTGAAAGGCACCGCTCTCTCTATACTCCGCGGCTGAAACTTGGTTGGTGGCGGAGCCATACACTAAATCCGCCACTGGGGTGAGGAAAGCTGTTGCTTCCGAGTGCTCGTTTTTTGCCTGGTCCCATGACCTTCGCGTTTAAGGCTCAGGGAGTATCTGTTACGCAGGTAGTGTTGGAAGCCACGGAGGAAAACGCTAGTGTTCGAAGTGACTTACCTGATAAAGAAAAGGGAAAGGGGGCGCCCGGCGCCGTTGGGGCCGCGTATATGTGCGTGCGTTCCCGTGTGACAGCGTGCAACGCATGTTCGGGTACTTCCTTACACACGTACAAAATTATATTAATATAAATTAAACTCAAATCATACTATACGTGCTTTGATATTTATAAGTTAGATAAAGTACGGACCAAATACAAATTGTACAAGTTAACGCAAAACTTTCTCCAGTATTACACCTAAAGCTTTAAAGTTTAGAGAAATGTCACTTGTGCTTGAATTTCTAATTAGAGTACCACTTGTTCTATCAAATACCTTTAAACAACAGTGAAGTTATATTCAGTCTTAGTGAATTATATCTTTACTATATTTTAATTTTTATCATTTACAAGTGGATGCCAAGAACTACAAAATTTTACTAAAAATTATGTGCCCTTATACTTTTTTTAGATAGGTAATATTAAAAATGTTTATGGTATCAAAAATTAAAAGTGACTTGTCATTCTTCTTAAAATAGGCAAAAATTGCTCCCTTAATCTCATCATATCATATATTTTTCCTCGATTTTTTTAAATATTTTTTGGAAATAAATAGTAGTAGGTTGGTTACTTACGGCCAAAGCTGGGCTGTAGGTTTATAGTCCAATTATTAAGGGTTGGTGTTCCAAAATCTCAAACCCCTTTCTTATTACAGCAGCCATCGCAACATGTGCTCTGTCCTGTAAACAATCGCGTTGTCTTGCGTTAGCAGGCGCCTTTGCCTTCTTTCAATTATTCAAGAATTCTGGCGGCACGGTTTGACGGACTTGAATTGACAGTCTCGTTGGTCTAGTGTTTGTAGTAGTGCCACTAGTGATCATGAGGTTCGAATCCCGGGTCGGGCCAAAAAGTCAGTTATTGAGTTTTTGTAAATTCTCAGTAGCTGTCCGGAGTCATGCAGATGGCGGTATTTCATCCCCGTGTATCAGAAGTACGTATAGCCGTTGTTCTGGTGCCTATTCTAGTTGAGCGTAACAGACTAATGGGATATCTGCGTTACACTTTTTCTATTATCTTAGATCTTAGTTGCAATTTTGTGGTGTTAGTTACATTTAAGAGGCGAGAGTAAGGCAATAGTATTTGAAGAGATGGGATAGTGATAGTTATCGATTGTTTATCTAATCATAAGTCGGTTTGTCGACAACATATAGTTACGGAAGTGCTATCTGATTTTGTTTGTTTTTTGGAGCAGATTTGGAATAATTGAGTTTTGGAGTTGGTTGTGATTTAATTGTATTATTACGCATTGTTATTGAGTCCTTTATTCTACAAGATTGAGACGTAGTATTATCAGTTAAAAGAAGCTTTTTGCTAAAGTTCAGCTGTTTGTTGTTAAGATTTAATTATAGATTTAATTTTTTTGAAAAATTTGGAAATCTACGACATGTACATAAAATGACAGAGCCATGTTATGCTCATTAGTAAATAAATTCTTCTGATCTTAAATGTAAATGTTTTCAAAAGTATAGGTATAATAGCTTCCTCTAATTAAAGTACTTAAAAAACTAATTATTAGTTGAAAATAGTGGATGTCACTGATAAGGTCACAAAAATAAGTTTAAATATATTTGTTAAATTGCTCTCCGGTCGTGTCGGTTTACCATCCCATCGGACTAAGATAGTGCATCTGTGTTTGTGCATACACTTGGGCACTATAATCCTGTCCTGCGCTGATGTCTAGTCTCCGTTGACGCCGTGACAGAAATTCGGTCTGGGGGACATTATTATTATTATTATTATTATTATGTCGAAGTATTACACCTTTTTATAGTAATTATTCAAAAGGATTCCTTCTGAATCCCATAGAACTCTTTACAGTTTCGAGATTTGCTTCGCTCATAATGTTGTTAAATGTTTTTTTTTTAAATATCATTACATAAATGTTATTTTTAGAGATAAAACCCTGTTATTTCTTGCTATAACAATCTAACAAAAAACCTCATTCTAGTTTTCAGTCCGAAATCGCTCTGTGCAAAATCAGCGTGTACACTCTTACACCTTTGACATTCCAAGACAATCAAGTAGAATATTAAGAATGATTATATCTGACACTCCAACGTAAAGGTAACAACAGAAATACTTAAACCTGCAAGTATTTGCAAAATTTTGTATTTATAATACTTAAAAAGTTCAAAACTCTATTAAAATCCACCAGCTATTTTTCTTTTTCTTTTTCTAAATTATTGAATCGTTAATAAAATTAAAACAGCAACACAATAACTAACAGGTTGCGGTATCAAGCAGGTTTAATGTATTCAAAATGGATAGACTAATATCATCATACGCCCGAGAGTAAGACGCCCATTACATGTTAGGTTTTGCTGTCAGTTTTACAACAATCACGATTGTAATTGACGAATAACCTACCGTGTAATGCGGTTATTGACGGTTGCATGGAATTGATTGACAAATATCTGGATATTTTGATTTTTACGTCAATCAACTATCAGTCACGAATTTTGATTGAACGTGTAATGGCCTTTCGTCAATCATGCGTCAGTCAACGCTCAGACAGCAATGGAGGCGGACGCAGAATATATTGAAGAGGCGGCTTCCACGCGCTCGCGCAGCCCGTCGCCACTCCCGCCAAACGTGCTTTAGCCAGAAAAAGATTTTATTTTAAATTTTGAGGCTCTTCCCGAGTTGTGGGACACAAAAAACCCCGGGTAGGGTGGATGCCCCTAATACCAGCCACTTAGGGGCGTGGTTCCAGCCTTTCCGCCTTTTTAATTCGTAAATGAGATTTCTAGTAGTCTTAACTACAAACATTGTCGGCTAAAAATTCTTCATAACCTGAGGAAAGTATATTTCAAATATTACTTCATAGTTTTAAACCTAACAATGTTAAATTAAAAATCAAAACACGTACGCAACGAAAAACGCTCATTTTCCTAATTTTTTGACAAGTTATGGTCCCGATACAATTAAGCATATTTTACATTAGCTCATCTTTAGGCTTTTTCATTTGTATGAATGTGACTATAGACATAGTAATGCAGATATTTTTGTTTAAATCTATAAGTTTTTATTTTATTTTCGTGGAAATTAATGGGGCTGTAATTAGATATACGAAATGTATGGAGTGCTTAACGTCAGCCGCCCGGCTGTTATTTGGTTTGACGTACATAAGAAGTACCTAATTTCAGCCACGTTATATAAATCAGGACTGTCATAAACTGTAATAAATACCATTAATTAGAACATAACTTGTTTTATAGTTAAAGAAATTATGATCAATTCATCTATATTTTAAAATTGGTTTTTGATTTAAAAGTTTAACAAATGATACCTACTTGCTTTTCAGACATATGTTATATGTTAAGAACACCATACACTATTTAATTATTTTTTGAGAAAGACAAAAACAATAAATGTAATTAACTACAACTTAGTACTACTAATTTTACTTTAACTTAAGAACATAAATGATAAAGGCCATAACAAGGAAAGTGGTTCAGGACTATGCTTTGCGGCAGTCTATGGAGGATGATGTTCTGTACTGGACTTGTGAAGGGCTGAAATGATGATGAAGATGCAAAAACATGAATGATTAAATTATAAGAAATCGGTGTACTATAATACATGATTTTTCTTATAATTTTGTTTTAATTAATTGTTTAGTGTTAAAAGAAAAATGCAACTGCTTAAAGATAAACCACAGTAAGGTAAGAATTAAAACATTAAAATAAAATAATTCTTGTCGTCTATCTTAATACATATTCCACGCTTGTGACATGCATGATTTAAAATTAAAAGCTGTTACGAATTAATTTTTTTTTATAGGAGAGCGGGCAAACGAGCATGCGGCTCACCTGATGGTAAGTGACTACCGCCGCCCATGAACAACTGCAACACCAGGGGAATCGCAGATGCGTTGCCGGCCTTTTAAAAAGGAGTACGCTCTTTTCTTGAAGGTCCCTAAGTCGTATCGGTCCGGAAAAATCGCTGATGGTAATCGATTCCACAAGGAGGTCGTGCGAGGAAGAAAACATCTTCTAAATCGCACAGTGGTGGACCGCCAATCATCCAGATGGTGTGGATGGTATCGGGAGTTCTGCCGCGATGTGCGTTCGTGAAATTTGGCGGCTGGGATTAATCCGAACAATTCCTCAGAGCACTCCCCATGGTAGATGCGAAAGAAAATGCAAAGGGATGCAACATCTCTTCGCAGTGCCAATGAATCGAGCCGATCGGAAAGGGCTCGGTCGTCGACAATTCGAGCCGCTCTGCGTTGGATGCGGTCAAGTGGAAGGAGCTGGCACTGGGGAGCCCCTGCCCAGAGATGGGAACAGTATTCCATGTGAGGCCGAACTTGCGCCTTGTAAAGTAGCAGGCGGTGTGCCGGCATGAAATACTGTCCCGCTCTGCTGAGCACGCCAAGCATTTTAGAGGCCAATTTGGCCTTCCCTTCCAAGTGACCACGAAACTGCACGTCACTCGATATGTCGACTCCGAGGATACCGATACTGGCTGAGGCAAGAAGGGGAGTGCCTTGAAACTGAGGAGATACGACAAAGGGGTTCTTTTTAGCGGTAAACGCGCAAACTTGTGTCTTCTGAGGATTAAATTGGACTAGATTTAGTCGCCCCCAATCCGAGACTTTGTTCAGCAAAGACTCGACTTCAGAC
This sequence comes from Parnassius mnemosyne, assembly GCA_963668995.1. NCBI lineage: Eukaryota > Metazoa > Arthropoda > Insecta > Lepidoptera > Papilionidae > Parnassius > Parnassius mnemosyne. The sequence continues at coordinate 39,105,097 of CAVLGL010000104.1, read as the reverse complement.
ACAAGTTTGTTCCGGTACTCAGCGACGTTTTCCTGAGAAATATTGGCACGGCCGGTGTATAGAGCACCACCAGTGCTGTCATCCGCATAGCAATGAATGTTACCAGTTAGCAACATATCATTGATATGCAGAAGAAACAGCGTTGGTGATAGCACACAGCCTTGTGGAACACCAGCGTTAATAGGCTTGTAGTCAGAGCATGCACCGTCTACAACGACCTTCATGCTCCGATCTGCAAGGAAGCTGGTGATCCAATTGCACAATTTCTCGGGAAGCCCATAGGAAGGGAGCTTCGAAAGAAGCGCTTTGTGCCAAACCCGATCGAAGGCCTTCGCAATGTCCAGACTAACGGCCAACGCCTCCCCCTTGGACTCTACTGCCTCCTCCTATCTATGGGTCAGGTAGACCAGAAGATCACCAGCTGATCAACCCCGACGAAAACCGTATTGGCGGTCACTAATCAGCTGGTGATCCTCAAGGTACCGGATGAGCTGGCAGTTAATAATGGATTCCATTATTTTGGAGAACAAGGAGGTGATCGCGATAGGCCTGTAGTTGGACGGGTCTGAGCGGTCGCCTTTTTTAGGGAACGGGTGGACAAAAGCTGTCTTCCATGAATTCGGGACTACGCCTTGGGAGTAGGAGTACCGGAAAAGACGCGTTAGAACCGGTGCCAACTCCGGAGCACACGTCCTAAGCACTATTGGGGGGATTCCGTCAGGCCCACTCGACTTCTGGATGTCCAGGGAGAGAAGTGCTTTGCGAACCGAGCGCTGTGAGAAAAGCACATCCGGCATGGAGCACTCACACCGCGGGATGGTCGGCGGTGTTTTCCCCCCTTCATCAACAGTCGAGTTGGACGCAAAAAGGGAGCCTAAAAGGTCAGCTTTGTCTTTTGCGTCTTGGGTCAGTGAGTCGTCCTGCCTGTGCAGAGATGGTAGTGATGGCTTACAGAAATTCCCTTGGACAGCCTTGGCGAGAGACCAGAATGCACGGGTTCCCGAAGGAAGGCGAACTAGTTTCTCGCCAATTCTGCCTAATAACTCTTTTGAAGGACCTGGAGGCGAAGTTATACTTCTTCTTAAGTGTGCTGGTGTTTACATCCCGAGTCGCCGAAGCCGCAGCGCAGGCTTAATAACACTCCTGCTTACTGCGTAAAGCAGTCTTACAGGAGCGACCAAACCAAGGCTGAGATCTGCCTCCGATGGGTACCACAGATGATGGAATAAATAGTTCCATTCCCTGTAGCACCACATCAGTAACAGAGTCAGCGCTGGGATCATCCGGCGAGAAGCAAACCCGCCCCCATGAGTAGGATGCAAAGAAAGACCGCATTCCGTCCCAATCCGCCGACCTGTAATGCCAAACACGGCAGCAACCTGCAGAACGCAACCGCGAAGGGAGCGTGAGTGGCAACACATTCCGGATCAGACAATGGTCCGAAGAGCCGAGAGGGGCATCGACGGGAACCTAATATCCGTCCGGATGAGAGGTCAGCAGAAGGTCCAACAGGGAAGGTGAATGATCCTCCACATCTGCAATCCGCGTAGGCGAAGTAACCAGTTGTGTCAGACCATATGCCAAAGCAAAGTCATAAACAGATCTCCCTGCATGATCGGTTAAACGCGAATCGAGCCATTCGGCATGGTGGGCGTTAAAATCGCCAAGGATCACGATCTCTGCGGATGGGACCTGTTGTAGCAAGGAATCTGTAGCCATTTGGACGTGATCGATGAGTCGGTCTGTTTCGGCATTACGGCTATGGGACCTATAGAGGCACCCGTAGACGCGCGGATGGTCGTCGCTGTCTACGCGTAGCCAAAGGATGGACAGGTCCGAACCTTCAAGACTGCCGAGGCGTCGAGAACAGATGTCCTCTCTGGCACACACGCAAACTCCAGCAAAAGGCACAAAGGAGTGCTCCAATTTGTACCCCGGGCAGGAGAGATACGAAATATCAGCCGGAGAGGAAATCTGCGTCTCTGGAAATCCGAACAATTCCTCTGAGCACTCCATCTATGGAAGATGCGAAGGGATCCACCATCTATTCTCAGCGCCAGAGAAACAAGCCGATTAGAAAGAACTCGTTCGTCGACAATTCGAGTAACCCGTCACTGACATACAAACATTGTTGAAGTGAAACTTCTTTAGAATCGTTGTCATTCGAAATTAAGCGAAAAATCGAAAAAGCGACAGTAGCCTCACCGCGAACTCAAAAGGTTTTTTTTTATAAGATAGGATGACAAACAAGCACACAGTCCACCTGATGGTAAATGGTTGCTGTGGTCCATAGATATCTACATTTATGTATGCGAATCAAAATGCAGATGCGTTGTCACCCGTGAGGACTAAGATGGAATGCCTCTTTTCCAGTAAGAAGGGTCTCCGGTTCTTTACACTCATCATAGGAAAAACAGCAGTGTTAAGCTGCTATTTTACGCTTTTATTCTGTGAGAGCGTGGTCCTTCCCCGGGAGAGCCGACCCATTCGTGCTACAACTATACCACTAATATAGTTGCAGCATGGCTCTACCACGTAAAAATATAATAATAATAATTTCTAGGTCTGGTAAATTGTGGGTTCCAATCCACCATTCGACTAAACTGTCGTGAACCACTCCTTTTTTTTTGCGGATGGAAAATCATCAAAAGACGCCTTTCGCTCTGGGTGGAGCGGAAGGGAGTGTCAGACTTTTACTGACTAAAAACCATCCGTGTTCCTTCAGTGCCCTTACGTTCCGGAGCCGCGGTATCTCTTTCGAACAGCCCGCAGCCCCGGCAGGCGTCGGCCCTTCACGCTGCTGACAGCTCTTTGAGGCGCGCGTGGAACAAAACGCGCCGTCGACACGGCCTGTCGTCGTTAGACGGACGGACGGCGAGCTACCCATTGCTCGCCGTCCACAGGCCCGCGCCTACGGTGGCCGGGGGCCACGACGTAGCCCCCGACGCCCGGGGCGTCTCCCGCGGCGGCCGGGAAGGAAAGCTACTGCTCTCTCCTTCTCCCGCTCCGCCACCTCCTTCGCTAGCATCACTGCTTCGCAGAAGGTGGTGACGGCATCCCATTCCGTCTCGCTCCGGACCATGGCTTCGACCAGGGCCGGACGCGAGAGGTCGCCGCCGCCTATCGCCGCTACGAGGACACGGCGGTGCTCCGCCCAGGCAGGGCACACCTCCACGGTGTGCTCCACCGTGTCCTCCGGTCGATCCTCGCAGTGGGAGCACCCGGGCGTTTCCTCCCGCCCGATTCGGTGCAGGAACCTCCCGAACACACCGTGTCCGGTGAGGACCTGCGTCAGGCGGAAGGTGAGGACGCCGTGGCGTCTCTCAAGCCACTCCTCAAAGAGGGTTCTTATCGCCGCTATAGTGGCGTGCCCAGCACGGGGTTGCGACAGTCGCTCTCTCCATGTCGCCATGAGATCATGCCGGAAGTCTGTCCGCTGCACGACAACTTGCCGCGGCAGCGGGGTTTCCCCCCGGCATAGTGCCTCCGCGCGCCATTCGTGTAGGCGCGCGAGGACTATCGCCTCCAGATCCCATGGCGGCAATCAGCCAAGGAGGCACGCTGCCTCGCGGGAGATCGTGCGGTAGCCGCGAGCCTTTCTCACGGCAACCACCTTTTGGGGCGCGTTCAGGTGGTGGACGGCAAGCCGCGCCAAACCACGCGCCCACACCGGGGCCCCGTAAAGGGCCATGGACCGCACAATCCCCGCGTAGAACCTCCGGCAGGAAGCGTTTGGCCCCCCCAAGTTCGGCAGGAGCCGCCTGAAGGCAGCCCCGGTCCGTTCCAGTTTGGGAGCCAAACGTCGGAAGTGCTCAACGAAGTTCCATCGGCCGTCGAGGACGAGTCCTAGGTACTTCAACGTCGACTCGACGCCGATGGATACCCCTCCTACCATTGCTGAGGATCCCGGTGGTGGCCTGTTCCGAGGACCATGGAAGTGCATGGCCTCGGACTTGTGCAGAGCCAACTCAAGACCCAGCTGCCGGATCCTCTCAACGACTATCGCAACCCCGCGTGTCATAGTATCCGCCGCCGCCTCGTACGACCCCCCCTGTGCCAGTACCAGCGTGTCGTCAGCGTAGCAAACTACGCTGACGCCGGTAGGGAGGTCGGCGTGCAGCACCCAGTCGTAACCGATGTTCCACAGGGGCGGCCCCAGAACCGATCCTTGTGGGACACCGCACGACATCTCTCGCCGGTTCCACTCACCGTTGCGACCGGGGTAGATGACGGCCCTATCCGTCAGATAGTCCCCGACTATACGACGGAGATAGGTCGGCACCCGGTGATACGGGAGTGCCTCCCTAATGCAGCTCCAGGGCATGGAGTTGAAGGCGTTGGCGATGTCGAGAGACACCGCCAAAACAACCCCCCCCTGGCCAATGCATCCCCCGTCATGAGGGCTCTCACGCACATGATGGCGTCCACCGTAGAGCGCCTCTTGCGGAAACCAAACTGGTGTTCCGCAAGATCCGGCCCCGTCCCCGCAAGGTGCTCGGCGAGGCGGTTTGCAATGACTCTTTCAAAGAGCTTGCCCACCTCGTCGAGCAGCACCACGGGCCGGTATGCGGACGGAGAGTGCGCAGGGCGCCCCGGCTTCCGAATGAGGACCAGCTTCCCCGTCTTCCAACGAAGCGGGAATTGGCCTCTCTCCAAGCATGCGCTTAGGAGCCCCTCCAGTCGGGGCCCGAGAGCCTCCGAGGCCAGGACCCAGGCTTTGCCAGGCAAGCCATCGGGTCCTGGGACGGTATTCCTGGCCTTGAGCCTACGTACCGCCACTCTCAGGTCTACCTCGGTCCCTTCCGGGATGCCGTCGTCGTCGTCCTGGTGGTCCGCTTCCGGCACCGCAGGTGGCGGAGCCATAGGCGGGGGTGGATGTTCCCCTCGCGCAGGAAACAGAGCGCTCACCACGTCCTCCACGAGCCGAGGCCGGAGACTCTGCGTCAGCGGGGGGGGCCCAGGTGCGGAGTTTATCCCGCACCATCTTGTAAGGGCGCCCCCACGGATCTCTGTCGAGAGTCTCCAGCATCTCCTCACGGGCCCGATCCCGGGCCCGCATGACAGCCTCCCGGAGGGCGGTCTTCGCCGCTCTGTATCCCTCGTACAGCTCCGCCTCAATGGCTGCCGCATTCAGTGGACGAATGCGGAGCCTGCGATGCCTGGCGTACAGGTGCCGCGCGGCGACACACGCCTCGCGCAGAGACGTCAGCTCACGCGACCACCAATACACCTGGCGCCGGGCGCTTCCTGGCCGGACGCGGGGCATTGCCACGTCACATATCTCGGACATGGCCTCCTGGAACCACCCTGCCTCATCATTGACGTCGGCAGGCCTATCCGGTGATGACACCCAGGCCTGCACGATCGAGGCTTCCAGGAGGAGCTCCCGGTCCAGCTGCTTCAGCGCCCAACGCGGACCACTCGGGGCCTGTTGGACTGGCGCGCTCGAGGGCTGGGTGGAGACGTCAAACCGGATGTACCGGTGGTCGGAGTAGGTCTCCACCCCCTCCATGACTCGCCAGTCAATGGCACGCGGCGACAGAGCGGGGCTAGCGAACGAAATGTCCACCACCGACTCGCCCCGCATCCGCACACACGTGGGGACAGAACCCCGATTTAGGACGACCAGGCCTGTCTCCAGAGCCCAGTCTTCCACCATCCTACCCCGCACATCTGTACGACGAGAACCCCAAGCCAAGTTCTTGGCATTGAAGTCCCCGAGGACAAGCACGGGGATGGGATAGCTTCCGACGACGACTGCTCTCAGCTCTGCAAGAGAGTTGTGGAGCTCGGCGAGAAATCGGTTCGGGGAGAAGTACACCCCCATAACGACGAACTCCCCGAACCGTGCTGCTACGCACCCCTGACCCCTCCTGACACCTTCAAGGGTCGGGGTACCGACGGCGGCCGAAGAAATGATGGCCACTGAGCCGTTAAGGTCCGCCACCCAGTCCTTCCTAGGCCAGACAAAATACGGCTCAGCGACCACAGCGATGTTAATCGACCACTGCGCCATGCTCTGGAGCAACAGATCCTGAGCGCAGGCGCAGTGGTTGATATTCGCCTGGAGGAAGCTTAATGGGGCCGTTATAGGCACTCCATTTCAGCTTCCTCCACGGGGCGCCCCTCTGCAGGCGTCGGTGTCGCGGTGGCGGCGGCGGCGACAGTGACAGCGGCGGTGGCGGCAGTTGCAGCTGCGGCGGTGGCCATAGAGGCGGTGGCGGCGGAGGAGGGCCCTCTCCTACCCGCGGCCTTGGCCTTGGCGGGTGACACGCAGGCCCTGCTTCCGGCCCAGTGATCGGCTGGCTTACCGGTCGCCGCACATGCATCACAGTGCGGCGTGGCGCAGCAGGTTGCCGATATGTGTCCGGGCTGACAGCAGCGGAAGCAGAGGCCACTGCAGTCAACCTCCGAGGCGCATTTCACTGATACGTGATGCCCCACGAGACAGCGGTAGCACCTCAGAGGTCTGGGCTCCAGCAGCTTAACCTGCGCTGAGACCCAGCCCACCAGAAGCCTTCGGCCTTCCACTATGGCTTTGGCCGCCGTAACAGGGCAGCACACCGTGGCGGCATGCATACCCTGTTGATCCGGGCGTATGGCGCCTGACCTGACCTGGTCAGTAGTGCACCCCCCGGACCTGGCGACGGCGGCCACCAACTCCTCCTCCGATACCGAGTCGTCCAGACCCATGATGCGCAGGTCTGCGCATCTGACGGGCCTGGACACTCGGGCCTCGTCCGCGTTCAAGGACGCTCTGAGCTTCGCAGCCAGAGCGTCCGCAGTCGCGCCACTGGATTCCCCGGGGATCTCCAGCATACGGGCCCCCGTCTGGGTGACTTTGAGCCGGAGGCCCCCAGTGATCCCGAGCTCCCCGAGATCCACCGCCTCTTTCGCCTTCGCGAGCAGATCGCGGTAGGTAACGCCCTTCTTTTCCGCGTCCGGCTGTAGTGTAATCACTACAGCTGCGGTCTTCGGGGCGCGGAGCCTAGCCGCGATCTTGCGCGCCCTGAACTGGCGCTGCCGCTCCTGCTCTTTGGCCTTTTTGGCTGCCTTCTTCCCCTTCTGTTTGTCCCCGACCACCTGCCAACCGGCTTCTGCCGCGGGAGGTGTAGGGAGCTGGGGGGGCGGTGGCGGCGGCGGCAGCTGGCTTGCCGCTGGCGCTGGCCCATTCGCCGCAGGCACTGGGGCTGGCGCAGCCATCACCTGTGCTGCCGCCTTGCCCTTTTTCGCCTTCGCCTTGCCTCTCTTTCCCGTCGCCGGCTTAGCCGGAGCCGGTTCAGCCGGTATCGGTTTTGCTGGAGACGGCTTTTCAGGGGGGGGTGGGGCAACTGCAGCCCCACCCGAGGGCTGGCTGGACGGCCCCGGCCTGGATGCGGCAGCCGTGACCGTCGCGTAAGAAGCCGTTGCCGGCCTCGCCGCCGTCTTGTTTGCCCCTAGGGGGGGGGGGCGCAGGACGATGCCCTCCAGCACGGAGAACCGGTGTTGGAAGGCAGCCAGCTCCTGCCGGATCAGGTTCAGAACCTGGTTCTCCACCGGCACGGGCTGGCTTGGGCGCTGCGTCTGGGGCGCCGCGCGAGAGGCAGGCTCATGTAGACTGGCCAGGTCTGCGCGGAGCTTCTCATTCTCCTTCTGGAGAGTCTCCATGGCGGACGTCAGGCGGGCCACGTCCGCCCGCAGCTTCGCCACCTCGTCCGCATTAGGCCCAGCCCCAGAAAAGTTGGCCTCCGCAGCCGCCATGATGGAGGCGGAGGCCGCGGGAATGGCCTTGACTTTCGAGGAGGACTTTTGCTTGTTAGCCACGACCTTGATCGCAGCCTCCACCTCCTTTACGAATCTGGCCTTACGCTCCACCTCGGAGCCGCCAGTCGCGTCTGTTTCTTCGCTTGATTCCCGAGCCGTGTCGTCCGGGTGGCGCCCCTCCTCGGCAAGCTTTGCCGCTCGTCCGGCCCTCTGATTGGTAGAGAGCTCCCTCCCCTTGCCTCTCAGCCCGCCCCGCCTGTTGGTGGGGATTTTCCGGGCCGAAACCTCCTCTTCACCGGATGCCGACCCCTGGTCGCCATCCCGCCTGAACCGCTTGCGGAAGAACTTGCTGGTTTCCGCGGTCCCAGGCTCCACATGTCGGGAGCTCTCTGAGCCTCCCTCGCTGCTCGATGCGGCGTCGGACTCTGTCCCCGCATCGTTCCTCCTCTCCTCTACGTTGCCGTTGCCGGCGGTTTTGGTTTTTTGTGTTTTTTGTTTGGTTTCCATTTTTTGTACCCACGAGTATGGGGGAATTAAAGGTCCACCTTGGCAGAGACCCCTTACCAAGGTAAGCAGATTTAGAGGATTTATTACTCGTCAGGGGGTCTGCAGGTACCCTGGCGAGGAGCGCACTAACGACTGATTTGTTCATAGAACCCCGTCAGCCATCCATCCCCTCGCGGTGCGTCGCCGCTTGAGATTCGGGGTAACTTTTTATAGAGGTTTTCTCCCTCGCGGTCCGGGCGGTTAAGCCAAGACCCTCGGTCCCTATCAAAGCCGCGAGACGTGATCCACGACACTTCGATACTGGGATTACGAGACCGGCGGTGACAGCAAAGGATGAATCCTTCACTGTCTGCCCGGAGGCAGGGTAAGTGCACACCGAGCCCGCCCTCACTCCTCTGCTATGCCCTCTGCTGATCAGAGGGTCACGCAGTGGAACGCACCGTTGGTCCGGGACGGACCCCCCCCCCCATGTCAGAATAATTAGCCGCGGCAGTACCATTCCCCAAGGAGTAAGAATTTCTTCTCATTTCTCGAGGAAGATTACTGCCGCGCCCAGGGTGCACCGGCCCAGTATCTGCTCTTCCCTCCAGACGTATCGAGAGGGACCCGCAACTACCAGGCACACGTGGAGGACTTCTGACTTCGCACCCCGTCGTGACCCACTCCTAACACAAGCATTTTTAACTTACCAGAAGTAGTTATAGGGAAAATTAGTAATATTAATAGCATTGCCATTTTTTTTTTGTAAATACAGTGTTCCTATTAACTCGGTCTTCTCTTAGTGCGGTGCTTTCAAGATGATTAGTATAGTACATTTTGACTGTTAATATAAACAATATAAAAATTATCAAATTTATTAAATAAATATATTTTAACCATATTGAATAAAATTATCTTAATATAACAATTCATTTATAACATCATAACTTCAGGCTATCACCTTGAAAACCAATTTTCGTTCGATAAAACAACATTACCTATAGAATGAAGTAGATGGCGCTACTCGTATTAAAGAGTTTTAATATTAAACACAATAATAAAAAAAAAACTAAAACTAGAAACTTAATTATCATAAAGTCCTACTCCCCGCGGTATCGTGCCAAGAACGCTGGCTGCGTTTTCCCGTTGAATGGCTACACTTAGCCTTTGAGCGAGAAAAGAACCAGCCCTCTTATCACCAACAGCAACGACCAGCCGCGGATGGAGTTCCTTTAAGAACTTCACCGCACGTGAACAACACCGGCCGATAGTCTCTACAGCAAATGGCACAAATATGTAGTCATCTCTCAGAGACTCATATTTGCGCCACTTACTCAGTTCAGCTGCCTCTGATGCCGCCGCGGCTCTAAATAAGGTGCCCCTGAGATGAGAGGCCGTCAGAGTGTCTACGAAAGTAGCATCCCACACTAGGGCTTTACCTCTCTCACAAGGGACCAATGTCATACCGTCGGGTCTCCTGCCATCATCTCTAAATATTCCACAAGGCTCTAAAACCGAGGGAACATTTATAACCATTTCTTGTAATATTTATTATTCACATTTTTCTAAGATAAAAAGATTATTGCTGTCATATATCCCGCGAGATTATCTAGAGGGAATAAAATAAAGAAATGTGAATCATCAATCTTTCCCTGTATGTAATATCCTTCAGCGGAGCTAATATAAAGATCTTACCTATCTTATTATAGGATTTCAGGAGATACTCAGTCCGTACATCGTATATCAAAAGTAAGTTCAAATTCGGTAAGCTTGTTCTCAATAAAAGAGATAAATTTATAAGAAAAACGTCCGTATAAATCTGTTACTTGTTAATTAAAAATAAAATATTATAGTCTCTGGACACCCATCGCGTACAATGTTTTTTTTATTTTTCTCTGTGCTTTTGATAATTTATTTAGCCACTGCTCGGGGAATATTGTTAAAATATATGAATTCCACAGTTCTTACAAAAATTATTTTAAATCTAATCGAATATTCAACGCTGTTTTGCTTAATGTTGCCTAAATTTATGGGCTATAATTAAATAAAAAAATACATAATATGGGAACACAATGTATATGTTTACACATATAACTCAGAAGCATGATATCTTGATAGATATTTAAGCCACTTTAGTGGTTACATTTCTGAAAAAAGAAAGGTTGCTCTACGAGTATAAGATTGATAGTAGACCACGGCCACAGCACATACTGCTCCAGTGCGTTTTGATGTACTTAGATGCCCTAAATGCAATTATTGATTGAACCCAGGTTGATGGCGTACTGTGATGTTTACGGCAAGCACTTAGCCCTTCAGCTACTACGGCTCATTCCATTCTTAATTTACTTAAAATATCTATCAATAATTAAAATATGAACTCTATTTTACGTCAATAAAAGCCAAAGTAATAACTTTACGGTCCATAGACTTGTTGTTAACGGTCGAGGAAATGTTTAAACTTGGCAACCGGAATTTGTTTGCTGCAAATACGACCAATTCAAGGAGAAATATCACCAGCTATTTTCAAATGTAGTTGATCCTTGGAAATCGTGCAATATTTCGAAAGTCTCCTTTAACTGCTTTTTCAACTGTAAACCCCTTTCTCATATACTGGAATACCGACCGAGCGATAACATCAAAACATGTTTATATTATGCTTTTATCATAACAGCCACAAAAACTCTTCTATTCTGTGTCCTGCGTTTATGTCATATAGTATTTATTATTTACGAAATATTACAAAATATGCTATAAAATATTATTTTTCCTACATTTTTTTTATACAATAAGGATGACAAACGAGCTCACAGTCCACCTGATGGTAAGTGGTTGCCATGGCCCATAAACATCTACATCTATTCCTTTGCGAATTAAAATGCAGATGCGTTGTCAGGCGTGAGGACTAAGATATAATGCATCTTTTCCAGTAAAAAGGATCTCAGTTTCTCTACACTCACCATACGGAACACAGCAGCATTATGCTGCTATGTTATGCTGGTATTCTGTGAGAGCGTGGTCCTACCCCGGTCGAGCCGACCCATTCGTGCTACAACTATACTATTAATATAGCTGCAGCATGGCTCTACCACGTTTAAATTTGTTATGATAACAAATTTAAATGCAACTGCAAATGTTAATTCATATACAGGGTATTTTTGGAACGCTCCCGAAAACTAAGACAGGCGACAGCACCAAGTATACCTTTGATCATGGGTCACAAATAAATTCGATCCTGATGAAAAAAAAAATCATCTTTTAACAACGTTTTATTAGCTTTATTCACGCGCCATCATGTTAGTACAGCTAAATGAAACGATAATTTCATAAAAAATATCATGAAAATACTGAAACATAAAACCAGCAGTGGAATGACTGAATTGTATCACCTGACTAAAGGTCAATGTACTCGCGAACGCAAATTCGCGCGGCCCGCAACTAGCGGGCCATACCACTACATACGCTAATGAAAAAATACTTAAAAGAAATGTAACCAAGGTTGGAGTCATGCGTTTTTATTCATCGTGTAGGTATGTTTATTATTCTCATGTATTCAGTTATGTACCTATTCAGATTAGTTCAGTACTAAGTTATTTAAAAAAAATAGTTATGAAACAGCTTACCGCTCTAAATCCTCCGTGGTCTTATGAGATGCAGCTCAAATTGTGCTCCATTCATTTCAAGGTAGATTTGGGTGCAGGCGGGGCATCATCGTGTGGTATTCGACACAGTCCGTACATAGTTTCTCGAAAGCATCCACGATCCTTTGGCGCATTTTGTCAGCACTATCACACTCACGATTAAAAATCCTTTCTTTCACATACCAAAAAGAAGTCTAACGGGGTCAGATCTGGTGAGCGAGGTGGCCAAGCGTGTGGTCCTAGTTTGCCGATCCAGCGATCATCAAATAGCTCATTGAGGCGCTCACGGACGAACCTCACGACATGGTATCGCTGTCTGTTCAGTCGCTGTGGCAGAAACACTGGTCCCAGTATGCGATCCTTAAATAAACCTGCCCATACGTTAACCGACCATCGGGTTTGGTGCCCGGTTTGTCGAACAGCGTGCGGGTTAACCTCTGAATACACGTGTGTATTTCTTCGGTTCCACAGGCCGTTTCTGGTAAATGTCGACTCATCCGTCCAGATAATGTGCTCAATGGAACCAGGCACACGTTGTCGCTGGTATAATAACCAACGGCAGAAAACTCGTCGGCGGACGTGATCGCCGGGAACTAAAGCTTGCACTTTGTGCAATTTGTATGGGCGCATTCGGTTACGCTTCAACACTTTGTGCACTGCACAAACGCATCCCGACGTCTTAACAATTTATTTGGCGATACTTCGTGTACCTGGGTTCGGATAACATGTTGCTGTATTCACAATCACTATAAAAGTACGCGTTAAGCATTATTAAAACAAAAAACGTAACAACAGGAATAATACCAACACGTAATCACAAGTAATAACAATACGATTGAGCTGTCGCTCACGCACGCGTGTACAAAATCAACACGGAACTGTTTCAAAAACTACAATTAATAACGAACCCCAACAAAACTGAAACCTACTGCTAGGACAGTTATTATACTCTTTGTCTCACAGAATACTTTACTCCTTGCTTTGTCTACTGCGTCACAGCGTGAGGCGACACGAGCCGGCCGGGTTACATTCTGCCGTCGTCGGGTTACATAAAGAAGGACGCAACTAACAAAAACCTAAAATGGAAATAAAAAATAAATTGATGAATTTTTCTTTCAGACCCTGTGTCTAAAGTACCTATATTAAAAGGTATCTATATGAAAATACGTAGAGACATGAAGATTTTAAGGACGAACAAATTTTTGACAATTTGTTTATTTATTTAAATAAAACGAATTTTCCTTTTCATCTTAGCTTAAAAAATACACATGGCAACACAAAAACATCGAAGGAAAGACGCATATAACTATTTTCGTCTTTCCAACCTAATAAATTAAAAAAAAAACTGCCATTCATTTAACAATTTTACATATTTTGGAAAGGTCATTTGAAGTTGAAAGGACGCTAATAGTAATTTACTACTTTTTTTTTTAATAAATATTAGAAAAGCATTGGTAGTGAGACACAAAAAATAATAATTTTAAAAAGTAATGATTTTAAAGGGGATATCATACAAGACTTACTACGATAATAATTAAAAATTAAAAATTTTGTACAACCGACTTTAATATAAATAATTAAGGATAACTCAAAAACTATTGGTCTGACCTCGATCAAATTTATATGGGACCACATGTGAAACACCAGCTCTTAACAATAAGATATAAGCTCTTAATAATAAGATATAGAATAATAAGACAAGACCAAGAATAATTGAAATTTAAGTAATCGATGCAAATATTGTTAAAGATGACGTAGCAACTGGTTAAATAAGTCTTTTCTTTTATGTTGAATTTGTATAAGTCTTTTCTACTAAAAAAAGTCATCTGTGATCAACAGCTACGTCTAAAATTCTTACGATAATTTCTAAAATATTGATATTTGTGAATATTAAAAAAATTTAGTAGATGCGCCTTCTTATCATGAATCGAATGGTATATTTAACTCATTTATTCATAAATTGTTAGATGCGCTCTTTTTTCTTACGACCGCGTGTTTCGTACCGAGCTAGATACAGGTCGATAGCGGAGGGGGTGTGGGTACAATCGCGTTCTAAAGTACTACAGGGTATTGGGCTATTGTTTTATAATATTATAGTAATTCATTGTTTTAATGTAGAATCATAATAGGTGTTTTACTAGCTACTTAGAACTTTGGAAGAGGTGGGAATTAAAAATGGATAATGTTTACATGAGCATTATTTGTTATTTCTATCGTAAAATATAAAGTAGTTTGTAACAAGAAAACTTTAGCTAAGGGTAACACGCCGTCCATTATGACGTCAGATGTTAATGGTGTGTTGGTGTTACTGGATGCTACTTGATCATCACTTTCATCTTCGCTTGAGCTTCCGTCATCAGGTCGATCACATGGTAATTTTTTCGGTATTCTTCCTCCACACTTTTAACTTTACTGCACAATTTTCCCCATTCACCTTCTCCTATCATATTTACCTTTTCGATCACTAGTTTAGTCATAAAACAATAGATATAAATAATTTTTCTTTCCTTCCTTTTTAAAACATCGTCGCGAGTCGCAAAGTAAGCTGTGTATGCGACTGTATTTTTGGAGCGAACAAAGCGCGGGAACCAATAGCATGCAGGCACACTAATACTGGCGGATTGTTCCCCCGTCGCGCGCCTTTCGTACCAATATGTGATAAATCGCTCAGTGCCCAAGTTCAAGGCCAGCGTTTGTTTTTCATCGTTCGCGCGTACATTAACCTCCATTAGTCAGGTGATATCAATTCAGTTTCCACTGCTGGTTTTATGTTTCAGTATTTTCATTATATTTTTTATGAAATTATCGTTTCATTTAGCTGTACTAACATGATGGCGCGTGAGTAAAGCTAATAAAACGTTGTTAAAAGATGATTTTTTTTTCATCAGGATCGACTTTATTTGTAACCCATGATCAAAGGTATACTTGGTGCTGTCGCCTGTCTTAGTTTTCGGGAGCGTTCCAAAAATACCCTGTATATAAATGTGTTCCAACTGCAAATGTGAATTTGGATTTGACCGTTATGTAGACCGATGTATAGGAGAACGTATGTACTCTCAATGCATAGCCAAGTTTGTCTTTCAATACGACTTATTTTGGTTAAAGTAAGTACTTTTTAACTGCTACCTTTGTTATACGTACCTATTTTAAATCAAAGGAAATTGCTTGTCTTTGTTTTTTACGGAATTCGTGTATTGGTATCCATAAATGCAAAAATCGTCATCGACTTCCTGGGATAAATGAACTACGAGTATCTTTTTCAATTATTACGTTTGTTCAGAATATATCTTCAAGGCATGAGTCATACTTGCTCTATTCAGCTTTTTTAAATAATATAACAACAAAAAATCCCAAGAATTATAATTTATTTGTTCTTAATTGCATTCCTTAATATAAAAGAATACAAAGGGAGGACCTAATGCCTTGAGGCATTCTCTACCAGTCAACATAATATGAGTGGTGAGAATTTGACGTAGGTGTAGCAAAATAGAATAAAATTAAAATAATAATTATAAAAGAAATATAATAAAAATAAAAATGATAATTAACTACGTAATATAATCATTTTACTAATATATAAAATAAATAAACTATATACACAAACACACACACACACACATATATATATATATATATATATATATATATATATATATTGTATGTATATGTATCTATCTATAGGATTATTAATTTTATTTCAAAAAGGTTTTCGAGTGGCGGCCTCGTACCGGCGGACGAAGTGTAGGGAAGCTTAGGACCGTGCTTTGTGGCATTCCTTGGGGGAGGCCTATGTTCAGCAGTGGTCTTGTGAAGGGCTGTAATGATGATGAATGATTATGGGGATTATTAGTTTTATTTATTTATGTATCAAGAATTGCTAATGAAAAATGTTATAATAATTTTTTTAATTATGAAATAAATATATTTATAAATTTATCTTTTTTCTTAAATAATGTAAATAAAATTAATTTATCAGAATTATATAATAATTATACCCATTTAATAATAATAATAACAAAAAAATAAAAGGCGTAGGGAAGTGACGACCGATGGGGTCGTCCGCTGACGTAACAGTTAAGTGACAAAATTGCCACGTCGGCGCAGTCAGTCAGCGCCTTGCCAAGAGGTGTGAGCGCCGTGCCTCGGCAGAATTTAGGGTGCTAATTTTGGCCCGTTTGTGCTTACGGCCAAATCATGAAACGGTGCTGGTCCTAAGCGTGTCCCGTTAATTGACGCCCAATTTATGGATGATGGAAACGAATAGACCGCTTATAGGGCCGCTGCCTGGGGGTCGCCGGGGCGCGTCTGGAGAAGGTGCTGGACGCGACAGCATGCGGGCCGCCAGCCAAGCGCGAGGTGCTGCACGACCACCTAACAGCCCCTCGCATCCATCATCCCCACCAGATGGCTTGGTGTCGGCAGGGTCCTCCCAGATCTGGCAAGCGGCACCCGCCTCTATGAATCATTGGAGCGAACAATGGTACGTGGAACGGGCCCAGCACCAAATCAGGCTGACACTGTCGCATTCTGGCGCGCCCTGTGGTCAGAGCCCGTAAACCACAGCGAGGGCCCTTGGACGGAAGTTGTGGCGAGTCAGTGTGCGAATGTTACGCCCATGGACCCCGTCGGCGTAACGCCGGATGACGTAGCTGAAGCGGTCTGTAGGGCCTTGAACTGGAAAAGTCCGGGACTCGAAGGACTGCATCACTACTGGCTGAAGGGGTTCGTGGTGTGTCACGCTGTGCTCGCCCGACAGTTTCAAGAAGCTCTCGACCAAAAGTCGCTCCCGAGTCTCTTCAGTGTGCCTAGTGCGAGATTTTTTACGCGTTCGATACCGAGAAAGTTAACTACAATTTGTATGGAATAAAATCAGCGCCAACTAGTGGCAATAATCGGAATCACAATTCATGAGTGCGAGTTTATTACATTGTCGATATCGACCATCGAGCATTCTCTCGCATTCGACAGTGAGAACGTAAACGCACGTGATTGGTTGTTTCAAGTATTTTGCGAGTGCGAGCGCCGATTTTGATCGTTCAATACGTAACATAAACAAACTTTACGCCGTCGATATCGAAAAAGTTTTCACCTAAATTTTGACAGTGAGAAAGCATAGTGAGAACGATTGTTGAAGGTTTAATTTTATTTCGTTTTGTGTGAACAATATTTAATTATGGCAGGACGTTTTTTTTCGCATGGAGGATATTTGCAGCCGCTAAGGCACTAGATGAGCGCAATTATAACGCCAATGTTGAAAGAAGAACTCGTGCATCTTTCAACCCTTTGTTACTTTAAACACTTTAAGGCACTTTAAAGATAGATATCGCATTTCCAAGAAAGTCTTCAAGTTTTTGTGTAAAGAGCTAAGGAGTTTGACAAATCTTAGGTCCTCTCAACGCGTTTCCTTGGAACATAAAGTATGTATCGATCATTAAACTATTCACATTTTTGCAACTTAAGTTTAAATATACGTTTGTTCTCTTTTTAATTGCAGGTGCTCACTGCTCTATTCTTTTTTGCAACTGGATCCTACCAAAGGCCAGTTGGGGTTGCAAAGCACACGTCTCAAAAAATGTGCAGTGTGTAGGTACATAGAAGAAGTTACCCAGGCGCTGACACACAAAAATATAATAAATAAATATATTCGGTTCCCTGATACTCCAGCTGCTAGACAAGCAGTTAGTCAACAATAATAAATATATGCTTATTTTTAAACAACCTAATGCAAATTAATCATTAGATTCAGTTAATATTTATTTTAAAATTCAGTTTTTACAGAAAATATGGAATCCCTGGAGTGGTAGGTTGTATTGATGGAAGTCATTTTAAAATAGTTGTCCCACCAAAAGAAGAGGAACATTTGTATTATAGTTGTAAGCACTACCATTCACTTAATGTTCAAATGGTAAATCTTAAGTTTTTTTATTTTTTATTATTCCTTAGTTAAAAAGGGGTAGAAAATAAACAAAATGTCTTCTTTTCAGGTATGTGATGATGAATATAGAATTTTAAATGTAAATTCCAAGTTTGGAGGTGCAAATCATGATTCCTTTATATGGGAAAACAGTAATTTAAACACATATGTGCAATCTTTGCACCAAAATGGAGAAATTGTCTGGCTTTTAGGTAATATATCCACAGTATAACTTATTGGGATGTTTTGAGTCATATGAAGTATTTTTAAGTAAAACATTACTAAATAATTTCTATTTATATTATTGACAATAACATGTATATTTTAACTCTAGAAGATACTGGATATCCCCAACGCCCATGGCTTATGACACCATTTTTAGACGCTGAGTCCAATAATTATAATAAAAAACACATGAGAGCTCGAGTTGTTATTGAAACCACATTTTCAAAGCTGAAAAATCGATGGCGATGTCTGCACAAGGATAGAGTTTTGCACTACAAGCCCGTAAAATGTGCACACATTATTTTAGCATGCTCTGTGTTACATAATATAATTATTAATTTTGGTGTTGAGGATACAGAGGAAAATATAGGTAGGTATCTTAATTTTAAATTGAATTACTATAATATATTAAGCTAACTTATAAATAGTAAACTTATTAATTATGATTTATTTTTAGGTCTGCAATTTGAAAGGAGAATGGTGGAATCTGATCAAATAAGTTACACAGAAAGAGAACCTACCTCTGATTTAATTCGAGGTAGAATATTAAGAGATCAATTAGCAAGAAGGTTACTATAGGGATTAAATAAATGAATTTGAATAAGCTTAAATCTTTCTTTTATTTATAACCAGCCTTAAATTTTATCACAAATTTAATTAAATAATTACAATTACAACTTAATACAATAATGTAATAATTACAAGAACATTGAAACAGAACAGAAAAGTAATCTAAATTATTTTGTAGAGCCATGCTACAGCTATAATAGTAGTATAGTTGTAGCACGAATAGGTCGGCTCGACCGGGGAAGGACCACGCTCTCACAGAATACCAGCGTAAAATAGCAGCCTAACACTACTGTGTTTCGTATGGTGAGTGTAGAGAACCGGAGTCCCTTTTTACTGGAAAAAAGGCATTCCATCTTAGTCCTCACGTGTGACAACGCATCTGGATTTTGATTCGCAAGCGAGGATAGATGTAGATGTCTATGGGACACAACAACCACTTACCATCAGGTGGACTGTGTGCTCATTTGTCACCCTATCCTATAAAAAAAAGTTTCTCCAGTGTTCTTCGGCTTGGAGAAACTGCTGTGCTGCCTGCTCTGTGTGTGCTGGCCTCACTCGTCTTCGAGGTGATCCTCGAGTACGAATTGGTCTTGCACGGCAAGGTGTAGTTTGCCCCGACAAAGCAGGCCCTGGTTGACTTTCTTGGACTTGAGATGAGAGCACAGTTGGAGTGAGCATGCCCGTATCTGTAATAATTTCAAATTTATTTAAAATTATCACCTTCATGAATAATTAAAGTTCTATCTTACTTTACATTAAATGAAACTTTCAACAAAATCAATATACCTAGTAGTTGTGTACAAGAACCAAAAAGACAGACAAGTTGGCTTTTTTTTTTGAAGCAAATGTTTCATACAATTAGAGAACCAAAACCCAGTTTAAACCAAAATAGATAAAAATAAATAATCATTTAGACGTACCTTCTTCCATTTCTCAGTACTTTTTGTATCACCACTACCATCACTATTCAAACATTGAGCTAATTCCTCCCAGTTTTTTATACAAGCCACCCTACCTCTTGCATTATTGGATGGTTTGCTGAGATCTCCATGCCTAAAACCAATAAACTTAGTAACAAAATATACAACAACATATTAATATGTTCCCTAAACACTTCTTCTTCTTCTTCTACCTAGCGTTTATCCCGGTTGCCTAAACACTAAATAAATTAAATTCAACTTACTGCTCTATAAATGTCACCATCAAATCGAATTGGGACGAACTAGTCTTCATATTTTTTTACTTATAATTATAATTTAATATTTTCAATTAAAATAAATAAATCGTAAGTTCACAACAAACACAAACTGTCAAAGTATACGAAAGATGCTATAATAACCACAACTTCGATAGACTGCTTCTAATATTAAGACGACTAAGTAACTATGTCATCCTAAACTTGGTTAGTTTATTTCACGACGCTAACGTGTTACCAACATAAGAGAAGGAACGAACGCGATTCACGGTGAGTAAACGCGAATCGAAAGGTTAGCTTCGATTGTAACACACACTCGCTTGTCTTCACTTGTCGATAGGTATGACGTTAACTCGGTTAACGCGATGGTGAAGTCATTCGAATTATTTTGTGGAACTCGCGCTAGGCACACTGTACTGAGATCACTCATTTGGTTCCTACAGACCGGGATTTCACAGACCCGAGCAAATAACGCCCCATAACGTGTTTGCCTACCATATACAAGACACTAACATCCTTTTTGAGCGCTAGAATCACTCGTCACCTGAACTCAAATCAGGTGCTCGAGCTGTACAAAGTTGACTGTAGAGTTCGAGACTTTCTCGGGCAGTGTATGGGGTAGTGGAGTATGATCCTTTGTCATCTAGGCGAGCGGACGACGGCTGCGATGAACCACATAGGAATAAGAAGGGGTATCTTCCAGGGTGATTTTTTGAGTCCAATCTAGTTCTGCCTCTCTCTGAACCCTCTCAGTACCTTACTGGAGGGTTCCGGGAGGGTTCAGCTTTGGAAAGGAGGCACAAAAGTGACCTACCTATTCTACATGGATGATCTCAAGTTATTTGCCTCCAGTCGCTCCCATCTTATGGAATTGCTAAACATCCCTTGTGATTTTAGCAATTCTATTAGAATGGAGCTGGTGACAGATAAGTGTGCAATTCTCCATGTCGAAAGGGGAAGTGTTGCTAACTCTGAGGCTATAGACTTATATATGCCCATCAGCATAAGGGCTCTTTCCGAGGCTGAAACATCCCGATACCTGGGTATGCCACAGAACATCGGTGTCGATGAGGCAGGTATGAGGCACTCAGTTTGCGATATTTTTTATGCACGCTTGACAAAAGTGCTTAACAGTTTTTTGTCGGGCGTTAATAAGACACACGCATATAACGGCTAGATCATGCCTGTTCTCATGTATACATTTGGCATACTCAGGTGGACTACGACCGAACTGAATGCTCTGGATAGAAAAGTCCGCACTATTATGACGTCCCGCAGGATGCATCATCCGAGATAGTCAGTAATGAGGCTGTACATGCCGTGTGGCCGGGTGGGTGCGGCTTTTTAAGCGCGCTTACCATGCATAATCGCGAAATGTGCAGCCTCCGTGATTACTTTCTGACGAAAGCGGATGATCCATTCTATAAGGACGTTATTTTTTGTGATAAAAAACTTACCCCTACATCCTTAGCCAAAGACCCGGCAATACAGAGCATTTCCGACGGGGATACCGTATGGAGGGAGAAGGAGCTCAACTAACAACTATCGGAGATACATCCTAAGGGATGGCACCGTCGACATTTGTCGAGCTTGTCGACATCCCAGTGAATCACTTACGCATGTCATCTCCGGTTGTTCGGCGCTTCCTAACTCTGATTACTTGCATAGGCAAAACCTAGTAGCCAGGATTCTACATCAGGGGCTCGCTCTGAAATATGGTCTCGTGGATCGGAAATTGCCTTATTATAACTACATGCCGGAAACCGTGCTCGAAAATGACCGCGCCAGGCTCTACTGGGACCGGGCCATCATCACAGACAAAACCATTCTTGCGAATAAGCCTGATATTGGGCTGATGGATCGGGCAAAGTCAAGGATATTTTTGGTCGACATTACCATTCCATATGACGAAAACCTCGTGAAAGCCGAAACAGATAAGCGTACAAAATGTCTGGACCTGGCTCACGAGGTCACCGACATGTGGAGCGCACTGCCGGCCGAAATTATACCTGTAGTCGTTTCGGCGAACGGGTTAATCTCAGTCAGCCTCTCAGGTCATCTGAGGTGACTGGGACTTCGTGACGGACCGCTCCAAGCTCAAATGCAGAAGTCGGTGCTCCTCGATACCGCCCGCATTGTCCGTCGGTTTCTTTCTCTTTCCCCCTAACCCCCGGCCGTTTGGTCTCCCCTGCCGAGGGCTTCCATCTGGTTGGGTTTTTATTTAGGTATGTATTTTTATGTATTTATTTTATTTTGTTGATATTTATGTATGTTTATCATTTTCATTTACAATTATATATTTATACAGCCCAACCAGATGAGAAAACTATACAGATACCCATAATAATAATCATTTACTTATTTATTACCTTAAATCGCTGCAGTAAATATTACTATTTTTTGGACATGATATGACATGAATGATTCATGTAAGAAGCGTTGTCTTTAATAAATGATTACGCACAAACTTTAAAAGCAAACTTATTGGGAGCTTTTCCGATGTCATCGGGTAAGGTGTTGCAAAGGTGTGTAGCCTGAACTATATAGGAGTTACGATATAACTCGGTGAAATTAACAGGAATACATATTTTGTTGTTAGAAGAAAAACCCTATCAAGAGATAAGGCGATAGTGAAATTTACTCTTAAGATAAGAAGGCGATAATGGGTAATTTAATATGGAAAAAGACAAGTAATATACTGGATTTACGCGTCTGCCGGATTGTAATCCAATTAAGCTTAGATCTTTAATACGAATTATGGTCATACTTACCTACTTAGTATAAAATTAAGTGTATTCGACGTAGTCATAGCTAACCAACTAGCCACAGTTGCGTTCTGATAAATCTAGGTATATCAATTTATACACGATTAACTATACCAGGGATAACCTATTCCACTATTTAAATCTCGAGTAAAGTCGTGTATCGTTTTTCCGTGCATTATCAATAAGCTAGAAGAAGAGTGAATAATAAACGAATGAAAAACCCGACAAATAAATATGGTATAGATTATGAGTCTTGTCTCACCACTGAATAAAGGGATTATTTTTGGACTCCTGGAGGTATAGATACGATTCCTTCCATTTTTATTTATTAGTATAAAACACAATTTAAAACTACTAAGCTGGCGTGAAATTTTTATCACTTTATCTAATATTATAATGTGCTACGTGACAGAGGGGCCATTTCTATTGCCTAAAGTACACTTAACACATATAAAAATTCAAAGGAACGTTTACAGGATTGTAAAAAGATCTATATCGCATGACCCGTAGCTTCCGCTCTTCTTCTGTGAACGGTGATTCTGCTCAGCTTGCTCTGCACCGCGGCTTCTCTTGACGAATTTATTTGAATCGCTGACCCGTTGAATCGTTGCCACGAACGTTGGAGTCTTCTTAGTGTCTGAATTTTTTTTATTTGTGATGACACAGAGGACCCAAACCACAAGGTCACTAACTGCCTGCGCCAGTCAAGGAATTGATACACGATTCAAGAAAAAATATTTTTTATTGAATCGTGTATGTAAAACAAAGATACAGTGATTATCGAGCAAAGTCTGAGAACAGATTGACAATAAAAATGGAATATAACTTATATGTAGTCAGCATAATTTGTTCCAGAGAATCTTATTATGTATTTTCCAATATTCTATATAATTTCTAAAGTATATATTTTGAAACAACAGGAAACCAAGAGTATCGTATAACTTTCTCACATGTGTGTTAGCATAATTTGTTCTAGAATATATCATTATATATTTTGCAATATTTTATACACATCTAAAGTAAATGCTGGGTCATCATCATCATCATCATCATTACAGCCCTTCACAAGTCCACTGCTGAACATAGGCCTCCCCCAAAGAATGCCACAAAGCACGGTCCTGAGCCACCTGCATCCATCGACTTCCTGCATGTCTTACCAGGTCGTCACTCCATCTCGTGGGGGGACGCCCTACACTTCGCCTACCGGTACGAGGCCGCCACTCGAGAACCTTTCTTCCCCATCGGTTGTCGGTTCTTCGAGCTATATGACCGGCCCACTGCCACTTCAGCTTACTAATCCGTTGGGCTATGTCGGTTACTCCGGTTCTACTGCGGATATCCTCATTCCTAAGTTTATCACGCAGAGAAACTCCGAGCATAGCCCTCTCCATAGCTCGCTGAGCGACCTTGAGCTTTCTCATACGGCCAGCAGTGAAGGACCACGTCTCAGTTCCGTAAGTCATCACAGGCAACACGCACTGGTTGTACAATTTCGTTTTAAGGTTTTGAGGTATGTCTGACGAGAAGATGTGTCGTAGCTTCCCGAACGCTGTCCAGCCGAGTTGAATCCGTCGATTGACCTCTCGGTTCAAGTTGGACTTACCTAGTCGGACTATTTGTCCCAGGTAAACATACTCGTTAACAACTTCGAGCTTAGTGTTCCAAATAACTACCGGCATAGGTGTGACATGGACATTAAACATGATCTTTGTTTTGTCCATGTTCATCTTAAGACCTATCCGTTGGGAAACACTAGTGAGGTCATTGAGCATAGTACTTAGGTCCTACAGCGATTCTGCCATAAGGACTATATCGTCAGCAAATCGAAGGTGAGTGATGTACTCGCCATTGATGTTGATACCGTATCCTTTCCAGTCCAGAAGCTTGAAAACTTCTTCCAATGCAGCGGTGAAGAATTTCGGGGATATGACGTCACCCTGTCTTACACCTCTCTGCAATTGGATAGGTTTCGTACTCTGGTTCTGTACTCGGATAGCCATCGTAGCCCTACTGTACAAGCACTTCAACACTTCGATATACCGACAGTCAACTTGGCACCGCTGAAGGGACTGCAGCACCGCCCAAATTTCGACGGAATCAAAGGCTTTCTCATAGTCCACATACGCCAGACATAGTGGCAAAATGTACTCTTCGGACTTCTGTACAATTTTCCGAAGGGTATGTATGTGGTCTATGGTGCTAAAGCCCTTTCGGAAACCGGCTTGTTCGGGAGGCTGGAAGTCGTCAAGTCTGCGCGCGAGACGATTCGTAATGACTCTCGAAAACAGCACGTAGACGCGGCTCAGAAGGGAAATCGGTCTGTTGTTCTTCAAGAGAGCGTTGTCACCTTTCTTGAAGAACAAGACCACCGCACTTCTGCTCCACGCCTCCGGTGTAATGCCACCATGGAGGACGGAATTAAAGAGCTTCTGAAGGACTTCAAGTACCGGTATTCCACCCGCTTTCAGAAGCTTCGCTGTAATTCCATCCTCGCCTGGGGCCTTACCGTTTTTAAGGTGCTGGAGAGCCATTCTAATCTCGCTCAGACTGACGTCCGGGATATCTTCGGAATAGTGTCGGATGAGACTCAATCTTGGATCGTTACTCACACTTGCGTGTGGCTCCAACGATGACGTGTACAACTGCCCATAGAACCTCTCAATCTCACTCAAAATCTCAGGTGTCCCGGAAACGATGCTGCCACATTCTGTCTTCAGCTTTGACAGTTGGCTCTTTCTGGCAGACAGATCTCTGGCAAAGACTTTGGAGCCTTGGGTCCGTTCGATCGCTTCTTCAATACGAGCTGTATTGAAGTTGCGTAAGTCCCGCCGCATGCATTTGGAGATCTGTCTGTTCAGATGCCTGTATGCTGTCAAGTCTGTTGAAGAATGTAGCTTCATCTCCCGTCTAACAGCCATGAGATTAAGAGTGTGATCGGAGAGTTTTTGTGTTCTTCTGCGGTGGGTCTTGCAGAACTTAGCCCCGACCGCATGGACAGTGTCCACGAGCTTGTCATTCATATCGTCCACTTCATTGCAGTCTTCTAGGCACTGAAAACGGTTTTGTAACTCGAGCTGATAGGTTTCGGGACTTTGGAACAAAGTACGAGGGGACCGAAGCGTTGACTTCATTAGACGAGACCTCTCCAACTTAACGTTTAGGTTGTGTGCCTCTAACCATTCGGTGATCGCTACCAGTTTTCACCCTCGCGATCACGGAGACATCACTGAACAGTTGTCGTCTGGTCGTCATAATGAAGTCAATCTCATTTTTTGTGGAACCGTCGGGGCTCGACCAGGCCCACTTCCTATGGGGCCGCTTCTGGAGGAAAGAGTTCATCATAAAGAGCCCCTCTTTCTCCATGAAGTCGGCCAGCTGCTGGACCCTTGGGTTCCGTTGCCTTATTCCAAATTTCCCTACTTTCAGCTCACCGTTCTCTCTTGTGCCTAGTTTTGCATTGAAGTCTCCCATTAACACCGTATATTGGGTTTTGGAGGAATACATGGCTCTAGAGATATCCTCATACATTTCCTTCACTTCCTCATCGGGGTGTGCCGAGGTTGGTGCGTAAACCTGTATGACCTTCAGCGAATACCGTTTGGTGATTCTGAGTATAAGGTACGCAACCCTCGTCGACACACTCCCGATCTTTACAACGTTGTTAACGAGAGACTTGTGGACGATAAATCCGACACCTCCTTGGGACAGATGGTCACCCTCCCGGTGATAGAGCAAGTTGCCGGATTCGAGGATTACCTTGTCCTCCCCCTCTCTTCGGACTTCGGATAATCCTATAATATGCCAGCGCAACTTGTCTATCTCTTCTTCCAGCTCCACAATCTTCTCGTCAGTCCTCAGGGTGCGTGCGTTGTACGTTGCCAGGTCGAGTCGTCTAAGGTGGCAACCGAACCTCCACCGGAGATTCTTAGCACCCCCTGCCCCGCCGTTACCATGGTCGCCACCGTAGCCAGGAATAGCGGGGCCGCCGGGGACTGGGGGCCGTTTCTTTGTTACTGTCATTCATAGGGGGGTATTTGCCATAGTTGCCACGCTTGGCGAGCGGGTTGGCAACCGCAGTTTTTTTTTATTGTTAGTTTGTTGTTATCAAGAAGATGCTGCTGCCCATCTCCTGCCTGTTTCCCTTTGTCGCCTTTTACGACACCTACGGGAGGATATGGGGTAGTGGATATTCTTGACCGCCACTACACGGCTATGCTGGGTCAACCCCTTCAAATTGTTGCTATGCTACGCGATGTGCTGACAAAGCGTATATCCACAGTATAGTATTTTTAACTCGCGAGTATTGTACCAACAAATTTATTTAAAAGTTATGCATCATTCATATTCAATAAATGTATTATCATTTCTAATTAAACATAACAATCCTTATATGTAATTTCTTCTGCGGCTGCAACGCGCCGGGTACCAGTTAGTTATATAAGAATTAGTGTTTGTTTGTTCGTATTTTATGCACTATTTTACAACGGTCAGTGTATTCAGTGGTGATCAGATAATGCTAAAACTTATCAACTTATTACTTACACCTGCGTGAAGGTTATAGGCATAGTAAAATTAACTTACTCGTAGAGTAGGTGTCCCGCATATCGTACCTAAAAATGAATTTGAAAGACCATTTCCGCAATAGTATCATATTTTCCTTTCAACATAATTTCAAACTTGACAATTGACAATTGGCAGACAAACAACAAACTTCAAACGGTTTATGTCATTCGCAGTTTATCCATATTATTTAGTGCAAGCGCTAATTTTAAACAAAATCTATATCGTATTATTTGCTTCGTCCAAAATATGCCTTCCAAACGTTCTTTATTTAGTAGGTCTACCAGGACAATACATAGAAATAAGTGAATTCGAGCTTCTCAAAGAAATAAATAACGACAAGCTAGTATTGAAGCAGATCGTTTACGATTCATTTATTTACGTGCGTCAGAACAGAAGGTCGACATGGCGCAAAAACTGGAAGAGTACGTTTACGTGCTACACAATTTTGCGCATCAGAAGCAGAAGGCCAATATGCAAGAAATAAATTAATTGAATTTCTAATTAAATATTTGGTCTGTAACACTAACTTTCTTTCACTATAAGTTATAATTTTATAGCTTGTAATCCCTGAGATACATATGGACAGGTTTCTCTTCATTTAACCTTTTACGTACAGAAATATTAAAAATAAATATAAAAAAACGACTTACCAATCAATAATGTGACCTATTCTTCCTTTTGTATAAATGCACAAATGCACAATCGTTACGTCAAAAGCCTTCTGCTACTTTTATACTCGAGAGATTGCAGCT
Organism: Parnassius mnemosyne; assembly: GCA_963668995.1. NCBI lineage: Eukaryota > Metazoa > Arthropoda > Insecta > Lepidoptera > Papilionidae > Parnassius > Parnassius mnemosyne. The sequence continues at coordinate 39,077,246 of CAVLGL010000104.1, read as the reverse complement.
ATCGCCGAAGCTTTTACAGAGAACTACACGACGACGGTGAATTTCTCAATACGGCAAGCCTATTGCATGTAAAAAGAACGTTTTTTTTTTTTAAAGAAACTTAACACCTTTCAGTGTACTAGTGTAATACTCACTAGTTTTATTTCGACAACTAAATATATAATCTAATTTTTTTATGGGATAAGGGTGACAAACGAGCACACAGTCCACCTGATAGTAAGTGGTTGCTGCGGTCCAAAAACATCTACATCTATCCTCTATTACAAATCAAAATGCAGATGCGTTATCACCCTTGAGGACTAAGATGGAATATCTCATTTCCAGTAAAAAGGGTCTCCAGTTCTCTACACTCACCATACGAAACACAGCAGCGTTAAGCTGCTATTTTACGCTAGTATTCTGTGAGAGCGTGGTCCTTCCCCGGTTAAGCCGACCCATTCGTGCTACAACTATACTATTAATATAACTGCAACATGGCTCTACCACGTACAAAATTATAATTAGTTTATAATTTTGTACGTAGTATACGTACTAATATTTTAATAAGTTTCACAATTTAATGCCATTAATCTCTTTATTTCGAACAGCACGGATAATATTACATAATTAGTATAATTAGATGATAACTTAGCCTATTGTTTGTAATTAATTATAATAATAAAGAAAAGTTAAAAGATAATTAAATAGATAAAATCTTAAGTACACAATTGACTTTAGATTATTTCTTTAGAAATTAACTAATTATTTGTTTATTGAATTAATTATTTATCTTATTGCCAAACAAGGAACAGTGATCGTATTTTTATTCAGTAGCTATGAGTATTTTGTATAAATTCATTATAAAAATTTTAAAAAAATCTGTGATATTTCTATATTTATTCTTTTTGTTATAGAATAAGGTTTAAAAGTGGGCTCACAGTTCACATGAACATCTACATTCATACTCGATTAAGAATCAAAACGCAGATGCGTTTTCATCCCTGAGGACTAAGATAAAATGCTTCGTTACCAGTAAAAAGGGTCTCCGGTTCTCTACACTCAGTATACTGAACACAGCAGCTTTTAAGTGATATTTTATGCTAGTATTCTGTGAGAGCATGGTTTTACCCCGGTTGAGCCGCCCCATCCATGCCGTTATATTATTATGTTTATAACATAATAATATAGCTGCAGCGTGGCACTACTATGTATAAACGTCTTTTTTATTATTTTTAAAATACGTTACCCCCACACCAGGATTTTCTCCTGTATGTTGACGGCAGTTTTCAAGCATAAACTTCACATGGACTAACATCCAAAACCGGAACATTTATTTTTAAGCGAGACAAATACTTGTTTTGCAACTCAATTCTAAGCCACTGCACTACGGCGAATTATACATTAAGAATTCAGCTAATTTTACTACTCAATTAATGTTATTCAGTTAATTATTGACCATGAGTATTGGCATTAAGTTTTCCCTTTGTTATATCTAGGTAAATGAAATAAAGTTAAAAAAAAACATAAAATACTTCCTTTTATATTTAAAAGGAAAATAGTATCCGCAACACAATATCACAAGAACCAGATAAAGATTTGAAAGGTTTTATTGATAACAAAAACTAAAACTTTTGCATCTGAAATAAAATAAAATAATTCATTGGCACTTAGCTTATTAGGCAACAGCTAAATGCAACTCTTTAGGGTGGACAAAATAACGTCGAATAGATTAAAATTTGAATTCGACAGGTCGGCTGCCAGTCACTGCGAAGTAATCACATTAGTGAGCACGGGGTATTCGCTTTTCGAAATTGAAATACGAGGTGCGTTTTCCTATCGAGTGGGATCTGAATGGGCTTCAAATATGCGTTAAGCTTATCTTTTATATTTACATTTAATGATTAAAATACACCAATTCTACGATTTCACATCAGAGTCAACAACACTAATATGTCCATGTTTTATACAAAAGTTGGGTGGAATTATTCATTATAAAAAAGATTATACAAATTACTTTTGTTCCCTTCTCACTTACTAAATTATCTATACAAATAAATAAATTTGGAGTGTCTGTTTGTAATATCAAAATTACAGCGTTTTACTAAATGCATATGAAAGTATATACGGTAATAATAATAACAAAAATACAATTTTTAAAGTTTTTGTCTGTCTGTCTGTTTGTTCCGGCTAATCCCCGAAACGGCTGGACCGATTTTGACAGGATTTTCACTGGCAGATAGCTGATGTCACAAGGAGTAACTTAGGCTACTTTTATTTGAGAAAAATAATTAGGGTTCCGGGCAAAAAAATTAAAACAGCTATTTGGATTTTTTAATTGGAACAGCTAGTTTATTAATCAAATAATAATAAGTGTCTTACAATACTTGACTGTTCTTTTCTCAACGATGACATAATATATGTTCAAGGGGCAAGCGCACGCTGCAAGTTTCACATTACGCTAGTAACCCTGGTTCGATCCTCGCCTCGACTAATAAAATTGTTAATTTGAGTTTTAAGTGCTGAGCGTTTTAGGGACGTTTACAGGACGTTTTATCCTTGGATATAAAGGAAACCATCGTTAGGAAACCTGCATGTTTGAGAATATTAAAAAATATATTTCGAAGACATGTAAATTCCGTCAACTCACATTGGGTCAATGCGGTGGACACTTTCTTGCCCTAAAACTTTTTAAGAAATGACTTATCCCAACTGTGGGACCTATATTGGCTGTAATTTTTGTTGATTACCAACACTTTTGCCAGCAGAAATCTCTTTTATTTTTATTAGTACTAAATGTTATTTATACTTAGATTGTACAACCAGTGCGTGTTTCTAGTTATGATAAATGGATCTGAGACGTGGCCCTTCACTGCTGAGCGTATGAGGAATCTCAAGGTTGCTCAGAAAGCTATGGAGAGAGCTATGCTCGGGGTTTCTCTGCGTGATATACTTAAAAACGAGGATATTTGAATTAGAAGCAGAGTAACCTACAAGCCCAATGGATAAGTAAGCTGAAGTGGCAATATAGTTCAAAGAACCCACAACCGATGGGGAAGATTAGTTCTCGAGTGGGAGCCTCATACCGGCAGACGAAATGTAGGGTGTCACTCCACTAAATGGAGTGACGACTTGGTGCTCTAAATGAGGTCATACAATGGATGAATATAAATAATTTAGATATAAATAAGACGAATTTTATTGAATATAAAACCCTCAAAAACATTTCAAATGACATTAAACTCACATATAACAACTCGATAATTGAAGAAGTCGTTTCCACGACATTTTTAGGAATAATATTTGATGAATTTTGTAGTTGGAAGCCGCATATAGAAAGCTTATGTACTAAAATAGATCGTTTCGTTTTTGCATTGCATAGACTAAGAAATATTGTATCAGAAAGAGCTGCACTGATGGCATATCATGGATATATCTCATCCATACTACGATATGGTGTTCTACTCTGGGGGTATTCGGTGGATTCGGATAAAGCATTTAAAGCACAAAAACGCTGCATAAGAGCTCTTTGTGGTGTTGGTCCTTTAGTGAGTTGCAAACCTTTGTTCAAAGCTAAAAAGATCCTGCCTTTGCCTTCATTATACATATTTGTAATGTGCATGTTTGTTCATAAGCATCCACATTTATTTCATCTTAAGTGTGAAGTGAGTGAAAGTAAGGGTAGATACAAGAATAGGTTATATGCACCAGCAAATCGTCTAAAAGTTACAAAAAGAAATGCTTTTGCAATGTCGATAATATAATTAATAGAATCAGGCGTTACTTTGCGGAAATCCATTATATAAAAACTTTTAGAAAAATTTACTTCGCAAAATTCCGCGTTATAAAATAAAATGATGTGTCTTACCTAGTATAAAGAGCACCTCCCGCCCTCCCTCAATTGCGTGCACTATCCCCGTCATCGGTCTGTATAAAAGGCACTTGTTTTGGCTTGCCGCTCACTTAGCGGTTAGCCACCGTAGTCTATATCACCTGAGGATGCCTCGTGTAGAGGCGAAACACGTGTCGTATTATCGTCAGTGGTATGTCTTGCCTAGTGTAGTGGTGTTGGGAGTAGCGGTGCTGGGATTAGTGGTGACGGGGATAGTGCACGCAATTGAGAGAGGGCGGGAGGTGCTCTTTATACTAGGTAAGACACATCATTTTATTTTATAACGCGGAATTTTGGGAAGTAAATTTTTCTAAAAGTTTTTATGTCGATAAGAATTTATTATAAATTACCTGATAATTTAAAGCGTAAAAGTTTATTATCATTTAAGAAATCTGTTTTGGTATTGTTGCTCACTAAATGTTATTATTGTGTAGAAGAGTTCTTATACGACAACGACCTACATACGAGTAATAATGAATGATAATTTTAGATTATGATTAATTACATAATTACAAGAATCCAATGTTTAAAAAAAATAATGCTTTTGATATTATTTTATATAAAATTTGACTTATGTATTTAATTAATTAATAAATTTGATGTAAAAATAGAAAGAAATTAATGACAATTGTGTATGTAACATTATTTAATTATTGACATAAGAATAATAATTAATATATGACATTGACCTATAATAATAATCTTACTTGACATAATAATACTTACTTATATATTTTGATGGCATTTTCTGACACTGTGGCATAATAAATTAATTATCAAATCATATAAATAATATTAAATAATTTTATATTTTGTTAAATTAATATATGTTGTTAAATTTGATAAGTGTTGTCGTTTAGGTTACTTGACCATTAATATTTGCACACCACTAAGGTAGAATATGTAGAACGATTTATCCTCAAACACCATTGTATAAACATATTTTTGCAAATAAAGATTATTATTATTATTACAAAACAAGCAGGAAGTCGATGGATGCAGGTGGTTTAGGACTGTGTTTTGAGGCATTCTTTGGGCGAGGCCTATGTTCAGTAGTGGACTTGTTTCAGCCTTTCGCTGTAATGATGATTATTTTCACCTACATAAGCTTACGCAAAAATATTCTAAATATAATATAATAAAATTAAATAAAAATAATTACTTAATTAATTACATACTTAGAAATTATGGTTTAATATCAATTGTTGCATTATTTTCACATTACACACATTTGCTGTTTTAATCTTTGAAATTGAAATTTACATGTGCAGATCAACCAACAATCAGTCGATTGCACTCAAACCGTTTGACTGGTTGGTTAATTTTGTAGAAATCGAAGAGAGATACGTACTTGATTTTGTTTTGTATTCGCCATTAAGCTGATTCCAATTAGGAAAAAATAGTGTATATATAAGCTTTACGACAAGGAGCGTCATTATAAAGCATATTATGCAGTTTCACAATGGGACCCGGTAGATACAGCCGTTGTCTAGATCCAGAAATCGCTAGTATAATATATTATCCAATTGAAGCTTATTTTAAAATATATCTGCAGTATCAAATGCCGAAAGCAGATGATTTCATATTATAAAAACGATATACTGTGAGTGACTTCAGAATGTGCACTTTAGCTATTTTTCAATGACAGTGCGGATACGTATATAATATTATATGTTGGAAGTTTCTGTGACTGTATCTTTTAGATGAATTTTGAGCCATTTCTGAAAGGAGCGGGATTTGTTTATTATGTGTTGAGTTGGAGTACTGGAATTTGGAAGTGATTATTATATAATAAGAAACTATTGTCCATTCCAATAACTTCCTCCTGCTTTAAAAATATATATCTTTTTTGGATGCTGCATGGAATTACGCTGACAAGCGAGCACACAGTCCACCTGTATATATCTGCTGCTGGCTGCGATTTATCTTATCTACCTTTTTTTCCGGAAACGCCTGAACGCACTGAGGTTCTAAACAAATATAACTTATTAAGAATTCTAACGAAAACGACACGACGCAAAATTAATTCATATAAAATTAGCCGTATTACGGAAATTTAATTATTTAACTTTTATATTATTGTAAACAGCGCAATTGTTATAATAACATTATACATAAAAAATACCCACAGCGCTTACGTCATACTATGTTCTATGTCTGCTGAATCAGGGATTTTCGGCCCTCAGTCTTCGTAAAATCAACATAATTCAACTCACAAATATCATTGGCACTGTATTCCAATCCACCTTTGATCTTATTGCACAAAGGCTACATCTATTATGGAGTTTTAAAAAAATAAGTATTATATTTGACTTTTAATTTACAACATCCTTAAAAATTTCAGTACTTTGTTTTTCCCACTCCAAATTAATACTAAATTAAGTTGCAAGACTTAATCTGTAAATGTTATGTGCACTTGTAATTGATATGCATATCAGAAAATATAAAATTGTGTATGTATTTATGACAATGTCATATATGTTGTAAGTATACTTATATGTGTATATTGTAAGTGTACTTGTTAAATAAATAAAATAAAAAAATATAAAAAAATCTCATAACTGAGGGCTAGTAATCTTTCCTCATCAGATATAAAGAAAAACTAGCGACAGTTTGATTTGAAATTGTCCCACCGCTGGGCCTAGGCCTCTTCTCAGTTTTTGAGAGGGCTTAGGGATTTTCTGAGTGGCAGATTTACTCACGATGTTTGCCTCACCGTCGAGCATGTTGTAAATCAGCATTTAAAATTGCAAGTAATAATCTGTTGGTACCGACGGAGATGGAATTTGGGTTGGTGTGAAATTAACTACGAGCGCTTAAGACCCTGGGCTACCATGACTGTTTTCACAAGCTGCCTAATGTGAGGGATGCGTGAAACGGCGTTTATTATTACAATGTTATTTAGTTGTCAATTAATGCGTTTATCGTATATCAAACGTCTTGGGTACAATTATCTCCGATAACGAGCCTTCACATAATGTGTTCGGCAAACGTAACAATGCCCCTGAGATCTCATGACATCCATAATTCGATTGCCAATACATAGACTTAAGTAATTAAATTGCTGTTAATAAGATTATTTCAGACTATAAGGTTTCTCAAGTTGGTTCAAACTTTGAACATTTTAATATTTAAAAAATATTTATTGAAAAAAAAATATTTTAGATAAATCTTGTCAGATATACCCAGCACTGGATCTTATAAAAGCATAAAAGTGACTTAATTTTAAGACTGTACACTTATTGTGGGTAACAGACCAACACTCTCAGCGTAAAATGGAGGACTAACGAGTATATAAGATTCGTGGTAGTAAAAACGTCGATGTGTGAAACTCTTATACCTCACCGCTGGATATGAGCCTCTCTTATTGTAGGAATGGTTTTCCATGATCACATTGCTTGGCAGGCGGATTGGGAAGTACAGTGCTATTTACATCTGGAATAATATATGAGATGGTAATACTCCTTATCCATCAGGGGCCACGAGACCGTCGCTTATTACGACACCATGTGAAAAAATAAGACATGGGTAGTGTTGCTGTTGGTTTGCATATTTTGGTGTTACCATTAAATTACACTACGATGTAATTGTGACAGGGACATATTACGGTATGGTGGCACTGTAATTGCTATATACTGAATGTATAGTGCAGTACGCTGTTTTATTACAAATAATGATTAATTGCGTAAATAGGAGATCAATTTGAACATCCGTTCTCACACTATTATTATATTAACCTTCTGATGTATTCCTAATATTTCCGATAAGTATATAAAATCACAAGGTCGTAGCTGTGGTAGTAAGTCAATGCCACGACTGTGCTGCTATTTGACCAGCCGCCAGTGAAGGATGAAATAGGCGAATCATCACCAGGATTGTTTGTTATTTATTTTAGCTTGAAGTTGAGTTCTAAATAAATAAATACATGAATAATGCGTTTATTTCGGTAATCTTGTTTACAACATATTGCTGAAACTTCTCAGTATGTAATCAGAGGATACCCGTGTTGGAGATGACCCGCAACTTCCCTTAAGGATGACAGTAAGATTACAAAAAGTCTATTATAATCCTCTAGAAAAAATGTAATTAGTATGTGTATATTAAGGAGTGTGAATGTGAGTATGGGAATGTTGTCGTTGTCGTATGTATAATGTGGGGGAGTGTGGCGTGTTGGTAGATGAAGAAAGTATAAATAAGAAGACTAGTTGCCTTGCATAATAAAAATTTTGTCAGATAGATTTCATTTCTCGTCTAAAATATCTGTATGTAACCAATGCGTAAAGTTTTTTTTTTTTTTGCATTTATGTAATTGCATAGAATATATTTACTATATTATATATAAAAGCAGACTGACATGGGTACTGTCTACTAGGAAAGACAATACCTATAAGAAGTGTAGGTGCCACATTATCAGTTCTTCTCTTTTTTTGAAAATATGCATTAAACGGTAGGGATTTATGACATTTTAGAATAATGTTAAGAACATAAAGCTTTCTAAATGAGAGAATTTTACTTATCTGATATAGGGTGTTAGTTGACCTTTATAAGAGATTAGATAAATTTTATTTAATAGACTGCTAAACATAATGACCTTAATGATTTAACTACCCTTATTAACTTTCTGATCTAATTTATAACAGCTTCCAACTGCGAGTGCCAACTATGCCTTTAATCAACTATGGTGCAGATATATATAGTTTCATTCACCTTAATTATAACCAGACACCCACACGAGGTATTTTCAGGATTTGGGCACCTGTGGATTTTGGTATATAAATTATATCCTAGCTATGACGATGTATAGGGGGCAAAACAGATTCCGTTCGTCTTTTGGATAATTTAAGTTAAAATATTATTCCTCAGCCAATTTTGACACACGAGCTAAGCCCTTCGTGGTCTATTCGTATACGGAATCCTAAGTCTTACCATTAAAGATAATAGCGGTATCATCCGCATAAGAGAAAATTCCTCTCCTAACGTCCTGTAAGTTACACTATTCATTGATATAAATTAAAAAGAGAGTCGAGCCAAGGATACTTCCCTGCGAAATACCAATTATAACGGTATCTTCGTCACTAATAAAACTATCTATTTTGACGGCTTGGATTCTGTCACGAAGATCACTAATAAAAAGATGGAGCACCCTGATTATTGGGATCTGAGCTCTCTAACCTGTCTACAAGAATAATGTAACAGTAGAAAAGGCGTCAAAGGTTAGCTATAATAGAGATCAAATGTAGAATTCTGTCTTGAGTTGATATTCCTTTACGAAACCCATATGGAAATTCTGATAAAATAATGTATTTGTTCAGATAATTAATCAGCCTTTTATTAAGGATCTTCTTAATCATTTTTGAAATTGAATTCAAAACAGATATAGGCCTATAATAAATTACTACTTAAAATTACTACTTACTAACTGATTTATCTCCACTCTTGTAAACAGGGGTTACTATAGATCGCTGGAGAGCACTAGGAAAGACACCTGTACTAAAACAAAGATTTGCCAAATTACACATATATATATGACAAAATATACTTGTGTAGACTAAAGTATATTTGGGAATACCCAAATGTAAAGTCCATATTATTTTGTGTTTCGCTATAAACCTTCCTCCTAAAACGTGATATCAAATGGAATAAGGTGGGATTAAAAAGGTGACAGGTGCCGTTGCCGAGCTCACGTACCCTGACAATTAATTGATTGGGGTCCCTTCGTTGCAGCTTGGCTTAGTATAGTGATAGTCAGTAAATATTGCATTAGCTTTCTTTTCATAGGTAGCTTTTAAATTTTTACTCATTAGTGGTTTTCTTCATTTTCGATATTTCAAAAACGTTACGCCCTCCACCCTTCTTCTATATTATGGAGGGGTTTATTGTTCTTATTTGTACCTGGAAAATCCCCAACCCTCAGATCAATAATATGTAGAAATCATGATCGTTCGAAAATGTATCGTTCATTCTTAGTGGTCCGGTGGATTAAGTGACAATTCTATACACTAGTTGGGTCAGTTTGGAAAACATTATTATGGCTCATTACGGATTTCAGTTCCCTGAGATTCAAATCTCATACGTTTGGTCGTTAACGTAGGTTATTCGATCGAATCTAAAGAAGTTCCGTTTGTATATTTCATGTAGGGTCTGGTAGCATTTTAATTTCATTTTAACTGTGTACTGTATATTTTATATTTATATATTTAATTAATATTTTAAATCGTAATAAAAACTTTCAAAACTTTTACGCGACCCGCGTACATAAACTGTGCTACCGAGCCGTTATATAAATATCCACCGGCAACAATGAAATTGTTAATTGCAATCTCAAGTGCTGATTTACCACGTGTTTGACGGTGAATGACAACATCGTGAGCAAACCTGCATATCTTAGAAATAAAAAAAAATTATTTCGAAGACATGTGAAGTTGGCCAACACGTATTGTAGCAGCGCGGCGGACATTTACTTGTCTTGGTTGACATTTATTTGATATCTAACTAGCAGAAGGGCAATAAGAAAATTTTACTATTATTAACATCTATGTCCAGATATTTCTTTTAATTATATTCATCAGCAACAAAAAACTTTAACTTGTTATAGATGACTTTAATCTCCTTTATTTAAACTTAATTAATATAACGCTAGCGATGCAATATAAACGGAGAATAAGCCTGTTCGAGGTAACAGATATTGCTATACTGCAAATTCCAACGTGGTCTACTTTGCAAGCTACGCTTACAATAATTATATAACTATATTTGTAATTCATTGTACAATAGTCTGATCGTCATTGTGTAATTTAGACTTTGTGCTTGCGATTTTATAATACGTCCCACTGTTGTGTACGAAATGGCTTCTCTCATTTCTGACAGGGTTTTGGTGAAATTACTCCATCGCTCGTCGCTATGAAATTAACGACGAGCGCTTATATCACACATTTTTTACTAAACGGAAGTGTCAAAAGAAGTTGTAGTCCACCTAGTGGTAAGTAGCTACTGCAGTCCATGGACACTTGCAGCCAGCTTCAAACATAGAAGGCTACAAATACATTGTCACCTCTGCGGACTAAGATGGAATGCCTGTCAGCCTGTTATTATACTGACTCTTTGTATTCTTCATACCGGACTATTTGGCAGCAGAAATCGATAAGAGGGTTGTACCTCCTCAGATGGACTCTTAGGTAGTAAAGTAGTCCTACAACGTAAAATGATAATATAATAATTGTTTAATTAAATATGACAATTATGATACGTATTACTTGGACTTTTAGTAATGAAATATGTACCCATTATAATCCCAAATTTCCTGGAAAATTTGTTAATATAAAGTTCTTCTGTCCTCGCATGTTTCGATAAATCTCACAAAGTAAGCATAAAATGCTTGGGTTAGAAGTGACTCACGATAGTATTCAAATGTTGAATTCACTGTCACGACTTTTAAAATTATGATCTCGTCAAATTTAGTAAAAATGTTTTTACTAAATTCTTTTTTAAAAAAAAATGTGTAAAGCATAGCTTCTTTAAATTATCATCATCAGTTAACGAAGTCAAGCTCGACATTTGTTCAAAACCATAAACAGATTTTTGATTGCGTATATGCCATGTGGTGGCAGCGTAATCTAATTCATTAACGCATATCGTACCATGGATGTCATAAGAGATGACGGGATATGACAGAGGCACGGCGATACATTTCAACTATCTCGTTTACACTACACGTAAAATACCTAGACCGGCAATGGTAGGCAGAGTATAAGGAGCCAACTGTCTGGTTACTTAAAACGCATTATTATTTGTATGTTATAAAGCAAAAATTAAGAAATGACATAGCTTTAATTTACCATATCAGCCTTCGAAATCAAACACTGAGCAAGGTTTTATAAGAACGCATCTGTAAAATGCTCGGAACACTCACACTAAGTATAGGTACACTTAATCACTCCGTTAGTTAAAGGCACACCGAATACGTCCGCACGCCACGACCGTCCACCGTCGACTGTCCTCACCTCTTCTCTACCGTAACTAGACGATCGCATATCCCCACCACTAAAATGCTGTATACTACATCCCTTCCTTGTTAAAATGAAACAACTGTTAATATTACCTTGAAAAACTTTTAATGAGATTCAAACATTAATTAAATTAAAATATAATAGACATCAATCTTCGTGTTGGCTGCCTTCTGGACGTGTTTTGCTTTCTGCACTCTGATCGATAATTTTCCACTCACCGTTTTCTACTCTTTTAAGGTGAACAACATTCCTGCGGTATTTTTTTCCTGTTAAATCATTCCTTACCCTAATATCTCCACCATTTACATCCGTTACTGTATGGGTCTCTGGGTTAAAATTAGGAGTTAATTTATATTCTTTACTCATATTTTTTACGTATACTTTCTCTCCGACTTCAAAATAACTATCTACTGCCTTCCTTTTCCTGTCCGCATATTCCTTTCCCTTTTATTTTTTTTCTTTATCCCTGTCTCTTACATCCGGATCTATAATTTTATGTTCTATGTCTACTGCCATAGGTATTTTATCCCGAAACTGTCTCCGAAAGAAAAGTTCGGCGGGAATTTTTCCGGTTGTCGTATGAGGGGTGCTATTGTACATAATGACGTATTCTAAAAGGTCATCTTTCCATTCCATTTTTTCTAACTGGCTTATTTTGAGCCGCTTAAGCACGTCTCCGTTTTAGCGCTCGACTTATCCGTTCATCTGTGGCCAGTAAGGAATTGTGTTATACATTACAATGCCGCACTCCTTGCAGAATGCCTTGAAGGTCTCGCTAGTAAATTGGTTACCATTATCACATGTTAGCGTCGCAGGGTATCCTAGTCGGGAAAATATTTCTTTGAGTTTCTTAACCGTTTCTATAGCGGTAATATTTCTCATTATTTTTATCTCCTTGTAGCGACTGTAGTAATTGACTAGGATAAGTAAATAATCATTTGAAGGCAGGGGTCCTAAGAAGTCTATTGCTACGTCAATCCAAGGCTCGACTGGAAGTTCTCGTCTCTTTGTCGGATGGGGCGGGTTGGGTGCCGAAACGAGTGTGCACCCTTTGCAAGCTTTGACTCGATTTTCAGCATCTCTATCAATTTTCGGCCACCAAACCTTTATTCTGAGGCGAGTCTTCATGGCAACAATGCCAGGGTGTCCTTGATGGGCAGCCTCGAGTACTCTGTCACGTAGCTGTTTAGGGATAATTATTTTGCTTCCTCTTAGGGCTATGTTTCCATGGAAACAAATCTCCGACTGGAAAGTCTTATAAGCATTTACACATTCATCCCACTTGTTGTCGAAAACTCCATTTTTTAGTGCTTCAATTTCCTTGTCTTATGCACTAGCTATGTCAATTTCATTTAGTGGTACTGCTATTGGCCTACTGTACTCTACCACTGCATTTATATAGTTGTCATTATCGAATGGTACCGGATGAATCGATTCACAAAGTCGGGAAATAGGGTCAGCGATATTTTGTTTGCCTGGACGGTAAATAACCTTGTACTTGTAAGCCTGCAGCCGCAGAACCCAGTGCTCTATGCGTGCACAAGGCTTAGATCTGATCCCAAAATAGCTTCTAGGGGCTTGTGATCACTAATGAGTTCGAATTCTGTGCCCAATAGATATATTTTAAAATGCTCTATGGCCCACACCAGTGCTAATGCTTCTTTCTCCGTCTGACAGTATCTTTTCTCACAATCAGTAAGACTCTTATTACTAAACGCTATCACGCGGGGACCGTTACCATCAATTTGAATAAGTACTGCTCCTAGTCCAACTGGAGACGCGTCAGCTATTATTTGCGGTTTATCCGCTGGGTTATAATAGCCTAACGTTGGTATGTTCGAGAGTTGTCTCTTAAGGTTTTCAAATGCCTTGTCCTGGGTGCCTGTCCAATATTTTTGAATGTTAGCGGACTTACCCAATTTAAGGCGTATCAGCTTCCGAAGGGGTTCTGTAAGCGAAGCCAAATTGGGTATCCACTTTCCGACATAATTGACTAGCCCAAGAAAACTCTGTATTTCTTCGATATTTGAAGGCTTTTTTGAAGATTAGATTGCTTTCATGTATTTGTCCAGAGGCTTTACTGCATTTCCCGTTAATTGATGTCCTAAAAATTCAATCCTGTTTGTCTTGTAGATGCATTTAGCCTGGTTGAGAAGAACATTGTTTTCCTTCAACACCCGTAGTACTTTATCGAGTCGTCTGTCATGTTTAAGCTCGTCAGATCCATGGATAATAATATCGTCTATAAAATTTGCAGTGCCCTCACAACCTAGTAACAACTTTTCTAGGACTTTTTGAAACATTTCAGGTGCACACGACACTCCAAACATTAGTCTCTTATATCGGAACAAACCTTTACTGGTACTAAAGGTTGTGATGTACCTACTGTCTTCATCTATCTCCAATTGATATAAAGCATTCTTTATGTCGAGTCGAGAAAAATATTTAGCTTTCCTGAAATAAGCCAAGAGATCATCCATCGTCGGGAGTGGGTGATTTTCCCTTATGATGGCCTCGTTTGCCCTCCTCATGTCGATGCATATCCGAATACCACCGTTTTCTTTTAGTACTGGCACCATTGGTGATACCCACGGTGATGGTCCATTGACCTCTTCAATTATATCGGCTTTTTTAAGTTCGGCTAGCTTCTTGTTCACCTTTTCTTCCAAAGGAATTGGTATTCTCCTGTACGGTTGAATTACCGGCTTGACTCCCTTATTGATGGGAATCTGGATTGTAATGCCCTTAAATTTGAAAAAGGTACTGATGTTATTGACAGGGACGCCAACTCTAAGAGCGTCAAGTTGAATTGCGCTTATCTTTCCCAGAAGGTTACGTGTCCCATTCCGAATCACATAGAAAGTTGCTTTTTTGGTACTGAGGCCATCAATTGTTATAGTAGCATCAAAAGCACCGAGTACACCTAAAGGTTTTTGACTACCATAGGGTAATAATATCTTCCCAGGATTCTTAATTTGATTCGTGACTCTCACTTTATGGCTTTTCAGATGTTCCCATGTCTTGTCTGTAATAATGTTGCATTTACTACCCGAATCAATTAGCATGTCTATAATTACACCGCCAACTTTGCAATCGATAACTGCATCGTCATCTAATTGGAAAACATAGTCCACTTCTTCAGCATTTTTCTTTGTTTGTTTGTTAAATATGTACCTCTTTGTGTTAACAATATCATCATTCCTTGACTTAGTTTTACGTTTCTGTTCTTTATTCCTGCAATATTTATTATAATGCCCAATGATTCCACATTTTAAACATTTTTTGTCCCTTGCTGGGCAGCCATTATCGAACGATAAGTGTTTGTTGCTATCACACCTGAAGCAATTCTTGAACAAGTTTCGAGTCGATGGTAATTTCTTCCTATCTAGTCTGTTAATTTCAGATTTGTTTGTGTCGTAAACTTTGCTTGGGCCTGGTCTATCAAACGTATCTAGTTGTCTATTCACGGTTTCTAATGTAATAGCAATAGTTATTACTTGCTGAAGGGTGATATTATCTCCTCCGACCAAGATTTTCTTTCTAAATTCCGCGCTTCGACCTTTTTCGACAATTTGGTCGATTAGATTTTCATCTTTAGCGGTAAATTGGCATTTATCG
The DNA here is from genome assembly GCA_963668995.1 of Parnassius mnemosyne. Lineage (NCBI taxonomy): Eukaryota > Metazoa > Arthropoda > Insecta > Lepidoptera > Papilionidae > Parnassius > Parnassius mnemosyne. The sequence goes on along the minus strand of CAVLGL010000104.1, from coordinate 39,061,754 downwards.
GCTTGGTTTCTCAATCTCACTAAAAATGTTTCAAATCTTTCCCCTTCCTCCTGTTTCATCAGTCTAAAAATGTATCTTTCGTAATATCTGCTTTGTTTTGGGGAAAAGTATTCGCTTAATTTTTTTACAGCAATTTCGTATACATCCACGTTATCGGCCTCATCGATGTGAGCCCCTGGTAAGTTGTAGTACACTTCTTGCAGAGCGAGTCCACCAATGTGCAAGAGTGTGGCTCGCTTTTTTCTACTAGATTCAATATTGGCGGCTAGGAAATATATTTCTAGGGCTCTCTTCCACTTTTCCCATCTCACCCCAACAGAAACAGGATCGCCTTCACACTCAAAATGGTTAAGACCCGGAAACGCTGATGCTATCTGGGCCATTTTGGGTGATCTGTAACAATCGCGTCACAATTTACGATATATTAACAATTACACTAAGAATCGGAGAACCAAACTGTCAAACATTAATATTTTCCTCATATTAACCTTTTTTAATTAGTACGGTCTCTCATATTGACCCTTTAACTAAGTACGGTCTCTCATATTGACCCTTTAACTAAGTATGGTCTCTCATATTGACCCTTTAACTAAGTATGGTCTCTCATATTGACCCTTTAACTAAGTACGGTCTCTCATATTGACCCTTTAACTAAGTACGGTCTCTCATATTGACCCTTTAACTAAGTACGGTCTCTCATATTGACCCTTTAACTAAGTACTATCGAACAACCTATTATCGAAGCCTATCTTCTAAATCACAATTACGTGGTATTTAAAATACCACCTGATAATATTTTCCTTTTCCAATCGATCGAGTCAACTTATATTTATTAGAAAACTCGTTATAATTAGCACGTATTATATACCTTTTGTATTAAGTATCCTAACTGCACGAGTAATTAGAATACCAAATTCAGGCTCTTGTTTTTTGAAAGCAATAATAAGCTTACTTTATTTCGCCAACTAACTGGTGTAGTACGATATTAAATGAATGTATTATGAAATAGTGTCAATAACCGACCAGTAAGTTCTGGTTTATAACAACTAAAATAACAACGTAATTTGTAGGGTATGTTCTAACATTCTTTTTTAAAAGTATTTCCACACTTTCATAAACTATCTTTCCCTTTTAACAAGATTTGAATTTTCAACTTACGTTTATCCTCGTCGCCACTTGTAAAATGCTCGGAACACTCACACTAAGTATAGGTACACTTTATCACTCCGTTATTTAAAGGCACACCGAATACGTCCGCACGCCACGACCGTCCACCATCGACTGTCCTCAGCTCTTCTCTACCGTAACTAGATGATCGCATATCCCCACCACTAAAATGCTGTATACTACAGCATCTAATATTGTGCATTTATAAAAAGTTTAGTTTTCATATTTACCGTGCAGGCATTCGCAATATCTCACAATAGGGCCCTCAATACCAATATTAGTTCAGAATTTTATAATGCCTTACTGGCTGGACGCAGCAACAATCTACTCAAAGTGGTAATTAGAAATTAAATACACTAAGTTGAATATTTCATATAGATTAGATTGATTGAGTTACAATACAAAAACGCAGCAAATAAACAGTTAATGTACTCTTTTATTTAAGAAGTGAAATTAACTTCTATTAATTTTCTTACTACGAGGGTGGATTGAAAAGTACTCGGCCTAACACAGATCCATTCAATTCTAAAAATCAAATCTACGCACATTATTTAGTTCAGTTCAGACTAGTTCATTGTGTGAAGTTCGAAACGTGTGCGATAATTAGTTGTGATTTTATAAATTTATTAACAAAGTAATCGGACATAATTTTCGCGAATGGAGCAAATCGAGCAGCGTGCCGTCATTAAGTACCTCCATAAGAAGGGGCTATCATCAAAAGCCATCCATGATGACATGGTCAGTACATTAGGCGATTGTGCTCTGTCATATTCATCCGTCAAAAAATGGATAGCAGAATTTAAGCGTGGTAGAGAGAGTGTGAAAGATGAACCCCGCTCTGGAAGGCCTTCGACGTCAACTACTGACGAAAATATTAAAAAAGTACTTGATTTAATAATGGGAGACCGCAGATTAAAAATTAGAGAGATAGCCGAGATTATAGGCATCTCTTATGAACGAACTCAAAACATCATTGTCAACGAGTTGGGTTTCCACAAGGTGTCTGCGAGGTGGGTTCCGCGACTGCTTTCAGTTAAACAAAAAAGGACGCGATTGACTATTTCACGCGACTGTTTGGAGTTATTTGAAGCCGATGCAGATGATTTTTTGAATCGTTTTGTTACTATGGACGAAACATGGGTTCATTACTGTACACCGGAAACAAAACAACAATCAAAACAGTGGAGAAGACCTGGTTCACCACCCCCTAAAAAGGCTAAGTCGATTTTGTCGGCAAATAAGGTGATGGCTTCAGTATTCTGGGACTCGAAAGGTGTGATTATGATTGATTATCTTGAAAGGGGTCAGAATATAAACTCTGATTACTACTGCACCTTACTACGTCGTTTACGAGAGGAAATAAAAGAAAAACGTCGAGGAATGCTCAGAAGAAAAGTCCTGTTTCATCAAGATAACGCCCGTGTTCACACGTCAGTACAGTCAATGGCTGAAATTCACAAATGTGGCTTTGAACTGTTACCGCATCCGCCGTATTCACCTGATCTGGCACCATCAGACTTCTTTCTGTTCCCTAACCTAAAAAAGCACTTGGGAGGTCAAAGATTTTCGACAAACGACGAGGTCAAAGCAGCTGTAGACGCATATTTTGACTAAGGAAGAATCATTTTTTTTCAACGGTCTAAATGCTTGGAAGGGGAGGTGGCAAAAGTGTATTGAACTTGATGGTGATTATGTAGAAAAATAAAAATATAACTGATTTAGTATGTGTTTATTTTCTTGGTTAGGCCGAGTACTTTTCAATCCACCCTCGTATAACTCGGAACTTGTTATGCATAACTTATATTCGTCCGTGTTTTTCTACAATAAATATTACATAAAATAAAGCAAACTTTATAAGAGAATTGTAGAAAAATAGAGATAAATCTATTTTTTCCACAATTCTTCGTATTTTACTCCATTATATGAGTAATGGATCAAGTTTTAATTACCTGCATAATTAGTTTGGATCCACTTAGTTTTTATTAAGCATATTTTTGAACACGATACGAGTGTAATGGATGATTTCATGTAAAATATATAGCTTATTAAATATTACAATTCTTGAAAATGCAATTTAATTATCCTGTTTAAGTATTTAATCAACAAATTCAATATAATTCGCAATCTATTTAAGACGATGTGTTCAGATCTTAACTGCATTAAATGCCTTATTTAATTTAATCCGAAGAACTAATAAACTTTTACTGTAGTTTTTTTTTATATGATAGGGTGACAAACGAGCACACAGTCCACCTGATGGTAAGTGGTTTCTGTGGTCCATAGACATCTACATCTATCCTCGTTTGCGAATCAAAATGCAGATGCGTTGTCACCCGTGAGGACTAAGATGGAACGCCTCTTTTCCAGTAATAAGGGTCTCCGATTCTCTACACTCACTATACGAAACACAGCAGCATGAAGCTGCTATTTTACGCTGGTATTCTGTGAGAGCATGGTCCTTCCCTGGTCGAGCCGACCCATTCCTGCTACAACTATACTACTAATATAGCTGCAGCATGGCTCTACTACGTAAAAAGAAAACAGTAGAAGAGACGTTAATTGTCTCTACTAGGCACATTCCTATTATCATTTCTGTATTGTATATGAGGTCTCTACCTATGAAATTACGGTTTTTATGGAATAAGTTAACGTAATTTTTTTTCTATATTTTTATTTCTTTTAATCAGAGTAATAACCCATGCAATCGATGCATCTTTACCAACACAATGACAGTTTATTGATGCCCTTCTTGAAGAATTCAGCTGGATGGGAGGCAACAAATTTTTCAAAGGCATTTTGTACTACCTCTCGGGTATTGAATTTTATTACAGCCAAAAATCTAAATTCTGGAAAAAGTAGAAGTCTGTAGGCGCAAGTTCTAGTGAGTACGATGGGGGAAGGAGAGCTTTCAACCCCAGTTCTTGTAACTTAGAGACTATCTGTTGTGCAGTATGAGGTTGCGCGTTGTCATGCAGGAGCAGTGAGGACGAGCGATTGACATGTGCGAGCTTCTCCATAATTGTTTTCAGTTCTTCTTAATACACATCTGCAGTAATGCTCATCTTGTGTAGTAAGAAGCTGTGATGAATCGCACCGGCGCTAGACCACCGAACAGTGACAATTACTTATCTAGGAGTAAGTTTTCGTTTAGAAATGGTTTAGGTGCTGAACTACAGGATTCAACCAACTTGCTAAGGGCTTGCTATTGTCAAGCAGTAGCCATTTTTCGTTGCAGGTAACAATGCGGTTCAAAATTCCTTCATACGTGTACCTGTTAAGCAGTGCAAGGCACGTATCGATGCATACTTTGCGCTGGGGTACATTGATTTCGTGGGGCACCCATTTGTTAAGCTTTTTTACTTCGCCAATTTGACGAAAATGGATCAATATTTTTGTTAACGTCGAAAGCTGCTGCTAATTAAACCAAAGATTGAGTATCATCTGCTTCTACAATCGCATTTAATTCGTCGTTGTCGACTAAAGTTTTCGGATTGTGGTCATCCGAAAACTTTGGTCGACACTTTGGGTTCATTTTTCAGGTTGAAATTTCAAAGACTGAAGCAGAAAAACTAATGATAGGTGGTGCATTCGTTTGTAGAATTTGCTCCGTAAACGTCATTGTTGTTACGTGTCTCTTAAGCCGCGTTGCTGCCACGGCGGTATTCGTATTCCATAATTACTCGAATTTCTAACGTATCCATGATGATGAAAAAGATTCAAATTCTATGAAAACATAACGCTAATCAATAAACAAATGACTAACTTTTAAAACATTATTCCATGTTATAAAAATAAAATAAATTTATAATTAGAATTCATGGCCAAACAAAAACTATATTGATTTGAAATGGCCAGTACTGCAGAACGGCTAATTCATAGGTAAAGACCTATTATTAGAGAAGAGTCCACCGTGCTGCCCCCAATGCCTCATTTTTTTTATAAAACTGAAATACCTAATGACAAGCTCTGCTATTTAAAGGTAGAAATTGGTAAGAAGGTGTTACACTTACCTAGGTAGAAAAGGAGTCCTACCCCACCTACCATGTTGACGGACATTTCAATTTTTTATCACAGTTTCTTTACGATATTTATTTTTGCCATCGACGACTTAGTTAAGTCGCCACTTAAAATTAAATTAAAAATTTATCCAACACCGACAAGGATGAAACTCGAGTCAGACTGCAAATTTTTAATGCATCTATTCTTGATGCTATGGCCGTGTGACGGCAGCATATTAACTCATCATATCATATCATATCATATCATATCATATCACACCACTTGATCCATAGGTGATAAAAAAATTATTTCGGGAAATGGGAGGAATATATTATGACGGTTTTAAATGGTGATATAACCATCTTAAATTTAAATTAGATATAAAATGTAGATACTAACTATCTAATGTATATCCAATCTACCTGCCAATTATAACGATTACGACAAACCCTCCAATGAATCAGTGGGAGAAATTGTCAAAGAGTCGTTCTTGAGCGGATAGTAATTAAAATTAGAAATATTTTAACTTAATAAAAATCGTATTAGAGCAAAAATCATTCTTTTATCAAACATTTCTTCTACAAGTGAAATCGACTATAGAGATATTTAACACATTATGTACGAAAACCTAATATAAATTTCTTACGTTAAATAAAGCTTACTTTATAATCACGGAGGGTAAATGCCAACAGCTACGTAAAGGCTACTTTTATCCTTTACCCATTTACGGCGTACCGCATGTAATCTTGTGTAGGCAGAGGGTTTATTCTCAGCACTTTCATTAACTGTGGCCCATTGTGTCTCTCGCCTCGAGCTTTTTATTATAGATATTTTATTCTTCGGTCTTTTAGTAGAACGGTTTTAAATATTTACTAATTATATACATATTTCAATTTTATATTTACTAATTCAAGAATGTTACAATTTATAATACGGTTAATATGGTCACTTTCTTATTACTCAAAAACCACAGCCTTGTTTGCATATATGGCTTTGTAATATCATAGCTCTTCATCAGTCAATCAAATAATAAAAATTCAAAAGGGCGCTGCTTTATCGACTCCGTTTTAACAGTTGCCACTATAGTAAATATTTTAGTCGATTTTAGTATTGTGTAGTGTAGTCAGTTTTTTTTTAAGTTGATTTTTGGAAGTGTTCCTAATTATTGCCAAAACTTGTTTGCCATTTTTTTCTTAATATACCGATTAGTTATAGTATACAACTTTGTGTTTTTATCTCTGTCCTCCTCCTAGTATTGATTTTATAGGGAGAAAAGCTTGAGGTGACCATTTGTCGATGAAACCGGAAAAAAAATCGTACATCTTGAAAGCTTACACGTGTGCGCTGCATAAATTGGTAGTTACATGAAAAAACATATGGTGGTAATATTATGTCTATCTATTACAAACAAATTACTCGCAATTACAAAAAAACAAAGATCTAAATATACAATTTATAAAACTTCCGTTTATGTGTGTCGTTTTTTGTAAGAAAGTACAAATCCTTTGATTTGTGATCGCTTTTGTTTTGTTTTTGTATCCATATACCTACGCATACATACTCGTCGGTTAAGGGTAATCTTAATCTTTACCATTGAGCTCAAAATTGAAATAATTAATATCAGCGAGTAAGGCAACCGATCGGGTACATGTCGGTGCCAGTAGTCGTGCGACGCGTAGCTTTTTGGAATGCTGTTATATTATGTTATATTACCTAAATTCGTTTTGGTTTCATGGCATTTAAAATGATTTTCATTATTATCTTAACGGTTCGTTTAACGAAAATTAAGTCCAATGATTTTATTAGCATATTTTATTTATAGAATTAAAGATAATCAAAGCTGTACATATGAGTACTTAGCTTTAAGGTTCCTTTAGTCTTAAGGTTAACATTAGAATCACTTTATGATATAGTATTACACTACAATTAATGAAGAATAAGTATCAAATAACTGTATGTAAATAAAATCTAAGCCCAGCTCGTCTGGGTAGAGATACTTAGTGTTACCCTTGCGAATTCAGGACACATCAAAGTTCAACGACAAATTAAAACGGAAATAAACAGAAAGGTAACAAAATTTTAAAATAAGGATATCTTTATAAATTTTCTGAACAGATGAGAAATAAAGATATAAGTAGCAAGTTCCTTTTCTGCGTAGAAATTCATTGGGAAGGTATTTAAAGTGGGAAAGGGTAAGAGAACTATTTTAACATAAAATAACATATGAGCTCGTTCAGTTAAAGGTAATATACCCTACTCACTTAACTTAGACAATAATCTAATTTATAACCAAAATTTTCTGTAATCTTAGAAGCTAAAGTCCTTACTACACCTATCTTTGAATTCACTTCGAAGATGTAAACACCTTCGAAGTAAATTTAAAACTTGTGTTAACATATTGTAGTTACCTAATATTTCTTCAAATTTAACCAAACCCAGACGTGGTGCTTTACTATTGGCAGTATGAGGAAACCAATAATTACTCGGCAAGCTAAGGAAAACACTGAGCTCTGAATGATGTTACCATTGTTAATTATAATATATTATGTACAACTACATACTAAACAAATGAAAAACTTAAAGAAGTGACAGCTTTGTAAAGTTAAAATAAAGCATCTAAACTGAGTGATGATTTAATGTAATGACAGAAAGTTGATTATTGCAGTGACTTGGATGCTTTCGATATCATATAGATTGACACACGCTTATCGGTGAATTTTTGAAGACTGCGGTGATGATAAAGCAATTATTACATCATAAAAAATAAATGTTTTCTCTATGTAATCAGTAAGCGTTGCCTAATACAAAATTCTCCCAAAGCTTAGTGAAGAAATCTAATGTTGCATTTAGAATGTATTAAGTTCAAATCCTTGCTAAGATTTCTGAAAGCTACTCTATTTAAGGAAGCTGAGCGTATTAGAAGTTTTCATTCTCATTATACTTTAAGATGCTCCAGAACCCTTGGCTTATCTGCCCTCTGTAGTCCTTATGTGCCCTTTCTTAGACAGGATCAAATTAAACTTAAAGTAGATGTTTTTGTACATACTCACATACATATGAGGGTGCTTATAATATATCATAAAAATTTGTGTACTTACAAATAATTTTACCTCGGCATATTTGTTATATTGAACAAATGATTTTATACATAAAAATTATTTAAGAATCTGTTGTTCTGTAGTGAAACAGTTATGTCATTATTTTTAGTTTAACACAATAATTTTAGTTAATTATAATTTCAATTTGGTTCCGCCTAATTGCAATGACTTACATTACTTAACATACTTTTTTAATAAATCTTTAATCAAAACTTAACATGAGATTAAGTGTATGTACTTATTAATTATGTAAGGTTCGGGTTGTAAGTAATTATTAATTATGGTAGGTTTTCCCGTGACTACGCCCGTGGGGGTGGATATCTGTTTACCAATATCATTATTTCATGCCAATAAATGCATGTCAAAGAAGAGAACACTTATCTCAAAGTCGAAATTTGGCATAGTAATAATAATTTTCCGTTTCATAAAAACGGACTTGAGATTTTGGTTATTTTATAGCACCATTTTTAATACGCATAATTTTTCCGAAACAATCTTTCGCCGACATAACTGTAACCATATCTACAAAAGTGTCGAATAAAACAATTTTTACGGATTTTATAGTGTTTAATATTACTTATTTTTAAATCCCGACGTTATGTGTGTTATGCACGTCACGGAGGGACTGAGGTAATTGACGTCCCGACGTCAAAGTTAACCTGGAGTACCTCCACCAGTTTAATTATTAATTTTAGTCTCGTCTATGCAGAATAAGCCTATTTTGTCTTGAAGTCTTGGTACACTTGGGTTTAGTTTTAATGTTTAAATTACACGAGCCCAAGCAGGTTGTAATACTCAGTCTCTTTCTTTTTTTATATATAGAAGAGTTAAGTGACTACCGCTGCCCGTGAGCAACACCAGGCGAATTTCAAGTACGTTGCCGGCCTTTTAGAAAAGGGTAAGCTCTTTTCTTGAAGGTCTCTAAGTCGTATCGGTTCGGAAAAATCGCCGTTGGTAAAAAATTTCACACAGAAGTTGTACAAGGAAGAAAACTCCTAGTAAAACGCACAGTCTTGGACCACCAAACATCGAGATGGTGAGGATGGTATCATTTATTTATCGTGATGTGCGTTCGTGAAATTTGGCGGCTGGAATTAATCCGAACAATTTCTCAGAGCACTACACATAGTAGATGCGATAGAAAGTGCAAAGGGATGCAACATTCCTACGCAGCGCCAGTGAATCGAGCCGATCAGAAAGAACTCAGTCGTCGGCAATTCAAACCACTCTGCACTGGATGCGGTTTAGTGGAAGGAGCTGTCACTGGGTTACCCCTGCCCAGAGATGAGAACAGTATTCGCTGTGAGGCCGAACATGCGCTTTACAAAGTTGCAAGCGATGTGCCGGCATGAGGTACTGTCTAGCTCTGCTGAGCACGCCTGGCTTTTTAGAGGCCAATTTGGCATTCCCTTCGTGCAGTTTCGTGGTCACTTAGACCACGAAACTGCACACTATTTGATATTTCGACGCCGAGGATTCCGATACTAGCTGAGGCAGCAATGGCAGTGCCTTGAAACTGAGGAGATAAGACAAAGGGGTTCTTTTAGCGGTAAACGCACAAGCTTGTGTCTTCTGGGGATTGAACTGGACTAGATTTAGTGGTCCCCAATCCGAGACTTTGTTCAGCAAAGCCTCGACTTTACCGGTACTCGACGACGATATTTTTTTTATAGGATAGGGTGACAAACGAGCACACAGTCCACCTGATGGTAAGTGGTTACTGTGACCCATAGACATCTACATCTATCATCAATAAAGACTCAAGATGCAGATGCGTTGTCACCCGTGAGAAGTAAGATAGAATGCCTCTTTGCCAGTAAAAAGGGTATCCGGTTCTCTACATTCACCATACGAAACACAGCAGCGTTAAGCTGCTATTTTACGCTGGTTTTCTGTGAGAGCGTGGTCCTTCCCCGGTTGAGCCGACCCATTCGTGCTACAACTATACTACTAATATAGCTGCAGCATGGCTAAAAAATAATATAAAACCACGTAAAAAATAATTATTGGCATAGCCGGTATGTAAGACATCACCAGTGCTGTCATCTAGGATGGTTATCGCTGTCTAGGCTTAGCCATAGGATGGACAGGTCTTTACCTTCGAGACTGCCGAGGCGTCATAAACAGATGCTCTCTCTCACATATACGTAAATTCCAGCCCGAGATACAAAGAAGTGTTCTGATTTGTACCCCGGGTAGGAGAGATATGAAGTATCAGACGGAGAGAACACCTGAGTCTCGATGAAAAAGAGCAAGGCCGGCTTCGCTGTCTCCAGATGGAAGTCGATAGCGTTAAAGTTGGAATGAAGTCCCCTGATGTTGCAAAAATTCATGGATAACGTGAGAGGGTTCGCCTTGGTATTGTTTCTCAGTTTGCCCCGAGCAGTTTTAGTCGCGAGCGGAATTTTAGCATATCCGTAGTTTGAGGTGGATCCATCCGCTTACACTATTGCTTTCAGTTCGTCATTATCTTCTTTTTTGGGCGTATAAATTATAGCCTAGATTAGTTCTGATACTGCTCTATCTGTTCAAAAAGTTTAACCACAATTGAACATATTATAAATATTCTATCGTAGTTTTGCATTTTAAGAACTATTAATAAAACTATACAGAAAATATTACATTGTTGGAATATGAAAATTTAATGTTCGTTATGATTATTAACAATTAGAGATGTGTTTTGTTAAGTTAATAAGTCTATTAAAGACGTCAATAATTACAGTCTAAAGTGGTTATGTGTGAAATAGTGAGATCATAATAGAATGCTTATGAATATTTTTAAGAGCGCAACCAAAACAGAAATTCTCTAGAGTCCTCGCTCATTTGCCGCTATGTGGAGTACCTCATTACAAACTCGTGATGAGATTACTTCGCTTAACTACGAGTCATTTAGTGTTGCTTTAAATAGTCACCTGAATTTTAATCGTAACAGTGCTATCTGTAAAATAATCATACATTTGCTTTACATGCGAATGTACATGTTATTATTTACCAGCATTTATTTTTCGGATAAATCTTAAACAAAACAAACATAACAGAGTGAAATTCTTGAAATTTTGAATTAAAGAACTTTTGACGGAGTGACAATCTCTCAATGCCTTTTATAACTATTTAAAAAAAATAACTTCCAATATTAAACCTTGAGTAGAACCCCAAAGTCAAAAATTCTAAATTTGAACCACGTCCAGTATTTGGTACATTAAATAGTCTATAGCAACAGTGAAAAGCTGTTCCTCTCATTTTTTAAAGGGGATTTAGAGCAGAAAAGATCGGCTGCGCTGTTTTAGTGCAAATTATTTGACGCCCCTCGGGAAGATTTTCTCACCGAACGCAATATCACCACTTATTTGTGATTAAATTAACAATGTAACATTTGCTGCTGGAAATCGAATTTGCGTCTAACGAGGTGGTGCTCCTGTTCTACCTTCCACATATCCACCTTAAAAGGTATTTACCATTTCTGTTATTAACACTCGCAAGATGGGAAAAACAGCTAACCTACAAAGGCGGTTAAGGATCATTTGACCCATCACTGTTGCCTAGTCTCTTATTGTGTATATATGTGTAGTGTAATTGTAGAAATAGTAAAATGAAATAGTTTTGGTTTCTAGTGTAAATATATGTTTAATAAAAATGTTGTTTACAGTTATGACATATGAATATTTTTAATAGATTGCATCTGCCACATAGTGGTTTTTTGCATAAGTTACACACTTTAGTTTTATTTTTAAAATGAATTTGATAGCAATTACGCTTCTTCCTCAACTCGGCTGCTGGCATTTCCGAGGCGATAGAACATTGCAGTGAGGTTTCACGAGTGGATTTTTCTAAAATGTTATTCAGTTCAATCGCCAATTGCAGAATAAATTCTCCTCTTCCTATTTTCTTGTTGTTTATTTGTTACTAGAACACTCAGCCATTTATTGCAGATAAATCTAAAATATTATAAAATACTTGTATCGGCCATCTCTTAGAAGGTGTTTTTGTGCTGTATCTTCTCACCATTTTTTCAAACACGTCAACACCATATTTAGTAGAATTGTAAATCATTACAGTTTTTGCTTCTCTTTGTTTGGTGAACAATCAATAAGCATTGGTCATTTTTGTTTTTAATGCTTTGGTGTCATATAAATCCAATGTTAATTTTTTTACGTACGATGTCACCTCGCCCTTTATTTATAGTACCAACCAAAGTTGTACGTTTTGAAAGCAAGTTATGTGCAAGAGACACAGATGTGAAAAAGTTATCCGTAGTCACATTTCTACCTTTATTCAAAAATGGTTCCATAAGATGCATGAGGACGTATTGTCCAAGACTTTGCGGTCGAGTTTTATCTTTCTCAAGATATCGGTAAGCATTCAACAAGTATTTCGATTTAAGCTCAACAAAGGGCCAAAATTTTATTCAAAATTTATCAGGTTTATTACCCATATAAAAGGCCATCGAACTTTTGTAGCAAACAACTATTCATCTATTGTTATATTTTCTCCCGGTTTGTCGCACGAAATGCAGTTGTCAATAAATCGATTCTATACTTGAGAAATCAACGCAAATTTATTTGTTATAATTTTCGTAGATCCTTCTGATCTCACTTAGAATCGTAAATATTTCATATTATTTTTAATCTATCCCTATGCATAGTTTTAGAAAAATAAACCTGATATCCGTCTGGATGAGAGATCAGCAGAAGGTCTAACAGGGAAGGTGTATGATCCTCGACATCTGGAAGCCGCGTAGGCGAAGTAACCAGTTTTGTCAGACCATATGCCAAAGCAAAGTCATAAACAGATCTCCCCGCATGATCGGTGAAACCTGAACCAAGCCATTCGGCGTGGTGGGCGTTAAAGTCGCCAAGGATCACGATCTCTGTGGATGGGACCTGTTGTAGCAAGGAATCTGTAGCCATTTGAACGTGGTCGATGAGTCGGTCTGTTTCAGCATTACCGCTATGGGACCTATAGAGGCACCCGTAGACGCGCGGATGGTCGTCGCTTCGGCCGCCTGCACTCACCAGACGAAACGCACAAGCAGAGCTTCTACTTCACGCCGGTATTCTGTGAGGTCGTGGTACCAACCCGGCTCGAGCCGTACGTGCAACTACAAAAGCTGCCGCGTGGCTCTACCACCGTTAAAATATGGTAATTATTAACTTATTAACAAAAAACTATGGCAAATGTCTCCCATATTTGCCATAGTTGCCACACTAAGCAAGCGACTTGGCAATCGCTGGTTTTATTATTTTTAGTTGTTATCAGGAAGATGCTGCTGCCCACCTCCTCTAATATTTAATTCTGCCGCATCGTACGACACCAAATTCAAATAAAATTTGGGCAATGGATTCTCTTACGCTGCCACTAAACGGTGAAAAAATACTATCACTGTATAGTAGTCCCTGCCAAGAAATTAATTGGCTCCGATATACGAGTACATACTCTTGCACAACACGTTCGACCTGCTTAGTCCCTTCAACGTAGTTTATTTTACGTCGTATTCTATTATTAATTACTTGGTCTTTGTCTTATTAATTTTTATTTCGACATCGAGGTTCGCGTTCTACATGTGTCAGTCGAATCATAATGCCATGGATTTCTACAGCTTTTATATACAATCAACAATTTAAAGATATCATCAATTATAAAGCAAACATAGATAATATTGCAAAGTAAAACAAGGTCAAAATGCACGAAATAGAGTATTTCCCCATTTAAAAGTACTATTCGAATAAAGGAAGGAAATTGTTAGCTGCAAAACAAGTAGTGCATATCGGTCGTTTTACACAGTAAAAGACAATTATCCAACGAAGCAACTTAATTAATAGGTACTATAAAAATGTTAAACGTAATCTTTTTATTACTGTTTTATGTACAATTGAAATAATTAGTACTTACCAAAGTAAAAAGTAAATAATTTATTAAAATAACATCGTTTAAAGTTACTGCCACAGCAGGGCATTGTCTGCTCATATTTATAAGAATCCAGTACTTGTTAGCGGATATAAAATCTACATAATTTATTCATTTTTTTTCAGACATAAACTTTCGCATTCCTTCACCACTGAGCGCACGTTTTAAAAAAAAAAAAACTTTAAATATTATATCTGCGATAACAGGTACCTTTAAAAAACGCAACAAATAGAAATAGTTTTATTATGTCAAGAATTTATAAAAATATCTTAAGGCACTTTTGTCTGTATGTTATATATATGAGGCAGTTGAAAAACTTTTATTAATAAATTTAAAACTTTCTAAATAAATATACTTGACTGGAAACATATTTCTTAAACATTATTTGTTCCGATGGTTTTATTTAAAAACTTTTATCCAAATGATTTCAAAAACAATGTTATTAAATAAAAACATGTGCATTTCCTCTTTTTGTTACTAAATATTTATTTTTAATACTTAATACTGTTGAAAGTTAATTTATAATTAGCGTTCACAGGACTCGGACCAAATAGCACCGGTAAATTTCACGCTATCAGGAGGAAAATGTGCTGTGATAAAATCGCAGTATTAGGTAAAATTACAACCTCTTTATATTTTGCTGTAGATATGAAATGAAGGTTTATCTTTTAAAAATATATACTTTGGTATGTATACCGAAATTCCCATACCCTATTTAATTTATATTCAAATAAAATAAAAAGACATAAAAGTCAGTACAGTTAGCCTACATACGTCCAACTGCTGGACACAGCCATTCTCTCACTTCTAAGAGGGTTTTAGGAGGCAAGGAAGTGTCCGCCGCGCTGCCCAATGCGTAGTGGAAGTCTTCACTTATGCTTGCGTACTGTGAAATTTATAGGGAGTTCTAAACCCCTAAGCTACCACAACTCGATCATAAAATTCGAAACCGCGTCCCCAGACCACTTCACGTCCGGTCCACATGACGTCTAACTTTTTGTCATAATGTTCGCCTCTGTACTGGTACCACAAAGTCTCTTGCAAAAATTCCAGCACCAGAAAACCTTACCAGACCGTCTATGTGTGGCCTAAGCTTTGTGGCCATTTACGTTAACAAACTGATATGTGCTATTTAAATCGTGTAGTGATGGTGTAAAAACATTTACTATTTCATATCACCCCTTGGGTGTCGTAAGAGGTGACAGAGGAAACTTGAAACAGGTGATAGGCAGTAGCATCTGATAACAACTCAAATTAATAAAAAAAAATGCCAGTATCAACCCACCTGCTAAGCGTGGAAACTATGGCAAAATCCCTCCTATTCTATTAGAAAGAATAAAAGTACACTGCTCAGTATATATATATATATATATATAGGGGAGGCCTATACTGAGCAGTGTACTTTTATTCGTTGTAATGGAAGGACGGATGGATGTTTTATTTATAAAATATACAGAGCCGCGATATTCTTGCGTAACATGGCCTAATTAACTTATTATATAATACTCATCATGACTAAGAAATAATTTCAATCCTACTAATAGTATTATATAATGTGTGCAAATTACTCGTAAGAGATTTTAACAGTGGTAGAGCCACGCGGCAGCTTTTGCTGTCGCACGAATGGGCCGGCTCGAACCGGGGTAGTACCACGACCTCACAGAAAACCAGCGTGAAGTAGAGGTTTAACTCTGCGTTTCGCTTAGTGAGTGCAGGTGGCCGGAGGCCCTTTTTACTGGAAATGAGGCATTCCATCTTAGTCCTCACGGGTGACAACGCATCTACATTTTGATTTGTAACAGAGGATAGATGTAGATGTCTATGGGCCGCAGCAACCACTTACCATCAGGTGGACTGTTTGCTCGTTTGTCACCCTTATCCTATAAAAAAAAGATTTATATTGTTTAGTAAACGAAAAGAAAATTATTGTGACTAATCTATGATAAATATATATATATAGATGCAGAATTTTTGAGGATATTGGAAATATGTCTAATTTATTCGTAGAGCATATAGATTTTACTACGTAGAATACGTGAAGAAATTACATGTTATTTATGAATTTTATCACCAATGATTAAAAATACTGTAATTTGGGATAGACACAAACTTTTGCAGCCTTTGTCCAATTCTGGTATAGAATCTATAATATTGCCAAATTTCATCAAAATTAATTTATTAGTTTTTGCGTGATTGAGCTACAAACATACAAACAAACTTTTACAATTATAATATTAGTAGGAAAAAAATAATATTTGGTCATGACAAAAAAGACAGACATAAAAAAATCTCACCAACAAGATACTATTATCAGTAAAAAAAAACTAGGTAAATCTTTGACACATTCATCGCACTCTTTTTTTATAAATTTGAAGTGACCAATGAGATCGCAGTCCTCATAGCAGCAACTGCAAACAACTTCAAAAAAAAAAAGATTATAACTTATAAGCCCTGAAGGTCAAGATAGAATTCCCGAAAGCCTGTAATTATATTGGCTCTCTATACACTTCAAATAAAAAACACAAAAATGCACGCACTGTTATTTGGCGGAAGAAATAGGTAAGAGGGTGGTGCATACTTACTTAAACAGACTGTTCCAATTTAGAAAAGGAGTTCTACTCGTATCACCTAGTAATATATTTTTGCAATGTAAACGAAATGATAAATCTATAGAAAAGTTGTAATATTATTTTATAATCATTTATTTATTATTTACAGTCTATCAAAAGTATAAAGCCGAACATAGTCCTCAACAGATTTCATAATAGGGGTGACATTAGCCATAGTTACCACGCTTGGTAGGTGAGTAGGCAGTCGTGGTTTTTTTATTATTTTGAGGAGTTATCAGGATGATACTACTGCTCTTCTACTGTTTTATTTTCTTCTTTCGCATCTAACTACACCAAACAAAGTAAAAACGTAAAAACATACATTTTACTAACTATATCTTAAGTTCGGTGTTTTGTGATATTTTGTATTCAAAGCCGAACCAAATATTTCATCGTAAATGATATGATTACCTTTTGTTTACAACAACCATATTATATTACTACTACTATAATTGGGTTGAGGATTGATAGTAGTTTAAGTTGGCAATCTCTGATGACCAAGATAAGCCGGATAGTAACAATGGCCCTTCGAGGCTTTTATCGTTTACCAAGAATTTCATTTCAATCGGGACTAAAGCTATATTGGTACAAACACTTATTTACCGGTCATTACATTACTACTTTACGCCGTACCAAATTAATGTCTCATTCTCTCGCCACTGAGGCCATAAGAAGAGTGGAAGAAGAATGAATTATCTTCACATATTACGAAACTGACTTCCGCAAATGTTCGTAAAGTTGCTGTTCCGTCGTCAAATTTGGCGGTAAATCTCTCTAAGTTTTTCGTTGTAACATGTCCCAGGCATGCTCGATAGGGTCATAGTCGGGCGACTGTGCAGGACAATCCAAAACTTGAATATTGTGGTCTTGGAGAGCGGCCGACACCAGCCGCGCCATGTGGGAAGGAGCATTATCATGCACGAGTAGAAATTCCTGGCTCAATCCGATTCTCTGTGGGAGAATAACAGGCTTTACTACCTCCTCGTGGTATTTTTGTGCAGTCATGCTGCCTTGGATCCAAACGAGCTGGGTTCGTCCGCCAAGACGAATTCGTGCCCGCACGATGATTTTCCCTCATTGGTATAAGTGGATGTCCTGAGAGTACCATAGATAGCTAAACCTCCCTGGAGTTCTCCAAACCCGTGTTCTTCGTGAATCCGGATGAAACCCAAACTAGGACTCATCGGTGAGAAGTACCAGAGACCATTGTTCGTCACTCCATGATAAATGTCCTGAGCCCACGAAAGCCGCCGACCTCGATTGCCACGTCGCAATGCTGGAACACGTAGCGGTCTTCGAGCATAAAGACCAACTTTATGCAACCTCCTTGGCATGGTTTGGTCGCTTACCAGCAGCTTGTGGTCCTCCTGTAGCCTTTGAAGTAGTTGCATCGCTGTGATATTGGGTTGTCTTCTGGAGTTCATTTGGGAAATCGATCCTGTCTCTGCGTAGTAACACGATATCTACCCGTGTACAGTTCAGTCACATCCCCAGTACTGCGATAACGTGACCACAATCTTAAAAAACATTTTAAACAAATATGAAATTAATGATATAATAGAATGCCTCTCAATACTTATTTGGAGACCATATAATCACTCAGATTGTAATTGGATGGAAAGACAGGTACTGGCAATTTATTCCATTCCCTTTGATGTACGCATGACGAACGATAAAACAAACCGTTTGTTTCGAATTTGTCTAATAATGAAAGGGTGAGGGAGGAATTAAATTATGTAATTAATGCGCACATTCTTTGAAATGCAGCCTGTAGAAAACCGAACGGCTGGCTACGTTTGCGATTGGTTTTGACCGGATTTGAGTTACCAGTAAGCCTCGTGTCACGCCTTTCTATTGAGTCCAAAGCTGCTAGGCGATGTTTTAAAGCACCAGCTTATATATATGGTAGAAATACTCCATGTATAACCGGACTTGCGTCTTATATAGAATAAGCAGCTATATGAGCTATCCTTGCTGCTTCTTAGGCCTTGGACTCAATAAGCCGCAGGGAATGAATATTGAATTACATACCGGAAATACTAACATTTTCCATCATTTTTGTGAAATTGTCTCTAAGAAAAAGTTCTGTGACATATATACATTGAGGTGAGTCCATAAGTGTTCCAATTTGTTAATTTTCGACGCCGTTTCCCGTCATTGGTCTGGATTGCACTCATCATTGTCTGGCGTAAACGAGATACTATTCCACCATCAACAGGAAGCTATAAGATTTTTCTGGTATTTCCTTTTACGACACCCACGGGTAGAAATAGGATGGTGAAATCTTTTACATAGCCACCACCATATTTTAATGATTTCTTATATTTACGCGAACACTACACATTTAAATAAAACTAATTTTACGGATTTTATCGCGTATATTAACTTATTTTACTTTCCCGACGTTTCAAGCACTTTACAGCACCCATGAGTCCCCCCCGTGACCATGGGTGCTGTAAAGTGCTTGAAACGTCGGGAAAGTAAAATAAGTTAATATACGCGATAAAATCCGTAAAATTAGTTTTATTTAAACACCATATTTTATTTGTTTTTCTATACCGTTTTGCATGATATAATAAGTAAAAGGAATATTCCTAACTTATGTAACATATTATCAAAAAGTTTACGTAATTATATTAAGTATAATGTTTAAAGTTACATTTTTCGTTATTGGGCTCATAAAAGAGTAAAATTTTTAATATTAGGCAATGAAAATTAAATATGTACTCGTAGTGGTATAATATGTTCTCCTGTAGTGACATAACATGTAAGTAAATGTTACCAATCACACATTAATTATTAATGATTCATTTACCGGAATGCTCAATAGTCAGCTGGGACGATACATTCACAATTATTTCAATATTTCAGACCACTTATTCATTATTTACATTCGAATATTGTGAATCTCATTAAATGGAAATAGCATTTGCATCAAATACACAAATGATGTGAGCGTTGCTAAATTATGTAATAAATGGTCTTATAAGGCAAACATTATGGACTTATAAAACTTCAAATATATCCCAGCAAAAAAATAAGGCTACTCATATGAGTGTTCGCTAAACTGACTTAGTTACTAATGACCGAAAGTCAGTAACGTTACTATACACATTTATTTTCATAAATTTTCTCATACTGTGTAGTGATGGCGTAAGACAATTCACTACCCAATGCAATATAGACTAAGCTTATGAATTCCTCGTGTGTTTCTATTTGAAATAATTGACGATAATACTCTTAAAGTGCGGTCTGCCCTTAAAAGGATTTAGAATGGCCAGTCATCCCAAACAGCACACAAGCGTTATGAACATCACTATACCAGCCCACATAGAACTCAGAGTTATTTTAAATGCGTATGAGAGTGTTGAAAAGAGGTTATATCCTTATAAGAGTGGTTTATGAGTTATTATACAGCTCAAGCTATATAAAGTCTGTATTCTGGGATCTAAGTAAGTTTAGGGTTCTTAATCAGAATATGAAATCTCTAGTATACAACTTAAATATTTTTTAACGGTCAAGTTACAAACACTTCAATCTGATTTTATCATTACAGCTGTATAGAAGCTATTTTTTTGCATGCTGTCCCTTGCTTATACATCTCTAAGTGTTATTATAGTATCACTATAATCTTATTACTGAACAATGGTATATGCAAACTCTCTTCTAAAACTTATCCTTATGGTGTCATTGTACACTTTTGTAAATACAGTAGTTTTATGACTTCTGTCTATGAGAGTGATATAAAACTAAAAAAATAAATACTACAGCCATACTACAACTTAAATCTTTATAAGTGACAGAATACCACCATATTGCATGCGCTGCGTGTTTATATTGTGCTAGTGAACAAACTTAATTTGTTATCAATATGTGGCAAAAAAGAAAAAGATTTGGTGCATTAAAAAGTGCATGTTAAATCTAAATTAAATTTATCGAACAATATTTCCAAGATTTTTCATCTTTTATTCGTATATCTAAAGAGATCTCTTTTATGTTAAAAAAACTGCTATACAGCGTAAGTAATGAAAATATATTATTAGAGAACTGATAAAAACCAACATCTGCATGATATAATCCATAACATACATAGAACAGCTACTAAGACTACAAGACCTCTGAAATGGCGTTTATGCTTTCTAGCAAATTGTCGCCATTTTAAAACCCATAAAAACAAAATTTAAAATATAATATTGGGACTAATAGACATTAGTCTTAGCCTATACTATTATTTCAGTTTGACTAATGATCACTATGCCCCAATGTGCCACCATATCCATTAATTTATTCCATTATTCTATTATATTTATATTTTTTTTATTCTATTATATACAACTGATATTTTGATACCGTATTTAGTGATTTGTCCTTATATTGTTTTGTTATTTTACTGGCGCGGCAATTTTTGGTTAGAAAACATATACAAGTTTACCGAAAATCTAATTTGGCATGTTTCATTCACGAATTATTATCGTCAAACTCAACATGAATTCGAATATAATATTAATATGTTAAATATATGTACATCATCATCATCATTATCATTACAGCCCTTCACAAGTCCACTGCTGAACATAGGCCTCCCCCAAACAATGCCACAATGCACGGTCCCGAGCCACCTGCATACATTGACTTCCTGCATATCTAGCCATTGCCGTGTAGTGGCGGTCAAGAATATCCACTACCCCATATCCTCCCGTGGGTGTCGTAAAAGGCAATAAAGGGAAACAGGCAAGAGATGGGCAGCAGCATCTTCCTGATAATAACCAAATTACAATAAAAAAAACTGCGGTTGCCAACCCGCTCGCCAAGCGTGGCAACTATGGCAAATACCCCCCTATGAATGACAGTAACAAAGAAACGGCCCCCAGTCCCCGGCGGCCCCGCTATTCCTGGCTACGGTGGCGACCATGGTAACGGCGGGGCAGGGGGTGCTAAGAATCTCCGGTGGAGGTTCGGTTGCCACCTTAGACGACTCGACCTGGCAACGTACAACGCACGCACCCTGAGGACTGACGAGAATATCGTGGAGCTGGAAGAAGAGATAGACAAGTTGCGCTGGCATATTATAGGATTATCCGAAGTCCGAAGAGAAGGGGAGGACACGGTAATCCTCGAAACCGGCAACTTGCTCTATCACCGGGAGGGCGACCATCTGTCCCAAGGAGGTGTCGGATTTATCGTCCACAAGTCTCTCGTTAACAACGTTGTAAAGATCGGGAGTGTGTCGACGAGGGTTGCGTACCTTATACTGAGAATCACCAAACGGTATTCGCTGAAGGTCATACAGGTTTACGCACCAACCTCGGCACACCCCGATGAGGAGGTGGAGGAAATGTATGAGGATATCTCTAGAGCCATGCATTCCTCCAAAACCCAATATAAGGTGTTAATGGGAGACTTCAATGCAAAACTAGGCACAAGAGAGAACGGTGAGCTGAAAGTAGGGAAATTTGGAATAGGGCAACGGAACCCAAGGGGCCAGCAGCTGGCCGACTTCATGGAGAAAGAGGGACTCTTTATGATGAACTCTTTCTTCCAGAAGCGGCCCCACAGGAAGTGGACCTGGTCGAGCCCCGACGGTTCCACAAAAAATGAGATTGACTTCATTATGACGACCAAACGACAACTGTTCGGTGATGTCTCCGTGATCGCGAGGGTGAAAATTGGTAGCGATCACCGAATGGTTAGAGGCACACTGAACCTAAACGTTAAGTTGGAGAGGTCTCGTCTAATGAAGTCAACGCTCCGTCCCCCTCGTGCTCTGTTCCAAAGTCCCGAAACCTTTCAGCTCGAGTTACAAAACCGTTTTCAGTGCCTGGAAGACTGCAATGAAGTGGACGATATGAATGACAAGCTCGTGGAAACTGTCCATTCGGTCGGAGCTAAGTTCTGCAAGATCCGCCGCAGAAGAACACAAAAACTCTCCGATCACTCTCTTAATCTCATGGCTGTTAGACGGGAGATGAAGCTACATTCTTCAACAGACTTGACAGCATACAGGCATCTGAACAGACAGATCTCCAAATGCATGCGGCGGGACTTACGCAACTTCAATACAGCTCGTATTGAAGAAGCGATCGAGCGGAACCAAGGCTCCAAAGTCTTTGCCAGAGATCTGTCTGCCAGAAAGAGCCAACTGTCAAAGCTGAAGACAGAATGTGGCAGCATCGTTTCCGGGACACCTGAGATTTTGAGTGAGATTGAGAGGTTCTATGGGCAGCTGTACACATCATCGTTGGAGCCACACGCAAGTGTGAGTAACGATCCAAGAGCGAGTCTCATTCGACACTATTCCGAAGATATCCCGGATGTCAGTCTGAGCGAGATTAGGATGGCTCTCCAGCACCTTAAAAACGGTAAGGCCCCAGGCGAGGATGGAATTACAGCGGAGCTTCTGAAAGCGGGTGGAAGATCGGTACTTGAAGTCCTTCAGAAGCTCTTTAATTCCGTCCTCCATGGTGGCATTACACCGGAGGCGTGGAGCAGAAGTGCGGTGGTCTTGTTCTTCAAGAAAGGTGACAACGCTCTCTTGAAGAACAACAGACCGATTTCCCTTCTGAGCCGCGTCTACGTGCTGTTTTCGAGAGTCATTACGAATCGTCTCGCGCGCAGACTTGACAACTTCCAGCCTCCCGAACAAGCCGGTTTCCGAAAGGGCTTTAGCACCATAGACCACATACATACCCTTCGGCAAGTTGTACAGAAGTCCGAAGAGTACAATTTGCCACTATGTCTGGCGTATGTGGACTATGAGAAAGCCTTTGATTCCGTCGAAATTTGGGCGGTGCTGCAGTCCCTTCAGCGGTGCCAAGTTGACTGTAGGTATATCGAAGTGTTGAAGTGCTTGTACAGTAGGGCTACGATGGCTATCCGAGTACAGAACCAGAGTACGAAACCTATCCAATGGCAGAGAGGTGTAAGACAGGGTGATGTCATATCCCCGAAACTCTTCACCGCTGCATTGGAAGACGTTTTCAAGCTTCTGGGCTGGAAAGGATACGGTATCAACATCAATGGCGAGTACATCACTCACCTTCGATTTGCCGACGATATAGTCCTTATGGCAGAATCGCTGGAGGACCTAAGCACTATGCTCAATGACCTCAATAGTGTTTCCCAACGGATAGGTCTTAAGATGAACATGGACAAAACAAAGATCATGTTTAATGTCCATGTCACACCTATGCCGGTAGTTGTTGGGAGCACTAAGCTCGAAGTTGTTGACGAGTATGTTTACCTGGGACAAATAGTCCGACTAGGTAAGTTCAACTTCGACCGAGAGGTCAATCGACGGATTCAACTCGGCTGGGCAGCGTTCGGGAAGCTACGACACATCTTCTCGTCAGACATACCTCAAAACCTTAAAACGAAATTGTACAACCAGTGCGTGTTGCCAGTGATGACTTACGGAACTGAGACGTGGTCCTTCACTGCTGGCCGTATGAGGAAGCTCCAGGTCGCTCAGCGAGCTATGGAGAGGGCTATGCTCGGAGTTTCTCTGCGTGATAAACTTAGGAATGAGGATATTCGCAGTAGAACCAGAGTGACCGACATAGCCCAACGGATTAGTAAGCTGAAGTGGCAGTGGGCCGGCCATATAGCTCGAAGAACCGACAACCGATGGGGAAGAAAGGTTCTCGAGTGGCAGCCTCGTACCGGTAGGCGAAGTGTAGGGCGTCCCCCCACGAGATGGAGTGACGACCTGGTAAGACATGCAGGAAGTCGATGGATGCAGGTGGCTCAGGACCGTGCTTTGTGGCATTCTTTGGAAAATGGGGGAGGCCTATGTTCAGCAGTGGACTTGTGAAGGGCTGTTATGATGACGATGATGATATCTAACCAGGTCGTTACTCCACCTAGCAGAGGGACGCTCTACACTTCGCCTGCCGGCACGTGGCTGCCACTTGAGAGCCTTTCTTACTCATTGGTTATCGGTTTTTCGAGCTATATGGCCGGCCCATTGCCACTTCAGCATACTAATTCTTTAGGCTATGTCGATTAGTCTGGTTTTATTGTGAATATCCTCTTTTTTAAGTCTATCACGCAGAGAAACGCCCAGCATAGTCCTCTTCATAACTCGCTGAGCGAGTTTGAGCGACTTTCCTCATACGGCTAGCAGTGAAAGACCACGTCTCCGTTCCATAGGTCATCACTGGCAACACGCACTTGTTGAACAATCTAGTTTTGAGGTTTTGAGGTACGTCTAACTAGAAGATGTGTCGTAATATCCCGAACGCTGCCCAGCCGAGTTGAGTCCGTCGATTGACCTCTCGGTTTAATTTGGACTTACCTAGTCGGACTATTTGTCCCAGGTAAACATATTCGTCAACAACTTCGAGTTTAGTGCTCCTAACAACTACCGGCATAGGTGTGACATGGACGTAAAACATGATTTTTGTTTTGTCCATGTTCATCTTAAGACTATCCGTTGGGAGACACTATTGAGGTTAAAGTGGTTGAGGTTTGAAAACGTCGGTGAAGAGTTTCGGGGTTATTACGTCGCCCTGCCTTATACCTCTCTGCAGTTGGATACGTTTCGTGCTCTGGTTCTGTACTCGAATAGCTATTGTAGCCCTACTGTACAAACACTTCAGCACTTCGATATACCGATAGTCCACTTGGAATCGCTGGAGGGACTGCAGCACCGCCTATATTTTGACGGAATCAATGGCTGTCTCATAGTCCACATACCCATATAACGTGGCAGATTGTACTCTTCTGTTTTCTGTACAATTTGCTGAAGGGTATGTATGTGATCTATGGTGCTAAAGACTTTTCGGAAACCGGCTTGTTCGGGAGGCTAGAAGTCGTCAAGTCAGCATGCGAAACGATTCGTAATGATTCTCGAAAACAGCACGTAGACGTGGCTCAGAAGGGAAATCGGTCTGTAGTTCTTCAAGAGAACTTTGTCGCCTTTCTTGAAGAACAAGACCACCGCACTTCTGCTCCACGCCTTTGGAGTAGTACCTCCATGAAAGACGGAATTAAAGAGCTTCTGAAGGACTTTAAGTACCGGTTTTCCACCTGCTTTCAGAAGCTTTGCTGTAATTCCATCCTTGTCTGGGAACTTGCCGTTTTTAAGTTGTTGAAAAGCCATTATAATCTCGCTCAGGCTGATGTCTGGGATATGATCTGAATAGTGTCGGATAAGACTCGCTCTTGGATCGTTTGTCACACGTGTGGCTCCAACAATTACGTGTACAGCTGCCCATAGAACCTCTCATTCGATCTTCAGCTTCGACAGTCTTCAGTTCGACAGTGGCACTTTGGAGCAGACATATCTCTGGCAAAGACTTTCGAGCTTTAGTTCCGCTCGATCGCTTCTTCAATACGAGCAGTATTAAAGTTGAACAGACAGATCGCCAAATGCATGCGGCGATCTGTCTGTTCAGTTGCCTTTATGCTGTCAAATCTACTGAAGACTGCAGCTTCATTTCCCGTTTAACAGCCATTAGATTTAGAGTGTGATCGGAGAGTTTTTGTGTTCTTCTGCGGCGGGTCTTGCAAAACTTAGCTCAGACCGCATGGACAGTTTCCACGAGCTTGTCATTTATATCATTCACTGCATTGCAATCATCTAGGCGCTTAAAACGATTTTATAACTCGATCTGAAAGGTTTCGGGACTTTGGATTTGGATTGGGACGTGAATATGTAGTGTAACTTAAGTTGTAAATTTTATAAACCTCATATACTTATGCCAATGTCCCAAAGTCCTATCCAAACCCAGTCACATGTTTTTGCGTGATGCGTGTCCTGACAACGTTTCTAGAAAAGTTTTGGTTTTAGCATCTGTATCGATAACATAGTGTACTCAAATTAAAATTTCAAAAAAATATCCAATGTACTGTCGTGTTAGTTTTATTATAATATAACGTAGTAATATTATTTAATCTGTGGTAAAGATTGTGAACCTTTTCCAAGCGCGGATTAATAAATAATGAATGGATTGATGTGAACCTGGTACATATGGAAAAGAGGCGATTTAACGTTCTCAACCTTTTTGAGCCCTTTCTTCGTAAACGGGGTTCTTTACCTTAAATTAATTATAAGGCACTACCCACAGCTTTTGATTGGTCTAGTGAATATTAATTCTTCCAAGAGACACCTAAAAGAACTATGTTACTTTACAAACACAACGTAACTAAGATGATCACGTCATAAATATTACTAAAGGTTTAAAAGTAAAGACAAATTTAGGTAAATGAAAGTGAGGCATTACATCTTACTCCTTAGATGTGACAACGGATTTATAGTCTCCTTTTTTTGAAGTTGACTGCAGGTGTCCATGTTCTGCAGTAGCTACTTAATACAGAGTAATGAGCGCGTCGTTTGCTAGGCTGATTGACGATCGATTAAATGTAAATAGACCGCATGATGTTTTGGATATTTTTGGAAAATTTCCGAAATCTCCCTTTAAGACGATGCTTCCCTTCTAATTATGGATTGTCTACTATACTTGTAGCAATTGTATTATATGTTGGAAACTATCATATGCCTAGCTAATTACGTTTGTTACATATACCTTTTTTACAAATCCCCATAGTGCGAGACTCAAACATTATGCAACGGTACTGCGACAGTCCAATTACATTACAATTGACCCTAAATAGTGTTGTTAGCTTTACCTGTCTCGAGCAGTTTGTAACCCACGTGTGATCATATTCACTCTAACGTTGACTCAACATTGAAAGGCTCCGTTCTCATTCTTTGTTAGCATATCATTCATCTATTACATAATGATTAACATGATGCTTAGATTATTTCTAACAATTAGAAGAAAATTGAATTAGAAATTTTAGATACTAGTAACTAACCCTTTATGTATTTTAGATACACAAATCATCATCATCATCATCATTACAGCCCTTCACAAGTCCACTGCTGAACATAGGCCACCCCCAAAGAATGCCACAAAGCACGGTCCTGAGCCACCTGCATCCATCGACTTCCTGCAAATCTTACCAGGTCGTCACTCCATCTAGTGGGGGGACGCCCTACACTTCGCCTGCCGGTACGAGGCTGCCACTCGAGAACCTTTCTTCCCCATCGGTTGTCGGTTCTTCGAGCCATATGGCCGGCCCATTGCCACTTCAGCTTACTAATCCGTTGGGCTATGTCGTTCACTCTGGTTCTACTGCGGATATCCTCATTTCTGAGTTTATCACGCAGAGAAACTCCGAGCATAGCCCTCTCCATAGCTCGCTGAGCGACCTTGAGCTTCCTCATCCGGCCAGCAGTGAAGGACCACGTCTCAGTTCCGTATGTCATCACTGGCAACACGCACTGGGTGTACAGTCTCGTTTTCAAGTTTTAAGGTATACCTGACGAGAAAATGTGCCGTAATTTCCCGAACGCTGCCCAACCGAGTTGAATCCGTCGATTGACCTCTCGGTCGAAGTTGGACTTACCTAGTCGGACTATTTGTCCCAGGTAAACATACTCGTCAACAACTTCGAGCTTAGTGTTCCCAACAACTACCGGCATAGGTGTGACATGGACATTAAACATGATCTTTGTTTTGTCCATGTTCATCTTAAGACCTATCCGTTGGGAAACACTATTGAGGTCATTGAGCATAGTGCTTAGGTCCTCCAGCGATTCTGCCATAAGGACTATATCGTCGGCAAATCGAAGGTGAGTGATGTACTCGCCATTGATGTTGATACCGTATCCTTTCCAGTCCAGAAGCTTGAAAACGTCTTCCAATGCAGCGGTGAAGAGTTTCGGGGATATGACGTCACCCTGTCTTACACCTCTCTGCAATTGGATAGGTTTCGTACTCTGGTTCTGTACTCGGATAGCCATCGTAGCCCTACTGTACAAGCACTTCAACACTTCGATATACCGACAGTCAACTTGGCATCGCTGAAGGGACTGCAGCACCGCCCAAATTTCGACGGAATCAAAGGCTTTCTCATATTCCACATACGCCAGACATAGTGGCAAATTGTACTCTTCGGACTTCTGTACAACTTGCCGAAGGGTATGTATGTGGTCTATGGTGCTAAAGCCCTTTCGGAAACCGGCTTGTTCGGGAGGCTGGAAGTTGTCAAGTCTGCGCGCGAGACGATTCGTAATGACTCTCGAAACCAGCACGTAGACGCGGCTCAGAAGGGAAATCGGTCTGTTGTTCTTCAAGAGAGCGTTGTCACCTTTCTTGAAGAACAAGACCACCGCACTTCTGCTCCACGCCTCCGGTGTAATGCCACCATGGAGGACGGAATTAAAGAGCTTCTGAAGGACTTCAAGTACCGATCTTCCACCCGCTTTCAGAAGCTCCGCTGTAATTCCATCCTCGCCTGGGGCCTTACCGTTTTTAAGGTGCTGGAGAGCCATCCTAAT
Source organism: Parnassius mnemosyne (assembly GCA_963668995.1). Taxonomy (NCBI): domain Eukaryota; kingdom Metazoa; phylum Arthropoda; class Insecta; order Lepidoptera; family Papilionidae; genus Parnassius; species Parnassius mnemosyne. The sequence continues at coordinate 39,032,631 of CAVLGL010000104.1, read as the reverse complement.
CTCGCTCAGACTGACATCCGGGATATCTTCGGAATAGTGTCGAATGAGACTCGCTCTTGGATCGTTACTCACACTTGCGTGTGGCTCCAACGATGACGTGTACAGCTGCCCATAGAACCTCTCAATCTCACTCAAAATCTCAGGTGCCCCGGAAACGATGCTGCCACATTCAGTCTTCAGCTTTGACAGTTGGCTCTTTCTGGCAGACAGATCTCTGGCAAAGACTTTGGAGCCTTGGTTCCGCTCGATCGCTTCTTCAATACGAGCTGTATTGAAGTTGCGTAAGTCCCGCCGCATGCATTTGGAGATCTGTCTGTTCAGTTGCCTGTATGCTGTCAAATCTGTTGAAGAATGTAGCTTCATCTCCCGTCTAACAGCCATGAGATTAAGAGTGTGATCGGAGAGTTTTTGTGTTCTTCTGCGGCGGGTCTTGCAGAACTTAGCTCCGACCGCATGGACAGTTTCCACGAACTTGTCATTCAAATCGTCCACTTCATTGCAGTCTTCTAGGCACTGAAAACGGTTTTGCAACTCGAGCTGAAAGGTTTCGGGACTTTGGATTAGAGCACGAGGGGGACGGAGCGTTGACTTCATTAGACGAGACCTCTCCAACTTAACGTTTAGGTTCAGTGTGCCTCTAACCATTCGGTGATCGCTGCCGGTTTTCACCCTCGCGATCACTGAGACATCACTGAACAGTTGTCGTCTGGTCGTCATAATGAAGTCAATCTCATTTTTTGTCAAACCGTCGGGGCTCGACCAGGTCCACTTCCTGTGGGGCCGCTTCTGGAAGAAAGAGTTCATCATAAAGAGTCCCTCTTTCTCCATGAAGTCGGCCAACTGCTGGCCCCTTGGGTTCCGTTGCCCTATTCCAAATTTCCCCACTTTCAGCTCACCGTTCTCTCTTGTGCCTAGTTTTGCATTGAAGTCTCCCATTAACACCGTATATTGGGTTTTGGAGGAATGCATGGCTCTAGAGATATCCTCATACATTTCCTCTACCTCCTGATCGGGGTGTGCCGAGGTTGGTGCGTAAACCTGTATGACCTTCAGCGAATACCGTTTGGTGATTCTCAGTATAAGGTACGCAACCCTCGTCGACACACTCTCAATCTTTACAACGTTGTTAACGAGAGACTTGTGGACGATAAATCCGACACCTCCTTGGGACAGATGGTCGCCCTCCCGGTGATAGAGCAAGTTGCCGGATTCGAGGATTACCGTGTCCTCCCCCTCTCTTCGGACTTCGGATAATCCTATAATATGCCAGCGTAACTTGTCTATCTCTTCTTCCAGCTCCACAATCTTCTCGTCAGTCCTCAGGGTGCGTGCGTTGTATGTTGCCAGGTCGTACACAAATATTTGTTTTGAAATAAACAGAACGAAAACAATTATTTGTAGGTTATTTTATTTTATTCATTAAAAGGAACAAAATACGCGTTTACATTCTTTAGTGTTCAAATTTGAGGCACACTGGAGCCATATTAATTCGGTTGAATAATCAAAGTTAAATCAGTTGTTAAGTTAAACAAAAGACATCACAAGTTCTGTAATTTTTGATATAGGGGTATAAAATAATGACGGCTATTAAATTCGTTATAAGGCAAGTTGTTCTGCGTCACAATAACATCTTACGTAAAGCTGAGAGAACAAATAAAATACTTATAATTTTAATTGATTTCAAAATTTGAAGAAATCTTGCAATAAATTATTTATTGTGATAATTTACAAATTGAAATATACAATACCAATTCATTGCGTAGGAGATATAATTGACTATCTCGTTAGTGTAGTAGTCGTCCGAGGTTCGCCGCCCGGCTCGGACTAAAATCAATTATTAGATTTTTCTATCAAGAAATTATCAGGAGCAGCCCCGAGATAGAAAGTTGGCGGTGTTTCACCCTCCCGCCTTGGAAAGAAAGTAAAACTATTGGTGCTTCGCCTAATCTCTCTCCAGTCGTATCGGATTGTCGTCCCAACGAACTATGAGAGTGAAGGGATAGAGAGTGCTTCTTTGCGAGCGGATCTGAGACATGCTAAGATGTATTGTAAGAAAGATTGGGATATTTTTATTGCAAGCTTAATTTAATTTTTAGTACAAATATGGCGTAACCCAGTGGTCTTACTAGTAAGTACTTAGAAAAAATTCCGAACAGTCATACTAGTAAGTCTATTGGTAAGACGACTGCGAAAAAAATCTGATTTGCCTTGTGCTCAGCGTTAAAGGTACATCATGACGAAACCAGCTTGTCTGAAGTATAGAAATATTTCATGGACATTTGAAGTCCACCAACATGCCCTAGAGCCGTGCTGCAGATTAATTATTTGATTCCATTACCATTATTTATCCATTACAACCTATTAAAGTCAACTGCCGAACATAGACCTCCCACATGCCTCAAGGGGAATTTTGCCATAGTTGCCACGCTAGGCAAGCGGGTTGGCAACCGCAGTTTTTATTTTTATTTTGAGTTATTATGTGGAAGATTCCGCTGCCTATCTCCTCTTTCATTTTCCCTCTGTCGCCTCTTACGATACCCTCGGGACGATATGGGGTAGTAGATATTCTTACACCACCACTACATGGTTAGCTCGTAACGATATTATGGGGTTGTAGATATTACTACACCGCCTCTACACGGATAACACTTTTTATTTTACATTTCGTTTATTTTAACGCTCGTTGTTATTTTCCCCACTGCCTCACTTTTATTAAAACTGCAAATAAATTTATAACATAGATGAATATTATTTTTGAAGTTATACTTCTTTTGGGGAATTTGGGAAAATTTATGAGACTAAATTTTTTACGATGCGCGCGCACACTGACACCTCAAAGGGACAAATTCATTGGGTAACTCTCAAGGTTTCGTGAGAACTGATAACCATATTTAAGGTAGTTATTATTAGTTATTTTTATTTTGTTACGCTAAAAAATATAATTTCCTACGTGCGTACGTAAGGACACACGCACACACGTTTTTTTTTCAAATTCCTTAGACAATAAATACAAAATTTTTACTTATTCTACACAGCAGTATTTCAGCTGACGCTTATAATAGAAAAACCTGACCTGTAAATATAAGTATATAAATGGACAATATATCAACTTATGGATTTCAGCATAGATTCATATAGAAATTATTTACCCTATTATAAAAAAGGGTCCTAGAAATTGATAAAAATGTTGGCAGCCAACATTCAGAACTAAATAAATGTATTTCTCAATAAGATTTTTTTTCAAAAATTTGTGGCAAAACAACCACTTATTACAACTAACCTAACTCGTATAAGCTCGAATATTTTTTAGAACTAATTTAACACGTAGGTGTCTTCAAGGCAAGAGTTAATAACACGTAAGTACAAAACGTTGGTTAACAATAAAATACTCGTAATGCAGAAATATATTTGATGCGGAGTTGTTATTTTGCTAATACTATCATAAAGTGCGTCCATAATATTTGAATGTTTTTGTTACCTTTGTAAACAAAAAAAAAGTTATCGTGGTGACTTTTTTAAAGATTATGATGAAAAGTCCAATTCATTAGACACCTTACAATTTACGCAGAACACGCCAAAGGAAAATATTTTGTTGGTATTCTTTTAAATGTAATTTGAGATTATATATTTTTTTTTAAATATAGTTTGTTTCGTAAAATGCATTTAGCAGTTTTTGCGTGATTGAGCCGTATATATAAAGTTATAGTTTAATATCATTATATACAAATACAAGCCGTGTAGTGGCGGTCAAGAATACCACTACCCCATATCCTCCCGTGGGTGTCGTAAAAGGCGACAAAGGGAAACAGGCAGGAGATGGGCAGCAGCATCTTCCTGATAATAGCCAAAATTACAATAAAAAAACTGCGGTTGCCAACCCGCTCGCCAAGCGTGGCAACTATGGCAAATACCCCCCAATGATTAAAGCAACAAACAGACGGCCCCCAGTCCCCGGCGGCCCCGCTATTCCTGGCTACGGTGGCGACCATGGTAACGGCGGGGCAGGGGGTGCTAAGAATCTCCGGTGGAGGTTCGGTTGCCACCTTAGACAACTCGACCTGGCAACGTACAACGCACGCACCCTGAGGACTGACGAGAAGATCGTGGAGCTGGAAGAAGAGATAGACAAGTTGCGCTGGCATATTATAGGATTATCCGAAGTCCGAAGAGAGGGGGAGGACACGGTAATCCTCGAATCCGGCAACTTGCTCTATCACCGGGAGGGCGACCATCTGTCCCAAGGAGGTGTCGGATTTATCGTCCACAAGTCTCTCGTTAACAACGTTGTAAAGATCGGGAGTGTGTCGACGAGGGTTGCGTACCTTATACTCAGAATCACCAAACGGTATTCGCTGAAGGTCATACAGGTTTACGCACCAACCTCGGCACACCCCGATCAGGAGGTGGAGGAAATGTATGAGGATATATCTAGAGCCATGCATTCCTCCAAAACCCAAAATACGGTGTTAATGGGAGACTTCAATGCAAAACTAGGCACAAGAGAGAACGGTGAGCTGAAAGTAGGGAAATTTGGAATAGGGAAACGGAACCCAAGGGGCCAGCAGCTGGCCGACTTCATGGAGAAAGAGGGACTCTTTATGATGAACTCTTTCTTCCAGAAGCGGCCCCACAGGAAGTGGACCTGGTCGAGCCCCGACGGTTCGACAAAAAATGAGATTGACTTCATTATGACGACCAGACGACAACTGTTCAGTGATGTCTCCGTGATCGCGAGGGTGAAAACTGGTAGCGATCACCGAATGGTTAGAGGCACACTGAACCTAAACGTTAAGTTGGAGAGGTCTCGTCTAATGAAGTCAACGCTCCGTCCTCCTCGTGCTCTGTTCCAAAGTCCCGAAACCTTTCAGCTCGAGTTACAAAACCGTTTTCAGTGCCTAGAAGACTGCAATGAAGTGGACGATATGAATGATAAGCTCGTGGAAACTGTCCATTCGGTCGGAGCTAAGTTCTGCAAGACCCGCCGCAGAAGAACACAAAAACTCTCCGATCACACTCTTAATCTCATGGCTGTTAGACGGGAGATGAAGCTACATTCTTCAACAGACTTGACAGCATACAGGCATCTGAACAGACAGATCTCCAAATGCATGCGGCGGGACTTACGCAACTTCAATACAGCTCGTATTGAAGAAGCGATCGAGCGGAACCAAGGCTCCAAAGTCTTTGCCAGAGATCTGCCTGCCAGAAAGAGCCAACTGTCAAAGCTGAAGACAGAATGTGGCAGCATCGTTTCCGGGACACCTGAGATTTTGAGTGAGATTGAGAGGTTCTATGGGCAGCTGTACACGTCATCGTTGCAGCCACACGCAAGTGTGAGTAACGATCCAAGAGCGAGTCTCATCCGACACTATTCCGAAGATATCCCGGACGTCAGTCTGAGCGAGATTAGAATGGCTCTCCAGCACCTTAAAAACGGTAAGGCCCCAGGCGCGGATGGAATTACAGCGGAGCTTCTGAAAGCGGGTGGAAAACCGGTACTTGAAGTCCTTCAGAAGCTCTTTAATTCCGTCCTCCATGGTGGCATTACACCGGAGGCGTGGAGCAGAAGTGCGGTGGTCTTGTTCTTCAAGAAAGGTGACAACGCTCTCTTGAAGAACTACAGACCGATTTCCCTTCTGAGCCGCGTCTACGTGCTGTTTTCGAGAGTCATTATGAATCGTCTCGCACGCAGACTTGACGACTTCCAGCCTCCCGAACAAGCCCGCTTTTGAAAAGGCTTTAGCACCATAGACCACATACATATCCTTCGGCAAATTGTACAAAAGTCCGAGGAGTACAATTTGCCACTATGTCTGGCGAATGTGGACTATGAGAAAGCCTTTGATTCCGTCGAAATTTGGGCGGTGCTGCAGTCCCTTCAGCGGTGCCAAGTTGACTGTCGGTATATCGAAGTGTTGAAGTGCTTGTACAGTAGGGCTACGATGGCTATCCGAGTACAGAACCAGAGTACGAAACCAATTCATTATATATCCAATTGCAGAGAGGTGTAAGACAGGGTGACGTGATATCCCCGAAACTCTTCACCGCTGCATTGGAAGACGTTTTCAAGCTTCTGGACTGGAAAGGATACGGTATCAACATCAATGGCGAGTACATCACTCACCTTCGATTTGCCGACGATATAGTCCTTATGGCAGAATCGCTGGAGGACCTTAGCACTATGCTCAATGACCTCGATAGTGTTTCCCAACGGATAGGTCTTAAGATGAACATGGACAAAACAAAGATCATGTTCAATGTCCATGTCACACCTATGCCGGTAGTTGTTGGAAGCACTAAGCTCGAAGTTGTTGACGAGTATGTTTACCTGGGACAAATAGTCCGACTAGGTAAGTCCAACTTCGACCGAGAGGTCAATCGACGGATTCAACTCGGCTGGGCAGCGTTCGGGAAGCTACGACACATCTTCTCGTCAGACATACCTCAAAACCTGAAAACGAAATTGTACAACCAGTGCGTGTTGCCAGTGATGACTTATGGAACTGAGACGTGGTCCTTCACTGCTGGCCGTATGAGGAAGCTCAAGGTCGCTCAGCGAGCTATGGAGAGGACTATGCTCGGAATTTCTCTGCGTGATAAACTTAGGAATGAGGATATCCGCAGTAGAACCAGAGTAACCGACATAGCGCAACGGATTAGTAAACTGAAGTGGCAGTGGGCCGGCCATATAGCTCGAAGAACCGACAACCGATGGGGAAGAAAGGTTCTCGAGTGGCAGCCTCGTACCGGCAGGCGAAGTGTAGGGCGTCCCCCCACGAGATGGAGTGACGACCTGGTAAGACATGCAGGAAGTCGATGGATGCAGGTGGCTCAGGACCGTGCTTTGTGGCATTCTTTGGGGGAGGCCTATGTTCAGCAGTGGACTTGTGAAGGGCTGTAATGATGATGATGATGATGATGATATACAAATATCCAAAAAAACAATCACATATATAATATTATTACTAGGATCAGGACTAACACTAATAAAACGTGTAGGGTAAGATAGGATAGGTGACAAGCGATCATTGTCCATCTGATGTTTAGTGGATACTGTGACCTTTAGACATCTACATCTGTTCTGTCCTCGATTAAGAATTAAAATGAAGATGCGTTGTCACGCCTGAGTACTAAGATGGAATGCCTCGCCTTTAGTAAAAAGAGTCTCAGGTTCCCTATACTCACTATACGAAACATAGCATAATTGAGCTGGTATTTTACGCTGGTATTCTATGAAAGCATGATCCTTCCTCGGTCGATGCGACCCATACATGTTACAACCAAAATATAGTTGCAGTGTGAATCTACCACCTATGACTTGATAAAAAATAGTGGTATTTTGTTGTTTTGACGTGTTATTCTATGAATGAAATAAGAATGGTTAAGGAAAGGCTTAGGTTGGTTGAATTCAAAAAACTATGCTTCTGTATTATTTGGATATTCTCAAATATTGCTATTCTAAATAATGTTATTTTATGAAATATCTATATAGAAATCTTGCGCTTAAAATTCCTTTATACTATAAAAACATTTTAGTATCACAAAGGGACGTGAAAGGACAAACCATCGGCTTAAAGAATAAGGTCGAAAGTTTTTCGATTTCTGCAACATTGCTAGGAATTTGTGTGCTTTGTTTCGATAAAGGAAGTTTGAAAAGTAATAAATGTTTGGAAATACACATTCACATACAAAAAAACAACACTATGAAAATATATTGTTTATTATGTACCTGTAACTGCCAACCCGTGTCGTAGCCGCTCTATAAAAGAGATAGCCAGGTTGCAGCTATATTAAGATTGTAGCACGAATGGGTCCGCTCTACTGGGGTGGGATCAGACTCTAAATATAATGCCAGTGTGGAAGGTTAATGCTGAGGTATTTCGTATACGAAAATCAGAGACGCATTTTGATGGAAACGAGGTATTCCAACTTAGTCATCAGGGGTGATATTGCATCAGCATTTTTAAATTTAAAACAAAGATTGATCAAGAAATCTTTTTGTTTATATATTTTTCTTTATTCATATTAATTGTTTGTTTTTTTATATTTTACTTTTAAAATTTTAAGAACTATAAATTATAATTAGACGTGCTTATTAAATAAAAATGTATTACCTAAGAATTTATTTTATGAAAGTTTAGTTACAAACTAACTTACAGTTCACTTGATGGTAAGTGGCTACTGCAGCGTAATGTGGTCATGCGTTGTCTCCTCTAAAGACATAGATGGAATGCACACAGACTAACTTTGACATTTATTTCTTATATTCCTTATCTCTTTCATTGTTTCAAATATTCCTTATCTCTTATCCAATAAATAATGCTTAATTTACACGTGTACATATACATATCTTACGTCTGTTATCCTCAATGGAAGGCAGAAACTACGGACTTCCGTTTGGTACGATACTGACAAACCACTCTTTCGCTTGTTTCACAATCCTTTTTTTTTTCTACGAATTATGCTCGCCCATTATGGGTTCTCTTAACTTGGCCCATCTTCAACATATCGCAACTTTGGTTAGTAAATTTCCGTCTAGAAATGTTCCTGTCTTAAACCCTGGTCACAGCAGTCTTGTAAACCACACTTTTCTCTTTTCACATAATGTTTCACCCTATCTTTCAAAGTCAGCACTTATATAATCCGAACATACTTCTTAATAACTGCAGTTCTACAGGATTAACTACACTCTCATACTTTTTCTGCCACCGGAGATACTTTTTACTCGAAACAAGGCATTTCTACTTAGTCCCCAGGGGTGACAACTCATCTGAATTTTGATTCTTATTCGAGGATAAATATAGATATCTATGGATCACAGCATCCCCTCACCATCAGATGGACTGTATACTCGTTTGTGCCCTTTATTTTATAAAAATAAAATTCACCCCCTTACCTCGGAAAACACGTAAATCAATTGGTCCTGCGCGTGATCTCTTTCAGGTCGTGTTGGATTGTCAAATCATACTCGGATTGAAATAAGCGTTTATTTGAGAGAAGGGTAATAGAGATTGCACCTGTCTTGCTCACACACTCTTGCCCTATAATCCTATTCTGCACAGATCAATCAGACTAGTCTCTGTTGAGACTTTCCGCCGTGACCGAAATTCGGTCTGGACGATATTAATTAAGTTATATACTTTATATATACCCTGGGCAGAAAAATTCGTACTATTTTCACGTCCCACTGGATGTATCATCCTACATTTCAAAAGTCATTTTGAGACTGTACTTACCGCGAAAGCATGTTATTCGTGGCACTTTAACGCCCTCACCGTGCACAATCGCGAAGTGTGCAGCCGCCATAATTACTTCTTAACAAATTAGATGAGTCTTCCTACACAAACTTTTTCATGTGTTATAAGGAAATTAGATCAATAGCCAGCTAACAATGGTACTACATAGAATTACAGATTGTATCCGACTGGGAGGCGATATGAAAAGTTTAAAAATTTATGCAAGTCTCGAGCAAATCTGAAAAGCTTTGAAATTTAAACGTTTATTAATATTTCTAACGCACCCCTACCACATCTTTACCTACTGACAACCAGCCATCCCGAGCAAGTACCGTATAGTTTTAGTGATTATTTGTGAAAATAAAATAAATAACTTAATTATTCATAAAACCTTTATTCATATTTAATTTCCATTTGCCGGCTTGGTATGAAAAAATATAACATTATACTCTTCGCTCAATACTAAACATAAGTTTAGCAAGCTAATCGTAAGTTTGTGATTACTAAGGTGAGTGATTTACATAAGGTATAAAGCATAAAATATAATAATTGATTATTTCATTGAATACTTTTAAATTAGTGAAAACTATTTTGAAATTACATCCAAAAGTGCTTTATAATAATAGAAACTCTCTCATACAATATTTCCTCCAATAAATAAATTGGCAGCCTAATAAGAACTATAAGAATGAAATAAAGTAACGATCCGATTGTGTTCGTTATCCGGAAAATTCAAACAAGCAACGTCACTTTATGAAACATTATGTAATGTCTGATCCTAAACAAAAAAAATTATGTATGAAATGCTATTCATTATGTTCGATTCGTTTGAGTTTCATTTGGTGAAATTGGGGTTTTATTTATGTTCTCGTCTGTGCAATAAAAGGAATAATCATTAAATTCGAAGAATAAACGTTTCTTTGGAATGCGTTTATGTAATGTAACAAATAAATTTTTTTGGTATTCTTACACTACCACTACACGGTCTAAACGTAAACAAATCAGGAGATGGGCAACAGCGTCATCCTAATAATAATTAAAAAAAACCTTTACTATGGATAATATCCCCTTAGGAGGCAATCTATGGGGCAGGCCTATGTTAAGCGGTGAACTTTTGATAGGCTGTAATGGTAACGCAAAACTAAACACTGTTAACTAAACACTAAAGAATTGAATAATGAAGTACTTATTTCTTACTCGTACTTTTTTACTTGACTTTCTTAGAATAGAATAGAATAATTTTATACTTATTAAAAGTAATTTTTTTTATTTACCACTGATTCGGAAATTAACTCTGTCGTGTTTAAGCCTGTTTATTGACAAACTTTGAACATATAAAAAAAAATTAACAATAAATAGAGTAACATAATAAAAATAAAACGTGCTCCGTCTCTAAATAGCAGTAGAACTAGTAGGTCCATTGCAATTTTATTTTTTATTCAAGTACACTTGAATTTGAAGGCAGATTGCAGTGTACACATTGCAATTGGACTTTGCTATTAGCGTAATATCATTTCCTTTTGCAGTTTTGTTCATAAAGTTCAATTTATTTGCGTTAAAGCAGTGATTTTTTGCAAATACTTATTATTACTTTACAAACTTGGTGTAATATTAAAATAATAAAAGTTAATATTATAAAAATAACAAACAAATAATGATAAATCATGGTAATGGTTTTGGACGTTATCGGCCATAAGAAAAACATCCGACGAATGATGCACTTGTCATGGATTTGGAATGGGAATGTAGGTTTTATTGAAAGGATTAATCATAATCGCTCCAATAGTCAGTTCAATTAGCAATCACAGTACCAGATCTCTCGTATATAATAAACGTTTAAGAAAAATTATTGGCCGGCAACGCACTACCAAGGTCTTAATGAGCCCTTTCAAATGAGTTCAAACACGATCCTTCTATCTAGTACTGTCACTGAGATCCTACACCCACCTTCGGATTGCACCATCAGACAGGTGAGATCATAACAGTCACCTAGGTATTTATGAGCCCATTAAATGAGTACAAATGCGATCGTTCTATCTAGTTCCGTCACTGAGATCCTATACCCACCTTCAGATTGCACAATCGAAAAGCTGAGGTCATTACAGTTACCTAGATCTCTATGAGCTCATTCAAATGAGTTCAAATACGATCCTTCAATCTAGTACCGTCACTGACATTCTATACCCACCTTTGGATTGCACCATCAGAAAGGTGAGATCATTACAGTCACCTAGGTCTTTATGAGACAACCAATTGAGATTAAATACGATCCTTCTATCTAGTGCCGTCACTGAGATCCTATAACCACCTTTAAATTGTACCATCAAAAAGTTGAGGTCATAACAGTCACCTAGGTCTTTATGAGCCCATTTAAATGAGTTCAAACATGGTCATTCTATCTAGTGCTGTCATTGAGATCCTTTACCCACCTTCGGATTGCACCATCAGAAAGGTGAGATCATAACAGTCACCTAGGTCTTTATGAGCCCATTCAAAGGAGTTCACACACGATCCTTCTATCTAGTGCCGTCACTGAGATCCTATACCCACCTTCGGATTGCACCATCAGAAAGATGAGATCATACACACTTATATACACTTTCGAATTGCACTATCTTAAAGGTGATATCACATGATTCATCAAGGACTCCATTTACGTATTTGAAAATGAGTCGAAACACTAAGATCCTTTACCCACCTTCTGAGTCCACCATAAGGAAGGTGACATCATTACAATCACCTTTGTCTCTATCCTCCGTCAAACAAACTTCTCTAAATATATAAAATATTATAATATCTAAACAGCATTCAAATAATGTAAGTAACTACTAAGAAAGTTTGTACTTACCGATAATTGAACTGTAGCCTGCGGTGCACCCGGAAAAATACGTGGGTTGCGGTCAGTTAAAAATTTCAACTTAAGATTTCACATTCACGGTAGTTTTTGGATGTGGCCAATGAAAACAAGAAATAACATTCAGCACATGCATTTTTATACATAGAACAATTAAACTTTACATTTGGTTATAAAATAATATGATATTTTAAGTACATTTTTAGCTTTAAGTGTTCCAGGCAATAGGATTTTCTAGTTTATTTCTTACTCTATATATTTCAGGCAAATTCTATTCCTAATATTTGAATAATTACTTGAACGAGATAATAAAAAATATTAGAAGTCAAATATTAAGTCGCTACTCGTTGCAAGAATTTTCATATATTCCATATGTAGTGGCCTCACGTAATTTTGTAGTTCTGTTGGTTCTAATCATCTATAAAATGAACATGTGAAATATTACATCGTCACTGCCACAGATGTGGTGCTACAGGGAATGTAAATATTTATTCCATCATCTGTGATACCCATCGGAGGCAGATCTCAGCCTTGGTTTGGTCTCTCCTGTAAGACTGCATTACGCAGTAAGCAGGAGTGTTATCAAACCTGGGCTGCGGTTTCGGCGTCTCGGGATGTAAACACCAGCATGCTTAAAAAGAAGTATAAATTCGCCTCGAGGTCCTTCAAAACAGTTATTGCCAAGGCAAAGTCAGAGCACATAGGCAGAATTGGCGAGAAACTGTGCGCTATAACCAAAGCTGTTTCTTCTGCATATCAGTGATATGTTGCAACCTGGTAACTGGCGGGTATAGGATGTCATTGACGGCACTAGATTGAAGGATCGTATTTGAAATCATTTGAATGAGCTCATAGAGATCTAGGTAACTGTAGTAACCTAAGCTTTTTGATTGTGCAATCCGAAGGTGGGTATAGGATCTCAGTGACGGAACTAGATAGAACGATCGTATTTGAACTCATTTAAATGGGCTCATAAATACCTAGGTAACTATTATGATCTCACCTTTCTGATATAGTATAGGATCTCAGTGACGGCACTAGATATAAGGATCGTTTTTGAACTCATTTGAAAGGGCTCATAAATATCAAATGATCAAAAGTCACTGTGATGATTTTACCTTCATGATGGTGGACTTACAAGGTGGCATAAGAGATCTCAGTGATGCCACTACGAAACACCATTGTGTTTGGGCTCACTGGAAAGTTTAGATAAAAATGATTGAGTAAATATGCCATGACTTAAAAAAGAAGTAAGTAGTTGAAATACCCTTTTAGATTTATTGTGCTTTGTGGCTTATTACCAGACTATGTAATTGCAGGCCTGACGCGCGCCTTACGTTAACATAAAAAATGCTTTTCTGTAATATAAGTATTTAGGCACTTTTGATATTTAATTTTGAGTTTTTATTCAAGTATGGCCTCTCAAAAAACAAAAAGTTACTGCATAGCATACGGGTGCTTAAAGAACAATGCGAATCTCGTCTTTTCATTCTTTATTGTTCCTAATGTCTGCCTATGTGCTCTGACTTTGCCTTGGCAATAATTCTTTTGAAGGACCTGGAGGCGAAGTTATACTTCTTTTTAAGGATGCTGGTGTTCACGTCCAGAGTCGCCGAAGCCGCAGCCCAGGCTTAATAACACTCCTGCTTACTGCGTAATGCAGTCTTACAGGAGCGACCAAACTAAGCCTGAGATCTGCCTCCGATGGGCATCACAGATGATGGAATAAATATTTACATTCCCTGTAGCACCACATCAGTGACAGAGCCAGCAACAGCGCTGGCATCGAGAATCAAACCCATTCTCATGGGTAGGATGCAAAGAAAGACTACATTCCGTCCCAATCCACCGACCTGTAATGCCAAACACGGCGGCAACCTGCAGAACGCAACCGCGAAGGGAGCGTGAGTAGCGCCACATTCTGAAACAGACAATGGTCCGAAGAGCCGAGAAGGGCATCGACGGAAACCTGATATCCGTCCGGATGAGAGGTCAGCAGAAGGTCCAACAGGGAAGGTGTATGATCCTCCACATCTGGAATCCGCGCAGGCGAAGTAACCTGTTGTGTCAGATCATATGCCAAGGCAAAGTCATAAAGAGATCTCCCCGCATGATTGGTTAAACGTGAACCGAGCCATTCGGCTTGGTGGTTGTTAAAATCGCCAAGGATCACGTTCTCTGCAGATGGGACCTTTTGTAGAAAATAATCTGTAGCTATTTGGACGTGGTCGATGAGTTGGTCTGTTTTGGCATTGCCGCTATGGGACCTATAGAGGCACCCGTAGATGCGAGGGTGGTCGTCGCTGTCTACGCGTAGCCAAAGGATGGACAGGTCCGAACCTTCAAGACTGCCGAGGCGTCGAGAACAGATGTCCTCTCTGACGTATACGCAAACTCCAGCCCGAGGCACAAAGGAGTGTTGCAATTTGTACCCTGGGTAGGAGAGATACGAAGTATAAGCTGGAGAGGACACCTGCGTCTCGGTCAGAAAGAGCAAGGCAGGCTTCGCCGTCTTGAGATGGTAGTGGACGGCGTTTAGGTTCGAGTGAAGTCCCCAGATGTTGCAGAAATTCACGGATAGCGTGACAGGGGTTGCCTTGGTATTGTTTCTCAGTTTGCCCCGAGCAGTTATTGTTTTGAGCGTAATTTACCCCCCCCCCTCAAGAATACGCGGGGCAGCCTGAGCACCTACGCTCAGGAGTGGAATAACATGGTCGTGGATGCTCAGCGAGGGATTCTCCAGGGATGCTGGTACCCTCCTGGGGTACGTTCGCTGGTATCAAACCGGCTCAAGCCGGCCCATACGTGCAACAGCAAAAACTGCCGCGTGGCTCTACCACTAACAAGTAGCAGCACTTCTCATTGCCACTCTTTTCATTAAAAATAAAGTCGCGTGTCGCATGTTTGTAAATAGCAAAAAATTTGAAACAGACAAGTGACGGTTCCGTGGCACAGTGGCTTAGTAATGAGTTGTAGTGCTAAGGGCCGCGCGTTTGAATCCCGGACGGAACAAGTATTTGTATGGCCTACAAATGATTGTTCTGGGTCTTTTCTATGTATGTAAACTGTTCCTGCGATACAATGCGAGAAAATCCTATTTTGGAGGTAACGTTTTTTAAAAAGATAGGAAGAGAGACAACTAATGAAATCAATAATGTAGTACCACCGACTTCAATACTAATACGTATTGTTAAGGATAACTCCAAAAACACTGTTAGATCTTAATCAAATTTATATGGGATATATAAATCATAAGGACCAGCCTTCAAATAAAAATAGAATCATCAAAATTGATTCACCTAGAAAATAGTTCTGAAGTAACAGACGTAAAAAACAGTTAAATTGAGTACCTCCTCCTTTTTTTGTAGTCGGTTAAAAATGGTAAGTAGGTAAATTATCTGAGTTTCAAAGACATTCACGTTGTTATAATCTTAATTTTCCTCGATGTTGCATATTCCTCAAATTAAACAATAAATTTTTATTATCAGCAAATTGATGGCTGCGTGGCACAGTGGCTTAACAACGCGTTGCAATGCTGGGGCCGCGGGTTCGAATCCCGCACGAAACAAGTATTTGTATGGCCTTCAAATAATTCTCCCGGGTCTAGATGTTTGTCCTTGTGCAATTTATGTTTGTTAACTGCCTCCACGATATAGGAGAAAGTCTTAGTGTAGGGGCAATTTTTTTTTAACAAAATAAAAATACGTTGTATAACACCTCGGTGTATTCTACTATATACCAACTAATATCAAAGGATTCAATTTGTTTTATCACAACACCTAAGCCTATAGTAGAAGCGGTCTTAACAAAGGCGTGTAACGGGCTAAGTGATACAGACACTCGTACACGGATGTGAAATTTTTTTGCGACGAAATAAGCTGTAGGCTAATTTCACGAAGGTATGAACATTAGCGATGTTCGAACTAAGTTTAAACTCGCAAGTTTGCTATCAGAGAGTGAGCCTTCTGTTCTTTTAACTATTATTTATTCTGTTTTATTATTACTCACTTAATTAATTATGTTTTCAGGCAATTAACAAAACCAGCAAAACTCTAAGTAGGTACAAAATTAGAAATCTGCCACATATTTTACAGAAAATAAAAAAACAAGGCACACCGGAAACAGCAGCTGCATTTTTTACTGGAACTAAGATATTTAGATTTTGTAAATAAAACAATGATGTACTCAATTATTTTTAACACGAACACTAGACATTTAATAAAATAAATTATTCGGATTTTATTGTATTTAATTTAACTTATTTTTACTTATTTTAATTACCAAATATTAAATTAGACGTTTGGGTGCTTCACCTTTATTTTAAAATGTAACATGTAGCGTGCTCAATTAGATAAACATAGAAAGCTAGGCAATACTAACTAAATATTTTCGTTACTGAAAACCGATAAGCACTTATCTGGTCATTATAAGAATTTCAGAATGTCCCATTCCCACGGATTTTTCAAGGAATCGTGTAAATATAAGAAATCATTAAAAAAACTAATGAATAATGGGACTTCTTTTGTTTTAGTTGCCACATTTCAAAAATATCGCTCTTAATATGTGTACTTTCGGTTTTTAGAACACTAAGAAAAATATTACGACATTAATTATTATGTATTACGTACTTTGTGGCATTCCTTGAAGGAGGCCTATCTTTAGCAGTGGTCTTGTGAAGGGCTATAATGATGATGATGATGGTTTAATTATTATCAACGTTACTTAATAAAATTTGAAAAAATTGCTAAATATAATAATTTATTACTTATTTGAGTGTATAGTATGTTATATTTTATGCTTATAGTCATGTGAAAGTTAGTTAGATCGCCGCGCTGCCCCAAATTTTTTTGTCCCTAAGTTTTTTCTTCACCGTTGAGCACGAGATAAAATAGCACTTAAAATTGTAACTAACAATTTAATTGATACAGGCGGGGATTGAACCCGATTAACTCGCGCACTGCGTAAAGACTCTTCTTAGTCAGATTTCTGGATCTCGCCAACAGCGCCACCTACCAGATCCAAATATGTGAATCTAAGCCATTTACGGACCCTTTAAAACAGACAAAAAAAATCATCAAAATTGGTTGAGACTTTTTTGAGTTTTAGCGAGACCAACGGACAGAAATTGATTTTTATATAATAAAGAGATGAGTAGCTATGGTAGCTCAGAGGCTAAGCACTCTAAGTCCGTCCGTAACTCACACTAAGACCGTGGCCCATGGACAACTACAGCGCCAGGGCATTGCAGGTGCGTTAGTCTGAATAAATAGCCGGTGGTATGCGACTCCACAAAGTCGTTGTGTGGAGAAAAAAAAGAAAATCCTAGCGAATCGCACAAAAACTCTCCCTGCCAGCAATCTTGTCGGCAATGCTGAACGGGGATTTGACGTGAAGAGCCGTAGCCTCCTTTTGTGAGTCCGTAATGGTCTAGAAAGAGGCTGCTGAATGGGATCGGGAGAGAACAGATCCTTCAGAGATAACGTCGCCAAAGCGTTTGTCACGGTGTCACGGCCTTGATGGTGGTGTGTCCTTAGCAGAAACGGGACCTCTAGTGTGTGCCTCGAATGCCTTCGTAATGTAACCCCCGAGGAAGACGACGACTCGAAAGTCGTCCCGAAATATCGTGATAGCACTGCGAGGGTGCTGGGCAATGTTTCAATAAATCAAGAGCCGCTCGTATAAGCTGATGGAGACCACCGTGGACTTTTAGCTGTTAGGAGTCCGGTGTAACCATTTTGTTGTCCCGTTATGTTCTGTTATATTACGTTATGTTATGAGTATATAACATAGTATATAATAAGTAGTATATAGTAAGTATATAATATTTCAGAGTGTGAAGTTAATTGAGATTGCCTGATTTTGGGAAGGCTGCACATTGGCCTGCTTCAAGGATTTGGGTACTATTCCAGTCGTTAGTGTGAGACGAAACAAGCATGTCAAGTCACACTTTAGGTAAAGCCACTACCAACACACACTGAGATAGAACTCCGTGAAACACAGAATCGGGACGTGTAACACTTGTAATTTCCCATGGAGCCACTTAAACTTCTCACGAAGAAATTCTCTCCTGAAGAACTGACAATGTTGTAACGTTATAAATGATATGTATATTTGTGCATGCAGTATGTACGTATCTATAGTGACAAATACGTGTGTATAGTTACAAATATATAACAAAGCTTGTTTTTGAACTGGAGTGATACCGTTCCATGTATTCCATTGTTCCATCATATTTTGTCATCAACATATTACTATAGTAAGCTTTAGAGCATATACACTGCATGCGAGTTAATGTGGTAAGTACTCTGAACATTTATTTTCTATTTTTAAGCCTTATTTTTGAAGCGTTCGGTCTATGCATCTATTGTAATGTATCACACATGATAAATACTAGTCTGGATTAAATAAAATTATAACATTTATTGTAATATTTAAAAATAAATATATATTAGAGACGCAACAGCAATTAAGCTGAAATTGAATGGAAAAATACCACATAGATTTATATGTTAAAATTATCAAATGAACAATTAATACCTTACCTTTGCATTCCATTTACATTTTAAAATACACTATACTAGAACATAGATGCTAATTTTTAATTCCCATAAAAGGAATATGGTTTTTTTTTTTCATTTATTCATTCATTATAGCCTAGTAAAAGAATTTTTTATTTACAATTCTCGTTTATTTAAATACTAATAAAAGCATACTTAATATCGTCAATAAATTAAGAAAACGACAAGTTTAAAATATTTTACAATAAAAAATTATAAAACAAAACTGTCCAGAAATTCTTAACACGACAGTCATAATAAGTGCACAAGAATATATTGTTTGACAGTATTAAATTTCATTATATATATACATATATATGTATATATATATACATATATATGTATATATATATATGTATATATATATATATATATATATATACATGTATATATGTATATATAATGTATATATGTATATATATATATATATGCCGTGTAGTGGCGGTTAAGAATATCCACTACCCCATATCTTCCCGTGGGTGTCGTAAAAGGCGACAAAGGGAAACAGGCAGGAGATGGGCAGCAGCATCTTCCTGATAATAGCCAAAATAACAATAAAAAACTGCGGTTGCCAACCCGCTCGCCAAGCGTGGCAACTATGGCAATATACCCCCCATGAGCAATGACAATAATAAACGGCCCCTAGTCCCCGGCGGCCCCGCTATTCCTGGCTACGGTGGCGACCACGGTAACGGCGGGGCAGGGGGTGCTAAGAATCTCCGGTGGAGGTTCGGTTGCCACCTACGACGACTCGACCTGGCAACATACAACGCACGCACCCTGAGGACTGACGAGAAGATTGTAGAGCTGGAAGAAGAGATAGACAAGTTACGCTGGCATATTATAGGATTATCCGAAGTCCGAAGAGAGGGGGAGGACACGGTAATCCTCGAATCCGGCAACTTGCTCTATTACCGGGAGGGCGACTATCTGTCCCAAGGAGGTGTCGGATTTATCGTCCACAAGTCTCTCGTTAACAACGTTGTAAAGATTGAGAGTGTGTCGACGAGGGTTGCGTACCTTATACTCAGAATCACCAAACGGTATTCGCTGAAGGTCATACAGGTTTACGCACCAACCTCGGCACACCCCGATCAGGAGGTGGAGGAAATGTATGAGGATATATCTAGAGCCATGCATTCCTCCAAAACCCAAAATACGGTGTTAATGGGAGACTTCAATGCAAAACTAGGCACAAGAGAGAACGGTGAGCTGAAAGTAGGGAAATTTGGAATAGGGAAACGGAACCCAAGGGGCCAGCAGCTGGCCGACTTCATGGAGAAAGAGGGACTCTTTATGATGAACTCTTTCTTCCAGAAGCGGCCCCACAGGAAGTGGACCTGGTCGAGCCCCGACGGTTCGACAAAAAATGAGATTGACTTCATTATGACGACCAGACGACAACTGTTCAGTGATGTCTCAGTGATCGCGAGGGTGAAAACCGGCAGCGATCACCGAATGGTTAGAGGCACACTGAACCTAAACGTTAAGTTGGAGAGGTCTCGTCTAATGAAGTCAACGCTCCGTCCCCCTCGTGCTCTAATCCAAAGTCCCGAAACCTTTCAGCTCGAGTTACAAAACCGTTTTCAGTGCCTAGAAGACTGCAATGAAGTGGACGATTTGAATGACAAGCTCGTGGAAACTGTCCATGCGGTCGGAGCTAAGTTCTGCAAGACCCGCCGCAGAAGAACACAAAAACTCTCCGATCACACTCTTAATCTCATGGCTGTTAGACGGGAGATGAAGCTACATTCTTCAACAGATTTAACAGCATACAAGCAACTGAACAGACAGATCTCCAAATGCATGCGGCGGGACTTACGCAACTTCAATACAGCTCGTATTGAAGAAGCGATCGAGCGGAACCAAGGCTCCAAAGTCTTTGCCAGAGATCTGTCTGCCAGAAAGCGCCAACTGTCAAAGCTGAAGACAGAATGTGGCAGCATCGTTTCCGGGGCACCTGAGATTTTGAGTGAGATTGAGAGGTTCTATGGGCAGCTGTACACGTCATCGTTGGAGCCGCACGCAAGTGTGAGTAACGATCCAAGAGCGAGTCTTATCCGACATTATTCCGATGATATCCCGGACGTCAGTCTGAGCGAGATTAGGATGGCTCTCCAGCACCTTAAAAACGGCAAGGCCCCAGGCGAGGATGGAATTACAGCGGAGCTTCTGAAAGCGGGTGGAAAACCGGTACTTGAAGTCCTTCAGAAGCTCTTTAATTCCGTCCTCCATGGTGGCATTACACCGGAGGCGTGGAGCAGAAGTGCGGTGGTCTTGTTCTTCAAGAAAGGCGACAACGCTCTTTTGAAGAACTACAGACCGATTTCTCTTCTGAGCCGCGTCTACGTGCTGTTTTCGAGAGTCATTACGAATCGTCTCGCGCGCAGACTTGACGACTTCCAGCCTCCCGAACAAGCCGGTTTCCGAAAAGGCTTTAGCACCATAGACCACATACATACCCTTCGGCAAATTGTACAGAAGTCCGAGGAGTACAATTTGCCACTATGTCTGGCGTATGTGGACTATGAGAAAGCCTTTGATTCCGTCGAAATTTGGGCGGTGCTGCAATCCCTTCAGCGGTGCCAAGTTGACTGTCGGTATATCGAAGTGTTGAAGTGCTTGTACAGTAAGGCTACGATGGCTATCCGAGTACAGAACCAGAGTACGAAACCTATCCAATTGCAGAGAGGTGTAAGACAGGGTGACGTCATATCCCCGAAACTCTTCACCGCTGCATTGGAAGACGTTTTCAAGCTTCTGGACTGGAAAGGATACGGTATCAACATCAATGGCGAGTACATCACTCACCTTCGATTTGCCGACGATATAGTCCTTATGGCAGAATCGCTGGAGGACCTAAGCACTATGCTCAATGACCTCAATAGTGTCTCCCAACGGATAGGTCTTAAGATGAACATGGACAAAACAAAGATCATGTTTAATGTCCATGTCACACCTATGCCGGTAGTTGTTGGGAACACTAAGCTCGAAGTTGTTGACGAGTATGTTTACCTGGGACAAATAGTCCGACTAGGTAAGTCCAACTTCGACCGAGAGGTCAATCGACGGATTCAACTCGGTTGGGCAGCGTTCGGGAAATTACGGCACATCTTCTCGTCAGGTATACCTCAAAACTTGAAAACGAGACTGTACACCCAGTGCGTGTTGCCAGTGATGACATACGGAACTGAGACGTGGTCCTTCACTGCTGGCCGGATGAGGAAGCTCAAGGTCGCTCAGCGAGCTATGGAGAGGGCTATGCTCGGAGTTTCTCTGCGTGATAAACTCAGAAATGAGGATATCCGCAGTAGTACTAGAGTGTCCGACATAGCCCAACGGATTAGTAAGCTGAAGTGGCAATGGGCCGGCCATATAGCTCGAAGAACCGACAACCGATGGGGAAGAAAGGTTCTCGAGTGGCAGCCTTGTACCGGCAGGCGAAGTGTAGGGCGTCCCCCCACTAAATGGAGTGACGACCTGGTAAGATATGCAGGAAGTCGATGGATGCAGGTGGCTCAGGACCGTGCTTTGTGGCATTCTTTGGGGGAGGCCTATGTTCAGCAGTGGACTTGTGAAGGGCTGTAATGATGATGATGATATATATATATATATATATTACCCTCAGAAATGACCATAACTTATCTGTATTTTGAAGGGTCGCTATTGCGCTAGCCGCCAGCACTACGGCTCATGTAATTTGAAAGAAGTCCATGTACAGCCATGGTTTCTTCATTTATATTTAATGATGATAATGCTAATAAGCGATATGATTATTTTCTTTAAAGAAAGTCAACTATGTAACCAAAGTATACCATATTTTTTATATTACTATTGTTAGAGAAGGACGAGGGCTACTACATGCGTCGTACTTTTGAAGAGGTGCTAATTATTGCGACTGTTGTCTATGTTCACATAATATTTAAATAAAAAGTGGTTCCAGCTGATATTAAACTGAACATATTCATACTTAAATTCTGTTTTCTCTTTTTTTTATATAATTACAAATAATCGTCATTTGTAGGTGTACATGCCCGTAGTTCCGGGAAAAATATATTTATTTTGAACATATGTGATAAATTTGTGAGGAAGTTAACAAATTTTACTAAAAATACTAGATATTACATTACATAATATGACAACCTTAATAATATACGAGAAAGGAACATTCAATTTATGTCAATAATCTTATCATACAAAAGACGTTTAAAATTAACTATTGTTAAATATATTCTGAGATTAAATTGACAATATTACAAAAGTTATTAATGTAGTCATTTATACTTCCGATTGTGAATCGATTCAAAGTGCACATTGTTTGCTTTCTACTTGAACATACGTACATGAACGCAAAAGGGACGCATTTACTACTTGTTTTAAAGTGAATTTTTCTTAACAAACATGGACAGCCAACAAGGTTTTTAATTAATTTGAATAAGAAAGTGAGCTCAATATGTTTATTCCTATTACTTAGTGATGGAATATTGTTTACTTGTATTTATTATTTATTTTATTAAGAATCCTCTTACTAACATTACAAGTGTGGTTTCTATAATTTAATAAATCAAATACATAAACATTTGTTTTGAATTTTCTCGATTCAGAGCGATATTACGATTATAAAATGGACTTCAGACAAGACCAATATAGATCATACATACGCAAAATGAAATTTTTTACATTTTAATTTTGTTAGATTAAGAAAACAGTGTATTCTGTTTGCATTGTTATATAATCGGCTATCTCTAAAATAGAAAAGCTACTGAGCAATAAATGTTTTTACTGCAATAATTTTACAAATACAACCGATGGGTAAGAAAGGTTCTCGAGTGGCAGCCTCGTACCGGTAGGCGAAGTGTAGGGCGTCCCCCCACGAGATGGAGTGACGACCTGGTAAGACATGCAGGAAGTCGATGGATGCAGGTGGCTCAGGACCGTGTTTTGTGGCATTCTTTGGGGGAGGCCTATGTTCAGCAGTGGACTTGTGAAGGGCTGTAATGAAATGAAATGAAAAAATGAATTTTACAAACTCCATAATCCCTCCTCGTACCAGAATTGCTTATATTATCCAACAAATAAATACAACTATGTATTTTTAAGATTATTGATAATATGTAAATTTTTCGGACCGTTAATACCTTGGCTTCTGCGTAAGTTCGTGATGCACTAGATTTTTTCAAGGCCATTTTTAATTTCATCCTTTGTACCTTTACAACTTCCACCATTTGTGTCTTACTCGAGCCTCCCCATACAGAAATACCATAGGACAGGATAGATTTACCTAACGATTCATATACAGTTAATTAAATTCCAATTTGCCATATGTCTTAAGTTTTTAAATATGTAGATAAGCTTTCTAATTTTTTGAACGAAATATTTTTATTATGTTCTTTGAGGATTAGATTCTGCCTATTATTATGCCAAGATACTTTATCATATTTATATTTTCAATACAAGGATATTTACAGTTTGAAATAGAGATCATATCACATTAATGTGCTATAATTGGAAATTTATTTATGATGCAGAATGAATTTCGGATGGAAAACATTACATATTTGGTTGTATAGGAATTTAAAGTCAGACTATTTAGAGCAAAACAAATGTATATACCGAAGTGTAAATAACGTGAAATTATTCAATTAAATTCGTATGAGAGGTCAGCAGAAGGTTCAACAGGGAAGGTGTATGATCATCCACATCTGGAATCCGCGTAGACGAAGTAACCAGTTGTGTCAGACCATATGCCAAAGCAAAGTCATAAACAGATCTCCCCGCATGATCGGTTAAACGTGAACCGAGCCATTCGGCGTGATGGGCGTTAAAATCGCCAAGGATCACGATCTTTGTGGATGGCATCTGTTGTAGCAAGGAATCTGTAGCCATTTGGACGTGGTTGATGAGTCGGTCTGTTTCGGCATTACCGCTATGGGACCTATAGAGGATAGTCGTCGCTGTCTACGCGTAGCCAAAGGATGGACAGGTCCTAACTTTCAAGATTGTCAAGGAGTCGAGAACAGATGTCCTCTCTGACATACACGCAAAGTCCAGCCCGAGGCACAAAGGAATGCTCCAATTTGTACCACGGGTAGGAGAGATACGAAATATCAGCCGGAGAGGAAACCTGCGTCTCGGTCAGAAAGAGCAAGGTCGGTTTCGCCATCTCGAGATGGTAGTGGACGGTGTTTAGGTTCGAGTGAAGTCCCCTGATGTTGCAGAAATTCACGGATAGCGTGGCAAGGGTCACCTTGGTATTGTTGCTAAGTTTGCCCTGAACAGTAATGTTTTTAAACGGAATTTTATTTAAACGGAGTTTTAAAATTTAATTTTCACAACGAATCTTACGTTATTAGTTTTAATTCTAATCCATCGACATATGTACGTCAAAAACATAGCCTATTATTTTCACCGCAGGTCAGTTGACTGAACCCAAGTCAAAATTTGTTTACTCTCGCTATTGACAGAAATTTCGTGTTGAACCAAAAGTTGATAAATTACTTCCAGTATATAATAACTTTAGTTTGAACTATGTCAACAACAGGGTAAACCGACGGGTACTTTGTTTGAGAATAATATTGGAGCTTCAGAAATGTATTAATTTTTACAAATTTTTTGCAAATATTTATTTCTTTTTATCATTATTTTATTGCATTTTATTTCTCCTTCGTACCGTTGCAAATTGAATAAGAATAACACACAATAATAAGTGCCATCTTTCTCTCTCTTCCCATAATCATTATCATCATTATAACAACATCTTCATTTCAAACGCAATCTTATTGCTTTTGCTATATATTCATATTAACGTACAGAACAGATACCAAAATATTTATTAATTTCTGCTTTTTCATTTATAGAAGAACACAATACTATATCAGTGTATTAAGCATACTTTAGTAGCTGAACCCGGGATAAACACAATTGCATATTATTCCCTCTAACTGAGAATAACATAGATTACGAGATAACACGGCGACAAAATAAATTTAATGACTGAATGAAATATTGTCATTCAGTCATCAAATTTATTTCGTTGCCGTCAGAGAAGGCATCATTAGACATAACACACATATGCCAGCGTTTTTATCAATCTTCGAAACTCTTTTTATAGGCGCTTTCTGGCTTATTCTCAACGATTGTTGTTTTATGAAATCGAATGAGTAATTTGAGTAGGTACTTTGGATTGTCAATATTAGTTTCAGAAACGAAAGAAAGTCATTTGGGGTCTAACTTGTTGAATGCAGTGATTGTTTGATGGTAATTTGACCTTAAATTGTACTCATCTGCTCTATGCGATGATGGTTATCATCTTGCATAATCCACGAATCATTCTTCCGCAACTCGGGCCGTTATTTTGCGAATTTTCTCAGTTTGCAACCTAATGCAATTTATCTAATGCAAATAGTGAACTAAAAGCTATGCAAGGATGACAACTTCGATGTTTAACTAGATATTTTATATAAAAACGTGTATAAATGTGTATAAAATAAAAATTTTGATTTAAGCGAAACATAATTTTAATAATATTTAGAAGGCACTACAACTTTGTCGCCGACAATATAAAAAAGTTTACTTCTGTCACCTAATATTCTACAACAATAACAATCACCTTGCATATCGTATGAACACACAGTAGGTTTTTCCATAAAGTCCCGACACGACGCTCAGTACCAGTACTACGATAATACTGAATAAATGAAGCGTCATCAAAAGTTTTCTTGTTTTATGCCAGTAAATAATTGCTTGTTTCATTTAGAATAATTAATTATGCAATCAAAACTAACAAACTAACGAATGTCACCTTTTACCAGTCACTGAAAACATTCAGTTGTAATTTTGTAGCAACATTATTCTGATAGATGACTTTTTTGGCATAAACCAAAATACAGAGAGCAAAGATATAATTTAATTTACATTTTGGCTTGCTTATTATAGATAACAATAGTTACTTACATATTACATTATCTGTATATGTTACGTCGTGTGCTTCAATGTTTTATGTCAAATAGAGTTCTCTTTTAAATAAACTCTTGGTAGAAAGCAGAGAGTAATTGTGTTCTGTGTAAATAAATAACGTCACGTAATAACTTCGGACGTCAGTGTCTTTATTTTTATTTATTTATTTATTTAGGCTTACCAACTAAACACATACAAAACATTATTATTAAACATTTGCAGGTATAAACAAAATTATACTATATATGTATTTAACTTAAAGGTATGCACAACATTTCAACATGAAACTTAAAATTAGTTATGAAATTAACAGATAATAAAATATGATATAAACACAAAGACTATTCTATGCAATTAAAACAGGTAAAATTATAATTTGGTAGAGAGCTTAACATTGTATAATTTAAAGTTGTATAATTTAAAGTTTTAATTTTCAGTTTGAGTGTAGTATAGAAATATTTTCTTTTTTAAGGAACCCAGACTATCACTAAAGAGATCTATATTACATTTACCGAATATATGATTGTATTTTCTCATCATAGAACATAGAGGAGAGTTGTTACCATAATTTTTGCTATTGAAATTTACACTAAAGGGACTAAAATTACACAACCTTCCTGAAATTCTGGGCACCTTCAAGTTAATTTGTGATAGGAGGGATGGACAATCCACTTTATTATTAAGTAATTTATGTAAAAGGCTTATAGATAGCAAATTCTTTCGCTGCTCCAATGATAAAATTTCGAAATGCGCTAATCTTTCAGAGTATCTGCGAATTGTACGATGAACGCCACTTACATAAGATATTTTATTTAAAAATCTTTTTTGGATTCTTTCTATACGCTGAATGTTGTTTTGATAAGACGGGTACCATACGACTGAACAATAATCAACATGACTGCGAACATGACTGCGTGTCATAACTTATAATTCATAAAATAAAAAATTGCATAACAGACATTGAATTATTATACAGATATAAAAATCTTCTGATAGTATAAAATATTCTACCGTATTATATTGATAATCTAAATAATTTAAATGTACATAAAATTATTTTGTTTACAATGCCTTACGTACAGGGTTGGCCACAGGAAAATAAAATAAGATATGATTTAAATTTATTAAAGGATAAATTTTCGTGTAATAATAATTTAAACTTGACATTTAATTGTAATAACTATAATAAAAGAATTAATTTAATAGACATAAATAATTTAAATAAGAAATTTTGGACTAGAGATAGGTATTACCTATCTAAATATAATTTAAGACAGAGAGCAATTGTGCTACCTTATTGTTTATATATTAACTCAGCCAAGGACTTGGCTACACAGACATCTTCTCCTTTTGAGCAGTGTAGTGACTTAATATGTAATTTGGAATCAGTTCCAAATAATTTAAATTAGAAAATGAGACAATAGAAGTAATCTCTAGCAGTTATAATAATTTAAATAATTTAGAATGTAGCTTACAAATTTTTTATTGTATGACTCCACAGAATGATAATAAAAATTGTTTACATATGGTGCATCAAAATATATTAGGCATGATAGACAAAGAGCTAGAAAGTGAATTGTTCTTAAATAGCAACAATATTCATATATTATGTATTACTAAACATCGGTTAAAAGCTTATAATTTTTTTATAATTAACTTCATTAATCACCAGGTAGTCATTTTTTTCAATAGAGAAACGGTTTTAACAGGTGGCTTCTTAATATTAGCTAGTAAATTATTATTATGTAAAGAACGTAAAGATATTGTAAGCCACTCTGTTGGGCGAACTGTAGAAATGGCTTGTGTTGAGTTTGAGCACCTCATTGTTGTGATCGTCTACAGACCCCCATGCTCTATATACGATACTTCTGAAAAAATTATAGAGGAAGTTTTTGCAAATTATGACTTAACCTCTCCTCTCGCACCTCGTCCCTCCACAGCTGATATACTTCGCCCAGCTACTTCACCTCTTCCTTACCATTTATCTGTGGACAATTGAAGTCCTCTATTTCCGTTACAAATTTAACAATACGGAACGGTGCTTAGAGAGCTTGCAAAAGAATGCGGAACATGTGCTACCTGAGATTACATTTTTGCGGGGCCTCTTTGTCAATTATTATAATATAAGGTTACAGTTACTTTTCCTGGGCCTTGCCGAAGATTCCGGGATAGATGACATACTTGCAATTGTTATCAAAAGTATTAGATTTCACTTGTTATTATTAAGCTGAACTGGCAATGGGCTGGACATATTAGCTTGAAGAATCGATAAGTAATTAGGAAGAAAGAATTTCGAATTAATGTCTCGTAGCGGTATGCGTAATCCCATAAGATGGAGTGATGACCTGAAAAGAGATGTAGGAATTCGATGGATGCAGGTTCTTTATGACATTCCTTAGATAGGGGCTATGTTCAACAGTGAACTTGTGAAGGGCTGTATAGGTCATAATGATGATTCCTCTTGCATATTTTTTTATATTTCTTTTCTTTTTATTTTTTTTTCTTTTGTTTATTTTTTTTCTGACAGACTTAACCATCGTGTTTTAATGATTAGCTTTATAATTATCTATGACTTTAAAGTGGACGGCTACGTGAGTGCCATAGATATTCATAAAAACTAGGGCAAAATTCTAAAATACAACTCACAACTCTATTCATGCATTCTATTATTTTAAAGTAGTAGCTGTTTATTATTTATTATAATTATCTCAGTGCCATTTAACTAAATGATTTGAATTTTATAACCATACATCATCATAATTACAGTCTATAAGGCATTTCCTTCCTTTAACGGGAAAGGCCCATGCCTAGCAAAGGATATTTACTGACTGAACTTACACTCCACGTATATTAAGTGACTACTGCAGAACACCTGCTTCGAACTACACATAAAATAGGCAACAAATGCATTGTCACCTCTGAGGACAAAGATATAATGACTTACATTCTGTAATTATACTGGCAGGCTAAACCATTCAGATCAGAATGCGAAATAGCAGTGTAGGTACTGCTTTTTGGCGTAGTTTTTGACTTTAGGTAAGAAGGTGGCATCTAAATAATCGAACTTGGTAGAAATATTGCCCTACCACCAAAAGCTGGACAATAACGTGGCAACCGAATGACGATTCAAAGTTCATACAAAAACGCTGTAACCAAATTTCATAGCAATATTACTTGCATTAGGATATCAACGGTGCGCTTACGGAACCACCTGTTCAGTAATTTGAATATGGATGCACCTTTGAAGTAAAACATACCAACTGGCAAATCTTGCTAAGGTCTATCTAACAGTGAACTTCAAAAGGCTGCCAATGTAGGTAATTTTTTTACATGGTACAGTCACGCCGAATATATCTGCTTACCTAGATATCGATAGGACTACGCTCTCGGGCAATACGATAGTTAAACACCGGATTAATGCTGCTGTGTTTTGTGTGGTGAGTATAGAGAACTGGAAATCCCTTCTGTATGCAATAGGCATTCCATATTAGTTATCAAGAGTGAGAACGCATCCGATCTTAATTCTTAATCAATTATAAATGTAGATGTCAACCTCATCTGCACGCGAATCCTACACCGACGAGTAAACTCGGTTACCGTTATGCGAACACAAAACTCAGTGTTAAATGCCACAATAAAAATAGGAAACAATTAGACAGATTTATTCCTTGCATAGCGAAACTTCTATGAACTTCAAAATAATAAAGAAGTTACTATGTAGTTTCCAACTTTAAGCAGAAGGCAAACGTGAGCTTTGGAACGTGAGGTCTGTTACTAACTTTCTGTACGCGAAATGGAATCTTCAACACAATTCAAATAATAAGACTTTCTCAACTTGAAGTTGAATGATTTCGTTACTACTTGAACATAGAATGTCAATACTAATTTTGTAACTATTATTAATAATAATTTCAATATTAATATTGTACTGAGACACTGATTTCCAGCTACTGGGTATTCCTAGAAATCAGTATCTAAACGCTTGATATTTCCAAATTTCGTTTAAAATTTTATATACATACTAGCGGTCCGCCCCGGTTTTGCATGGGCAATTTCTGGATCTCGTCAACAGTGGTCTATTGGGAATCTAAACCTTCGAATCAACTTTATCACACACACAAAATTTCATTGAAATTGGTCCAGCGTATAGGTGGGTTTCAGTTACATACATCCGAACAAAAGAATACAAATACATTTATACCTTCCCCTTGAATCATTATGTCTATTGATGAAAACCCCATTAAAATCTGTTACGTTGTTTAATAGATCTTTTTCTTATAGGATAGGGTGACAAACGAGCACATAGTCCACTTGATGGTAAGTGGTTGCTGTTACCCATAGACATCTACATCTATCCTCGATAAAGAAATAAAATGCAGATGCGTTGTCACCCGTGAGGACTAAGGCTAAAAATTGATCTATAGACCGTACTCTAACTTTACTCAGACTTTACTTTCGAGCTAAGACAATTGAATTATCTTTCTTTAAAAGAAAATGACATCTACCTAGTTTTGACGCGGTTTGTTTATCTGATTTTGTAACTTCTTTACGACCGACCACGGCTACCTGTTCAACGGATGTTGTACCTGCTTTACCACTGACCCATGGCTATTCTCATACGGACTCCGAAGCCTTAATATGGAAAATACAAAAAAAAACAGAAGCATTATTCGGAATATGAAAAACAAGTACTTAGGCCGGCCACATACATACAAAATTCCGTTTCGGGATTCCGAACGCAGCAAGTCCATATAAAATCTATGACCCGTCACACACGTACGGTAGTTTTCCGTTTGAAATTTTGCGGGAAAAATGGGATTCCGTATGTGTGTGGCCGACCCGTTTGGATTTCTGAAACGGGATCCCGAAACGGAATTCCGTATGTATTGGGCTGGCCTTATACAGTTAGTGCAAGCCAAGATCGACGTTATAGAGAACGGAAGGACAGACGGCGTTTCGCTTAGAAATAAAAGTGAAGTTTGGCAAGAAATTACCTCGCAATTCAATAATTCTAACGTGACACAAATCGTTAGTAACAGTACATAAATAATTTAATCGTTAAAATGTTTTAGTATAACTTCATACCAGTCGTTTGAATTAATTAGCGTAATTTTCATGTTTATACTCAAGTCTCTTACTGATACTATATGCACGTACAGAGGCACACTAATAAGTTGAACTAGAAATTCTTGCTACAGATATTTACGAAAAATAGATCTAAGCTGTGTCATGTGAAACATTAAAACTTGACACCATTTCTAATACTTATCCACTATTAATTTTCAGGCTGATACTAAACAATTAAAAAAGATGTGGCAAAATTTAAAAACCAAAGCCAGGGATGCCAGGAATCAAGAGGTCCAAACGAAGAGGACAGGCGGAGGACGGCGGAGCTGCCGCCATATATGGGACCTTTGGAGTCTCAAATAATAGCTGTGATGCCAAACATTTTGCCATCCATCAACATAGAATACCGGTAAGTTAATTATCATAGAAATGCGTTATTACTATTATTAAAGTCAATAAATTTAAAAATTACAATGCATATGGTAAGCTTTTGCCTATGATATCAGTGTTTATTAAAATTTTTGTTGTTATTTAAGTTTTATTAAAATCCTACAGTTAACGTGTTTAACTTGATATAAAAGTTACCAAGATCTATTTGCTAAATCCTCTACGGCCAAAATTAGTTCAGCCATTTTGAAGATATTCTATATCTTCAAAATTATAACTATAATATATTACAAACAGACATACAAATTCTGGTATTTGGGATTTATAGATAAATAAAAGAATAGTAAATCGCTTTTAACTTTTAAAGAATATACCTATTTATTTTTTTACCTACCACACATACCTACTGTACGGTTTTTATCCAGTTTTGATAGTCAAAATATTATATTACATAGTTGCATCAAATGTGTATTTCTATTAAATAATTATGAAAGGTTTTACTTAGCGGTTAGCACTATAAACTTAAATGATTTAACCACTCAAATATTATTAAGAGCCCAATAATGAATAGTATTTATTTAATCAGTAAGATGAAATAATCTGTACTTGTAATTTCACTTATAATATTGTATTTCTATTTCCAGACGACGAGCAAATGTGGCTTCCAAAGGGAGCTCGTGTGTTTGGCGTGGAGCAAAATAATAATATGGAAATAGAATTTATAGACGACGTACAAAAAAAAGCCCAAACCCGAAACAGAGAATACAGAAGAAAAATTTTAATGAATTCAAACAGGAGCTGATATTACAAGAACAAATAGAAAATAATAAGAAGAGGCATAAGGATGACAGCAAATGAACTGAAAAAAAATATTTAAAGGAAACTGAATTTTCAGAAATAAAACGTTAGAAATTTGAGAAATAAGAAAATAGAAATAAGATATTTAAAAAAAAGCAATTAATTAATGAAATAAGTTTTGTTTTACTAGTTTATTTCTTAATTATTTACTTAAATTGTGCTATTATAGACAGCCGAAAGGTTAGACCTGCAGTGGATGATGTTTCATTGTTTGGTCTTTTTAGAACTTCCGGTATACGATCATTATCACCATCATCATAAGCATCCCCACTCTGTATACCTATGTTGTGTAATACTGCAAAAGCTATAATTATGTTGTTCGTATTAGTGAGCTTAGAGAATAGGCCCAACTGTAAGCATGAAAATTTCTTTTTCCATACTCAAAAAAACATCCCAAGTATATTACGGGTTCTTATTTGAACATAATTGTAATGGTTTCCTGTTCTTATTACTGAGGTTATAAGAGGTGTTAAAAGGAAAGGAAGATAAGGATAACCACTGTCACCTACTAAAACTCCTTGCAAATTCCCGTTTAGGAATCCAGCGTCAGTTTGAGAGTTTCTAAATATTCTGCTGTCATCTGAACTGCCAAGCCAGTGGGTTACTATATCAAAAATGTCCATAATTGGGCCTATAGTAGCTTGTACATTAATAGAGAAATATCCTTTACGATTTCGATATATTTCCGAATGGGAGATACCTTTGGGATTATTTATTTTAACATATGTGTAGACCAACGCGCCAATAATGTTGTTAAATCCATGCTGAATATTGGATCTTCCCAGTTATTCAAATTTTATTTTTACCAAATTCATACTTCTTGGAAAATGTGTAAAGGAAAATATATACCTTGGTAATAAATTGCTTTATTGCCTTGATACATTATTTATTATATGACATACCGTGGATTGGCTTATATATGTCACTCAAATCACCACACACCATCCGGAATATCAAGGAATATAAGTATTATTAATTATGTATAAAATATACTTACTATATACATACCCAGTGGTAGATTCTATTTCAAAGAACTTGTAAAGTTCATTTGAATAATTGAAAATTCTATTCTATTCTATGAAACAATAATTACCTGGAAACATCCTGTTGCATAAACCTTAATGTTGTAATTGCAGAATTGGAGAAATCGGCAAGCCTCTATTGTCCGAATGCTCCAAATAGGCAATTATTAATGGAAATATTACATTTAAAACAGTCTGTTTAGTGAAAAGTTATCTTCTTCTTTTCGTTATTTTAAGCATTTTTATCATACAGCTCAAAAGGGTTTTGGTTGTATTCATTCCGAACATAGAATTTAGGTATGCGCCGAAAATTGATATCTGCTGAAGTTCCCAATCTATCTATATTTTCTAAAGTAGATAAAGCTCTCTCTATATTGTCCATTATATCACACAGAACAAGCATGAGTTACAGAAAAGCCCAAAGATTGTCGGGTCCAAATTCCTGAAGCATATGTCGAATAGGTAGGTGGGATCAGGAGACCAAGTTCCAAAGCCAGTCGTAATTAAAAGATCAGGAATATAAAATTCATACAATATCAATAAACCAAAATTTTCACATTAGAAACAGTGATTTGACAGCGCGCGCAACTGGCTGATCAAACGTTCCGTTACATTCTCATATTTTTAAACCTAAATGAGTTAAATGTACTGTTAGGAATAAACTTAGAAATGAGGATATCCGCAGAAGAACCAGAGTGACCGACATAGCCCAACGGATTAGTAAGCTGAAGTGGCAGTGGGCCGGCCATATAGCTCGAAGAACCAACAACCGATGGGGAAGAAAGGTTCTTGAGTGGCAGCCTCGTACCGGTAGGCGAAATGGAGTGACGACCTGGTAAGACATGCAGGAAGTCGATGGATGCAGGTGGCTCAGGACCATGCTTTGTGACATTTCTCGGGGGAGGCCTATGTTCAGCAGTGGACTTATGAAAAGCTGTAATGATGATGATGATGAAGCTTTTGTTTCTTTTTGATTACATATTGTCAATGATATTCTTTGAACAACTGTTAGAGACCGCAATTTGATGAATCACATTAAGCTCTTTTAAATAATCGGGGGGCACGGCAGCACCCTCGCCAATTCGAGCAAAAAAGCGGCACTGCCAATCAATCTATTTATTTAAAACATAAAAGATTTTTAATATTGATATGGTCACCATAACATGTTGTTAGGTTAGCTAATTACTTAATAACTTGAGACAGAAGAACCCTTAAATTGGGACTGAATAAATTAACCGACTTGATATTACATGGATCTCAAATCTTTTTACGGTAGAAGAACTGAGTTGCGAGACTTGGTTTTTTTACAAGTTATGTTTTTGATGGCATTTTCTTTACTTAATGGCACAGTAAACAACTGATTAATATAACAATAAAAAGGGGCTAATTTATATTGCCACGGATGACATGATGACGCAGGAATGACCGTGTCGGTATGAGTTCGCTTTCGATAAATTTGAAAGTCATGTAACGACTCTTTGCTTGTTAGAGTTATGTCGAGGAAATTAAAGACACAATCTTGTTCCAATTCAAGCTTTAATTTAATTTTGTCGTGGATATTATTAATTTTATTAAGGAAAACATCCAGTAGCCTCTTTGTGCCAATTCAGCAAATAATATTAAATTATGTCGTCTACATATCGATAATAGTATAAGATATTTTGATTGACAACTATGTGCTGTTTTTCAAAATTATCCATAAAAATGTCCGCCATAAGAGGACTTAGAGGGGAACCCATGGCTAGCCCTCCTTTTTGTAGATAGAAGTGTTTATCAAACCGGAAATAGTTTTGTTTCATACAGAGAGAGGTTAAGTTTAGAAGATCATTTGT
Organism: Parnassius mnemosyne; assembly: GCA_963668995.1. Taxonomy (NCBI): domain Eukaryota; kingdom Metazoa; phylum Arthropoda; class Insecta; order Lepidoptera; family Papilionidae; genus Parnassius; species Parnassius mnemosyne. The sequence continues at coordinate 38,996,862 of CAVLGL010000104.1, read as the reverse complement.
TTCCCCGGGATATAGACGACGTTTATTAAAGAGATCTGCGAGTATACGCAAACAGTCTGGGAATGGGACATTTGTGAAAAGACTATCAACGTCTAAAGATAACAACGTGGATTTAGGAGGAATACGAATATCTTTAATCTTGGAAATGAGATCTAAACTATTTTTAAGTCTGTAACTTGGATTAAATCCAGATTTCTCCCGCAGAAACACGTTATAAAGAGCATTTATCCGTGTACAGGAATTGTAATCCTGATAAATCACATTTTGCTTAACATCTCTTGCACACTGTGGTACTCACATTTTAACAGTGGCAGAGCCACGCGGCAGCTTTTGCTGTCGCACGAATGGACCGGCACGAACCGGGGTAGTACCACGACCTCACAGAAAACCAGCGTGAAGTAGAGGTTTACCTCTGCGTTTCGCTTGGTGAGTGCAGGTGGCCGGAGGCCCTTTTTACTGGAAATGAGGCATTCCATCTTAGTTCTCACGGGTGACAACGCGTCTACATTTTGATTTGTAACAGAGGATAGATGTAGATGTCTATGGGCCGCAGCAACCACTTACCATCAGGTGGACTGTGTGCTTGTTTGTCATCCTTATCCTATAAAAAAAACACTGGACACAGCCTAGCCAATGGCCACTCTTTTAAAGTCTTACATGCTTGTAATAAAGGGCTACGACTGTATGTGCTGGAACAGTTAGAGATATTAAAAAATAATAGCGGTAATAATAGCGGGTGGGGGGTCCCCTTAAAACTGGGCACGACACATCATTTTCTTTCTGTACGCGGAATTAAGCAAATTAATTTATAACAACCCCATTATAACGGATTTCCGCAAAGGGACGCCTCATTCTATCAATTATCAAAAATTAAAAGCCAAACATCAATGTCAAAGTAGAATCGGATCGCAACAGTTGCACCACAGACGCGAACAATAAACAACGCACGGTCTATAATCTATCAAAGCAAACACTGGACGAACCTACACTTCAATTATTAATCGAAGGGAGAAATTATCTGTAGCGTTGAGGGTTGCCTGTTTAAAAATAATGTGGGATGGAAGATTTGGAGGCCATACGTCACGACATTTTGTCCTTATTACGTCGAAGCTCAGCGTCGAAACTGAATATCTCCAAAGACGAGTTCAAACCGTTGCACAACTTACGCAACACACCAGAGCTTACAATTCTCCACGCAGATAAAGAAAATGCTACGGTATTAATGTATACATCAGAATATATTTTAAAATACAATAACTTTTATCGCACGAAAGTACGTATAAAAGGTGAAAACAGACCATATATAACCAATGTTTAAGCACATTGGTAATAGGTAACAACTAGTGATCTAATAAAGAAATACTTCGAAAAATTTAATCTCGCCGTAAAGTCGAAAATACCACCATGTACCATACCAACGAGGTTGTATGGGTTACCAAAAATACACAAACCAAACGCACCACTAGGTTCCATAGTAAACCGGATCGATTCACCGACTTAGTTTTGATGTTTAGTTACTATTTAAATGATTACATATTGAAGATTGTATCTCAATTATAACCAGGAACCTAGAAGAAAACAACATGCCTGCAGAATATGCAGTATTACTCAAACACTGCCCCACATCTGGCTTTCTATTGTGGAAGGAAGATTTCTACAAGCAAGTAGACGGTGTGGCGATGGGCTGACCTGTATCTCCCATAGTTGCCGACATATTCTTGGAGGATTTTGAGGAGAAAGCCCTTCTTACCGTTCCTGCAATAATTATAAGATACAATACTTACTTGTTTAAGTGGTAGAGCCGTGCTACAGCTATATTAGTAGTATAGGTATAAAAAAAAAAAAAAAAAAAAAAAAAAAAAAAAAAAAAAAAAATAGGTATAGTTGAATCACGAATAGGCCAGCTAGACCGGGGAAAGACAGTATACACATTCTTACAGAATACCAGCGTTTCTGCATATTTTACTAGTTCGTCACTCCATCTAGTTGGGAGCCGCCCTACACTTCGTCTATCTGTACGTATCTGCCACTCGAGAACCTTTCTTTCCCATCGATTGTTAGTTTTTCGAGCTATATGGCCGGCGCGTTGCCACTTCAGCTTGCTAATATTATTTATTTCTTACAAAATACAACTGTTTGAAATATGACCCAAAAATTAATTATGTATATAATTTGTTCACACAATATGTTCCTTTACGAGAGTTTTTATTGGCCTTTTAGTTTTTTCTATGTAAGAGAGACCACATTAACAATCCATCTTGTACACTCCTGCATCCTGAAGAAAGATATTACACTTGACTGACAGTAAAAACCGACTAATCACCATTTACTCGTTCACTGTACGTAAACTGGGAACCGAAGCTTGTTGTCGTGCGAAACTTGCTTGACGTGTTAAAGTTCGGCGGCAGGTGTTTACTGTCACAGATTCCTCGTGCGTGTGTTTGTCGTCTGCTGAGGTGTATGTATATACACCCAACAGGTCTCGGGTCTCGGGGCATTTCCCCATTTCCCGGATATTCCTCACAACCCATTTCTATGGGTCGGTCCTTGTTTCCGATAAAATCGAAGTAGTTGGTCTTCTGAAAAATTTTTGGAGTCTAATATGGCCTGTTCTGAAAAAGGCGCCGAATTCGGCCTATGGCCTGAAAAAGGCGCCTAATTTGGCCTATGGTGTCTAACTTGGTCTGGTCAGTTATGTCGACTGAATAATCGACTGACTTGGCCTAGGTGTCAAAGTTGGCCTATCTGCGGCATTGCGGATTTCACTCGACTCTCTAATCACTGTAGGGAGGAGTTCTATTAGTAAAGGCCGCCCGTCCGGAGGGCGAGTATGTAGCGGCGCTAAGTTGTTCAGGTGTAAATGCGGTCCGTTGTCAGCGCGGTCGAACATTCCGCGCGACAATCGAACCACAAATTCTTCTAGTGTTTCCATTTTCAGGTTGACCGCTATTACATCGTTCCGGATGTAGCGGCCTGCATCGACAATGGTCCGTAGTGATAAATTCTGCTGGGCCTGCAGCCGCTGCCTTTGTCTGTAGCTCAAGAGTGCGTACCAGGCTGGAGCGGCGTATGTTAGCTTCGGTCTGATATATAATTTATATATTTTAATCTTGGTTTTCAGTGGCAGCTTGGATGCCAGGACTGGACGCAGTGCAGCCCGCGCACATCTAGCGCTGCGGACTACGTGGTCAACGTGCGCGGTAATGCGCAGCATCCTATCAATCCGGCACCCAAGGTAAGTAACGGCTTTCTGGTACGCAATCTCTTGGCCCCTCAGCTCCAATGGTGGTGGTGGTTTTCGATATCGGCGGGTGAGTAGAGCGGCCGTTTTTCCCACGTTCACAGCCATCCTCCACTCATCCAGCCACGGTGGCAGCAGGTCCAGCAGTCGCTGCATCTTTGCAATGGCGATCTGGGGTCTTCTGGACGAAGTAAAGTAAGCACTATCGTCCGCGTATAGCGCCAACTCTACGTCGTCCTCCCATTCTTGCAGATGTCCAGCGAGAGTTGGTATGTCTTTCGTGTAAGCCGCGTCCTCGTGCTCTCTGAAACAAAAACTTTTCCCCAGTAGCTAAACCGCTATGACCAAATTTCGGTCTTCAGGATATTAAATGTTCAATTTGGTAATCTTTTTGCCGACCTCTGTCGATATAAGAGTATCTACATTCCCATTTTATCCTATTGACTATCCTATTTTTTAGTTTTTTTACAAGCTTTAGGTATAAAAGTTAAATTAAGTTTTTAAAACGACAAAAAGTTCGCAAGTCCAACGTAAAGGTGGGAACTTTTCATCCATTAAGAAAAGTTTCCAAATAAACTTTTTAATTTTACACAACGAAATACCTTGAAAATTTTAATATTAAAATTGCTTAGTAACACATTATTTATACTTAACATTTTTTTATGCTAAACACCTGATGGTAAGTGGTTGCTGTGGCCCATAAACATCTACATCTTCGTTTGTGAATTAAAATGCAGATGCGTTGTCAGCCGTGAGGACTAAGCTAGAATGCCTCTTTTCCAGTTAAAAGGGTCTCCGCTCTACACTCACCATACGAAACACAGCAACATTTAGCTGCTATTTTACACTGGTATTCTGTGAGAGCATGGTCTTTGCCCGGTTGAACCGACCCATTCGTGCTACAACTATTCTATTAATATAGCTGCAGCTTGGCTCTACCACGTTGAGCCTGCTGCAGCTATTACCAATTAAAGCTTGTAAATAAGTAAAGTTATATACTTGCCTGTGCTTGACGCAGGCCTTCTCTGCTCCTCTATTTTGTATGAGGCTTATGGAGCAATTAGTCCGCTGGGCTACTCCAGTGAGTAGTGTCGTACTACACATGTTCTCAAAACCTTACATTCAGACAAGCAGGTTATCTCACGCTGTTTTCCTTCACCGCAAAGTACGTGGTATATCAGCAGTTAATTTACCCTTAACAATTTCACCTGTGCCACTTCGTCTTTTTAGTGTCGTATGAGACTATGGAAAATTCCAAAAAATTTTATGGCTTCAGGTGATCTGTGGTATAATATTCTTAATATTTCGTTTTCGTTAGACGTGAAGTGTCCGGACTAGAGACGGGTAGAAGCGTCAAGGACTTCTAGTACTGCTTAACTTTTACTGTTATTTTAATGTATAATACTTACCCATGCTTTAAACTGTAATTTGTTATAGCAAAATAGATATACATACGTGTTTTAAAATGATAAACATTACTTTAAAAAAATATATTGTATGTAGGTTATGTATATTATGTACTATTTATTATTATACACAAACTTAGTTTAAGTAATAATTGATTGACAGCAATTAATTTTTGCTGTCAATCAAGGTCAGAAAGGTAAATAAAGAAAGAGAGTTTAGCGAATTTATTAGCGAAAGTTAATGACCTTTTCTAAAATTCTTCCTCCCCTATTGGTTGTCGCTTGATTTTTCGAGCCATGTAGACAACCTAATGCCACTTCAGTTTACTAATCCGTTGGGTTATGTCGATTACTCTGCTTCTTCTGCGGATATTATCATTTTTAAGTCTATCACGCAGAGAAACCCCTAGCATAGCCCTCTCCATAGCTCGTTGAGCGACCTTGAGTTTTCTCATACGGTCAGCAAGGAAGGACCACGTCTCAGTTCCATAGGTCATCACTGGTTGCACAGTCTCGTTTTCCTAAACTGATTTAGTTAATATATATATTTATACACCATTATTATAAATCAGATTAGATATTATAATAGTAGTAATAGTGGTCTGTATTAGTACAAATTGAAGAAGTTAAATGTGTCCCGAAAGAGTGATTTTTGTCGACTGGAAAATAATAAATAAATATCAATTACTTGAAATCGCTTATTTTTTCTAACAATAAAATGATAACTTTATCATCACATAACAATATTATACGTGGTAGAGCCATGCTGCAGCTATATTAGTAGTATAGTTGTAGCACGAATGGGTCGGCTCGATCGGGGAAGGACCACTCTCTCACAGAATACCAGCGTAAAATAGCAGCTTAATGCTGCTGTGTTTCGTATGGGGAGTGTAGAGAACCGGAGACCCTTTTTACTGGAAAACAGGCATTCCATTTTAGTTCTCACGGGTGACAACGCATCTGTATTTTGATTCGCAAACGAGGATAAATGTAGATGTCTATGGACCACAGCAACCACTTACCATCAGGTGGACTGTGTGCTCGCTTGTCACCCTATCCTATAAAAAATAACATTGCGTCACGTTAGCAACAATAAAATATTCTACTGTTATTACATTTTTCATCTTCATAATGGAAAATCAGTCAATCTAATCCTCATCATTGATCAATACAAGCGCGATACATACAAGCGGAGACCCTGTCACGTGAGCTTACTACAAATGTGAGCTTGGTATAAGGTTGGAAGGAGTCTTATAAAATAACCTGTCGCTAAATCACACCCTCGCTCATAAATAGCACCTATTGTGAAGAAAACTGCTGACCCGTGACTATTTGTTATACAGAAGTACAATTATAATACTATAGTTCAATTTAAAACTTTATTATATTCGCTTTCAAACTCTTAATTTAGTTTTAGTTTATACTTTGTTGAGCTTTAATTTATTTAATACTAGCGACGCGCCCTGGCTTTGCCTGAGTAAGATCTATAACGCGCAAGATGTTAGACAATATGTCTGCCCAGACCTATTCATTACATTTAACTGTAACCCACAATGAATAGAAATCAAGAAGGTATTGCTACACAGCCAAACACAATCACAGACAGATTTTTTAAACAAAAATTGAATTTTGTAATGAATTTCATTATGAAGTTGTTGGATGTATTTTGTTGAGTGGCAAAAGCGTGGTTTGCCTCATGCACATATATTAGTTTGGTTAGTTGATTCCCGATGAAACAGTTGACCCAAAATTGCATGCAGTAATGAGTAAACACATAATATATAGACCTTGCGAAGTTTTCAATAACAACTCAATGGCCGACGGCAAGTCCTCCAAACGATACCCGAGAGACATGATTGCTGAAACCATCACGGGAAATGACGGTTACCCATTGTATCGTCGGTTACACATTGTATCGTCGGTTACCCATTGTACCGTCGCTATGAAAGTAAAACGACAAAATTTTATACTTAATCGTTGGATGGTGCCGAACTCGCCAATATTGTTTTAACCTTTTGAAGCTCACATCAATGTGGAATATTATAACTCCGTCAAATCGACAAATTATATATGTAAATATGTTAACAAAGGTAACGACATGTCCATCTTTGCTTTAACAAGTCCAAATGATGAAGTATCTCAGTATTAGATGGATGGTGGATTCATTTGAGATCCACGAAAGACATGCTACAGTAGTCCATTTGGCAGTTCATCTAGAAAATGACCAACGAGTGTATTTCAATCAAGAGAACACGTCGGATAGAGTGGCACGTCCACCATCAACCACATTAACAATATTCTTCTCAATTTGTCAAACAGATGTTTTTGATCGCACTTTAAACCACACTATTACACGTGTAACGCATCGTTTCAGCGTCGGAAACAAGGAACACTAGTTTAAGGATACCCAAATGTATTTGCCTCAGACACTCTAGGTCTCAGGAACACAGTACATCCAAATAACTATAAATGTCATTATTTTCGATTGTTGTTGGTGAGTGTGCGTGGTCTAACTTCGTTTCAACAACTGAGAACAGTTGATGAATATTTGTGTGCGACTTAACGTGAGGCGTATCAACTACTACAGTTGGTCGAGAACGACTCACATTGAGATAATACGCTTAAAAATTCCATCATATCTTCATGGTCACATCAAATTCGCACATTGTTTGCGATTATAATATCAACATGTTTCCCCTGGAATCTACTCGCAACTAAACGCATGCTTAAATCACCTAATTTTTGGCGGCATGTAAAGAGACTCCAATTAAAAATTAACACGCCAGTGTTTTTGCAACAAGATCAAATTGAAATTATATTTTCGAAGCAGTTATTAGATATTGGAAATGGTAAGATCGCAGTTGACACCTCGACCGGATGACTACCCCACGGATTTATGTCACTTCTTCGGCTCAAAAGAGGAGCTTATTCAGCGTGTTTTTACGGACATAGAACAACAGCTCAAAAACCATAATTGGCTGAGTGAACGAGCAATATTGGCGACCAAAAACAACCATGTCGATGATATCAATGCGAACATTCAAAATTTTCTTCCAGATTTGTTTTCTTACAAATCAGTTGACACAATTACAAACCAGGATGACGTAGTCAATTATCCCACAGAGTTTTTAAATTTCCTGGATTTGCCTGGACTACCACCTCACAAATTACAATTAAAAGTAGGATCAGTTGTGATTATGCTGCGTAACATTAATCCCTTTGGACTGGGCAATGTAACGAGACTGACTGTGAAAAAGCTAAGTCATCGAGGCCAAGATCATCAAGAGAAAATACAAAGGAGAGAATATCTTGATCCCGCGTCTACTGATGATTCCAACGGATTTGCTATTCGATTTTAAGCGTTTACAATTTACCGTGCGTCTGGCCTTTGCGATGACCGTATATAAATCGCAAGGTCAGTCGTTGACAATTTGCGGAATCAACTTAGAGTTTATACTTCGCGTGTTCACGAGTCGGAAAACCACCATCTTTATATTTAATATTTATGCACCGCAAAAAAAAAATACAAAAAATATAACATAAGAAAGCTTTTAATTGATTAAGTGTATAACTGGGTTGCATATAATGTAAATAAAAATTTTGTATTAAGTTTTGACCATACTTTACACAAATATATGTAGGCGATTCGAAGTTCACCGGGTCGTTTAGTATTATTATAAATTTAACTATGGATTGCTGTACCAAAGATTATTTATAGGTTGCCTCAACCTTCTTCCTCGTTAGTGAATCTAATCATAATTGAATTTATGACTGACACCCCAAAAAATAGAGTTTATTTCACATTTTATATTGGTTTTTTGGTTATCGAAAATTAATCTACACAAATATGGAAAAAATAATAATTGTTTGTTTTACTGTCTTATTTATCGTAATTTCTCTTTAAAAGCCTTTCAAATTAAGGTTAGAAACAGGAATTAAAAGAGGCTGTCGCTTAGTAAGATAACTTCGAGAAAGTATTCTAATAAACTATTCGGACTTTTTCTACTAAACTTCAATGCATTCATAAGTATTTAATAAACTTGTTAAGACAACTTTCCTGGCTCCAATCAAAGCATTTCAATGTACTACTTTTTTATTTGAATTATTTATTTCTACGCTTGATAATATAAATAAAAATTGTCCTGAAATGTGCATTTACAAACTCTGCTAATACATTGAACTAAAATAAAAAAACACTAAAACTTGTTTTTTTACTATTAGTTTTTGAGGAGAATATTGCAATATTTATTACTTTTAAACGTTACGTTTAAAATAAACGTAATAAAAATTACGTTGTGTTTAAATCGAAAATCCACTTACCGAATGTGCCGATTACGACAACTTCTTCCTACTGTGTAAAAGATCCATATCATTGGACTTGTACGAGATATTGAAGGATGAGAATAAGCTTAACGGAACCATCCTAGTCATATGAAACAATAACAGTTAAAGTGACAAAGTCAGTGTCTTTTAAGGTAAAATGTTCACATAAATGTGTTCGTATCGAGAAAAAGGTAAAATCGAGAGATGGAATATATTGTAATATAGTTCTAAAAAAGTAATACCTATCAAATGAAATACTAAAATAATTTTCTTTTATCTCTTTTTTAACTCTATATTAAACTTAAACAATATAAAATAACTAAATATTGGCTCTTATTTAATCCATGACAGTTTTCCTTCCTCGTACATCAAATTAATCAGATTACGTTATGTGTATTTCTATGTAGTTCACTTTCTATTTATAATTTCAAAACAAAAAAGCGCCATTTATTCAGTAAAGCTTCAAGACTTTAATCTGAAAATGCTAGCTATCATTTTATCTTTATCACAAATACTCTATATTCATTTTTACAGATGACTTAAGTTCTATAGAAGTAAAATAAAAGTATTATTATACCTAATGTAATATCAAAGAACTGTTGAAATTTGCATTGCTGGCAAAAAGTATCGCTAGCAACGCAGTGACGACAATGGCTTTACAAAAACACTCTAGGGCAGACAAGACTACGTGGAGTCGGGACGTTTTGATTCAGTTTTAGTATTAATTCGACCTATCTTATCTATAATATTAAATACTTTATAAAGAACAAAAATGCCCTAAATACCTTATAGTAAGGTAATGGTGGTCTATGGTCAGATAATTCCCAGAATATTACCGTCATATACATCCAACCTCAATAATATTTCAGCACTAAATTAGCACTTAATTCCTTGCTAATAATATTTATCGTATATTCATTATCGCCACTGCGTTACTAGCGATACGTTTTGCCAGCAACGCAAATTTAAATATTTCGTTACGTTGAAAATTTTAGAGCACCTAATTTTTTAACTTGGCACCTAATTAGCACCTAAAAAGTTCTAAAATTTGGCTTTTGCTAAACGCGAATTCCTGACTTTGCATTACTGGCGAGACACAACTCGCTATGTCACCGATTCTGTTTATGTCACAATTCAAATTTTCTTAGTCGTATTCTTTCCTCAACTTTTAAAATTATTTTTAATTCCTTTTATTTATTTTTAAATTAAACTTATTTAAGATACTTGTAAATTTGTATACCTACATTGTGTATGCTATTACTTACAATAAAGTCATCAAGAATGTAAATACGTTATAGTTCTTTTTTTTGTGTTGTTTGTATGAGTTAAAAGTAATAATTTAATTTATTGAGAAAAATATCTAATTTTCTTTTATCGTATTAAACTTACATAAGTTTATATTGATAAGATTTAAAAAAAACAGAAAATATATTTTGCGTACTCACTTTTGAATGAAATAAAATGTCTAACGCTGTATTTCATTCTATATACCAATTATAATGCGAGGTTACATTCAGCAAAATCGGCAAAAGGATTGTGGACTCGTGATAACCGGTCGTTGACTGCAGACGTCGTCCTTATGTGCCGGAACCGCGGATCCCTTGTATTTATTGCTATATTATGTCACCACTTAAATTAAAACGTATGCTTCTTCTATCTTTTATAAAATATTCTTTCTGTATGTGCATAGATAATTCATCGGAATTCTTCAAAACGAACGGTTGACTTTTATTTAAGCTATTGCAATTATTTCCTCAGTTAATATAATGTATACACAAATTCTAATATAAACTCCAAGGCCAACGCGGCCACGGCAATCAGTTTTAAAATACGAGACGGCAACTACCGAGATTATTCCGCTTGCCAAACAGGGTGATTACTGCAATCATACTTGAAACCTCATATCATGCAATTTAATTAGTTACGTGCAAATAAAGAAAATGAATTATTTAAACATTATTATGATGTTTATTAATCCATAATTGAGAGGCATGATAACACATTGTATCGAGTAAGTGAAATCCATCGCTCATACGATACATTACAGTACCCACTTTTGTTTTACTACGGCGAGGGTGAATACTCCATTTCTAAACCCAAGTGCAATCTTAAGACCAAATAACCTCTTAAAAAATGGTATCTGCTGCAAATTTTAATTCTTACCGTATAATGATTAGAAAAGGAGAAGATAATAATCTGCTTTATTTTCGTTCACTGTGTAGCCAGTTTTTAGTTGACATGTTTGCAAAAATCGAGACGGAAATGTTGAGTTATATTAAGAACAATCAGGTGCAGCTTAGAGCGGACAGCTATATCCGTTTTCAAGATGCTATAGGGAGCCAGGACGTTGATGCTATTCAGCTGGGTCAAAATGTGGTGCTGCCTTCTTCTTTTACTTGGAGGTGGCCCCCCACTATATGCATGAGCAGACACAAGACACCATGACGTATGTGCGCCACTACGATCGTCACAATTTCTGGGTGGGATAAAATCACGGACATATTTTTGCCTGGGCAAAAAAGTTATGATAGGCACGACATAATAGCTAGGGTTTTTACCACAAACTTAAGAAAATAATGGCACTTCTAACCAAAGGAAAAATATTTGGCGAGGTACGTTGTTTCGTGTTCTCTCCCGAATGGCAGAAACGGGGTCTGCCTCACATAAACATATTGTTGTGGATGGTTAACCGCATTTCGCCTGACATGGTGGACGAACTTATATGTGCTCAGATACCAAATCCAAATGAAGATCCTATTTAATACTACATAACTAAAACAATATGATACACGGTCGGAAATAATGAGACATAAAAACATACAAAGTAATCGATAAACATAAATAAAAATAAAATAAATCTCAGCAAGATCGATGTGATGCCATAAGGATTCCGTCTCAGCATATGCTACCACAGATACTGCAGCAGCGCTGATTTTCAGCGGAGCCCTGATAAATATTGATTCCGTATTATGCCCGCGACAATACAAATACGATACGATTGGAGTTCTGCTTCTATGAAAGCATGACTGCTTAGATTCGGTACAAAATCTACTTTTAAATTTGTGACAGCAAGATCACTACAAATTATGACAATTAATGTTAAGCTATGCTCGGTGAAATGTGTAGGCTGTGTTACATATTGTGTTAAATTAAAATATTTTATGAAGTCATTGATTTTTTTTTGAGTTACGATCATGATTTAATAAATTGATGTTGAAGTCACCTACTACTAGTATATAGTCATAAAAGGAAAAGGAAGTTATGGTATCAGTTAGAGCATCAAAAAACGTGTCAACGTCTAACCATGGCGGGCGATATGCCGTGCCTATGATGAGTTTTGTCCAATTGATGTTTAAACTGTGCCATATTTGCTCGACTTGGGATGCAGTAGTATACATGAAAGATTTCCCAGAGTCATACATTTAGCTGTCCACCTTGTAAATGGCCAACGAGTTTATTTAATAAAAACGACACTGTTAGCATTTTTTGATTCATGTCAAATAGATGATTTTGCTAAAGCCCTTCTATATGCGGATGCCGTTCATATTTTCTATGCCAAAAAAATAAAATTGTAAGAAGGAAAAGAGAGAGATGGCTGGCCAAGAATAATAAAAGCTCACGTTGTAGGTAGAGTGTACACGGTTCACCCGAATAACACAGAGTGTTACCATCTTCGCTTACTTCTGCACGAGGTTAGGGGTCCATCATCCTTCGATGACATGAAGACTGTCATCGGTGTCCTCCAACCAACTTTTCAATTAGCTTGCAGGAGACTTGACTTGCTAGAGGACGACAAACATTAGGATTCCGCCCTAGGCGAAGCAGCCTAATGCAAGTCACCGTTTAAAATACGTGAACTTTTTTCTAATATGCTGGCATTTTGTCAGATTTCAGACGCACAAATTTTTTGAGTAAAATACAGAGATAGCCTATCAGTAGACTTAAAACGGCAAGTAAAACCTACAGAATTAGGTACAATTTTTTCCACTGTAGAAGAGCTTATAGCTCAAATTTACCCAAACATTAACAATATTCACGATAAACCTGCAGAATTGTTATGCAAGCATGCCATTCTATCACCTAATAACGAACCAGCCTCATAAATGTGAAATACTTTTGAGATCATTCGAAGGGGTCGAATATTAATATAAATCTGTCGACTCAGTGATAAACACCGATGTTCCGATTCATTATGCGGTCGAGTTCCTGAATACACCGAAGTCTCCCGGTATCCCAACTCACATATTAAAATTGAGAGTTGGCGCGCCAATTATGTTGCTGCGCAATATAAATTCGCCAAAATTATGCAATGGCACCAGATTGCAAGTAAAAAATTGCATCGCAATGTGATGAGGCATCTATACTGACAGGTTGTTATCGAGGAAAGTCTGTATTTATTCCTAGAACATCCCTAACACTATCAAATTACCCCTTAGAAAGTGCAGTTTCAAAGTCTGCTTCAGCGCAACCATAAACAAAGATCAAGGTCAAACTCTTAAGATGGCGGGAGTAGATTTGAGAGAAAGCTGCTTCTCCTACGGTCAGTTGTATGTGGCATGCTCCAGAATCAGCGCATAGAGTAGCCTGGTGATCCTGCTGCCCATTACCTTTCGTTTGTGTATTACATGTTAGAATATTTATACAAGGTGCGTTCAATAAAAATTCAGAATAAGTTTATTACCTATCACTTTTATTAAATTTTGTTTTATTTTACGGCATAGTCATTACCTTTAACCTTATACTTCTTTGTTTAACTTGGAATGTCCTTTTTAAGGAATTCTTCATCCTACGCACTTAATACTGCTTTGACTTTAAAAATGTCTCTTAGATACTCCTTCAACATTATATTTCAATAGATAAAAATCACTAAGTGCAAGGTCTGTTGATTATGGAATATGTTCAAGTATTTAAAAGACAGCATCTCGAATAGCATCCATTGCAACGTTTGCATTGCAAGTATTTTGCAAAATAATCTGTGTGAATTTGGCTCGTCGTTTTGTAGTCGCGCAATATATATAATATAAGCATTTTGTTAATACAAAATTAAAAAAAATATTACATGAAATAATATTATATTATATGATAAGGTATATTTTCATCGATTTACCATTATGAATTGGACTTACGAACTACAAATACAAGGAATGGTAGTGTGTGATAACGGTAATACACATGAATTATTCAAAACATTAACCGAACTCGTAGATTCTTTCTTTTCCTATTTTTCAACCAAACCATTTCTGTATCGATATTATCATAAAATTCGAGCCAGAAATGTATGTATTTCGACCTTTGTAGAAATACATAATTAATTCTATCTTTAAATAAGTCGGTATGTTGTATAATTGTTTAAAAATGTAAATAAGTTATTAAATATGTAAAAATGCAAAAGTAGCTAAAATTTGATGGAAAAATTACAAGCAAATTATTGCAATTTCTATTAAATTAAATACTAAATAAACTGCTAAATACTCGCAATTGTATCTTTGTGTATAAGAGCCTTCCTCCTTAATGTCTTGTCGTTCTAAACTTTTCACGGCACATCTTCGAGTCGATAAGTCAGTACTTTTCCAGTGAAATATGATCTTCCATGCAGGTTTATAACGTGGTAGAGCCATGCTGTTGCTATATTAGTAGTATAGTTGTAGCACGAATGGGTTGGTTCGACCGGGGAAGGACCGCACTCTCACAGAATACCAGCGTAAAATAGCAGCTTGACGCTGCTGTGTTTGCTGTATTGTGATTGTAGAGAACCGAAGACCCCCTTTACTGGAAACGAGGCATTTCATTTTTGTCCTCACGGGTGAAAACGCATCTGCATTTTGATTATGAATCAATCGAGAATAGTTGTAGATGTCTATGGCCCCCAACAATCACTTACAATCAGGTGGGCTGTGTGCTTGCTTGTCACCCTTATCCTTTAAAAAACTTATTTTTACGTTTTAACCGTATGCCAGTGCTACAGTTATAGTAAGTATGTAGAATATAATCCGAATTTGATTGAAGGCTGACTATTTAGAAGAATAAATTTATACTTTATATCCGTACAACTCCGGGCATCGTACAGTGCAGACGTGTTTTGCTTTTCTATAAAATATTAATCTTAACTACCAGGCTACATACAAACGTATTACGTTATTATAATAACGTATTACAATACCTGCGACGGAGCGTGTTTGAAAAAGCCAGCCACTACTATGTGAGTCATTTCATACCTTACCGTGCTGATACACAGATATAAGATGAATATTCTACGCTCGCCTACAAGAAGTGACATGAGAGATACACTTAGCGATTCACAACTTAATGAGTCTAATATAATCACTTTTCGTAATAAAATAAAATTACCAGAAGATAACGACGACATAACAGTAATAAAAAAGGAAGTATGTGAATTGACTAACAAAATGTCGCAGATAATGTCGATGCTTACTACAATTTGCACTAATCAAAAAGAATTCATGGAAAAAATATCTTCAGATGTAGCAAATTTGAAAAAAGAAATCAATGATATGAAATTAACTATAAACCATGTTAATACAGAAAACGAAATAATAAAAACTGATATTTCAAATTTATTAGAGTAAAACAAAAACAGTGAACAGAAGATCTACCATCTTGAATCCGAAATTAAAAGCTTTAAAATTACTACAGGAACATCTTCCCTTTCTTACGGGACCGAAAAAATTGTGGCAGAAATAAGTAAGCGCAAACAAAGAAGCAAAAATATCGTTATCATTGGAATTTCTGAAAATGCAGCATTGGAAAACCTACTAAAAATGTTTAAAAATACTGTCAACATCATTATTTTAACTGAAACTTGGATAAAATCCGAAGCAGAAGCAAAACGTTTTGTCATCCCTAACCACAACCCCTATTATTATTTCAGAAACACAGGAAGAGGTGGTGGTGTATCAATTTTTGTTCACAATGATTTGAAGCACTGCCACGTCAGCGAAACCAATTTGGATGGTAACCATTTCCTTTGGATTCACCTCGAAAAATATTGTCTAGATGTTGGAACCGTATACAGAAAACCAGATGCGAATATAAAACAATTTTTGGATGAATATTCTGCACAAATAAATAAACATAAAAGAGCAATTATTATTGGTGATTTTAATTTTAATCTACTGTGCAAAGATCGTGGAACCCTTGCTTACAAAGAAATTTTGGAAGAAAATAGTTACAGAATTATAAATAAGATAGACCGAAATTTTTGTACTAGGAAAACTGAAACAACTAAATATATTATTGACCATCTATGTACTAACCTTAATGATAAATATTTTCACTTTGCTATTTTAGAGTCACCCATTTCAGATCACAAACAAATATATATTGAGGTTAAAAAGTATGTGCCGGTTCCTCCAAGTAAATTACAATATGAAGCTGTAAACTACGCGAAACTTTATACAACTATGCAGAATGACAAAGAAACAAATGAATCTAAATCATATGATAAATTAGAAGAAAGGCTGTTAGACAGTATAACAAAGAGTATAATTAATAAACAAAAGATTTTAAACCCCCCACGACAAGATTGGATAAATAAGGAAATAATCAATGAAATAAATAACAGAAATATTCTGTGGAAACAATATAAACAGAACCTCAAAAATCTTGTTATAAAAAATAAATTTATAGAGAAAAGAAATGAAGTCACAGAAAATATAAAGAAAAATAAAGCAAACTACTATTTTAAAGCATTTATAAATTGCAAAAATAAACCAGTAAAAATGTGGAGTTTGATTAACAATCTATCAAATAATAAATTGAAAGAAGCAACATTCCCAAGTCAGTTGAAGAATCAAAATGGACTTATTCTAACTAAAACTGATGAAATCTGTGAATGTTTTAATGAGTTTTTCGCCTGTGTTGGCTCGAATTTAGCAAATCAAATAAAAAACCTTACATAAGCTACAGTAATAAAAATGAGAGTGATTCTGGATTTGACTCGCAAAAACTTAGCCATCTAGCACCAGCAACGGTAGATGAAATTTCTGCAATAATTGAAAACCTAAACACTAACACTAGCTCAGGCTTAGAAGGTATTAGTTCTAAAGCAATTAAATGTGTCAAACGTTTAATAATAGAAGAATTAACAGGCTGCATTAATGAATGTCTAAAGATAGGAGAGTTCCCTGACAATCTAAAGATTTCCAAAATCACCCCAATCTACAAATCTGGGTCAAAATTAGATCCCGGAAATTACCGTCCTATCTCAGTTCTACCGGTACTCTCAAAAGTCTTCGAAAGAATTATTTACAATCGACTTGAAATGTTCTTAACGTCAATAAATTTCCTTAGTAAGAAACAATATGGTTTTAGATCCAAATCAAATACACTATCCGCCACAGTAGACCTTGTAACGAAAATAAAGCTGAATCTAGATAGAAAAAAAATCGCGCTTAGTGTATTTATAGATCTTAAAAAAGCTTTTGACACAGTGAGTCATGAGTTGTTAATACATAAACTTGCTAACATTGGTTTAACTAACACTGCACTAGCAATTTTCAAATCGTATTTAAGTAATCGCCGAAGTAGTAAAAATAGGTAAAACACGAAGTTCTTGCAAAACTGTATCGTTTGGGTTACCTCAGGGTTCTATCTTAGGACCCCTACTGTTTCTAATATATATAAACAATATCAATAAGATAGGCTTAAGTGGGGATGTAACCTTGTACGCTGATGACACGTGTCTTTTCTATTATGGTCACTCAATTCAATCTATTGTATCGGAAGCACAAAATGATTTGGATTCACTAAATGAATGGTTACAGAGCAATCTGCTAACGATCAACATAACTAAAACTAGCTACATGATTTTTGCAGCTAAAAACAAAAAGATTGGTGACTATAGTCCTTTGATGATTGACGGCATAAAAATTAATAAGACGGAGCAAGAAAAGTATCTAGGTCTTATTCTAGATAGTAAGTTAACTTGGCACCCCCACATTCTAAAAATAAAATCTAAGTTGACATCTATAACGGGTATGATAAAGGGTATTGCTCGCTGTCTTCCAGTCCCTGTACGGTATACAATTTATAATTCCATTGTGAAACCACAAATCGATTATCTAGTATAAATATGGGGTAATGCAGCCAAAACTAATCTAGCAATACTACAAACTGCTCAAAATAAATTATTAAAAGTTTTGTTTCATTTTGATTATTTTTCACCGACAGATAAGCTTTACAGACAAATTAAAATATTGAACATATCGCAAACATACAAGTACCAAAATTGTATATTAGTACGAAAAATTTTAAATAAAGATATACACACAAACACAACTTTTTCAAAGAGAATACAACTACACAAAATGAAACTCAGGCGAAGCAACGTTATTGAATTAATAACACCACGAACAAATTTCGGAAAAAAATGCATAATTCATGAAGGTTCACAAATATATAACAAATTACCTAAAGATATTAGAGACTCAAAATCAATACAGACATTTAAAAGACGACTTAAGTATCATCTATCGAAAGACTAAACAAAGACCTATCTAAATAAATAAATACTCTCATGTTCAATAATATAATTCAATACTCTATGTTCAGCAGTGGACTTGTGAAGGGCTGTAATGATGATGATGATGATGATGTTCAATAACTAACATAAATAAATAAATATCTAGATTCTTATTTTTTTTTAATTCTTTTTTATTCTTTATTCTTACACTCTAAAATACCAATTATTTAAGTTATTCAGAAATAATAAATAATATAAATATTACAAATTTTACTAAATATATAAATTATTGTAACCGACACTTAATCAGACTTTTTTTTTCTCTCTAAACTATTGAATCGAATCAACTGTATCACTCTACTGTGCGAGTCACATCCAGTAATGGTTATGTATGTAATCGGCACAAAGAAGTCGGCGGTCGAATTTGCACAAAGTGAGCCATCGCTGTCGCTAGAAACTTTTTACAACCACCTACATTTTGTATTTTTCTGTAGTTTAAATTATAGTTTAAATTGCATTGTTACATTGTACGAATAGCCCAAACCAAATTTATATTAAGCTATAGATATATAAGTCTCAAAAAGTGAATGTAAAATTCTTTGAGATAATAAAGTTCTTCTTAAACCGTATATCCTATCATATTTTTTTTTCAATATAGATAACATGTAATACTTATTAAAATTCATTTTTTACTTTTGTCTGGTTCGGAAAAAAAACCTGTCCTGGGAAAAACCAGCAAGAAAACCAGCAGGCCCTTCTTTTAAAATCGCAATATAAATCATAGTATTATATACATATATAAAAATTTAATATATAATATAAACACTCAAACCTGTCACCCAGAGGGGTAGGTAGAGACTATGGACTTCCATTTGGCATGATTCTGACATACCTCTCTCGCTTCCTCCACATCCATATACCTACAAAGATACGCTTGTCGGTGAAAGGCACACTTGATTTGGCCCATTTTCAATATATCGCCAATTTGGTCGATAAACTTTCGCCTAGGGCGTCCCTTCCCGACTTTGCCATTCACCTCTGCAACATAAATTTGCTTTGTCACTCTTTCCTCATTCATTCTTTCTACATGACCAAACCACCGAAGCATTCCCTTATTAATCCTGGTCACAACATCATCTTGTAAACCACACTCTTCTCTTATCACACAATTTCTCATTCTGTCATTCAGGTTTATCCCTATCATACTCCTTAATTACCGCATTTCTACAGCACTTATTCTACTCTCGTGCTTCTTCTGCCACACCCAACTTTTACTATCATACATTAAAGTAGGGACTAACAAAGCATTGTGAATTGCCATACGTGCCTTTTTGACACATTCTGACTTCTCACAATAGGGTGTAGAGCCTTATTCACTCTATTTCCTGCATTCACTCGTCGTTCTATATCCTTATCATGTCTACCATCCCTGCTAAATACAACTCCCAAGTATACAAACGCATCTACTTGCTCGACCAACTCCCCTTCTATTCTTCTTTCACATATCGTTTTACTTTCCTCTCTTTCAAACACCATAACTTTCGTCTTACTTGCGTTCACTTTCATTCCCCTTTCTTTTAATGTCCTGCTCATTAAAGTCGGCCGCCGACGACGCAAGTGTGACTTGATCATCGGCGTACAAAAGGCATTTGACGGTTAATTCACCCATTCTTAACCCGCATTCTTCTACTTTAAAATTTTTCAAACAACTGTCCATAAATAGGTTGAGCAGCCACGGGGAAGCTACACAGCACTGTCTGACACCTTTACGGATATCAAACGAGTCCGAGTAGGCTCCGGTGATCCTGACATAAGCACTAGATTCCCCATACAGACTTCAATGCCTGTATCAACCTAGCGCTCAACCCAAATGAGTCCAGTGTTTGCCATCACACATCAATGTTCACTCTGTCATAAGCCTTCTCCGTCTCCAGGAACGCACAAAAAACTTTTTGGTTTTTGGCCAAAAACTTCTCCGCGATCATGCGCATGGTAAAGACCTGATCTATACATCCCAATCCCTTTCTAAATCCCGCTTGCACATCCCAAATTTTTCCATCAGTTTCTTTCATAACTTTTTCAATTAGTACATTAGCATACATTTTCCCCACAATGCTAAGAAGGCTGATACCACGATAGTTTTCACAGTCCTGCTGTAATCCTTTTCCTTAATATATTGGGACAATTACGGCTTTGCACCAACGAGACGTTTTCAACAAATCGGGTGTCATTAATTTCCTGAAAGCATTTTTGGTATTTTCACGGCCGTACCTATCCCAAATAAATGGTCATTGAAATAAAGACGTATGGGCCCATACATATCAGTCGGACGTTTTATTTCGCTTAACAACAGAAGATTGACCAATTGCGTAATAAGTTACAATGATCGTTTGTTTGGTTAAAGCTACGTTATATATTTATCGTTCGGGGCAATAAAGTTGCGGTTATTTTATACCTACTTACATATTTTAAAGATTTTAGTATACCTAGCTTACCAACAATATAAGAATTCTTATTTTACATTAACTTGTACTTTTTACACATTTTGTTATTGTTTGTGTCTGCTTTCGAAATTACCTGGAAAATTGGAATTATGGGTAATTTTTAATACATAGATGGCATTATTTTTACTTGGTAAATTACTTGAAGTTCACAAAATCTCAGAAATACGGTAAAGAAACACATTGCAATTTCAGCACCATCAGCATAATATGTACTTAAACTGTGACGTACCTCGACATTCTTTTTAAAAACACAATTTAAAGCATAGACTTACTAAAGCATAGACATACTGGCGTAATATAGACCAACATAGTGTGCAAGGGAGAAGAAAATTCCTCATGACAAAAATTCAAGATAGAAAAGGATACCAAATTGTATGACTCCGTAAACGATTTTGAATGAAAGGTCGGCACCAGTCTCCACGCAAGAAAAGTCACGTTGTTGATAATATGCGTTAATTTGGAAAATACATTTTTATACAAAATATTTTACATGTACGCTAGGGATTGACTCAACTATATCAAAATTAATGTCGATATTTATCTTGAATGTTTATAATGAATCGATAGACTTGCCCACGCAACAAGAAAATAAATCCTCGGTTTGCGTTCTAAAGTGTAATTTTAGTTTGCCGTTTGTCAAACAGATTCCCTCTGGATACTATAATTAGAAAAAAATGGTTAAGGTTAATTGAAATGGTTGGTTGGAATCCAAAGAGGAACTCAACAATTTGCAGCAAACATTTTCTTTAGAAGTATAAAAGAAAAAGTAGAATAAAAACAGTTTTATTAAAAAAGGACCATTTCTAAATTATTTGTACCAGTAAGTATAATATCGTATTATATCGTAATCGTAAAATTATTTTTTCCATTAAATCTAAAGCAGCTGGCTATGATGAAATAAGTAGAAATATGATTATTCCCGTAATTGATTACATTCTCCCAATCATTACCCACATCATTAATTTTTCTTTTTCTACTGGGGTTTTTCCATCTTTTTGGCGTAAAGCAATTGTTCTTTCTCTCCCCAAGTTAAATAATTCCACTTCTTTAAGCCATTTTAGACCAATTTCTATACTTCCCTTTCTTTCAAAGATTTTAGAATCAGCTGCACACAAACAGCTATCCAGCTACATATATAAAAATAAACTTCTTAGTCCCTTACAATCTGGTTTTCGTCCCGGACATAGTACAACCACAGCTCTCCTTAAAGTTCTCGAGGACGTACGAGAGGGTATAGAGGAGTCAAAAGTAGTAGTTCTCGTATTAATTGACTTCTCTAATGCTTTCTGTACAGTCGATCATGACATTCTTCTTGCTATCTGTAAATACATGGGTTTCTCTTCGTCTGTTTTGGATTGGTTATCAACTTATCTTCGTGGTCGCCAGCAAAGAGTTAAGGTCAATCAACAGTCTTTCTCTGATTGGTCTGATCTTGCTACTGGCGTTCCACAAGGCGGAATTCTTTCTCCTTTATTATTTTCTATTTTTATAAATCTCATAACTGTAAATTTCAAATGCTCCTACCATCTGTATGCTGACGATTTACAGCTGTACGCTCAGATTGATCCAGCAGAGGTTAACTCTGCGATTGAAATTTTAAATATAGATCTTCAGGCTATCTGCGACTGGTGCACAAGTTATGGAATTGCTGTCAATCCTGCTAAATGTCAAGCCATAATTCTCGGTAGCCCTCGTCGTCTAGCTAATTTAGACTTCAATTCACTGGAGCCTATTGTTTACAATAGCACAAATATTCCTCTTAGACATGTAGTTAAAGACCTTGGGCTAATGATTGATGCTAATTAAAGTTGGCAATCTCAGGTAGCTGAAATAATCCGGAGAGAGACAATCACCCTGCGTGGCCTCTATCGTTTCAAGAATTTCCTTCCAACCGAGACTAGGGCTATGTTGGTGCGAACACTCGTTTTACCAGTCATTGATTATGCTGATGTGTGTTACCCCGATGTGAGTCAAATACTTCTGTGCAAATTGGATCGTTTGTTAAATAATTGCATCCGTTTTATTTGTGGCCTTCGTAAATACGATCATGTATCCTTATATCGTTCCAAGCTTAAATGGCTCCCTATCCATGAGCGTAGATGCATCAGAATTCTTCGCACGCTATTTTCAATCCTATATGATCCATGCACTCCTCAATATCTGAAATGCAAGTTTCAGTATTTGGGTTCTTCCCACGATCGTAACCTGAGATCCTCCGAGGGAACTACTTTATGTGTTTTTCCTCGCCGTACTAAATTTATGTCTCAGTCGTTCGCCGCTGAGGCCATAAGGCTATGGAATAAATTACCTCCTCATATCAGGAAACCGACTTCTGTTGCAGCCTTTAAAAGAATGGTGACTGATCACTATATTTGTTCTTTCAGCAATTGACCTTCTTAATTAAATGTTTCTGTATAATGAGTATTATAAATTACTTAAGTTGTTTTTGTATAATTTGTTTGTATGTAAGTAGGCTTAAAATGTATGTATTATGTATTGTTTAAAATTATGTATGTTTATGTATCATGTATAGAGTATAGTATTTATGTTATTTGTAGTTATATATATTTATTTTTGTATTTACAAGTATAGTATGTATATGTTTATATTTACATTCACGTATATATTCTCAAGTTTTTATGGCACCTGCTTAAGTTTCTCTGTTTAGCTCGTGGTTGACTTGTAGAGAATGCCTAAAGGCATTAAGTCCGCCAATTGTACATCTTAAGTGCAATAAAGATTTTTAAATAAAAAAATAAAATAAATTATTATAATAAGACTTTTTTTAAATTATTTGTACCAGTAAGTATAATATTATTAAAATAAAAATAGAGACAGATTTTTGTATATTATAAAACTGTACTGTACATGAAAGACAAAAAAATCTTGATATTATCCTCTTTAAGCCATTATGAACCCAACTAATGTGAACTCAACCAAAATAAATGTATAACCTTACTTAACCCACAGCATAACCTCACGGTCACAAAAGTACATTATTCATAGCATAACGCTGTTTATCCTAAGAGGCTGAGCGTAGCTTCGAATTTTAGTCCCAAGTCACAATGATAAAACTATTAACGTAGTTAGGTATATATATTTAGTAATGCCTGCGCATGAGACGCGATAGTATAAGTTCCATAGTATTTGATACTCTCAACGGTCGATGGCCGATTCATGCTTGATGGCCGATGACATTGTGCCGAGGGCTTATATAGCGTAGTTCATCACCTACAGCGTTAGTCGTAGAGAGGAGGAACTCGTCGTTAAGTAAGAGCTGCGCGGATCAATAAATCTGCGAGATTAAGTTGCATTTGCCGCGGTCAGTCCATGAATGAGTGACCATTCTCTTAACATAGCGATATTGAGAGAATAGAGGGTGCATCAATATCATTATGTTTTTAAAATTCATACATCTAAAATGATAACAAGTTTATTATTACTTTGTACTTTTCAGGGACAGATAAAACAATATAAACATGAAGCATAATGAAGCCTCATAAAAAAATTGGCCTTTAAACACAGCAATCATATCTTGTAGAAACCACTGTTCCTACAAGTTTCCTTACTTGAATTATTAAGTTTACATTCATATTTAAGTCGAATGTTAAAATAAACTTCTATAATTTATTTAATTATTGTTAAATGTTTGTAAGTATCAAAATTAACACTTATATGAAAAGTAAAGCAGTAATTATGTACTCCGTGTTCCCGTTTTTTATTTTCCCATGAAAACATTACATAAAATATATAAAACTACTAAGGACTTCTTATGAAAATACTGATTTGGATGCTTAGAATGTTGAGTCAGGGACGGATTGACGCGATATAACCATGTTGTTTACATCATGCGTGGCCAACCAACCATTTACAAATTACTTACACACTATAAGTTTGCGTATATGTCAGGGAGGATATCTGTTCTCGACGTCTCGCAGTCTATAAGGTACGGGCCTGTGCATCCTTTGGCTGCGCGTAGACTGCGACGACCATTCCTGCGTCTACGGGTGCCTGTATAGGACCCATAGCGGTAATGCTGACACAGACCGACTCATCCACCACATCCAAATGACTACAGATTTCTTGCTACAACAGATTCCATCCGTAGAGACCGCGATACTTGGCGATTTTAACGCCCACCACTCCGAATGGCTCGGTTCACGTTAAACCGATCATGCGGGGAGATCTGTTTGTGACTTTGCCTTCAGGTCAGACACAACTGGTTACTTCGCCTACATGAATTCCAGATGTGAAGGATCCTCACACACCTTCCTTATTGGACTTTCTGCTGACCTCTCATCCGGACAGATATCAGGTTTCCGTCAATGCCACTATCGCCTCTTCGGACCATTGTCTGATCCGAAGTGTGGTGCCACTCACGCTCTACTCGCGGTTGCGTTTTGCAGGCTGCCGCCGTGTTTGGCGTTACAGGTTGGCGGATTGGGATGGAATGTAGTCTTTCTTTGCATCCTACCCATGGGGGCGAGTTTTAATTTTGCCGGATAATCCCAACGCTGTTGCTAACTCTTTCACTGATTTGATGCTACAGATAATGGAACTATTTATTCCATCATGTGTGGTACCCATCGGAGGCAGATCTCACCCTTTGGTCGCTTCTGTACGACTGCATTACACAGTAAGCAGGAGTGTTATCAGGCCTGGGCTGAGGCTTCAGCGGCTCGGGATATAAACACCAGCATGCTTAAGAAGAAGTATAACTTCGCCCCCAGGTCCTTCAAAAGAGTTATTGCTAAGGAAAAGTATGAGCACATGGCGTTGCAACTTGAACAAATCCAACACCAACCCTGGTGTTGCATTTGTTCAAGGGCGGCGGTAGTCAATTACAATCAGGTGAGCCGCATGCTCGTTTGCCCCCTCTCCTATAAAAAAACCTGTATATACCACGTTATCGTTGTTTCGGGTAGGCGTGAAGAAAGTTAGAAGTGAATTTTGTGTATCTCCGCAATTTTAATTTGTTTATTTTAATTATTCATTCTGTACAGCACTTAATATTTGTTAAGTAATTACTAAAATATCATATATGCAATAAATTAGGCACCACCCATACGCTGCTACAACTTTTCTTACAAACTTCAAGTTGAGCACAACATTCAAGGAATCAGTATTGAAAATATATTTGAAGTCCTTAAAACACAAGCGGCACTGGAGAAAACACTTAACCAGAGGTAAGATGAGTTTGAAGCAAGACTAGAGGGGTCATCAAAGGAGTTGAGCCTGAAGAACCTGAGTTCTGACTACAGCAACTTCAAAAATTTTGTTTGTTCTACATTTACGTTACTGCAGCATCATCTAATAGTTAACGTGGATGCCATTGAAAGTAGACACAGAAAAAAATTTCTGCTGCTAGGAGGAGTGGTCGAGAATACTAATGAGAATGTCCGTGAAAAGGTTAGTATAACAATTGTTCTGGTTAGTTACTGAAGGTATGTCATCGACATGGCACAATATCTAATGGCCGCCCTTGTCCAATTCTCATAAATTTGAAGACACTGCATTTCGTCGGGAGGTATGGGTCTAAAAAGCTTTGCTCAGGCACTTCGGTATTAGAAATGTGTGTTGTCAAAATATCTAATGAGAATGAGGCAGTCTTTATTCTTGGAGGCTCGCAGGCACTTCGGTATTAGGAATGTGTGGACCTTGGACGGGGTCATAAATGTCAAGCTTCCGACAGGATCCCTCTCCAAAGTGTTTACAACAAATGATCTGGAGAAGCTGACGACGCAACACAAAGCAGGCGTAGAACGTGGTACCCCGCTTCCAGTTTGGATGTCATCTCCAAAAAAAATGGATCTAAATCCAGGACTACAACTACTTCTAAGCGTGCAGTTAGTAAGAAATTGTGATTTATTGTAACTGTGTCCTAGTCTGTACATAATTGCCTTGCACTTTATGATCATCAACATTCTTACTGTATTTATAACTTTTCGATTTAATTTTATGATTTCGATTTTGATGTTATGTTTAACGTTACATTCCCCGTACGAAATTTTAGACTCTAAACAAAAATAACATACTGTTTGTATCAAAGTCTGACCTCAATAACAATTTCATTTCAGTGCTTAGACCATATATTAAAAAAGACGCAATAGTGAGTTCATTACCTGATATTCTGTGATTGTTACCAAAGAGTATATAATCACACAATTTAACTGTAACGTTTTAATCTTCTATAATATAAAATGAATCGCTAAATGTGTTGCTAAGCGCAAATCTCAAGAGCAGATGAACCGATTTCGTTAATTATTTTTTTAAAATATTCCTTGAAGTACGAATATGGTTCTTACGGAGAGAAAAATTAAAAAAAAAAATTGCCTGAATCAATCTAAAAGCAACACTTATCTATATTCCTATACAAAAAATTCATAATAATACTTGAAAGTCAATTTGAACTTTAATACCATACCATAAACTTTAAGTGTTAGTGGAGGGGTTCCAGGAATGCAAAACAATTAAGTGACGATGTACCCAATAGCAGAATAAGTATTGAAAAAAATAAAAAATTAAAGAATCAACTATTAGGCGTTACGAAGTTCGTCGGGTCAGCTAGTCTTTTCATAATTATTTAGAGCTTAAGTTAATCATATAGGTAGTTTTATATTAAATTAATATACACTCTTGTGTCTTGTATAAATGTAAAATGGTAATCAATCACGGCTTTATTTATATTCATTGTTCGTCGCTTACTTAAGTTAATATTTATCACTATATTAATACTTATTATACTTACTATTGTCCCTTATATTACAGATGATGAGAGCAACTTTAATTATTTATTAAAATGACGAAGTGAAATATGAGTAGGGCCGTCAGTGCTTTTTCATTAGATTGTATAAAATGTTTGTGATACATAATCTTCATTTTTTTTGGATATATGTAAACTTGAATAATAATTAAAGCAGACCGGCAGGTAAAACAATTAGTGATTAATTAACATTTTATATTTCATAATAGTTACATTGTTTTAATATTTATATATATATATATATATATATATATATATATATATATATATATATATATAATTATATATATATATATATAATATATATAATTTATATAAAGTTTATTACATATATAGGTATATATATTTACTATACAACATTATTTATCATTACCTATTTTTTATTTAATATTATTATTAATAACTGTTTAAATGTCATCAAAAGAAGATGTACACAAAATTCGCTTATACTAATTGCTTAAATACATAGGCTGCACTAAAAGTATCGGGAATAGAATATTTCCACTGTTCCTGTCATATTAAAACCTTTTTAATTGAAAAGTCCTTGGTTTTAAAAATCGAATACCATTTATTTATTTAAAAAAAGATTTTCGGTCTTGTCACAAGGTTTTGTCAAACTTGTTTAGTCGTTGAGAAAATGGAATTGACTCGAGAAAATTCAAGAGCGATGATTTATTATGACTTTCGAAGTGGTTTAACACAAAAACAGTGTGTTGACCGGATGATTTCTGCATTTGGTGATGAAGCCCCATCCAAAACCACAATTTATCGCTGGTTTGCTGAATTTCAACGTGAACGTGTCAAGCTCAGTGATGATCCCCGTCAAGGTCGTCCAAAAACTGCAGTCACCCAAGAAAACGTTGATGCTGTGCGTAAGCTGATTGAGGAAGATTGACATGTGACATACCGCGAAATTCAGGAAACTTTAGACATTGGCATGAGTCAAATACAAATAATCTCGCATGGACAATTAGGTGTAAAAAAGTTGTTTTCCCGATGGATACCGCATTCGCTCTGTGAAGAGCAAAAAGCGGCTCGCGTTATTTGGTGCGTCAGAACTCGAAAGATTCCACGCAGGATCCTCAAATGCTGTATACATCATCGTATCAGGTGACGAATCCTGGATATACGCGTACGAACCCGAAGCAAAAAACCAGTCACGAGTTTGGGTGTTCAAAAATGAGTTAAAGCCAACAAAAATTGTTCGTTCACGGAGTGTTGCAAAAAAAAATGGTGGCCACGTTTGTCTCCAAAACCGACCATGTTACGACTATTCCTCTTGAGGGACAAAGAACGGTTAATGCAGAATGGTATGCTAGCATTTGTTTGCCACAGGTCGTTTCTGAACTCCGTAAAGAGAACTGCAACCGCCGCATCATCCTCCATCACGACAATGCGAGTTCTCACACCGCACACAGAACAAAAGAGTTTTTAGAGCAAGAAAACATAGAATTATTAGACCATCCGCAGTACAGCCCCAACCTAAGCCCTAATGATTTTTATACTTTCCCTAAAATAAAGAATAAATTGCGTGGACAGAGATTTTCATCACCTGAAGAAGCTGTGGACGCCTACAAAACGGCCATTTTGGAGACCCCAACTTCCGAATGGAATGGTTGCTTCAATGATTGGTTCCATCGTATGGAAAAATGTATTAAATTTCGCGGAGAATACTTCGAAAAGCAATAAATACATTTTTAAATAGTAATGTTGTGTCACTTCCTTGATTCCCGAAATTTTCAGTGCCGCCCTCGTATATGCCATATAAATGCGCAAAGTATCCCTGCATATTATTCAGATTTGCTTAACACATTTTCCTCGCCGTACATCCATGCTCTACCTATATCCGAATCCTGGCTATTACCCTCCCTTTCCTCCACGTTGTACAGTCTTCCTGAATTTGTACTTATACGCTCTGATCGCACCGGCAAGTGTGGTAGTGGCGTAGCCATTTACTTGCGATCGGAATATGCATATAATGTAATTGCAATATCACCATTGGAGTATAGAGGATCTGCTGAGAACCTATTTCTAGAAGTAGATATTAAGGGTTCGAGGCTCGTGCTCAGAGTTGTTTACTGCCCTCCTTCAACTGATTATTTTTCCCATATTGAATCTGTGATCGACTCCATCAGCACAATTAACAAACATATTGTAATAATGGGTGACTTCAACATTAACTTACTAAAGGATTCCCCTCAGAGTCGCAAACTCAAAGCTATCATGGACTCAGAAAATCTCTATATTCTTTCATCTGGTCCAACTACCACAACGTGGATACCGAAGATTCATGGCTAGACATCATTTGCTCTAGTTCAGCGGGTCATGTTATATATCATGATCAACTGGCTGTTCAGCATTTTCTCGACACGATCTTCTGGTCATGTCGTATAAATTAAAGATCCCCAAGCCAAGACCAGTAATTTTGTATTTACGTAATTTTAATAAAATTGACACCATTCAACTAGACCGCGATGCTAAGAATATAGAACGGGGCCCATTTCTGGAGACAAATAATATTGACAACAAATTGTTCATTTGAACACCCAAATTCTCGGCTTATTCGATACGCACCAGTTCGAGCAGTCAGGTTACGCTGATCTCCTGCACCGTGGATAACTGATGAAGTACGTAGAGCAATGGTAAGAAGAGATCGACCTTTTCACATTTAAAAAAAGAATCGGTGTAGTCTCACCTTTCAACACTATAAGCGAGCACAAATCCACCGTAATCAGGTGGTAAGAACTGCCAAATGCCGCTACATCCACAATAGTATTTTAAGCGCCTCTTCTGCAACCATATGAAAGTTCCTTAATTCCCTGGGATTTGGAAAATCACATTCCAGTTCTTTAATTCCAAAAGTTTTCACTCAATGACTTGAACATACAATTCTCTTCTGCTTCGCGTCTGCATTTTTCCTCTAAAATTACGACTCTCCAAGAACTTAATGCCATGCCATTGCTATCGAGTAATTCTTTCAACTTCATTTCAGTGACTGATGAGGATACTAGAAAATCGTTAACGGTGGTAGAGCCACGCAGTAGTTTTTGCTGTTGCATGTATGGGCCGGCTCGAGCCGGGTTGGTACCACGACCTCACAGAATACCAGCGTGAAGTAGAAGCTCTGCTTCTGCGTTTCGTCTGGTGAGTGCAGGTGGCCGGAGGCCCAATTTCCCCCCCCCCCCCCCCCCATCAACATACTACCCCACGAGGGTACCAGTACCCCTGGAGAATCCCTCGCTGAGCATCCACGACCATGTTATTCCGATCCTGAGCGTGGGTGCACAGGCTGCCCCGCGTATTCTGGGGGGGGGGGGGGGGCAAAATTCCGCTCAAAAGCATAACTGCTAGGGGCAAATTGAGCAAGAACACCAAGGCGACCCCTGCCACGCTATCCGTGAATTTCTGCAACATCATGGGACTTCACTCTAACCTAAACGCCATCCACTACCATCTCGAGACGGCGAAGCCGGCCTTGCTCTTTCTGACCGAGACGCAGGTTTCCTCTCCGGCTGATATTTCGTATCTCTCCTAACCGGGGTACAAATTGGAGCATTCCTTTGTGCCTCGGGCTGGAGTTTGCGTGTATGTCAGAGAGGACATCTGTTCTCGACGCCTCGGCAGTCTTGAAGGTTCGGACCTGTCCATCCTTTGGCTACGCGTAGACAGCGACGACCATCCGCGCGTCTACGGGTGCCTCTATAGGTCCCATAGCGGTAATGCCGAAACAGACCGACTCATCGACCACGTCCAAATGGCAACAGATTCCTTGCTACAACAGGTCCCATCCGCAGAGATCGTGATCCTTGGCGATTTTAACGCCCACCATGCCGAATGACTCAGTTCACGTCTAACCGATCATGCGGGGAGATCTGTTTATGACTTTGCCTTGGCATATGGTCTGACACAACTGGTTACTTCGCCTACGCGGATTCCAGATGTGGAGGATCATACACTTTCCCTGTTGGACCTTCTGCTGACCTCTCATCCGGACGGATATCAGGTTTCCGTCGATGCCCCTCTCGGCTCTTCGGACCATTGTCTGATCCGAAGTGTGGTGCCACTCACGCTCCCTTCGCGGTTGCGTTCTGCAGGTTGCCGCCGTGTTTGGCATTACAGGTCGGCGGATTGGGACGGAATGCGGTCCTTCTTTGCATCCTACCCATGGGGGCGGGTTTCCTTCTCGCCGGATGATCCCAGCGCTGTTGCTGACTTTGTCACTGATGTGGTGCTACAGGGAATGGAACTATTGGTTCCATCATCTGTGGTACCCATCGGAGGCAGATCTCAGCCTTGGTTTGGTCGCTCCTGTAAGACTACATTACGCAGTAAGCAGGAGTGTTATCAAGCCTGGGCTGCGGCTTCGGCGACTCGGGATGTAAATACCAGCACACTTAAAAAGAAGTATAACTTCGCCTCCAGGTCCTTCAAAAGAGTTATTGCCAAGGCAAAGTCAGAGCACATAGGCAGAATTGGCGAGAAACTAGTTCGCCTTCCTTCGGGAACCCGTGCATTCTGGTCTCTCGCCAAGGCTGTCCAAGGGAATTTCTGTAAGCCATCACTACCATCTCTGCACAGGGAGGATGACTCACTGGCCCAAGACGCAAAAGACAAAGCCGACCTTTTAGGCTCCCTTTTTGCGTCCAACTCGACTCTTGATGACGGGGGGAAAACGCCGCCAACCATCCCGCGGTATGAGTGCTCCATGCCGGATGTGCTGTTCTCACAGCGCTCGGTTCGCAAAGCACTGCTCTCCCTGGACATCCAGAAGTCGAGTGGGCCTGACGGAATCCCCACAATTGTGCTGAGGACGTGTGCTCCGGAGTTGGCACCGGTCCTAACGCGTCTTTTCCGGTACTCCTACTCCCAAGGCGTAGTCCCGAATTCATGGAAGACAGCTTTTGTCCACCCAATCCCTAAAAAAGGCGACCGCTCAGACCCATCCAACTATAGGCCTATCGCGATCACCTCCTTGTTCTCAAAAATAATGGAATCCATTATTAACTGCCAGCTCATCCGGTACCTTGAGGATCACCAGCTGATTAGTGATCGCCAATACGGTTTTCGTCGGGGTCGATCAGCTGGTGATCTTCTGGTCTACCTGACCCATAGATGGGCGGAGGCAGTAGAGTCCAAGGGGGAGGCGTTGGCCGTTGGTCTGGACATTGCGAAGGCCTTCGATCGGGTTTGGCACAAAGCGCTTCTTTCGAAGCTGCTTTCCTATGGGCTTCCCGAGAAATTGTGCAATTGGATCACCAGCTTCCTTGCAGATCGGAACATCAAGGTCGTTGTAGACGGTGCATGCTCTGACTACAAGCCTATTAACGCTGGTGTTCCACAAGGCTGTGTGCTATCACCAACGCTGTTTCTTCTGCATATCAATGATATGTTGCTAACTGGTAACATTCATTGCTATGCGGATGACAGCACTGGTGATGCTCTATACACCGGCCGTGCCAATATTTCTCGGGAAAACGTCGCTGAGTACCGGAACAAACTTGTGTCTGAAGTCGAGTCTTTGCTGAACAAAGTCTCGGATTGGGGACGACTAAATCTAGTCCAGTTTAATCCTCAGAAGACACAAGTTTGCGCGTTTACCGCTAAAAAGAACCCCTTTGTCGTATCTCCTCAGTTTGCAGGCACTCACGTTTTTGCCTCAGCCAGTATCGGTATCCTCGGAGTCGACATATCGAGTGACGTGCAGTTTCGTGGTCACTTGGAAGGGAAGGCCAAATTGGCCTCTAAAAAGCTTGGCGTGCTCAGCAGAGCGGGACAGTATTTCATGCCGGCACACCGCCTGCAACTTTACAAGGCGCAAGTTCGGCCTCACATGGAATACTGTTCCCATCTCTGGGCAGGGGCTCCCCAGTGCCAGCTCCTTCCACTTGACCGCATCCAACGCAGAGCGGCTCGAATTGTCGACGACCGAGACCTTTCCGGTCGACTCGATTCATTGGCACTGCGAAGAGATGTTGCATCTCTTTGCATTTTCTTTCGCATCTACCATGGGGAGTGCTCTGAGGAATTGTTCGGATTAATCCCAGCCGCCAAATTTCACGAACGCACATCGCGGCAGAACTCCCGATACCATCCACACCATCTGGATGATTGGCGGTCCACCACTGTGCGATTTAGAAGATGTTTTCTTCCTCGCACGACCTCCTTGTGGAATCGATTACCATCAGCGATTTTTCCGGACCGATACGACTTAGGGACCTTCAAGAAAAGACCGTACTCCTTTTTAAAAGGCCAGCAACGCATCTGCGATTCCCTTGGTGTTGCAGTTGTTCATGAGCGGTGGTAGTCACTTACCATCAGGTGAGCCTGAGATGTATAGAACAAAGGAAACGACCGTTTAGTAAAATTTATAAGCACGACAGTAATAAACTAGCCTCGCTGGTTTTTTGGCGGGGCAAATAGACGTCTGATGCTTACTCAGCTTTCGTTGCGAGTGGTGAGCCTTGTCACGGGGATATCTATCCGACCGAGATGACTTAATGAAGTTTTCAATTTGTGTGATGTCGTTTGCAGTTTGTGATATTTTACATTTGCCTTTTTTATTTTTGCAATGTGTGATGTATTCATACAGTTGCTCTTTATATTGGCAATGTGTGTAGTGGCCTGCACCTCTGCATGCAGTTGCTTTTTCAATGCGTAGATTTTGCGCAGTTACCTCCCCTTTGGAATAAGTGGTGCGATCAGCCTCTCCACATGGTTGTCGTTTTTGCAGCGTGTGTATTGGTTTGCGAGTCACATAGTTGCCGTTTCATGAGAGGATGTGTGGTGAACTTTGGAAGCTCCTAATTCTATGATTTATAATACATTTATTTTCATTTCTTTTAATGTTTAATATGTATTTCATGCACCTAAAACGTTTTACACCTATATCAATTTTAAATTACTTTGGATGCCTATTTTGTGAGACCTGCGTTGGATGTACTTAAGTGAACGCTTGTGCATCTGATGTAATTGTTTCCATGTCTTTTGCTTTTACTGTTGTATACTTCAAATTTTACATTAAAACATCATAATCATTCATCATTACAGCCCTTCACAAGTCCACTGCTGAACATAGGCCTCCCCCAAAGAATGCCACAAAGCACGGTCCTGAGCCACCTGCATCCATCGACTTCCTGCAAATCTTACCAGGTCGTCACTCCATCTCGTGGGGGGACGCCCTACACTTCGCCTGCCGGTACGAGGCTGCCACTCGAGAACCTTTCTTCCCCATCGGTTGTCGGTTCTTCGAGCTATATGGCCGGCCCATTGCCACTTCAGCTTACTAATCCGTTGGGCTATGTCGGTCACTCTGGTTCTACTGCGGATATCCTCATTTCTGAGTTTATCACGCAGAGAAACTCCGAGCATAGCCCTCTCCATAGCTCGCTGAGCGACCTTGAGCTTCCTCATCCGGCCAGCAGTGGAGGACCACGTCTCAGTTCCGTATGTCATCACTGGCAACACGCACTGGGTGTACAGTCTCGTTTTCAAGTTTTGAGGTATACCTGACGAGAAGATGTGCCGTAATTTCCCGAACGCTGCCCAACCGAGTTGAATCCGTCGATTGACCTCTCGGTCGAAGTTGGACTTACCTAGTCGGACTATTTGTCCCAGGTAAACATACTCGTCAACAACTTCGAGCTTAGTGCTCCCAACAACTACCGGCATAGGTGTGACATGGACATTAAACATGATCTTTGTTTTGTCCATGTTCATCTTAAGACCTATCCGTTGGGAAACACTATTGAGGTCATTGAGCATAGTGCTTAGGTCCTCCAGCGATTCTGCCATAAGGACTATATCGTCGGCAAATCGAAGGTGAGTGATGTACTCGCCATTGATGTTGATACCGTATCCTTTCCAGTCCAGAAGCTTGAAAACATCTTCCAATGCAGCGGTGAAGAGTTTCGGGGATATGACGTCACCCTGTCTTACACCTCTCTGCAATTGGATAGGTTTCGTACTCTGGTTCTGTACTCGGATAGCCATCGTAGCCCTACTGTACAAGCACTTCAACACTTCGATATACCGACAGTCAACTTGGCATCGCTGAAGGGACTGCAGCACCGCCCAAATTTCGACGGAATCAAAGGCTTTCTCATAGTCCACATACGCCAGACATAGTGGCAAATTGTACTCCTCGGACTTCTGTACAATTTGCCGAAGGGTATGTATGTGGTCTATGGTGCTAAAGCCTTTTCGGAAACCGGCTTGTTCGGGAGGCTGGAAGTCGTCAAGTCTGCGCGCGAGACGATTCGTAATGACTCTCGAAAACAGCACGTAGACGCGGCTCAGAAGGGAAATCGGTCTGTAGTTCTTCAAGAGAGCGTTGTCGCCTTTCTTGAAGAACAAGACCACCGCACTTCTGCTCCACGCCTCCGGTGTAATGCCACCATGGAGGACGGAATTAAAGAGCTTCTGAAGGACTTCAAGTACCGGTTTTCCACCCGCTTTCAGAAGCTCCGCTGTAATTCCATCCTGGCCTGGGGCCTTGCCGTTTTTAAGGTGCTGGAGAGCCATTCTAATCTCGCTCAGACTGACGTCCGGGATATCATCGGAATAATGTCGGATAAGACTCGCTCTTGGATCGTTACTCACACTTGCGTGTGGCTCCAACGATGACGTGTACAGCTGCCCATAGAACCTCTCAATCTCACTCAAAATCTCAGGTGCCCCGGAAACGATGCTGCCACATTCGGTCTTCAGCTTTGACAGTTTGCTCTTTCTGGCAGACAGATCTCTGGCAAAGACTTTGGAGCCTTGGTTCCGCTCGATCGCTTCTTCAATACGAGCTGTATTGAAGTTGCGTAAGTCCCGCCGCATGCATTTGGAGATCTGTCTGTTCAGTTGCCTGTATGCTGTCAAATCTGTTGAAGAATGTAGCTTCATCTCCCGTCTAACAGCCATGAGATTAAGAGTGTGATCGGAGAGTTTTTGTGTTCTTCTGCGGCGGGTCTTGCAGAACTTAGCTCCGACCGCATGGACAGTTTCCACGAGCTTGTCATTCAAATCGTCCACTTCATTGCAGCATTAAAACAACCTTGAGTAAAATGCAATATGAAAAAGGTTTCAGGTACAAGTTAACGTTAAAGGAGATATATGAAATTGTGTGCTTGACTATCGTTTGTAACAGTTATACAAAAATATGTAGGTAATAAAACATTAAATTATAAGCATAAATGAATGAACGCAACGCCTGAACGTAGAGCCTATGACTTATTAAGACGATACTTTTTATATATGGCGTGTCTTCCGATTCCGATGTATCCATAAGAAAGGTAAATAGTCTTGAAATCAAAATGTATTATTATTATTTACATTTTACTCTTTACGTATATATATTCATAGTTAAAGTAAATTTAGTTTTAACAAAGTAATATAATATTTATTTGAGACATTTTATTCATATCATTGGTCCTATTTAATATTGATTGGCACCATAAAAAGATATAGATATTTTTATTTACTTCGAGTAGACTTGAATATTTCATAAATACAGTTCTATAATAATGAATACCACACATGGATTAAAACTAATGTTACGGGTTTTTTACTCATCTTGACTCCTCACCGAATGAAAGCACCGAAGCTCCGGGAAGTCTAAAGTATGTAAATATGTTTAGTATCGTCCCAACTATTATATACAACAAATCCTTGCAATAGAACACCGGATCCTACCAATGATGATTCGCGAGGCTATTGAAATTAAAAATATCCTAATTTTAATAGAGAAGATGGCTGAGTGCTACTATCTGTTAAGGACTCCATGATTAATAAAATTAAATTCAAACTACTACTGCATTTTAACTATTCTATTTTAACTATGACATTAGGTCAAACACCTCAGTTCTCCCACACCTCCCGTGACCATGGGTGTTGTAAATTGCCCAAACCATCGGGAATTTAAAAAGTTAAAATTAAACCCAATAAAATCCTTAAAATTACTTTTATTCCTTATAAATTTTATACACAGTGAACGTGAGGAACACTACACTCATGAACGGGAGTCGAAAATGTTTGCACTGTTGTGGCGGTGAAAGAAAATCCAAAACATCATATCGTCCCGTCGTAAGAGGCGACATAGGAAAAAAATAGTAGATGGGATGATCTGCATCATCTTCTTGAGAACAGATCAAAATAATAATAGCTGCGGTTGGCAAACCGCCACTATAGCAAATATCCAGCTACTTGAAAATTTATGGGGGAGACCTATGTTCATTTCAGTAGACTTTTGATAGGCTGACGATAATGAGTTCTACTCATCTTTGCAAGCCTTAATATTTACGGTAGAGTGAAAACATAAATTATCATACCCGAAAACACGAATGAAATAAAAACTGCATATATTGCCCCATGAAAAGTAAAAAAGCAGCTTACATACATGCTACTACTGGGCACAGGCTGTAGAGTTTTTGGCCAAAAAAGAGTTCGCTGCACTGATTCCAACGCGGGATGAACGTAAATGATTCAATTATTTACATCGTATATTCAGTAGCATTGTATTATTTCATTTTATAAATGTCTTGCCATTTTAATTTATTTAGAAGTAAGTAGGTGGCGCTAATATTACATG
This sequence comes from Parnassius mnemosyne, assembly GCA_963668995.1. NCBI lineage: Eukaryota > Metazoa > Arthropoda > Insecta > Lepidoptera > Papilionidae > Parnassius > Parnassius mnemosyne. The sequence goes on along the minus strand of CAVLGL010000104.1, from coordinate 38,958,571 downwards.
AAATAACGAAAGCCAAAACTATATCATCTAGTAATATCGCAATAGAAACGAACATTTATTTATTATATCAATAAGGGATAAAGTGATGTCAATTCTCTTAAAAGTTCTGTTTCTGTTAAAAATAATCTATCAGCGTCGCTAGCGATGAAAAACTATAATGATATCGTCATATGATCATATTATGAAATAGCAACGTTGTGTTTAGTTACTAATAACTTCAAAAGATTTGTATCCAAAATAATGGAATCCATTATTAACTGCCAGCTCATCCGGTACCTTGAGGATCACCAGCTGATTAGTGACCGCCAATACGGTTTTCGTCGGGGTCGATCAGCTGGTGATCTTCTGGTATACCTGACCAATAGATGAGCGGAGGCAGTAGAGTCCAAGGCGTTGGCCGTTAGTCTGGACATTGCGAAGGCCTTCGATCGGGTTTGGCACAAAGCGCTTCTTTTGAAGCTCCCTTCCTATGGGCTTCCCGAGAAATTGTGCAATTGGATCACCAGCTTCCTTGCAGATCGGAGCATCAAGGTCGTTGTAGACGGTGCATGTTCTGACTTCAAGCCTATTAACGCTGGTGTTCCACAAGGCTGTGTGCTATCACCAACGCTGTTTCTTCTGCATATCAATGATATGTTGCTAACTGGTAACATTCATTGCTATGCGGATGACAGCACTGGTGATGCTCTATACACCGGCTGTGCCAATATTTCTCGGGAAAACGTCGCCGAATACCGGAACAAACTTGTGTCTGAAGTCGAGTCTTTGCTGTACAAAGTCTCGGATTGGGGCCGACTAAATTTAGTCCAGTTCAATCCCCAGAAGACACAAGTTTGCGCGTTTACCGCTAAAAAGAACCCCTTTGTCGTATCTCCTCAGTTTGAAGATACTCTCCTTCTTGCCTCAGCCAGTATCGGTATCCTCGGAGACGACATATCGAGTGACGTGCAGTTTCGTGGTCACTTGGAAGACAAGGCCAAATTGGCCTCTAAAAAGCTTGGCGTGCTCAGCAGAGCGGGACAGTATTTCATGCCGGCACACCGCCTGCAACTTTACAAGGCGCAGGTTCAGCCTCACATGGAATACTGTTCCCATCTCTGGGCAGGGTCTCCCCAGTGCCAGCTCCTTCCACTTGACCGCATCCAGCGCAAAGCGGCTCGAATCGTCGACGACCGAGCCCTTTCCGATCGGCTCGATCTTTGGCACTGCGAAGAGATGTTGCATCCCTTTGCATTTTCTTTCGCATCTACCATGGGGAGTGCTCTGAGGAATTGTTCAGATTAATCCCAGCCGCCAAATTTCACGAACGCACATCGCGGCAGAACTCCCGATACCATCCACACCATCTGGATGATTGGCGGTCCACCACTGTGCGATTTAGAAGACGTTTTCTTCCTCGCACGACTTCCTTATGGAATCGATTACCATCAGCGATTCTTCCGGACCGATACGACTTAGGGACCTTCAAGAAAAGAGCGTACTCTTTTTAAAAGGCCGGCAACGCATCTGCAATTCCCTTCCTGGTGTTGCAGTTGTTCATGGGTGGCGGTAGTCACTTACCATCAGGTGAGCCGCATGCTCGTTTGCCCCCTATCCTATAAAAAAATTCATTCATTCATTCATTGATTTGGTCAAGCTATATCATGACACGGTCATCAAATAGTGTTAAATACACATTCATTTCAGTCATTTTTTCAGTATTTATTTGAAAAACACCCGTCATTTCGCCTATAACTAAGATACAACAGAAAATTAACATCTAAAGGAAATTAATATATTTAACCTTCCTTTTTTGAAGTTCCGTTATCAGATAAAAAGTAGCCTATAAGTTGCCCCGGGTTACTGACTACCTACATGCAAAATTTCATATAAATCGGTTTAGTAGTTTTTGCGTGAATCCGGAATACACAGACAGACAGATAGGCAGACAGAAAGACAGACAGACAGACAGACAAAAATTCTAAAAACCACTAATTTGGCTTCAGAACCCTTTATTTAGTTCCCTTGACTTGTTTTTTCAAGAATATATTAGAATTACAGACACGACTTTTCTACAGATTTGTTATATGTATAGATTTAACCGCAGCTAAGTAATGTAGAAGGAGATTGTGTATCTCTAGCAGCAAAAACCAGTCGCGGAAAGAGTTCCTTTAGGAACTTCACCGTACGTGGACCCCACGGCCGATAGTCTGTACAACATATAGTACAACTTACACAAAAACTACAACATCACGCTTATGTTTTCTTTCCTATGCAGCATATTATATTTAAAAAAAAAAAAAGAAAATGAAAAATTTAGACCACATTTTATTTTTATCTTATGAAAAAAAAAACAAAATGGAACAGTTCAAGTGCTAGTGGTCGCAGCTGCCCTGTCCCGGCCAGTGCCTTTCGACACATATTTGAGATTGGACGAACAATGTGTTTTCTAAAATTCTCCCAGCTTTAGTAGCCGTGGCTTGATCAGCCTTGGTGAACAAAGAGAAAACCCACTTAGCTGGCTCGAGATGTAAGGCCAGCCCGAGGTGGCCGCTCCGAGTGGACTTGGATAGCCCAAACCGGGTGCGCATTGGTGGACTGTGGCAGGAGGGATGTACCCTGCCCTTCCCGTTTTTTTTTTCATTTTTTTATTACTCAGTTCATACGATGTTATTTGTGTTACAGCACCATTGGTTTCGTTTATTATTTATTTCTTTATTGAATTTTTTCCTTTTCTTTTTTTTGTTATTTTATACTTACGATCTGTAGTATTTTACAGTGTAAATTTTTGTTACAGTATTGCACCGTTTTTCATCTTACATTGATTTTACATGAATGTTTTCTTACATTTATTTGCTTATTAAGAGCACGAAAATTTACAGCTTTACTACACTATTACTATTACTACTAATAGACTATTAATACTTATTGTTTTTACATCTACTTTATACTACAGTTATATCTATTAATTGTTTCTGCGAGATCTATCATCTGATCATTATTACATTATTTATGAATTATTTACTACATAAATCACATATGTTCTATGCACTACAATTTCATATTTTTTTTTAACAACTACTTATTTAATCTGTACTACTTAAAATTTATATCTGCTACTGTCATAACAGGTATTATAGGCTAGTATACTTTCGATCCATTTCTCTTGAGCGAATTTTTCAAACAATGTTCAGCAAAATCAAAAAAATGCAAGTAGCTGTCATTTTCGTAGATTGCCTTATAAAGTGTAGTTTCGTTGATTGGAAAGCCCATGCGGTATTTGCAGCTTAGTCTTTATACTGCATACTTTGGACAATTTAATAGCTATGTTCCATTGTTTGCGGTGTTAATTGGTCACAATCACAGTGTGGACTATGCACTACTTTGAATTTAGTTAAATATGATTTAAAGCATCCATGTCCGTTAAAAATTTAGCATCAGATTAATAATTTAATTATTTATCTTGATTTTCTTCATAGTTTTTTAGGCTTGCTTCACGGTAATAAAGAACTTCTTTGTCACTTATCCTGTTTATGCCGTGTATCTTTCTTGCCAATTGAGCAAAGATTTGTCCCTGATATCTTTCACATATCTTTCAGTACTCTTTAATATCTGTGTGGCAACATGCCGCCATGTTACCAAATGAATGTGCATAACGAATAAAAAGCAACGTCTGAAGTCTGCGTAGCAAAGAAAAAAATTAGTAACACATTGTCACAGTTTTAAAAAAAATAATAAACAGTTTTTTTACGCCGCCTTTTTGACAATTATTCGTAAAAGTGGATAGAAAACAAGAAGTGTTGATGAATAATTAGAACACGCGGATATTGAAGTTTACTAAGAAACAGATTCCGAGTTGCGACGACAGCGAATTGCAATTTATTAGATTCAAGGACAAGTGATGTTTCTCTTACCATAAATACACCCACTAGATGGCACAGGATGTTAATGATGTATTCCAGCATTAAAAATAATACAAATAGTTGACCTGTTGGGGAAGTGAATCCATGCCATCTGGATGTTTGGTGGTCAAGTACTGCGATATATCAGAAGTTTTCTTATAAGACAATTAGTAGAATCAGGCATTACTTTGCGGAAATCCATTATATTAAAGTTGATAAAAGTTACTGTGTGTACATCCGTTCGATAAAATAAAATGATGTGTCCTACCTAGTTTGAAGTGCCCTCCTGCTCTCCCTCAATTGCGTGCACTATCTCTGTCATCACTAATCCCAGCACCACTACTCTCAACACCACTACACTAGGAAAGACACACCACTGATGACAATACGACACATGTTTCGCCTCTACACACAGCCTCCACAGAGTAAATTCTGTACAAACGTTTTTACTTTGTGTTTGCTTTCACATTTATTCAATGAATGTATATTTATGTGCTTGTTTATTGTGTGCTACAAGTATAATACGGTTTAGGCCCAAAAATGGTCATTTGAGACGGCATCCAATCGCCTTCGACTTTGCGAATCGCCCAATGGTGTTAGGTGTCACGCGCGTCGCGGGGAGGGGTATCGGTATGCAGCTTCCCAGCGTTTGGCGCTCGTGGGCGAAAACAGTAGCTTGAAAGCGGCGGTGCGGTCAATTAGCGTATTTTGGTGACCGCTGCATATATTTCGCGCGACCAGGGTTTTGGGTTATGGTCTAGATTTTTAGTATTTGTGCGCGTTACTTCGCTACTGAATTGTGATTTCGTGAAGACAGCCTCGGTTTAGTTTGTCTAAGTTGTACGTTCGTGACGAGAGGCTTATTTTGAATTTGAATGATTAGAGTAATTTCGTTGCAATTGTACCGTCGCGTTAAGAGCCTTTTGTATGTTGACTCTGTAGTTAGTTTGCTTGTCAGCTAGGCTGATATTGAATTCTTATTGTGGCGTAGTATCTTATATCGTACGAAGGAATTTAGTTTGTTGTTTGGGAATGCTAAACTTTGTGACACTCGAGAAGAGACCGCGTTCGATCCCGTGTTTGTAAATTTGTGCTACGTGAATCCGGAACCTTGAATATTGAACTTTGAACTACTGTTCGTTACTTGTGTCAGGTATTACGTGTTTGATTCTACGATGTACGTTGAATTAGTTTAGTGAAGTTAGTTAAATGTACAATAAAGTTGATAGACTGAAATAGTGACATGAAGAAAGAAGTTGTCACTTGGTGACGCCTGCTGGAGTGATGCAGCATTGTGGGGCAGCATGGGACCAGGCCGCTGTCCTGTCACCTTAGCTGGGCCAGGTCACATAAATATACACACCACTAAACACCACTTTATATGCACCTACAACTACCTACGGTCTGACCGAGCCTTGGTTCGCTTTTAGCTTCGGACCCAGGTACGTACTATTTATTTACCTAGCCTTCTCCCTATTGTGTAGTATGATATGTCAATTGTCCATAAGGCCATTTGGACCCGAACCCTCGGCTGCCCGTCGAGTAGGCCACTATGGGCCCTAGCCAAGGCGACCTTTGCAGGGGCAGCTGGGGGCCGTAACAAATACTAAACTAACAGAGAAGTAATATCTTATATGGGTTAACGTTTATCTTGTAGTAAAAATGTTTATTTATTTATTTATTTATTCTTTATTGAATTCCTTAATCTAAAAGAATACAAAGGGCGGACTTAATTCCTTGTGGCATTCTCTACCAGTCAACCCATGGAGTGGTGAGAATTTGAAGTAGGTGTAGCAATATAGAATAAAAACAAAATAGAAATAATAATTAATTAAGTTATATATACATTTTACTAATATATACAATAAATCTTTATATATAAAAATTACGTGTCACTTTGTTTGTCCGCGATGAACTCCTAAACTAATGAACTGATTTCAATGAAATTTTGCACATTCTGTGCAGTTTGGTCCCACTTGAGAGATAGGATCGTTTTTATCCTGATAAGTGATACTCAATATTTTTTTATTACGAATTTAAGGATTTTTTATATGAAGGATCGTCGAAAAGGGCAGAACAACATCTGCCTGACCAGCTAGTGAACTATAAAAATATATCCTATTTATACATCAAAAATACAAATTTATACGGACATGCATAAGCATACATAAATTCATACCAACACACATACAAATAGTACATATAAATAACTATAAATATGAACGTCCAAAATATAAACGACATGGATGATTCGTGTAAGAAGCGTTGTCTTTAACAGATGATTACGCACCAACTTTTTAAAAGCAAACTTATTGAGAGCTTTTCTGATGTCGTCAGGCAAGGAGTTCCAAAGGCGTGCAGCCTGAACTGTAAAAGAGCTACCATAGAATTCGGTGAAGTGAACTGGAATACATATTTTGTTTTTACAAGAAGAACGTAGAACCCTATCATGAGATGAGGAGAGATAGTGAAATTTACTCTTAAGATAAGGCGAAAATGGGTCATTTAATATGGAAAAAAGAACAAGTAATATTCTGGAAATACGCCTCTGCCGGATTGTAAGCCAATTAAGCTTAGATCTATATTGCGAAATATGGTCATACTTACGAAGCCCGAAAATAAACCTTATACAGTTATTGAGAAGGCGTTCCAGCTTGTTTAGAAGATCCTGTGACAGATCCGGGTAACACACATCTGCATAATCAATTATGGGTAATATGAGTGATTGGACAAGCATGATGTTAGACTTTGTGGGGAAAAAATGTTTTAAACGATACAGAGTACGTAACGTAGCAGTGACTTTACGGCTGACTTCAGTAACCTGAGTTCTCCAATTCAGCGTGCTGTCAATATGTAGACCAAGATTATTTACAGACTTACTGAACGGTATTGTAATCCCATTTAGTAGATAGGGGATATGTCTACAAGATTAATCTTGGCTAGCATCCTTGAGCTACCCACCAGTATAGCTTGGCATTTTGAAGGATTGAAAAACACTCCATAACGAGTAGACCAACCCTTGATAGCTGATAAGTTGTTATTTAATATTTTAATCCCATTATGGATATCCCTTATTTCAGTTTGCACGTATAGCTGAAGGTCATCCGCATACAGCGACATATATACGAGCAATCGAAGATGGAGGTAACAAAGTTTATAAAAATAGAAAAAATTATAGGAGAAAGAATACTGCCTTGCGGTACACCAGCTTCCACATCAGCCCAAGCTAAGGTTATTTGCCCCACACTGCTGTCGACCGCGAAGATAAAATGCAAACCATTCCAATTCTGTAGGGCTAAAATTTAGATGAGACAGTATGGAAACAAGGATTTCTTGATCAACTATGTTGAAAGCATTTAAGAAATCAACTAGTAACAGTACTGTTAAGTTTTTCTTCAGTACCGTTTCTAATATCGTCTATGACGTTAATTAAAGGAGTACTGGTACTATGGCCAGGGTGAAACCCAGACTGATATATACTCAGTAGGTTATGTTTCGAAATGAATGTAGAAATTTGCCTGTACACACAGGATTCTAAAATTTTGGAAAGAAAGGGTAGAATGGATATAGGGCAAAAATTATTGGGAAGAATGGGAGAAAGAACTTTTGGAAGGGGTTTTATAAAAGCCCTTTTCCAAAGATTAGGGTACTGACCTGAACCAAGTGAAAAATTTATAACATGGGAAATTGCCGGAAGAAGGTGCTCTAGTATACTACCATTTGTCTACTAATCTCATCATAACCTACCGCCTTGGACTGAATTGCTAAAATAGACTGTTGTAAAATAGAATGTTTTTTTTAAATAGAAAAAGAGAGACGCTTGGGGCGTTTAAAATTATTTGGCTCTCAGAATTTGACATTTTGTGCACGGTATGAAAATAACTGTTATCTTCTATCGGTCTATACTTTATCCTACATTTTTTATCTACAAGGTTTTATGATTCTATAACTTATAATTTATGCGAGTATGCGATCAAGTCTGAAAACCAATCCATAAACAGATACTCCAAATTAACAGTATTCATTTATTTATTCTTTATTTCACCAAATATTTGTACAAAATGTGAGCTTTATGCCATATGGCATTCTCTACCAGCTAACCTTGGGTTGAACAGAGAGTGAGTTTGGTTAATAATATAATTCAGTTCAAATATATACATGCAACACATACAGTATACATACATACATAATACATAAACACTCACGCCTGTCACCCAGAGGGGTAGGCAGAGACTACGGACTTCCATTTGGCGCGATCCTGACACACCTCTCTCGCCTCTTTTACATCCATATATCTACGCATACACGCTCGTCGGTTAAGGGTACTCCTAATCTGGCCCATTTTTAATGTATCGCCGATTTGGTCGATAAACCTTCGTCTAGGGCGTCCCTTCCCGACCCTGCCGTTCACTTCCGCAACATAAATTTGCTTTGTCACTCTTTCCTCGTTCATTTTTTCTACATGACCAAACCACCGAAGCATTCCTTTCTTAATCCTTGTCACAACGTCATCTTGCAAACCACACTTTTCTCTTATCACACTATTTCTCACCCTGTCATTCAGATTCAGCCCTAGCATACTCCTTAAGGAACGAACTATAAACATACAAAGTATGTTGACTCAACTTTGTAAGCTACTGATATGCTCATATAGTTTACTTTTAAAAACATTTTTGGCAGGTATTGTTCGCAGGTCAACAGAAAATTTGTTCCAAGGGGGTAATGGAAGTAACTGTTAAAGAATTTGACATAGACCCAGAATGGTGGAAAAGAGTAGACAGGAATAAAGATATGTTAAGTTGTGACACCAATCGACGACTACCAATGACGATAGCCTGGCATTTATTGGGATTTACCGTTATACCAAAGCGCTGTTACTAGTGTGATATGCGTTGTAAGTCACGATTAGTAGCTGCGATAGCAAAATCAATTTCAGCCAAGGACGCTTGTGAGTACAACTGGAGATCGTCAGCATACAGGTGGTGAGAACATTAAAGGTGGGTAGTTAGAAGATTGATAAACACCGAAAACAAGAGATGAGAAAGAATGCCGCCTTGCGGTACATCTAGAGACAGATCGCACCAGTCGGAAAAATCCTGACCAGACCGAACAGCCTGCTGGCAACCGCGCAGATAAAAGGAAAACCAGTTCAGTGCTGACGAGGAGAAATTTAGTCGTAAAAATAATTCAAGGAGTAAGTCGTGATCGACACAATTGAATGCGATTGAAAAGTCAATAAGGACAAGAACAGTCTGAGATGACCTCTCCGTGCCATCGATAAAGTCTTCTGTAACTTGAAAAAATGCTGTGGTTGTACTGTGTCCCGGGCGAAAACCAGACTGATATGTACTAAGGAAATTGCATTTTGAAATGATAGAGGTGACTTGTTTTTGTACCAATTTGAATCATTGGTACAAAAACAAGATAAAAGGAAAACCAATTCAGTGCTGACGAGGAGAAATTTAGTCGTAAAAGTAATTCAAGGAGTAAGTCGTGATCGACACAATTGAATGCGTTTGAAAAGTCAATAAGGACAAGTACAGTCAAAGATGACCTCTCCATGCCATAGATAAAGTTTTCTGTAACTTGAAGTACTCGTAATACTGTGGTTGTACTGTGTTCCGGGAGGAAACCAGTGTACTAAAGAAAATGCATTTTGAAATGATAGAGGTGACTTGTTTTTGTACCAATAATTCAAGTGCTTTGAAAAGAAAACGCGGTATAGAAATAGGTCTAAAATGGGAAGGAAGCGATGGATTTGGTACATTAGCAAGTGGCAAAACAAAAGCTGTTAGCCATAACTTGGGGAAAAAACCAGTAGAAAGTGAAAAATTGATGATGTGAGTGAGAACTGGAGTAATGATATCGAGTATGAGAAGTATCATAGATCTACTCACCTCATCATAGCCAGTTGCGGAAGATTTTATTAAAAGTGTGGACTTTTTTTTTATGGGAGAGGGGGCAAACGAGCATGCGGCTCTGATATGTATTGCGATAGTAATAAACTAGCCTCGCTACTAAACGGTCGTTTCCTTTGTTCTATACATCTCACTGGCGACGAGTTTTGTACATACCTACGCGTAAAAAAAAATATGTCGTATTTAGGTAATTTGCCTGTTTTCGATCACAAAACAAGTGAATGGTCAATATTTTATGGGAAATTAACACAGTTCCTAAGGATAAATAATGTGACAAAAGAAGAAATTAAGAGTGGTATCCTGCTTACTCATCTCACCGATGAAACCTACCGCTTAGTACGTAACTTAGCGTACCCTAACACGGTGGAATCGTTAACTTACAACGAGCTAGTTCAAATACTCAACAGCCATTTCAAACCAAAGCAGTGCTCCTTCGTAGATAAGGCCAACTTTTTCGGAGCGACTAGAAGTCCAGGAGAATCACTGGGAGACTGGGCGGCGCGATTAAGAGGACTAGCAAGCCATTGCGAATTCGGCGACGCCCTGGAAACGAATCTGAGAGATCGTTTTGTCCTAGGCCTGGGCTCTGGCCCGGAACGTGACAAGCTGTTCGAGCAGAACCCGACAACACTTACGCTAACTAAGGCGATTGAAATAGGGGAACAAGCTGCTTGCGCAAGAGAGGTAAAGGTGATGCTGAATACGAGCGATTTTGGGGTCATCAAGGAAGAACCTGTGTATCGTGCAAAATTTCACCAGTTCGCTCGGGGAAGCGGAGGTGACGGCAGTGGCAATGACAGTGTCGGCGCTAGGACATCGCGACGCGAAACTGGCTCCTGTTCAGTTTGTGGTATGAAAAATCATTACAGTGATAAATGCCGGTACAAAAGCTATAAGTGTCAAAAGTGCGGTATAAAAGGGCATTTAAAGAAAGTTTGTGCTAAAAATAAAAATAACTCGTGTGCTTATCACATTCAATCAGAACAGGAATGCGGCGCTAATGAGGCCAAGGACACAGGTTGCGTAGAATGCCAGAACTTTAACTTAAGGTACGTTGATGATAAACCAATTGAAATAAATTTAATTTTGGGCAATCACAACTTAACAATGGAACTAGATTCAGGCTCGAGCAGCTGTGTACTTTCTGAAAAACTGTATGCTGAAAAGTTTTCCGATTATCATTTGAATAACAGCAATATAAAAATGTGTCTGTATAATGGGCATAAAATCTCTCCACTTGGATATTTCTGGGTTGAAGCTTGTTATAATAAAGTTAAACACAAAATAAAAATTTATGTTGTTAAAAATGGGGGTCCTCCCCTGCTGGGTAGAGATTTTATGTCCGCGTTTAATTTAATTATAACAACTAACATAATGTCTATGTGTATTGATAAGAATGTAAACAATGTATTGCAAAAGTTCCCTAACTTGTGGCAGGATGAGTTAGGTTCGTTCAATAAATTTAAAGTATGTTTACGTTTAAAGGAAAATGCAAAACCTAAGTTTTTCAAGCCACGAACCGTACCCTTTGCCCTTAGGGATAAAGTCGAAGAAGAGTTTAACCGTTTAGTGACCTTAGGTATTTTAGTTCCAATTGACCAATCAGAGTATGCCACGCCTATTGTACCTGTTTTGAAGGAAAACAATAAAATAAAAATAGCAGGAGATTTCTCGGTCACGCTGAATAAAGATCTTTTGATTGAAAGATACCCCCTACCTCGAATCGAAGAGGTATTTGCTAAAATTGGGGGTGGCGAACGATACAGTAAAATTGATCTTAAGAATGCTTATAATCAATTTGTTTTAGATGAGCCATCACAATTACTTACAACAATAAATACCCATAAAGGGTTATTTAAATATACAAGATTAGTGTATGGCTTATCTAATGCACCTGCAATCTTTCAAAAGGCTATGGAGACACTTCTCTCTGGCATAGATGGAGTCAGCGTATGGCTCGATGATATATGTATAACTGGCCCCAATAGTGATTCCCACATTAAAAGATTAGAAGAAGTATTAAGTCGGTTAAGTGACGCCGGGTTGCGACTACAGAGAGACAAGTGTGATTTCTTTAAGGATAGTGTAAAATATTTAGGCTATGTCATAGATAAAAACGGCTTAAAGACTGACTCGGAAAAAGTTCACGCTATCATTAATGCGCCCGAGCCGACTAACGTAACCGAAGTTAAGAGATTTTTAGGCATGGTCAATTATTATAGGAATTTTATACCAAATGCTTCTTCACTACTCCATCCTCTTCACGAGCTATTGCGTCGCGATACGCCATGGGAGTGGGGCGAGCATCAGAGGCGTAGCATGGCGGCAGTGCGCCGCGAGCTGGCGTCCGAACGCGTGCTAGCGCACTTCGAGCCCACAGCACAACTCGTACTGTGCGTGGACGCCGGACCCGGGGGCCTAGGCGCCGTTCTATCACAACGATCGGACGACGGTCACGAACGCCCCCTCGCATTTGCGTCTCGTTCACTCACCACCAGTGAACGTAACTACAGCCAAATTCAGAAAGAGGCAACTGCCATTATATTCGGGGTGAAGAAATTTCATCAATTTTTGTATGGTAGAAGCGAGCCGTTTATTCTTAAAACCGACCATAGGCCTCTAGTTTCTATTTTCGATACTAAAACAGGCATACCGATTACAACAGCGCTGAGATTACAGCGATATGCTATAATATTATCGGCCTATAATTACACTGTCCAGTATGTGTCGAGCGATAAAAACGTAGTTGCAGATTATTTTTCTCGCTCACCCTTAACGTGTAGAAATGCATCGGATTGCCACGATAACGATTTAGACTCTTACTACGTAGTTAAGTTTATGAATGAGACGTCACCGGCGACGACAATCCGCGATATTGCACAAGTGACACAACAAGATACGGTTCTTAAAACAGTCATTAGGTACATGAATCACGGTTGGCCACGTAAAATAAGCTGTCGAACAATACTTCCTTATTTTCAATGTAAGTCCGACTTACAGTTCGAACAAGGGTGCTTATTTAGGGGACATAGAATAGTAATTCCGTCAAAGTTTAGGGAACACATGCTAAAAGAACTACACGATACACATCTAGGAATAATAAAAACAAAAAGTAACGCACGAAGTAGGATGTGGTGGCCGGGTATCGACCGCGACATTGAACGTTGGATCGGGTCCTGCAAAACATGCGTGAGCTTACGCTGCGCCCCGCCGCGCGATCCGCCGGCGCCGTGGCCCGCCGCCGCCGGCGCATGGCAGCGCGTACATATCGACTACATGACCGTGGGGCAAAGGGTATACCTCGTGGTAGTTGATTCGTTGAGTAAATGGCTGGAATGTATATTCATGAACAGTGGAACGTCGTCACAATCGCTTATTACAAAATTAAAAAATATTTTCTCTACTTTCGGTATACCTAATGTTTTAGTTTCTGATAACGATGTTAAAATAAACTCTAATGAATTTAAGACCTTCTGCTCTAACAATGGTATTAAGTACTTAACTTCCCCCATATATCATCCACCAAGTAATGGACAAGCGGAGAATTCGGTTAGGACTTGTAAAAAAATGCTAAAATGTATTTTAAAAGATAACCTACCACAGCACCAAATTAATGAAGTATTATTGGGATATTTATTTAACTACAGGAACACGGTACACTGTACAACCGGCGAAACGCCGGCTAAATTAATGTTTGGTAGAAATCTACGATCTCGTCTCGACCTAATTATACCCATAGAAAAAACACAATTAAATATGCCTTTAGTAACCAGTAGGAGATTTTTTGAAATAGGTGATACTGTTTGGGCTCGGTGGTACAGTGCCCGGAAAGAAACTTGGGAGTTAGGTACAATTAAAGAGAAGGTCGGTAGTAAAATGTACAAAATATTTATTATAAAATTTGAAGCAACATGCATTAGACATATAGATCAGCTGTTAAAATTTACGGGCAACGATAATTCATTAAAAATTAATAACACTGATAATGTTGAGAGTCGCAATTTTCAGTCGTTACCCTTGTCACCGTCTATGCCCGTGAATGCTCCTTTATCCGAACCTTCTGTAGGCAATCCTCGGTCATCGACCATAGTAGAGCAACCCGTTAATACTGACGCAATAGACGATGTTAATGGGGAAGAATGGGGCGATTATTCGGCACAGGACAGCGTGAGAGATTCAACAGAGATTCCGGAAGCGTCAGATTCGCCTGAAGCTTCCGAAAACGGAGTCGAACAGCCTCAGAGCGATTCTGTCCGCTCCAATGACGTACCACCAGCGCAGGCACCGACACCCGCTCGTCAACTGCGCCCCCGGAAGGGGATAGATTATTAGAAGTATTTTAAATGATTCATTGTGTTATTAAATCTAGTTGTTGTTGTGGTGTGGTGTGGTATAATTTAATTTATTAAATGTTGTACATCTGTTAAGTCATAAGTATCTTAAATATTGTTTTATTTAAAACTTTATGTATTATATATTTAATAGAAATTTAAGTATTAACTGATCACTGTAAATCTACTTTGTTAACAGGTATCAAAATTAAGTGTAGAGGAATGATATGTATTGCGGGTGCGCAGCACGACAGTAATAAACTAGCCTCGCTGGTTTTTTGGCGGGGCAAATAGACGTCTGATGCTTACTCAGCTTTCGTTGCGAGTGGTGAGCCTTGTCACGGGGATATCTATCCGACCGAGATGACTTAATGAAGTTTTCAATTTGTGTGATGTCGTTTGCAGTTTGTGATATTTTACATTTGCCTTTTTTATTTTTGCAATGTGTGATGTATTCATACAGTTGCTCTTTATATTGGCAATGTGTGTAGTGGCCTGCACCTCTGCATGCAGTTGCTTTTTCAATGCGTAGATTTTGCGCAGTTACCTCCCCTTTGGAATAAGTGGTGCGATCAGCCTCTCCACATGGTTGTCGTTTTTGCAGCGTGTGTATTGGTTTGCGAGTCACATAGTTGCCGTTTCATGAGAGGATGTGTGGTGAACTTTGGAAGCTCCTAATTCTATGATTTATAATACATTTATTTTCATTTCTTTTAATGTTTAATATGTATTTCATGCACCTACTTTAAAATTTACATTCATTGCTATGCGGATGACAGCACTGGTGATGCTCTATACACCGGCCGTGCCAATATTTCTCGGGAAAACGTCGCTGAGTACCGGAACAAACTTGTGTCTGAAGTCGAGTCTTTGCTGAACAAAGTCTCGGATTGGGGACGACTAAATCTAGTCCAGTTTAATCCTCAGAAGACACAAGTTTGCGCGTTTACCGCTAAAAAGAACCCCTTTGTCGTATCTCCTCAGTTTGCAGGCACTCACGTTTTTGCCTCAGCCAGTATCGGTATCCTCGGAGTCGACATATCGAGTGACGTGCAGTTTCGTGGTCACTTGGAAGGGAAGGCCAAATTGGCCTCTAAAAAGCTTGGCGTGCTCAGCAGAGCGGGACAGTATTTCATGCCGGCACACCGCCTGCAACTTTACAAGGCGCAAGTTCGGCCTCACATGGAATACTGTTCCCATCTCTGGGCAGGGGCTCCCCAGTGCCAGCTCCTTCCACTTGACCGCATCCAACGCAGAGCGGCTCGAATTGTCGACGACCGAGACCTTTCCGGTCGACTCGATTCATTGGCACTGCGAAGAGATGTTGCATCTCTTTGCATTTTCTTTCGCATCTACCATGGGGAGTGCTCTGAGGAATTGTTCGGATTAATCCCAGCCGCCAAATTTCACGAACGCACATCGCGGCAGAACTCCCGATACCATCCACACCATCTGGATGATTGGCGGTCCACCACTGTGCGATTTAGAAGATGTTTTCTTCCTCGCACGACCTCCTTGTGGAATCGATTACCATCAGCGATTTTTCCGGACCGATACGACTTAGGGACCTTCAAGAAAAGACCGTACTCCTTTTTAAAAGGCCAGCAACGCATCTGCGATTCCCTTGGTGTTGCAGTTGTTCATGAGCGGTGGTAGTCACTTACCATCAGGTGAGCCTGAGATGTATAGAACAAAGGAAACGACCGTTTAGTAAAATTTATAAGCACGACAGTAATAAACTAGCCTCGCTGGTTTTTTGGCGGGGCAAATAGACGTCTGATGCTTACTCAGCTTTCGTTGCGAGTGGTGAGCCTTGTCACGGGGATATCTATCCGACCGAGATGACTTAATGAAGTTTTCAATTTGTGTGATGTCGTTTGCAGTTTGTGATATTTTACATTTGCCTTTTTTATTTTTGCAATGTGTGATGTATTCATACAGTTGCTCTTTATATTGGCAATGTGTGTAGTGGCCTGCACCTCTGCATGCAGTTGCTTTTTCAATGCGTAGATTTTGCGCAGTTACCTCCCCTTTGGAATAATTGTTAAACTCGCAAGTGATGTTTAGCAATTCCATAAGATGGGAGCGACTGGAGGCGAATAACTTGAGATCATCCACATAGAAAAGGTAAGTCACTTTTGTCCCTCTCTTCCGAAGTAAGAAGTTGTTCTTGTTTTATGAATACCCATAATTCCTGGAATATTTGAGATTCAAAATTCCTTCCTTGATCGCTGAGAATCTCTAAAGGTACTCCAAAACGACAGAAGACTTCATGAACTAGTTTATCTGCAACTGTTGAAGCTTCTTGATTTGCAACGGCAAAGACTTCTGGCCACTTAATGAAGTAATCCATCACAACCATGAAATACTTCTTACCATTTTCACTTTCCGGAAACGGCCCCGCAACGTCAAGTGCTATCCTCTCCCATGGTGTACCAATATTTTACAATTTCAATGCATCTCTACTACGAGTCCGAGGTTCCTTTACAGCCGCATAACTTGTACATTTGCGACACCAGTCCTCGAAATCGTCACGACAGTGGACCCAGCAAATCTGTTCTAGAATCTTCAGTAAAGTTCGTCCCGAAGCCCTCCAATAAGGTACTCAGACAATCGCCCTGGAAGATACCTCTATTATTCTTATGCTTATTGTTATTTGTCATATTGCACGATGCTTTTCACTTTTGAATATTTAATACTACCTACCCATATGAGTATGGTATTTTTTAATGTGCAATCAATTTTAAAGTATTAATTTTGCTTCTATTGACAATGTCGTAATGAATATTTATACACCACACTGTGGTAGAATACACGATACCTAATGTAAATTTTACGAACACCTAACTTACTGTATTCACAAATAAATAAATGAATTTGAATTTGAATTCGAAAATGACCGCGCCAGGCTCTACTGGGACTGGGCCATCATTAGAGACAGGACCATTCTTGCGAACAAGCCTGATATTGTGATGATGAACCGGGCACAGTCAAGGATATTTTTGGTCGACATTACCATTCCGTATGACGAGAACCTCGTGAAAGCCGAAACAGTTAAGCGAACAAAATATCTGGACCTGGTTCACGAGGTGACCGATATGTGGGGTGGACCGAAGTTATAAATATAGCTTCTCGGATCATCTGAGGTGACTGGGACTCCGTGACGGACTGATCCAAGCTCAAATGCAAAAGGCGGTGCTCCTCGATACCGCCCGCATCGTCCGCCGGTTTATTTTCCTTTCCCTCTAAACCTCGGCCGTTTGGTCTCCCCTGCCGAGGGATTCCATCTGGTTGTTTTTTTTTTATTTATTTACGTATTAATCATTTATGTTAGTATATTAAATATATATAGGTATTTATGTTTATTTACTATTTCCTTTAATATATTTACTCAGCCCAACCAAATGACAATACTATATAAATACCCCAAATAATAATAATAATCGAGCAATGTATGGGGCAGTATAGTACGATCTTTTGTCATCTGGGTGAGCAGATGATGGCTGCGGATGACCGCATAAGAATAATAGAGGTATCTTCCAGGGCGATTGTCTGAGTACCTTATTGGAGGGCTTCGGGACGAACTTTACTGAAGATTCTAGAACAGATTTGCTGGGTCCACTGTCGTGACGATTTCGAGGACTGGTGTCGCAAATGTACAAGTTATGCGGCTGTAAAGGAACCTCGGACTCGTAGTAGAGATGCATTGAAATTGTAAAATATTGGTACACCATGGGAGAGGATAGCACTTGACGTTGCGGGGCCGTTTCCGGAAAGTGAAAATGGTAAGAAGTATTTCATGGTTGTGATGGATTACTTCATTAAGTGGCCAGAAGTCTTTGCCGTTGCAAATCAAGAAGCTTCAACAGTTGCAGATAAACTAGTTCATGAAGTCTTCTGTCGTTTTGGAGTACCTTTAGAGATTCTCAGCGATCAAGGAAGGAATTTTGAATCTCAAATATTCCAGGAATTATGGGTATTCATAAAACAAGAACAACTTCTTACTTCGGAAGAGAGGGACAAAAGTGACTTACCTTTTCTATGTGGATGATCTCAAGTTATTCGCCTCCAGTCGCTCCCATCTTATGGAATTGCTAAACATCACTTGCGAGTTTAACAATTATATTAGAGTGGAGCTGGGGATGGATAAGTGTGCGGTTCTCCATGTTGAAAAGGGTAGAGGTGCTAACTCAGAGGGCATAGACTTGTTTATGTCCATCAACGTAAGGACCCTTTTCGAGGTTGAAACATACCTGGTTATGTCACAGAACATAGATATCAATGAAGTGGATATGAAACAATTAGTTTGCGGTCTGTTTTTTGCACGCTTGACAAAAGTGCTTAACAGCCTCTTATCGGGCATGAATAATTCAGGCACATATAACTGTTGAATTATGCCCGTTCTTATATATACCTTTGGCGTACTCAGGTGGACTCAGACAAAACCTAACGACTGGATCATGACCCGTGATCGCCAGTAATGAGACTGTACTTGCCACGGAAACATGGTGGGCGCGGCTTTTTAAACGTTCTCATCATGCATAATCGCAAAGTGTGCAGTTTCAGTAATTACTTCCTGGTGAGATCGGATGATTCATTCTACACGGACGTCATTTTGTGTGATAAAGGGCTTACCCTTCTACCCTTAGCCAACGAGCAATGGCAAGACCCGGCAGTATAAAGCATTTCCAACCGGGAGACCGTATGGTAGGAGAAGGAGATCCACGGGAGGATCTACAAGGCTCTACATGTGCCTTTTGTAAATACATTTTCCTTTCTCCATCCCCTAAATCTCTCTTTTTTTCTCTTTGTCTAGAGCAAAAAGTTATAAATGAGAAAAAATTTAAAGCATACATACTAAAGTTATACTACTTATATCATCATCATCATCATTATAGCCCATCACAAGTCCACTGCTGAACATAGGCCTCCTCCAAGGAATTGGGGGGTATATTGCCATAGTTGCCACGCTTGATGAGCGGGTTGGCAACCGCAGTTTTTTTATTGTTATTTTAGAAGATGCTGCTGCCCATCCTCTACCTCAGTTTCCCTCTGTCGCCTCTTACGACACCCACGGGAAGTTATGGGGTAGTAGGTATTCTTACCCGCCACTACATTTACTACTTGTATATACAACATGTAACATAATTAACGCACATCCTGAAAGTAGTTTGTTCAGAATCGTTTACTAAATCGATTTCTATCATTTTTAATATAGGTCATTTTTTATCCCAAAAATTATTAAAACTATGTAAATTATAGTCACAGTAAACCTGTACAGTCAAAACAAACTGAAATGGACCGTAATTCAAGGCAATAAGACTTTTGAATGTGCAGTTTTATTTGTATTATTACAAATTCCGTAATTAAATACAAAATAAAGAAAAATGAACATTATTTCAAGCGCAATAGCATGATGGGCATTTGGGGGTCATTGTAGAAGCGTGCTCGTCGCGACCCCTGCCAGCCCTTTTCAGGGCTGCAATTCTACTCAGCTGCGCACCCATGTCAACGAGGGTTAGGGCGTCCCCCCAAAGCGACGCACACCAGCTCGTCCCCGTTGGTGTGGAATGCAGCGCGCAAAGCGGCGATGGGGACCGCCACCCGTCACGCACAGCCCGACACGGCGGAAGGTGGAGAACGGAGTGCAGAGTTGGCACGTGGAATGTTAGAGGAGGCATGAGAGATAAGACGAATGAGTTGATCGAAATAATGAAAGAAAGAGAATTAGATGTCGTGTGTATGTCGGAGACCAAACGGAAGGGCAGTGGTACTGAAGAGCTCCCTGGCAGGGCGTTAGCTCTATGGTCCGGAGTCCCGGAGAGCGAGAACGCCTGCCAGGGAGTGGGGGTGCTGCTGTCTTCTCGGTTGGTCGATGTTATGACTGAATATAAGTTTGTGAACTCAAGACTTCTCTGGGTTCGCTTTAAATTGGGACTGACGAAGTTATTCCTTTTGGCTGTTTATGCGCCGGTGGCTTCATCGTCCAGGGCTGAGCTGGAGGAGTTTTGGGAGAATGTAAGAGAAGTTCTAGATTTGGCTAGGGGAAACGAAAGGATTGTTGTATGTGGTGATTTGAATGGATGGGTTGGTACCGCTCGACCAGGGTACGAGTCGGTACTTGGAAAGTTTGGCGATAAAAGGGTTAATGATGCTGGCAAGCTTATACTGGCGGTATGCAAGGAAAAGGGTCTTCTTGTGACAAACACTATGTTTAATCACAAGAAAATCCATATGTATACTAGAGAAAGAAAGAATGAGAGAAGTATGATCGATTTGTTCCTGGTGGATGACCGACTGCGAAAACAGGTTATGGATACGCGAGTGTTCAGGGGTGCTGACCTGGGAACGGATCACTATCTAGTGATTACTAGATTTAGGGGTCTGTTCGCGGGTTGGCGCTACCGGACGACAGTGACAGAACCACAGTCGGTCTGTCGCATCCGAAGCTGGAAGCTTCAGGAAGCGGATACTAGGGACAAATATCATGCGAGGGTAGCCGAAAAGCTTGACACCATCGATGGCAGAAACGAATGTGTAGAAAGAACATGGCAGAACCTTAGGGATGGAATGGTAAGTGCAGCGGAAGAAGTGTGTGGAACAATAAAAAGAGGCAGTAGTAAAAGAAGAGATGCATGGTGGAATGATGAAGTGAAAGAAGCTGTAAAGAAGAAGAAGAAAGCATGGTTAGACTACTTGGCCTCTAGTAATGATAAGGATATGAGAGAGAAGATGAAAGAAAGATATAAGCTGCAGAAAGTTCACACGAAAGCATTGATTGAGGAAGTGCGTGAAAGGTGTAGAATGGAAGCGGATGAAAGGTTGTCGCACAACTTTAAGGAGAACTCCAAACTCTTCTGGAAAGAGGTTGGAAGGACCCGAAGTGGTGCGACGGCCTTAAGAATGAACAAAGTGCTTTCGAGAACTAATGACGTCCTCTCAGAAAAATCGGACGTCATGCAGCGATGGAGCGAATTTTATAGAGAAATGTATGCGTGTGATGATCTTAGTGAGGGATCCGGGGATGACGCCGTGACTGGCACGCCAGACCCGGACCTCGATGACACTGAGGTCATCAGTATGAAAGAGATTGAACGTGCGATTCGAAGTTTGAAATGTGGTAAGGCTGCGGGACTAGACAGAGTTACTGCTGAAATGGTCAAGTATGGTGGGCCTCGCGTCTGGGACAGCTTTCATCTGCTGTGCAATTTGTGCTGGCGGACGGGGGATGTCCCGGATGATTGGCGATCCGCAGTCATTGTGCCTTTATATAAAGGTAAAGGTTCACATTTTGACTGCGGGTGCTATCGGGCGATCAGCTTGACCAGTTTAGCAAGTAAAGTTTACTCGAAGGTTTTGACACGTAGGATGCAAGAGAAATCGGAAAGATTTCTATGGGAGGCACAATGCGGATTTAGACCTGGAAGAGGATGCACGGATCAAATGTTTTCTCTCCGTATGATCACGGAAAAGCTTCTGGCTGTTAACCAGAAGATTTTCTGTGCTTTTGTGGATCTTGAGAAAGCATTTGATAAGGTTGTAAGGAAGAAAATGTGGGAACTGTTGCCGGGGTATGGTGTGGATGGCCGATTGCTAAGAGCTGTGCAGTCTCTTTACTGTGACTGTAAAGCCTGTGTGCGGGTAGGGCATGACCTGTCACCCATGTTTAGCGTCCAAACGGGCGTAAAACAGGGTGGTGTCATGTCTTCCTGGCTGTTCATACTGTATCTCGACAGCTGTTTACAAAAGCTGAAAGATAGCTGTTTGGGTGTGAAATTGGGTGACATAAAAGTAAATTGTCTGCTGTATGCTGATGATGCAGTGCTTATTGCACCATCAGAGGCAGAACTACAGGCATTAGTCACGTGTATGAAAGAGGAATGTGAAATTAAAGGTCTCCGTTTGAATGCTAATAAAACTAAGGTTCTGGTATTTGAAAGGGACGAAGAGAGAACGAAGTGTGAAATATGGGTAAATCAGGAATGTCTAGAACAGGTAAATGAAATTGTATACTTGGGGAGTGCTTTTAGCCGGGATGGAAGATGTGATTTAGATGTGGACAGGCGTGTCGCTGCCGGGAACAAAGTCAATGGTGCCCTGACTGCGTTAGTCAAAAGGCAAGGCGTAGCGAAGAGTGCACGCCTTGCAATACATAACGCAGTGTTGGTACCGACTTTGTTATATGGCAGCGAAACCTGGGTATGCCAGAAGAAGCATAAAAGTAAGTTGAATGCAGTGGAGATGCGATCTCTTCGTAAAATGTGCGGCGTTACCATGGCCGACCGAAAGCGAAACGAAGAGATTCGCAATATGGCAGGTTTGAAAGATGACCTTATCACAAAAATTGATAAGGGCGTGCTTCGGTGGTTTGGGCACGTTGAGCGAATGAGTGAAGACCGAATGGTGAAGAAAATATATAGCGCGAAAGTTAATATTAAAAGGTGTCGAGGTAGACCGAGACTAACTTTCGAAGACCATGTGAGCAAATTGCTCGAAGAGGCCTACCCTCTTCAAGAGTACTCGGATACCTAGAAGTGCATGTATGAAGAAGATAATGAATCTGAAAGAAGCGAAAGAGATATGTAAGGATCGTGACACTTGGCGATCTGTTCTCTCTGGCTACCCCGTCAGGGATTGTGCGTGAAGATAAGTAAGTAAGTAAGTAAGCAATAGCATGATACCGGCGCTGGCGCTTCGCACTAGCGCGGCGGGAGTTTCGATAGGTCACGGCTGTCCAGTGACCTCCCAAATCAGCGGATTACTTTATTTTAGTAATACAAGTGCCGAGGATATAAAAATCGGATAGTGAACGCTTTTGGAATAGTGAAAAATGACACCAAAGTGCTTTCTAAATTAAAATATCAATTAAGAAAACTACCAATAAAATGTATTGGACAAGGTGGTGGTCATTTTGAAAGTGTATCAAAAATACAGCGTTGTATGAGTAGACTATTAGTGCTCGGAGTTCATTCAGACATCAGTTAATGTTCATAGGTAAGTATTTTTTAACGTAAACAATCGCGCGTCGTGCGTTCATGGATTTGTACCACAACATTCTTCCGGAATTAGTATAACTAATTCAATAAATAATCAATGCACAAACATTTTTAACTAAAAAGTCAGTGTATGTATTATGATTATAACATACTAATTGGGGTGTCTGGGGATGTGCGTTAAGTACGTTATATATATATATATATATATATATATATATATATATATATATATATATATATATATATATATATATATATATATATATACATATATACATATATTGAAATATCTTACTTACCAAGTAAACAAACATGTTCACCACTTTCATGAATGTGACGCATATAGGGTTCTACGATACGGAACATATCTGGGAATCGTGTGTTGCTCCACATTATCACATACCTGAAAATGCAATTTAATGTAGTGTCAAATAAATGTGTAGTTGTAATAGCAGAAATATTATTTCTAGTTTTAAATACAAACCATTTGAACGTTAAATCCTTTTCTATTATAGAAAGCATGCCCTTCTTCAACTGGTTTTATAGAAATGTGGGTTCAATCGATACATCCTATCACTCCAGGCAAATTATACTTCCTTTGAAATCTGTAATGAAGATTCTTGTAATATATGAGAAACAAGTAATAAACCTATTCACTATACTTAAATTTTATAACTACTTTATATGAATTAAATTTACAAAACAATTTGGTGTATGCTTAGGACTTTTATTCCGAAAAAGAATGTGGTCCAGTTATCATTACACTTAATATTCAAATTAAGCCCATGGCGTCACCTACTACAAAGAGCAGAACAATATATGAGAGGCCAGATAGTGTAATATAAATTTAATGAGGGAAAGTAATCATTAATGATCACTAAATAATCTTATTCTTGTCAAAATTAATAAATCCATTGTTTATTATTAAGTGTAAATCGTTTAAGACTGATATTGGGAATAGAAGTTGTTGTATAAGTGTTGTATAAGTGAATATAGAAGTCGACATTACATATTAATTGGAGAGTTGATAGTATTACTATTTAAATTACATTGACAGGTTTTACAAATTCTTATTTCCATAAAATTTAAAGAGTGGTAGAGTAATGCAATAGCTATTTTATGGTTGCAGCAATAATGGGTCGGCTCTAACAGAGAAGGACTACTATCAGCAAGAAACCGCCTGTACGCCCGACCCGCCTTGTATAATAGAGACTCTATAAACACTATTAGACAAATTATACAAGGCCTTCTATATATACAATTAGAACAAAAATTCAGGACTAAAACTGTGTGACATTTGTATGTTGTTAGTGGACATGGCATGTCTGCTTTGTTTGGCCAAAATCAGTTATTGAGTTTTTGTCTGTCAAGAAATTCTCATTAGTAGCCCAAAGTCATAAACTTGGCGGTGTTCCACAACCGTGCCTCGGAAAGCACGTGAAGGCGTTCGTCCTGCGCTTGATTTCTCACCAGTCGTGTCGGATTATCGATTCCCATCGGACTATGAATGTGAGGGAATAGAGAGTGCCCCGGTGTTTGCGCATATATTCGAGCACTATAATCCTGTCCTGCGCAGATGACTAGTCTCCATCGTGACTGGAGATCGAAATTTTGTCTAAAGGACATTATTAGTGGATATACGCCATTACCCAGGCTGTTTTAAAAGAGTTTACATAGAGTTCTTAAACAGCTCTTATAACTTACTAATGCACTACGTTAAGGACGTGCTAGTACGATCTAAAGGTTAACAAATTGATGAATAATATTATTTGTAGTCCTTAAAAATATTTATGGAATTCAACTGAGGCTACAATTTTCAGGTTAGATTAGTAAGGAAATGTATGAAAAATTACTATATACAGTATAACTATATATAAAGTACTAGCTCATGTGTACTACCGAGAATAACGATCCCCCTCTTTTCAGCGATTCAGTATTTTATTTTATTATTTTAAAAAAGAATTTATTATTAATAATTTATTTTAAAAAAGACCTCTATTGATCGTCGAGCAAATGGTAATTCAGCTTATAAAGTTGCGATTAACAAATTCAGTGGTGCGTGCTGCCGGTGATCGGGTTCCGGAGGTATTAGGGGAAAACGGAAAATGAAAAATTGTAAGGTCAGATTTTACGATGCTAAAAGGCTTCTAGCGCTGCTTTCTTCGCTGCATGCATTTTTTTTTATAGAATGGGGTAACAAACGAGCACATAGTCCACCTCATGGTAAGTGGATGCAGTGGCCAATATATACCAACATTTATCTTCGATTAAGAATAAAAATGCAAATGAGTTGTCACCCCTCAGGACTACGATAGAATGCCTGGTTTCCAGTAAAAAGGGTCTGCGGTTCTCTACACTCACCAAATGAAACACAGCAGCATTAAGTTGCTATTTTACGCTGGTATTCTGTAATAGCGTGTTACTTCCCCGGTCTAGCCGGCCCATTCAGGTATATATATGTCGGAGATTACAACAGAGGATTCTAATTTAGATCTCGGAAATACATCAGGATAGTGTTAATTGCTAAAAATAATAAAAGTGTGAGAGCGGATGTTCAACTTGCTCTCTTGCTTACGCAAATGATCATTATCGGTAATAAGACAACGTAACGCACTATACATTCAGTATAGTGAAATTACAGTGCGACTACACCGTCTCCGCTACAATCACACACCAGTGTAACGTGAGGTACGTAATTACATGATATAACCAAAATATGTAAACCAACAGCAACACTACTTATCTCAATGTAACACAGGGCAGCCTCTCAGCTACACTAATCTTCCTTGCCTTGCTTGCACTAGACGAATTACAACAACGAACAGAACCACGACATATATATTAATGTCAACGGTAATTAATAAATAGTAGTACAATTAAAGTTTTTAAGTGTACAACTAGTCTCCTTTTCAATTTTAACACCTTCCAATATTACATGGCAACCCTGCCAGGCGATGCGCTGCTACAATGCGCCCGCACCGCCGGGCCTACAAGAAGAGAAAAACTAAAAACAAGTTAATTAAACGCGATAGAATCCGTAAAAGTAATTTTATTCAACGTGTAATGTTCGCGTAAATATAAGAAATCATAATGTTGGGTATGTTATAAAATAAACATCATATTTCTAGCAAAAGTAATTTTTTTAAATAGCTTATGCATTTTTCGATGTATTTAAAACTAATAAAACTATTCACGAAGTAATAAGTATCTTAACTTCTGTATAAATTAAAAAATATTTTAAACTATAATTTTAAGGTACAAGTACATTTTACTTGCATTTTTTATTTTTTTATTTTATAGGGTAAGGGTGACAAACGAGCACACAGTCCACCTGATGGTAAGTGGCTGCTGCGGCTCATAGACATCTACATCTATCCTCGCTTGCGAATCAAAATGCAGATGCGTTGCCACCCGTGAGGACTAAGATAGAATGCCTCATTTCCAGTAAAAAGGGCCTCCGGCCACCTGCACTCACCAAGCGAAACGCAGAGGTAAACCTCTACTTCACGCTGGTATTCTGTGAGGTCGTGGTACCACCCCGGTTCAAGCCGGCCCATCCGTGCGACCACTGTTTGCATTCGGCATATTGTACAAGTTATCTTAAAATTAGGTGTGAATCACACCGTGTGATCATAATTTGGTGTAATCGCAAATGTTTCCATGTACGTGCTTTGGAATTTAAGACAAAGGTGTCTCAAATTGCTTTTTTTTATAGCAGAGGGGACAAATGAGCATGCGGCTCACCTGAAGTGACGTCTCCGCCCATAACCAACAGAAATACTAGGGAAATAGCAGATTCCGGCCTATTAAAAAAGAGTAGGCTCTTTTCTTGCTTGCGGTGAAATACTGTTTCACACTACATAGTGTATCATGTCACGAATTTTTATATGTAGGATGTTGCAACGGCTCCGGTCAGGCACCGCGTCAGAAACAACACTTCAACCCGGTTTCCACCGCGAACAGAACGGACCCATTAATTACTCCTTTTACCTCGCAATACAAAACTGCATACATGTGTTTCCACCAACAAAGAGTCGAGTGTAAATGACAACGAGGGCGAAAAGAGTAAAAATGAGCTGCAGACTCGGACTGGAGTCATTAATGAGTCATTCCAACTCGCAATTGAATTTTAC
This sequence comes from Parnassius mnemosyne, assembly GCA_963668995.1. Lineage (NCBI taxonomy): Eukaryota > Metazoa > Arthropoda > Insecta > Lepidoptera > Papilionidae > Parnassius > Parnassius mnemosyne. Next base: position 38,931,312 of record CAVLGL010000104.1, on the reverse strand, counting down.
AAAGTAGTGTTTCCACCGAAAAAGAGTTGAGCGGAGCGGACCAAACGAGTAACATGTGTCCGCTGCGTCGCGGTCTCGCCTACTAGTTTAAAACGGACTCGCTTGACGCTGCTGTTTTAAAATTTAAATTTTAAAAATTTAAATATTAAAATGTTGGCCTTTACAAATGACAAAAGTTCTTGAAATTGTTCTCTGCTAACCCTGTAATAGTTCTTAAATTCGTCTTTTCTCGAATGTGCCGACATAACCAAAATCTCTGTTTTGCACGTTTTCTTCTGTGCTTAAGATATAATAATATATACTTTTTCTATCGGTATACATAATCAGTGTGCTCACTTGATTCCGTGTCACTCGATTACATCGCGAATTCACACAACAAAACAATACCGCACGTAAACAGTTCAAAACTCCAACTGAACTCGCTCTCGGTGGAAATTGACTATTCATTTCCCATTTCTCATATTCCGTTCAGCTCGCTCCGCTGATTCCTCTCTGTTATTATTCGTTTGCAGTGGAAATCAACAGGCAAAACTCTTTGTTGGTGGGAATGCAAACCTATTTTGTTTAAAAGGAGTCCGTTCCGCTTACCATTTCCCACTCATCACCCTTCTGCGGTGGAATCTGGGCTTTCTTGTAGCCTCTTTCTTAGTGTTGCGTCTTTATTACATGCAATAATATTGGCATGGCAAGCCTTGATCAAATAATATAAACAATAGACGTGGATTTGTAAGAAAACGCGCGTAGTATGCAGTCTTGGCTACTTTTCTTAACATTTCATTCATTCATTCATTACAGCTTTTCATAAGTCCACTGCTGAACATAGGCCTCCCCCAAGGAATGCCACAAAGCACGGTTCTGAGCCACCTGCATCAATCGACTTCCTGCATGTCTTACCAGGTCGTCACTCCATCTCGTGGGGGGGGGGTCGCCCTACACTTCGCCTACCGGTACGAGGCTGCTACTCAAGAACCTTTCTTCCCCATCGGTTGTCGGTTCTTCGAGCTATATGGCCGCCCCACTGCCACTTCATTTTACTAATCCGTTGGGCTATGTCGGTTACTCTGGTTCTACTGCGGATATACTCATTTCTAAGTTTATCACGCAGAGAAACCCCGAGCATAGCCCTCTCTATAGATCACTGAGCGACCTTGAGCTTCCTCATACGGCCAGCAGTGAAGGACCACGTCTCAGATCCGTAAGTCATCACTGGCAACACGCACTGGTTGTACAATTTCGTTTTAAGGTTTTGAGGTATGTCCGACCGATCCGTCGACGGGCGGTCTCGGTTTTCTTAACATTACAAGAGATTTAAATAAATATCTAGAAACAGAAACAGAAACAGAAACTTTTTTATTCAATATAGATTATAAATAATAATTATTGAAAGTCACTCTTTTGTTTGATTACCACTGGTTCGGAAAAAAACCTCTGCCCTGGGAAGAACCAGCAAGAAACACAGCGGGACTTTTTTTTTTTTTTAAAATAACAGCTTACAATCATGATGTTACACAAATTAACAACACAACAAATTAGAAATAGCTTGGTAGCGATTACCTCATTTCCAGGGGTTATTATCATCGGCTCCTGCCGAACCTGGGGGGGCCAAACGCCTCCTGCCGGAGGCTCTACGCGGGGATCGTGAGGTCCATGGCCCTTTACGGGGCCCCGGTGTGGGCGCGTGGTTTGGCGCGGCTTGCCGTCCACCACCTAAACGCGCCCCAAAGGGTGGTTGCCGTAAAGATGGTTCGCGGCTACCGCACGATCTCCCGCGAGGCGGCGAGCCTCCTTGCCGGATTGCCGCCATGGGATCTGGAGGCGATAGTCCTCGCGCGCCTGCACGAATGGCGCGCGGCAGCACTATGCCGGGGGGAAACCCCGCTGCCGCGGCAAGTTGTCGCGCAGCGGACAGACTTCCGGCATGATCTCATGGCGACATGGAGAGAGCGACTGTCGCAACCCCGTACTGGGCACGCCACTATAGCGGCGATAAGACCCCTCTTTGAGGAGTGGCTTGAGAGACGCCACGGCGTCCTCACCTTCCGCCTGACGCAGGTCCTCACCGGACACGGTGTGTTCGGGAGGTTCCTGCACCGAATCGGGCGGGAGGAAACGCCCGGGTGCTCCCACTGCGAGGATCGACCGGAGGACACGGTGGAGCACACCGTGGAGGTGTGCTCTGCTTGGGCGGAGCACCGCCGTGTCCTCGTAGCGGCGATAGGCGGCGGCGACCTCTCGCGTCCGGCTCTGGTCGAAGCCATGGTCCGGAGCGAGACGGAATGGGATGCCGTCACCACCTTCTGCGAAGCAAGTGATGCTAGCGAAGGAGGTGGCGGAGCGGGAGAGGGAAAGAGCAACAGCTTTCCTTCCCGGCCGCCGCGGGAGACGCCCCGGGCGTCGGGGGCTACGTCGTGGCCCCCGACCACCGTAGGCGCGGGCCTGTGGACGGCGAGCAATGGGTAGCTCGCCGTCCGTCCGTCTAACGACGACAGGCCGTGTCGACGGCGCGTTTTGTTCCACGCGCGCCTCAAAGAGCTGTCAGCAGCGTGAAGGGGCCCGCAAGGGCCGACGCCTGCCGGGGCTGCGGGCTGTTCGAAAGAGATACCGCGGCTCCGGAACGTAAGGGCACTGAAGGAACACGGATGGTTTTTAGTCAGTAAAAGTCTGACACTCCCTTCCGCTCCACCCACAGCGAAAGGCGTCATTAGATGATTTTCCATCCGCAAAAAAAAAAAAAAAGGGGTTATTATCATCCATAAATCCCTTAATATTATAATAACCCTTTTTATACAAACTTAGTTTAATAAAGTTTTTGAACTTTGAGCAGGTTTCCACAGAATTCCACAGTGGTAGAGCCACGCGGCAGCTTTTGCTGTCGCACGGATGGGCCGGCTCGAACCGGGGTGGTACCACGACCTCACAGAATACCAGCGTGAAGTAGAGGTTTACCTCTGCGTTTCGCTTGGTGAGTGCAGGTGGCCGGAGGCCCTTTTTACTGGAAATGAGGCATTCCATCTTAGTCCTCACGGGTGGCAACGCATCTGCATTTTGATTCGCAAACGAGGATAGATGTAGATGTCTATGGGCCGCAGCAACCACTTACCATCAGGTGGACTGTGTGCTCGTTTGTCACCCTTATCCTATAAAAAAAAAAAAAAAAAAAAAAAAGGTCAAACTTTGTATATTTTCTGGAATTTTGTTGTAAAAGCGTATACATCGCCCCAAGAATGAATTACTGACTCAATGGAGTCGAGTAACTGGTACTACTAGCTTGTGTCTGTTCCTAGTATTTACAGAATGAATATCACTTATTTTTGTAAAACTACTTTTATTTTTGTGTACGTACATTAAATACTATATTACAAAGTTATTATCAATTAAGTCAATATATATTGAGTAAAATATTACAAACTTCCATATGCATTACAAAGTTATTACATTTTTGTGAAGCGGACCAGGGAGCCCTTTTACTGGTATCGAGGCATTCGGTCTTAGTTAGGGGTGACAAAGTATTTGCATTTTGATTATGATAAATGACTGGGCTTAAAAATTAATTTACAATCAGGCTGACTGTTCTTATTGGTCCCTTATCCTTATTTGTATAAAAAGCCTTTTTGATCCATTGTTGGATGTTTTAATCCATTTAATATTGTGATATAACTCTCTCGACTGGATCTGTAGGATTTTGATTCGGAATTTTGGAATGAATATATCCCTTTTTCGGCCGAATCCATGTTCGGTTATTAGCAAGGTGCACAACGAGCCTAATCTGGCATTTAATGTAGTTGGCGCCCTTACTTTTTTTTTAATAGCTGAATAAGAAAGAAATTGTAGCACTAGTATAACTGTCTTTGTTATAAAACTAAAACCTGTCACCGACATTATAACATTAGACTTGCAAGTTTGTAACTTAACGGCAAACTATTACAATGAGGTCGTGGCAATTTAGTTCCAATTTCATCGGGCGCCCTTTGTAATTGAGTATCGCTGACATAGCCTTGAGCGCGAAATAGGAAATTTGGTAAGTTCGTGCTTATTATAAGGTCCAAAACTTGATCTTTGTACTTATTTCTCTTGTTTACATCTGAATTATGGGACTATACAACGAAATCAATTCTTTGTGTTTATGTATTTATTATTTACCAACAAAACATGACTTACGCTTTTTAGCATTAAGTTTTCTTTAACATTTTGTTTCTGAAGTGTTGGTGTTTCGTCATAAAATTTATAATATTTACCTCAATAAGTGGGATCTTGTATATTTTAATATTAGATTAGAACAGATAATATATCATTTATAATTGAGTTAATAGTAAAAAAAATCTCATTTCGTGTCGTTTGATTTCAAAAGTCAATTATGAAAAGTGCTTGCTGATTTGGAAACATTTTGTTGTTTTTGCGATACCTCAAAACACTGGGATTATTAATTCGCTTTATATATTTATTATTATACATGTAACATTATTGGAATGTTAAAAATACAAATGCTACGGCTAAAGAGAATCATCCCATTTCATCCCAAGGGTGCGTGGGTGGCGACTATAGGAAAGAATAGAAAGACCTCAAGGCCTCCGATAGATGACGGTTTACCATCGACCATAATTGCCAGATGTAAAATACCTAGACCGACGTCGGGGAGCAGTGTTGAAGCCATGGCGGATCTGCCTGCCAAGTACGGCCATGCCCAACAATGGACATTTACGAGCCGATATAGAAAAAGAAACGCATAAAATCTCCCAATACGATGAAATAATAAATTTCTAACATCTAACACTTTTAGTGAAACAATGTCTGTACCGATGTTTCATTACTTTCAGCAATAAATTATAATAATAATAATTAAAAAGTCTTTCGAAATTATCAAACACATACAACTCATGATTTATTTATTTATTTATTGGCCATTTCGTTACATTACATTACATTGGTACGTCAAAATTACAATTCAAATGATATAAGATTACAATAAATTATTAAAATCACAAATTAATATAAATCTACATTTACAGTTACATTATTTTACATGTCACGCAAGTCAGAAAATGAACATTTCATATATTCTTCTATATTATAGAAAGCGTGATTCAAAAATAATGTTTTTGTCACTTGTCGAAACGCGTTTAATGGAAGTCTTGTTATTTCTAAAGGCAATTTTTGGTACATTTTGATTTTAATGGAAAACTTTGCTTGGAGGCTTTGACTAATCTGTTTCTTGGAACAACTAACCATTCGCGATTTTTTGAATTGTAGTTGTGTACGTGCATCTTCATTGATAGTTCACTTTTTTGCTGGTGCACTTCCAGAAGTGAACTATAAATATACAACGACACGACAGTCATAATTTTCACTTTTTGGAAATAGGCTCTTGCTGATGTCAATCTTTGCAATCCATGTATAATTCTAATTGACCTCTTTTGACAAATCAGTACTCTTTGAATTTGTGAAGCATTACCCCATATCGTAATCGCGTAGCTAATAATTGAGTAACAATATGCAAAATAGACGGATATTAGAGTTTTCCTGTCAATAAAGGGAACACAAACAAATCACCGGAAGAATACCTTGACACACTCAAACAAAAATTATCACCTAAAGCACAAAGATTTAAAAGATATTCGAAGGCTAATCAAAGAAAACAAGAAAATAAACAACAAACGAAAAATTGTTCTATAGACAATTAAAGCAAGATAAAAATATAACTAATAATAGGGACGATACACAAATGGTAACAAAAGAGTAACTTAAACAGTTTTGGTCATCAGACAATATCACAGACATCAGAGAATATATCATATGGGAGACGCCAGTATTGCACAATAAAAGGGCAGACTGGATACAAAAGGAGAAAATTAAATGGGATTCAATAAAGGACATTAATGATATTTGACGAAATATCTGAAATTAAAATCGCTACTTCTAAACTACACAATTGGAAATCACCAGGAATAGACAAAATTCACAATTTTTGGTATAAAAAACACTCCATACATACATACACTCCATAAGGCTCTCGCTAAAACTTTTACAAATGTTAAGCAACCACTTCCGCCATTTATTTCAAAAGATACACATATGATTCCAAAAAGTAATACTTCAAATATTCCACCCAATATCGCCCAATTACTTGTCTACCCACAATATACAAGATTTTAACCGCTACTATTACTGTAAAATAAATTCACACCTTAAGCTTAACATGATTATGGCAGAAGAACAAAAAGAGTGTAGGAAGAACCACATGGGTTAAGAGGAGCAGCTTAATATAATAATATATAATAATTGACTCAGCCATTCATAGATACGCAAATTTAAGGAAGAGAAACTTACATTGCACATTTATTGACTACCGTAAAGCATTTGATAGCGTACCTCATACTTGGCTAATTCAAGTTTTAAACATTTATAACATACGCCCCATTTTAATTAATTTTTTTGAAAAATATTATGTTGCACTGGTAAACCTCTTTACATTTGCATACCAGTAAGTATAGTCTAAATACGAGGGATATAGCTATCTGGAAAGGTATTAACAGGGCGACTCTTTAAGCCCATTGTGGTTCTGCCTTGCACTAAACCCATTATCTCGACTACTTAATGATCAAAATAAAGGTTACCTTGTAAAACTCCCTAATGTCGAGATAAAGATATCAAATCTAATATACATGGATGATATAAAGCTTTACGCCAGTTAATTTAAAGACATGAAAATCTTATTAGATATTACAAGTACATTCAGTAACGACATAAATATGCATTATGTAAAATTTTAAATATAAAGAAGGTAAAAATAGAACTAGGACCCTACACTTTACCAGAAGGAGGCATTATTTCGTCCATGTTGTCAGATGAGGTATATAGTTAACTTAGGATATCAGCAATCCAAGTTATTAGACCACATTAGCACGCATTTTTTATTTTTGTATTCTGTTAATAATGCAAAAAACGCATTATTAACACAATAAACCCAACTAACATCAAAAATCCTTATTATAGCTATTAATACTTATGCGATCCCGATATTAACATATTCATTTGGTATAATAAAATGGACAAAAAAAGACATAGTTAGCCTTGAAATAAAAACACGTACCATACTAACAACATTTAATCATTTACATCCCAAGTCTGCAGTAGAAAGAATTTCAATAGGCAGAAGTCATATTGGTAGAGGTCTTATAGACATCCAAGCGCTCTGGGCTAAGCAGCTCTCAACCCTTAGATCTTTCTGTCATATAAAAATGACTATCAGTAAATTACACAATGCTATTGTTAGTATAGACATGAACCTCACACCACTAAACCTTGCAAAAAAGCCACATTTGACAGAAATAAATGATCAGCACATAAACAGAGTAGACTTCAAATTAGTACAATGGAAAAAGAAAGTTTTGCAAGGCAGACATCCTTATGACTTTGATCAAGCACATGTAGATTCGGAGGCATCGAATAGGTGGCTTGTATGTGGTTAATTATTCCCTGAAACCGAAGGATTCGTGATAGCAATACAGGATCAAGTCATTAATACGAAAATTTATCAAAAATATATAATTAAAGACCCAACAGTATCAGATGATAAATGTCGAAAATGTCACAAACAGCCCGAGACCGTTCAGCATATTTTAGGAGCTTGCCCATCACTCACGCAGAAAGATCAATCACACAGACACAACCAGATTGTAAATATAATACACCAAAAATTAGCAATCAAACACAAACTCATCCCAGACTCACATACACCATATTACAAATACACACTACAGGCCGTACTTGAAAATACAAATTATAAAATGTACTACGACCCCGCTATTCTCACAGACAAAACTATCCATCATAATAGACTGGATATAACACTCCAAGATAAAATAAATAAAACAGTATATATAATTGATAAAGCCGTACCTAATACGCATAATTTAATTAAACCTATAACCGAAAAAATAAATAAATACATAAAACTGAAAGAAAAAATTACAAAAATGTGGAAAAAAGTTTTTATAATACCCATAGTACTTTCTACCACCAGAATAATCCCGAAGTACTTTTATCATAGTTCTCCTATAGCCAGGCTCTAATGGGACCAGGCCATCAGCACAGACAGGACCATTCTTGTGAATAATCCTGATATTGTGCTGATGGACCGGACACAGTCAAGAATATTTTTGGTCGACATTACCATTCCGTATGACGAGAACCTCGTGAAAGCAGAAACAGATAAGCGAACAAAATATCTGGACCTGGCTCACGAGGTGACCGACATGTGGGGTGGACTGCCGGCCAAAATTATACCTATAGTCGTTTCTGCGAACGGGTTAATCCCAGTCAGCCTCTCGGGTCATCTGAGGTGGCTTGGACTCCATGAAGGACCGCCCCAAGCTCAAATGTCGTAAAATAATGTTCTAAGTTGCATGCCCATGTAAGAAATGGAGAAATATTACGACATGAATAAAGTAAAACGTTATGCTGGGAATACACGTCAGATTTTTATCCGATTATCTGATCAGACTATCTGATCGTATTTACTCGATACACATCCAATTCTTGCGCTAAACTTTTTCTGAACTCAGTCGTTCTCACTTGCTTGCATACGGAGCAGAAGGAAAAGATGTACGAAGAATTACTCTTGCTATTGCATATTTGCTCGTGATAGCGCTCTTAATTATCTTAATCTATATAAATTAAAAAATATAAACTGTATGAAAATTGTAATAGAAAACATCAGAAAAATTGAAACAAAAGTGGTACTGGACGCACACATTCTTGTATGAGCTGGTTGCAAATGTGATTGCATAAAATGTGTAAGTGAGCTCCTGTTCTTACAATAAGTTTAGCGTGGTTTTGGCTTGGTTTTCGCGTCATTACGAGTAATAAAATTACTTAGATATTTCCTTTCTCTTTCCAACGTCCTTTAAAACCCATGCTTCTTCCAATATTTCGTTACACACGTCTTCCCAAGCCAAATCTTTCACCTCTCTATCGTGATACCCTTCACTGCCTGTATCTCATAAGCAAGTACATTTTCTACGTCCATAATAAGCCGTTCGATGTCGTAATTTTCCGCCATAGTCCGAACTACAACGACGCGATGCGTCCGTTCAGTGTCACGCTAGAGAGTCATCTGGCAAGTCGGAAGGAAGAATCGGACGTCTATTTGATCTCTGTACAAAAGTATGCAGACCGCACCTTCAGACGATCGGGCTGGCATTAACATCGTTAACGCCTTGGCGCTGTTTTCGATTCGACTATCGGGTATCGGACGTGTATTAAGTATTCAAATAAATGTTTGGCACGAGTGCCTTCAGACAGTATGATCAGACAATCGGGTCAGACTGTCGGTATCTGCGTGATAAATTTAAAAACGAGGATATCCGCATTAGAACCAGAGTTACCGACATTTCCCAAAGGATTAGTAAGCTGAAGTGGGCGGCCATATAGCTCGAAGAACCGATAGCCGATGGGGAGGAAATGTTCTCGAGTGGCAGCTTCATACGGGCAGGTGAAGTGTACCCCACTGAACTCCCACTAGATGGAGTGACGACCTGGTAAGACATGCAGGAAGTTAATGGATGCAGGTGATTCGGGACCATACTTTCTGGCGTTCTTTGGGGGGCCTATGTTCAGCAGTGGACTTGTGAAGGGCTGTAATGATGATAATGATGATTATACGTATTCATTATTTTTTTAAAATTTTAGGTCGTATTTAATGAACCAGGACCGAAAAAGCGTACCCAAAAGACAAAGAGCGTTCTCGTAGAAATAACAGCGTGGCAGGAGTTGCGGCCTCAAGTGGCGTGCCTACTTTTCGCGGGATCGGAACAGTATCCACCGCCCTTTGACGCCGTTCCGATAGACCAACATAAGACATGATAGAACGAATAAATAGTACAATAGTTTGTTATATTCAATTTCGGGATCAATTTCAAATAATTTAAAAAGTAGCCTTTGATTCCTCATTCATTACGTATAATAAATTAGTTACAAAATTAACTAATGTTTGTATTAAATTTAAAAGAAAATACATTATCTATTAGAAGTAGGTACCTTCAAATTGAAAATTTCTTTGGAATTTAATTTGCTTTTATTTTATTAAATTTTTATATAAACTTTTATTCTATATATCATTCTATATATATTGATATTTATATTTCTCATTGTCTTTTAAATATATTCTATTCCATAGACAACGATTTCTTCATTTTCTTTAAAAATGTCCCACAGCCAAGCGCAGGTTTCCCCTCAATTTTGAGAGGGTTATGTACTAGCTATTAACGCTACAAATCACCACGGTGAACTGGCGAGCTTAAACTTAAAACTTAAAGTCCTTAAAATATTTTAATGTATACGACAAACAGATATTTTTTCCGATGACTAATTTCACCACAAAACACATGTCAAACGAGGTGTTATTGCGAGTCCTTTATTACAAAGTAAGTGACAAATCAGCAATCGTATTTAAAATTGATAGATTCATTTTATCTTCTTCAAATTGCAGCGAAGCAGTATTTTGTGAAAATCAGTTATTTTTATGAGGCACTGGCCAGTTATAATATATTTTGTAACTGACTGTAAGTTTATTTGTTAAATAAGATATATGCGGTAATTAAAATATAATTCTAAAACACAAATGCGCAATGCCTGTGGAACATACATTATCATAAAAATGATAACAATAGAAGCAAAACACTTACCAAATCTCCAAATTTCTAGGTTTGGCGAATATTTAAGGCATTCCTTTAAGGCGACTTGAAAACTCCATTATCACTCGAACAGAAAAATAATATATATGGTGCGGCGGGAACAAACGACCATTCATCACGGTATCTTCATAGATGTGTCCATAAATTAACTTATTATTTTATTGCTGGTCACGTTTATAGACCGAGTCAGAGTCAGATCGGAAAAGAAGTCGAAGTCAGAAGTAAAACCAGAAGAATCAGAAGTCAAATCGGAATGCGTATGCATCAATTGACACACGTTCACAAAGCAATTCCACAGATATTATTATTTCATTAAATAGAAAAATGTATGAAATCACGATGTCACGTATACATTTTAGATCATTATCATTACTACAGCCCTACAAGTGAACTGCTGAACATAGGCCAATTAGATAATGATAGGTCGGGGAAAAAGGTTCTTTGTATTTTGTTTGTATAAAATAGAAGAAAAATCTCTTTGGTTGTACTGTTTGTAACATGCTGGTTTTAATATCAATACATATTGGACATCTTTAATTACGTATTCCATGGTGATAATACACCGGAGGCCTGTAGCAGAAGTGCGGTGGTATTGTTCTTCAAGAAAAGCGACAACGCTCTCTTGAAGATCTTCACACCGATTTCCCTTGTAAGCTGCGTCTACGTGCTGTTTTCGCGAGTCATTACGGACCATCTCGTACGCAGACTCTACGACCGAGGACTATAATTTGCCATTTTGTCTTGCGTATGTGAACTATGAGAAAGACTTTGATTTTGTCGAAATTTAGCGGTGCTGCAGACCCTTCAGCGGTGCCAAATTGACTGTCAATATAAAGAAGTGCTGAAGTGTTTGTACAGTAGGGTTACGATGGCTATATGAGTACAGAACTATGAAACTTATCCAACTGCAGAGATGTGTAAGACAGGGTGACGTTATTCCCCGAAACTCTTCACCGCTGCTTTGGAAGACGTTTCGACATCTTTACGTGGAAGAACCATGCTGCAGCTATATTAAGAGTATAGTTGTAGCACGAATGGGTTGGCTCGACCGGGGAAGGACCACGCTCTCGCAGAATACCAGCGTTGCAACTTAATGCTGCTGTGTTTCGTATGGTGAGTGTAGAGAAACGGAGACCCTTTTACTAGAAAAGAGGCATTCTATCTTAGTTCTCACGGCTGACAACGCATCTGCATTTTAATTCGCAAACGAAGATAGATGTAGATGTTTATGGGCCACAGCAACCACTTACCATCAGGTGGACTGTGTACTCGTTTGTCACCTAAATTGTACAAGGACCAGTGCCTGATTTAGAGTTCCGACAGCCCTAGGCTAACTATGATTATGCGCCCCCAACCCTCACCGGGTCTGTTTTATCTGTGATAGATAATATATAGAAGATAGATTTTTATATTGTGCTAGCTTTCCAACCCGCGGTTTCGCCATATTAATGGAGAGTAAGAGTTGACAATTGCACGTGAACATCTGCAACACCAGGGGAATTGCATGTGCGTTGCCGTACTTTTAAAATGAACTAAGCTCGTTTCTTGAAGGTTCTGGGAGGTGTAGTTGATTTCACAAAGAAATCTTACGAGGAAGAAAACTTATAGTAAATCGCACTGTCATGGTAGAATACCAAGCAGCCAGTGGATGGTACCGTAAGTTTTATCTCCAATGTACGTTGGTGGAATTTGACAACTGGAATTAATCCAAACAATTTCTCTAAATACTCCCTGTAAAGGCGATCAAAAATTCAAAGGGATGCAACATATCTACGCAGTGCCAGTCAATCAAGCTGGTCAGAAAGAAGTGGAAGAGGCTGGCACTGGGGTGCCTCAGTCCAGAGATGAAAACAGTACCTCATGTGAGGGTGAACTTGCACTTTGTAAATTTGAAAGCGTTGTGCCGGCATGAAATAATGTCCTGTTCTTTTGAGCATGCCAAGCTTTTTAGAGGCCAATTTAGTGTTCCTTTCCAAGTGACCGCAGAACTGTACAGAATTCGACATGTCGATGCCGAGGATTCCGATGCTGGCTGCGGCAGCATAGGGAGTGCCATGAAAAAGATACAACAAAGGGCTCTTTTTAGCGGTAACGCGCAAACCTGTGTATTCAGAAGTTTAAACTTTAGACATTCGATTTAGTCGTTCCCAATCCGAGACTTTGTTTATTGAAGACTCGACTTCAGATAGAAGCATTTACCGGTACTCGATGACGTATTCTCGAGAAATACTAGCACGTTTGGTGAAAAAAGCATCACCAGTGCTATCGCCCGCATAACAATTAATGTTATTTGTTGGCAACATAGATTTGATATACAGAATAAACTGCGTAGGTAATCGTACGCAGCCTTGGAACATTAGCGGTATTAAAGATTGCAGTCGTAGCATGCACAGTCTGGTACGACCTTGATGCTCCGATCTGTAATTCTGATAACCCAATTGCACAATTTCTCGGGAAACCGGAAAGCAAGGAATCTTCGAAAGAAGCGCTTTGTTGCTATCGAAGGCCTGCGCTATGTCCAAAGCAACGAAAAAGGCATCCCTCTTGGGCTCTACTGCTTCCGCTTATCTATTAGTCAGGTGAATAAGAAAATCACCAGCTTAGCGACCCCCATGGAAATCGCATTGGTGGACACTAATCAGCTGGCGGTCTTCAAGGTATAGTTATGAGCTGGCAGTTTATATAAGAGGCAAGGTACCTTGTTGGATAGGTCTTAGCGGTCGCCTTTTTAGGGATCGATGTACTAAAGCTGACTTCAATGATTTCAAGATTACGCCTGGGAAGTAAGTTTACGGGAAAAGACCCATTAGAGGTGGTGTTTACTCCGGAGCACCCGTCTTTAGCACAATAGGAGACTCCATTAGGCCCACTCGGCTTGTTGATAGCCAGGGAGGAAGAGTGTTTTGCATACTGAGCACTGTGTAAACCGCACGTCCAGCATGGAGCAATCACACCGCAGGATGTTCGACGGTGTGTACCCTATGTCAGTGGATTTTAATGCAAAAATAGAACCTAAAAGATCGAATTTCTGCTTTGGGACATGGGCCAGTGAGTCGTCCCCCTGTGTAAAAATGGAAGAGATGGCTGACAGAAGTTTCCTTTGATAGCCTTGGCAATACACCATAATTAAATTAGAGGTAGAAAAGAGAGCTTGAGTAATTTGAAATCTTTGAATCACAGCTAATCAGTCACCGAAACACGAAAGGAACATAGTAAAGTCTTATTTTTACAATCTATTTATTTGTTTTTTTTTTTATCAAAAATAAAGACGAAGTTACAAAAAAAATTCTTGCGGCACTTACTCTATTATTTATTGAGAATATTACACCAAATTTTATTTTTTACATAAGTGGTGTTTTCAGAGGCAAGCTCAGCGCCCCCTCGAATTATACGCCCTAGTTAGCCTGTGGGTAAATCAGGCCCTGGGTACAGTCTATACTATCGAAAACTTATTTATTGCCGAGAGAAGGTTTTACTTAAATTTTCACTACAAATCTTCAGATGTAAGCCTATTGTTTATGTTACAATGGGGCTATATCTTTTACGCGAAATATCTACACCATTTATCTGTATATTTTTTTAGTAATTTTTCATTTTTCACGAGCGTCGAGTCTTATGAAAGGAATGACAAATATGTTAAAAAGTTAGCAAAATAGGGTGAGAAGAAGCTTTTATATTGTACGTTTCTCAGTTAGTTAACAAAGCGTGTTTCTGAAATGTTTTTATATTCTTTTGTTTAGCGCTTTTGTTATAGCTCTTAATGGTAAGTACATTGATTTATGTTTACAAAGTTGATTCAAAAACATGTGTTTGATTCAACTTGATAATTTGGACAGGTGGAAGAACCTTAGTACTTAAATAAATTATGAATCATACATAAAAAACATTAGTTATTAATAATATCTACATATTACATAAGTAAATAAATTTCATTATAATTCCCAATTCTGTTACAATTGTGATGGTACTTGTAAAATGAAAATAAAGTCAGTACTTCCCAGTACACCGTGTTTGATTGACGTACGCCACACGTGACATGCCGCAGCCGGTAATTTAAAGTTTAAAACGGAGCGAATATTCGTTGTTAATTACATAAATAAAAAAGTAAATAATATTAATTAGTTATTATCATTGTAATAGTAACCAGTACGAGTGCACTTATTAAAAATGGAAAGTGTCTTAACGCCTCCACCTCCATTTTGTTTTTATAGAAATGCAATAGATTCGACCTCTGGAAGTTTAAGTGAAAGTTGGACAAAATGGCGCAATAGTTACATTATATATTGCAAAGCCTGCGAGATTGATAAGAAAAACTCAACAACTAAATATATTACTACATGTGCTTGGGGAACAGTGTCGAGATATTTTAGACAAGTCTTCGGATAAATAGGCAACAGCTGAGGGTATCTTAACAATACTAGACCGATATTTTAAAACTACAAGAAACGTTACGGTTGAGCGGCATAAGTTTTTCACACGAGATCAAAAACAAAATGAAACAATCGATCAATATGTCTTTGAGTTGCGAAAATTAATCGTGTCGAAGCAGCATACTGCTTCGACACGCTTAAATCGATCGATTGATTCGAAAAAACGTGGGAGGAAATACAACCGGAAAGGAAAAAAAATATATTATGAGACACCTGATAAAGAAATGAGAATGACTTCGAGTGATACTTTCAGTGCTAACACATTTATAGATATTGATAGACTCATTCTTCATCTAAATTATAAAAATGGTAGGTGTTGGTTCAAATAACTTTTAATTTCGGACCAAAATCAACAACATCATCAAGACAATGATCACGAAGAACAGGTGACCCCTGTTCTTCGTGATCATTCACCTAAAAACATCGCAGCTGTGCGAACTATTATATTAGGTGACCGTCATGTGACATACGAGCAGATTCGGGCTGTTATCAGTATTGGAATGATATTACATAATAAGCTGTGTGTAAGAAAGCTAGTTTCCTCTTAATTCAATATATTATTTTTAAACTGTAAGTAACCGCAATAACAATTATTTAATAACGTTTAACGTTTAAGTAGTATTAAGGCATACCTTGCCTTATTAGAAGTACATGATTGAGCTTTTATTAGCTCAGAAATATAGCCAAAAGCTATATCTTGTGCAATTTTAACTAAATCGTTGAGTTGTAAAGATAATCTGGGAACTGACACTTCGATTTACTAGTTCACAATAACTATATTAATGACGATAAAAGGGTGGTGTAATTAGAACAAAAATGCACAAATCATGAAGTTACAATTTCATTGCCAAAAATTATAATTAATATGATTGTGAAGGGCATCGAATTGTAGAAGATTGGTAGGGGCGGAAAAATTAGAATAGTCTTCTGGCGGCAAATGTGTAAATCCGCCACTGCTTATAATGGTTAAAATTTTTGAGTACAATCTTCAACATCTCTTGGGGCTGACTGTGACATTGCTGAAGATTGCTTTGAAAACAGACAATACTTAACAAAAGTTGATACTTTTATGTCATACCGACGGCCATTGTAAAGATTTGCTCCTGTGGGAGATCTCTTTACGGCTAGCCACCTATGCCGGTCTAAGATTATACTAAAATTTTATACCATCTGTTTATAAATTAATTAGTCTAAAATAAAAAATACACTGCTGATTCCGGTTGCGGTTTTATAAATTATCTACAAAAAAACCGAGATAATATGCTGAAATACATTAAAATCTCTTTCCCCAAAATTCGGTAGCTCCGTGATTTTGCTAAGAAAAAGGCGCAATCCTCAACATTTCCGCACCTGTTGCCTTTTTGACCGTCATTGTATGAATACATGAATGGATTGACCTATCGCCGTTATTTTTATAATTCATAATAGGAAGGAAATAAAGGATAATTATTAACAAAACCACAGTAAAAAATAGAATGAAAAATAATTTAGGAGAGATTAAACCATCGGCTACCGGTTTTAGGCGGGAGCCGGATTTAAGGCATTCTACACTAACTAATAGTTTCGTACTGAGTATTGTAGGATATTTTTTTCTACAATATAGTTACAGCTGTCACTATATTATCAAAAAACATCCACCGAATAAAACTTTTTCTCCAAAAGAACTGGTGTAAAATCAACAAAAACCGGTAAAATATGCATAAAGTACATTATAAAAAAACGCAAATGAAAATTAAAAATCATGTATTTGAAAAAATTGAGGCTTATTTGGAGTACATATTTTATAATTAAGTCCACAGGGAGAGTATATTGCCACTAAATCCTATTATGTTCGTCAAGCGACCTCTTAACGTTTTGTTTTCATAAAATATAGGGGCTAGGTTAATGTTTGTAGTGCACGGTTATTTATTTTAAGACTGCAAATTTTAATTACAGACTTTAGTATCTAGTAACAAACTTTTTGGCGTCTTGTTGAAAAATGCGTGTTATTTAACTTTACGTATTATATAAATACCGTATATTAAATTGAATTCAATCTTCATTAAAACTTTTCACTTTCATCATAAACTACAAATAAATCTGCCAGTAAGTTTTACACAGAAGAGCTAGATGTAAACAACTACCGCAAATATTATGAGATATGTGTAATTTATTAGTATTGTATAAGTGCGTATATTAAGTTATATAAAATTGGAGTATATAACAGCCTACGTTAATGAAAATAAAGAAATGTATATAAAGAAAACTTTATTTATCGGCGTAAGAAATTAAAATTTTGTTTGTCAAACGTCAACATGTTTTTTAATCTAATACACAATGGTAGTAAATTATATTAATAAAATAATCTATTTCTAAGCATAATTTTATTAATAATCTTTAAAACTCATAAAAGATTTTCTTATAGTGTTTTTCGTCAGTGCCAAGATCGTGATTAGGTATTGATCACCTAAATAATTATTAATTTTAGTGCTGTACGCGGTGTTTGAACTCACTTTACTTGAGCACTATAGAATTTAACGTGAGCGCACAGTTACTTACCTACTACGATTTAATTATAATATATTTTTTAATTTAAACTAATTATCAGTTGCAAAAATTAACGTGTATACTTTTCAACTAATAAACACATAGCCCAGGTATTAACATTCCTATTTAATATGTCCTTTGAAACCTAGATGCTTGACATTGTAAATTATGACATTATGAATTATATAAATTACATTGAACTAGTTGACATTTTAGAATCTACTACCACCTATATTTGATAATTTTAAAAAGTTTGCATGCTGTTGCATCTAATGGCTAAATAGGTCATTAAGCAACTTATTTTTATTATAAAAACATGATAATTACCCTATTTATAGCAACTAAAGAAATTTGAATTTGAATTTAAAACTGTCCCATTACAATAATATAGAACTTACAGTTGGTAAATATTGTGGTGGGTGGAAGGAAAAGGTGTGATCTCCCACCGGGCAAGGTGTTCTGCCCGGGAAGCGGCCAACGTTTCGAATGGTAGTTGGGAGCTCTTCTATATATATTATATACTGCTATACTTCAGAACTTTTAATAGCGCGATTTATACTTTCGATGTTGTTTCGCTTATGGCGCAATGACAGCGCTGCCATATGACCCCCGTGCTCAGATCGGCGGTCGATAGTGCAGTCCGATTTCTGGTGCGTCCTTAATGCAGGTGGGAATGCATGATGGTACGTAAAGGCAAGTAACGCCAGTGCAAACGATATGCCAGTGTGTAATGCTTACCATACTACGCACTTGCAAGTGATGTCGGTGAGAACGATGTTCTGGTGGAAGTGCCAGAAGTCTGCCTTATAAATCTGCATTGAGTGGAGTTTAAGACAAGTTGGACTGGCTTAAAGGTGCTGAAGACTGCAGAAGACGATTCTTGGTGTTCTTGAGAATAATGACGAAAGCTTGAAGTTGTAATTTTCCGAAGATTGTTGGTTGCGTGTTCAAATCACGTTGGGGTCAGCACTGTGGCCGGTGGAAGGAAAAGGGGAGATCTCCCACCGGGCAAGGTGTGCTGCCCGGAGAGCGGCTTTTACTTCGAAAATTTGAATAGTGCGATTCAGACTTTCGATGTTGGTTCGCTTGTGCCACCACAATAGTTTTAAATAAAAATTATGCAACATAATAGGCTAAGCTCCGTAGCCTATATATGAATAGAACTAAAAATTGTTATGTTTGGATATGAGCGTAATTGTCCTCGTGTTTGTGACATTTCATTCGAGCCACCTACGATCCGAAATTATCAGTTCGGAAATTGTCGTCTTCTTATTCTCTCATGCTATACACGCCCCTATCAATCGCATATATTTCATATAAACACGCTTTTCTTTCTCATATTTTTTGTTCTACTCGTTCTGCAGTCTCAGATTTCAATGTTTATCTTTCTATCATTTAATTTATAACTAAGAATAAATATTAAATTCAATTTATTATATGAAATAATAATACAGAAGAAATCGTTGAGAACATGGAGAAGAGTGGTACAGGTTTATCGTCATTTACGTGCTGTGATGCTTAAATATTAATTTAGAAAATGGCGTCGGCTTATACAGTTGAATTGTGTATATTGATAGATTTACACAATTCAACGATACTAAGCGTACTGGAACGAACGCACACAAATCAAGTGATGAGTCTTCCTTATAACAGTGGTTGTCGGCTCGCGTGCCAAGCGAGGCAACTATGGCAAATATCCCCATATGGCAATCTATGGAGAGGCCTATTTTCAACAGTAGAATTCAATAGGTTGTAATGCATAAATTAATGCAAGGCACTGTTTTTATTTGTGCGAGAAAATATATAATTTTAAAATGTATAAATACTACTACGTACATTATTATATAAATGTATAATAATGTACGTAGGTTACATAATTTTCAGTACTATGCTCAAATGTCTTTGAGCATGCTATAAAAGTATTGTATTGGAACAATTAGTCACAGTCACATAACAATAATATGCGATACACAATCTGATCAAACCTAGTTAGCCTAAAGTGGATCAAAGTTGAGAAGCTTATATAGATGTGGTTACATGAAGGTAAAGCTCTTAATCAATTGCTTGCTATAATTAACCATTAACCGTAAATAACTCAAGCATGAAAATTAAGGCAAATTCTCACTATCACGGAAGAGACCAATGGATGTTTACGGCTCGATAGTGTAATGAATACACGTAAAGTTTATAACATTATATGACTATTTAATAATAAAGTAAAATCTTAAAAAATATAGTTTCCGACATTTCTGCAATACTAACGTATATGGGGATTAATTGCAGTTCATACACAGCGTGTGACTATTTATCTCGATATTGAGCTGCCTTCTCGACATTAAAGTAAAATCAATGTGAACAAAACATTTGTTGAGCGTTTCTTCAAATATAAAAGCAATCTATTCTGTTGCAGACTTGTGTATTTCGTTTGAATGCTAAAGTCATATTTGTGGAAACATCGCCAGATAACTTTTCTATTTCAGTTCAAACGGAAATCTCTCGGAAATATTTATGCTTTTGATTGAAAATTATAAAGTGAATTTAATAGTTTACTAACCGAGAATAAATCATGTTTACACATCAGTAGGAATAGTAACTTTAAACGATTAACTTAAATTAATAGTAAAAAAATAAAATATTGTTTTTAGTTAAATGCTCTAAAAAGAAGAAAATAAATTGGTAAATCGAATTGTGCATGCCATAAGCGTATTTAAAAAAATTACGTATAACATGATTATACGTAATTTTTTAAAGAAGTTTAATTACAGACAAGTTATCACTAAAAACCTTATAATTATTACTATAATTCAAATTTTCCGATCATTTATGTCAAATTTCAATTTAAAAAAAATTTGAAATATCCAAAAATGTACGACTCATAATGCTCATATGACCGTGAAAAAAATAAGAAAAAATGTAAATTGTAGTTCTATTCATTAGAATTGCAGTAGCAGTCATCAAAGTATACTTTCAAGTCACTCTATCAAGTTCGGAGGTAAGGTCTCATCATAACTAACTTAACGAGCAAAAACTCGGCACATCTAGTTCTCCTCGACGAGGAGTTCCAGTGGCAGTCTTCTCAAAGTACACTTTCAAGTCCCTCGATCAAATCCGTGGATAAATTCTCATCATAATTCACAAATCGAGCCTAAACTCGGCACATCTAGTTCTCCTGTCGAGGAGTTCCAGTGGCAGCCTTCAAAGTACACTTTCAAGTCTTTCTATCAAGTCCGGGGGTAAAGTCTCAACATAATTAACAAAACGAGCCCAAACTCGGCACATCTAGTTCTCCTCGTCGAGGAGTTCTTGTAGCAGTCATCAAAGTACACTTTCAAGTCAGTCTATCAAGAACGGAGGTAAGGTCTCATCATTAATAACAAAACGAGCCCATACTCGGCACATCTACTTCTCCTCGTCTAGGAGTTCCTGTAGCAGTCATGAAAGTACACTTTCAAGTCACTCTATCAAGTCCGGGGGTAAGGTTTCTTCATAACTAACAAAACGAGTCCATACTCGGCAAATCTAGTTCTCCTCGTCGAGGAGTTCCTGTAGCAGTCATAAAAGTACACTTTCAAATCACTCTATCAAGTCCAGAGGTAAGTTTTCTTCATAAATAACAAAACGAGACCATACTCGGCAAATCTAGTTCTCCTCGTTGAGGAGTTCCTGTAGCAGTCTTCAAAGTATACTTTAAAGTCACTCTATCAAAGTACGTAGGTAAAGTCTCGTTATAACTAACAAAACGAGCCCAAACTCGGCATATCTTATTCTCCACGTTGAGGAATTCCTGTAGCAGTCATCAAAGTACACTTTCAAGTCACTCTATCAAGTCCGGAGGTAAGGTTTCTTCATAACTAACAAAACGAGCCCATACTCGGGACATCTAGTATTTCCCGTTGAAGAGATCCTGTAGCAGTCATCAAAGAACACTTTCAAGTCACTCTATCAAGTCCAGATGTAAGGTCTTATCATTAGCCTAAACTCGGCACATCTAGTTCTCCTCGTCGAGGAGTTCCAGTGGCAGTCTTCAAAGTACATTTTAAAGTCGATTTTTCAAAGTCCGGGGGTAAGGCCTCTTTATAACTAAAAAAACGAGCCGAAATTCGGCACATCTACTTCTCCCCGTTGAGGAGTTCCTGTAGCAGTCATCAAAGTACATTTTAAAGTCGTTTTTTCAAAGTCCGGAGGTATGGCCTCTTTATAACTAACAAAACGAGCCCAAATTCGGCACATCTACTTCTCCTCGTCGAGGAGTTCCTCTAACAGTCATCAAAGGACACTTTCAAGTCACTGCTACAAGTCCGGAGGTGAGTTCTCATCATAACTAACAAAACAAGCCTAAACTCGGCATATCTAGTTCTCCTCATCGAGGAGTTCCAGTAACAGATACCGACACACCTTCAGGTCTATAATGTCCAAGACGTATAAGTATATTTTTATTTATATATAAATCCTGCGTGCTTTTAGCGAAACAAAATATTGTAATAAAAATCTGTGAATATAAAAATAATAATAATATCTTACCTTGGTCAAGTATGTATCAAATTCGGTTTTTGAAATATTTTGTATTTCGCGGTCGATATTTTTCTGCACGAGCCACTGTAACAAACAACCGCTCACAACGGCATTTGAGGCCGGAGTAAGGTACTCTGTGGGTCTGTGGCTGTAGCTCGGAGTGCGGCTTCCGCCTATTTAATAAAATAAATTACATACAATGCTATCAAAACAACGAAAATTTCGCCATTTTAGAGACGATAAATATTAATTATAACTAAACAAAACAAAATTAACCTGTAACTTATATTCAGTGGCTTCCCACATGATAGATGAAGAGATAAAAAAATAAATTGAGTTAAAAAATTGATATTCTCAAAAGTTATTGTGTTTACGGCGCCATGCGGACTTGATAAATCCATACTGCTATAAGCCACTAAATCCCCTTTTTTATGTAAAAATAGCAATTATTCGTTTTAAAAAAAATGTTAATAAATTCAACAATCATTTATCCTTCTAACAATGTGCTTTTTATATCATTTATTTGTATAATATGATTGTTACATACGGTTTCATGCGATAAAACGCTGGAATCTTAATTTTAGGCGATAGTATAACATACCTAGCGATTTGCAGGAAAGTACAAAATTTTACTATCCTAAACCCTATAACTCCTACAGTAAATCAAATGAAATTAAATTAAATTAAATTTATTTAACATACATTACATTATAGTTACAGTTATTTCTGAGCTCTGAAGCCTGCGTTAGTTAAAACTGTACTACAGGCCTCAGACTTCCCCATCTATTTTCTAAATATTATAATGTACTCGTATATTAGATTTGTACAGAAATATGTTGAATAGGGCAAACATTACTAGTAGACGAAGCGCATTTATGAAAACGGTGTTCTTTCATGATGTTCTATGTTTGCATGTATATCAATTCCATAAATCATTGAGTTTTGAATTCAGGTGAACAAACCTGCAACACCGTCCTTAAATAGTGATTTTATTGATGTTTCATGCTTACTCTGTCATGACAAGTTCTTAATCTACACTTCTACATCTACATCTACACTATTATACTATTATAAAGAGGAAAGATTTGTTTGTTTGTTTGAATTGAATAGGCTCCGAAACTACTGGACCGATTTGAAAAATTCTTTCACCATTAGAATCCTACATTATCCCTGATGAACATAGGCTATATAATATTTTCAAAAAATTAGGGATCCGTATGAAAAATTCGTTAATGTAACCCAAGGTGTGAAAAAAAATACCAAAAAGAATCCTTATATCGCGTACGCTGTATACGCTGTGTACGCGTATGGACCTAATGCAGTGTCAGTAGAAGTAGCACAAAGTTGGTTCGACCGTTTTCAGTCCGGGAATTTTGATATCAAAGATGTAGCTTGCTCTGGTCGTTCTCATACGGATAAAGTCGATGCTATTTTTGAAAAAGTGGAACAAGATCGGCATATTAGTAGTTGCGATATGGCTGAGAAATGGAAGATTGACAACAAAACAATTATGATATATTTAAAAAAAATTGGGTATAAAAAAAGCTTGTAAGAAATGATCACTGGTGATGTAAAGTGGATTACCTAAGACAAGAACGTGTAAAAAATATCATGGCCAAAGAGTAGTCAAGCTCCACAGACTGTTGTGAAACCCAGATTAACACACAATAAGGTGTATGGTGGGACTGGAAGGGCATCGTTTTTTATGAGCTTTTACTTCCAGGCAAAACCATCGATTCGAAACTCTACTGCCAACAACTAATGGGACTCAAGCAAGAAATTGAGAAAAAACGGCCGGGATTAATCAACAGAAAAGGAGTGGTATTTCATTATGGTAATGCCATACCTCACACATCTTTGGCCACTCAGCAAAAATTAAAAGAGAGCTTGGTTGGGAAATGTTAATGCATTCACCATAATTATAGTTCTGAATTTGCATCCTCAGATTTTCACCTGTGATAGTGTCTTCAGAATTCTTTGGGTACTGTTAGGTTAACATCAAGAGAGGATTTTCAAAACTACTTGTCGCATTTTTTTGATCATTTTGATGTGGATGGGCACACAGCCAACTGCCTCGACCTTCTGCTGACGACCGATCCAGATAGGTACGATGTTCAGGTTACCACACCCTTGGGAACTTCTGACCACTGTCTGATGAAATCTGTGTCGTTATATTCCCCACCTAACTACGATTTTCACGGAGTGCGATGAATGTGGCAATACAAGTCAGCAGATTGTGATGAGTTGCGGCATTTATTTGCATCTTATCCTTGGCGGCAGGTCTGCTTCTCCTCTGAAGACCCATAGAGTGCGCGGATGCCATAACCAATGTGATATATCAAGCGATGGAGTATTTCATCCCCTTTGCTGACGTGCCCATTGGTGGTAAAGCTCGCCCTTGGTTTAACGCCGAGTGCGCTTGTGCTGAAAAGCACAAGCATATGGCGTACTTATCCTGGGTCGATGCTCGAGACCGTAAAGCTCCGGATGTTAACCTTAAGACGAGAGCCTTTAAACAAGCCGCCAAGTGGTGCAAAAAGGCATTACGCCAAGCCAGTTTCGACCGCATTAAACGCATCGGCACAAAGCTCTCTGTTAAACCATCTGGCGGTCTACACTGCCTCCGCTGGTTAAACCAGATGGCTCACTGGTGCATGCGCCTAAGGAGAAAGCGGACTTATTTGCTTCTCTTTTTGCTTGCAATTCGCGTCTGGACAGTAGCAACAGCGTACCATCTCAATTACCTCACTGCGGTACCTCTTTGTCTGAGGTCCGTATCACCAACAAGGAGGTTCTTAAAACCTTGCGAAGTCTAGACGTGAACAAAGCTAGTGGACCTGACGGTATACCAGCTATAGTTCTAAAGGTCTGTGCAAGTGAGTTGTCTCCTGTGTTGACACGCTTGTTCCGCCTCTCATTCAGGACTGTTTGACAGGAAAATTTAACCATTTTATATTTACAACATAGTCCTAAATTACTTCGCTTTTCCAGCATTATAAATGAGATACTGTAATGTTTGGACAAGCAGTAATTTAAACTCAGTGATGCAGTTAATAATTCTCTCTTTATTGGGTTGGAGGAGACTTATATATAGTGGTTGTGACGTAGGTACATAGGTAGGGGGCAGGGTTTGTGTTACGTGGTTCCAGGTAGAGCCACATGAATGGTATCTTCTTCTATAAATATAATATGATATTACTGAACCAAATAGATGTTATTTCTACTCCTTATATGGAGTCCACGTTGAGTGATGATATCATTTAATATTCCTGTTATATAGTTTTATCATAGTACCGACACCACATCTCCTTCCTTATTTAAAAAAATTTAAAATTCAGTTAGATTTTTTAAATTTTTTAAACATATGACACTATATAATACTAAATACTTTCTTAAAACTACTCATCATTTTTATAATGTAATTATTATTACGACTTACATATGTCTTACACTTAATTTATATAATGATAGCTTTATTATAAGTTCTTTATTTTTAACTTTATATACTTATTATATAGTCGTGGGTTATACCTATACCACACCTCCCACCGACAAAAAAATAAAAAATAAAACAAATTTTTTTTTATACTGTAAAAAATTAATCCTTAAAAGTAAATAAATAAAATTATTAAGTATAATATGTAAAATTCGTCTTGATTTGGGTAGGACGGCTGGCCAAACCTCCTAAACACATAATAATTCGTCAGTCACATTAAAAATAGTATGATGCATACATACAACATACGTATTTGACATAATTAGGTGAACATTCGTGAAGGTATATTATTTTGGTCGACACATTATTGTAACGTACTTAGATATTGAGTTATTTAGTCATTTATTAAGTAACTTATCCGGATACTCGCATTAAGTACTATCTACTCTTCCTTATATATTTTTTCACATTTTATACTATTAGTATACAATTATAATACTTTATACTTCACTTATTTATACCTTTGTATTTGATTAATCGTTACTTTTATGATCCACACAAATAGGTTATATATTAATACTTAACAATTTTTCCAGAGAACGATGACTTATAAAAATTAAAAGCATATGATTTATCACCGAAAATATTACATTTCATTTTAAGATGAACAGAACAAAGAACATAATGTAATGCAACCTAATCATGATCATAACAACAGAGATCAAAATACATCTTGCAACAGCCGCGTAAGCGGTTTGTGACACACCTTTGTTATAAAGTCCACAAAGCACGTATAAGGAAAGGTTTGAAATTACATCGTATGACACATACATAATATCTAATTCAAAATAACTTACAAATTGTTTTATTATGAGTACACTTAAAAGTATTTGAAAATTACAGTATCAAGCACTTTTTAATGTACGTAGTTAAGATGGTTACATGGCATTGTTATAATACATTTACATACATTATCGAATATTTATTATTTAAGTTATTCATAAAAGTCGAATACACATTATTACTTTTTTTAATTTTAGATTTCAAGATTCTTGATCTTAATTGAATACAGAGTTTAAAATATAAAGTTAAGTTTAATAAAAATAATTTAGAAGTTATAACAAAATATTTGTTTAACATTTGAAGACAATTTTTTTTTTTTAAGTAAATATGTATTAACGTAAACTTAGGTTTGACTGTCTATATAGAGAAAAAAAAATATTATTACATTATCAAACTTATAATAATAGAGTATCGATACGCTTTGGATTTGATTTTAGTAAGCAATATACCAAATTTTGTTTAAAATTGTACAAATTATTCATAAACAACAAAAAAAAATATATAACACGAGAAGTTCAAGGTAGAGTTATTGTAACTATGAGTCAATGTGCATAAATAAAAAAAAATCGTAAATTAATGTAAATCTACGCGAAAATGTATTTATCAAATTTAATTGGGTTTTTTTTTTGTGTGGTTGTGTGGATCGTTCCTATAGTTACTAGATGTGTAGCTTCTAAGTAGCCTTTTGAGTAGGATTGTAGGTAATAATATAGAAATGCGAAATAACTACATAATATCTAACTTTTTAGATTTGTTCGAGGGATCCCTTTATTACCTCATTTTAATTGTTCTCATGTCTTTGCGTGTTATATATTTTCATAAATACTAACACTACTCTCATATCCTTTGTTTTCGATTGTCAGGCCTTTTTTCATAATTTTTTGTACGTACTTTCTTTTATCTCTTATTTTTTTGACCTTCAGCTAGCTTTATATATTTATTTATTTATTAGATACCAGGAATCGGAGTATTAATTCACTTCATTTATATTTTATTTCATGATTTATATCACGCGGGTACTTTATAAATATGGGCCCCCCATTTACTTGGGTATTATATTTTCATTACATTCATTTTATTTAATTGGTACATATTTTTTTTATCATATTATATCAAGGTAAAACTGTACCTTGGGTTGTGCGCACAACCTTGAGGTCAACGTTTAAGTCATTTTAAAAGACTCCAACAATTGTCACGGAGGAAAACTATGTTCACACTATGATCCAACGAAGGATGTGACCTCTATGTACCATTATTAAGGGTAACAAATTTAAGACTTCTCTGGTCCCCAACAGTACTAATATGAGTAAACTCGTTCACATCTCACTTGTACTGAAGGTATTGTTCCCTAGTACCCGTTACTTCCGATTTTATCATCCAATCATGGAAACATACCCTGCTCGAGGACTATATGCTTTACCAGTGATGGACGTTCCCGTATCTCTCCATTACTTATTTTATGCAGGTCAACTTTCGTTTTATTTCTATTTATTTCTTTACTTTATGGTACTTACCAATACCTCATTATTTAATAGTACCCAAGATTATGGACAATATTCCTATACAATTCATAATAAATTCTCATTTCCCTCATTGATAATACATTAAAAGTTATTCTACATTTAATCTTTTCCGAACAACCTTAAAATTAATCGGTTATTAGTTTTTCCAAACTCTCAGCTGATCAGGCTGATTGTATGTGGATATGCTAACCACCGACAATTTTCTTTACCTATGCCACACTTTCTACTTATACTTCTATCAATATTTTTCACTCATAATGATAAACTCCGTAACTTATCCATAAATTTACTTACGTCTGTTAATAAAGTTATATCATATAGTCCCGTATAATATTTAGTTACATCATTGTCACTTAGGGGTTGAGGCTCACAATATGGGCACAACAAATTTTAAATTAATTAGGTACTTAATTGTCTACATAATATAATGAGTTTCAAAATCATATAAAGCGAAGAAAATATTTTCATAATACACGCAAGTAAGTACTATTTTCCGAGAAAATATTAAATTATAATAGTTAAAAGTTTATGATTTAAAAGTTCAATAAATGTAAAATCGAAAGGAATAAACTACATTTCATGTTATGATACAGAACCAAGAAATACTAACGGGAACATAAGTCATCATGATACAGTGATAACACCAGACAGATCAAAATACAAATTATATTCTTAACAGCAATTTGAGACACCTTTGTTTTAAATTCGAAAGTAAGTACCTATATAAAACGTTTCCGATTGCATCGAACTATGATCAGATCACACGGTGTGATTTATACCTAATTTTAAGATAACTTGTAGAATATATTATATGTAATATGAATGCAACCTTAAAATGAGATTCTAAGAATTTTTTTTTTTAAATTTACACAGAAACTTAGTTTTGTCGTTTATAGTTATAGTACATACATTTATTCATTGGTTCTAAAAATGTTAATTATATCACATACAAAAATTAATTGAAACAATCGCTGTAACGGCCATCGAGTTTACATATAAGAAAATATTAATTTATTTAAAACCTTGAAAGAAAAAAATAATTTTAATTTATCATAATATAACTTTAAGACAGTACCGTCGGCTTTTAGAACTAAAAATAAAACGAATTGTCTATAACCCTTTTTAAAATTTGGATTCCAAAAAAAATAAAAACGACGAAATGTGTCACAGTCTTAGATTATATAATTTTATAGAATCTAAGGTCTCAGTGTTATTTAACTATAAATTATGGAGAAATCAAGTACGTAAAAAATGTAATCTATTATGGTATATCATTATTTCATTCATCTTTTACTTGACACAGTAATAAAATAATTAAAACTATAACTGAATGAAAGTGCATGTAAAGTAGTCTTGTGCCTTAATAGAAGTACCAAATAAGTGTATACCTAACTTAATTTATACTATTGCGGTATAGTTTTTATTTAGACAAAGTAATAAAACTAATAAAATTGCAATTGAATCGTTAAATGTCTGAATAAATATTTTCAACTTAATCAAATTATATTAAACACAGAATATTTAATACGTACTAACTTTAGAAAAAATATAATAGCAAAACAACATGAAAAATTTCAATTCTTAAAGTTTTGAATGGAATATCAGTAGATTTAATCTTATCTTCCTTTACTTTACTATTAAAATTTATTATAACCACTTTTAGTTTGGTATCTAAAATTTTTCCCTTCAGGTTACCTCGATGCAATTTTTATTAAATATGCCCTAACTTCTTTTAATTACTCATATAACTGTTCTAGAGAAATATTCATAACTTACCACCAATACGTAGAATACAGTACACTTTATATAATTTTACGAAATATATAACATAGTCAGGTGAAATTGCAATTGTTCAGTTCCTGCCTTATTGCTTCCCATTGTATTTTGCACAATCATGGTCCCTTCTTTAGTCTGATAACCGCCCATGTTCTTGGTTGTTACTTTTCGTTAAGCGCGTACACCCAGTCACGCAGTTCAAGATAGAACACCATAACTCTTTATTTCTTCTTTGTTCTTTTTTTGGCTCAATTTTCACATTCTTCTGGGTGGTGCTCGCATGAATACAACTGCTTCTTTTCTTTTTAAATAGATCTGCCGAATCTTAAATTTTGATCATTGGTCATGATAAAAAAAAATCCACTATTTGTTTTCCTCCTTCTTTGTTACTTGTCTTCATAGTTCTATATATTATATATTTAAAATTTTCAGTCGGCTTCTATAAAATAATTATTGTGGCCTCTTCTTGTATTCATATTTGTTTATTTTTCGTCACATTCGGTATTGCGTCCATTCCGTTATAATATATATTTTTTTTTAAATTGTCAATCCTCTTAAAAACTGTCCATTATTTAGTTAAGTTTTCTTATAATATTTTTTCTTCTTTTTAAATAGTAGGCCCGGCGGTGCGCGTGCATTGTAGCAGCGCACCGCCTGGCAGGGTCGCCATGTAATGTTTGGACAAGCAGTAATTTAAACTCAGTGATGCAGTTAATACTTCTCTCTTTATTGGGTTGGAGGAGACTTATATATAGTGGTTGTGACGTAGGTACATAGGTAGGGGGCAGGGTTTGTGTTACGTGGTTCCAGGTAGAGCCACATGAATGGTATCTTCTTCTATAAATATAATATGATATTACTGAACCAAATAGATGTTATTTCTACTCCTTATATGGAGTCCACGTTGAGTGATGATATCATTTAATATTCCTGTTATATAGTTTTATCATAGTACCGACACCACAATACACTATTCACCGACGCCGTACACACTGACTACGTAGTGATTACATCCTTAATAAGGATGACCGAGTGACGTCGGAACGGCTATTATACAACGAATGCTATTAGGGGAGGACTTGCGTTAGTAATAGTTAACATTCTTTGCCCTCACGCTGGTAATGGCAATGCTGCTTCCCATCAGCAGTCTGTTAAATGTTGGTTCGGTGTTTTTGGACTAAAAAGCAGAAAAGTAAGTAAGTAAGTACCTAGGCACTGTGATGGCCCTCGAAGATTCATAATTAATTATTAATTATTGAATATCTAAAAACGATGAATAGTAAAGAAATAAAAACAAACTTTATGAATAAATATAAAATCGTAACAAAATAGTATTTTGGAAGTTATTTTCGCAGTAAACAAGACTACGTTTTTGAGCAATTTGTCAATGTCGCCAAGTATACCATTGTAAAGCCAAAAGCAAAGCGTATTTTCATAACAACTCCCTGGGGTCCACCTTACAAGATTCAATGAAATTATGTTTCCTTATTTAAAGAAGGGCGAAAAAAATATTTTGAGCATTCGCAATTTAATGTCATAAAACCGGGAAGAAAATTAATATGTATAATATAGAAATAACTTTTATGGAGGATAACAATAATGATTATTAAAAGCAAGGAAAAGTGACGTAACAGCGTATTTTGTTAGGTTATGTAAAATTGCTATATAAAAATTCAACAAATAATTTTCTAAATAAGGTGATAATGCCATGGTAAGTAATTGTTTTTTTTTTTATTGGAGGTTACTGTACAAAATATACTTATTAAGTTCTACCTCACGTTATCGGCCTTTAAACAATCTGCCCTGCTGACGCTGGACATACGCGTCGCCCGTTAAAAAGAAGTAATTTATTAGACATCTCCCACAGTAGCCTCTTACGCCACCCATGGGATGAAATAGGTAATGGGTTTTCTTAAGCCTTATCACACACATCACTACAGCCTAAGTCCACTATTTAGAAGATTCTTGACATAGTTGTCCAGTTTAACAGACGGATGAGCACATTGTTATCTTTTTTTTATTGGTTATCAAGAAGATGCTGTTGCCCATCTTCTGTTTCTGTTTCACTAATGAGATAGGGCAGTGGATTCTCTTATGCCGCAACTAATCACATAGGAATTAAAAACAAGCAATAAATATTCAAAGTAAACACAGTGATTTCCGCTTATTCCTTTAAATGTTTTACCAACACCCATTGGAATTGGCGGAAAGAAATGTCTGAAAAAAAATTTGATAAATGATCCCGAAATTTGCCACATATAAATAACCAGAAACGTGCTAACAAGCTTATTGGTCACCTTGATTTGGTTGAAACTAATTTTGTCTACCTCGAGCACAGGTGCCCAGGAAACAGCCTCTGCTAGGTACATGCAGAGTGTGCGCAGAAATTACATGCTTTACTTCCACCATCTCCATTTCAGCGTAGGACAACCAGAGGGTCAGCAGGTCTTTACCCCTTTTAATAAGATAACAGTAGTACAGCCACGCGGTAGTTTTGGCTGTCGCACGGATGGCTAAAACCGGGGTGGTACCACGACCTCACAGAATACCAGCGTGAAGTAGAGATTGACCTCTGCGTTTCGCTTGGTGAGTGGCCGGATACCCACAAATTCCGCTAACGACTAAAACTGCTCGGAGCAAGCGTAGCAATGGGACGAGGGCGAACCCTGTCACGCTATCCGTGAATTTTTGCACTTCTTTCCAAACTTGACGCTGTCCACTACCATCTGAAGACGGTGAAGCCGGCCTTGCTCCTTCTAACCGCAACTCAGGTGTCCTCTCCAGCTGGTACTTCATATCTCTCCTACCCAGGGTACAAATTAGAACACTCCTTTGTGCCTCAGGGTGGAATTTTCGTATACGTCGGAGAGACATTTGTTTTCGACGCCTCGGAAGACTTGAAGGAACACATTTGTCCGTACTATGGCTGCGCGTAAACAGCGACGACCATCCCCGCGTCTACGGGTGCCTCCATAGGTCCTATAGCAGGAATTGTGAAACCGACCGACTCATCGACCAAATGGCTGCAGATTCCTTGCTACAGCAGATTTTATCCGCAGAGATCGTGATCCTTGGCGATTTTAACGCCTACCATGCTAAATAGCTTGGTTCACGTTTAATCGATTATGCGGGGAGATCTTTTTATTACTTTGCCTTGGCATAATATCAAATGTGGAGCATCATGCACCTTCCCTGTTGGACCTTCTACTGACCTCTCTTCCGGACGGATATCAGGTTTCCGTTGACGCCCCTCTAGGCTGATAGGACTATTGTCTTGTCCGGAGTGTCTTGCTACTTACAATAACGTCGGGGTTGTATTCTGCAGGCTGCCGCCATGTTTGGCACTATAGGTCGGCCGCTTGGGATAGGATGTGCTCTTTTTTTGCATCCTACTCTTGTTAATAGATCTTTGCTAGAATAGAGTGCAGTTTCGTGGTCACTTGGAAAGGAAGGCCGAATTGGCCTCTAAAAAGCTTAGCGTGCTCAGCAGAGCGAGACAGTATTTATGCCGGCACATCGCTTGCAACTTTACAAAGCGCAAATTCGGCCTCACATGGAATACTGTTCTCATCTCTGGACCGGGTAACCCCAATGCCAGCTCCTTCTTACTTGACCGCATCCAGCGCACAGCGGTTCGAATTGTCGACGTCTGAGTTCTTTCTGATCGGCTCGATTCACTGACGCTGCGTAGGGATGTTGCATCCCTTTGCATTTTCTATCGAATCTACTACGGGGAGTGCTCTGACGAATTGTTCGGATTAATTCCAGCCAACAAGTTTCACAAACGCACATCGCGTCAAAATTTATGATACCATACTTATAATCTGGATGATTGACGGTCTTTTACGGTGCATTTTACTAGGAGTTTTCTTCCTCGTACAACTTCTCTGTGGAATTGTCTACCACTGGAGATTTTTCCGGATCCTTAACACTTAGGGACCTTCAAGAAAAGAACTTACTCCTTTATAAAAGGCCCGCAATGCACTTGAAATTCCCCTGCTGTTGCGTTTGTTCATGGGCGGCGGTAGACACTTAGCATCTGGTGAGCTGCATGCTCGTTTGCCCACTCTTCTATAAAAGAAATAAGAGGAAATTAGTATGCTTATTTTGAATATTTATTACGTATTGTATAACTCCCTTGTAATTTTCTTCACCGTGTAGTGGCGGCATAAGTGAATTTACTGCTCTATGTCATTACGTGGGTGTCATAAGGGACGATAAAAGAAAACAGGCAGCAGCGTCTTCTTGATATCCACTCAAGATAATAGAAAACTGTTGCTGTTAACTCACCTGTTAAGGTTGACAACAATGGCAAACTTCCTCTAAAAGAGGCAATCTATGGGAGAAGTCTATGTTCAGTAGTGGACTTTGATTGGCTGTTGTGATGCGATGAGTGAAATCTAAACGTAATAAAAAAAACTTTACGGATGATCTTACTTTCGTGAGGTGCTGGAGTAAGAGGCTACTATGAGAGATGTCAGAAAAATCTCTATTTATATTAAGTAAACTGTTAAGCTTCAGGGGTAATCTGCCGCTAAATTAAAATGCCATCCTCATTTGTACTTGGTAACAGACTAAGTAGATACAGTCATCATCTTAGAGAATATTTAAAAGAAGTAATAACCTTTATTGTTAGCGCTAATCGTAGTAGGTATTATGATTCTTTAATCCTATACCTATCCAAAACTGTTGACATCTAGTCTAGTCGTCTAGTTCTAGCTAGTCATAATAGTGCGAGAGCCTATGATCGCCAGACTTTCCTTATTTTATAAGATTACGTCATAGTAGCCCATTGCAACTATCTATGTTAAGAGCAGGCGCTGAGAAATTTTCAGCTTTTTTAATTCTTATAAAATAATGAAAGTCTAGCATTCACGGGCTTAAAAGTCTATAATGTTCTAGATTCGAAGTCGTTTTTGATTCTTCGACTTCCGAAGATCGGTAGCCACAAGCAGCAAACTATTTAAAATGTTGTTTTCAAATTAAACAAAATAATACCAATGTCATATTAGTAAATTTCTTTTTCCGTTCACAATTTTTTGAAGATAAAATAATGAGCAATTATTAGTAAATAAAAAAAATTATATTAATAAATAAAATGTATGTAATAAAGTTAAACGCATCCGATGAAAATAATTTTTAAGATATGAAAATATTACATTATTTAAATAAATTATTAAAAAAATAAATTGATTTTGTGCGTTGGATTGACATTGTGCCAATCCAATGTACACTGTTTCCGCTTGATGGAATTTGAAATTGACATGTTCTATCAATTCAAAACTAATGAAGACGATGTTTCATGTGACAATAATCGCAGATATAAGTACTTAGGTATAATATGCACAACATCAGAACCTTGAAACCTTATTGGTTTTTCACCGACCAAACTTTAGTCTATCATTAATAAAAAGATTTTGTGGAGTATAAAAGTAAGTTGTAGTCTCATGGCCTACGAAATATATGGGAAAAGTTTTTAGCGATTTCTGACCTTCGTTTTAGTTGGCCCTATATAGCTTTTGATTCTTATAAGAAACAGAATTGTTGTCAATGCTGTTTCTTATAAGAATCAAACGCTATATAAGAAACAGAATTGTTATCAAAAAGAGGTTTGTGAAAAATATATTTTTTTTAAATACAGGTCGAAACATTTCTAAAACTTAAGAACAGTCTTTTAAGTTTTCCTGTAGCTACAACATTATGCGTGCACTACACAACAATCCTTATCGCTCCGC
The DNA here is from genome assembly GCA_963668995.1 of Parnassius mnemosyne. Classification (NCBI taxonomy): domain Eukaryota; kingdom Metazoa; phylum Arthropoda; class Insecta; order Lepidoptera; family Papilionidae; genus Parnassius; species Parnassius mnemosyne. The sequence continues at coordinate 38,895,840 of CAVLGL010000104.1, read as the reverse complement.
CTCAAAAATCTGCCATGTATGTGGGATACATTTTAAGTTCAAAGACAAATTTATGATTGTTTGCAAAATTAAACAGGATCGATCATCTCGGGCACATATTTTAGTATGTGGGTAGTTATTTTTCTTTTCGTCTGTACAGAGTAGAGTAGAGTACAATTTACAGAGTAGCCAAATTTTAAACTTAATTTCAAATATATAAATTATGATATGACATTATTGCTAGGTATGCTAGGTGTACTTATTATATTAATTAGTAAACTGCTAGTGTGGAGTACATTTATAATTATATATTATTCCTTTTATCGCATATGTATTATTAGATGAGTTTTAATATCTATTATTGAGTGCAATTCAACACAAATGTATTATTGAAATTCAGTTTCATAAATAACATAGCATATTATACAGGTTAACTACACTTAGGCCGTCTGAATGGCGCTACATTAAACAAGATTTGCAGTTGCCGTAGTTAAATTGCAAATCGCAGTAATAGTGGAACAATGCAAAATGCCAGAGATTCAATGGCTTTTCTATTGGTTCCCATGAAGTTAAAGTTTTAAGCCTTATTGCGCCTAGTTATCTAGTTAATGATGTAAATGAACTGACGAAGGTTTAAGCATATTTTATGATAAATAATTAAATCAATAAACATTTGCCACATTAAATAAAATAATACTGTGCACGCGACTTATTTCTTCAGTCGCACCTCTGATATTTTTTGGTATGTGCTTTATGTGCGTATTATTGAGAATAACAGATGTCATACTCGTAGTTATAAAGCTACCTACCGTCGCTGATATTACTTGCTTGGTAATTTCTTATTTTTGGCAAAGTTAATGGAAGCCGTAATACATTTCATTATTTTTCGGATTTTACTACACCTAGTTTAATCTAAAAACAAAGCAGTCACATCTAGTTTTAGCCAAAAATAAATCGTATACGGCTAAGCTTAACCAATCGCAATCGGCTGCACCCAGTTGTAGCTGGCTAAACGTAGGTGCAACCGAACATTGGTTTTTAGATTTGATATACAATATACACAAATTATATGCACATATTATATAGTAAATAGGTAATTAAATTTGTGTAGTGAACACAAATTATTGGTGTTATGGGTCTGCATATTTAAAAATTGATCTCAACGTGTCATTACCGCTGAATATAACCTTCCCTATCTTACTGCTCAAACTATAGGTCAGATACTATTGGTTGAGGACAAATTCTTGAGTTTAATGTAGTGCTTACAATTTACAATAGTATTTAACTACTGCCTATTAGTGTTTTACTAAGTAAATCTAATCAAGACTCTTTCGCTCCTTTCCGCCAAAGTGTTTTTTAACGTCTACTGAAGCGTATGGAGTTTTTATAGAATGGCGTAGAGAATAGTATTATTACAAATGAAATAGTGAAATGGTGGTAGAAATTTTAGTGACTAGAAAATAAAGTTAATTATAATTTTTATTGTACTAAAATAGAAATGTTATAGTTTACGTCAGAGACAAAATTCTCCGAAGTCAACTTCATCTCCTTCGAATATTTTTTCTCATGGGGAGGGAGAGGTTAAGAGTTGACCCCTCGAATATCTGCTTTACAAGCACTCCTAATAAGTAGGCCGTGCGGCACCGCACGTATCGCTTAGTAAGATGTTATTTTCATATAAATACTAGACTAGTTAATTGTTAGATTGCTATTGGTTTTAGAAGTAATTATAAGTTGTAACGCTGCTACTTTGTATAAATACATTGTTTTTTTGTAGCAAAAGTCGTTGTTGTTAACTTAATTCGTGCGACTAGAATTGTTATTTTAATTAATTACTGATTGGAAGGAGGTATTTAAAATAATGAGTCATCTATCTTTAAATAATTACTTAAAATTATATAAGAGCTCGCAAGCTATGCGATATTACGTGTAAATCGACAAGATTAGGAGATATTGAGTCCAATTTTCTATCTGAAAATGTGGAACAATGTCACCTTAATTTAGAAGAAACCGATAGAGAGTTAGTAATTGAATAAAAGAAATTAGGTACCTAAGTTTTTTTCGTACGCAGGTTTTATTTTTTCATGGGTTTGTTAAAATTTGCCTTAGTTTTGTTTTTCCAAAGCGGTGGAAAAGATCTACGTTTTTTCACCGCCTATTAAATAAATAATTTTATCGTATTACATATAGGATTAACATCTATAACTATGCTAAATTACAGCTTTGTAGCACCTAGGGTCTCTGAGCAAAACCGCGAAAGGACGGGCGGATGGACATAGCGAAACTATAAGGGTTCCTTTTTGTCTAACTACGAAATTCTAAAAAGAGGATTTATGAGCTAATGATAAATTAATTATTGCCACTTTTGAGTTTCAAAAAATTCCTAAAAGTTGAAGTATGCATATTTTATTACAAACGAAAATTGGAAAATTGAGTTCTATGAATTTTACCGTATTTTATCTTGCTAAAAAAAAACTACTTGTTCCGTATGACATGAAGTTCAAGGCAAAAGATGCAGGTAAATATAACAGATGTAACTATGAAACTACCAATTGAAAATTATTGATTTCTTGAACAAAGGACTAATTGAGTAAGACCCTTTAATTTAAATTTTTTATTTATATTTGATTTCGTGCATATATATTATTTTACAAACAAAGAGGAAAATTTTTATATTAATTAAATTCATTTTATTTTTGTCTTACATTTATAACTTTTGACAGTGGTAGAGCCACGCGGCAGCTTTTGCTGTCGCACGGATGGGCCGGCTCGAACCAGGGTGGTACCACGACCTCACAGAATACCAGCGTGAAGTAGAGGTTTACCTCTGCGTTTCGTTTGGTGAGTGCAGGTGGCCGGAGGCCCTTTTTACTGGAAATGAGGCATTCCATCTTAGTCCTCACGGGTGACAACGCATCTGCATTTTGATTCGCAAACGAGGATAGATGTAGATGTCTATGGGCCGCAGCAACCACTTACCATCAGGTGGACTGTGTGCTCGTTTGTCACCCTTATCCTAGAAAAAAAAAACTAATAATAATTGCTTGTCTTCTACTGGTTAGTTATAATATTAAAAAGAAAATTATTTTAATTATGCTTGTTATTTTTATATTGATTTATTTTCCCATTTCTGGAATAACAGTTCATATATTTATGCCCATTGTTTAGGAAATATCCCGATTATAACAACTTACAAAGACAATACAGTATCAGTTGTTTCATTCAAATCATATTCAGCCTAAAATAATATGAACATTATAACACTTATCTTAACTTCCCAATAATAAAAATATAATTTTTAGATTAATATTTTATTCAGTTTTCATCCATAATTCTTTTTTATATAAACAAACAATCAAATTCATTATGGTGTATAAAGTGAAACATGGTATATGTTATATACGTGCAAAATTGAATTATTGGTATCGACGTACAATTGACACATACGATATTTTTGATCAATTAAACTAATCGTAGGATGTAATTAATTGTCTCTTACACTTACGATTTTTAACACTGTGTACATCCGCCGTAAAATATCATAACAACAAATTTTCTAAAACTTTTATTAATACACACTTATGTTAAATCATTACTAATGAAAAGGGAATAATATGATGTAGCATATGCGGTAAAAATTAAATCATTAGCTTATAATAAAGCAAAAGCACAGCCTAAAATATCTTTAAACGGAACATACGATATTGTACTTAGGATCCTTCTAAATAAATATTGGCTAGCGGGCTGGTTAAATGGCGATTGGCACTAACCGGAAACATTAATACGAATTCTGCGAAGCTAGATCTAATAAGTTTTTTTAAAGTTTTACATATCAAAATGATGTTTCTTACTCGTTGCATATGTTGTAAATTAAATTACAATTAAGTAAATAACAAAATAGAAGAATGCATGTCTGAAATTGACTTCGAATACATTAAAACCTGTACTATGCCTTTTTCACATTAATAAATCAAACTTCAACTGAGGCTCGCAAACACGGCTTAATATCTTTATATTGTGTTACTAGGCATATTTCATTAATTCATCTACATTTTTAAATATACAAACGTTACCGTATCTTATAGTTATCGAAAATGGATTATGAAATTTACTTGGCAGATTTAATATAATTCGTTAGCTAAAAATAAACGGTCTTAGTGAAATTTAAGAGTCTTGTTAAGTCATATTTTATTTTACTCGCCGCAATAATTTAAGGCGCTATAAATGTGTAAATTAAAAGGTTACTACTAGGTGTATGTACAAAGTTAATCAGTTAATATTAAGAAGAATCTGATAAATAAATGGATGGTTGTGTCTCATGTTCTTATATCTATACCCAATTAAAATCAATAAGCTCCTAAGAAATAAGACAGAATACCTCGTTAGTTAAAAAGAGACTCTGTCTCGTTAGTTGAAAAGAGGGTGCTAAGAATCTCCGGTGGAGATTCGGTTGCCACCTAAGACGACTTGACCTGGCAACATACAACGCACGCACCCTGAGGACTGACGAGAAGATTGTGGAGCTGGAAGAAGAGATAAACAAGTTACGCTGGCATATTATAGGATTATCCGAACTCTGAAGAGAGGGAGAGGACACGGTAATCCTCGAATCCGGCAACTTGCTCTATCACCGGGACGGCTCACACACCAAGGAGGTGTCGGATTTATCATCCACAAGTCTCTCGTTAACAACGTTGTAAAGATTGAGAGTGTGTCGACGAGGGTTGCGTACCTTATACTCAGAATCACCAAAAGGTATTCGCTGTAGGTCATACAGGTTTACGCACCAACCTCGGCACACCCCGATGAGGAGGTTAAGGAAATATATGAGGATATCTCTAGAGTCATGCATTGCTCCAAAACCCAATATACGGTGTTAATGGGAGACTCCAATGAAAAACTAGGCACAAGAGAGAACGGTGAGCTGAAAGTAGGGAAATTTGGAATAGGGCAACGGAACCCAAGGGGCCAGCAGCTGGCCGACTTCATGGAGAAAAAGGGACTCTTTATGATGAACTCTTTCTTTCAGAAGCGGCCCCTACAGAAAGTGGACCTAGACGAGCCCCGACGGTTCGACAAAAATGAGATGTCTCCGTGATCGCGAGGGTAAAAACTGGTAGCGATCACCGAATGGTTAGAGCCACACTGAACCTAAACGTTAAGTTGGAGAGGTCTCGTCTAATGAAGTCAACGCTCCGTCCCCCTCGTGCTCTGTTCCAGAGCCCCGAAACCTTTCAGCTCGAGTTACAAAACCCTTTTCAGTGCCTAGAAGACTGCAATGAAGTGGACGATATGAATGACAAGCTCGTGGAAACTGTCCATGTGGTTGGAGCTAATTTCTGCAAGACCTGCCGCAGAAGAACACAAAAACTCTCCGATCACACTCTTAATCTCATGGCTGTTAGACGAAAGATGAAGCTACATTCTTCAACAGATTTGACAGCATACAGGCAACTGAACAGACAGATCTCCAAATGCATGCGGCGGGACTTACGCAACTTCAATACAGCTTGTATTGAAAAAGCGATCGAGCGGAACCAAGGCTCCAAAGTCTTTGCCAGAGATCTGTCTGCCAGAAAGAGCCAACTGTCAAAGCTGTAGACCAAGTGTGGCAGCATCGTTTCCGGGGCACATGAGGATTTGAGTGAGTTTGGGAGGTTCTATGGGCAGCTGTACACGTCATCGTTGGAGCCACACGCAAGTGTGAGTATCGATCCAAGATCGGATCTTATCCGACACTATTCCGAAGATATCCCGGACGTCAGTCTGAGCGAGATTAGAATGGCTAACCAGCACCTTAAAAACGGCAAGGCCCCAGGCGAGGATGGAATTACAGCGGAGCTTCTGAAAGCAGGTGGAAGACCGGTACTTGAAGTCCTTCAGAAGGTCCTTAATTCCGTCCTTCATGGTGGCATTACACGGGAGGCGTGGAGCAGAAGTGCGGTGGTCTTGTTCTTTAAGAAAGGTGACAACGCTCTCTTGAAGAACTACAAACCGATTTCCCTTCTGAGCCGCGTCTACGCGCTGTTTTTGAGAGTCATTACGAATCGTCTCGCACGCAGACTTGACGACTTACAGCCTCCCGAACAAGCCGGTTTCCGAAAGGGCTTTAGCACCATAGATCACATACATACCCTTCGGCAAATTGTACAGAAGTACGAAGAGTACAATTTGCCACTATGTCGATGATTTGCCGACGATATAGTCCTAAGGACTAAGGAGGACTAGAGGACCTAATTACCATGCTATATGACCTCAATAGTGTTTCCCAACGGACCTATCCGTTAAGATGAACATGGACAAAACAAATATCATGTTTAATGTCCATGTCACACCTATGCCGGTAGTTGTTGGGAGCACTAAGCTCGAAGTTGTTGACGAGTATGTTTACCTGGGACAAATAGTCCGACTAGGTACGTCCAACTTCGACCGAGAGGTCAATCGACGGATTCAACTCGGCTGGGCAGCGTTCGGGAAACTACGACACATCTTCTCGTCAGACATACTTTAAAACCTTAAAACGAAATTGTACAACCAGTTCGTGTTGCCAGTGATGACTTACGGATCTGGGACGTGGTACTTCACTGCTGGCCGTATGAGGAAGCTCAAGGTCGCTCAGCGAGCTATTGAGAGGGCTATGCTCGGGGTTTCTCTGCGTGATAAACTTAGAAATGATACTCATCCGCAGTAGAACCAGAGTAACCGACATAGCCCAATGGATTAGTAAGGTGAAGTAGCAATGGGCCGGCCATATAGCTTGAAGAACCGACAATCGATGGGGAAGAAAGGTTCTTGAGTGGCAGCCTCGTACCGGTAGGCGAAGATGAACGCCACGAGATGGAGTGACGACCTGGTAAGACATGCAGGAATTCGATGAATGCAGATGGCTCAGGACCGTGCTTTGTGGCATTCCTTGGGGGAGGCCTATGATTAGCAGTGGACTTATGAAAGGGGGTAATGATGATGAACAAAACTTCTACATCAGTACAGTCAGTCAGAGCCTTGCCAAAAGGTGTCAGTTCCATACTACTAACCTTAGACGGACTTAAACTGTACATAGCGCCCTGGATAGAAAGTCTGCACTAAAATAACCACCTATAGCATGCATGATCCGAGATCATCAGTAGCGAGAAAAAGAAGTTTCCAGGTTTATCCGTATGAAGTTTATGTGTGTGAATGCCCCAACCATATGGAAGAATATTCTATAAAATAGAATGCTATATAATGTCATCCAGGCAGAATTTCTATTACGGCGACTTTCCTTAATGGAAATGAGCCATCTGTGGAGAACAGAATTACAATGCACGAGTTTGTGCCTAATGATCCGTGGGACAGCAATCCAACAAGATCGGAGAGAGATCAGTCGCAGGACTAACAGCATTACGACCTTTCTAGGGCACAAGGGTGAAACACCGCCTGCTGCCTGACTATATGCTGCTACTGAGAATTTCTTGACAGAAAAACCCAATGACTAATTTTGTCCCGTCCCGGGATTGAACCCGAATTTACGTAACATTTGACTAATGGGACAGTTTAATAACACAAAATCATCTCTACACAAAGTAGGTGGCTTCGTGTGCTATTATGGGTTTAGTTTAGTGGACTATTATGGGCTGAAATAAATAGTAGGCAATACGTTTACATTGTAGGATGACAGTCAAAAATATTTTTTTTTGTAGATATTACAACTTTTCTTGTCAATTTTCGTTTTTTTTACAAGACGATAAACCTTGGTAGGTTTTACTGTTATTGAATCACATTGTATTCATTTTAGAGATATCTTATTTTCTTTGCTACTGTATTTTATTTCTGAAGTAATACAAAGTACAACTGAATTTTATCAAATCGTGTCTTGTATATATCTTGAAATTTTACGTTGTGTAATAAAAAAGAAGTTGGGTAAAATTGATTGAAATCTGATATGTTATACAAAAATATATTCTTTTATACGCAAATGAAATGTTTTATAATGGGCCAGATTTATGTTATATTTTTAGTCAAAAATCGTCATTAAGTCGCACCGCCGGGGACTTGTGCTGTCAAATAGCCGCTAAGGGAATGAAGGCCCATTGAATATTTATATCATTTTAGTTAATTTCATTATGGCGTCTCATCGATATAGATTTAAAAGGTGATCTATAGAATGGATTGAACTGTCTGCTGTCATGTATCACAAACATAGATCCATACAATCACAAATAATAAATTAAAGTCATTGATCAAATGAATTATTACCGCCATTGATATTTTGTGTTGTGAATTGCAATTCTAAAAGTAAATTTTAGTTTTGGACCAGTTTACAAAGCCCTATTAAAAATATGTCTATTTTTAATGACCTGGCCCAGCCTCCATACATTTTGAAAAATTTTCTTTAAATGCATTTTCTTTACTAGTTTGAAAATCTTCAAAATGAAGTAGGAGATCTAAAAAAACTTTTTGTTTTTTCCGGGTAAGATCCTTTTTTATCCAACTACCTCAAAAAATAAAGACATATCTTTTGAGGTAGTTGGATAAAAAAGGATCTTCATTTTTATTGAACTTACCGCAAGTTCGCGTCCTTCGTATTAGCCCGTAAATATTCTAGAGGATGCAACTATGGTCTAAATAGTAACATATAATTCACCTCTTACAAGAAGTCCTTGAGGATATTACGGCGCAATGAATTCTATTAAGCCGCTAGCATTCAGCGACATTTACAGTAAGTGCTACATAATGAAGTGGATTTTGCTATAATAATATGTACCTATTTATGTTCGTTACAAACTAGACATAAATTTTAATGGTTTGTTATGATACAGATTTGAAAATTGTTTAGTAAATAATCTGATAGTTTTGATGAAATCATAATTTTGTATTAATAATATTGAGATCAGTGGGGGATGAGTCGCTCGCGTCCGTAGGCTTCGACCACCTAATCCTAGACCCACCCTACAAGTGTCCCCCGGGTGGTGCTAAATGAGCGACAAAGCCGAAATGACAGACTCGGCTCCTCGCCGTATGGTAGCGGCGTAAAATCTACCTCCCCTTAGTTTGCACCACGAGCCAAGAAGAAATAGAAATGGCCCCGAGTTCCCGGCGCCCCTTTAATGGGGCAGGGGTGCGAAGAATCTCCGGGAGAAAAACCGGCGACGAGGTTCGCCACCCGTCACGTCCTGTCTCCCGGGGGGGGGGGGCGAAAAGTGGATTGCGGAGGCCCGTCTGGCTACGCTGAATATATGTGGAGCAATGAATGATAAAATGGATGAAGTATGCCAAATGATGAATGATAGGGGAATAGATGTGTTATGTGTGAACGAGACGAAACGAAAGGGAAGAGATGTCACGGCACATGGCATGTATACTGCTTACTGGTCTGGACTAGACGAGACCGAGAGGGCATGCCAGGGAATCGGTGTCATCCTTTCAGAAAGAATGGGTCAATGTGTGAAAGAGTATGAATGTGTTAGCCCAAGGCTGCTATGGATACGAATGAAAGTGGGCTTAAAGAAGTTGTTTGTGCTAGAGGTGTACGCCCCAGATATGTCTAAGCCCACTTATATCCGAGAGCAGTTTTGGGACATGGTAAGGCTGGTGTTGACGAAATGCAAGGAAAATGAAAATATTATTATGTTAGGAGATTTTAATGGAAGGGTTGGAGTGAAGAAGTCTGGCTATAAAAGGATATTAGGATCGTTTGGCGATGAAAGAATAAATGAGAATGGTGAAGACCTCCTCAACGTATGTGTGGAAAAGAATATTTTTGTGGCGAACACTTTCTTTCGCCATAAGAGGATTCACATGTATACATGGGAAAGAGGGGATGATAGAAGCATGATAGATTTTATAATTGTGGATGAAAGAATGAGGAGCGCAGTGATAGATACAAGGGTTTACCGGGGGTCCAACGTAGGGACGGATCATTACTTGGTCTTATGCCGAATTAATGGTCTATTCAGACGTTGGCGGCATCGGACATCTGTGTCTACCACTGCGTTACAGCGTATAAGAATAGAGAGGTTACAAGATGAAGGTGTGAAAGAGAAGTATAAATGCAGACTGAGGGAAAATATAAGTGGGTTGAATGAATTATGCATGAATGATTTAGAATTAAAGAATGTATGGAATAATATTAAGAAAGTTTTGGTGGATGCAGCCACCGAAGTATGTGATGTAAGTAAGAGAACGAATGAAAGGAAAAGTAATACGTTGTGGTGGGATAATGAGGTACGGATGGAAGTTGAAGCAAAGACGAGAGCATGGCTAGATTTACTAGCAACTATAGCTGGTAATTCTGGCGGTATGAATGATGAGATTGAAAGAAATAAGGCAGACTTTAGACGTATAAATAAGAGAGTAAAAGAAGTTGTTGAAAGGAAAAAGCAAGAAAGGATAGATAAAAATGATAAAAGGATATCTGATAACTTCCAGGAAAATATTAAAATGTTCTGGAAGCTCGTAAGAACTGCCAGGGGAAATTCAAAACAGCCTAGAATGAATGCTATACGAGACGAGAATGGCTGCATGTTGAATGATGAAGTTTCGAATTTAAAGAGATGGAAGGAATACTTTGAAAGCGTGTTTAAGAGTAAAAGAGTCGTCTGAAATAAGTGAAATTGAAATTGCGAAAGAAGTGGAGAGAGGTAGGGAGATAAGTGTAGATGAAATAATGAAAGCAATGAAAAGCATGAAAGCAGGTAAGGCAGCCGGATATGATAGAGTATCACTCGAAATGCTAAGGGCTGGTGAGGGTGTGGTTGCATGCCTGCTGTACACCTTGTTTAATTTATGTTGGGAACTGAAGCGGTTACCGGAAGACTGGTGCAAAGCCGTTATAGTCCCAATATATAAGGGAAAGGAGTCGCAGCAGGACTGTAAAAACTACCGTGGTATCAGCTTGCTTAGCATTGTGAGTAAACTGTATGCTAAGGTGTTAATCAAAAGAGTTATGGAAGAAACTGATGGAAAAATTTGGGATGTGCAAGCTGGATTTAGAAAGGGGATGGGGTGTACGGATCAAGTCTTTTCCATGTGCATGATAGCGGAGAAGTTTTTGGCCAAAAACCAGAAAGTTTTTTGTGCGTTCATGGACTTGGAAAAGGCTTATGACAGAGTGGACAGGAATGTGTTATGGCAAACACTGAACTCATTTGGGTTGAGCGCTGGCTTGGTACAGGCATTAAGGTCTCTTTATAGGGACTCTAGTGCTTGTGTAAGGATCAACGGGGTCTACTCTGACTGGTTTGTCATTCATAAAGGTGTCAGACAGGGATGTGTGGCTTCCCCGTGGCTGTTTAACTTATTTATGGACAGTTGTTTGCAAACTTTGAAAGTTGAAGAATGTGGGTTGAGAATGTGTGAGACAACCGTCAACTACCTTTAGTACGCCGATGATCAAGTCATATTTGCATCGTCGGCGGCCGAGTTGCAAATGATGGTTACTTTAATGAATTGGTCATTGAAAGAAAGGGGTATGAAAGTGAACGCAAGTAAGACGAAAGTGATGGTTTTTGAAAGAGATGAAAGTAAAACTTTATGTGAAATAAGAAAAGAAGGGGAGTTGATTGAGCAAGTGGATGAGTTTGTATATTTAAGATGTTTATTAAGCAGGGATGGTAGATATGATAAGGATATAGATCGACGAGTGAACGCGGGAAATAGAGTGAATGGGACTCTACACGCTATTATGAGGAGTCAGAATGTGTCAACTAAGGCACGTATGGCAATTCATAATGCTGTGTTAGTCCCTACTTTAATGTAAAAGTTGGGTCTGGCAGAAGAAGCATGAGAGTAGAATAAATGCTGTAGAAATTCGTTCCTTAAGGAGTATGCTAGGGCTGAATCTGAATGACAGGGTGAGAAATAGTGTGATAAGAGAAAAGTGTGGTTTGCAAGATGACGTTGTGACAAGGATTAAGAAAGGAATGCTTCGGTGGTTTGGTCATGTAGAAAGAATGAACGAGAAAAGAGTGACAAAGCAAATTTATGTTGCAGAAGTGAACGGCAGGGTCGGGAAGGGAAGTCCTAGACGAAAGTTTATCGACCAAATCGGCTATAAATTAAAAATAGGCCAGATTAGGAGTATCCTTAACCGACGAGCGTGTATGCGTAGATATATGGATGTAAAAGAGGCGAGAGAGGTGTGTCACGATCGCGCCAAATGAAGTCCGTAGTCTCTGCCTACCCCTCTGGGTGACAGGCGTGAGTGTTTATGTATGTATCAGTGTGGTTATTTGTAAAAAATTAAACATGCAGTCTATACACTTACAAAAAAAATATTTATTCGTATGTACGTTATAATTTATATTTCTTCATCATCATCCTCATATTGTGCATCTTCCATATGAAAGTTAATTGCTAGACTTCACAGGTGCATTTTTGGATCTAATATGAAAAAATTACAAAAGAAACGATGGTTTATTCACGGATTATATGTAAACTGTAGACTGTATTATCTATGTATAGCTCTGTGTGTGGCGTGAAGGCTGCCTACTTCAAATCGTATAATTTGACCTGAGAATTTGACAAATCATAATGTGCTCAGCCTCTCTGACTCTTGAAAAATTATTATAAGACTAATATCAAGTCATCTGTAGTCCAGACTAAATATAAAATGATGGCTTACAAGGCTTGCCTTGATAATCTGGAAGATTGGCTGTCTACGGCTAGTCACATTAGTTTAGTTTAGTTTAGTTTCCGCTTGAATGATACCCATACATTCCGCCTGAAAGACTGTGTTATAGGTACACAGCGGTGTGTATATGTGCATAATGAAGTATTCAGTGAAAGCTCTAGAACCAACACCTTCATTCGTTTTAGAACCATCAGTAAAAACTCTAAGCTCTTTTTGGCTTCATTCTTCCGGCTGGCTGGTTTTATTTAATTGTATCTTGTACTTCTTATCGAAAACAAATTGTTTAGGAATCATATAGTATTTGGCTTGTAGGTTAGAAATTTTTGAGTAAATTCTATCAATTATGCCTGTATGAGGGACACTAATCTGATGGCAGCTAAAGTCACTTCTTGTTGTATATGTAGATGAAGCGGGGTTAGCTCCAACATCGCTTCTAAGGCTGCTGTTGGCGTAGTTGTTATGCAGCGTGTGGCAGCCATACATGCCAGTCTCTGGTAGCGCTGAAGCTTCTTAATTGTAGTGGCTTCATTTGTCTTGGTCCACCATACCAGGGCGCCGTATGTGATCATGGGCCGAATTACAGTTTTGTAAAGCCACAGTATAATTTTTGGCGTCAGTCCCCATCTTTTGCCAATCATGTTTCTGCATTGCCAGAAAGTTATACTAGCTTTGTTGATTTTGTTTTCTAGGTGTTTATTCCAGTTAAGTTTGCTGTCCAAGGTAGGACCTAAATATTTTACCTCAGAGGATAACTGGAGTTTTGTGCTGAAAAGACTTGGAAAATGATAGTTATTCAGCATTTGTTTTTGTGTGAACATTACTAGAACCGTTTTTTTGGATTGACGGTTAAGTCGTATTCCCTGCACCATCTCTCCACTATACGGAGAGCCGCTTGGGTCAGATCGCACACTATGCTTGCTGTCTTTCCAGAGACCAGTCTTGTCAGGTCATCAGCATAACTTATTGTGTAGAAGTGATTGGCATTTAATTTGCTGATGAGTTCATTAATGACCATATTCCACAGGAGAGGTGAGAGAACCCCACCCTGCGGGCAGCCTTCCTTAATTTGGATTGGTTGAGATTCACCAGCAATCTTTATTATTCGTGTACTGAGCATGTATACTATCCAGTCGATCAGTGCCGGTTCAACTTTATGTCTACTGAGTGCACCTTTTATGCTGGAGAAGTTCGTTCTGTCAAAAGCACCTTCTATATCTATGAAGGAACCTAGACATATTCCTTTGTTTTGGATGGCCTCTTCCGATCTTTGTAATTACCTGGTGAAGTGCCGGTTCTGTTGATTTGCCTAGACTGCAGGCGTGTTGCTTGTCGTGTAGTGGTAAGTTCATTAGCGCCAACCCCCTTAATTCCCTTTCACACATGCTCTCCATCGTCTTTAGGAGAAAGAATGTGAGACTAATGGGCCTGTAGGATTTAGGGTCAGCGTAGTCGCTCTTACCTGGTTTGGGTATGAATGTGACTTTCACTTCCCTCCGTCGCCTAGGAACATATTTAAGATCCAGACAGGCTCCCATTTAGGCAACAAGTCTGACTATTAAGGCTTAACCCCCCCACCCCCACTGTAGGAGTGCCGGGAATATGCCGTCAGGTCCTGCCGCCTTATAGGGGAGGAAACTATGAATGGCCCAATAGATTTTATGCATCGTTACTACTCTCAGTGCTAAATTCCAGTCTTCTGCTGTTGGTGTCAGTATGTCGTCATGCCGGTTTGCCTTCCCAGTTACGCAGCAACCTGGGAAGTGCGTTTCAATTGAGATGCGTTGGGCTTCATCCGGCGATGTTGAGTAGCTACCGTCGGGTTTCTTTAGAGAGATGGATCCCGACGTGTTCTGTTTAGCTAAAATATTCCTTCTTCCTATTTGCTTGTTCGCAGGTTTCTATGTTGCCACAGAATTTACGCCACCCAGTCGAGCGTCGATACTTGATACATGTTTTGTATTGAGACTTAGCTTTCTTATATAGTAGCCAGTCTTCATCCATTGAGGTATTCGTGGCCCTATTTAGGTCTTTTCTTACCTTCTTACGTTTCCTATCGAGTTCTTTACCCCACCACGGTTGCTTAACCTCAGCATGCCTTGGTGGAGTGATTTCTGGACATGATTCATGGTAGCTATCTATCATGGCCTTAGTAACAGCTGCTACCTGTTCTTCTTGGAGCGACTGATCTGCTATAGTATTTATCCCCTCAAAACCCATAAGCGAAGACGTCAGCCTATTAAGGTATTCTGTTTTATCCGTCCTTCGGGGATTGCTCCATGGTGGTGTAGAGGGGATATCGACCTGTAGTGTGAAGCAGATCCATCTATGATCTGAGCATGAGGCCTCTTTCGAAACATGTCATCTCGTAATTAGTTTAGCTGCTCCTTCTGTTGCTAATGTGAACTCGATTATTGTGCGACAGCGTTTTTTATTAAAACTTATCGGGACCAATTACTTTTACAACTTATCACCAGGGCTGCCACAGCAAAAAAATTATTGCTAGTTTTAAGGACCTGAATTCCTCGGGCTCATGATTTACGGCCCATGCTAGTGGATATGAAAGAAATCTTAGAAACAGGTGAAGAAAAATTACCGAAAAGCGTAAATACGCCAAGAAAGGGAGAGCCGTTAAGTCTACCCAAGTACGGAAAATTTTGTAGCTTTAGAAGATTCCTTGGGGCAACTGCACGCACTTTACAAGCGGTAGAAACATTCAAAAGATTAGGAAAGTCAGTTAAAGGACCCGATAATGCATTGGAGATATCGCTTTTAAAAAGGACTGAATTATAAATTTGGAAGTTCGTTCAAGACGAGTGTTTCCCCTCGGAAATAAAATGCTTAAAAGCGGGCAGAAGCGTTGAAAGAAGTCGACGCTTAAGCAAATTATCTTTAGAACTAGAAGATAACCTCCTCCATTTAAACGGGCTTTTACATTTCAAGTCAATTTGACAGAGGAAAGTAGAAAACCTGTCGTCTTAGACGGTAAACACAAAATCGTTAAAATGATGATTAGAGAAGTTCATCATCATTTCGGACATGCCAATCATCAAACATTGATAAATGAGGTGAATTAGAAATTTTATGCTTTGAACTTACGTAATATAGTTCGTAGTGTGTCACACCACTATCAGTGGTGCAGGACATACAGATCAAAGCCACAGATAACGCCACAAGGAAACCTGCCTCTGGAAAGAAGAGCTCATTATGAGCCACCCTTTTCGTGTTCAGCCGTAGATTATTTTGGACCTATGTGTGTGTCTATAGGAAGACGACACGAAAAACGTTGTGGTGTTTTATTCAAGTGTCTGACACCAGAACAGTACATCTAGAGTTAGCAGCATCATTATTGACACCACCGTCAATGATAATGGCGGTAGGGCGATTTTTCGCCATAAGACGAAAACCAGCCGTTATATATAGTGATAACGGAACTAATTTCAAAGCTGCGAATAAGGAATTAACGCAAGCATGTGAGGAGTGCTATAATAGCATGAAAGATGAGTCCTCTAAGCAATATATTAATTGGAAATTCATATCGCCAGGAGACCTACGTCCAGATTAGTAGTCCTGGTACCCTCAACGCCTCCCAATTGATGGTGCTGACGCACAGGGGCTCCCCCCTGTTGGCAACGCGCATAAAAATAATTTATTTTTTATTAGCTGCTTAACGCGACTTCGCCCGCCTGTAATTTAGGGTTTTAACTATGTTGTGCGGAACTCTAATTATTTTTCTAAAATATAAGTAGCCTAAATTACTCCTTATAACATCAGCTATCTGCCAGTAAAAGTCTGATCGAAATCGGTTCAGCCGTTTCGGAGATTAGCCGGAACAAATTGACACACAGACAGACGGACAGACAAAAATGTTTAAAGTAGTGTTTTTGTTATAAGTGCCGTATATACTTTCATATGCATTTAGTAAAAAGTTATTATTTTAACATTACAAAAACAGAAACATCAATTTTATTTATTTGTTTAGATTCTTTCAAAAAGGTGAATAATATCGTGTTCATGAAACATTGCTATTGAATTATGCAAGGCACTTTGACTTAAAGAGTAATCTATCTATGTTAAAAGTAAATAGATTCATTCAATATAATGTCGAAGGAAACTTTGGGGTTCGATACCCCGGTCGAGAGTTAATTTCATGGAAGTTTGTTTTTAGATTAATTTAGAATCATGTGATTTACATTAATCAGCTGATTGCTGTGAAATACGAATAAAAGTATTATTTTAAAGTAGATACTTATTTTGGATAAAATTATATTTAGCACTTATGATTCAGAACAGAACATAATCAGATAAGAAACATTATGACTGATAAGGGAAACATATGTAAACAATACTGTTTCATAATGAACAGAGATAGATGTAATTTAGACAAGGAAGGCCTTCTACCGATATAATAAAGCTCGTGTAGAAATTAGCTGTTCACCTTGCCTGAGATCTATATGTAAACAGAATGCAAAACGATGTAAAATAAATACGGAAAATAAATTTTGTTAATTTCTCAAAGTTTCAGTAATGCGTGTAAAAGTAAGCAATGAATTTTTCTGGATTATTGTGCACGTTAATAAGAGTAGTTCTGTGTTAAAAGTGTTTAAATGTGTGCTAAACTTAATGAAATAATGATAGATTTATATAAGAAAAATAAAAGTCGTTTAATAGTAAAAATAGTTGTAAAACAGTGAATTATACTATTGTATTAGTTAAGTTAATCATGTTCAT
Source organism: Parnassius mnemosyne (assembly GCA_963668995.1). Lineage (NCBI taxonomy): Eukaryota > Metazoa > Arthropoda > Insecta > Lepidoptera > Papilionidae > Parnassius > Parnassius mnemosyne. Next base: position 38,878,523 of record CAVLGL010000104.1, on the reverse strand, counting down.
CAATAAAGATTGTTGTTTTGACTTTTTGTTCAGGGTTGACTGGTAGAAAATGCCATATGGCATTAAGTCCGCCCATTGTAATCCTTAGATTAAGGTGTAACACAATAAAGAATAAATAAATAAATAAATATTTAAGATTTCTAACTTTGAAAATGTGTTGTAAAATAAACATATTTTGGTGAATAACTTAATACGTTTTTATGTGATAACAATGTAATGTATGTTATAATATAAAGACTTTTGTATGATTCGTATGTATAAATTGTTTAACCATATGTTTTGTATGAATAAAGATATGGAGAAAAATATAAGAGCGCAATGGTGAAAATATGTGTTACGATATTGCAAATTATTATAACCGACACTTAATCAGACTTTTTTCTCTCTAAACTATTGAATCTAATCAACTGTATCATTCTACTGTGCGAGTCACATCCAGTAATGCTTATGCATGTAATCGGCACAAAGAAGTTGGCGGTCGAATTTGCACAAAGTGAGCCATCGCTGTCGCTAGAAACTTTTTACAACCACCTACATTTTGTATTTTTCGGTAGTTTAAATTATAGTTTAAATTATAATTTGCATTGTTACATTGTACGAATAGCCCAAACCAAATTTATATTAAGCTATAGATATATAAGTCTCAAAAAGTGAATGTAAAATTCTTTGAGATAATAAAGTTCTTCTTAAACCGTAAAACTGCGCGCGGTGTGCGGTTCTATTTCGAGTATAGCTCGCTAGTAGGTTAGTAAACAGGTAAAAGGGTAGTTCGTTCGAGAGCAGCTACCAGTTTATACTTAAAGCAAGAAAGAAAAGCGCACAGGTAAGTGATAGGAAATAGTGAAAGTCAACATTGCACTCTTTTGGAGAAATTTTGAAGATAATTCGCTGTTTTATTTCCCAAGGTATCTTCCACCACTTAACGAAATACAGTCCACAAAACAAAAGGACGTCGGAACCGGGACCACTTCAAGAGGACCCGTAATCTTAGTTGTCCAAGCTTTTTTTTTTTAAGAAAGGGGAGCGGACGCTCTTGTGTGACACTCCTTCACGGGGTTCACATCCACCTCATTGTTCCCGAACCCAACGTGGTGTGATTGGAGTTTCGGGATAGAACGTCTATGAAAAACTAAGCCCTGTCTGCTGGATCCTTTAAATAGTTGTAGTGATAAACTAATTATTTTATTTTTGATTAAATAATTAATTTCGGAGTAATATAAAGCTGATGATACTATGTCAATTATATTTACGTTTTATATGGGATTCGAATTTTGGTACATTGACTTAACAATAATTAAACATACCCTGTATTTTCTTACTTCTTCTTAAAATGATTGTTACAGTTGTCCATGGGCGGCGGTAGGCAATCACCATCAGGTGAGCCGCAAGCTAGTACTCTTATGTATAAAAAAAATGCGTTTCTGAGATAAATTGTTATTATATAAAACAAGGAGAATAAATAAATTTTCTACTTATTTATTTTTCACTTAAGGAAGGGGACGAGGAACGGTGAAAATAAAGAAGCTTATTGAAAACGGTACAATAGAGTGTGGGAGCGCCCCAGCTGCTCACGACAGAATGTACCCGCAGCGCACAAATCTACTGACTTTTGTTCACCGATACGCAATTTGCGAATACTGATATTGGAATATTTCTGGGCGGTCTTCTTATATTGAGGACTGAGTCGGTACAAAAATGGTGAAAAATCTAAAACAAAAATGCGAAACAAATGTAGTTAATAAGCTCTCGTCACAGAAAAATATTCTCCTTAACTTAAATAACTTAATAGGTAACTTAATAGGCTTAATAGGTAGTAAGTACGTAACTTTTCAGTAGATTTAAGACCCTATGTATGCATTAAATTTTCTTTGTATCAATGTATTTTGTAGAGCACTACCAAGCATCTAGATTCAGTGACATTCAACTGTTAAGTCAGGTAGTTTTCGAGAATAAGTCATAAAAAAGCAACAATTAGATATTACATGAATTTGACACTCACATTTGTGGCGTTTGTTTTCGTGAATTGAATTATATATAGTAAGTGAATATATTGGGGCGATATTTATTTTACATAAAAATTATACCTTCTTCATCATCATCGTCATCATTACAGTCCTTCACAAGTCCACTGCTGAACATAGGTCTCCTCCAAATAATGCCACAAATCACGGTCCTGAGCCAACTGCATCCATCGACTTCCTGCATGGACCAGGCAAAAGGCATGATAGCGGGTTGTCTGTCACTACGATTTCCGAACAAACGTATTTAAAGTACTGTAAGGATGTGTCATCAAAACGAGCTAATAAGCGATAACATCCACTGTATAGGTAGGGTCAATCAATTATAAAATAAACTAATCTTATAATTAAATATCTGTAGTTATTGTAACGTTAGTAATACTATGGATTTGATGTCTAGCTAAAAGTATAAGAACGATTTTATGTAGCGAAATTGAGGTATGACCACATATCGAGAGTAAAGTAAAAAGGGAAGCGAAGGAAAGGTGTTGTACCTTCTAATAGTAATCATACTAGATGTTATATGGTTTCCTCACGGTTCTTGTTGATAAGGAAAAGTAAATAAATCAGGATCATTATATACCTCTGTAACAAATTTAATTGAGTTACGTCCAGTAGACAAACAAATAGACAATATTTTACAAATTACTAATTTGGATTTAGTATCATAATGATTGCTCCCTAGACTTGTTTGTTCCAGAAAATATAAGAATTACAAACATAACCCTGCTACAGATTTTTTTGAATACTAGTAATGCTATTCACATTACGAATATTTCTACTCCTGGTAAGCTTAAAATACTTGTGTTAGGAGTGGTTTACGACAATAGTCGAATAACGAATTCGAACCCACGACTTTTTGAGTTCGCGGTCCGCACATTGTCATTAGGCTACTGTCGCTTTAAACATAATAATATATTATTTATACACATAATATAATATATTATATGTATAGATATTTATGTGCTTTCATTATAAGTAATAATTTTTGAATTTTTTACGTAGCCGGTGATATTCTCAGTAAAATAGTCAGCAGTCAGTAGTGTAAACCGGTGATTTCATATTTAAGTGGTAAAATTTTTGATTAAAATTCAAATATTATTTTGTTTCTTCTTGTATATAACAATATTTATTAATTATCAACGATTTTTATAAATAAGTAGTTAAGATACCTTTTCTTTTGTATATTCATCATATTATATATTATGACATCAAACAACGAAGATTTATCCGTAAGCTTTAACGACCAGTATTGTTACTAGATATCGTAGGCCATAAAAGCCGCTTATCTCTCGTATGAAATTTACTGATGTAATGCGTAATGATGTGATGCGTAAGTTTAATTAAGTTCGGAATAAGGAATATAATACTTTGATTATTCTCTTGTTTTTCATTGCAGAGTGCTATATATTTTTTCGATGTTAAATGGTTATTGTAAACCAAACACATCTAAATTCACTCTCATTAAATTGAGGTCTTAATACCTCTTAGCCAATAATTAATCACGTTGTTCGCTATAAAAACACTTTGCAGCTGCTTCGTGATAGATATAATGTTATTTTCGGACCATTATTAAGTTTTGTATTTTTAAAAGCGGTCCTTATTTAATTCTTCGATTCTCGTGGGACGGAATTCGGTGATGACTTTTACGACGTCACTACGGGCTACTGCTTTTATATTAGTTGATGTCGTTCCATTAATCAATTATTAAAGTTTATATAAACTGATTATATATTTTTATTCTTAATACAAAATGGCTTAAATTTGTAATTATATAAGGTATTCTTGTTTCACTTCTTTCTTTTTCATTAGCCTGTAAGTTCACCTGTGAACATGAGCCTATCTCGTTAAGGAGAGTATATGCTTTATTCGTCACGTTTAGTAGGTATTCTCTTAGCCACTCTTAGTATTTTATACTAGGCGTAAACCAGATGATTATACACCCGAATTGGAAACCATATGATTTTTCAAACTCTCTTGACAAGTGGGCACCTATTATCAAGTGTCTCTCCTATAAAAAACCTATGGGGAGGCCAATGTTCGGTAGTCGATTTTGAATAACTGTAATGAATGAATAAATGAATGAACAAGATCATTCTGGAATTGAAAATAGTCTACGAAATCCACGAGACGAAATGTGGTGATGGACACTTTCTTGTTCTTCCTTCTTTCATGTATTAAGTTAAAATATTTTACATTATGCTACAAAAGTGCACGATCTTTAAATATTGTACTCGTATATTCACACAATTAAGTTCATGGTATTCGAATGGGTTTCTGAAATTTATTCGTAAGCCCACACAGAAATACAAACAAAATTTTAAGTCAACGTAATGTAACGAAGAAGTCGTTAAATAAACTTTTAAATAATTCATAAATATTTACACAAAATGGCAGGCCCCCAGCCGTAAGCGAGAAACTGCTGCAGTGCGTTTATCAGCTGCAGTCAGACGCTTATGAAAATATTTTTGTATTTATTTGTTCCTATAAATATGTTATTCAATGACCCTTTATAACATAGCCATTTTTCAAAAAAGACCAAGGAATTCGTAATCGATTTTTTACTTAAGGAAACACTTCTATTGTTAAACGAGCTTGTGCGCGGAGCAAAGCTACTTCAAGGTATTTTGTCTGTTTTACTATGGTTATAAACTTAATGAACTTCCCTCAAAGAATCGAATACTCGCAGTGTATGTGTGTGTACATTTATTCTTACAGAATGCGATTTTCTTTAAAAATGAATTTCACATTTAATAAAATAAAAGGTAAAAAACATCTTTAACTTATAAACAAAAACTGGCCAAGGGCGTGTAGGCCCATGCACAGTATAAAGGTAGGGTTCCGTAGTTGCCTGTCATAATACGTGGGCTTTCATGATAGTGAGCATAATAAGTGAATTCGCTGTTTCACCGTTATAACGACTAAAGTGAAGGACTTGTTTTCAAATCAGACTTATAGGGTGAGAGTGGTATTCAAAAAAGATTTCGATTTTGAAAATAATACAATTTACATTAACATTCACATGCCGAGGTACCAAGATGATCATAATTGACTATCGATTAATATATTCCCGGCAGTGCAACACTAAGATGTACATATATGACCGTAACGAACCTTCACGTAAACTACCACTGAAGAAAGTTCTGGAAACTACCTGGGACCCTATATAAGGCTGATGTAGACCGCGACCGGGGCAGTATTGAATTGGCGATATAAGCGAATACTTCGAAGCTACTTAACTGCGAACTAAAGTGATCAGTAGTACAATTGTGTTTTATTATTAGTGTGGTTTTAAGTTGTAATTAGTGTTCTGTAATTAAAGTGTCAATTTTGGTAATTCAATCGTTAGTTTTTAATTGTCTCGAACCCCAAGCTCGTAACAAATTGGTGTCAGAAGTGCGATCATATATGCCGATTTTACCTAAAGACGACACAGAGGGTATCCGTACCCGAAGTCAACGACAACAGGAGACCGAGCAGAGACGATTTGGTGGTACAACGTCGCAGACCTCGGAGGGCCAGTTGCCGACCACGGAGGCCGGCCTGTCAGCAGCTCCTGCATCTGCAGCACCTGACTTAGGTGCTCAGATGATGATGCTACTGGAGCAGGCCCGCCGACAAGAGGAACAGGCCCGTCGGTTAGAAGAGCAGCTGCAGCGTAGTATTGAAGAGCAGATCCCTCGTGCTCTTCGAAACAAAGATTTTCCGACGGTAGCTAACTGTACAGGATGGTAGTAAGAATCACCTTTTAAATATCGATCTTTATAAGACTCATACATATAGATTTTCTATACGAAGTGTGTTTCAAGGTGTTATCAGGGTTCCGAATTATTAACACATTTAGAAAAGCTAAAGAATTGTTTGCCTCTAACTCCATTTTCACTGAATTTTAGAATTTATAGAGCTACGATGGTCTTAAAATGCAGTTACTTTATCTAAAGGTAGAATTGTGAAAGTTTCGTCTACATACCGCTTGTAGAATCTTGGATTTGCGGGAGAAGTATGTAGGGCTTCCTTTACTAAGTCTTCCTTCTACAATAGGTAGCCAGATGTAAGGCAGTGTCTGAGTAAAACTGCATACTCTTTGGGTAAATTGTTTTCTTTCAGCGTTCCAGTTACAATTGCGATGCAGCCTTCAACAGGTAAGCATGTGTACAGTGACTGCACATCAAAACTGACCATAGTTTCATTCTCTGCCAGATATAGGTCTTTAATCTCGCTGACAAAATGGCTGACAAGGCATCATTTGTGCTTGCACTTGTATGTCCCTGAGCGGTGAGAGTATTTTCGCTAATTATTGAGCCAATCTGTAAGTTGGTGAATCGATTTGGCTCACTATGGGACTTTATGGGACTTCGGTGGTTTGGCACATGTAGGTATTATCGATTTTACGTCCAGACTTAATTTTTCATAGTATTTCTTTATGAGGTCACTAGTTGTTTTAAGTATGTTATTTGTTGGGTCGTTTTTAACCTTTTTATATGTGCTAACATCCGACAAAATTTCTTGTTTTTTTAGAATAATAATCCGATGTATCAATGACTACCGTGGCATTTTCCTTATCTGCGCGGAAAATCGTGAGTTCTGGTTTATTGCGTAGGTTATTCAACACTATAAATTCGTCTTTGGTTAGATTCGATTCTCTCAGTCATTCAGTCAGTGCGCTTCACCATCTTAGGCTAATACACTATTTACCGTCAGGTGGAATTGTTCGTTTCTCGTATTTCGCCTTATAAGTAGGTTATAATTATTCTCAAGTTTCAAGATCTACTTTTTTTTTTAATGTAGAAGTCCCATGGAAAATGAGTCAATTAAAATATAAAGTATAGAATTTGATAGTAAGTGTCGCAATTGGCGCCGTGGATAAGAGACAATTTTCGTATCAAAAAGTCTTCTATAAACCCGTGTATCGACTGAAAATAAACCACGATGTTAAAGCCGATAATGATTTACTCTTTTGAAAACCTGAAGTTTGATATAAATTTGTAATACTCGTATTTTTAAAAAGGATAAAGGTTCGCAATTCATAACGACCCAAAAAATCTACGGCACCAGTAAATTTTGATTACTTGGACACTCTACTTGAAAGCCTCAATACTGGGAAGAACCATAATCCCATCGTAACTTATTTAAATAAATCTAATTTACAAAATTATATTATTTTATACAATTTGTATAAAATAATATAATTTTGTAAATTATATTAGGAACATATGGTAGCGATCACCCTATTCCCAGTGTTTATTATCAATCAAGTACTCTTTAATAGTATAATAACAATAATTAAACAATTTTTGCTAAATACAAATTTTAAACCTTTTGATAGATGAAGTCCTGCATATTTTCTGAGACGAATTTTTTGATATTATGAAGAAATTACTGACTGTTTGGAGTCAAGTAACTGGTATGACTTAGCTGTTGTTTCTACTATTTATAGAATGTACCTGATATACAGAATGTAGATTATTATCGTGATTTTTAAAAAAAACTATTTTTTGTTGTTTACATACATTAAGAGTACAGAATAAATTTATTAGATATTTATATATGCGTTATTATGGTGTATACCCATTTTATCCTCTAATGTATCCAACTTTGTTTATCTTAGGTATGGTAGGATATAATGAACTAAGAGTTAGAAGGGAACTTGCGCTCACCTCGTATATTTTTAAAGTACTCAGAGGAAAATTGCATAACGCTGAAATGTTAGGGCAATTAAACCTATATGTTCCTGAGAGGTATGTGTGGCGCCGACGGCAGCCGCGACTGTTGGTGGAGCCGCGCGCTCGAACCAACCTTCTGAGTAAGGCGCCTCTGTCGCGCGCACTCCATACGCTCAACTTAATAGCTAGTGAGACGGACCTATTCTGTTGTACTCTGAGTGAATTCACAAAGATAGCATTGCTTGTAATTTGTTACAAAAATTAAAACATGAAGACAAATTAGTTAGACAGCTACACTATCGCATTAGGTAATCCTGTAATGATAGTTGTAAGTTTCAGAAATAAATAAATAAATAAATAAATAAAATTAAATTTTCGTAAATATCTGAGAGGCCAAAGTTATTATTTCTTAAAAAAAAACTCTAAGGGATTCATTCGGACCTAAGTTATAAATTGCTCTTATGGCTCTCTTCTGCAATACAAAGATAGTTTCAATGTCATTGACATTACCCCATATCAAGATTCCATACTATATTATACTATGGAAATAAATAAAATAAACTAATCTAGCTCTTTCAACATATGTAAAGCCCCTAATTTCTTTACAGCATATGATTCATAACTAAGTTTGCTAGTTAGTTTAGATATATGAGATGATAGCCGATCGAAGCTTTGCGTCAACTATAATTCAGAGAAAATCAGTGGATTGAAAAAGGCTCAGCTCCTCCCCATTTAAAAGAACACTGGTATTCGCCTGTTTAACATTAGTTGCGGTGACCTTAATACATTCAAGGTTTGAGATGTCTTTATTGCTCATAAGGATTTACAACAATTCACTTACATGAGAAAGTTTAAATACATACAAACAAATAATAATCTTATCCTAGGCGTACACTAATATATCGAAATCGTTTCACTCAAACACATTCAATTAAGTATAAACAAAATACAATGTACAGAGTACTTGTAAAAAACTAACATAACCAAGGAGCAAACAGTGCTTGGACGCGCACCTTACACAGATCGAGCCTAGCTAGAAGTGACGTGTGAAATAGTGAAAATAAGGTGCGCTCAGATTCACGTGGTCGAGCCATGTTTCACGTGGTAGAGCCATGCTGCAGTTATATTAGTAGTATAGTTGTAGCACGAATGGGTCGGCTCGACCGGGGGTGGACCACGCTCTCACAGAATACCACCGTAAAATATCAGCTTAACGCTGCTGTGTTTCGTATGGTGAATGTAGAGAACCGGAGACCCTTTTTACTGGACAAGAGGCATTCCATTATAGTCTTCACGGGTGACATCGCATCTGCATTTCGAGCCTTTATTGAGGATAGATGTAGATGTCTGTGGGTCACAGTAACCACTTACCATCAGGTGGACTGTGTGCTCGTTTGTCACTTTATCCTATAAAAAAAAGATTAGATGTTAAATAATATTTTAAGTGTTTATTTAAAAGTTGGCATAGATTTTGCTTCTTTAATATTTTTCGTTAATTGGTTATACAATTTCGAAACTTCATACATTGTGTTTCTTTTACCATAATTAGTTCTTGGGGTTAAGAGGCAAAGGTCGTTTACACGTCTTAGTCTTATTTTTTGTATTTGTTGTTTCTTTGTTAATGTTATTTGTGTATGTATATCTTTATTTAATATTTTTCTTATTAACATACATCTTATATATGTATATATATATATATATATATATATATATATATATATATATATATATATATATATACAGGGTATTTTTGGAACGCTCCCGAAAACTAAGACAGGCGACAGCACCAAGTATACCTTTGATCATGGGTCACAAATAAATTCGATCCTGATGAAAAAAAAATCATCTTTTAACAACGTTTTATTAGCTTTATTCACGCGCCATCATGTTAGTACAGCTAAATGAAACGATAATTTCATAAAAAATATCATGAAAATACTGAAACATAAAACCAGCAGTGGAATGACTGAATAACCTGACTAAAGGTCAATGTACTCGCTAACGCAAATTCGCGCGGCCCGCAACTAGCGGGCCATACCACTACATACGCTAATGAAAAAATACTTAAATGAAATGTAACCAAGGTTGGAGTCATGCGTTTTTATTCATCGTGTAGGTATGTTTATTATTCTCATGTATTCAGTTATGTAGGTACCTATTCAGATTAGTTCAGTACTAAGTTATTTAAAAAAAATAGTTATGAAACAGCTTACCGCTCTAAATCCTCCGTGGTCTTATGAGATGCAGCTCAAATTGTGCTGCATTCATTTCAAGGTAGATTTGGGTGCAGGCGGGGCATCATCGTGTGGTCTTCGACACAGTCCGTACATAGTTTCTCGAAAGCATCCACGATCCTTTGGCGCATTTTGTCAGCACTATCACACTCACGATTAAAAACCCTTTCTTTCACATACCAAAAAGAAGTCTAACGGGGTCAGATCTGGTGAGCGAGGTGGCCAAGCGTGTGGTCCTAGTCTGCCGATCCAGCGATCATCAAATAGCTCATTGAGGCGCTCACGGACGAACCTCACGACATGGTATCGCTGTCTGTTCAGTCGCTGTGGCAGAAACACTGGTTCCAGTATGCGATCCTTAAATAAACCTGCCCATACGTTAACCGACCATCGGGTTTGGTGCCCGGTTTGTCGAACAGCGTGCGGGTTAACCTCTGAATACACGTGTGTATTTCTTCGGTTCCACAGGCCGTTTCTGGTAAATGTCGACTCATCCGTCCAGATAATGTGCTCAATGGAACCAGGCACACGTTGTCGCTGGTATAATAACCAACGGCAGAAAACTCGTCGGCGGACGTGATCGCCGGGAACTAAAGCTTGCACTTTGTGCAATTTGTATGGGCGCATTCGGTTACGCTTCAACACTTTGTGCACTGCACAAACGCATCCCGACGTCTTAACAATTTATTTGGCGATACTTCGTGTACCTGGGTTCGGATAACATGTTGCTGTATTCACAATCACTATAAAAGTACGCGTAAAGCATTATTAAAACAAAAAACGTAACAACAGGAATAATACCAACACGTAATCACAAGTAATAACAATACGAGTGAGCTGTCGCTCACGCACGCGTGTACAAAATCAACACGGAACTGTTTCAAAAACTACAATTAATAACGAACCCCAACAAAACTGAAACCTACTGCTAGGACAGTTATTATACTCTTTGTCTCACAGAATACTTTACTCCTGGCTTTGTCTACTGCGTCACAGCGTGAGGCGACACGAGCCGGCCGGGTTACATTCTGCCGTCGTCGGGTTACATAAAGAAGGACACAACTAACAAAAACGTAAAATGGAAATAAAAAATAAATTGATGAATTTTTCTTTCAGACCCTGTGTCTAAAGTACCTATATTAAAAGGTATCTATATGAAAATACGTAGAGACATGAAGATTTTAAGGACGAACAAATTTTTTGATAATTTGTTTATTTATTTAAATAAAACGAATTTTCCTTTTCATCTTAGCTTAAAAAATACACCTGGCAACACAAAAACATCGAAGGAAAGACGCATATAACTCTTTCCAACCTAATAAATTAAAAAAAAAACTGCCATTCATTTAACAATTTTACATATTTTGGAAAGGTCATTTGAAGTTGAAAGGACGCTAATAGTAATTTACTACTTTTTTTTTAATAAATATTAGAAAAGCATTGGTAGTGAGACACAAAAAATAATAATTTTAAAAAGTAATGATTTTAAAGGGGATATCATACAAGACTTACTACGATAATAATTAAAAATTAAAAATTTTGTACAACCGACTTTAATATAAATAATTAAGGATAACTCAAAAACTATTGGTCTGACCTCGATCAAATTTATATGGGACCACATGTGAAATACCAGCTCTTAACAATAAGATATAAGCTCTTAATAATAAGATATAGAATAATAAGACAAGACCAAGAATAATTGAAATTTAAGTAATCGATGCAAATATTGTTAAAGATGACGTAGCAACTGGCAAAAAATAAGTCTTTTCTTTTATGTTGAATTTGTATAAGTCTTTTCTACTAAAAAAAGTCATCTGTGATCAACAGTTACGTCTAAAATTCTTACGATAATTTCTAAAATATTGATATTTGTGAATATTAAAAAAAAATTGTAGATGCGCCTTCTTATCATGAATCGAATGGTATATTTAACTCATTTATTCATAAATTGTTAGATGCGCCCTTTTTTCTTACGACCGCGTGTTTCGTACCGAGCTAGATACAGGTCGATAGCGGAGGGGGTGTGGGTACAATCGCGTTCTAAAGTACTACATGGTATTGGGCTATTGTTTTATAATATTATAGTAATTAATTGTTTTAATGTAGAATCATAATAGGTGTTTTACTAGCTACTTAGAACTTTGGAAGAAGTGGGAATTAAAAATGGATAATGTTTACATGAGCATTATTTGTTATTTCTATCGTAAAATATAAAGTAGTTTGTAACAAGAAAACTTTAGCTAAGGGTAACACGCCGTCCATTATGACGTCTTGGGTCACATGGAAGCCAGATGTTAATGGTGTGTTGGTGTTACTGGATGCTACTTGATCATCACTTTCATCTTCGCTTGAGCTTCCGTCATCAGGTCGATCACATGGTAATTTTTTCGGTATTCTTCCTCCACACTTTTAACTTTACTGCACAATTTTCCCCATTCACCTTCTCCTATCATATTTACCTTTTCGATCACTAGTTTAGTCATAAAACAATAGATATAAATCATTTTTCTTTCCTTCCTTTTTAAAACATCGTCGCGAGTCGCAAAGTAAGCTGTGTATGCGACTGTATTTTTGGAGCGAACAAAGCGCGGGAACCAATAGCATGCAGGCACACTAATAGTGGCGGATTGTTCCCCCGTCGCGCGCCTTTCGTACCAATATGTGATAAATCGCTCAGTGCCCAAGTTCAAGGCCAGCGTTTGTTTTTCACCGTTCGCGCGTACATTAACCTCCATTAGTCAGGTGATATCAATTCAGTTTCCACTGCTGGTTTTATGTTTCAGTATTTTCATGATATTTTTTTATGAAATTATCGTTTCATTTAGCTGTACTAACATGATGGCGCGTGAGTAAAGCTAATAAAACGTTGTTAAAAGATGATTTGTTTTTCATCAGGATCGACTTTATTTGTAACCCATGATCAAAGGTATACTTGGTGCTGTCGCCTGTCTTAGTTTTCGGGAGCGTTCCAAAAATACCCTGTATATATATAAATTTCATTATATTTAATTTTTTATATTATTGATTTTGTTTCTGTATGTAGTGGATTTGTTGGTGTGAGGAAATCATATTTAAACAATATTTTAATTTTTTTATTTTGTGACCTTTGTAGTGGTTCGAGATTTATTTTTGCTGCGGTGCCCCAAATTTTAGTCAACTATATATATCTATATATAGTTGACTAAAATGTGAATGCAGCGTGTGGTTAGAATTGTGCAGGTCATTATTAACTGCATCACACTTCTGTAAAGTAATAACAAGACGTAATGACACCAGCTCTCAAAATTTTGTTAGAGATCTGTTATAGAAAAAATAATATAGATCACGTTTAATCTATAAATCATGAAAAGGAAAATGATAAAGTTGCCATGAAACAATCAGAAGTTCAAGAAAATATTAAAATAGAACCCTGTGGTTTATTTTTAGATACCGATTTACTCTTTTTATGTTGCTACTCCAGATGGTATTTGTGGTTGTGATACGATTATGGAAATAAAATGTCCTATAACAGCTTTCAAATTAGGCTTAGACGAGGCCAATAAAAAAAAATAACCTTTTGGAAATCGAGCTAAAAAGGCCTAAAAATAAAAAAGACTCATCATTGGTACAACCAGATTCAGGGGCATTTGCATGTAACGCAACGATCAAAATGTTTATTTGCAGTTTGTTCTAGCGAATAAAATGAAATAAAAACGGAAATCATACTAAGAGATGATAAATTCTGGTTTGAAAAAATGCAAGAAAAGCTAAAATCGTTTTATTTTAATGCAATCATTCTTCCAGAACTTATAGATCCCCGCTACCCCCGCTTATTGCTTCTTCTAAACCCATTTTGGATGCCGTTATTGGTCATTTAATTTCTACGATAGTGTCGTGGCTACATAAGCCGTCCAGAGTGGCTCCCAATTTTAATTTACGTGAAATCTTGACCATAACTGTGGTCCTGTTTTGGTTTTTCTAAAAACAAGGTTCGTTTTTTTGGTTTCCTGTTTAGCTTTGTTTTTCACATTTTCATTTATTCTTTAGTTTTCTAGGCATTTTATTTAGCCGTTAGGACTGCCTCCTTCATAGATTTATGTGGACGAGTAATTATTTTCTTTTCAATAAAAGCTAGAGCAGTGGCATGACATCTGGGTTAATAAGAATTTTTTTAAAGAAAAAATTATTCTTTTGCCACTAACTAACTTAGCCACTACGCTATTGTACCTTTTAGCCACGTTACTGCCAACGTCATATAATAAACTGCGAGCATATCTATTTTTTACCACAAAAGGCCCAAAATAAAATCATTTGGTAGGTCAGTTTTGCCGATATTTTCATAAAAATATGATTACCACTTAGTGTGGTCCCCGAAGTTATGGAGCTGGATAATTAATCAGTCGTCAAACAGAAGTAGAACATCTGAGTTGGATTTATGTTTTTAATTGATTTGCAAATGTTAGATCTTGTTCGTAGTATTGCTCTTTTTGTTATTAATTTTCGGTATTTTATGTTACATTTAGAGTCTGTTGCGAGTGCTTGTAATTTATTGCAGAAATTCCTTAGTATGTGGTTTTGGTACTCTATTTTTCAACAGTAATGTTAGGATTTGGGCGTGCTTGTAATATTTTGGAGTAGGTACTAGCATCGCCATCGGATAAAAGTTATCCGTAAATTAAATTATGCATTATTAAGGATTCTTTGAATCCTTCTACAATTATTTCACTAACCTTGTTTGTGGAAGGATCACTGCAATTTTTTAAGCATTTAGTTTCTGGTGGATCAACACTTTTGTTTTCTGCGCGGGTACTGATAAAGCAGTATTTATTTCTATTGCCTAAAAATAAAATTCCTCCAGTATATTTGCCAATTATGGCCGCTGCACCCGAAAGAGCATTATAATTATTTTTGTAACTATGTTTGGACCAGCAACCATCAGCAATGACATCTATTATGGGGATTCCATCTTTGTTTACCCTGGCATAAGAAATTGCGAATTGTTTTTCTCTTTCTACATCGTAATTCATGGAATCGACTAAAACATACTTCAATTTCCTACTGATAACTTCATGGTTCTCTAAATACGTCCTTTTAGATAACCACGTGAGGTTGATTGCTATCATTAGTGCATCCAGCTGTGAATGCCCCCCACCTATTGCCATAGTACCTGCGACAGCGCACATTAAGGTATATATTTAGGTATCTGTCACTGTAGTTGTCTCCATTTATGACAAACTTTTGGTTGCAAAGCCAAATTAATGGTAAAATATTAACTGTAGGCTTATGTACTGTGAAGTACTGTACACAATGATGGAGAAGCTCACACGTCTCCAACCAGCTGCGGTCAATCGCTCGTCTCCTGCGACAACGCGCGACCTCATACTGCATAACAAACGGTCTCCTAGTTAAAAGAGCTGGGGTAGGAAGCGCTCCATCATTGGCCGTACTAACCACACTTTGCGCCTACAGACTTCTTCTTTAAGGTAGTTAAAATTTTTTTATCAATTTCTCACATTCAAGATAGTAAAATTGAATGAAACTAATTTTACGGATTTTATCGCGTATATTAACTAATTTTACATTCCCGACGTTTCAAGCACTTTACAGCACCCATGGTCACGGGGGGGACTGAGGTGTATGACGTCCCAATGTTATAGTTAACCACGGCTACCTCCAGATCAAAAATTATCAATTTTTGTTCCGATCTACGCAGTATGAACTTACAGTATCATGAAGTCTTGCAGTTGTATGCTTGGGTTGGGATTTAATTTTATTAATTATGGGATCCCAAGCAGATGGTAGCACCCAGCCATATTCTCTATTGAAATTAGGATGTTTATTGATTTCAATAGCCTCGCGAATCATCCTTGGAAGGAATCGGTGTTCTTTAGCGAGGATTTGTGGTCTATCAAATCTAATGTAGTGACGCGGGCGATCCTGTACATGTTCACAGACTGCAGACTTCCCGGAGCGTCTATTCTTCACATCAGCTATGTGTTCTTTAACGCGGGTTTTTATGGATCTTTTAGTTTGTCCTATATAAGAGAGACCACAAAAGCTAAAGAATTGTTTTCTAGATGTATTAGTAATTCGGAATCCTGACAACACCTTGAGCCACACTGTGTATAGAAAAAAGACCCATACAGATAGATATTTAAACGGTGATTCTCACCACCATCCTTCACAGTTAGCTACCATGGGTAAATCTTTGTTTCAGAGAGCACGAGGGATCTGTGACAGTTAACACCTGGCCACCGAGCTCCAACACGTCAAGCAAGTTTTGTACGACAATAAGCTTCGGGTCCCGCGCCTACGTCACAGTGAACGAGTGAAGCCGGCCACAGTCGAGCGAGTGCCTGCTGTACTGCCATATGTCAGAGGTGTCACTGACAAGATTGGCTACATCTTGAAGCGTGCTTCCATTAAAACATATTTCAAGCCGCCGAAGAAGATTAGTCAGTTTTTACCATCAGTCAAGTGTAATATTCCTCTGCAAGATGCAGGAGTGTACAAGCTGGATTGTGAATGTGGTCTCTCTTATATAGGACAAACTAAAAGATCCATAAAAACCCGCGTTAAAGAACACATAGCTGATGTGAAGAATAGACGCTCCGGGAAGTCTGCAGTCTGTGAATATGTACAGGATCGCCCCCGTCACTACATTAGATTTGATAGACCACAAATCCTCGCTAAAGAACACCGATTCCTTCCAAGGATGATTCGCGAGGCTATTGAAATCAAAAAACATCCTAATTTCAATAGAGAATATGGCTGGGTGCTACCATCTGCTTGGGATCCCATAATTAATAAAATTAAATCCCAACCCAAGCATACAACTGCAAGACTTCATGATACTGTAAGTTCATACTGCGTAGATCGGAACAAAAATTGATAATTTTTGATCTGGAGGTAGCCGTGGTTAACTATAACATTGGGACGTCATACACCTCAGTCCCCCCCGTGACCATGGGTGCTGTAAAGTGCTTGAAACGTCGGGAATGTAAAATTAGTTAATATACGCGATAAAATCCGTAAAATTAGTTTCATTCAATTTTACTATCTTGAATGTGAGAAATTGATAAAAAAATTTTAACTACCTTAAAGAAGAAGTCTGTAGGCGCAAAGTGTGGTTAGTACGGCCAATGATGGAGCGCTTCCTACCCCAGCTCTTTTAACTAGGAGACCGTTTGTTATGCAGTATGAGGTCGCGCGTTGTCGCAGGAGACGAGCGATTGACCGCAGCTGGTTGGAGACGTGTGAGCTTCTCCATCATTGTGTACAGTACTTCACAGTACATAAGCCTACAGTTAATATTTTACCATTAATTTGGCTTTGCAACCAAAAGTTTGTCATAAATGGAGACAACTACAGTGACAGATACCTAAATATATACCTTAATGTGCGCTGTCGCAGGTACTATGGCAATAGGTGGGGGGCATTCACAGCTGGATGCACTAATGATAGCAATCAACCTCACGTGGTTATCTAAAAGGACGTATTTAGAGAACCATGAAGTTATCAGTAGGAAATTGAAGTATGTTTTAGTCGATTCCATGAATTACGATGTAGAAAGAGAAAAACAATTCGCAATTTCTTATGCCAGGGTAAACAAAGATGGAATCCCCATAATAGATGTCATTGCTGATGGTTGCTGGTCCAAACATAGTTACAAAAATAATTATAATGCTCTTTCGGGTGCAGCGGCCATAATTGGCAAATATACTGGAGGAATTTTATTTTTAGGCAATAGAAATAAATACTGCTTTATCAGTACCCGCGCAGAAAACAAAAGTGTTGATCCACCAGAAACTAAATGCTTAAAAAATTGCAGTGATCCTTCCACAAACAAGGTTAGTGAAATAATTGTAGAAGGATTCAAAGAATCCTTAATAATGCATAATTTAATTTACGGATAACTTTTATCCGATGGCGATGCTAGTACCTACTCCAAAATATTACAAGCACGCCCAAATCCTAACATTACTGTTGAAAAATAGAGTACCAAAACCACATACTAAGGAATTTCTGCAATAAATTACAAGCACTCGCAACAGACTCTAAATGTAACATAAAATACCGAAAATTAATCGCGTATATTACGCGATAAAATCCTTAAAATTAGTTTCATTTAAATGTGTAGTGTTCGCGTAAATATAAGAAATCACTAGTAAAATTGACTTTATTTTTTATTTTTTTGGTTATATTTATTAATACCAACCCAGTATTTCTAATCACACATAATCACAATACTCTCATTAGGTATTGTAGATGGATAAAAAATATCAAATTAGCTACTAATACCTACCCAGTAAATATTAAAATAATAAATAAACAGCAAATCCCGCTCAAATTCAATTTATTAATTTTGTTCCTAAATAAGGAATAGCAGATAATATATATATTTAATAGCTGTATTGTAATCATGTCTGTCATAATCTAAGGAAGTTAAAAATTTTTAATCAAATTCTTACATTCAAAATAATAAAATTTACTTTATATTTTATTTTGTTCTATTTATTAATACCAACCCAGTATTCCTAATTAGGTAACCCTCATTAGGTCTTGTAATTGTGTAAAAAATATCTAATTAGTTACTAATACCTATCCAGTAAATATTAAAATAATAAATATAGCATTATCAACAGCAAATCCGCCTCAAATTCAATTTATTAATATTGTTCCTAAATAAGGAATAGCAAATTAAAGATTAGTAATAGCTGTTGCTCTTACTAATCTTTAATTTGCTCCTCTTAACTTTATTACCATACCATACAGTTTAAGTGTTAGTGAAGGGGTGCCGGGAATGCAAAACAATTGAGTGACTTTAGTATCGTATAAATATTAATGTCAATATTTATACACACTGGCAGATAGCTGATGTTAACTTGGACTGCTTTTTAGGGTTCCGCGAAAAATAACTCTACGCCGACGAAGTCGCGGGGCACAGCTAGTATTAAATAAAAATAATATTCATAAATAAACAGATGTTTAAATTTTTTTGATAATGTCATTGCGGTACTATTTTTTAGTTTTTTTTTCTTGTTTTTTGAATTCGGTATTTACTTTTTATTAGAAGGTTATTTTTTTACTATTTTGAGTTTCCTAAGTTATATCACCACTTAGAATGCTGTTGTTATAGTTACAATACTTAGGATACAAATAGTTTCTTAAAATTTTTATTGGACCATAAAGTATGCCTTATTTAATAAAAACATAGTCACTTCAATCAGTTTAACCATTTTTTTAAAATTTGTGAACATACAAAAATAAACTCAAGTAGTGGAATATAGAATTAACTTGTATTTTGAACTCGTAAAAAATTATTAAGAAATGCATTGTAACCTATTTATAGTATAAATATTTTAATATGCAACTACATAAGTAATTTTTCATTCGATTTCATATGTATGAGCTATGAGGAGTCGTTAATTCCTTTTAATATTCATAGACCTGGCGACCAATAATCCAGCGACAGCTCATTTTAAATTCAATATTTAAAAAGAAGGAAGTTGGTCTTATGAAACTGTGAACAAATATGCTAATCTGAAAAGTGTAAATCACGTCGAGTAAGTGAGAAATTTGCCAAAAAGTTTACCTTAGTAGTGAGAAGTTTATGGATTAAAATTCAAGTGTGCATAAAAATGTGTGCTTCATCTGTGGACCATCTAAATTTAAAGTGTACGTGATTGAAAAATGGTTCAAAAATTCCGGTCTCTTAACATGAAGCTTTAAGATAAATCCGGAAACGGAAGTACAAAGGAGATTGATAACGAGGTTCTAAGGGCTTCAGTGGGTAATGAACTACCATTGCTTAAGAGGGAGGTCGAAGATAAGTTAAGCGTTAGCTACGTAGTAATTGAAAACCACATATAAGAGCATGGCTTTGTCTAACACTGCAAAAACGTAAATTTTAAAATTTTTCAAAAAAAAACAATTTAAGTACCTACTGTTTCTTAGCAATCTAGTCTATTATATTTTCAGAATCATTATTATTAAAAAAAAATTAATAAAATTGAACCTTAAAAAATGATTTTATATTTTGATAACAGTTTATACGTGGTAGAGCCACGCTGCAGCTATATTATGGGTATAGTACGAACAGGACGGCTCAACCGGGGTAGTACCATGCTCCCACAGAATACCAGCATAAAATAGCAGCTGGATGCTGCCGTGTTTCGTTTAGTGAGTATAGTGACCTGGAGACCCTGTTTACTAGATATGAAGTATTCTTAGTCCTCAGGGGTGAGTTTGCATTTTGAGTCTTAATCGAAGATAGATGTATATGTCTATGTGCTAACGCATCCACTTACCATCAGGTGGGCTGTGTGTTCACTTGTCACCCTTATTCTATATAAAAAAAGTTTAATTTTAATTGGCAAATATATATTTAAAAATACTCTTGCGATTATGGATTTTAAGAAGCTCGGTTTGGCTTACTATGTGGTAGTACTCGTTTTCATTCTAAGTGTCCGTCAGGGTATAAGTAGTTCCTCCAAGCTGTTTCTGGTGCCAAATTGATTACTGAAATTCGGTCAGAAGGGTATAGAGAACCAGTATAATTACATGCAGAGACATTCGATCATGGTCCTCAGAGGTGACAACGCATCTGTAGCTTTCTTTGCTTAAAGTTGGCAGCTAGCCATGAACTACAGTAGCGACATTCCATCAGGTGGACTGTGTAAGTTCGTTTGCACTTCTGTTTAATAAAAAATCTGGAAATTTTATGACATTTCTTTTATATCATTTACAAATAAATAGACTCTTGAATGGTACATTACTAGTTGTAAGTATACTGCTTCTCCATATTTATTTTATTCCATCCATCAACCAGTAAAAGTACACTGTTGCATGTAGGATATTCCTATAAGGAAAGCTTTTGTAACGATCACCATGCTTGGCTGGGATGTTGGTGATTACTGTGCTAGATATTTAAACTGAGGTTATACAGCTTTTTACAACCTCGATATAATATTTACGAAGAAGACATATGTAACGAACGGGAGATGGAAAAAGAATATAGTAGAAGATGACAGGATATTATGTTTTAGTAAGCGTCCCCTAATCTCGAAGAAATGGAACTTCTTCTGGATAAGTAGTTAAAATATGTATCTGCCTGCAGACGCAATTTATTATAATAGTTGATAATTTGAAAATTGCTCTACCGGGGATGGATCACGCTCTTACAAAATATCAGCGAAAAATAGCAGCTTAATGCTACTGTGTTCCGTATGTTTAGTAAATAGAACCGAAATCCTATACTTGCCTACTGTAAACCGCGTAAAAGATTTCTGCCAGTACATTCTACTGTAAGCCGCGTAGAAGAAACTCGTTTTGATTTTTCTTTACGTGACGATTTCTGCCAGTTCACGATACTGCAAAAGGCGAAAGATTTATACGTTTTGAATGGAAACCAGAGTATGTACTGTAAAACCGTTTAGTGACGGTGTAAGATATACGGAAACAAATCAGGAGATGTGCAGCAACGTCTTCCGATAACTAAAATAAAAAAACTGCGGTTGCCAACCTGCTTCCCAAGCGAGGTAACTATGGCAAATATCGCCCTTTGAGGCAATCTACGGGGGAGGCCTATTTTCAGCAGTGGACTTTAATAGGCAGCAACGGTAACTCTACTGTAAGCCGTATAAAAGAATTTCGTTCCGCTTTTTATTTACGTGACGATTTCTGCCAGTTCACTGTTAAGACTGTTTGGAGGAATGCATGGCTTTGGTTACTTAAAGCCTATGAATTTCCGATGTAAAGCCTAACCACTTAAAATAAATATTATTTGAACATTAATCACGTCATTAAACATGAAAATAATCGTCCCACTGTGAAATATTCAGCGTTTATATGCTTTTATTCGTGTGGATAATTGCTTGGGCTCAACGGTAATCACCATTTTCCGGACTAGAGAAGATTAATGTTAAGTCAAGATGATCCAATGAAATAGCTATAAATACTTGTAAAAATATCGAAATTGAGATAGTATAATATTGATAAAAACTAAAATGTTATGTGTAGGTTCATGTTATAAACGTTTTGCATCACTTTTAAAGATGGTTTTATTATTAAAAATATATATTTAGGTTTTTGTTTTGAAGGGTCAAAATACCAAATTAACACCAATGTTTCGTTCATTTTATTTCATCCTAAATCACATCACAAAATGTCATTAACATAGAACAAAACACATGACATAGCACGAAGTGCTACTTTACAGCTTTCACCTTAAAAGACCCTACCATGCATGTGTGGCAGCGTCGTGAAAAATTTTACTACATAAATATTTTGCGAAGCTACACGCAAAAATTACACTAGTATTAATTAGGCATTGTTGAAAACTAATTAAGTTGCGATTTATAATTTATACTTGCGAGTGATGTCACTTGAAGTAGTAACTTTATCTTAATTTTTGTGATTTGGATGTAAACTTATCCCTGTGTCATAATATTTTGAAAAAAAAAAAAACACTATTGTGAAATAAATACAAGTATATATATTATTCAAATCACAAAAATGAAGTTACGATTTACACATATGGATGTTTTATTTAGTAAAATTTTCGATAATAAATAAATATGCAGTTAACACGCTATTTTAAAATCTCAGTTTAATATTACTTATTTTATCGAAGTCAAACCTCTTGTCAGAAAGTTGGAAATTAACTTTTCATTTTAAAGTTTTAACGGATTCCTACGAACCATCCTAGCAAATTTTTCTATTTCTGTTCGATCAATATAGATAAAACACACTTATGTTAAATATTGCTTTCTTTTCTTTTGGTTGCAAAAATTATTTTGTTTCACAATAGATTTTAATACTTTAGTCTTTTAAAATTATCGTACGGTTATTATAAATGATATTTTAGTTAATATATAAATACAAAATCCGATAAGTTTTAAGCTTGAAATATATTTTGTGCAACTGTTAACTAACGAAAGAATGCTGCTTCACGTTGCGGATTTGTGTATCTTACATCCTATATAGGTACTATGTCCCACATTAGGTACATGCCACACATGCACATGTTATATGGCAAGGAAATGTCCGCCGCGCTGTACTAATGCGCGTCAGCGGACTTTATACGTTTTCGAAATATTTTTTATTCGTTTTCGATTTTTTTATTTATTTGTAACACGTGGCTAATCAGCACTTAAAATTGCAAATAACAATTAAAAAGTGCTACTAATTTACAGCGCTCGCTGTAAATTTCACAGTACATGAGCAACCCGGGTTTGATCTCTGCCGGCACCAATGAAATTGTTGATTCTAATTTTAAGTGCTGACTTTAAACGTGCTCAGCGGTGAAGGAAAACATCGTGGGAAAACCTGAATGTCTGAGAAATAAAAAAAAAAAATATTTCGAAGGCATGTGAAGTTCGCCAATACGCTCGCAAACGCACTCTCAGAAATGAGGGGCTGTAACTTTAACTTATTTAATTTATGGGGAGGTTGGAGGGCTATGCTCAGCAATTGGACCTGGTGATGGGTTATAATGGTGATGGTGAGGATGATACAAAATAACCGTATACCATTTTCTAAGGAAGACCAAACAATCTCGCCTACATTTTCCTTATTCGACTCATATGATACCTAGCGGACAAATGACATGATGTATTTCTCTTTAATCGCTGCCACACAACTTTATTAAGATTTACTTTAAAGCAATAGAAATGACAGGTTGCCATTGATATTGTTAATTGTTGTTTAGGTGCTGATTTGCCACGTATACGAAGGTAAAGGAAAACAAACATTTCTGTCCGATAAATAAAATAATTTGCAAAACACACTCGAGTTGCATGACAGATAAATTTGGGCTGCAAAATTACCTTTTTTACATTAACATGTATTTTTTAACCTAGATATCGAATGGATACAATTCTATTGGAAACATAAATATACATATACAATCTATACTTCATGATATTTGATGTCGCCATTAATGAGCAACAGTAAAGTAGTACTCGAGAAATATGAGCTGACAACTTTATCTGTTGCGAAATGGCCGACGTGATAATTTTTATGTTATTTTCAAGGCAAAATCAGAGATAAATTACGTTAGTTATTTTGTATTTAAGCC
This sequence comes from Parnassius mnemosyne, assembly GCA_963668995.1. Lineage (NCBI taxonomy): Eukaryota > Metazoa > Arthropoda > Insecta > Lepidoptera > Papilionidae > Parnassius > Parnassius mnemosyne. Next base: position 38,854,546 of record CAVLGL010000104.1, on the reverse strand, counting down.
AGTGTGAGTGATTGGTCCAGGGGAGCGTAGCGTGATAAAATTTGTAAAAATTACTTAGTTTTCTTATGCTAAGTAAGACCATTATATTACTTTAATAAAAAGCCATTGATTAAATGGTTACAAATGCTTGTTAGCGATTTTTAAACTATATCTTTTAAAATACATTGCTCCTATGGATTAGCATCATACAAAGGGCGGCACTGAAAATTTCGGGAATCAAGGAAGTGACACAACATTACTATTTAAAAATGTATTTATTGCTTTTCGAAGTATTCTCCGCGAAATTTGACATATTTTCCATACGATGGAACCAATCATTGAAGCAAAACTGACACTCCTCTCCACCCGCGACTCCACCTTGGCTGCAGCGGTAGGAGGTGAGGACATTCCTCTCTCCACAGCCTAACAATACACATCCGAAATAGGCTCGCCAAGCCCACTCGGAGGCCTTACACCTTTTTTAGTGGGGAATTCATGTATACCTTTCGCTGTGGGGGCAACGAGAAGGTTATACCGGACTCGCACCAGCTTAAACTTTACGGTGATCACCATCAGCGTGTACAAGGCGTCCCGGGTTCTCCGTTATGAACGCAACCGGGGCATCTCCATGGCTTTGCTACACTATTAGCACGTCCCGGGAGCAGTACATGCTGCCCCCAGCACCCTTGCAGTGCTACCAATATGTCTTGAGACCACATCCGAGTCATTTTCCTCCTCAGGGGTTACATAATTAGGCATCCGAGGACCCCGCCCCGAGCGTATGCAACCCCAGTGACCCGGTTTCCAGGACTTCAAAAAATTAGCACGTCAAAACAGAGCTACATTTCGCACAAAATTTGATATTTATATAATTAATTGTTAAGAAAAAAAAGAACATACGACAAATAAAAATATAAAATACGTTTATTCATATAACTCATAGTCATTTAATCAACCAAAGCGTTAAATTTATTGTTGGTAAAACTCCTTTCGGATCGAGTCGGTCTGGTTCGGAACTACACTGTACTTTGGAATCACTGGTACTTGATTCTAATTTGTGCTACAAAATGGCCACAAACTATCTAAATCTAAATAATGTAGGTTCTTCTCCAGTGAATCAGATGACATCCAGTTATGTACGATCGATGACGTAAACAGTAAGCCACAGGACGCTCTATACAACTTTATTGCTTCTATGTTATGCAAATAGAGTTTACTGTGTGCCAATATTGATTTAGCTTACCAGATAAACCAGTGTTCCAGTTATGTAATTATTTGCTCGTGTATAATAATGTATACTCGTTTCAAATATTTCTTTAAAAAGGAATATTTTCAAGCACAAACTAGGGCTTCGTTAGTTATTTGTGCATTGAAGAGAAACTTCAAAGAATTGCTTGAAATATCAAAAATTTTATAAAACAAAGTATTTTTTCTTTAATAGAAAATGAAATAATAACCATATTGTCTAAAGATGTTGTTTATAGTAAAAATAAAAATAGTTGATAAGTTTCTACGAGCTAAAATAAGATTTTATGTTTTTCTTATGATTAAAGGAAGAAACAAAACGAATTTATAACATTGTTGAAAAAATATTATGTGGAAATACTTTGGATGATTAATAACGCATCTGCAACAATTTTTCATACTCAAACTGAATCAATCAATATCGCTTTGTGGGATAAGGTCCTAGGTTCAACGAGGCTGCATTAAAAATACACTTACTGTCACCAGATTTTCGGCAAAATTTCATAACCTTTCGTTCTGGAATGAGACTGTGCGAGCCAGTAATATGGATTTTGTTTCGTTTTTACTAACGTTCAAGCTAAGCACATATTTTTCATGATTCTGGATGGAAGCCGAACTGGACTTTATCTAAAAATAATAACCTAGAGCATTAGCAATAATTTGAATCCAAATTTTTGTTTGCCCATTGTAATCTTTGCCCGCGTTTGCCTCGTGTTAGTTCTGAAATCCGAAGTGATTTACGAGCATGAAGGTTAACCTCGTTCAGTCTTCACCTCACAGTTTGATCGCTTACGTGGAACTAGTGTTTGAACTGCAACTTCAAAAGCAACAGTGATGGCTTACATTAGGTTGATTTTTCACCGTAATTTGTGAAACTGCCTTTTCTTGCAATTGTAAGCCGACTATTCCCGAAGTGCCGCTAAGCCACTTGCCGTTTTCCTGGTAGCAAGACTACGAACTTCATAATATGACGATCGGATTAGTGTCAATGGCATCGGCAACATTGCGATGAATCGCGCCCGCTTACAGAATTAGGACTCTTGTAATAAACTCTGAAGTATTTTAAATGACATAATAAAAAAAATTTATATTGACATTAATTCTAAATTTTGTATTGCATGCTTTAAGCGCAAGGCGCGTAGGTATGTTCTACTAGCGCCTAAAAATCATATTCCAACGTTTTGTCACATGAAATCATATCTAACAATCATATTTCATCTCTATCTATGTTTCAAATTCTTTATCTATCATGTATGAAGCCATGGAATGTAAATGGCCGTAAAATTTTGTTTTGTTTAGTTATAATTTTTTTCTGCTGAGAAATGCCGAGATTTTCGGTGTTTTCAGTGTGTTCGAGTAGAACCAGGTGTGCCGAGATTATGCTCATTATGTTCGTTATGATAAGACCTTACCCCCGGTCTTGACGGAGTGACTTGAAAGTGTACTACAGTGAATGCTACTGAAACTCCTCGAAGAGTAGTAATAGTAATAGGTATGCTGAGTTTGGGCTCGTTTTGTTAGTTACGATGAGACCTTACCTCCGGACTTAAAAGAGTAACCTGAATGTGTACTTCGATGACTGCTATTGGAACTCCTCGACGAGTAAATAGTATACTTCTTATTTAATTCAGTAAATTGACATAAATAATGTAATATGTCTTATTATAGGTAATGACGCTTGTGAAAATTAATTATTTTAGTGAGATATTGTTGTGTACGTACCTAATATAATCTTATTAGCGTTGTGGATAGACGCTTCTTTTCATCATAGCTTGATTTCATACTAAGAATATAAATAAATATTTATTTCCCTCAAAATCTCTACACCGGTCAAATTTCGTTTAAAAAAATTTGATCATTAAGACATACTGGTCAGAAAATTAATTTTATAGTAATAAAGTTAATTAAATTTTACCGCTACCCTGCCTTAAAATTATAATATACTTAGAGCCTCTTAATTGTGCCAACTGTAGAAATAGCCTGAGTCGAGCTCAAACGCCTCATTCTTATCAGGTTAACAGAAAACTCAATGCATAAAATTTACAACTTTAGGTTTATCCATGAAATTATCCTTATTAGGTATGCAGAAATACAAAAGTGTGTAGGTTTAATAGTATTTTGAGTTGTGTATGGTTCAAAAGTGATCCACTTTTTTTTTCTTAACTTGGCTGGCAAAATACTAAGGTACAGATACTAGAGAGTTAGAGCTAACGCGGATTATTAGCAAACAAAATGTTGGAGAAAACGTCGTCTAACCATATTATAAGGACTCTCAACATATATATGTATTGCTTATTACTAATCATTTTTGCTTAAAAATGTTGTATCAAGGGTTGTGCTGCAACAACCCTTGATACAACACGGCCTGAATTAGCCACGCAAAATATTTGAATTATGTATCGAACTATTTTTATTTATATATTCCTTTTAAGGAATACAAAAAGTACATTCACTGAAAAGATTAGTATTTTCCATTATCGTAAATTACTGTCATTTTATGTTTAAAACAAAATTCTTAAGGAATATGCAAATGAGGAAAATGTTCCGGAATCTCGGGAAATTAAATTAACGGAGTCCCACATGAAATCCAAATAAGCTGCTTAGAGTTTGTAATAAGGAGTAGAGTTTGTACGGATTACAAGTTTTTTGTGTTTTAAATTTAAGGGCTAAATGACTGACATAAAATATATCTTGATTAAACTTTTAAACATTAGTGACGATTAACAGGAAAGAAAGTATAAACACCCCCTTTAAATAGCAAATAAATCTTAATTAGTTTTTGACAATGCTGAAAATTGTTAAAGGATATGTAAAAGGCCATGGGAAAACTCATATTTAAGTAAATGTAATAACGAGATCTGATGTTTGGATGTAGATCTGACAAGTAACAATTTAGGAGTGGGTTTTAGTGGAACTCAACACCGTAGAATGCGGTCATCTATGTATCACTATTTTGTTATAAACATGTATGTACAAATATGCGTGCAATTATATAACAGTTTAAGCTTAAGAAATATAGATTATACTTATAACAATTTCATCGTGCCGGCGTGGATCGAACCCGGGTTTCTCACGTACTGTGAAATTTACAGCGAGTGCTTTGCCCCTGAGCTCTCGTGGTAAGAGCACTGTTCGTGCAAGTGCTCATTTACCACGAGAGCTACTTATAGTACTTTAGTAATTTCCGAACCAGGTAAATAAAAAAAAGTATTTGTGATTTATAATTATGTAATACTTTAAATTGAATATAAATTTTGTATTCTTTCTAATTTATATATTTTTACTATGTTATTAGTTACAAGCTGTAACATCCTATTTCACCCGCTCAGGGATTTCATTTTCAAAAATCCTTTCTGAGTGGATATATACGTCAAAAAAGGAGTATATATACCTAATTTCAAGTCAATCAGGCGTATAGTTTTGGAGATCTCGTGATAAGTAAGTGAGTCAGGAGTATTTCGCTTATACGAGCATATAGTATATAGAACATTATGTAGTTACAATGTAAGCATATTTAGTACCCCACATTAGCCCATGGGTATTATGAAAGGCGATAGAGCAAAATTAAAACGGAATATAGACAGTAGCATCTTCCTGATAACGACTCAAAATGAAAGAACTGTGGTGGTCAAGCTCAGCTTTGCAGCTATGGCAAAATTCTCCCTATGAGGCAATCTGTGAGGACGCCTTGTCAATTGTAGATTTTATCAATGACAATTTTGACTCTCGTCTAACCAAATTAGTTAGTGTTTTATACTAATACTAAACAAATTCGATAATCGACGATATAATATATACAATAAATAAGTTTGAGTTCTAATTTCATAACAGATTCAAAAGTCGTCACAAGAAGAATCGGAGCTTCGACCTTTTGCAATATTATTGAGTAACAAAATTTACAAATGGTCTCAAGAATTTAATTTCCATAAACAATATTTCATGCAAACTGTCTTGAGTCGATGGAAATGTCAGTAACTTTTCCATTTTATTGGTTCTGGTCTGACGCTGAGTCATCGACATAAGCTAAGGGAGTTTCAAATATAATAAATGTTGTTCAGAATAAATTTCACTTACAAGTTTTGGTACAACGTGTATCATTTTTCATGCACCCCTGTTACCATAATTTATGACACGGGGAATCACTTCTCGGCAGAGTATCAGCTCTAAATTACACTTGTCGCTAATGCGAGCAAAGAATTATATACGCTATGAATCACAATGATGTGTAGTTTATTTGCTACTTTTGCATTAAAATTGACTGACCTTACTAAACAAGACGATATTAACAAAAATATAAAAAAAAAACATTAAAACCATATTAAATTTAGGCAATTCCTTTTTTATAACGACAAATTCTAGTAGAACGAAGTTAATCGTATAGTAATGATGTATGTTTCATTTTATGACTCTTGTCATTGCGTGAATTTGAAACAAAAGAATGTTTTTTTTTTGTTTAAAATATGCCTTTGATGTTTCTGTTAAACATTATTTCGGAGATAAGAGCAAATAAAGATTTAATATCTTGCTCTTGTCTAACGATACATTATAAGACAAACCGTTAATGGATTCCAGTGTAAAAATTATATGTTTATTTAAGCACAAGTAAGAATTTAAGAACTCCCGATACCATCCACACCATCTGGATGATTGGCGGTCCACCACTGTGCGATTTAGAAGATGTTTTCTTCCTCGCACGACTTCCTTGTGGAATCGATTACCATCAGCGATTTTTCCGGACCGATACGACTTAATGACCTTCAAGAAAAGAGCGTACTCCTTTTTAAAAGGCCGGCAACGCATCTGCAATTCCCTCCCTGGTGTTGCAGTTGTTCATGGGCAGTGGTAGTCACTTACCATCAGGTGAGCCGCATGCTCGTTTGCCCCCGCTCCTATAAAAAAAAACTTTAATGTTGACTATTTAGTCCGAATTTGGAATTTAGGAGAGGGGCTCCTATAAAAAAAAACACGTAAGTAATATTTTGTAGAAATTAAAAACTGATTACGGCGATGTGTGTTATTTTGACCTAAATGTATATCTTCTTGACAAAAAATATGATCGTCTTCTTAATAAATGTATTCGATTCATTTTCAACCTTCAGAGGTATGACCATGTATATACTTACAGTTCCCAACTTAAGTGGCTACCCATTCGTCAGCGATGAAGTATAAGCGCACTCACAACCTTATACACCGTTTTTATGTCTCCAGTAGGAAGAGAATCTTACTTAACTCAATGAGTTAAGTAAGATTCTCTTACTTAACTCTCCATATTCAGTACCTTCGCAGAGATAGGATTGATTTCTCCAAATGACCGCCAGAAGACAACCCAATATCACACAGCGATGCAACTACTAAGAAGGCTCCAGGAGGACCACCAGCTGCTGGTAAGCGACCAAACCGTGCGAAGTTCTTCCAGCTCCAGGATCTTCTCGTCAGTCCTCAGGGTGCGTGCGTTATAAATTGCCAGGTTGATTCGTCGTAGGTGGCAACCGAACCTCCACCGGAGATTCTTAGCACCCCCTGCCCCGCCGTTACCATGGTCGCCACCGTAGTCAGGAATAGCGGGGCCGCCGGGGACTGGGGGCCGTCTCTTCGTTACTTTCATGGGGAGTTTATTGCCATAGTTGCCACGCTTGGCGAGCGGGTTGGCAACCGCAGTTTTTTTATTGTTTTTTGCTGTTGTCAGAAAGATGCTGCTGCGCATCCTCTGACTCAGTTTCCCTCTGTCGCCTTTAACGACACCCACGGGAACACACGGGGTAATGAGTATTCTTACCCGCCACTACACGGGGGGGGGGGGGGACTAAGGAATAATACCATTACAAAGCTAAATATTTCGCAAACCACTAGAACCGCTAAATCGAAAGTTGTTGTTCCATGATGATGTAAAAAAAATCATCCTCCATGTACTTGTATGGAAGTACCCAAAATAAAAATGTTTTTTAAGGTTTTATATCACAGTTTTCTAGGCTTCATTGATATATCGACACTTCCATGCAATAAAATCGTAACTAATTTTTATGTTTGTAGAGGACACAGAATTTAAAGTTTAATAAAATGTGCCACGTTCAAAACTACCCGTACGATGTTTGCTATCTAATATTATTTAGTTGCACTATTTTTATGTACGGATAGGTTGTAAAAGAAAAGTTGATTTCATGGTTTTTCATGACTTACGTGAATAACAATACATTGAAATGTCATATAAGCTACGAGGACAAGCATTGTAAGTCTGAGATACAATACAGATTTTTGTAAGTTAATTTTATTTTTGTTGTCAGATAATTGTAACTCTAAGGCGTTATGTTACCTTAAATAATTCTTCATAGTAAAATTTAAGTTTTTTTTTATGCAAACAAGAATGAATCTGTAAAGAAACATCTCATAATGTGACGTGTAATAAATCTATTTTCTTACGAACTATTTATAATGTTTTAATGACTTGAAGGATAAAAAAGCAATGTCGTACTATAAAAATATTTATTGACACCAAATTAGAAAACTTCACTGGATACAAGTATTATTATATATGTCCGAGTTATAATTATGACACAAAGTATTTTTTAATCATAAAAAATCTCTTTCTTTTCCGATAACCAAACTTTATAAAACTATTAATTCTTTAAACATAAAAAAATCTTCTTTCTCAAAAACAAAAAGAATCGAAATTAACTTTATAAAACTATTAATTTTCATCATCACTGCCGTTGTCTTCAGCTACTTGAGTGGAATGTGGAAGATTAAAATAGAAATTGTGATAAATATCTGCTATCGCCTTACATTTACACACACTTACACGGTCCTTATGCTTTGCTGTTGATATTGGGAACACTTTATTATACAATAAAGGAATACTTTCTTCGTCGTTTGATTGTTCACACTGAATTGACTCTTGTGCTCCTTTAGTTCGTTTAATGCGTGTAATAGGTTTCACAGCAAAGTTGATAGATAAGTACTGATCACTGAGATAATCATATTGAAAGTATATTATGTCAGGGTTTTCGTTTTCTATTTTAATATGTTGTATTTTAGTCCACGACATCTTTTTTCCAGTACTGTTCCAGTCCCAGTTTAGTTTTTTCTTTAGAAGGCTTTTATAATCAAGTATTAGGTTTTGATCTAATTCAGTAACATCATAAGGAGTCCCCGTAGTTTTAGCACATCTGATCAAAGTGATTCATTGCTCTGGTACAAAAATAATCTGATTTTTCTTCCGACGCTCTATTAACGCGTGCATAGCATCCCCTTCAGATTGCGAATGCACTACTTCAAAGTTATATACCAAATATTTTACATGCATGGGAATACAAAGCTATAATTATGCGATTGCGGTTTTGTCTGCGCAGCAATCAGAAAAAAAGTTAAATATACGAAAACCTTCTTCATATTTCTGTTTAATAAAAAGTAACACAGCGCTACTAATTTCTGAGGAACTTTTCTTGCCTATTGTCTCATTCCAGACGTACGAATATCCTTTGGCATTTCCTATATCATATATAGTAAAATTGTATACAGCAAACTTCCTTTTGTAGTAAAAGAGCGAACCTTCTGATTGAGGTTTTTTTTATGTAGAATAGGGGGCAAACGAGCATGCGGCTCACCTGATGGTAAGTGACTACCGCCGCCCATGAACAACCGCAACACCAGGGGAATTGCAGATGCGTTGCCGGCCTTTTAGAAAGGTGTAAGCTCTTTTCTTGAAGATTCCTAAGTCGTATCGGTCCGGAAAATTCGGTGGTGGTAATTGATTCCACAAGGAAGTTGTGCGAGGGAGAAAACTTCTTCTAAATCGCACAGTGGTGGACCGCCAATCATCCAGATGGTATGGATGGTAACGCGAGTTTTGTCGCGATGTGCGAAAGTGAAACTGAGCGGCTGAAATTAGTCCGAACAATTCCTTAGAGCACTCCCCGTGATAGATACGATAAAATACGCAAAGAGATGCAACATCTCTACGCAGTGCCAGTGTATCGAGCCGATCAGAAAGAACTCGGTCGTCGACGATTCGAATCGCTCTGCGCTGGATGCGGACAAGTGGAAGGAGCTGGCACTGGGGTGCCCCGGCCCAGAGATGAGAACAGTATTCCATGTGGGGCCGAACTTGCGCTTTGTAAAGTTGCAAGCAATGTGCGGGCATGAAATACTGTCTCGCTCTGTTGAGCACGCCAAGCTTTTTAGAGGCCAATTTGGCCTTCCCTTCCAAGTGACCACGAAACTGCACGCTATTCGATATGTCGACGCCAAGGATTCCGATACTGGCTGAGGCAGCAAGGGGAGTGCCTTGAAACTGAGGAGATACGACAAAGGGTTCTTTTTAGCGATAAACGCGCAAACTTGTGTCTTCTGGGGATTGAACTGGACTTGATTTAGTTGGCCCCAATCCGAGACTTTGTTAAGCAAAGACTCGACTTCAGACACAAGTTTGTTCCGGTACTCGGCGACGTTTTCCCGAGAAATATTGGCACAGCCGGTGTATAGAGCATCACCAGTGCTGTCGTCTGCATAGCAATGAATGCTACCAGTTAGCAACATATCATTGATATGCAGGAGAAAATGCGTTGGTGATAGCACGCAGTCTTGTGGAACACCAGCGTTGATAGGCTTGAAATCAGAGCAAGCACCGTCTACTACGACCTTGATGCTCCGATCAGCAAGGAAACTGGTGATCCATTTGCACAATTTCTCGGGAAGCCCATAGGAAGGAAGCTTCGAAAGAAGCGCCTTGTGCCAGACCCGATCGGAGGCCTTCGCTATGTCCAAACTAACGGCCAATGCCTCCCCCTTGGACTCTACTGCCTCCGCCCATCTATGAGTTAAGTAAACTAGAAGATCACCTGCTGATCGACCCCGACGAAAACCGTACTGGCGGTCATTGATCAGCTGGTGATCCTCAATGTACCTCATGAGCTGGCAGTTTATAATCGATTCCATTACTTTGGAGAAGTCTGAGCAGTCGCCTTTTTTAGGGATCGGGTGGACCAAAGCTGTCTTCCATGAATTCGGGACTACGCCTTGGGAGTAGGAGTACCGGAAAAGACGCGTTAAAACCGGTGCCAACTCCGAAGCACACGTCTTCAGCACAATGGGAGGGACTCCATCAGGCCCACTCGACTTGCTGACGATGTGCTCAGACCTTGCCTTGGCAATGACGCTTTTGAAGGCGGAGGCGGAATTATACTTCTTTTTAAGTGCGCTAGTGTTTACATCCCGAGACGTTGATGCGTCAGCCCAGGCCCGGTAGCACTCCTGCTTATAGCGTGATGCTATTTTACAGGAGCGACCAAACCATGGCTGGGATCTGCCTCCGATGGCCACCACAGAGGATGGAACGCTGGGATCTTCCGGCGAGAAGCAAACCCGCCCCCAAGGGTAGGATGCAAAAAAAGAGCGCATCCCGTCCCAATCAGCCAACTTATAGTGCCAAACACGGCGGCAAGCTGCAGCTGCGATTGGAGCGTGAGTGGCACCGTGCTCCGGATCAGACAATGGTCCGAAGAACCCAGAGGGGCATCGACGGAGACCAGATATCCGTCCGGATGAGAGGTCAGCAGAAGGTCCGACAGGGAAGGTACATGGTCTTCAACATCTGGGATCCGCGTAGGCGAAGGAAACAGTTGTGTTAGATCATATGCCAAAGCAAAGTCATAGACAGATCTACCCGCATGATCGGTTAAACGAGAACCAAGCCATTCAGCGTGGTGGGCGTTGAAATCACCGAGTATCACGATCTCTGCGGATGGGTCCTGTTGCAGCACGGAGTCTGCAGCCATTTGGACGTGGTCGATGAGTCGGTCTGTGTCGGCATTACCGCTATGGGACCTATAGAGGCACCCGTAGACGCGAGGATGGTCTTCGCTGTCTACGCGCAGCCATAGGATGGACCGTACCTTCAAGGCTGCCGAGGCGTCGAAAACAGATGTCCTCTCTGATGTATACACAAATTCCAGCCCGGGGCACAAAGGAATGTTCCAATTTGTACCCCGGGTAGGAGAGATATGAAGTATCAGCCGCAGAGGACAGCTGAGTCTCGGTTAAAAAGAGCAAGGCCGGCTTCGCCGTCTCTAGATGGTAATGGACAGCGTTAATGTTGGAATGAAGTCCCCTGATGTCGCAAAAATTCACGGATAGCGTGACAGGGGTCGCCTTGGTTGTATTGCTCCGCTTGCCCCGAGCAGCATTAGTCGCGAGCGGAATTTTGCCCCCCCCCCCCCCAGAATACGCGGGGCAGCCTGAGCACCCACGCTCAGGAGTGAAGTAGTTTGGTCGTGGATGCTCATCGAGGGATTCTCCAGGGGTGCTGGTACCCTCCTGGGGTAGTCTTTTATTTAATTCCACTACCATGTTAATGAGGGGGGGGGGGAATTGGGCCTCTTGCCACCTGCACTCACCAAGCGCAACGCAGAGGTAAACCTCTACTTCACGCTGGTATTCTGTGAGGTCGTGGTACCACCCCGGTTCGAGCTGGCCCATCCGTGCGACAGCAAAAGCTACCGCTTGGCTCTACCACTGTTATAAGGTGACCACTGAGGTGTAGTCAATACTTTCTGTAAGTCGTAAGCAGCTGAAACCATAATGTCAGATTGTTTTCACTGCAACTAAGTCTCTTTCACCTCTCTTATCACTGTTTTGTTCGCAATATGCAAGGTGTACTCTAGCTTCATGTCATCTTTTTCTTTTTCAGATACTCTTTTTCTTTTTCAGGTATTTCTTGCGCTAATAGAATTCAATATTGTATTCGTTATAAAAATGTCCTTATATTGCCTAAAATTTGCCACTTGTTCCAACGGACGATTTTCTTTCATCCAATCAACGTAAAGCCTGTACAATTCAGGGTATGTTAAAGTTTCTTCAAAGTATAGTTTGGATGTTCTTTTTCTTACATAATGTGAATCCACTATAGGTATTAACTAAATGTGATTTCTACCAGATTCTTTAACTTCATTTGGTTCATTTTTCCGATTATTATGTCGCACCCTCAAATCTCCTGCCATTAGCCCAGTGCCTTCTTTGTCCATTTTCTTGTAAAAAGTTTGCAGCCACATATCACTTATAAACAGAGTATCAAAAAACATTTTTTTGCAGACCATTTTTCTGTCGCCGTCCTCATATAAATGATATTGAAAAGACCAGTGGCACCGTGACTGTCCAATAACTGACGCTGTTATTTGTTTTCGTGGAACTCTATCTACAAATCTAGAAAGGAAATCAGCTTGTCTTGAGTGGTCACCCAAACCCCAAAACTCTTTAAATATGGCATGTCTTGTCGTTTCCATTAATCTTTATTTGCACTTTTTAGTACACGTATTATTACAGCCACTTTTCATAGCTTTCTTTGGAACTAAGATTCCTCTTCTGTTTACATATTCTTCGCCCGAATTTTACTTTCGGTTACTTACGTTGTGTTTCCAGTTTTCTCGATTATGATTTCGTTTTCTACCTGGAGTAGTTTTCTTCGGAACAGTCTTTTTCACTTTTCTTGCTGTCCCTTCAGGATTGGTAATATTTTCATTTATTTTCATGTTTGTAGGTGTTGGTAAAGGAATATTATGTTGTGAAGAATGTTGAGAACTATTTTTAGAATCATTCTGGTTGGATGGGATAATATTCTGAAACATCAGGAGAAAATGGATTTTTTTTTACTAGATGAGGAGGAGGACTCTGGATAGTAATTTACCAGTGCATTTTCCGTATATTATTTTTGAATGAAAGTAAGTCTTCACCGTGTTCGAGAAAATAGCTATTATCTTGTGGTAGAGTAATTTTCTGGGTAGCATGATCATCTGCCTTGGACGAAGTCGAAACTTCCTCTTGATCTAAAATGTTAAGTACCGATTATAGCAAAGTTCACTTTAGGAAGCATTTACATCTGGCAAGGAGCGTTGGAGTGCAATTTACATGAGCAAGCGATTACGTATAAACGTGTTTACGCACCAAACCTGCATAAACCTAAACCGAGTAACACGACAAAGTACTCGACTCGGTAATAAATAACAAATCCGAGTAAAACTCTATATTCGGTTACTCGGTACAAGTTTAGCTCGGTACATTTTTAATTTGTACTGACTGAACGTCTCCAATGCGCTTGCCAATACGTATTTATTGCTAATGCTAACAATTTACATTAAAATAGAACTTACTTGTTGAAATTGCACTTAATGATAATGCCAAATTTAAAATGTTTTGGCTATGCTTTGGTTTTATTCTATAAAAGCCAAAATAGTCACCATGTACACTTCTCACTTCTTTATACTAAACCACACAACAACACTAAACTTCTATGAGCGCGAGTATACTGCCAGACGACAACATCGCAATTCGTTTTAACTTGTCATAACACGATAAAAACTATCGTAATTATCCGCGCAACAACATTGTAAGTCAGCATACAATGCATTGTATGTCCATAAACCCGAATTTTGTCATGTACAAAGATTGTATATAATGTTACAATGTTATTGTCATAGATTAATGAGAAGTCATCGCGCGCTCTGACTAGATACAGCCGGCGCTCATGTAAAATGCGCAACAAATACTACGCCGAAATCGGCGTACCCGAGCCAGTCGCGTTGCAGGCAACGTGTGAAGTGAACGTACTGAATGTTTTATTAAATTTTGATCATAATCCGAAGTAAAATACCAGTTTACGTATTGAAACTGTGTAAAAATAATACTACAAGAAATAAGAAAGACACTGGAATCACATATTATCATTAAGTATCATACAATTTTGAAATTTAAACATATAATAACACGAGTCATAAATAAGTCACAAAATATCAATGACGCTATTCAGTGTTGCCGCGAATGCAAAAAGAAAGTTCCCCGTGATTTTTATATGTAAATTTATTGTTACTATATTTTATAATATAATATATTAAACTTATTATAATATAACCTAATTCTATATTATTTAATGTTTATTTCTGTAGTGTAGAAATTTATAAAATCTTATAATGGGGAGAAAGAGTCCCTACCCGCTTTTCTCACAAATAGCGACAATGCCATGTGGTTAGCTACACCAGACCAACAGCCTCATCATCATCATCATAATTACACCCCTTCGTAAGTCCTACTGCTGAACAAGGAATGTCACAAAGCACGGTCCTGAGCCACCTGCATCTATTGACTTCCCACATGTCTTACCAGGTCGTCACTCCATCTAGTGGGGGTCGCCCTACACTTCACCGAACAGTACGAGGCTGCCACTCGAGAACCTGTCTTCCTCATCGGTTGTCGGTTCTTCGAGGTATATGTCCGGCCCACTGCCACTTCAGCTTACTAATCCATTGGGCTATGTCAGTTACTGTGGTTCTACTGCGGATATCCTCATTTCTAAGTTTATCACGCAGAGAAACCCCGAGCATAGCTCTCTCTATAGGTTGCTAAGCGACCTAGAGCTTCCTCATATGGCCAGCAGTAAAGGACCACGTCTCAGATCCATAAGTCATCACTGGCAACACGCACTGGTTGTACGATTTCGTTTTCAGGTTTTGAGGTATACCTGACCAGAAGATGTGTCGTAGTTTCCCGAACGCTGCCCAGCCGAGGTGAATCCGTCGATTGTCCTCTCAGTCGAAGTTGGACTTACCTAGTCGGACTATTTGTCCCAGGTAAACATACTCGTCAACAACTTCGAGCTAGGGCTCCCAACTACTAACTACTATAGGTGTGAAATGGACGTTATACATGATCTACGTTTGTCCATGTTCATCTTAAGGCCTATCCGTTTGGAGACACTATTGAGGTTAGTGAGCATAGTGCTTAGGTCCTCCAGCGATTCTGCCATAAGGACTATATCGTCAGCAAATCGAAGGTGAGTGATGTACTCGCCATTGATGTTAACCTTTACCGCATCCTTTCCATTCCAATAGCTTGAAAACGTCTTCCAATGCAGCAGTGAAGAGTTTCGGGGATATAACGTCACCCTGTCTTACACCTCTCTGCAATTGGACAGGTATCGTAATCTGATTCTGTTCTCGGATAGCCATCGTAGCCCTACTGTATAAACACTTCAGCACTTCGATATACTGACAGTCAACTTGCCACCGCTTTAGAGACTGCAGCACCGGCCAAATTTCGACGGAATCAAAGGCTTTCTCATAGTCCACATACGCAAGGCAAAGTGGCAGATTATACTCTTCTCTCTTCTGTACAATTTGCCTAATTTTGTGTATGTGGTTCAGGGTACTAAAGCCTTTTCGGAAACCGGCTTGTTCGGGAGGCTGGAAGTCATCAAGTCTGCGTGGGAAATGATTCGTAATAACTCTCGAAAACAGCACGGAGACGCGGCTCAGAAGGGAAAGTGGTCTGTAGTTCTTCAAGAGAGCGTTGTCGCCTTTCTTGAAGAACAAGACCACCGCACTTCTGCTCCACAGCTCTAGAGTAGTGCCACCGTGGAGGGCGGAATTAAAGAGCTTTTGATGGACTTCAAGTACCGGTTTTCCACCCGCTTTCAGAAGTTACGCTCTAAATTCATCCTCACCTGGGGCCGTGCCTTTTTTAAGGTGCTGGAGAGCCATTCTAATTTCGTTAAGACTGACATCTGGGATATCTTCGGAATAGTGTCGGATAAGACTCACTCTTGGATCGTTACTCACACTTGCGTGTGGCTCCAACGATGACGTGTACAGCTACTCATAGAACTTCTTAATCTCACTCAAATTCTCAGGTGTCCCGGAAACGATAGGTAACCTTATAGAAGCAGGCTATGCTGAAAAAATAGACACCTCAGCCACGTCGCCACGCAGTTGGTACCTACCTCATGTTGCATTCGTACACCCTCAGAAGGGTGTAATACGGTTAGTATTCGACGCAGCAGCCAAATGTGGGAGGGAAAGCCTTAACGACGCATTATTAGCAGGCCCTGACTTACTACAGTCGTTATTCGGCGTACTCGTAATAGTCAGATTCAGAGAAAGTCGAATTGCAGTAGTAGCCGACATAAAAGATATGTTTTTAAAAGTAAAAATTATACAAGATGACTGTGATAGCCGACGGTTTTTATGGAGGGGCGAGAATAGAGAGGGGCCGCCGCGAGAGTATCGAAAGACATCGTTAATATTCGGGGCGGCACCATCACCATATATGGCCATATACGTAAAAAATAAAAACGCAAAAAATCACAGTCATCAACATCCTGAGGTCGCGAAGTCTACAGTACGTAACTTTTATATGGACGACTACTTAAGCGCGTTCAATTCCGAAAACGAGGCAATGATAAATGCCATGCACAAAGTTCATTTAAACGCATCCTTCGAGTTACGCGGGTGGGTGTCAAACGTTCCCGAAGTAATAAGTGACGTCACTGATACGCGCAGTAGCGATACGACCACACTAGGTAAAAGTGATACAGAGAAAACATTAGACCTTATATGGAACCACCCACGTGACACGTTAGGCTTCAATAACCATCTCAGAAACACACCCACGAGTGTAATTAGAGGTGACACATTACCTACCAAGCGTCAGGTAACTAGCGCAGTAATGTCGGTATTCGACCCACTAGGTTTAGTTTCGCCTATCACGATGATAGGCAAATGTCTTATACAGGACATATGGCGTAGTGGGATGAACTGGGACGGCCCCATCACAACCGAGCATCACTTGAAATGTTTATAAATAACTTACAGCTGTAAAAAAGTTAAAAATAGATAGGTAAATACCTGCCATGCCCTCTGGAGAAGAGTAGTTACAAATTTTCTGTGACGTGAGTGAAAATGTGTATTCCACTGCTGTATATTTCGTAAGTGCAAAAACAGACGGTACTAAACCGTCGCGACTGTTAGCAGGCAAGGCCAAAGTAGCTCCGTTAAAACCAATATCGATTCCCCGGTTAGACCTTCAAGCCGCAGTGTTAGGCAGTCGATTAGCCGAATCGGTCAAGCACGAGTTGGATTATAAAATATTAAAATGTCATTATTGGTCAGATCCTAAAACTGTATTAGCTCTCGCCTCATCGCAATTATAACAACGGACTAAAACGTATTTTAGTGCTTTCACACGAGGGAGATTGTAAATAACAGCCTAGATTTAAGACATTATTAATGTGAATATGAGCCTTTTAATACAATCTATGTAGTTATTTAAGTTTTAGTCACCTAAGTTTACAATTGTCTAGTTAGTAAGCTTATTAACGTTTTTATTACCTTTTATTTGAAGAATTGTGCGAGGATTGGTGAGGTATAAATTTGGTGATATTACCAACAATATTTTTATTTGCGGTAATAATATGTAATTTTGTGCAATGATTCTAGTTTACGAATTTAATCATGTTTAATTCTAGCTTAATTTAAATTATTTTTTTCACACTTTATCTTTGTTTACACTATATTTTGGTGACATAAGCTGGGCACACTGCATTATAACATGATGTAATTCATTTTTTCCACAGGTTTAACAGTTCGGTGCCGTTCAGCAAACCAGATAATTTTAAGTGTTTATGTAGTTATTCTAACGTTCATATATTCATCCACCATAGAACCACTATAAAGCACATACCACCAGTGAATCCAGCACCCCATTTTATCTCGTAGGTGTATGATAGCATTTCCATGTCTTTTACATCAGACATAAAATATTCAGACCGGCGATGGGCAGCAGCGTGCTATAATGGTTAAGGAAAATCCTTCTACAAGCCGATAAGGATATATTTTATATGATTGTTTTTGATTATTATTATAATACTAAATAAAGAAAACATATACTTACAAGTAAAGATATTATGCCGCATATATAAACGGGGTATAGTAAAATTTTGCATGTTCCGATGTTTCAAAGACCGCTCAAGCAGAAAATTGTACTCGTTTGCCGAGCGCAACATTTACGACTTTTTAAGACCCTTGATCACTCACAATATTAAAGCAGGCGTATGGTACTTTTAAGATACACATACATATGTAGCAGTAAATTATAAAAGATGTATTCTGTAAACTGTTCAATATTGTTAACGAATTAAAAGAATTCAAAAAAAAATTCTTGAAATCGTTTTGGCACATATTTAGGTGCCATAGACAAACACACAGACCTATAATTATTAATACGTAATACCAATTGTGGTTCCGCGCTTAGTCACTGCTCTATCGATAGGAATATCTCTCAGAATTATATATATAAGTTTAGACAAATAACATTTCCTAAAAAAGTTATTCGGTGAAGGAGTCCGCCTCTTCAGTAAAAATATAACAGCTATTATTATATAAAAGATTTACTACACCCAGAAAATAATATCTATGTTCTGATAGTTTCATAAAATGCCTGAACAGGATTTATTAACATGTTTAAAATTACACGCATAAATGAAATGTATGTAAATCCACAGTG
Organism: Parnassius mnemosyne; assembly: GCA_963668995.1. Lineage (NCBI taxonomy): Eukaryota > Metazoa > Arthropoda > Insecta > Lepidoptera > Papilionidae > Parnassius > Parnassius mnemosyne. The sequence continues at coordinate 38,836,003 of CAVLGL010000104.1, read as the reverse complement.
CCCGCCCTGCCTAAGTGAAAGACAATACTATTTACATAAGTCGTGCAACTGCTGGTGCGCTCATAAAAATAACGTAGAAGCGATCAAATTTTTCTTCTATAACAATGAAACTTTCTAACCTTTGCGAAAGTAATTTGTATATATTTTTATACATTCTTCAATAAAGCAATCACTCATCTATATGGTTCAACTTTTTTAATTACGTACTTTTTTAATTTTTAGTTACGTATATTATTTCATCATCATCATCATTATTACACAGCCGATCACAAGTTTACTGCTATGGTCCCCCAAGGAATACCACAAAGCACGATCCCAAATCACCTGCATCCATCAACATTCTGCATCTCTTACCAGGTCGTCACTGGCGGCTGCCAAACACATGGCTTACTGGTAGGCTACGACTTGAAATCTTTCATCCCCATCAATTGTTGCTTCTACAAGCAATTTGGGCTATTGCCCTCATAGCCCATTCAGGCCGCTGATTTATATATTATTTAATTTAATAATTACATCATGTTAAATATATATTAACATAAGCGTACAATCTCATTATTTAGCAGGCGTGTATATAAATACACGCTTCCTTAAAACTTCGCGTCATTAAAAATATATATCACTCTCGCCGAAAGTCCCGCCGCGTTTCACGCGTGGGCACATCCTGTTAACTTACGATAAATCCATCCACATAAAGCAGATACCGGTAGCGCACTGCAGACTACGGGGGCAAATGCTATTATGGCTTACAAATATTTGATCCGCGTCTGTATGTTTGTCCATGTGTAAATTATGTAAAAACAAAGCCTCCACGGTGCAGAAGAAAATTCTAGTGTAACTTTTTTTTTTCAGTTTAGTTGAGCTTTTAATCCAAAATTGTTATAAAATAAAATTTTGCATCGTTAGGAATACCGAGAAGAGGTATAATTTTTCACGTTTTCGTTTCCCTTCGGAACAACATTGAATTCCTCCTTTCAACTTTTTCATTTGCCATTGCTTTAAATTTTTCACGCGTTAAATTTCACTCTAGCCGAAAAGTAATGACTAAGGCGTTTTGATTAATTTTTTTCGTAAAGCGTATTTGCCATATAATACTTTTTTGTGGAGATTTTTCGAGACTTGATCTACGGAAAAAATATTTGCAAATTATTTTACATTTAATTATATTTTGTTTAAATTCGGTTAAAACTTTATACTCAGACATCAAGTGAAGCTTATTGAATTCTACAGTCTTCTAAAAGATTTATAGCCTGGGATAAGTTTACTCTTTCTTATTCCTCTTCTTCAACAGCCCGCAACACAACACAGCTGATTATGAGTGTCTACCAGAATACAATCGCCTCGTAAGGGGACGTTTTGTAATTGATAAGCTTGGCAGCTGGATTATCGATCGCAGTATTAAATGTCTTGAACTTTTGAGACTGCTTCACGTCAAAGTTCTTGGTATTTTTCATCTGGCTTGTATTAGTTAATTTTACCGTTATTTATCGGTTGTCGAAAGATTGAGATAAGCATTTTTCTACAATTCTTCTATATCCACAGGTTAAAATGGGGTTAAGGAACTCACACAGCCACATTACGACATTTTCTCCATTGACAATTTTGGCTTCAGATATGGTTGTGTTTTGCTAAGACATAATATGTAAAAGAGTTAAAAACCCAGCTTCCAAAGCTATTATGTGGAAATTAGTTGAATTATTTTAGTCCTTGCAATTTTGTTTTTACTCTATATTAAGAGTGTCTGAACCTTTTTGAGTAGAATAAGGAATATCACAAGCTCGAATGTCATCTAAATATTTAAATTAAAAACTTCACCCCCTATTTTTCCACCCTTAAGAATGAAATTTTTCTTGTAATTAATATAAGGCCACCCCGGAGGTATATCTATTTAATGAAAAAAGACTTTATTTGATTGAGAACCTCTTTCTTTTTTTGAGTCGGCTAAAAAGCAAATGTGATGATACAATATTTAGATAAAATATTGTACTAATTAATTTTTTTTTGCAATTATATTTTAGACTAATTGAAATATAATTAATTTTTTTTTATTTATTTATTTAACAAAATTATTTAAATTTACACTATTAAAGTTTTACTGTCTGCCAAACTGCTCAGCAGTTTGTTGGCAGAAGAAAAATGCTCTCTTATTTCCTAACATGCAAAAAAAAAACGAAAAAGCTTAATCCAAATATACACTCAAATATAACAAATCTATAGTATCAAATATATAGTATACATATACACATACACATATACATTCGAGGTATACACCCATACATAATAACTACAGCTTATATTGTTGTAGAATTGATCATCACGATACAAATGTTAATTTTTACTATTTATTAGTATGAACTTTTTTAACTTATTTTTAAACTGTGTTTTTGTTTTATGCTTAAGGCATTCTCCCGGTAAATTGTTGTATATTTTCGATGTTAAACTTTGAAATGTTCTTTTGCCATAATAATTAGCACATTTATATTGCAATGTTATTAGTTTACGCGGTCTGCGCGTATTCTTATTTATGGGCATATAGCTACTCAATGCGTTACATAAGATTGAATAATACTTATCACATGTCGCAAATGATATTTTAAATTGCTCGTGTATCGGTATTAAATTACACTCCTGAAAGAGCTGCTCATAATTATCCCTAAATTTAATTTTAGCTTTTGGGTTAGCCAATATTTTCATAAATCTAATTTGAAATTGCTTTAATTTATCTATATATGTTTTAAAAGTCCTTCCATATGCTACTAATCCATATTGCAACGTTGACTCAACTAGTGCGTAATAAACAACATACAGTACGGCTTTAGATGTTACTTTCTTCAAAAAATGGAATTTATCCATGTATAAAACGGATTCCATACCATATTAATCTATTAATTTCTTATAAATGAAAATTTTAAAATAGAAAATAATTCCACTGTTAAGAAAGCGGAAAGCTCTTCATCGTTTATATAATTAAGTCCATCTTTGTTGAAAATAAGATTACCTTCGTAAGACAGCGTCCCGTTACTATTTGTTTTCATAAATATTAATAAGAATTTTTAAAAGACAAACATCGTTAAAATTCACTAAAAATACTAATATTTTATTAACTGCATAAATATGATAAATAACTATTTTATTATTTTTACTTTAAGGAGACTAAGACAGAACTATCAACTATAAAATAATTTTTAAGTGGTGGGGCCATGCTGCAACCATAGTAGTAGTATAGTTGAAGCATGAATGGGTCGGCTCGATCGGAGAAGGTCCATGGTCTCGTGGAATACCAGCGTAAAATAGCAGCTATGCTAGTTATGCTGTTGTATTTCGTATGGCGAGTGTAGAAAATCGTAGACCTTTTTACTGGAAACGAGGCATTTCATCTTAGTCCTCAGAGGTAACGCATCTGCATTTTGATTCCTGATCGAGGATAAATGTCGATGTCTATGGGCCATACCATCCACTTGCCATCAGGTGGACCGTGTGCTCGTTTGTCACTATTATTTTATAAAAAATATATGATTGCAAGACTTCAAGGCACTGTAAGCTCATCCTGCGTTACCGTTACAGCTTATCAAAAGTCCACTGCTGAACATAGGCTTCCTCAATATATTGCTTGATAGGGGGTATATTTGTCATAGTTGCCATGATTGGTATATTTTGATTGATTGAAGCAAGAAATTGATAAAAATCAACCGGAATTGATCAACAGAAAAAAAGTGGTCTTTCATCATTCAATGACCAGCCCATCTTTGACCACTGAGCAAAAATTGGGAGAGGTTGGATTGGAAGCGTTAATGCATCCACCATATAGTCCTTACTTTGCACCTTCACATTTTCATCTGTTTCGGTCTCATCAGAATTCTTTGGGTAGTGTTAGGTTAACATCAATAGCGGACCGTCAAAACTACGTGTTGCATTTTATGATCAAAAATGCCCAGATTTCCACATTAACGGGACTATGTCACTACCTGCAATATGGCAACAAGTTATCAAACAAAATGGCATCTATATAGTAATTAATCGTTGAAAAAAAATTTCATGAATTTGTATTAAAAAGTACGAAGAAACTTTTTCCACGATAAAGGAGAAAAGCCTAGTCTAACAAAAGTTTTTTTAATCAATATTATTACAAAGTGGATAGCGAAAATTTAAAAACTTTTAAAAAATTAAGACGATAATAAAACTTCCCTACTAATATAATAACTGCGAAAATAACTCTGTCTGTGTCTATTTATTAAGCTTTAACGCCTAAGCTACTAAACCGATTTTGATGAGATTTGACATATAGATAGACTAGACCTTAGGAAAGGAAGGGGTTGAAATAGGAGATGAAAAGTATGGAAGTTCGCCATTTTCGAATATAAAAGCATGATGAAACTTTGTATTTAGGCACTTGGTAATAAATTAATAATTTTTTTCTGGCGTTTTTGAAATTTCTACCTGTGTGGGAATGAAATAGGTGATGAAAGTTCGTATGTCCAAACAAAGTCACGCTTTCAGCCCGTTTTTTGCGAAATTTGGTACAAAAATAGACTAGACCTTGGGAAAGTCCCTTTAAGCTTTCCCTATAAGCTACCTTTTGTTTGTCAGTTTGAAGTTTGTCATTGTCGAAGATATAACCATGAAACTTTGTATTTGGGCACTTGATAAGAAGTAAATAAATATTTTTGTAGCATTTTTAAAATTTCAACCTTTCGCTAAGTGTGTCTACCCGAACGGGCAGACAAGTGTATGTGCAAATATTAAACATTTTCCGCTGGAACGATTTCGATTTGTTTACAGGATTTTTTGCTTTAGTTAATATAAATTATTGAAATTAAAATGTTCCAAATAAAATTCTTTAGGTTTTTTGCAGGTCATACCCTTATGTACATTTTTGTTTTCATTTGGTCGATATTTGTTTATTTCATTCGTCAAAAGTATTTTATTTTCAAATTTAGTTAGATGTTATTACGTCATTATTATTAATTTTGTAGTAATTTTGTTAGTTTTAGTTTATTTTCGTAATATATGATTTTTATTATTTTTTCTTTACTTAAGTTAAATAAGTATTTATATTTATATAAACAAAATAGTGTAAATAAGTATTTTCGTATTCTGTACTTTTTTTACGTTTATGAATAAAATATAGTCTAAAAAATTATAGCGGTTTTATTAATTTGGTTTTTTATAGGATAAGGTGAGAAAAGAGCACACAGTTCACCTGATAGTATGTGGTTGCTGTGACCCATAGACATCTACATCTATCCTCAATAAAGAATCAAAATGCAGATGCATTTTCACCCATGAGGGTTAAGATGGAATGCCTCTTTTCCAGTAAAAAGGGTATCCGGTTCTCTACACTCACCATACGAAACACAGCAGTGTAAAGCTGCTATTTTACGCTGGTATTCTGTGAGAGCGTGATCCTTCGCCGGTCGTGCCGACCCATTCGTGCCACAATTATACTACTAATATAGCTGCAGCATGGCTCTGCCACGTGTGTTCAATAAAAATTGTTTTGAATTTGAAAACAATTTTTATTGAACACACGTGGCACATTTTTGATTCATACCGGTCACGTAGAAGATTTCCTTTTATTTAATTACGTTTTACTTTTTATTTTAATATACCTAAAAACCCAAATCGAATTTAACGCATAATTCAAAAAAACTCGCACTGCGAAAGTTACTAGCAACCAAGAGTCTGAAGAGCATATTCAAACCCGTTTAATGCCGAACGTGACACAGCTCAAAGAGCTTCTGAGATTGAAAGGCAAAATGAAGCGCGTCGGCTTTTAGATTCCGAGCGGCAAAGTCAAGCGTGGCGGCTTTTAGATGCTGAGCGTCCTGCATCACTGATTGCTGCAGAGTCCCATGAAGAATCACAAAGACATGTTTGAAATGCTGAACGGCAATCACAAAGGAGAACATTTACACGTAGTATATGAGAGGGATTTCAAGACGCTGCTTATGATTATGACCCTTTGATCGATTATTTTAATCATCGGTTAGTTGTCATAGGACGAACGAATAAAAATTTTACAAATTATGAATCACTTTAATAGAAAGAGAGAGCTCCGGGTATGTGTTATTCTGGTGGTAAAGTTTTACTTCCATCACTTGGTGAGTCAGAGGAACACCTAAAATCCCTATTTTTGTACTATAGCAATGAATCGCGACGTTTTTTGAACAGAATAAGAAAATATAATTGTGTCTGCATTTTCTACTAAGTTTACAATCCAAGGTCAGATTTGTCATAGGATTGGCTGTTTACTACCTACTAATGATCAGCCAAAATGTGTGCAGATTTACTTCATGGGAGAGAAATGCATACCGTTTTAAAAATTCAAAGAATGTTGCATGATCATAACAGTCCCGTTATCACTTTCGAAACAGCATTAGGAAGAATGCTGGGAGAAGATTACAAGTTGGTTATGCAACCTGACCGTACGCCAAGTGGGGAACATGAAAGACGGTATAATGCTCCATTAATAAGTGAAGTCGCAGCCGTGGGCTGCGGCAAACAGTTCGCTTCCTGTGATATTATTGTACACGCTCGTAATGACACAATAACAAATTTTTAATGGTTATTGCAACGCATCGCGTTGCAATAACCATTAATATTCAGCAAAGGGGAAGAGAGGTATCACTTTCAAATACCCCAAATCAATCCAGTGACAGGATTGCCCTTACCAGATAAAAAAGTATCGTGCATGGATTTTATGCCTATCATATCATGATTCTAGAAAATGATTTTAATACATATATTGTGATACTTCATACTTACGTAAAGGTTGAAAGCAAACGATTACGGTAAATTTAATCAAACCAAATCAAGAACAGAGAACTATATCAATCTTCAATATGCTGTAACAAATGACGGTAATGTAAATAAATAAATAATTTAGGTAAAATGGTTATTTTACCGTCTCCATTTGTAAATAGCCCTCGATATGAATATTCAAAGAATGCGTTTGCTTATATACATACATATGGTCGCCCTGATTTATTTATTACCTTCACATGTAACCCAAGCCTGAAATAGTTGATGAGTTGTTGCTGGGACAAAGTGCAATAGATATATATGATATAATTGCAAGAGTTTTTAGATTAAAAGTTAAAAAGCTAATCACTTTTATTACCAAAGGAAACATATTTGGAGAACTATTGTGTTCCATGTATTCGATAGAATGGCAAAAGGCGGCCTACCGCAGGAGCATATTTTAGTTTTGTTAAAAAACAAGTTTAGACCCGAACAAATAGATAAAATCATCAGCGCTGAAATACTTTTATAAATGAAATAATTTTTAAAAATATGATTCATGGTCCATGCGGTCCTAAAAATCTCCAATGTCCTTACTTGAAGGATGGAAATGCACTAAAAATTATCCTCGCAAGTTTGTTAAAGCGACTGTCCACAATAAATAACGGATATCCGCTGTATCGTTAAGAGCGCCAGCAGATGGAGGTCGAACGGTATCTGTAAAACTCTGAAATGGTAGTTACGTTACTATAGATAATGGTTGGGTGGTCCCTTATTCGCCTATTTTGTCACCGACCAAGCTATTTTTAATTTCAGTAACGCAGAGGTCGCTAATACCGTAAATAAAGTCCAAATATCTGGTTTGGTCTTTATGTCAGCAGCAACGAAGCCGTGTGGCGGCTTGTAATGTCGGTAAAGTATTAAATTAAAAGGAGATATGTTGCTCAGTTCAAGACTAATTATACTACCCTGTATTACAAACTTAACTCTAATATGTAATTATATCGTGTGGGCTGCAACACTACATTACTTACTTTAACTTAGGGTTCCCGTTACACGAAAGGCACCCTATCAGCACACATTTCAGTGTACAGAGAATGGTGAACGTGTCTATTTTACTGAAAATAATTTCCAAGAAAGACTATTAGACTCCGAAATCGACCCTCAATGCTTCTTATATCTCTGTAAAAGAAAGTAATTTGCAAGAACGCTTCTCTATGTTGAGATACCGAGATATCACACTTGGAACACAACAAGGAGATAATGGAAACGCCGAGGAGCACCTGTTCAGAATGGGCCTGATGTCATTAGTCGAAATGGCAAAAAAGTTAACGTAGTGATTGATTTAAAATTAAATATAATAAAATTATTACTAATTGAATATGCGCTCCGAAAGTAGGTCGCAAACGTGAGCGTAAAATAAAGTTGAATGTACGATGGCTTGTCCGTACAACGAATATTGATATATAACAAAAAATATCGTTCCATTTTATGTACGAGAATTGTACAGTCTGTAATTTGATCGATAATTATGACAGCAAAAATAATAACATCTGTAAACTGTTACTGTGGCTGTTACTACGTTTAAATATCTTAGCTTTGACATTTCATATTTTCTCATCAAATTCGGACTAAATAGTCAACATTAAAGTTTTCTTTTTTATAGGGTAGGGGGCAAACGAGCATGCGGCTCACCTGATGGTAAGTGCCCACCGCCGCTCATGAACAACTGCAACACCAGGGGAATTGCAGATGCGTTGCCGGCCTTTTAAAAATGAGTAGGCTCTTTTCTTGAAGGTCCCTAAGTCGTATCGGTCCGGAAAAATCACTGGTGGTAATCGATTCCACAAGGAAATTGTGCGTGGAAGAACACATCTTCTAAATCGCACAGTGGTGGACCGCCAATCATCCAAGTGGTATGGATGGTATCGCAAGTTCTATCGCAATGTGCAATGGTGAAATTGATCGGCTGAAATTAGTCCGAACAAATCCTCAGAGCACTCCCCGTGGTAAATGCGATAAAATGCGCAAAGAGATGCAACATCTCTACGCAGTGCCAGTGAGTCAAGCCGATCGGAAAGAATTCGGTCGTCGACGATTCGAACCGCTCTGCGCTGAATGCGGTCATGTCAGTTTTACGCGTGTTGATGTTGAGATACAGATACGAGTATGTATGTTGATTCGTTTTTTTCTCTCGCAGAGAGATGCCGTCTGCACCGCCACGCTATGCATCTACGTCGTCATTTTGACTAATATTTATTATTTAATTCTTTAATTAATAATTAGTACAGTACCTAACTTACATGCTACGGTTTAGATAAGAACATTTATTAAAATGCAAACATCTTGTGAGTTAGTATTTCCACTAGTCAATTTCTTCAAGCGGTTATACGTACTGTTGTTTTCAATAAATAAAGTGACATTATGCGTGCGATGCAAATATTTTGTCTGGGGATTTGAGGTTATAAAATTATAACCTCAAATCACACTGATTATGAATGAATGTGTGCTTTTTTATTGTATGATGCCGTATTTGAGGGTTTTTTCAAGTGCGTGCATTGTGAGTTCATAAGATTTATAACTTTTTCAGAATAACATTAAAATGAGTCCTTCGGAAAATTCAGAATCTGCAACGATAACTAATCTTTCAACAAGTTCTACTTTGCCGAAAAAGAAAAACGCACATAGACGAATATGCAGTTTTTCCGATGTTAGTATTCTTTCATTAGCTTACTCCCAAAAAATAATTACTTAAATACGTTATATATTACGTGGTAGAGCCATGCTGCAGCTATATTATGGTTGTAGCACGAATGGGTCGGCTTGACCGGGGAAGGACCACGCTCTCACAGAAAACCAGCGTAAAATAGCAGCTTAACGCTGCTGTATTTCGTATGGTGAGTGTAGAGACCCTTTTTACTGGATAAGACGCATTCTATCTTAGTCCTCACGGCTGACAACGCATTTGCATTTTAATTCGCAAACGGAGATAGATGTAGATGTCTATGTGCCACAGTAACCACTTACCATCAGGTGGACTGTGTGCTCGTTTGTCACCCGATCTTATAAAAAAAACGTACTTTTTGACACATTGCTTTAGTAGTGGCTTTAGTAAGACTCATGGCGTCCAAAATAGCTACAAAAAACCTTTTTTTTTATGACATTGGTAAACCAAATTCTCGATTATTTCTACCTTCCGTCCCGATATTTGACCCACTGGACCTGGCAACACTTATACACATATAAATAGAAAGGTGTTAGCACTCATGTCTTGAAAAGCTGCATGTGCAGTCCATGTCGTATTGAAATTCACAGATGCTGGCAGTCATTTTGTTTTAATGTTAAGATAAATGTTGGAATTAACATAAAATATAAGATGATTTTTATTTTCAAACTAATACATAGTATAGTATGTAACTATAATGTCATAATTCGTATTAATCCGTAACTAAAATTTTCACGCATTGTAAGTTATTTATAAAGAAATATATATTTCGTTATAATTTTTTTACGATAATTTTAGTTTGCTTTGTTTTGTTCGCCTTTTTTAAATCTAATAGTAATATTAAATATTTACTTCAGAACATTGATGAAAAATTGCATGGATACGATATGTGGGACTATTGCATTGTTATGATAGGGGAAAAAGAACTTAGAACCACATGTGATTGTATAGAGTTAGTAAAAATCATAAGGGAAGCTTTACACCATATTTCTCATACTAATGTAATCCTATGTGCTCCTACATACATATGTGGATAACTAATATATAATTATAAAATAGAATTATTTAATGTTTAATGTACTTGGAATTACAAAACAATCATTATGCATACTTTTGTGATTCCAATTTCTTAACTTCATTTAACATGTACTCTTTTAAAACTGGGAAAATCAATAAAAATGGAATACAACACATTTACAAAAATATACTAGATAATATAAATATTGACTATAATTACTATGGTTACCCAATAATCACACCTAGAAAGACCAATCCTCAATTAGAAAGTGCTAAGTTTTTTCTCGTATAGAACAGCTCACAAAAAAAAAAGAATAAACGTAATAATAAAGTACGATCTAAAAAAATACTATTATACTATCAAAATGTAAGAGGTCTACGCACAAAAACTGTTACTTTCCATAATAATATATCTTTAATATCAAGTGATCTTATCATGCTTACCGAAACTTTTCTCAACGATTCTGTATATGACTCTGAACTGTTCCCTCCTGAGTATATTGTGCTAAGGAAGGATCGTGCAGGTAACGACGGATGGGGTGGTGCTCTCTTAGCAGTAAAGAATAGTTTTACCGTTAAAAGGATTACAAACATAGATGGTTTAACTGATGATAAAGAATTGTTATTTACTATTTTAACATCGAAAAATATTAAATTCTTAGTATGTGTTGCATATTTACCGCCAAACTACAACGACAACCAATATCTTGATGCATTAAGTTATATAGAAAATGCCATTAACACATATTCATACTGTAAATTCTTGATTGTTGGTGATTTTAACTTAAAGTCTTGTAATAAATCAGTTCAAACTCAGTTTCATGATTTCTTAAAATGTTGCGACTTACAACAATTTAATAATGTTTGTAATAAATATGGATGCATCTTGGATCTGGTATTGATTAATCTAGACTCTGGAAGTTGTACTGTGTCATTTGAAGTTGAACCATTGGTACCTATTGATGCTTATTACCCTCCGTTAGAGATCATGCTCACGGTACCAACGAGTGCTGTAAAAAACATACCATATCTACCATGTCAGAACCTACGCACAGAATGGAATTACCGTAAAACAGATGTCTGCGGCCTCTGATATAAATGACTTGGACTGGACATACCTAATGCACCAACAGGACGTAAATGTAGCTGTTGATATCCTATATAATAAGCTTAATAAAGTCATTAGTAGACGATTTCCTTATAAATCATTAACTACCAATCATAAATATATATATATCCAGTGGCATACTAAAGAAATCATAAACTACATAAAATTGAAATATTTTAATTTAAAAATGTTTAAAAGTCGTAGCTTGGATATTTAATTAGGAGTAATTTAAATATTATAGAACCAAAGTAAAAAAACTTATTAAAACAGCATTTACGAATTATATAATAAAAGTTGAAAATAATATAGCACGCGAACTCTCAAATTTTTCGAAAGACGTGAAAGAAAAACGAAAGAATAGACAACAAAATAAGAAACTTGTGTATAATAATAGAACTTTAGAAGGGCAGCAAGCTATTGATGCATTCGCGCAGTATTTCAGCTCAGTTTTTCAACCTGGTACTCCGTTGTTAAATGCAGAGTTAGTGGAGCGCGAAGCAATGTACGCAGACTGTGTAACCAATGTTAGTATTAACATTATTAAAGCTTCTGATCTGCGAAGGGCAATACGCCGTCTTAAGACATCGGCAGCTTGCGGCCTTGATAACATACCTGCGTTTTTAATAAAGGACTGTATGGCAGTTTTAGAGGAACCGTTACTGTATGTCTACAATCTTTCACTTCAACAATGTCTCTATCCCAACGCATGGAAAGTGTCCAGGGTAACTCCTGTACCTAAAAGTGGTTCGTACATTGATATAACTAATTTCAGGCCTATCGCAGTGTTATCAGTATTTGCCAAGGTGTTTGAATTCATTATAAACAAATAGGCGGGCTACTAGATAACTGTCAACATGGATTCCGGCCGGAACGCTCTACTTTGACGAATCATATACAGTTTGTGGACTACGTGACTACTCTGGTTAAGTCAGGTTGTCGACGCGGCCTATTTTGATTTTAAGAAGGCGTTAAACCTTGTTGATAATGATTCTCTACACCACTTTGAAAATTTATAGCAGATTATCTTAGAGACCGAAAACAATATTTTAAGGTAAGAGGTTATATTTCTCAAGAATATTACACACGCTCGGGTGTGAGTCAAGGTATTACACTCGGTCCAACTCTATTTTTAATAATGATCAACGATCTGCCCAGTATTATCTCAACGGCAAAATGTTTAATGTTCGCTGATGATTTAAAACTTTTTCATGCAGTGACCGGAGCTAAGGATTGTATGGCATTACAGCGCGACATTGACGCAGTGGTTGAATGGAATGTAAAAAACAAATTGCCCCTTCAAATACTGTAACTTTTTCTCGGTCACGCAATCCAATCGACAACGACATACCAGCTAGCAGACATTAGGACGTGTATATACAATTCGCGATCTAGGCCTAATCATGGATAGTAATTTAGGTTTCCATGAACATATTATTAAAACGTGCAAAGAAGCGAATAAAACTATAGGTTTCATAATCAGAACTTCGCGTCAGTTTAAAAATGTCCATGTGATAAAACTTCTGTACAACGCCTACGTGCGAAGTAAGTTAGAGTATAATTCCTCAGTATGGAGCCCCCGAGAAACCGTATATATAATGATGGTGGAAAAAAATCCAACGTAAGTTCGCCAGATATTTGTACAAACGCCAGTGTGGGTACTGCCTATTTCTATATCCGTCAATACTTGTATCGGGCATGGTTGGTTTGGATACCCTACAGTGTAGGCGAGAACTTATGCATATAATACATTATTATTTTTTATGAACTAACAAAGTAGATAACCCCGCAGTACGTGAGACCATACATCTTTATGTACACGGATAACAGTCCCACCTCCAGAGCCGTTAGACTAATAAACTGTTTCCTCAGGGCCAATCCAGAAGCAGATATATTTTTTGACAAACCTAGCGTAATGTATAAAAATGTGTTAATTTTCTTAAATAACTTCGTAAGATAGAAAGATACGTTTACGTAATTAAGTTTTATTTATGATAAAGTAAAAAGATCTCATTATAAATTTTTGTGTCTGTAATTTATATTGTGTATGTTAATATTAATTATCGGTGATTTTTTTGGTTTATTTTATTTTGTTTTGTAATTTAGCATAGATATAAGCGATTTGGTTATATATACTGTAAGCTTATATCTTATCAATAAATTAATATGAATATGAATTTAACATTGTTCCATCTGTAGACACGTTGAACTGTAAGTTGTCACTTGCACCATGCTATAACGCAAAGACTTAGTTTAATAAAAAATATTACACCTTCTGACCAGCAAAAATACAAGTTATTAACAGCAGTTACTTGACTCAACGGAGTCAGTATTTCCTCATAATAAGATAAGCACGAAAATTAAAGGCGTTTTACCATTTTGTTAATAAGGATTTTTGTCGGTGAGAATAGTAGGAAATTTCTGTAGGCCAATGTTCAGTAATTTAAAAAATTCAGTAAGACGAAACTAAGCGAAAGAAATGCGAGGAAAATTGGAAGCATAATTATCTTTATCTAAAAGGCATAAAGAAAAGAAATTCATCATTAATAATAATTGGTTAATATTTAAGTAGAAATACTGTTTAGTATAAATATGAAAATTTGTATCTTTGTAAATATAAAATTGTAAATAACATATTAAAGTAGTTAAATACGAGTATGTCACTTAAAATAATAAAAACTTCACAAAAAAACCGCAATGTTGGTCAAGCTATCATGGGGAAAAATGAACGAAAACTCACATAACGAAGGAAAAATGTCTATAGCAGCGCCCCCTGGCGAGTTCCCCATGGCGAATTATCACTATAACACATTGCACAGATTTTCTGGGGTTTATTATTATATTTATAGGCAGGTTAACAGGCGTAGTATCTATATTTGATATTATTGATGTGCCTATTTATACGACAAACAAAAAGATACACAAAGGTAAGAAGGACTAAGGAAAGTCAGAATTAGTGTTTTTAGATAGACCTCGTGACAAATCAACTATTTTCTTTCGTTTCTTACTTTCTTTTAGTCGGGGTTTTTCAAAAATCATTTAATTCTTTTTCGATTGCAACATTTATATCCGTCGTGGGTTTTTTCAAAATTTTTAATTTTGCTTTTTATTATTACTTGTTAATCTCCAGTCAACCCTTTTTAGTCAATCCTTATGGCACGTGTTGTATGATTTTATAAGAGGTAGTACAGTAAAACATTAAACAATAGTATAAATTGCAATACAATACAACAACATATGTAAACATTTACGAGTATACGTGGTAGAGCTACGCTGCAACTATTATGGTAGTATCACGAATGGGTTGGCTCGATTTGGGAAGAACCACGCTATCACAGAATACCAGAGAAAAATAGCAGCTTAGTGTTGCTGTGTTTCGTATGGTGAGTGTAGAGAACCGGAGACCCTTTTAACTGGAAAGAAGACATTCCATCTAAGTCCTTAAGGTTGACAGCGCATCTGTATTTGTAATCTTAACTGTAGATGTCTTTGAGCCACAGAAACCACTTATCATAAATTAACCTATGAGTTCGTTTGTCACCCTTATTCTATAAAAAATCCATCTTATTACAAAACGTGGTTTTTTGAAAGTCTAGGGCTTAAACTATAGTCAATAAAGTGTCTTTCTCACGAAAGAGTTCCTAAGCCGCAGCGCCAGTCTTCGCTCCACAATCACAGCGGTAATGCTGATACAGACCGACTCATCAAGCATGTTCGAATGGCTGCAGACTCCTTGCTACAATCTGTTGTAGCAAGGAATCTGCAGAAATCGTGATCATTGGCGATTTTAACGCCCACCACGCCGAATGGCTCGGTTCACATTTACCTGTTATGCGGGGAGATCTGTTTATGACTTTGCTTTGGCATATGGTCGGACACAACTAGTTACTTCACTTACGCAGATTCAAGATGGGGAAGGTCATGCACCTTCCCTATTGGACCTTCTGTTGACCTCTCATCTTGACAGATATCAGGTTTCCGTCGACGCTCCTCTCGGCTCTTCGAACCAATCTCTGATCTGGAGTGTGGTTCCACTCACGCTCCCTTAGCGATTGTGTTCTGCACAATGCCGCCGTGTTTTGCAGTACAGGTCGGCGGATTGCGACAGAATGCGGTCTTTCTTTGCATTCTACTCAAAGGGGCGGGTTTGTTCTCGCCGAATGATACCAGCGCTGTTGCTGATGTCACTACTTATGTGGTGCTGCAGGGAATGGAACTGTTTATTTCATCATTTGTAGTACTCACCGAAGGCATATCTCAGCCTAGCTTCGATCACTCCTGTGGCTCAAATTTTGCTGAGGACGTGTGCTCCAGAGTTTGCACTGGTACTAAAGCGTCTTTTAGATTCGTCCAACTACAGGCCTATCACCATCGTCTGCTTGTTATCGAAAATAATGGAGTCCATTATTAACTGCCAGCTCATGCGGTACCTGGAAGAGCACCAGCTGATTAATGACCGCCAGTACGGTTTCCGTCGGTGTCGCTCAGCTGGTGACCTTCTTGTTTACCGAACACACCGATGGGTGCAGGTGGTCGAGTCCAAGGGGGAGGCCTTAGTAGTTAGTTAGGACGCAGGCCTGCGATCGGGTTTGTTACAAAGCGCTCCTTCTGAAGTTTCCATCTTATGAGCTTCTCGAAAAATAATGCAATTTGATCACCATTCTTCCTTAGATCGGATCTTTCAGGTCGTAGTCGACGGTGCATGCTCTAATTCAAAGCATGTGAATGTTGGTGTTTCACAAGGCTACACGCTAACGCCTACCCTGATATTTCTGCATATCAACGATATGTTACAAACTTTGTGATAAGTTACATTCCTTGTTATGCATATTAAAGCACTGGCAATGCCTTATACGCCAGCCCTGCTAGTATTTCTCTCAACGTTGCTTCAGCTAGCATCGGAATCCTCGGCGTAGACTTATCGAATGACGTTCTGTTCCACGATAACTTGAAAGGGAAGGCCAAATCAGCCCAAAAAAACCCGGCGCTCCGCTATTCCTAGCTATGGTGGCAACCATGGTAACGGCAGGGGGTGCTAATAATCTCCGGTGGAGATTCGGTTACCACCTACGACGACTCGACCTGGCAACATACAACGCACGAACCCTGAAAACTGACGAGAAGATTGTGGAGCTGGAAGAAGAGATAGACAACTTACGCTGGCATTTTATAGGATTATCCGATGTCCGAAGAGAGGAGGAGGACACGGTAATCCTCGAATCCGGAAACTTGCTCTATCACCGGGAGAGCAACCATCTGTCCCAAGGAGGTGTTGGATTTATTGTCCACAAGTCTCTCGTTAACAACGTTGTAAATATTGAGAGTGTGTCGACGAGGGTTGCGTACCTTATACTCAGAATCACCAAACGGTATTCACTGAAGGTCATACAGGTTTACGCACCAACCTCAGCACAACCCGATGAGGAGGTGGAGGAAATGTATGTGGATTGAACTCGGTTGGGAAGCGTTAGGGAAATTACGGCATATCTTCTCGTCAGTTAGACCTCAAAACTTGAAAACGAGACTGTACAATCAGTGCGTGTTGCCAGTGATGACCTATGGAGCTGAGACGTTGTCCTCACTGCTGGCCGGATGCAGAAGCTCAAGGTTGCTCAGCGAGCTATAGAGAGAGCTATGTTCGGAGTTTCTCTGCGTGATAAACTTAGAAATGAAGATATCCGCAGTAGAACAAGAGTGATCGACATAGCCCAACGGATTAGTAAGCTGATGTGGCAATGGACCGGCCATGTAGCTCGAAGAACCGACAACCGATGGGGAAAAAGTTTCTCGAGTGGCGGCCTCGTACCGACGGACGAAGTGTAGGGCGTCCCCTCACTAGATGGAGTGACGCCCTGGTAAGACATGCATGAAGTCGATGGATGCAGTTGGCTCAGGACCGTGTTTTGTGGCATTCTTTGGGGAAGGCCTATGTTCAGCAGTGGACGTGTGAAGGGCTGTGATGATGATGATGATGATATTTATGTGGAGCTTCTTTCATGAAACGGCTTCTAGTTCAGACCTGAAACTAAATATAAATTATTTTTTGTAATAATCAGCTGCTGTTGCTAATGTAATGTACTTGAATGGATTTTTTAATTAAACAAATATACATATATTCTTATCTTCGGGACGAAATTATATTAAATATTGTTCGATTAGTAAACCATGAAGTAATTTTTATTATATATAGTCTTGGAATTAGAACTGTGGCGGCGCTGTCGTCGCGCTTCAAACGAAACACATCGAAGCCTAAATCGCACTAACAAAGTTCCGAAGTTAAAGCAGCATATATAGAATACCTCCGAACTACCAATCGGAGCGTTGGCCGCTCCCCGGGCAGAACACTTTGCCCGGCGGGAGATCTCCCCTTTTCCTTCCACCCGCTACAGTGGTGACCACCCGACGTGGTATGAACACGCAACCAACAACCTTCGGAAACTACAACTTCAAAACCTTCGTCATCGTCCTCAAGTACCCCATTCATTCACTCCCGAGCAGATATTGTCTGCAGTCTTCCCATTCTGCAAGCCATCTAGCTTTATAAAGGTTCATCGCAGCACTGGAATAATAATGCTTCCTGTTCCTTCAAGCTACACTCTGCGCTACAGTGTTCGGTACGGCTCTGAGCCTTACTGCTCGCCTCTGCTTCACGGCACTCTCGCAGATTACTTGCCTTCTTCTCGACTCACCGCAGACTTACAAGGCAAATCCCTGGCACTTGCAATCGGACTGCACTATCGACCTCCGGTCTTAGCAGGGGGGTGATGTGGCGGCGCTGTCGTCGCGCCACAAGCGAAACACATCGAAACCTAAATCGCACTAACAAAGTTCCGGAGTTAAAGCATATATAGAATACCTCCGAACTACCAATCGGAGCGTTGGCTGCTCCTCGGGCAGAACACCTTGCCCGGCGGGAGATCTCCCCTTTTCCTTCCACCCGCTACAGAACCATAAAATTGTTTATAACAAGAAAATGGAAAATTGTTTTGTTAAAAAGAAACTTTTTTCGAAATCTGATTAAAATAGATTTGCAGTAATATCTATTCCTATTTCTGTTGCTAAATAGTAGTCTTTCAAGCTGTGTTTCGCTCTGAATGGTATAGAGTCAAATAATCATAGGCTGTGAAGCATTTCAACTTAGATTTCAAATGTGACAACGTATATGTTGCCTTCTTTGTTTGAATTTGGTTGCAGGTGTCTGTGGGCTGCAGCAGCCACTAACAGGTGGACTATAAGTTCGTTTGTTAAATAATTCTAGCCATCAAATTTTATCAACACACATCGCCACAAAACTCACAATACCATCTACACCATCTGGGTGCTTGGCGGTCCACCACTTTGCGATTTACTAGAAGTTTTCTTCCTCGCACGAAATCGTTTACCACTGGCGATTTTTCCGCACCGATACGACTTATGGACCTCCAAGAAACGTGCTTACTCATTCTTAAAAGGTCAGCAATGTTTTTGCCCTGGTGTTGCAATTGCTCTTGGGCATCGGTCGATACTTAACGTCAGGTGGTAGGCACGTTTGCCTCTTTTTCCATAAAAAACGTTTTAAAATTCCTTAATGTTTAAACGACTATATAAAAAATTGCTGTATTTTTACATGATCTCCTTTAAAATAAACAATTAATAAAATTGATCAATTTCAGACATTTGTCTATAATATTGTAAGTATCATAAAAAAAGAGATTTTAAAAACTATGTTAGTAACATTTCTTGGAAAATATTTATTCTAGTTTAATATCTGCCTGCACTCCGCGACACCCCTGCAACATGTGTGTGAGCGTACATCCGGTGCCGCAGTTTCGAACAGTCAGGCTTTTCACTGATAACTCTGAAAATGGTGTTGGCGCTTCCCTGCACTGTGCGCAGGAGACAATATAGCACATTAAATAGTCTCAAATTGAGATCATTGAGAAGAATTTTTTTCTATATATTTTCACATGATTCATATTTCTCATAAATATACGGATACGCACCAGCATGTATTTCTTTAATTAATTTTCGCTATGATTTTTGTCGTCCCTTACTATAAATCCAAGTAACTAACCGAAAACAAAAAAAAAATTACAAAGCGGTAGACAAAACTATAAGAAACAACAATGAGAAACATAATTAAAGAAAAAAATTTGTGCTGCCTAAAAAATTATTATTAAACGTCTAATTTTACGTACAAATAAACCACTAGAACGCAATCTCATAACCTGGGTTAATAAATTCATAAAATAAATAGATGTTTGATGTTTTTTTTTAATCGAAAGATTTTTAAACGGGTTATTATTAATTGTAATTGAAAAGCCCCTCGAAAGAATGAGCTTTGCTTTTTTGGCTTTGTTTCTCTACAAATTAAATTTTATTTGTCATTGTGCTCATCTTCTTACAAATTAAAACAGTTATACTATAAGAGAAATTATTCATAAAAATATGACGTTTTAACTGTATGAGAAGTGCTCTTCCAAAAGTCCAATTAGTGCAATGCGGAGGCGGACACTTATCAGTCGGCGGGCATTCGATGTCTACTACAATTAAAAAAGACTACGTTTGACGCTCGTCAGACGAAAGGCATGTACCTGTTTTAATAAAAATCCGTAGACTCGAATTCCGAAATGGTACGCGGGAATTTTTTTGGGTTAGTATTATATTATATCCACGTCCTATGCGGTACTACGTAGGTAACTCAATAAGTTTTGAGATATACAAAAAGTATTATAGATACTATTAATATTTATTTTACATCTTTTCAAAATGTTCTCCATCATGCTCTATACAAAGTTTCATTCGCCTAAACTGACTGGAAACACTTTTACCAGTCGTGATCTGATAGGTCGGAAATCGCTTCTTCGTAGGCAGCCACGGCTTGAAAAAAACTTGCCTTTTATTTTTTCTTTGACTCTTGGGAACAAAAAGAAATCACAAGGAGCTAAGTCAGGGCTGTAGGGTGGGTGACTTAGAGTTTCAATACCAGATTCCTCAATAAATGCTTTTGTTCTAAGGGAGGTATGTGAAGAGGCGTTATCATGATGCAGCATGATTCCCCGAAGCCCGGTCTTTGGTCTTCTCTTCCGCACAGCTTGAAAAGCTTTGGGTAATGCAACTGTAGTATACCATTCAGCGTTGACTGACCTACAATTTTCCAGCATTGACGTCGACAAATGTCCGCTCCGCGAAAAAAAACTAGCCACCTTTTTTTGCCGACGTTGTGAGGTCTTTGCAGTTTTTTCGGTAAATGTCTCTCTGTGTAGACCCATATCGATGATTACCTTTTATTTTCCGGATCATATTGATAGATCCATGTCTCGTCACTACCAAAGATTTCTGAAACACGCCTAGATGCCCCGTTTTCAAAACGTAGACGTATTTCATGGCACCAATCCACACGAGTCTGTTTTTCGCTTTCGGAGAGCAAACGAGGGATCCATCAACAACAAAGCTACCTCACTCCAAGATGTTGATGTAGGATGGTATAAATGCTCCCCGAACTAATGCCTATAATCTTTCCAATGTCCGTATTTCTGATTCGTGGGTTTTCTCGCACCAACATTTCAGTAGTCCATACATTTTATGCCGTTACTGCTGTTTGTCCCGGTTCTTTGGTCAATTTTAAGATAAATTTTAACCCTTTTAAATTCAGCAAACCACCTAAAAATTATTGCGCGTGGTGGAACTGAGTCCCTTAATGCTGATTGTAACCGTTGTAAACTTAACTGTTCGGGTCAACCAAATTTAAAATCATAATATATCATAGCGCGCAAATGTTCACGGTTAAGATCCATCGTTTTAAATAAAATGCGCGGGAAGCGTTGCTGGAAAATTAATAGAACTTTGTTTTTTTTTTTTTAATATTGACTAATTGGCTTATGGAGTTCTATTTTTAAATAAATTTACTTTTTAGTAACATATAACACGGGTGCGTTCCATTTTTAAATTTCGAGCATCTCAACACTTATTGAGTGAACTACGTATTATATTATATCTATGACACAACATCGGCAATAATACACGTCGTATTATTGACGGTGGTGTGTCTTTCCTAGTGTAGTAGTGTTGGGAGTACTGGCGCTGGTATAAGTGATGACGGCGCAATTGAGGGAAGGTGGTAAGTTCTCTTCAAACAAGGTAAGATCATTTTATTTTATTACGCGTATCTTAACTTATTCATTCTTAATATCTTTAAAAAATAATATCCCAACTGTGTTACTGACCTAGCATGTAAAATGTGATTAACGGGTTATTGGGTTTCTGATTGTTTAGGTGATGGACTAGCTACTTGTCACTTACGTTACTATTTGTCATCTTAACGACTTAATAATTTAAAATAATTTGCGGATTTGCGGATTTTATCGCGTTTAATTTTAACTTTTTCTATCTTTCCTTCCGATTTTAATGTGGGTTTTTTAAAGCAAAAATGAATAGGTTATATTGTTAAGCTAAGTCAATGCGGTCATCTTCGGTTGTATAACTACTTACCACCAATTGGCAATGTACTCCACCAGACGGGATGGTATCAAGCCATCATGGAGAAAATTAACGAAAATTCACATAACTAAGGAAAAAATGTTTATAGGAGCGCCCCCTGCTGAGTCCCCATGACGTATTATCACCATAATATATTGGACGGATTTTCTTGGTTATTATATTAGTAGGCAGGTGAACAGGTGTAGTATCTATATTTGATATTATTGCTGTGCCTATATCTACGACAAACAAATAGGTACACAAAGGTAGAAAGGACTAAGGAAAGTAAGAATTAGTATTATTAACAGACCTCGCGACAAATCTACACTTTTTAAAATGCAATTTATTTTTATCTTTTGTTTCTTACTTTCTTTTAGTCGCGATTTTTAAAAATCATTTAATTTTTTTTATCTTTAAAAAAGAACGTGACCTCCACACTAGAATTTTCTCCTGTATCGTGGAGGCAGTATACAAACATAGATTGCACGAGGACAAACACCCAGACCCGGAACAATTATTTCTAGGCCATACAAATTCTTGTTCCGTGCGGGAACCCGCGGCCCCCAGCGCAACTAGTCATTGCTAAGCTATTGCGCCACGGAGCCGTCAATTAATCATTTTTCGATTGCAATATTTATATCCATCGTGAGCTTTTTCAAAGTGTTTGTTTATCGTTTTATTATTACTTGTTAATCTGCAGTAACCCTTTTTAGTCAATCCTTATGGCACGTGTTGTATGATTTTATAAGAGGTAGTACAATAAAACATCAAACAATAGTGTAAACTGTGATATAATACAACAAACCATGTAAACATTTACGACCATACGTGGTAGAGCCATGCTGCAACTATTATGGTTGTAGCATGAATGGGTCGTCTCGAACGGGGAAGAACCACGCCCTCACAGATTACCAGACAAAAATAGTAGCTTAATGTTGATGTAATTCGTATGGTGAGCATAGAGAACCGGAGAGCCTTTTAACTGGAAACTTAGCATTTCATCTTATTCCTCAAGAGTGACAACGCATCTGCATTTTTGAATAGGATTTGTTAAGTTAAGTCAAACTGAGGATGTCTATGGGCCACAGAAACCACTTACCATAAAGTGAACTATGAGCTAGTTTGTCACCTTTATTCTTTAAAAAAGCCATCTTATTATAAAACGTGGCTTTTTGAAAGTCTCGGGCTTAAACTATGGTTAACAAAGAGTCTTTCTCACGAAAAAAGTTCCTTAACTGCGGCGCCACAGTCGACACAGATTACAGATTTTTGCTACAACAGATCCCATCTGCAGAGATCGTGATCCTTGGCGATTTTAACGCCCACCACGCCAAATGGCTCGGTTCACATTTAACTGATTTTACTTAAATTATTTCCTATTTTATTGCATTGATTGTATGTTTTTCCTACCTCAAATTAATTCTAAATTAAGTTGCACGACTCAATCTGTAAATGTTATGTACACTTGTAATTGATATGCATATCAGAAAATATAAAAGTGTATATTGTAAGTGTACTTGTTAAATAAATAAATAAATAAACTGATCATGTGGGGAGATCTCTTTAATAACTTTGCCTTGGCATATGGTCTGACACAACTGGCCACCTCGCCCCTACGCGGATTCCAGATGTGGAGGATCATACACCTTCCCTGTTGGACCTTCTGCTGACCTCTCATCCTGACGGATATTAGGTTTCCGTCGATGCCCCTCTCGCCTCTTCGGACCATTGTCTGATCCGGAGTGGGGTGCCACTCACGCTACCCTCGCGGTTGCGTTCTGCAGGCTGCTGCCATGTTTGTCATTACATCGGCGGATAAGAACGAAATGCGGCCTTGCTTTGTATCATACCCTATTGAGCGGGTTTGTTTCTCGCCAGATTATCCCAGTGCTGTTGCTGATTCTATCACTGATGTGGTGCTGCAGGGAATGGAACTGTTTATTTCATCATCTGTATATCTGTATATCTGGTACCCATGGAATGTAGATCTCAATCTAGCTTCTATCACTCCTGTGGCCTGGGCTGACGCTTCGACGGCCTGGGATGTAAACAGCAGCATCCTTAAAAAGAAGTAAAACTTCGCCTCCAGATTCTTCAATTTTTGTAAGCCATCACTTCCATACCTGCACAGGGAGGAAACTCACTTGCCGACGCCGCAAAAGAGAAAGCCGACCTTTTAGGCATCCTTTTTGCATCCTACTCGACTTGTACGGAACACTTCACGGACACCGCGATGTTCGTGCTCTATGCCTGATGTGGTTAGGATGTGTGCTCCAGAGTTAGCACCGGTACTAAAGCATATCAAGCATATCAAGCTGATCTTTCCGCATATCAACGATATGTTACAAACCTTGTGATAAGTTACATTCATTGTTATGTACATGACAGCACTGGCGGTGCCTTATCTGCCGGCCCTGCTTATATTTCTCGTGAACACGTCGTCACGTGCCGGAATAAACTTGTATTCGAGTCAAGAGTCGAGTCCTTGTTAAACAAAGTCTCGGATTGGGGACGACTAAATCTAGTCCAGTACAATCTCCAGAAGACATAATTTGGTGCGTTTACCGCTAAAAACAATCTCTGTTTCAAGGCACTCCCATCGTTGCTTTAGCCAGCATGGGAATCCCCGAGAAGGGTATGATGGGACTGACAAACGCTAAGCGGTAAATGTCCCTTAAATTATTGTAGGATAAAAAAAATAATAAAGATTTTTTTCCGTGTATTTTCATGATTCATATTTCTCATAAATATACAGATATGTACCAGCATGTATTTCTTTAAATAATTTTCGTTATGATCTTTGTCGTCCTTTCCTGTAAATCCAAGTTACCAAACGAAAACAAAAAAACATGCAAAGCGGCAGAGAAAACTATAAGAAACAACAATGAGAAGAAAATTAAAGAAAAAACTTTTTTCCCAAAAAAAGTTATTATATAACGTTTAATTATAGGTATACAAATAAAGCACCACAATGCAATTTCATAAACTGGGTTAATAAATTCACAAAATAAATAGATGTTTGAAGATATTTTTAGCCGTGTAGTGGCGGTTAAGAATATCCACTACCCCATAACTTCCCGTGAGTGTCGTAAGAGGTGACAGTGAGAAACAGGCAGAAGATGGGCAGCAGCATCTTCCTGATAACAGAAATATTAAAATAAAAAACTGCGTTTCCTAACCCGCTCGCCAAGTGTGACAATTATGGCAAATATCCCCCCATGATGAAAGTTACGAAGAGACGGCCCCCATTCCCCGGCGGCCCCGCTATTCCTGCCTACGGTGGCGATCACGGTAACGATGGGGCAGGGGGTGCTAAGAATCTCCGATGGAGGTTCGGTTGCCACCTAAGAAGACTCAACCTGGCAACATACAACGCACGCACCCTGAGAACTGACGAGAAGTTACGCTACCATATTATCTGAGGTCCGTAGAGAGGGGAAGGATACGATAATCCTCGAATCCGGCAACTTGTTCTATAACCGAGAGGGCGACCATTTGTCCCAAGGAGGTGTCGGATTTATCGTCCACATGTCTCTTGTTAACAACGTTGTAAAGATTGTGTGTGTGTCGACAAGGGTTGCGTACCTTATACTCAGTATCACCAAACGGTATTCGTTGAAGGTCATACAAGTTTACGCACCAACCTCAACACATCCCGATGTGGAGATGGAGGAAATGTATCAGGATATCTATTCTTCCATAACTCACTACACGGTTTTAATGGGAGACTTCAATGCAAAACTAGGCACAAGAGAAAACGGTCAGCTGAAGGTAGGGAAATTTGGAATAGGGCAACGGAATGCAAGAAGCCAGCTGGCCGACTTCATGGAAAAAAGGGAATCTTTATGATGAACTCTTTCTTCCAGAAGCGGCCACACAGTAAGTTGACCTCCGGGCGAGCCCCGACGGTTCGGCAAAAATGAGATTGAAAAGATTTTTTTAAACGGGTTTTATTAATTGTATTCGTAAAGCCTCTCGATAGCATGACCTTTTATTAAAAATAATTTGGCTTTGTTTCTCTACAAACTAAATTTTATTGGTGATTGTGCTCATCTTCTTACAAATTAAAACAGTTATACTAAGAAAATAAATTATTCATAAAAGCATGACGATTTAACTATATAAGAAGCGCTCTTCTAAAAGTCTCTTATGTGTCAGGCGGGTATTCGATGTCTAGTACAATAAATAACTACACACTAGTACAAAAAATAATAATGTGTGTGTGCAAAAAATAATAATATGTGTGTGCAGAAAATAATAATATGTGTGTGTGTGTGTGTGTGTTTTCGTGCGTGCGTGCGTGCGTGCGTGCGTGCGTGCGTGGGTGCGTGCGTGCGTGCGTGCGTTCGTGCGTGCGTGCGTGCGTGCGTGCGCACTTGCGTGCGTGCGTGCTTGCGTGCGTGCGTGCGTGCGTGCGTGCGAGCGGGCGGGCGTGCATGCGTGCGCGCGTGCGTTCGTGCGTGCGTGCGTGCGTGTGTGTGTGTGTTTCTTTGTGTGCGTGTGTATGTGTGTGTGTGTGCGTGTGAGTGTGTGTGCGTGCGCGCGCGCGCGCGCGCGTGTGTGTGTGTGTGTGTGTGTGTGTGTGTGTGTGTGTGTTACTCAATAGAATGATATAGGCGAATATTAATTAAGATTTTGGATTTTAATTTCAGAGAATATGAAACCTATATCTGTTGTTAAGACTTCGTTGTTTGGTTGGATAATGAACTTTCAATCAAGATAGTCATGTATAGTTTGTAGTTCTTTAGATATGGTGAAAGCGATTGACAGCAAAAATCAAATCGATTTCATCCAGTTTCTGAATCGTACCGAACTGATTATAGATGTAATTTGATACATCGGATTCTTGCCTATAAACTTAGTCTACTACTCCTGACGGTACCCCAAAAATAATAAATAGATAAGAGGTAAGTGGCAAAGATTGCTGCTATTGACAGCCTGTTTAGCCATACTATTTATATTATATTATGATTTTTTTAAATAACTCATTAATTTATTTGTCTCTTTAATTATATTAGTAATATCCTTAATTGCACAGTGTTGCATTAAAACCACATTAGTGTTTGACGTCCAGGAACAACATACCTGACATGCGTTTTGTTTTTAATTTCAATGTGAAGTAATTCCATAATTGATACAAATTAAAAAAAAATACTGGAAACCTCGATATTTGAAAAAAGTTAACTTTTTTTCTGGATCTATCACTTCGCGTGGCGAAAAAAGTTATAGCCCGCCAAGTTTTGGTAATCGTAAAACAATTTTATTAGTGCAAGTAAGTGTTGAAATTTTTATATATTCGATTGATTATAACCTTGATTTTGTGACAGTTTCACGTTATATTATTGTCAAAGGTAATTATCGAGCATTTTATTCATGTTGTTTATAAACATAAATTGCGCACTTTTTATTAAATATAATGTATGGTTTCCACTGGATTTTTATGTTTTATTTTAGTATGCCCCAACTGAATGACGAGGATATACGTAACTATTTAAAAAAGTTAAACGATTTTGAAGATGGTTTCGACGGCTCTGAATCTAAAAGTGATGGAGAAGACACATATTACCAAGCTTGGGAAGTTTTTCGTGACCTGGAGGGTTCAGATTGCGAAAAGCGTGACATAGATGAGAACATTCAAAGTCCATCTTCTAACTAGTATCGAAAGTAGTATCGAAAGTAGTAACGAAACCTACTCAATTGCCAAAAAAAAAATACACAAAGGGAGACTCCTTTTAAACTTTTTTACCTATTTCTTCACGCCATATTTGATAAAACATAGTTGAGCAAAGTTACTTGTATGTCACACAGAAACGAATTTCTAACCCGGTCAACATAGACGAGAATGACTTGAATAAGATTCCTGGAATTTTGATTGTTTCTCTGTTATTCGTTTTCTTAATATTACACTTCACTGGCATGACAAATATGGATATCAGATTATAAAAACGACAATGTCTTAAAAGCGATTTGAGAAGATAATTAGAATGTATTTAAAATGAATTACGAGTATTTAAATGTATAATGGACCTTCCATTATACATTTCAACGACAAAGAGAAAAGTTTGTCAAAATACATCCTGACCATGATCGAATCTATCTTACTAGATCGCTTGTTGATGCGCTAAATTATACGTTTGCCACTGTAACAATTGAGCAACGTTTATCGATTGATAAAAGATGTGCGTCTCGAAAATGAGCCACCATTTAAAGCAGTATTTGCCATGTAGTATTTGCCCGCACAAATGGGGCTGCAAGCTTTTCCTGCTCTACAGGCTCTATAGCTACGTTCACAAGTTTGAAATCTACACAGGGAGTGGCAGTCAAACTACAGAGGCAGCTAATGATTCTAATTTAGGAGAATCAAGAAATAATTTTGCACGTCTAGCTCACACGATACCTCGCTAAGTAAACCATATAGTCTACTTTCATAATTTTTATATCTTTCTCCCTCTTGTGACTTTCTTAACTAAGGAAGGCATTTATTCATTGGCGACAGTGCGAGTCAACTGTCTACGCTATTGTAAGCTTGCAGATAAAAAGGCTATCATAATATAAAATAAAAATTCCAAGAGTATATTACGATGAAAATGTGGTGAATGTGGATGGTGTTGATGTCAGCGCTGCAATATGGAAAGACAATAAACCTCCTATATTCTTTCATTTGACTTTATAGTATAAAGATGTGACATCGCAAGTGGACTATGCGCCTTTTTTATCATTTATTAGACTTTACATTAATAAACTCTTGGATTATTTATAAAAAAGTCCATACAAGGGTCACAAAAGTCTTAAATTTGTCCAGTTACAGGATGGAATCTGTTAAAACTTTATGTCGCATGGGGTTGCAGACTAACAGTACCAAGCGAGGATGGCCAATCAATTCATAGCAAAATGAAATTAAAGAGAAAAGGCGCAAAGAAGCTACTCAACCAATACCTGCAAAGGATGTGAGATTAGACCAAGATTCCCATTGGTCCGTTTGAGTAGACAAGCAGCAACGGTGCAAATTTCCTAAATGTGGTGGATACACCTTCAGATTTTGTCAAAATGTTGTGTTTGTTTGTGTGACACAAACAAATTGTTTCTATAAATATCATAATAATTTACTGTTATATTCAAATATATTTGTTATATATAATAAAATATATATTTCATACACTACACACTAAGCATGTAGTGGCGCTGTAAGAATATCCACTACCCCATATCGTCCTGATGGTGTCGTAAGAGGCGACAGAGGGAAAATGAAACAGGAGATGGGCAGCAGCATCTCCCTGATAACAACTCAAAATAATCAACTGCGGTTGCCAACCCACTTGTCAGGCCTGGTGAGGGAAGCCTATGTTCAGCAGTGGAACTTTATGGTCTGTAGGTAATGGATGGATGGATACACTATACTTATTTCAAAACACTTGGATAATGCACAATGTTGTATTAAAACAACAAAATGTGTAAAAATATCATAATATATAATAATTTGATTATCTGAAATATTTTTCTGGTAATGTTTAAGCTCATTCAAATCCTAAAATATTTTATTATTTTTGAAATAAAAATTCACGCAAGGAAGGGTTAAGAATTTTATCCCTCGTAACATTTTCGTCTCGTTATCTGTAGGATTTTATTCCTCATTTAAAAGTTATTGAGTCATCAAAACTGATGATCCACCTCAGAATAGATAAGTCAATTATTTTTTGCATTCTAACATTTTTTTATTACAGAAATAATATAAGGCAAAACAGTGAGAGATTTTTGTCAAGTGCAAATGACATTTTTTTTAGAAGTTATGATCATTAATTACTCTTTGTTACAAAGGTTATTTACTAGTCGACAGTTATAAAAATAAAATAATTCACAACAACATGTACAAAAAATGTTGTTTGTAGCTAATACTTTGGAAAAACAAAAAGTCGTCGGGGCAATAGAAAGAACATGTAGATAAGTGATTTGGGGTAAGTCAGAGAAGTACATTGGAGCCATTGCTTTTTCTTATTTTCAATAATGACTTACCTAATAGCGCAATTGCCTCCAAATGTCTGTTGTTCGCGGATGATCCCAAATTAAGCCTAAGTGTAGATGACCCGTCTAACATCGGTGTGGTTATGGATTGGAGTGTATTAAATCGCCTTCCATTAAATAATAATAAATGTAAAATAATAACATTCACGCGTAAACGCTGTCCACTAAATGAAGATTATAATTTATCTGACACGCCTATACTGCCCAACTAAGCGCAAAAGCGGTATCTCAATGGAAGCGAGTTTCGACTTAGTTGACGTTATGTAAAAGTGTTTTAGTTTTTGCTTTATATTAAGATTTTTTGTTTATCAAGTAATATTTATAATATAACATTGGGTCTATTTGTTATCACAATAATTGGAATATCAAAAATCTTTGTGTAATTATCTTATTCATGAGATACTGCTACATTGCTTAGTGACTTAAAGAATTAAAGTTTGAGTTACCGCTTTTTTGTTACCTCTTCTCCTACATAACTGTATATAAAAAGATATAAATCTTTTGTGTATAAAAAAATGTGTTATTTTAAAGAAAAAACTCAGTCAATATATGTTAACAAAATCTTTTATTCATTAAATTTGAAATGGCATACATAATATATAGCAAAAGAAACGGGTTCTATGAAATTTAGTCAAATGATACAAGGAGATCTCTCCAAAAGGACATTCTATTTTGGGGTATAATATTTTGAAAGGATTTCAAAATATTTTCTTTTTTGCTTTTAGAAATGCCTTCCGGAGCAGTTTTCCTTTTTGGTGGTGGCAAAACTTGAGCTTTTAAAATTTTATTTCCGATTATGCTCGCAGTGATAGGGTCCTTATTGAATCCAGTTCTGTATGTCAGATCAAAACTGCCCCTGTTGACCTCTACTTCGACCATTTCATTAATATATGGACGCGGTGCAATTCGAGACAGTTTATACTGTGTCGTGTAATCTTCCCAGTCATAAAAATCTTGTAGAGTCATCTCTTTCGGTTTTACATTTTTTTCTGCAGTAGTAACTGCCTGAGAAAAGTCAGCAAAGTCATAAATTTTGTTTTTCATGCGCTTCATAGATAACTCCCCCCTGTGGTGGAAACTGTCGGCAGACATAAAAGTGTGGCCTGGTTCGAAATATTTGATCACGATCTTGTCGGCGTTGATGTCATTTGAATTGACTACGTAAATTAAGAACGAAAAAAATGTCCAATTTTTGTTTTGTGACGAACAATTGTCGACCCACAGTATGATTTTCTTTTTATCTCGATGAAAAATAAAAAAATGGAGGTATGCGCTTATGATTTCGGATTTGGAGCGTCCAAATAATCCTTCATACCATAGTACAGGAAAAACACTCAAACCTTTTCTGCCTTGACCAGTGGGCACGAAACTTTCATTATAAGCAACTATCCTGTGGGTGAAAATAGCAGTTTTGAACATGTCTATCCTGGGCAGCATGATAACTTTTTGTAAGTCGGCAGAATATACAACAGTACCAGTTTCATTTAGCTCACTGTCTAATTTATATTGTGCTCTCGACATAGTTGCCCGTTCATTATGACTTGCCCACTTTGTGCAACCTAAACAGCCTTCTTGGAGATTTTCTTTAGTGTGTGTATTGTCATGCAGACGGAATTCTTCACAGTCCTCACACTCTTCGTGGCCAAGCTTCACAAAAGATATATTTAATGCTGCGATCACTTCTCGGTATTTGTCGTAAGATACGCTGTGAGAGGGATTTTTTTCTAAAAAGTCTCTGTGCATCGCATGAATTGTCAAATCACTGGGTAAGTATAAGCGATTGGGGGCGTGCTCACGCCTATAATGAGATATACTAGGCTCGAAGCTCATTATATGTTCCTTTATAGGATTTGAGTCAATCTTATTATGAGGAGCAGCTCCCAGTCTCCTATCTACTGGCGGTGCAACTGTCTCCTTGCAATTGGCCAAAGCAGTCTGTAAAGGTTTATCGTTAGATAGTTTGTAGCCCAAAGTTGTCAAGAAGAATGTTTTACATACTCCATACGATGTCCCATTCCCGTCTTTAAGTGAATAACTATAGCTTGTTTTTTTCCTGTAGTCTTCTGATTCAGATCTTGTTACTGTTCTTTGTTTCACAGGTTTTGCTGAAGTGTGATGCAGCATAAATGCCTTCCTTTCTTTATCACCTAAATTCCAGAACCTTTCATTTATAATTTTTCGTTGATCCTCTGATATATTCTGGATACATAGCCTTTTGCAGGAAGCTGGACAGGGTGGTTGTAAGCCATGTTTTTCTCTTATCTCATTTTTTTTTCGCGTCTTTTCTAACATTGAGTGGTTGGTTGTATGTTTTTCTTTTTCTAATTGTACCTGCTTTTGTATAAGTTGTAAGATCATGTGTATTATCATTAGTTCTCTCATTTTGTGTCAAATTTTCAGTGTCCCTTAGATTAACACTCCTTATGACTTCGTTTCCTCGGAATGGATCCTCCACCGATCTTTCTTGTTCAGCATGTGACCCACTTGATTTATTTGTTAGAGGGTCAGCAGTATAATTCGTATTTTCAAAAACAGTTATCATTGTTTGGTCTGTATCAACTTGAAAAGTACAGGGCATTTGCTGATCATTTGTCTGACCAGTCTGTGTGTGATCAGTCTGTGTGACCAGAGTTCCAGTACTAGCGCTATCTACATTACAACCATTGTCTTTATCAGAACAAAGTACTGGCGACGATGTTTCAGTTAAAATATTATATTCAGTAATTGGCACAGTCGTTAATGTAATCAAAGAGTTCATGGAAATGTTGTTCTCGGTTTCTGCGTTCTGATCGTCTTGATGCTGATTGAAATAGTCAACTGTCGATGTGGATGGGCCCGAAATACCGATTTCTGTGTTCTGGTCTTGTTGAGGTTGATTTAAATAGTCAACTGCAGTTGATGTAGATAGGCCCGATACGAAGTTAAATTCTACAGATTCGAGATAATTTGACGGATTATTAATCTGAGCCAGTGATTGGTCTGCACTATCGTATCTTGAAAATGGAAGATCGTCATCTGAATCACTGCTAGGGAAAAAGTCAGGATCGATTTTTTGAATATTAAGTTGCAAATATTTTGATTCTTTAAACTTTTCTCTCAATGCCTTATTTTTTTGTGCCAGTAGCATCATCATTTTCGTATTTCTTTGTGACATCGTTTATCTGAAACAATATTCGTTTATAAATATTAATTTAATAATTTTATTGACATAATAGGTAATAATTTTTTGTATTTTTCTTGTATACAATAAAGTGTTCTTTACAGTAGAAAAGTAGAGTAACTCTACTCGAACAAAAAGTTTCACACATTCACCATAAATTGGTAAATTCTTAATCTGCATAAAAAAGGTTTGGGAATAGGTATAATCAATTGACATGACAGCGAGTAGTAAATAAAGTTCCGTTTCGCTTTGTACGTTTGGCGTGAGTGCCGGCCGAACGAAAGTTGGAAGAACCTTAAATTTCAATGTTGAGTATGATTGTATTGTACTAAAATTATGTTTACAGGACTTACCTGACTCGCGAAACACAAAATTACATCACTAAATACGTTAATTCACCATTCTTTACATATTTAACACGGTAATTACAAGATTACGATCTAATTGCAACGAAAACAAACGAGTTATGACGCGAATTTGTCAACAACACGAATAAATCACCATAAAATGTATTAGAAATCCGATCGTATCGTTTATACCATAAGGGCCAATTTTATATGCCACTGCAGCCGTATCTCATGTAGTCCAAATGATTTGCGGATCAAGTAACCATTGTAATACTAAGCGTCATAGCGGTAAGTCAGTAGTTTACTCGTTGTACATATTTGCCGCTATTTGGCTTAGAAAAAGTGTTGTTCTTTATTAAGAGATTTGGCGGTATTCAATTATACGGCTAGTTGCCTTCGTGATATTGATATACCTCTAATACCCTTAGTGATTTGAGGTATAACTGAGATAGGAAAATATTTCTTAAGGCTTTTTTCACATGTTTTGAACAAGATACCGCTAAAAGGCTTAGTTCATTAGATGCGTATTTTTTTAAGCTATCCGATGACATAAAAATCGAATTTTCGGTATTTTTTTGAGATACCGCTTTTGCGCTTAGCAGGGCAGTATATAAATGATTAGCGAAATTCGGAAACGTACGTCTGAAAATGAACAACAGAATTTTTTTAATTTACCTGATACTACGGCGGCGGCGTGATAGACGTACCGATGCGCATACGAACCGGTTGCGACGCGGCCATTTCTTAGTGTCAGGTGCCTGGTTATGAAGGTTAGTGGGATCCAAAGCACGGTTGCACTGCTGGCTGACCGTACATAGTTGGGGGCCCAATTAATGAGCTAGCCACTCATGAAAGGCTGCCCCGCGATCTTACGAAAAATCCTGGGATGGCTCCATCATGCCAGTTGGCGACCGAATGAGAGGGTCTGGTGGCGATTTCTGGAGGGTTCGGGCGTCCCCGCGATCTCCATGCTAGGTACCATCAATGCTGTGACTTTGTTTACGTCTCTAGGTTATACGTGTGACGCCTCGTCTAACTGCCATTCTCTCAACCTATTCACTCCCACCATTAATGAAGAAAAGGAAAAAGAAGAGTAAGTCTGTAAATCGTTTGCACTCCCTCCCTCTCCATCAAGGTGCACCTCACAAACATCCGAGGCCTGCACTGCAATCTCAGTGCAGTCCATTACCACCTTGAGACTGACAAACTGCACTTACTCTTCTTGACTGAGACGCAGATCAGATGTCCCCTACATGCGGTGTACCTTGGCTACCCTGGGTACACATTGGAGCACAATTTCAGTCAGCGCGCCGGAGTCTGTGTTTACGTCCGCAACGACATCTGCTGTAAGCGTCTCCGTCACCTTGAAGACCCCACTTTCTCTACCATCTGGGTATTGGATAGACACAGTCGCGTCTGGACACCAGCAACAGCGTACTATCTCAATTATCTCACTGCAGTACCTCTATGTCAGAGGTCCGTGTCACCAACAAGGAGGTTCTTAAAACCTTGCGAAGTCTAGACGTGAACAAAGCTAGTGGACATGATGGTATACCAGCTATGATTCTAAAGGTCTGTGCACCTAAGTTGTCTCTCATTCAGGACTGGAATAGTGCCTAAATCTTGGAAGCTGGCCAATGTGCAGCCTGTGCCTAAAAAGGTAGCCGTACCGACCCTGCCAACTATCCGCCAATTTCAATTACCTCCATACTCTGCAAGATTATGGAGCGTATATTGAACGCACACCTCATGGCATACCTAGAGCAAAATGATCTCCTCAGTGATCGCCAGTACGGGTTTCGCTGAAGTCGTACAACTGGGGACCTTCTAGCGTATGCCACTCACATATGGGGCGAAGCCCTCAAGAAAAGTGGTGAAGCACTTGCAGTGTCCCTCGATGTTTCCTTGCCTTTGCCAGGCCTTTGAAAGCCTTTGACAGGGTTTGGCACGCTAGTCTGTTGGGCAAGCTTTCAGCGTACGGATTATTCCCTGGCCTTATTGTCTGGGTAAAGGACTTTCTGAGTGAATGGTTCGGGTCGTCGTTGATGGCTGCTCATCCAATACTGTAGCGACTAACGCTGGTGTTCCTCACGGGTTCGTTCTCTCTGCAACTCTCTTCCTGCTACATATAAATGATCTGCTCATTCCCGGTATCTATGTGTACGCAGACGACAGCACAGTTGTGGAGGGATACCAACCAAGCGCTTGGGCCAGTAGGGATCAAATCCAGTCAGAAAGAGAGGCTATGGTTGAACATGTGAGTCTCACACTATAGGCAGTTTCTTAATGGGGCGATGCCAATCTCGAAAAAACAAGCCTGTCTTTGTACCGCTAAAATGAGCCCGATCACCTTGGCTCCTACTTTTCGGAATGTATACTTGGAGTACACTGACCGCCTTCAGTTGTTAGGTATTAAATTTTCTCCGAAACTAAACTATGGGCAGTTAATTAAGTCCAGAGCCAAAACAGCCGCAAAGAAACTTGGTATCCTTGCAAGGGTGCGGTGGTGCTTCACGCCGGGGCGGCATGAAGTACCGCCGCACCTTATGTATTTATTTATTTTATTATATAAAGCGCAAGTCCCGTAGTGCATGGAATACTGCTGTCACATATGGGCTGGTGTTGCAAAATGCCACCTGGCAGCGTTGGACTCAGTAGACAGACGTGCTAAGAGGCTCATTGGTGACGTTGATTTGGTTGAAACCAATCTTGCACAGCCTCGAGCAGATGCGCAGAGTAGCCAGTCTCTCGGTATTCTGTAGGATGCATTTTGGTGAGTGTGCGCAGGAATTACACACTTTAATTCCTCCCTCTCCTTTCCACCATCGGACAACCAGACGGTCAGTGGGTCTTCATCCCTTTGTTGTCGATATTCCACGCATTAGAACCAAACGGTTTGCTTCGACTTTTCTAATGCGTACAGCAAATGGGTGGAATAATTTGCCGGCGTCTATCTTTCCGTCCAAAAGCAATCTGGGCGTCTTCAAGGCAAGAGTGAATAGGCTTTTGGTACGATAAGTCAGTGCGATTTACCATCTAAGGCTGCATCACCACTTACCACTAGGTTGGATTGTGGTCAAGCACTGGCTTATGATAAGTAAAAAAAAAATAGTGGTATGGTAGGTTTGGACACCCTTAAACTTAGGCGGACTGTGCAGTTGATAACATACATAATAGAATAGATAACCCGACGATATTAAGTAGAGTGAGGTTATTGACTCCGAAGCGGCTGGTCTGTGATGTAGAATAGAATAGAATAGAATAGAATAGAATGATTTTTATTCAGTATGGATTATTAGATAATACTTATTGAAAGTCATTATTTTATTTACCACTGGCTCGGAAAATACCTCTGTCCTGGGAAGAACCAGCAAGAAACCCAGCAGGACTTTTTTTAACATAATTTCACTTAACAATAATTTTGTTTATACAATTTTAAAGAATTTTCATAGAACCAGCATGTGGAGGGGACGGTAGCACCGGGGCGGCGCTTCCGAGCCCACTTCTCGCGCTATACGGCTTATTTGAGATATGCTCGCACATGATTACGAGATTGACTTATTTGCTGATACCTTCTATTATTGACATCCAATTTTGATAATTTGTAATATATTAATTTAATCTTAGGTAGTTAAATTGACAATGACATATTAACTTTTTTAATTTAATTGATCTACTGGACATGTATTCTTTGATTTATATGAACTTTTGACATGTTTTGTACGTAATAAAACCATGCTGCAGCTATATTGGTAGTATATAGCTGTAGTACGAATGGGTCGGCTCGACCGGGGAATGACCATGTTTTCACAGAATACCAGCGCAAAATAGCAGCTTAACACTGCTGTGTTTCGTATGGTGAGTGTAAAGAACCGGCGACCTTTTTTACTGGAAAATAGGCATTTCATCTTAGTCCTCACGGCTGACAACGCATCTGCATTTTGATTTGCAAACGAGGATAGATATAGATGTCTATGGGCCACAACAACCATTTATCATCAGGTAGATTGTGTGCTCGTTTGTTTGTATTATTACTTATTATTTAAAGCTGTAATTTGTAAATTAGCATGCTGGTGTTTTGGGCATACTGTAAGCCAGCATGTACACTGTTTAATAACAACATTGTGTGTACATTGTTTAATAATAAATACAAATAAGTAAAACTAAGTACGTATCGTGAGGAAATATTGGTCCATTGAAATGTGTAGCTTAGTGTTACTTATAAAATGCGAGCCTAAAAAAAGTTTTTGTTCTATTAGGTCCGTAGAAACCTATGAAATTGCTGTTTGATGCCAAAAATAAAAATTAATCAAAACTATTCCTAAACTATTAGCCTTTACCGACACATGTCACGGTTCACTTGTAATAATATAAATAATGTGATCAACATGGCGGGTCACCGCTGATCATGACGATGATCATGACGATGACGATGACGATGATCATGACGATGACGATGATCATGACGATGACGATGATCATGACGATGACGATGATCATGACGATGACGATGATCATGACGATACCGATGATCATGACGATGACGATGACGATGATCATGACGATGACGATGATCATGACGATGACGATGATCATGACGATGACGATGATCATGACGATGACGATGATCATGACGATGACGATGACGATGACAATGATCATGACGACGACGATGACGATGACAATGACGATGACGATGACGATGGCGATGATCATGACGATGACGATGACGATGACAATGACGATGATCATGACGATGACGATGACGATGACGATGATCATGACGATGACGATGACGATGACGATGACGATGATCATGACGATGACGATGACGATGACGATGACGATGATAATAACGATGACGATGACGATGACGATGACGATGATCATGACGATGACGATGACGATGACGATGACGATGATCATAACGATGACGATGAAGATGATCATGACGATGACGATGACGATGACGATGACGATGACGATGATCATGACGGTGACGATGACGATGACGATGATCACGACGATGACGATGACGATGACGATGACGATGATCATGACGATGATTATGACCATGACGATGACCATGATTTCTATATATCCAATGATGTATCTTCTTGCTAGAATCTTCTTGCTATCTTCCTTCTAGCAAGAAGGAATCTAAAATCTATCTAAGAATCAAAATGCACCTGCATTAAGAAGTCTCAATCGAGGATAGATGTATGGGCTACAGGGAAACAGCATCCACTTACCTGATGTTGGTCTGTGTGTTTAAGCGTCTTCTAAAACTTTTTAAAGATTTTTTTAATCTTTTTCAGAGGCGTTTCTACTTTGTTTACCTCATTTACACCAACTTTTTTTCCTATCGGTAGACGTAGTACATCATCCGGTAAAAAATACTATGTGTTTTGCACAATTATACATTTTGCACAATTAGATATATTTTTAATTATTAATATTTATGTTTTAAGACGAATATGAATATATTCGTGGCTTCTATGTGGCTGAACTTATTAGTATTATGTACATTTAGTCACAGGGGATAGTCCACCGTGACCATGTGTGCCCGAAGCATCGGGAATGTACAAAAGTTAATATGAAACGCGATTAAATCTGTAAAATTAATTTTATTGAAGGACAATATTCTGTTTTTAATTTCAACGAAAAGTCCATGTTTCGTAGAGATAGAATACTTTGAATTGAAAAGTAAAGTCAAGGTAAATCTCTGTCGCGTTTATTTAAACTTTCCTGTTCACTTTACGAGCTCGTATATAAATTTCTTCGCTCACGAAGTAGTGCAATATTTTTCCAATGTACCGCTTAGTTTGTATTTATAATACTAAATGCGTTACAAATTGTTTTCTTTTTTACTTAAAATAAGCCAGTGTTGGTAAGTTTTGATGAAGCCCTAGTCGTAGCGTAAGAAGGTATGTGATTCCTGTGTCCCGCGGTTTTACCCGCGTACCGCATACGCTTACGACACTTCGCTTATATAGGCGTTCACTGCTTGTTTCTTTCGGTTCTCATCAGGCGGCTAGGGTTATGAGTCAGTGTTGAATTATTTAAATTTTTCATTATCTCTTAAACTATGCGTCCAAATAACATACTTGGATGTCATCATGGTTATAGTATGTTATTTGAGAGCGAAGTTTTGATGATGAATTAACTTTCGTTCGTAAGTATTAATATGGCATGCCTAATAATAACGCTCATAAATCGTTTTTTAATTTTCATTATTTTTTTGTCATAAAATGTCTTATTGTGGCTTATGTATAAGAAATACGCTTCTAATATCATGGACTTTTTTATTTCGAGTAAATATCATATTTTGTGGAATATTATATTTATGTATCACTAACCATTACGCCAGCGCTCAGATAAAATAGTTCGGGAGCGCTTTTTCTTCCGACTTACTTAACAAAAATTAATATTTAAGGCTAGCTGAGAGGTGGTAGCCTAGTACTAAATAGCCTGTACTAATTCTCATAAATTTGTCTATCATATACGAAAAAAATTTTTCAAATCGGAATGGTAGTTCCAGAGATTAGCGTCTTTAAACAAACAAACAAAACTCTTCCGCTTTATTAATATAAAGAATTATATTAATATAAAGAAGCTGTCCCCCGTGACTTCGTCCACGTGGAATTCATTACGATGAATTTCATTGGTTTTTTGTGTGGTACCCTAATTCTTTTTCTAAAATAAAAGTAGCCTAAGTTACTCCTTATAACATCATCTATCTAAAAATGTCCCCTCATAATCCCGTTTCGAAGATTAGTCGGAATAAACAGATAGACAGACAGACAAACATTTTAAAAACTGTTTATTGTTATAAGAAGCGTACATACTTTCATATGCATTTAATAAAAAGCTGTAGTTTTGACATTACAAACAGACACTTCATTTTTATTTATTTGTATAGATTGTAAAGATATAATAATATAATAGTATAGACTGAGAGGCTGGCTACTCGACGCCTGTGCTCGACGCAAGGTTGGTTTCAACCAAATGAGGGTTACCAATAATTGCCTCTTAGTACGTCTATCAACTGACTTAACAGCGTTGGACTTAGTTCAAATGGTGTGCAATGCCTTAATTTCTATATCCTAACCCATATAAATTATTCTTTTATATTATTAATTCCCTATACCTATCGTTGAAGAGAAGGTATAGGAAATTTAATGCAGTGTTCATTTTAATGAAAATAATCAACGCTAACGCCACGCATTCAGTACGCAAGAAAGTGTAAAGACCCACGACGCAATTGGCATGCCTCTTGCGAATAAATCAATTTAATTAATTGTATCGCTTTGAAGTAGCATAGCCCATTTTTAGCTTTTATTATTGTTCATCATATTGAATTCCGGTCGTATTAGTAATTTTGTTGGGGTAGTCGAACAGAAGAGTTTCTTAACCCTAAAGGGTTTCACAAAAAAATTTAAGGCAATTTATTAAAATAAAGGTATGAATTCACTAATTAAATGATTGCGTGCGTGGTCACCACACGGCAGTGACGTAAGGGAATCTTAGAGAACACGCCTGAGAGAACCCTTTATGCTGTTTAATCGCGTGGGTTACTTATCTCTTTGGTAGATGGCTATATAATTATCTCGTATAAATCGTAGACAAACCTATTTCTGACCAGTGATGGAGATCGGGATCATAAGTGTTAGAACTCTGGTACTGTGATCGTCAATCTACCTGCAACTGTGGCGATAACAACAACACGGCTTTCCTAAAAATAAAATAACTTTATTCTTACAATGGGTGAGACCACTATAAATAAAAGCTAACTACAAAATACTGAGAAGAATAAAACAATTTCCACATAATTTAATAGCTACTGAAATCGGAGTTTCAATTCTTCAATACATTATGTCATATCAACGACTTCAGAAGCTATTAAATTATGTGAAAATTATTTCATTGTTGTTTTTCTTTGAATGGAAAAAGCAATATCTCAGGCTTAAGGTAACATCTCGAATGTTTTCCAAATACTAACATTAAAAACTATATATATTTTTTCCACCCTTAGAAGTGGAATTTAAATATTCAAATTTAAATTGGACTACCCTTGGATAATGCCTATTTAATAAGAACAGAACAATTAAAATTGGTTTAAAATTGGCGAAGATATCGTTACGCGATATCATCGTATAAAATACAGTCGATTTGAAAACTTCCTTCTTTTTTAATTCAGCTAAAAAGAAGAAGATATTCATAATGGCAAAAAAGTATTTTTGAACACTTAATAAAGTCTTTAAACCAGCGCACTCATGTTATATTATGTCTTCGGTCGAATTTTCCGCTTTCGTGATCAGGTGATTTACTGAATATATAAAATTTTACGACCGTCTCTTTAAGCGCTTAAAAGGCAAAAGAAGCCCTTGTTATTTTAATCCTACGACTTTTTATGCGATAATTTTACTGTACAGTAATCAAAGAAATATATATTACAATATAATAGAATGATCCTACAATGATCCTTTGAACGTCATAAGGAATATTAACTGTATTAACGTGGAGGCTGTTTGCAGTTTTACGATTTGGTAGGAAAATATTGTGAGGAAACCTATTGGTCGATATTTCTAGGATATATTATTAAGAAGTTCGCGAACACATACTATAGCAGCGTGGGGGATGTTTGGTTCGTTAGTCCATAGCACTATTAGAAATGAGTATAGTATGAGAAGGATGAGATCTGTGTCCAGCTGTTTTTTTTATTATAAGCCAATGCTTGACCACATCCCACCTGGTGGTAAGTGGCGATGCAACCCTAGATGGTAAATCGCACTGTCTTAGCGTTACAAAACCAAAAGCCTATTCACTCTTGCCTTGAGGACGCCCAGATTGCTTTCGGACGGAGAGATAGAAGCCGGCAAATTATTTCACTCCTTTGTTGTACGCATTACAAAGTTCGAAGTAAATCGTTAGATTCTAATGCGTTGAATATCAACAACAAAGGGATGAAGACCCGCCGACCGCCTGGTCGTCTGATGTTGGAAATGAGATGGAGGAATTAAGGCCTTAACAGTCGTTTAAATGCCTAAATCGTGGATATTTAAGTAAAAAAATTTCAATAACTGTTCATTTAATCCACAAAGAAAAAATACAGGGTAATAGAACAAGATTTGGTAAATGTTTTTAATTGAACAAAATTGTATTTTTGTCAACCCCTTATTAGAAAAAATATCCCCAAAAAGTACCTATCTTTGTCATATTTTGCAATATTTCTCCAAAACGGCACAAGCTTTTTAAATAGTTCTTACACTAAAAAAATGTCTTAAAAATATTAATATTTTTAATTGAGAGTTTTATTTTTATTCCCCGTTTTATAAGAGAATATATCATTTTTCCCAGAAATTGAATATATTTACGCGAGCGCGCATGCTCCGTCGCCATGTAAGCTCTGTCACAGTCCGTCAGGGGGGGTACACTTTCATACTATAGGTAGGGATCCAATAATCTGTAAAGACACTAGTGCCATCTTATACGATATCCGCATAAACTTTCGAACATCAAATTCTAAAAGGTGCGCTAGATGGCGATAACACCAATTCTGGTTATTGGGTATGGAGGTTAATGGAATTCTCTATAGTTGTATCATAAATATAAAAGATTAATAACTATACGGACATTCAAAAGCCTCTTTAAAAATATATTGAATAAAAATATTTATTTTGTCGGTCTGAGATGCAATAAGTTTCTCGTTTTGGCAAGTGGCAACTTTATTACTTTATCACATAATGGCTACCGGCGTGTGAGCAAGTCGTTGTTTTCACGAACGCTTTTTCCATTTATGTAATTTTCGGTTGTTGTTGCTATTTACAATAAGTTTGGTTGAGTTGAGATTAGCCCTCATCCCGCCTTATCGTTTAGTTTTTCATGCTGGAACCACATTGTATGTACATAATATGTGTAGTGTTGTGCGAAATATTTAACAACAAATATTTTATTTGGTTTGGTGTTTTGTTTGACGCTTTTACATCTTGTTTGTTAAAATGCCGAGGACTTGTGCTATTGGATGTTCATAAAACAAAGTTAAATCAATATTTCATTGATGTGACAAATAATATACGTTTTCACGAACGCTTTTGCCATTTATGTAATTTTAAGTTGTTGTAAATAAATCTTTTAATCACTGAAATCTGTCGTACATCTTTAATAGAACCCTAATACCTTAAAATATAAATATAACTGCCTATAGTATAAATAGCTGTATATGCATAACTACATATAACTATCTATAGTCAAAATATTGAGATTAGTTCAACTGATATGATACCAGACGGCGACACTGTGCCACTATTTGTATTGGGTGACAAAAATTCCTAGAAGATTGCTCTCTATTCCGGTATATATTACTCTACTCTATGCAGTCCGTTTTCGGACATCGTCGAGGGTGGACCGCACGTCGGTGTTGGAGCGACTTCGTTCAAATATATATTAGTTTTTTAAAAGTTTATACTCAATTATAAATATTTTTATGACTAGAAATACTTCATTTAGTTAATATCTGTACACTGGTATCTGTAAATATTATTTTCTACATAAATGAATTTTTAAAGTGCCCAAAGAAGAAGAAATTTTCGCAGCGACGTTGATTAGTGAATTTGAAAAATGCATTTTTATATAATTTAGATGTGGAACGACGAACATGATCTTGTTACTTAGATTTCGATAGTTTTTAATACCTATGTAATTTTATTGTTGCATATTTTT
This sequence comes from Parnassius mnemosyne, assembly GCA_963668995.1. Lineage (NCBI taxonomy): Eukaryota > Metazoa > Arthropoda > Insecta > Lepidoptera > Papilionidae > Parnassius > Parnassius mnemosyne. The sequence goes on along the minus strand of CAVLGL010000104.1, from coordinate 38,791,712 downwards.
ATTAATTAGTTGATACTGAATTTTATAATTATGTATTACAATAAAACGCTGTTTTTATGAGTATGACTTTATTAAATATTATTGTGGAGGTAAATATAGATACAGATACTTACATTTAGGTACACTGTTATTAAATTAAATCAAACGATTTAAATAAATAAAAGAATGGTGCTTACTTAAGTATAAATAACTATATAGAGACATTCTTGGGTTTATGGTTTTTTTTATGTTAGACAAACTATCATCTAAAAAATGTAAAAATTTTAAATTGGAGAGGGGTTTCTCTACGTGATAAAGTTAGAAATGAAGATATTTGCATTAGAACTAGAGTAACTGACATAGCCCAACGGAATATTACATTGAAATGGCAATGGGCTGGTTATATAACTTGGAAAACAGATAAAAAATAGGAAGAAAGGTCCTCGAGTGGCAACCTCGTACAGGTAAGTGAATTAGTACTCAACCTTTATTCCTCTTCAAGTATTCTCATACGCTTTTCTTCACACACACACACACACACACACACACACACACACACACGCGCGCGCGCGCGCGCGCGCACGCACGCACGCACGCACCAACGCACGCACGCACCCACGAACGCACGCACGCACGCACGCACGCACGCACTCACGCACGCACGCACGAACGCACGCACGCACCAACGCACGCATGCACCCACGAACGCACGCACGCACACACGCACGCACGCATGCACGCACGCACGCACTCACGCACGCACGCCCATACGCACGCCCATACGCACGCACGCACGACGCACGCACGCACGCACGCACGCACGCACGCACGCACACACACACACAAATAGGTCGCAAATAATGCTTACCTAGTACTATTAGGCAAGAGAGAATAGGTTTTTGTTAAGTCAGTGCAATTCACCATCTTAGACTACGTAACCACTTACCGATGGGATTGTAGTTGCTTTACTACTAGCTGAGTAAAAATAGTAAAAAAGGATTTACCCTGTGAAAGTTTGCATTTAGATATAATTTTTCTAACCAACCATAAAAATATGATGAGAATATGTATATAAGTATAAAGGTTGCCTCACACGGGACAGTAATAATATAATATTATATCTTCCATTATCTACGCATGAAAAATTTTCAAATCTCTGAATTCCGAGGTATGTTCATATTAAGAGGTTGAATAGAGCCACAATTATATGCATGGCGATCGTTTTGTAATTTCACGTCATTATCGAAAAAAAATTGTACGTATTTCAGGTAGCGGTTTGCAAAACACGATTCCACAAAAATTAACTCAATAGAAAATAATTGCAAATTTGCTTCTAAAAATACTTAAATTTTCAACGTCAATTTTTTCTTACGTGGTAGAGCCATGCTGCAGCTATATTAGTAGTAGGTATAGTTGTAGCACAAATGGGTCGGCTTGACCGGGGAACGGCCACGCTCTCACGGAATAACATGTAAAATAGCAGTTTAACCCTGCTGTGTTTCGTATGGTGAGTGTAGAGAACCGGAGAACCTTTTTACTGGAAACAAGGCATTACATCTTAGTCCTCACGGGTGACAACGCATCTACATTTTGACACGTAATCGAGAATAGATGTAGATGTCTATGGGCCGTAGCAAAGTGGTTGCTACGGCCCATACACTTCTAAATGTTAAGTGTACCATCAGGTGGACTGTGTGCTCGTTTGTCACCCTTATTCTATTAAAAAAAAACTTTCTGAGATTTCAGTAAAATAATGTTAAGTATTGTAAGCACTCGTACAATTATGTCTCATGTTAATAAAGCTATTGGGCTATTTTGATTTGTAATAAAGTGATTTTACTTTATAGGTTAAATAATTTATTTAATTTGACAGTGCTTGCTGAAATTTAGCATCTTTAGATGGATCAGAATCGCGCGCTGATCCGGCTGTTAGATATTGCAAAAATAATCGAAAATATTTATTTTTACTTTCATGCCTAAGACTACCTTGTTTTATTTTATTACGGTCAAATAATATTTATTAGGTTATAAAGCAAGTATTTTTGTAAATGTTGTGTATGTAAATGTAAATGTTTTCAATATTTTGTTATTCTATTGTTTACAGTTATTATCACTAAGAGGTGAACCAAGAATTACACCAAGAATTACATTAGAAATTCTTGATGGGATGCGATGTAACGCGCATACATTATTTTCATCAAGAACTATAATATATATATTTGTTTTTTTTTTTACCAGTAGAGACAAAATCTTAAAAAAGTTCAATGAATTAAAAAAAATGCCAATAATTATATAATTTCAAGTCAGTGTTTTACATTTAAAGATCAGTTATAAAGAGCCAAAGTTATTATTTTCATTTTGATTAATTTAATACGCCACTAAAATAAATGTGAAAGGGCTTTTATCTGCAATAATAATTTTCGTCAAAAATAACATAGACTTATAAAAGTTATATACACGGTCAATCATAATGAAGATTATCAATTGTACTACAAAATATTTAAAAGACTATTTCCAGTATAATGACACGAATATCATCATTAATGTTTGACTGACACACTTAAAAGTTTTATCACATGGCTAAATGATTGGCTTTTATATTATGATTAGGTCATGCTTTTCTATAAAAAGTTGCAAGAAATTTTAAATCACGGACCTATTGGTTTGTTTTATTTCTTACTTAATTCGTGAAAAACAAGATGGACTGATCTAAATAATGAATAAAATCTGTTTACTTTCTTGCGTAAAAAGTGCTATTTAGAATTTTATGCAAATGATAATTAAAGTTTCTATGTAAATAAGTGTAACATAGCGGGTATTATATTCAATGGTAGCGGCCATCCATATTTGCAAAGCCAGCATCATTTTCTGTACAGAAACCGGCAAAGTGTTGCTCAAGGCACTATAAACAAAGCAGCTGATAAAATGTTACACTCATAACTGTTAACAAAAACTAATACCGCAAATGGTCTTATAGATTATAATAACTATTCCGCCGTGTTATGTGCAGGAGCTATTATTAGAAGGAGAAGAGGTAAAATTTTGTTTTAGAAATGCGCAATCAATATTGTTTTGTCTGCAATTGAGCATAAAATAAAAAATAACTTCAGCCAAAGAGCATAACTGGCATTATACTCAGGCCCATCAATTGGTATGGAAAAAAATAATTTTACCAGGTTTCAAAAAATCAATCAAAATTCAAAAAAACATAAATATTAAAATAAAAAAATGTATATATGTATGTCTATACATACATATAATGATTTATGGCCGCTTAGTAACTGACGGTGACTCACTATAACATCCTACAGTCACGCCGAAACTAAGACGAGAGAATCACTGTAGAAAAGGTAATAATTTATCGTGGAAATTTTGTGATAAATTTAAAAAAATTATAAACTCATCCAAGTTAATCTAACTTAGTCTAACTTATCCTTTAGCATTACAAAAAAAAACAAATAATAAAATAGTGAGATGGCGTCAGTTTTTAAGAAGATATAACAAAAATAATCAAAAAAATAAATTCCAAAAATGTTCAGTATTTAATTGATTATATACCGCTGACACTTAATTTGTCGAGTTGTTAGTAGAAGGCCAAATAGGTCATGTGTCAATTTTAATTAAATATATTTTATATGAAGTGATCTTGACTACGTTTCATCAATTAACCTTTGGTAAAAATTAAAACAGGAATTTTACAATTGTGTTTACAAAAAAACATTATTAGTTTAACCTTGCAGCTTGTTCATTATTTTTGTTATAAATACCTATAAATGTATATATTATTAATAAATAATTCCCATAATATTTTGGATTATTTTTTATTTTGCCCTATCTGTAATGTTCTACGCTCTATAGAAAATGTGGCGTATGACATGACTGACAATCTTTCGAACGTTTTATCTAGGTACAAAGATGTTTTACGTTTTCGTCGCCTCCACATGATATTTTTGTCAGCATAAGGTACCCTTCTATATCTGAAACGAATATAAACATTGCTGCAAAGTAAAGTAATAGGCTATACAAGTCCCTCTACTGAGCACAGGACTCTTTTTTTTTATTTTTGAGAGAGTTTTAGGGCAAGGAAATGCCCGCCATGCTTCCCCAATGCGTGTTGACGAAAATTGCAATTACAAATTTCATTCGTTCTGTCGGGGTTCATACCCGGGAAAATTTACAGCGAACGCTTTAACCCAGATCTACTAATACGATACAAAGAAATACGATTTAACATGTATAATAAATACGTACTTGAAACGTGAACACTTAATAGCTCGTGACGCCTACCGGACAAAGCTACATCACAATGTAATTGAAAATGCGTAACCGCGACATAATTCTCAGTGATACGCAAGCATAACAGGCAGTAGTTCACTTATATAATTGTCATCTCTGCAGTCTATTAATCTTTGCACTTTTATAAGTAATACAGAACGTAGTTGTTAGACGGTGTTGACGTCGGCTAAAATCTCTGCGATCGCCGTTTCGTCAAGGTCATTCAGGCTAGTTAAAGCCTTAAAGCGTTTAATTCCTGCGCACACCTTCCGAATATCGAGAGACTGGATAATATAGCTACTATGGATATTTTTTTTTTAACTTTTATGCTATTTAATTATAGATGTAATTTAGTCTTTATAGGTTAACAAAGACATTTAAGTAGTTGTAGTAGTAGTAATAGACCGGACATCAGTAGCAAAATTGTCGTCTGTAACTTATGTCCTATGCGATATATCTCCGATTTTTGTCATTTAGTCTTAGTGACATCGTCAAAAAGGCGAGACGCATTCGTTTCATATATTTAAAAAATATTTTAAAGGAAATATGCCCAGTTGTGCATTAAGATATTGTAAGTCACGATATCATCATCATCATCATAACAGCCTTTCATAAGTCCACTGCTGAACATAGGCCTCCCCCAAGGAATGCCACAAAGCACGGTCCTGAGCCACCTGCATCCATCGACTTCCTGCATGTCTTACCAGGTCGTCACCCCATCTCGTGGGGGGTCGCCCTACACTTCGCCTACCGGTACGAGGCTGCAACTCAAGAACATTTCTTCCCAATCGGTTGTCGGTTCTTCGAGCTATATTTCCGGCCCACTGCCACTTCAGCTTACTAATCCGTTGGGCTATGTCGGTTACTCTGATTCTACTGCGGATATACTCATTTCAGAGAGAACACTCAGAGAAACTCCAAGCATAACCCTCTCCATAGCTCGCTGAGCGACCTTGAGCTTCCTCATCCGGCCAGCAGTGAAGGACCACGTCTCAGATCCGTAAGTCATCACTGGCAACAGCACGATATAGAGAGGAGACAGTTACGATATGGAGCAAAAAATGAACGTGATTTCGATTTGTTATCGTAAGTATAACATATATTTACCGAATAATCTTTAAATTTTATTATTTTTATTAGATTGTTCTAGAACATTTATTTTTATTGTAATAAGCGCCCTCTGTTATCTAGTAAACGTCACTATTAAGTTACCAATTTTAAAGTTAGTGATTGACGACGTTTATCGATTGGAATTATCGATAAAAAAATATACAGGCTGCCGATTTAATCCTTTAATATATTTAATAAGGTAAAACAGTCTACTATACTGTACCCATACCAACAAAAATGAGTTGCATGTACCAACTATGCTAAGTACCCTACTTAATGTGGAGCAAGGGTGGGAAATTTTTTTGGCATGCTGATGAGATTTTCTGTGTTGCTTATCAGCATGCTGGGGATACTTGCGGTGTTGATGTTTAGCAATACAGCAAGTCTTGTTTTACATACCAAGCTTTATTGTCTGGTGATTTTCAAGGACAAAGCCATTATAGATCTTCGCTTACAGTAATAGGAGAGGGCAATAGATTTCTTACATTAAAAACAATTTGTACTGGTAAAGATATTAGATGCAAGAAGTTGTAGGTTAAGCCTCAGTTAGAAAATAAGGTAAGAACTTAAAATAACAATTTTATTGATGTGGGTAGTGTCTTTAAGTACTGCAGCTGATGAAACGTGAAAAATCGTGAAACCGCTTTTAATTTCAGTGTTTTCCTAAAATATTTTATATTTGAAGTGTATTTTTGTAATAGAAACGAATTTAAAAACATTGAGGCGCTCTCTTTTTGGATTTGGCATTTCTCGATGTGTCTTCAATGCCGGCCGATCTATCATATGCTATTATTATAGCAGCTAATGGACCGAGTGACGTCATGCCCCCAAAGTGGCAACCAAAGTGACTGCTGTTTGACTTGATTCTTAATTATTGGAAATTAAATATTTTATTTCATGACACTAAAGGGGCGTAAAAAATTAATATGATTTTTACGTGTGACGGAAGTCATGATAAATAGATTTATACAATAAAACAATCATGTATATTCTTTATTATTATATCGAATAGCATTTCACACTTAGTAATTTTCAACAACATTATCGATACTTTCATATCGAAACGGTAACATTCCTAAAGCGAGGTTATATTTATTAGCGTCACCTACTGGGGAATAGCTAAAACGTTGTCTTAATAAATGCTTAGCGTTGTTTTGCTATTTTAACTAGAGGGTACCACACGCGCACTAGCTCAAATTTTTTGTATATAAATGTTCCCAATGTCCGCTTTATAGTATACCTATATATTTAAATCTCTTTGTAGGTCAAGTACTTGACTATAGTTTGTTAAGAATACTCTAAACTGTTTTAACTTTAACTCCAGTTGGTAGTATTTTTATAGTAGTTAGAGGTGCAAACATGCACACAGCTCAGCTTTTTTATAAAATGCCACTCCATTTCTTCAATTTATATAGTAGGTTTTATAAATTAACGGCTCTGTGGCGAAGTGGCTTGCATTGAATACTGGCGCTGAGAGCAACGGTTTCGAATCCCGCACCGAACAAGTATAATATATATGCCTAAAAATAACTATTCCAGTTCCTGTATGTATATCCTTGTACAATTTATGTTTGTAAACTGCCTACACAATTTAGGAGAAAATCCTAGAGTGAGGATAACGTTTTCTTAAAAATATATAAAAAAGGAGAAATTAAAAGCATTCAGTTTTCTAATAGTATATTAGGTTTGTACAAAACTGAGAAAACATAAAAGTATTATTTTACTGTATGGCCTACTGCTCTGAGTCACCTGGATATTAATTCAAGGAAATAATTTTGCTATCCATGTATGAGTATTTTATACACAATACTAATTTACTAATGACAAGTTTAGTTGCAGATATAAAATTGTAAAATAGAAAATAACTCAAGCAAAAGTTAATACAATAACATATAATAAAATGGTATATTCTGTTTTTTTTTTTTAATTGGGACAACCTGAAAGATTTGTCGGTTATTGTGAATAAAATTAAATCAAAAGATATTTTTTAAATCATCTTCGTGGTTTTAATCAAGAGATAATAAAGATACTAACTACATCATCTATCTAATATAAAAATGTGATGTGATGACAAAATTTGTTTAATTGCAACTGTAACCTCGCCATGTTTTAATTTACATATTGAAACATGATTTTTTTACATATTTCCCAACTCTAATTTTGATCCATCCATCCATCATAGCCTATAAAAGTCCACTGTTGAACATAGGTCTCTTTCATGGATTGCTTCATAGAGCGGATTTTAATATGGTTGCCACTCGCTAATATTATTTTGAGCTGTTATCAGGAACATTTTGCTGCCCATCTTCTTAGGGATACTAAAACACTACGACTTACGACACCCCCAGGGCAATATGAGAAGTTTAATAATTAATCATATATTAACCTTGTAAGTTAAAATTTTTCATGAAATTATGAGTAAAAATAAATTTGAATCAGCTTGCTATTCATATGTTTCTATAGTAAAATTTTTAAGCTAACATTTCTCGACGGGGCAAAATTAACGACCCTTCTTTTGCCTTTTACATTTTCGCTTTGTTTTCAATTTATCATACGATTAATTTAACTCAGCAATTGAAGTGCCACGAAGTGTATAACCGACGATTTTGTTTTTCAACATTAGAGTATAATGAAATGAAATATATTATGGGCATTTTATTTAAATGTAAGCTTGTTATTTTCCTAACTAAGCAAGTTGTGATCCTAAAACTTTATAATATAAGAAATAATTATAATTCATAACCTATTTTTATTAACTTTATTTACATGTCTCTTCACACAGGTGTTTATACTTAAATGGAGGTTTCAATAAATTATAGTTTAAGATTTAATCAAATAAATTAATCATTTTTATTTTTTATTACATAATATTCGAAATATAACTTGAATGATTCTGCCTTAAAGAATTAAGTAAGGTATTGTTTAATTTTTGGGGCCATCTTTAATCACTATATAACTTATTTGATGAATAACTTTAATTTTTAATAATTAAATATCAACCTTTAAGCTCTATGAAATATACGAAAGTTTAAAAATGTAAATGTAAAGAAAAAAATATTAATAGGTAATTTTGTCTGGTGAAAGTGGCTAATTTTACGAAAGATATATCAAAAAGTTGGAAAGCTATTCAGAAGGATCATGAAACTGACCTTTCGCAGAATTGTCACGAGCACTTTGTCTGTTTTGGCAACCAGGCATGAAAACAACAATTTTGTTTTTTGGCACAAATGTGGGTGCAACTAGTATTTGAACCCGGAACCCACAATAGGCCCCCTAATCTCTAGACTATGCGGCCATTAAAAATATCGTATTATCACATATATAATATTTCGGCTAAATGATGAGAGTTACGAAGAGACGCCCCCCAGCCACCGGCCGACCCGTTATTCCTGGCTACGTTGGCGACCATGGTAACGGCGAGGCAGGGGATGTTAAGAATCTCCGGTGGAGGTTCGGTTGCTACCTGAGACGACTCGACCTAGCATCATATAACGCACGCACCTTGAAAACTGACGAGAAGATCCTGGTTCTGGAAGAAGAGATAGACAAATTGCGCTGGAATATTATAGGATTATCCGTGGTCCGAAGAGAGGGGGAGGATAAGGTAATCCTCGAATCCGGCAACTTGTTCTATCACCGGGAGGGCGATCATCTGTCCCAAGGAGATATCGTATTTATCGTCCACAATTCGCTCGTTTACAACGTTGTAAAGATTGAGAGCGTGTCGACGAGTGTTTCTTACTTTATACTCCAAAAAGTCTGCATAATAAAATACCTGTGAATACTATTTGACTTGAATCTACATTTTTATGCTCATATTAGTCACATTACGGGTAAAGGCTTTCAGTTTAGTGCCTTCGTAAGAAGGACCTGTAATCTGTTTGAAAGAAATGTGACGTATATATTAATATAAGTCACTCATTAGGTCACAACTCGACTACGCTACTTGTGTTTGGAACTTTGGAATTGGTACAACGTAAATATCTTCGGTTTTTAAACATCATATCTCATTATTTTAGATAAATTCTCAATTAACACTCTAAAAATGAGAAGATTATATTTTGATCAATGATTTTTATACAAAATCTGTAATAATAAATTAGATTGTAATCAACTTATTAATCAAATATATCTACGCATACCTAATCGTTCCCAACGCATTCGTAACAGCGAGTTTAAACGGGCTTAGTATTTGTCATTAGTACTAATCGCTTAGTACTTACTGCCTGCATAGTGGCAAGTAAGAAAAAACCGTCTATATGTTGGAATTAGTAGAAAGTAGAATTATTAGTGATTTAGACCAGACATTCGAAATGGAACGCCGTCGCCGCCTTATTTTGCGTAGTGTGTTTTAACATTATTCGAATATAATTATATCAGGAATAAAACCTTGAAATTTAAGAAAAAAAAAAGAAAGGAAAAATGTTTGTGGAAAAGACAGTAGTTGCTGCGCACAGACAACCTTGGCAATTCTACTCTTTTATTAAGAGAGCTAGCAACCGAAGATTCAAATGAATACAGAATGCGTATGACACTATCAACCGATCAATTTGTGTACATGCCCCTAGCTACCCCAACAAAGTAGACTGGACTAGGGCCCATCAGTAGTCCTATCGACGGGCAGCAGAGGACGGGGCCTAACGGCCTATGGACAATTGACCTACACAATAGAGATAAGGCTAGGTAAATAAATAGTACGTACCTGGTTCCGAAGCTAAGACTGCCCCAATGCTCAGTCAGGCCGTAGGTAGGTGTAGGTGCATGTAAGTAGTGTATAGTAGTGTGTATAATGTTTGACCTGACTTAACCGTTGAAGTCGGACTGCACATCCAGCGTTGCTTATCTCCAAAGGTGGTAGTTCACTTTATCCGACCTCAAGTCTGACGTCACTTCACTATTTCAGTTTATCAACTTTATTGTGCATACAACTAAATCCCCGTTAATCGTAATCAAAAAAGTAACACACGGCACGACTAATAAATGATGGGTCAAAGTTCACTTCCATTGCACATAGCAACAAGATTATAACCACGAACAAGAACACGATCTCTTCTCGAGTCACAAAGTTCAGCGTTACAACCGACAAACTAAATTCCTTCGTACGATATTAAATATTACGCCCGCATTAAGATTCAAAATCAGCCAAGCGGACACGCAAACTAACTACATAGACAACACACAAAAGGCACTTAACGCGACGTTACAAGTAAACATTAACTTCCAAACAATTAATCGACCCAGCGTCTATTTTTCTAGACTCCACAAACTCCTCGTCGTTGCATAAATTTGCTAACAAAACCGACACTAATTAGAGGTTATACGGGACGACCTCACGCCGTGCTAGTCTTAAGCTACTACCGTGTGTCGCCCACGAGCGCCGAACGCCGGGAAGCTGCATACCGCTGCTGCCCCCCCCCCCACCCCCCTGGCGACCGCACATCACCTCACACCATCGGGCGATTCGCTTAGTCAACGCGATTAGATGGTGTTTCAAATGACCATGTTTGGGCCTAAACAATTTAAATTTTTATTAAACAATTTGCATTTGCAATTCAACGATTAGACACATATATAAGAGGTGCATACCATTAAATATAAAATTGGAGGTTACTTTGTCATTTTTCGCAACAGGAAGTAGCTACCGCATGTATCCTCATTTCTACAGAGTTTCTAAACCTGCGATTTCAAAATTTAGCCCTGAAGTGTTGGATTCAATTTACAATCAATTTTCGAATTATTTGAAGGTAAATAAAACTACTGCCTTTGTTCATTGTATCATTCATGTAATCATTTCAAAATAACATTATACGTGGTAGAGCCATGTTGCAGCTATATTAGTAGTATAGTTGTAGCACTAATGGGTCGGCTCGATCGGGGAAAGACCACGCTCTCACAGAATACTAGCGTAAAATAGCAGCTTAACGCTGTTGTGTTTCGTATGGTGAGTGTAGAGAACCAGAGACACTTTTTGCTGGAAATGAGGCATACCATCGTAGTCCTCACGGGCGACACCGCATCTGCATTTTGATTTGTAATAGAGGATAGATGTAGATGTTTATGGGCCGCAGCAACCTGACTATGTGCTCGTTTGTCACCCTCATCCTATAAAAAACTAACAGCATATATTTATTATTTTATTTATTATTGTGTTACATCAGACATATGGTCATATTCAAGTGTCGTAGCAATGGCTTGTGATAGAAAATCATCGAAATTTTGAGCTATTGTCTCAAAAACCGGAATAACTGTTATAGATCACGTATTCTCTCTGATTTAGAACATTATGCTATGGTTTCGGTGGAAATGGACAGATTATTGAATGTAAACGTGTAGTTCATAATCTCGAGCTGAGTCAAAATATTCTGTATTCGCGCTTAAGCAATCATACTTCTCTCGAATGATAATGCTTGTAAATGCATTGCCACGTTTCTTCCAAACACATTGAATCTGTCTCATATATATCCCTATTTAAGCTTCTTGTAGTTTTTTTAACTTCCCAATAGCACGGTAGATTCCTTTCCGCTGCGACACATATTTAACTGCAGGCTCTGTACTGTGCCTTTGTTTTGAGATAGTTGGAAATACCTACCGCGTATGCTGCGGAGTCACCGTGTTATCAGTGCAGACGATAGGTTAAGATACGTACTTATTTCGAAATAAATCCTATGTTCGTTCTCATTTTTTTTACCTCGGAAACTCCGAAACAAGTAACATGCAGCTCGTTAACAATCTATTGATATGCAGCTTCTTTCACCTGTCTATTTTTATATGAAACCGATTTTTGTTTCCATAAACATTCGTAGGATTAAACATTTTGAATGAATTTTATTGTTGTGTCGGAATTCCATCTATCCGCTGCCATAATTACGAAAAGATTTCGAAAATATGACCTAAATACGTAAGCAGCGCACGTGTTTTCACTTGCTGGTGCAATATGTCACTTAGCACTTGTTGTGGCTGTTTACAGACGGTCAACAAGCGACAAGTACTTAGTAAATTGAGGTGGGGGGTATGGACTCGTCACTAAGTAAATAGGACCGACTTCTATTCATTTGCACTGGCACAAACACTAATACTAAGTACTAATTTAGCATGTTTACAGTTGGGTATTAGTGTTAGTGACAAATACAAAGCATAAGTTACTAAGACCTGGGGTTGTTATAAATTAATTTGCTTAATTCCACGTAAAGAAAGAAAATAATGTGTCCTGCCCAGTTTTAAGGGAACCTCCCATACTCCCTCAATCGCGCGCACTATAACAACCCTATTATAATGGATTTCGGCAAAGTAACGCCTGATTCTATCAATTATCTTACTAAGACCGTGTAAACTCTGCATATGTTATATTTTATTTGCTATTAAGATTGCCGAACAAAGGCGACAGAGCAAGCTCCATTACGGCGTATCATGAAATCAAATAATGATAACTTTACTGATCCTAACTTTTTTGCGTTATAATTTGTAATGTTTAAAAAATGTATTTTAAAAAAAATGTACTATTAAGTCAAGTATTGCCTCATAGTTTAAACAGATTATTATAGGTGTAAGTGTTGTTTCTCTAGGAAAGTTTTGGCTAGCATTGCTGGGATTGGCTCAGGGAAATATCGAATTATTCCTCTACTTGTGGTAGCATACAACAAGTTTTCTGTGCAACATAATATTACTGTTACTTTGATATTACTTTGTGGATAACGGTGCTGGTTGTGTAATTACTTGATTTTCCTTTTTATAACACCTGTATCTGTATTATGTGTTATAACGCAATTGTTTGTTATCCTAAAGAAAATAAAATAAAAATACTCAGAATCACCAAACGGTATTCGCTGAAGGTCGAAGTGGAGGAAATGTATGAGGATATATCTGGAGCCATGCATTCCATAAAAACTCACTATACGATGTTAATGGGAGACTTCAACGCAAACTAGGCACAAGAAAGAACGGTGATCTGAAAGTAGACAAATTCGGGATAGCGCAACGGAACCCAAGAGGCCAGCAGCTGGCTGACTTCATGGAGAAAAAGGGACTCTTTATGATGAATTCTTTCTCTCAGAACCGGCCCTAAAGAAAGTATACCTGGTCAAGCCCCGACGGTTCGACAAAAAATGAGATTGACTTCATTATGATGACTAGACGGCAACTGTTCAGTTATGTCTCAGTGTTCGCGAAAGTGAAAACTGGCAGCGATCACTGAATGATAAGAGGCACACTGAACCTAAACATTAAGTTGGATAGGTCACATCTAATGAAGTCAGCGCTCCATTCCCCTTATGCTCTAATCCAAATTCCCGAAAACCTTCAGTCCAAGTTACGAAACTGTTTTTAATGCCTATCAGAATCAGAATATTAATTGCCAATAAGCTGTGTATGTACAATTTGCGGTTGCCATTGCAATTAAATGTTACACAGTTTACCCATATCGGGCATGCAGTAATAAGAAATAAAAACTTTATATAAATTAATGTTTAGTATTAAAATATTCATTTAAATTATAAAACACATTATATATTAACCACTTCTTGAGATGTATTTTAAATATTGGCAAGTCCTTGGCTTTTATATCAGGTGGCAGATGATTGAATATTTTAATACCTGTACAAAAAGTGCTCTTATAATACATTTAATTATTTATTTTAGGTGTCCATAAATTGTTCTTATATCGACTGCGTATTGGACGTGAATTCAAGTAAGTTTTAATCTGAAAATAGTTGTTATTTCTGTTTGATAAAAATTTTAATTTCTAAAATGTAAATATTAGTAAGAGTGACTTAGGGTTTCGTCCGAGTACATATTATAAATGATCCGCAGACATCGCTTTTGTAGAATAAATGTTGACTACACATTTAGAAGACTGCAATGCAGTGGACGATATGAATAACAAGCTCGTGGAAACTGTCCATGGGGTCGGAGCTAAGTTCTGCAAGACCCGCAAGAACACAAACACTCCCGGATCACACTCTTTTCCTCATAGCTGTTAGAAGGTAAATGAAACTACAGTCATATGCAGATTTGATAGCATACGGGAAACTGAACAGAAAGATCTCTAAATGCATACTTAGGGAACTTAATACAGCTCATATTGACAAAGCGCTTGAGCGAAACCAGGGATCCGAATCTTTTCTTGAGATCTGTCTACCAGAAAGAGCCAAATGTCGAATCTGAAGACTGAATGTAGCAGCATCTTTTCCGATACACCTGAGATTTTGAATAAGATTGAGAAGTTCTATGGGCAGCTGTATATATCGTCATTGGAGCCACACGCAAGGGTGGTCTTATTCTTCAAGAAAAGCGCCAACGCTCTCTTGAAGTACTATAGACGGACTTCCCTTCTGAGCCGCTTCTACGTGCTGTTTTCGAGAGTCATTAAATATGGTCTCACATGCAGTTTGTTGCGGATAAATGTTTATGGTGTACCTATTCCTTAATTATTTAATACCTTTTTCCCTACCTAGTAACGTAAGTCATTAATATAAATTAAGAACAAAAAGGGGGGAAGAATTTAACCATGAGGAACACCTATAGGTACTATCAACCTGGAAGTACTACTCCTATTAATAACAAATATTTGCGTTCTGTTATTGAAATAAGTTTAAGCCATAAGACTTTTGTAAGAAAAATCTTATGGCTTCTGATAGAGAGCGGAATACATACATATATATATATATATATATATATATATATATATATATATATATATATATATATATATATATATATATATATATATATATATATATATATATAGATCCATGTCTAGCAGTGAACTTTATTTAGTAATATTTTACTACAACCTGGCTATTGTCGAAATATCGCTAATATATGATACAATATTCAACATTCAGGGACTATTTACAACCACATTAAATCCAAAATTCATTGATTTCTCCTATAGTACCCAATGCTGGCTGGCCTGCAATCGATAGTAGAGTATTATCTAATGGTGCTAATAGCTCAGAACAATATGGCGTTGTTATTGAAAGTATTTATTTAAAATAGTTCTAATTGTTACATATGTTATCTTTGAATGATACATAATAGAGGTATCTAAATCTTTGAATTTGTTGTTTATAGTAAGATCTATGAGAAAAACTGAAAGATCTAATGTACATTAATATCGCAAGATATACATACTTCCGGTAAATAGCGGTATGTCACAATTAGAATTATTACAAATTATAAGTAAGCAATCTCGTTTGCATCAGACGTAAAATATCCAAAATACGGGAGAGACCATTTCCACCAGAGAACATTTATGGGCTGATGAACTAAATTTATTTCTTTACTTTTATTGACACAGAATTTTTCTCGGTACAATAAAACAAATTTAAGATTCAATTTGCGTTCTGTACAATTCGACATACGGAAAATTGAATTTAACCCAGTGAGTGGCTTCTTCAGTCCCTGTGTAATTTACACAGTTACCGGATAATGCACGGTGACATTTATAAATATTAAAAGAAAATAAAACAAAAATATTTACATTGAATGAAATCAAGTGAATGCACGCATTTAATTTTAGCTCCTTTCTACATTTCTACATTTTGAGTGCTATCCCCATGACCATGGCTGATGCAAAGTACTCAAAATGTCGGGAATCAACCATAAGCTTAAATTAAATGCAACAAAATCTGTCAACTATTAATATTCAATATGTAGTATTCGCGTGAAATAAAAATCATGATATATTAAAACTTTACGAAGTTATTAGTAACATGTTGGTTATAAGGTGTAAGCAGGAGGGGCTTATGCCTATCATTGGAAACGTGAAGTCTGTTAATTTTATAAACAGTAATAATATGTAATGCTCGACTAAAATATACAATTATTTGCTTATATATTTTTAACATGATGTTATATAATTGATTTACATTTGGCGTACCTATCTTAGGTATGTACTGATTCTTGGCAGCAAAGCACCGAAGCCAAGTGCTTTGGCTATTCGCGATCAAATTCAGTCCAAAAGAGAAACTACTATAGGTCATCTAAGCTCCTTCTATCCGCGATATATCACTTAAATACACCGACCGCCTTCAGTTGTTCTAGGTTGAAATTTGCTCAAGCCTGGGGTCATTGCGTATATGACCAAAGCAACTGCATTAAAAGTTAGGAGTTCTTGCAAAGGTTCGGAACATAGAACACACTATGCTTTTTAATTTTGACGTAATTCCACTCTCCGACATATCCTGTAGAACACCGAAAGGCTAGATACTTGGCGCCTGTACTTAGAGTCGGTAAGATTGGTTTTAATCAGATTGTCGTCACTAATAAGCCTTTTAGGACGCCTATATTTATTCTTCTTTACATCTACCTTATAATAAGGGATATAAAGGGCGGACTTAATGCTTTGTGGCATTCTCTACCAGTCAACCCTGGATGATTTGAGAAGCTGTGGTAGGTGTAACACCACTCCATAAATTAATATTTAAGTAAAAGCATTATATCATATAACAAAAAGCAAATAAATAAAATATTTTTAAACTATACAAACTTAATATCTACTAAATAATAAAGAAAAAAAAATTAATAGTAAATATATAAACGGATACTTATATATACAAAATATCTAAATAAATATAAAATAATATAACAATACAAAATATCAATTGCAAAGCGAAAGAGGGAGAAAAACAAAAATCGGATTAATCAGGTGGTATTATTTCTGTGAAGGAATTCTCGAACTAGGCTTTTAAAAAAATGTTTCTTACTGGTTTTTTTGATATGAATAGGCAAGGCATTCCAGAGTAGTATGGATTGCACAGTAAAAGAGAAATTAAAGAAACCACTCTTATGTGGTGGAATACGAATTTTAAGACTATTTTGGGAACGGGGAACTCAATCATGAGTAGAGTATTGGTACTGAAAGTTATCCTTAAGATAAGAAGGAGAATTTGGGTCCTTTAAAATTAAATATAGTACTTATAAAATTCGGGAGCTACGCCTTTGACGAATAGATAGCCATTTAAGCTTAGAACGGTACTGATAAACATGGTCATACTTACGTAAGACGAAAATGAACCTAATGCAATTGTTGAGAAGGCGATCCAACTTATCGAGAAAATATTGAGATAGATCTGGGTAACACACATCCGCATAATCAATAATGGGTAATATCAAAGGACAAGTAGAAGTTTATTTTTAAAAGGCAGAAAGTTATTTCGCCTTTCCATTGAGTTTAAAACTGTATGTGTGTATGTATCTTGTTCTGCAAAAGTTTTATAGCCACCCTTTCGGTGTTCTACAGGACATGTCGGAGAGTGGAAGTACATCAAAATTAAAAAAGTATAGCGGGTTCTATGTTCGTGTCATTTTTATTATAATTCAATATAAAAATCAAAGAAAAGAGAGCGTTCGTAAATTTGGTAAAAAAATATAACCAAATCTTAGAAATTAAAAATATTGATGGTAAGACGAAAAAAGATAAGGAATCTCAAGGCAAAAAACAGAGTTTGTTAATTTATGTGAAATAACAAAAAGTATATTTAATCGTTAATTTTACACAAATTTAATACTACATTGTTAAAAATAGTATAAAATTAAATGTAACTAAAAAATTACACACAATATTTAAAAAAAACTATAATAATGAAAACCAAAAATTAATACATAAAATTACATAATTTTGTAATGTTATTAAATAGTACTCTACCGCCGTCACCGGCAGACCCGCTTACAAGAAATTTGAGATGTTCGCCACTGAGCCATTCGAAAATGACAAGGTTACGTCTAAGGTGTCTTTTTCAGAAATTCGTAAAGGTTGCATAGAAGAATTGGGGGGCAGCGGTAAATTCTGAGAAGGATTGACCAAAGGATGCTTCTGACGAAGGCCTTCATGAGTTCGACATTACGAGGAGCCAGGATATTAGAATAGAATACAATATATATCGCATTTTTAAGTCGCCTTCTATAAAAATAATTTTAAGGCAAGGTGTAAACTACGCTGAGGAAAAAAACGTTTTTTTTTATATAATAAGGGTGACAAACGAACACACAGTCCACCTGATGGTAAGTGGTTGCTATGACCCAAAGACATCTACATCTATCCTCAATAAAATATCAAAATGCAGATACGTTGTTACCCGTGAGGACTAAGACTCTTTTCCAGTAAAAAGAGTCTCCGGTTCTCTACACTCACCATACGAAACACAGTAACGTTATGCTGCTATTTTACGCTGGTATTCTGTGAAAGCGTGGTCCTTCCCCGGTCGAGCCGACCCATTCGTGCTACAACTATACTATTAATATATTTGCAGCATGGCTTTACCCCGTATAAATTAAATTTGTACAAACAAACATAAATTGGATGGGTTGCTTTCTATCTGTTGATAATTATAAATGGCGATTCACCTAAATTAAACATAGTTTACATTTAATTATTGCATCTCACTCCAAAAAAGTTATATATTTTTAATTGAACACGAGTGTGTGTAATACAGAATGACAAGGAAATGCATGCTAGCTAGTGCAATGTTGGAAGGCCCTTTAATAATATAGGTTATGTTATTTACTACCTTCCTGGTTTCGCCTGGGTAGGATCTATTAATGTGGCGTTATTTAGATTTAAGATAGATCGAATTCCATTTATTTTATGAATTTTTCATTATAAAAAAAAAGTTTTTCCGATAAAATATAGCCTAAATTATTTCAGGCATTGCTCTCTATCTGTTCGTAAAATATCAATAGAATTGGTTCAGTCATTCCGAAGATTACAAACAGACAAAACAAAACAGACTTCAAACAGGAGACGGTACTCAATTCGACTGTATGTTTTTTTTATGTGTGTTACCTCATAACTTTTTCCTACGTGGATCGATTTCGATGATTCTTTTTTTATTTGAAAGCGGGTGCTTCACATGTGGTCCCATATAAATAATTACATTGATCAAGGTCTGACCAATAGTCTTTGAGTTATTCTTAATAATTTATATTGAAGTCGGTTGTATAAATTTTTTTATTTTAAATTACATATGTCTTTGGCACGCAAGTACCAGCTTAATCAATATAATGCAGTAAGTAAGGTCAAATTAGATGTATAGTAAAATATATTTCTATTAATCTATACATATCAATAAAATTGAAGTGTCTACATGTAATATTATTTCGATATTATTGATCACAACAGTTACTCATATGTCACATTTATTGTTCAGGATAGCAAAACTAAAGCTACAGAATTTGCGGACGAAACTTATCTTGAATACTAATATGGAAGATAAAAGTTCAACTTTCATAATATGTCCGTCTCTACCTAATACTGGAATTAAACTGGAGTGGTGACAACTAAATATTTAGGAGAAAACGTATATTTGCGATGTTTAGTAACGAAGATAACTTGTAATTTAATGTTATATAACCTAAATGTAGTGACTATATTCTCTCTGATATAACCTTTCACTGATTTCAAAAAGTATAACTGTAGTTGTTATAATTGTCTTGTCTTTGGATATTATCACAGAATAAATACCTAGACAGGTCATAAATTCTGACACATGTTTAATATAAAATAATTGAAACAAGTTTATTCATTATGTAACCATTTATATACCAAAATGAACTTAACAAAACATAGATTCTTATGATACTAAAGTTTATTCAAAATGACCTCCGTGATTTTGAATACAGGCCTTCAATCTGCGCGGCCAGTCGTCTATCGCAGCACGAACGAGGTCCATGTCAATATCGGCGGCTGCCTTAATCAAGGATGTCTTGACTGACTCTAAATTGGGATGAGGCTTTGAGCACGCCTTTTCCTCCAAGTGTTGCCAGATCATAATATAAAAAATAACAAAAATAAAAGTAATCTAACAGATTCAAATCTGGACTGGAGGAGGGTCAGTCTTCGTGGCGGATGAAGTCGATTTCACGCGCCGTCAGCCAGTCTTGTGTGCTCTTCACTCTATGAGCTGGCGCCGAATCTTGTTGGAATACCCTGTGCCTGTTATTGAACATGGTGTGAGAAACAGGTTCCACAAGGTTCGTCAGGACTGTATTTTGATATACAACTGCATTCGTTTTTACACCTTTCTCACAAAAATGTACCTCTGTTAAGCCCCAATAAGAAACTCCCAACCATACCATGAGCGAAGATGGAAAATGACCTCGTTGGACACGCGGAATACGGTTGCTCGCTTCTTCACTACTGTGTGCGTACACCTTATCATTTTGTTTATTGTAGCTCTCTACTACGGTAAAAATTTTTTCATCCGAAAAAAGAATTTCCCGATATTTTTTTCCCGCGTACCGCTTCAACAAAGCGCGGCATCTCTTCAGTCTCAGGTCCATTAGACGAGCATTCAAGCGATGTCCTGTTTTTCTTCGATATGCTCGAAGCTCTAAGTCTTCATTTAACACCCTTTTCACCGTGGTTCTACTTAACCCCATCTGGGCCAACAGTTTCTGCTTACGTTTGGGATTTCTTTGAATTCGTGCCTTCACAGCTTTTATCACTGTTGGAGTCCTAACAGACCGAGGGCGACCACTTCTTGACCTGTCATCTACACTAGAGTCTTCATTGTATCGTTTGATGGTTTGATAAACGAATCTTTTTTCAAACCTTTTCAGTATATCAAAAATTTGAATTGGCGCGTAAACGCAACGATGCAACGCAATAACTGCAACAGGGTCTTCTTTAAGCGTCCACTCCATATTTAAAAATGAGTAAAATTCTAAAAGTATACAGTTTTATTTTCATGAACATATAATAATTCTTGTACTATTACCAACTAGGTAATAGTACAAGAATTATTATTGACTTATAGAGGCAATAAACTTAAAAATAATACAACAGTTAAAAGGCATCTCAAACAACCTTTATTCACACTTTACGCAAACAATTTCTGAGAACTAATTTCGGTCACGCTGGCCGGTCTCTGCGGAGACTCTGGAAATGACTTTCCACGCAATCCAACACAACCGCAGAATGATCAAGCGCATGTGATATGTCTCCGGTGTAGCACACGTCTATTACTGAATGGATTGGGCAATTACATCATTAAATAATACATTTCATTCCTCCACACTTAATTTTTAGAAACTGTTAACATACATTTTTATAAGATGAGTGAGTTAACCTTCTTACATTGATTGTAAAAAATTTAAAAAGTGTTATAAAAATTTTCTTAATGAAATTAACATATTTCAATTAAACTACTTTCTACGTTCTAATATCATTGTTAACCACGGCTGCCTCTAGAAAAAATTATTTTTTTAATTAAATAATTAATTAGACTTTTGATTTTTAAACAGGCGTTTGACGTCCCTATGTCATAGTTAACCACGGCTACTTCCAGATTAAAATTATAAATTTTTGTTCTTATCTACGCAGCAGGTGATTTGGTCGCATGAAAACTATTTTCTATATGAATGATGTGATCTAACGCTTCATATTTTAATAGTTTGGTTAGACGGCATAACAAATTTTTCGGGCTGCAGCAAGCAAGCCCACGGTCCGCTCGCCCCGCGCAGCCCACAGCTGCCATCAAGATGCGACACGTCTTTTTTGGAATAGCTTCTCTAGTACGTTGTACATATAACTCAATGTGAACAAAGAACATAATTTCTTTTCTATATCCTAAGAATCTAAACGTAGATGCATAGTCACCCCTAAGGACTACGATGGAATGCCTCGTTTCCACTAAAAATGGTACTCCACGGTTCTCTACACTCACCATACGAAACACAGCTGCATTACTCTAATGGTGGTATTTTGTGGGAGCGTGTTTTTCCTCGGTCGACTGCCCTATTTGTGCTACAAGCATAATATAGGTGCAGCATTGCTTTACCACTTATAAAACTGCACTCTTGCATTGTACCATCGGGTCCAAACGGTATCCCCAAGTATTTGAAGCCCATGAAGATGCGACTTATAAATATATGCATGAAATGATCATGGTTTAAATTGGCGTAACACACAGCCAAAGAACACACTCAGAATTTTCTCTATTCAATTGTTTTCAATTTTCAGACCCGCTCTACATCGGTTGTGCCGATACGCGCTTTTCCATAAACAACAAAAAATATTGCGTCTTTTTCAACACGTCTGTTTTGGTTTTATTTATGGTATTTGTAACAATAGGACATTTCAATTGAAGAAATAATTGAATGCCAGAGTGAGTATTATATTTAGGGTAAAACCAGGTTAGCCATTGTGTGAGACTTAATTGAGTGAGTTTTAAAGGCCGGCAACGCATATGCGATTCCCTCCCTGGTGTTGCAGCTGTTCATGGGCGGCGGTAGTCACTTAACATCAGGTGAGCCGCATGCTCGTTTGCCCCCTCGCCTATAAAAAAAAAGATATTTACATACGCATTAAATTTTTGAACGCCATAAATTACTCTTTTTCTCGATTATTATTGCGGCATTAATATTTAAAAATTTCAGGAAATCTATTGGTGTTAGGGAATATAATTAGAGCATAATTCCTTTGCTTTACAAACCATTTTCAGTTCAAAACAAATCTAAGTATAATTTCATTAATAAGTTGAATAGTAGCTATAAATAATATCGGGAAAAATAGCCAGAAAATCTTAAAAGAATTTCATTTAAATGATCACTATATTTTAATATCAATAAAAAGCATTTTTCAGCAAAATTGTTAATAATTTCTGTAGCTTAAATTCGTAACACGTATACAAATATTTGTTTGACTTAATACAGACCTGTTTCGGTAACTTGTTAAGGAAATCCTCGCTAGAGGTTTTCTGCGCACACTGCTGGAACAAACAACATTTGTGGAGAATACTAAACAGCGGATCAATGCTTCAATTGTCTGCCTAGAAGTTTATTGTATAGATTTTTCAAGAAATCTTTGATAAATAAAAAATAAGATAGTTTTGAAAATCCAAAAGTCCACGCCTCGTGCGCGTGTCATTTAATTTTGATGAAAAAAATATATTGTGTTCTTGACTTTTAAAATATATTATTTTAATTCTGTATTATTTTAACAGGTAGTGTCACATACAGGAAAAAAATCTAACAGTGTTTACCAAACTAAATCGGATACACGAAGTATAAAACCTGTATAGGATGTATGCCCTTTATTGCCCGTTTTTGTACATTTGCCCTTTGTCTCTATCAAGAACTAAAAAATACGAAAGCGTTTTTTAGATTTTTAATAGCAATCAAACTCGATAAAGTTCAAAATCATTTTATTAACAAACTACGAGTAATAGGCTATTGATATGAAATAAGGAACCATTTGACTTAATACAGAATACAGCTAATAAAAAACCGGTCTCAATACGTCAATTTTTTCATAACCACATACAAAACTAACATCCGGACGTCCATGTAAAGTGTTTTACATACTGTTTTTTTTTTCAAGTAGCAATATAAAATGATTTTTTAGAAAATATACGATGGATTAATTAGCGTTTTATTGATATACGGCTACTCATATTATCGTATAAGTCCAACATGTTTATGGTAGAGGCATTTTAAGAACACAAAGTTGCTTGGCCTTGACGTGTCGAGAGAAAAGTACTAACTAATAACGCTTCGCATTATGAGCCGTGCTATAATACAATTATATTATGTTTGTATAGTATGCATTTGTGCTACAGTTTTGGTAGCATATACTTGTAAAATTAAATTAATTAATTAATTATATTAAATATATACTTTGGTATTCTGTACAATTTGACGAAGGAAATACGAGCATATGTCGCGTGTAAAGTCTGTTCCAAAATCAGTTTATTCGGGAAGCCGAAAGTTGTCATGTCTGCGTGTTACGATTCAAAGCTACCTGTCTTTCGTCTTCTGCAGATATGACAGCCTACAGTTAATTCAATAAACGGATCTCCAAATGTTTTTGGCGAGACTAACTAAATCATAATAATTTTTAATATGGCAATTTTTCTTCGTACTCTAACATTAATTAACGAAGAAGAGTGAAAACGGTGGGAAGACAATAAAAATATATATTTTTAAATTTTCTCAAAGCATTAAATATATAGTATTTCTTACAATGAGATTGCCATAATGAGTAAAAGGAATGCATAGAATAGAATAGAATAAATTTTGAAGAAAACTATTTTTTACGGATTTTATCGCGTTTGGTTAACTATTTTAATTCCCGACGTTTCGGGTGCTTTACAGCATTTACATTATTCATGTAAATCATTACTTTCAACATAGATTGTTTTATAATATGGAATGTATTTATTTTTAATCGCAAATAATTATAATTGTAAATATACTTATTTTTTATGAAATGGAAAATTATTAAATGATGTTTTAAAGAGATGGAAGGAATACTTTGAAAGCGTGTTTAAGAGTGAAGAGTCGTCTGAAGTAAGTGAAATAGAAATTCCGGAAGAAGTGGAGAGAGGTAGGAAGATAAGTGTAGATGAAATAATGAAAGCAATGAAAAGCATGAAAGCAAGTAAGGCAGTCGGGTATGATAGAATATCACTCGAAATGCTAAGGGCTGGAGAGGGTGTGGTTGCAGGCCTGCTGTGCACCTTGTTTAATTTGTGTTGGGAACTGAAGCGGATACCGGAAGACTGGTGCAAAGGCGTTATAGCCCCAATATATAAGATAAGGGGCTCGCAGCAGGACTGTAAAAATTACCGTGGTATCAGTTTGCTTAGCATAAAGTGGGTAAACTGTATATAATTGAAAGAGTTATGGAAGAAACTGATGGAATAATTTGGGATGTGCAAGATGGATTTAGAAAAGGGGAGTGTACGGATCAAGTCTTTTTTATGCGCATGATTGCGGAGAAGTTTTTGGCCAAAATCCGGAAAGTTTTATGTTCGTACATTAACTTCAAAAAGGCTTATGATAGAATGGACATAAATGTGTTATGGCAAACACTGAACTCATTTGGGTTGAGCGCTGGCTTGATACAGGCATTAAGGTCGCTTTATAGGGACTCTAGTTCTTGTGTCAGGATCAACGGGGTCTACTCGGTCTGGTTTGGCATTCATAAAGGTGTCAGACAGGGATTTGTGGCTTTCCCGTGGCTGTTTAACCTATTTATGGGCAGTTGTTTGCAAACTTTGAAAGTTGAAGAATGTGGGTTGAGAATGGGTGATTTAACCGTCCAATGTCTTTTGTACGCCGATGGTTAAGTCATATTTGCATCGTCGGCGGCCGAGTTGGTCATTGAAAGAAAGGGGTATGAAAGTGAACGCAAGTAAGACGAAAGTGAACGCAAGTAAGACGAAAGTGATGGTTTATGAAAGAGAAGAAAGTAAAACGTTATGTGAAATAAGAATAGAAGGGGAGTTGATTGAGCAAGTGGATGAGTTTTTATATTTGGAATGTTTATTCAACCATTGATGGATTTAGAATGAATGAAGAATGAATGCTTTATATTACCGCCGTGCGCGGAAACAATACTACACGCACAGCTATGTGTGCGTGACTTGTCACCGACAAGGCGCGGGGGGCGTGCATCGGCGCCCGCCTGGTTTCAAACTCACCCGCTCAGTCATAGTAAAAATAAAATAGTTGGATATCTTCTAAGAAATGTACAAAAAGCCGCTAATATGTGTGCGTGCCTGGTAAGTGCCAGAACGGACTCGTACGCACGAGCCACAGCACGCACACAACGACACTTGCTAATTCGGGAAGATCGGGCCGAAACGCCGCGCTCCGCAATCACCTTTCTAAATATCAAAATGTATGTGAACAGTGTTTTGTTTTTTTTTTATAACCTACATCCTATCTTATCAATTCAATGTGTGTTTAAACGTGGATGTGATGTATTTAGGTAGGTTTTTTTTGACAAGCATTGATTGTTTGAGAGGAAACTAAAGAAATGACTAACAAATATGATGCACAGGTACGTATCCTTATGCATTATGTTTGTAAATATTGTAACTACTTATAAAACTAAATGAAACTTAGCTGTTAAACAAAAAGATACTGAGAACCCTGCAACAGTAGGCATTTAAGTCTCGCGCGGCGCGGGACTTATCCTACTATTACTGTTTTTACTATGGCTCAATGAGCAGACAAAGGAAGGTGTGCCACTGGCAGCGACACAACGACGCGGACGTTTATATTTGTTTTTAAAGATGTCAACCTACTTTTTATTTTTAAACGAATTCATCATTTCATAAAACGAAATAATAAACTACTAAAAGCCAAGCAACATAGGAAGAAAAAAAAATGAGTGTCGGAAATTTGTACAAATATATAGTTATAAATTCTAATAGATATACTTCATTGTTTAAATAAAATATTTTGATATCAATATTTTTTTAAATTTTTAACAATAAAATTTGGGTGCATACCTACTTAATTTTAAACAAACTGCAATTTTTTTTATATGATAGTGTGACAAACGAACGTAGTCCACTTGATGGTAAGTGGTTGCTGTGACCCATAGATAGCTACATCTATGGTCATTAAACAATTAAAATGTAGATACATTGTCACCCGTGAGGACCAACATGTAGTGCCTCGTTTCGAGTAAGAGTCGAAGTTCGAGTAAGAAGGTCTCCAGTTCTCTACACTTACCATACGAAACACAGCAGCGTTAAACTGCTATTTTACGCTGGTATTATGTGAATGCGTGGTCCTTCCCCGGTCGAACCGACCCATTCGACTATACTACTACTATAGATGCAGCATGGTCCTACCACGTGTGAATAATAACATAATAATAACTATTTCGTCTTTCAAAACTACCTAAACTATTTTTAACGTTCCGTACCAAAATTGGAAAACAGAAAACTTATGAGATCATCTCAGTCTCAGTCACAACTCCATAGAAATGACCTAAAACTAGCTGCATTAATAACTATGTAATGTTAATTTAATCTGTTTCAAGTAAACATTTTAGGGAGAAAGGGTTGGATAGGGTATTATTATCAAAATCGAAAAGTTATCTCAAATATTATATTTTAATATTTTTTGAATAGAACTTCCTATAAGGCTGATTTGAAAATAAGGACTTCAGTTACTTCTTATTTGGGGCCATTTAAGTTGTTATAGCCGTCAAACTGGGAACTCACTTATTATGCTCATTATCAAGGAAGCCCACGTATTGTGACGGGCAACTACGGAACTCTACCTCTACATTGCATTGTGCGTGGCCTGACACGCACTTGGCCCAGTTTTCATCTTCAATAACCGAGTGATAGCCCTATGAAAGTAGGTAAGAATTCTGCTCGATTTTATATTCTTGTGCTTTTAATTTCATGTAACTCAAAGAAGTATTAAATACAGTACGAGATTTAATGTACATACGACACATCCCAACTCAAATTATTAGTGGTTTTATTGTGGCTCTGGCTATACAACAACACTTATTGCTTATTTACTATATTGACGTCGCATACCTTGACTTCCGTAAGGCATTTGACACGGTCGCCAATAATATTTTACTCATGAAACTGGCGTAAGTGGGCTGTACGCCGAAAACATTGCCATTTTTCGCCAGGTACATGAGAAACAGGAGCCAATTTAAAGACTGGGCTGGTCAACTGTCAAAACCATACGTTACCAGGTCAGCAGTGGGTCAAGGTAGCAATTTGGGCCCACTGAAATTTGTCCTAATGATCAACGACTTACCCGATTTTGTATGGCAATCAACATGTGTTCTATTTGCGAATGACCTAAAATTGGTATCAATAGTTAGAGACTCTGCTGACTGTGACAAACTACAGGCGGACATTGACAGAGTAGCACAATGGAGTGATAGGAATAAGTTATTTTTTAACACTTCTAAATGCTCAGTCATGTCGTTCACACATTCACGCCAGCCTCACACATATAAAGATAATATAGATGGAGTAGCCTTGTAGTGGGTAACAGAGGTAAAAGATCTTGGAGTTTACTTTACTTCGAAACTCAATTTCAGGGAACATATTCTTTAGATTTGCAAGAAGGCGTATCGAAATTTAGGATTTTTGTTGCATCAGTCGCGGGAATTTACAGCGGTTCGTGCCTTGTATGAAGCACTAATGAAAAGTCACCTAAAGTGTAATGGCTTTGTATGAAGCCCGTATGAAGCTAAATACAAATTGATGGTGGAACGGATACAAAATAGGTTCAATCGATTTCTTTATTTAAAATTATGTGGAGTGTATCCGTTCTACCCATTAATGTACCCAACAATATTTGTACTGGGCATGGTGGGGTATAACAAACTGGAGGTTAGGAAGGAGTTAAGTTTTGCAAAGTATATGTTTAAATTGCTGCGTGGAAAAATATATAATGACGCGATGTTGCGAATGGTCATGCTGTGTGTGCCGGACAGGCACGTGTGGCGCCGGAAGCGGCCCCCCTGTTCGCGGTACCGCGTGCACGCACCAACCTTCTAAAAGAGGCCCCGCTAACCCAAGTGCTACACACTCTAAGTAAAGTAGCTCAGGATGTAGATTTATTCTGCTGTTCCTTGGATAAATTCACAAAAGTGACATAATATGTATTTAGGCCTAATATTAAAAATTAAAACTTGCATTCAAAACTCGACTCGGCGCGTGCCTCCGATGTTACCAAGGTCACCGCCTGACCTCGCTACCGCTTGCATTCTATTCGAGGGCGCGGCAGCCGAGATCAGTATGAAAAAAAATAGTCGCGCGACGGCCGGTCGGTTAATTGTGTTTGGAAGTTAATATTGAATCGTTAAGTCGCGTACCTCCTATGGCGTTGTCTTAATTTGTTAGTTTCGTGACAACGAGGCTGATTTTTGAGTTTGAGTGATTAACTTAACTTCGATTACCATTAATTTGCGTCGACGAGTTGCTTTGTGGCATTTTAATATCGTGCGAAGGAATTTTGCTTTGTCGTGTGGAACGCTGAACGCTGAACGCTTTGTGACTCGAGAAGAGATCGCGGTCGTGCTCATGGTTATAATTTTGTGCTAAGTGAACCTGGGAGATTGAACTCTTACCGACCGTTCTTAAGTTGTGCAGCGTGTCACTTGTTTTAATTTTGATTAACGTTGATTTGGTTGAATTTGAAGTTAATTAAATGTACAATGAAGTTGATAAACTAATACAGTGAAATAAAAGCAGAAGGTTTCAATTAGTGAACGCCCACTGGAGGGATCGCACATTTTGGAGAGAAGCAGCGCCTGTGGATCTGCTGGCCGATTAAATCGGTGACGTCAGGTCACATTTATACACACTTTCACACACCACATACATACACCTTACTTACTACCTGACTTTGCCTCATGGTCGACCCCTACCTCCAGAACTCGGTAAGTTGTGCTTGCTTATTAGCCACTAGTTAAGAATAATCCATGGGCCATTAGGCCCGAACTCTCTGGTTGTTCGTCGAGTGCATTACTGATGGGCCCTAATGCAGTCGACTTCTGTCGGCAACTGAGAGCCGTAACATTTTCTGGTAGCAGAGCGTGGTTGATTGTTTCTCCAATCACGCCCGACCGTAATAAAAAAATAAATATTTTTTTGTTTTGTTAGCGGGTAGGTGATTAGAACCACGCCCGTTAGGCTGCGCAAGCAGGAGTATTGTTTAGGGTTAGGTACCTACGCGTCAGGTATTTCGGGCAGGTAGATTAAATTTTCGAAGGGTCATCTTTGCTGACGGTAGTGTGTACTTGCCGTGTAGTGTGTAATTTGTATTTAACTTAATTTAATTGTAATTGTAGTTGTTATTTTATAGTAATTGTAGTTGCTAGTTGTTCATAAAAGTGACATATTATGTTATAATTAATAGTAAATGGGTTGTGTACTGTCCTTATTAAATTAGATAGATTTATGTGCCTACACTGTCGTATTAGGTACTTCTGTAAAGACTAAAATAAAATAAAGACAAAGAATAAAATAAATATTCAAAAACTGAGTAACATTATGAACTATAATGAGTTGGTTTGTTGTACCTTCATTAAGCTTGCTTTTTACGTGGTAGAGCCACACTGTACCTATATTATGGTTGTAGCACGAATGCGTCGGCTCGACCGTGATAGGACCACGCTCTCACAGAGTACCAGCTGAGTAAAATAGCAGCTTAATTTTGCTGTGTTTCGTATGGTGAATGTAGAGAACTGGAGACCCTTTTTACTGGAAAGAGGCATTCCATCTTAGTCCTCAGGGGTGACCACGCAACTGAATTTTGATTCTTAATCAAGAATAAATGTAGATATCTATGGGCCACAGCTTCTACTTACCATCAGATGAACTGTGTGCTCATTTCCTTATTATATAAAAAGACAGATACTAAAGCCTATAATTAAAATCTCCATCCTTAAAATAAATAACCGTGCACCACAAACAACATTACCTCGCCCTATATTTTATGAAAACAAAACGTTAAGGGGTTGCTTAACGAGCACAATCGTATTCCGTGGCAATACACTCTCCCTGTGGACTTAATTATAAAATGTGTACTTCAGAATCAGCTTCCATTTTTTCAAATACAAGAGTTTTAGTCTTCATATGAGTTTTTTTAATATTGTATTGTATGCATATTTACCGGTAATTGTTGATTTTACACCAGCTCTTTTGGAGTAGTTTTATCCGGCTGATGTTTTTTGATAATACAGCTGTAAATATATTGTAGAAGAAAATATCCTACAATACTACGATACGAAACTATTAGTTAGGGTAGAACGCCTTAAACCCTACTCCCGCCTAAAGCCGGCAGTCGATGATTTATAAATAATAAATTCTTTTTTTGCCACAAATCTGTTAACAATTAAATGGAACCCTGGCTTCTTAACTAGTTGTAATAACTGTATCTTAGAAACCAGTGCTTTCCCCTATTAGTGGTACAATTACAATAGATTCTGGCTAATCTCTCATAATTTTTTTTATTCTTTTTGTTAGTGGTTTTGTGCAAAATTATCCGTTATTTGATCCCTATTACGAATAATAAAAATTACGGTGATAGGTCGATTCTTTCATATATGTTCGGCCACGAAATCCTTTTATATACATATGTGGCCGAAAAGGCAACATGTGCGGAAATGTTGATATGATTCTTAGCAAAATCACGGAGCGGACAAATTTTGGGAAAGTGATTTTAATGTGTTTCAACATATTCCCTGGGTTTTGTTGAAGATAATTTATAAAATTTCAACCGGAATTAGTGGTGTATTTTGTATTTTAGACAAATTTATTTATAAACTAAAAGGGGGCTCGAGTAAGGGCATAACATTTTAGTAAAATCTTAGTCAGCATAAGTGGCCGGCTTTTCGGAGATCTCCTAAGGAAGCAATCCTTAGGACGGACGTCTGTGTGACATAAAAGTAACAACCTAAACAGCATATTCCTAATTTTGTAAAGTATTGTCTGTTTTATTAATCCGATAACCAATCTTCAGCAATGTCACTGTCAGCCCCGAGAGATGTTGAAGATTATTTATACCCAAAAGTAAAAAATATGGGGCTAATTATATAAGTGAGAGTTGAAAACATATTTTTTTACCATTATAAGCCACTAGTATAGTGCTTGACTTCAACTCTTACCATCAGGTGGGGTGGTAAGTGGTGAAGTCATGCACTGGATTACCATCCCACTTGATGGTACCTTAGTGATGATAAAACCGAATATGGTAAAACGCACTGGTTTTGAATAAAAAAACCTACTCTTGCCTTGAAGACACCTACATTGCAATCATATCAGTATGATGAAAAGAAAACACAGATGCAGGAAATTTATCCCACTCCTTTGTTGCACGCATTAACCTCGAAGGACGAAGTAAAGTTAGTTTAAAACAGATAAATATTTAATTTATATAGTAATTTATAAGTACTTTATAATATTAAAAAATAGTAAGTAATATAGTCGTTTATGAATTATTTTTGTAAACATAAATGAATGTACCTACCGTTAAGAGCTATCACACAAGCGCTAAACAAAAGAATTTGAAAATATTTCAGAAACACGATTTGTTATCTAACTGAGAAACGTAAAATATCAAAGCTTCTTCTTTCCCTATTTTGCTGACATTTAAACGTCGTACCGGCAGACGAAGTGTAGGACGTCCCCACTAGATGGAGTGACGACCTGGTAAGAGATGCAAGAAGTCAATGGATGCAGGTGGCTTAGGGCCGTCCTTTGTGGCATTCCTTGGGGGAGGCCTATGTTCAGCAGTAGACTTGTGAAGGGCTGTAATGATGATGATAATGATGATGATGATGATGATGATGTGATTCCTTTCATAAAACTCGACATCAACACGCAGGGAAAAGGATAAGTGGATAATTTACCGATAAGTGGTGTTTACGTTATGCGTCATAAAATAAATTAGTATTTCAATATATTTTTGTAGTACAATTGAAGATCGTATTTTCTTTCTACATTTGGGGGCGGGGGTTATCTTTCATAAAATATCCTCTTGGCACTTGATGCAGTTTTCGACAGTATAGACTGCGCCAAGTTGTGGTTTGATTTTAGAAACCTCATCAGCTATATCTTTATATTTTATATTAGTCGCTCCATGGACGTTCTTTTCGCAATTAAGAGAATCAGTTTTTTTTCACCATCACGCAAAAGTCAACTGCCGGCCATAGTCCTCTAACGTTGAAGGGAGGATTTGCCTTAATCGTCACGTGTACTAAGATAATTGACGATCGCAGTATTAGAGGTGTCGCACCTTTAAAGCTCCCTCCCGTCGCCGTACTGAGTATTTTACGCCTGACATAAACGTGATAGTTGTACCGCCATCTATCGGAAGCCATAAGATCATTTGGGCATATCATCATTGGTCGTGTGATGGCAGCGTAAGTTAATCTCACACCCCATTTCGTTCCGTGGATGACGTAAGAGGCGACAATGGAATATGCCGAAAATAATTACAACTAATTTTATAAAATTAAAACTTCGCCTTATATCGCACTTCGCTTTCGTATATCGTAAGTCCACGCCACTCGAAGCAGTAGTTTCTATATGGGTGTATGGTTTTATACCAAATAGTCATCTCTAGCGACTCGTATTTTTATCTGTTATCAAAACGCTATATCTTAGATTACCGCGGCTCATGGTTTCATTAGCCGATTAATTAGATCGCTAATACATTAGCTTAACGCAGACATTAAAAAAATACTTTTAGTCGAATGTAAGTACTGATTCTTCCTGGCCAATTTTAGATCAGGCTACTAAACGTAGTGCTTAGCAGCGCTATCCTTGTTGACTTTCTACAATCGTTAACGTCATTACACTATTAGCAAAAATTCACGCGCGGGTTGTACATGCAAAAAGCAGAGCGAAGATATTGGCAGAAAAAATAACAGTGCAGTTAGTTTCAAATAACTAAGCACACCAATAAATATGTCAACATCTGTTTTTAATTTTTTTTCTTCACATACGCTTTACAAGCTTTTAAGTAACCTACGAGTGGCCTAAGTTTCTGATGGGTGAGTCAGTGAGTAATAATAATGGCACTTTCAAGACCTTAATAACTTATCTAACTAATATTATAAGTTTGGGTCTAAGTTCGTAGGTGGCTCATGGGCGATGGTCGACTCTTATTTTGTATTAGGAAAAATGAATTTCCATTTCCAATCGACCGTGGGGGGGGGGGGCATAATCATAGTTAGCCTAGGGCTGTCGGAACACTAAATCTAGCACTGGTCCTTGTACAATTTATGTATGTAAACCGAAAAAAAGAAAAAAAGAAAGAAAAAGATATTTCAGATGTGAATACCAGCGACAATAAATCCTACAATCAAAGAGGCCCAGAATTGGACTGTTGCTAACTTAACTAAAAACGTTATTAATATTGTAAGTACCAACAATTTAAATACATTTTTGGTTGTTAGTCTATTTGTCGTAAAGGCAACTGTTGATTATGAAGTTCCTAAGGTGTTCAAATCCTGGGTCGCCCCAATATAAAAACATTGAGTTTTTCTGTCAAGAAATTCTCGGTAGTAGCCCGGAGTAATAAAGTTAGCGGTGTTTCACACTCGTGGCTCGGAAAACACGTAAAGCCGTAAGTCCTGATCCCTGATCTCTCTCCGGCTGTACCGGAACGCCGTCCCATCGGATTATAGGAGTAAGTTGTAACGGGCAACTTGAAACAGAAACAGAAACTTTTTTATTTAATATAGATTATAAATAATACTTATTGAAAGTCACTCTTTTGTTTAATGGTTCGAAAAAAAAAACTCTGTCCTGGGAAGAACTAGTAAGAAACCCAACGGGACTTTTTTTAAAATAACAGCTTACAATCATGTATGTTACACAAATTAACAACACAACAAATTAGAAATAGCTTAGTAACGATCACCTCATTTCCAGGGGTTATTATCATCTATAAATTCTTTAATATCATAATAACCCTTTTTATACAAACTTATTTTAATAAAGTTTTTGAACATTGTTTTTTTTTTCTTGTGCTTGCGCATACACTCGTTTGGTCTGGAGAACATTATTATTACTGTTCCAACGATTTTGATGGACTTGTATCCCAGACAGGCAGTCAGATTGTATAACTCTGACGGAAATCATTGCAAGTAAACAGCTCCATTAACTGTTAGAAACTAAAGGAGTGTGCCCAGCAGTAAGCCTGTTATAACATTACTATTGTAGAGGAAATATAAATGCAAACAGAACGAAAATATCAACCCACCCCTCTCTCCTCGATAAATAGAAAATTTGAAAAAAAGGTCAATTCAAAACTTTATTAAGAGACGTTAAACAAAATATCGCTATATTTTAAAATAAAACTCAAATTTCAATAAATTCCATAATGTATTAATTTGATAACAATCTTAAACTACTTTACACCAAATGTAGTATTTTAATCAGAGTCATCATCAATAATCATTTTAACAGTGGTAGAGCCACGCGGCAGCTTTTGCTGTCGCACGCATGGGCCGGCTCGAACCGGGGTGGTACCACGACCTCACAGAATACCAGCGTGAAGTAGAGGTTTACCTCTGCGTTTCGCTTGGTGAGTGCAGGTGGCCGGAGGCCCTTTTTACTGGAAATGAGGCATTCCATCTTAGTCCTCACGGGTGGCAACGCATCTGCATTTTGATTCGCAAACGAGGATAGATGTAGATGTCTCTGGGCCGCAGCAACCACTTACCATCAGGTGGACTGTGTGTTCGTTTGTCACCCTAATCCTATAAAAAAAAACCCTAGCTTCTTCTGTTTCGCCGGCAAAACTATTTGTTCATTCAACTCACTTTCACTGTCGTCTGAAACAAATTTTGTATTGAAAGACTTTCTAGCAAATATTGGAAGTCATATTCCAGTGAAAGCTATTGGAAAGTGAGCTATCTACGCAATACATATAGTGTCATTGTGGTACTTTAAAGAGAAAAGAAAATGAAGCGTTCAAATGTATTTTCATCAGGGATTAAAAATACATATTTTCCCTTACACCTTTTAGTCTGTATGGAATCAAAAACCTCCCAAAGGCAGATGAAGAACGAGACATAAATATGCAGCACAATATCTTCGCTAACTCTTCCTATTTGCTGTCAATCTAATGTAATTCAATAAAAAAAAATTATGAGCGTTCACCTTCACATGCAAAGTAAAAATTTTTAGGTCTGCTTCGGGAAATACCTATTCATGTTGTTCGTTCTGTACTAAGTGTTTGGTTCAAGCAAAAATCAGTCATATCTTCACATAACCTATTTCGTCCTGATGTCGTAAGAGGTGACTATAGGAAATAATAAAAATATCTCAAGTATGACCACCTTGTTTACACTAGACAAATAATACCCAGACCAGCAACGGGCAGCAGCTTCAAAGGTGTAAAGAATATCCACTACCCCTCTACGTATGATTGTACACGGGTGATCCCCGTAGGTGTCGTGAGAGTCGACAGAGGGAAACAAATCGGTTAATGGGCAGCACCGTCTTCCTAATAACGAATAAAAACAATTCTGTTTCCAACCCGCTTGCCTAACGTGGCAACTGTCGCAAGCCCTATGAAGCAACAAGCAAGCTCGTACCGACTTTTCTTATTTTAAATATGGCTGACAAAGAAGCACATGCACCACCTAATAATAAGTAAGTGCTTTAATAATAAATTAGTGGTCCTACCCCTTGTTAATTATCATAAGACCTACTTAGAATAAAAAGGGTATCCAGTTCTCGTCACTTCCCATACGAAACACAGCAGCCTGTTGCTGCTATTTCACGCAGGTATTCTGCGAGAGCGTGGTCCTTCCTCGATCGAGCCAATCCATTCGGTCCATTGTTGCAACCATAATAAAACTATAAGAAGTTTACGACAACCCTTACCAGTATCATGTGTAGTTATATTACTTAAAATATCTTCTGTGTTAGGCTCGTCGCGTTGAAGCGTCTTCTTAGCGAAGGACAAAATATCTTCATCACTGTTCTGTTCATGAACCTCGTCTATCTTGCATCTTCACTTTTCTACTAGTATCTTCTTCATCACAGCTACGACTGCGTTTGCAACCGCTTGCTTTATTATTCTTTTCACTTTTAGTTTTTGTTTCTAAGTTATTATCACTTAATTTAAGTAAACTATCGAACAAATATTCGTCATCGCTTGATTCGTTATGGTCTTGCAAATCTTCTGTTTTATCTTCATTTATTACGGTATTTACTACCTCATCAATTATAAGTTCTTTGTTCACTGCTTTGACTATTATTTCTCGTCATTTTCTTAATGTTTCATGATGAGTTGACTATGTATTCTCCAGTATGTCTCCTAAAAATAACAAAATAATGTCAAAAAATATATTTAAACAGTTTGGAAAATCCATGGTGCACACCTCATGAGCGTTTTATTTAATTTTGACGAAAAAATAACCAAACCAAACTAAAATAAACCGGTTACACAAAATATATAAGTTAGATGAAGTTAGAAAGATATAAGTTGTATGGTACATTTGTCCTTAAATTTTTAATAGCAATAAAATGTATAAAGGTATAAAATCATTTCAAAACTACGCGTACTATGCTATTGATATGAAATAGGAAACCAGTTGATGTAATTCTGAAACTAATAAAAAAACCCGGTCTCTATACGTCATTTTTTTTGAGTTATCGTGACCACATACAGAATCGAGATCCGGATGTTCAAGTAAAATTTTTAAACGGCTATTTTTTTTTTCAAAGTAGCAATATAAAATGATTTTTAAGAAAATGTAACATGGGTTAATTAGTGTTTTATTGATATACGGCTACTAATTTTATCGTATAAGTGCAATATGATTATAATAGATGTATTTTAAGAACACGAAATTGCTTGATCTTGACGTGTCGAGATTAAAACACTACCTAATAACGCTTCGCGTTATAAGGCGTGCAAAAGAAGTAGTAATATTAATTAAGACTGGTCGATTTATTTAGTTTAATTGATGTGCTGTAATTGATTACAGGCATATTATCGTCATTAATTCTGGCATATGATAGAAGGAAGTGTGGAGGAATGAATGATAAGATGGATGAAGTATGCGATATGATGTATGATAGAGGAATAGACGTGTTATGTGTGAATGAGACGAAACGGAAGGGAAGGCATGCCACTACACATGGCATGTATACCGCGTACTGGTCTGGTGTAGACGAGACCGAGCGGGCATGCCAGGGAGTCGGTATCATCCTTTCAGAAAGAATGGGTCATTGTGTAAAAGAGTATGAATGTGTAAGCCCGAGACTGCTATGGATACGAATGAAAGTGGGCTTAAAGAAGTTGTTTGTTTTAGGGGTCTACGCCCCAGACATGTCTAAGCCCACTTATATTCGAGAGCAGTTTTGGGAGTTGGTAAGGATGGTGCTAATGAAATGCAAGGTTAATGAAAATATTGTGATATTAGGCGATATTAATGGAAGGGTTGGGGTGAGGAGGCTTGGTTATGAAAGGATATTGGAAACGTTTGGTGATGAAAGTATAAATGAGAATGGTGAAAGCCTTCTCGCCGTATGCGTGGAAAAGAATCTTGTTGTGACGAACACTTTCTTTCGTCATAAGAAGATTCACACGTATACATGGTGTAACGAACCCCCCCCCCCCATCTTTTTTCTTTTCTACTATATATCCACTTATACTTGTATTTCTTTAGAATCTATATCTGTAAGATATATAAATATATCTAATTTAAGTGACCAGTATAACTTGATCTTTCTAAAGGTTTAAATATAGGCCGTTTAATAAATTTATGGCGTGATCGTCTTAGTTAGGACCCTTTTTTACGTTGTGTTTGTATAGTAACTTAGTTCTTTTAGGTGTATCTTGGAAGAATGAATATTCACGAGAGCAATCGAAAGCTGTTGGTAGAGTCTTATAAGCTAGAGAACCCCGTTCACGAAGACAGAGCTCAAAAAGGTTAAGAACAATAAATTGTCCCTATTCCACTTGTATCTGGTTCACAACAGTCAATTCCTTATTAATTAATCCCTTCCCGCTTGGAAAAGGCTCACAATATTTATATCAAATACCAGCTACAAGGGCTTCGCTCTCCCACATTTTAAAAAAAAAATGTGAAGGAGGTACACGGCCCCACACACGCCGCGCACGGTGAGCGCCAACCATTTTAATGCGCTCCCCCCGAAGGGTACGCAAAGTTGGGAACTGGACCGTAGTCCACAGCAAAATAACTGGCGAACCAGTAAAAGAGGACTTGGCCCCTTGATAGTGCGTAAGCACAAACATCGACCGAAGTCGCGCATGTCAATGCGTGTAAACGCCATACAGAATACGATCAAATCCAGCCACAGTGAAATGTACGTCACACGGGTTAGGCAACAATCGGCACACTGACCATAAAAAGCCCTCCGTGAGCGCCACCACCTGCCAGACCGCCGTTTCTGTAGACGTGATGTAAGTGTAAGGCATCACCACCAATTGCATGGTCAGCACGGCCAATTGGCCGCAGAGCGTGTCATGAGTCTACCGCTCACCTCAAGGGAATGGGGTCCCACGTTGCGCGGCTTTCGGCCGCAGCCTTGAGAGCCTCCTCAGATTCTCCCTCCAGCTACCACCCGCATGAGGTCAACACATATGCTCCACCAACCAATACAATGGCAGATATATTCAATAGGCAGTTATAAGATAATATTAATAATTCGCCATCAGAAAGGGTTTGTGTCTCTGACGTTGAGTATATGCATTTTTCGATCATGTTTGTCTCACCCACCAACAAGTTGCCTTCAATCTCTCAAAGGTGGGAACTTTATAGAGATATATTATTAAGTTGTTATATAAAACATCATGGAGGGCAGACAGTCTGCAGCCCCGCAATGAAGGGACCCGACTTGGGCAAAGCTACTTAGGTTGTGAGTCAAACCAAGACGCAGAGAGCACCATTGAGAATAGCGACCCGCCAAACAACCATCGTAGAGACGCAATGCTACAAAATGTAACAAGCATCAATACGACTATCGTCGACAGTCCCAGCAGACATCACCACCCGCATACCTCCATCGACCAGAACCACAAGATGCATCGAATCAGGTGCAGCACACCCGCAGATCCATCACAAGACACAATACTGCAAGTAGCAGTAAGCATCAATGCAACTATCATACGGATGGCGCCCCCTCACAACACACCTACATGATCCCTATCGACTTTGGTAACAAAATTTGATAATGTTGTTAACTAAAAATACCACTAACGTATCATAGTAGTACGGTACCTAAGACGTCAGTAGCCAAAACTCCACGTATCATAGCGCTATTGCACTAAGACATGAAGTTGAGTATGCTTGCTGCACTTAAAAGTACTACCAAACACACTCACCCTAATCCGAAAGATAGCCGACGTATCATAACGCTATGCGCTAAGACGCCGCCCACAACCGGTAGGGGTGTGCGATGTCCACGGGCAAGTCGTATTGCTACAACAAACCCGCTTACCACCGGCACTAAGATGATATGTCTAGGACACATCGGTTAGTGAGTCCAAGTTTACCTCGGTCTCAGAGGCTGCGAAGCAACCTACACGCCACTATAATAATCCTTTTCAAGTCCCATTTCTTTCAATATAATGCTTTTACATATTTGAGACCTTCCACATATTTGCTTTATTTCATAGACCATACTACTGTATGTCTTATTCATATGGGACTTCAAGTCATAACTCTGCTATCATAATGCTTATGCATCATAGAGACCTTCTATATTAATGCTTTTAACCTTAGTACTAGCAGTCGGTCAGCCGACCACCCCATATATATGTACAACCTTGGGTATGTGTCTCCGACAACGCCCCAATATAAGGGAACATTACAAGAACACGTTCATTAACTTAGAAAATTTTAATCCATTTTTTTCTATTATATTACAAATGTTATTTATCTTTGTTATTGCGATATAATCTCCTTGTATTTATATGACTTGATATATTTTGAACATTTTAAGCAGGTTTTTAATAAATTTAGAGATTTTTTGAGACATTTTATGCGTTTACTAATATATATAATATTCAATATTCCAAATGGATATTTTTGAACTCTGTGCTTATTATTTGCATTTTATTGTTTAAATTATAATTTCTATGACATTTTTAAATGTCTGTATAATGAATTTAATTATTATTTATTAATAATAATTATGAGGCGTCACAATCCACCCCCAAATTTTCTGTTGATGATCCACATAGTGGAGTCGTTAATATAAAATTTTAGTATTTTGAGAGCATATACACTACACTCAAATAATTGTTTATATATCTGTTCTTTCCTCTTTTAATCTGTTACAATACGGCATATGTTATCAAATCCCCCTGCCCCATAGAATGGCCGCCACCAACACCCCTTCAACCACAATTATCACAATGTGATAACACCATAATTCAAGTTATTGTATATCGTGTTGCTAATAAAGTTTGCAGTCAATTGTCGATTTCTTATTTTATTAATTTATTTTTAAATCTTTGAAACATTATTTCGATAGTGTCACACTTTATGTGCATACAATCCAGTTTGATATTTGTTGAGGTCAGTTCGATACCACATAGGATAAATGTGTTTGAGCCATTCGCCCTGACCCAACTCCCATATTTATTTAATAAAAATGATTACAAAATTATCTTACGATCTATATTTACAACTCTTCATTATATATTAATAACGTTCTACTATCATATAACAAATCTCTTGCTCATAACTTTAATAATTTTAGACCTTTAACTTAAACAATTATTTCCATGGGCCACCCACAAAACCCTTTTATGTTACAATATTTATTTAATTACTCTAATTTATACAAAAAGAAATTATTATTTAAAATATTTTAATAAGTGAATAGCATTGAAAATTCCTCTAATTTCGTTTGTCTCTGGATTTGCTAAGGTATATACATTGTCAAATGGTACGGTTGCTATTACATAAGGTCCTTCATATGCCAAATTGAACTTACTCATAACTTTATTATCAGCGTCTGATCTACTAGATCTTGAAATTTTTACTAAGTCACCAATATTATATTTTATTAATCTATTTCGCTTATCAAATTTTGTGTTTCTTATTCGACTTGCCTCTTTTAAATTTTTACGCACTTGTTGTCTAATTTGTTCGACATTATGTTTGTCTTTACTTTTGGAAATTACTTTGTCAAAAGACATCTCATTAGACTCACCATAAAGAATCTCACAAGGCGTGAAGCCTGTACTATTGTAGTAAGAATTATTATACAATTCTTCTAATTTCGGCAATATTAACGCCCAATCTTTGTGGTTAGTATGACAAAGCGTCCTAAATAATCTGCTCAACTCTTTATTTACTCGCTCTGTTGTATTTGGTTAAGGATTTCTAACTGTGGTATATATTGGCTTTATATTTAATTCACTCATTGATTGTTTCCAGTGATTACTTACGAACTGTTTTCCATTATCTGTCATTATTGCCTTGGGCTTTATAATCTCAACAAAATGCTTTACTTTTGTTACAACAGACTTTGCTGTTGACTGTTTTAAAGGATATAATTTGATAAATTTACTGAATGAATCTTGAATGACAAATATGAAAGTGTAACCAAAGGTACCTGATACAAGCGGTCCATATAAGTCTGCCATGACTATATCGCCAATGTTTTCTGTTATTATAGATTTGCAGGGACCCACATTTGTTATATTGCTTTTCTTAGATAACTGACATAAATGACAAGCCCTTAATTGGTTTTTAATATCTTTTGTTAAACCTTTCCAAAAGAATCTGTCTCTCACATATTTAATTACCTTATAGGGTCCTTGATGACCCATTTCGACATGCACTTGATTTATAATATCTTGTCTCAATGCTTTAGGTAAATATATTACTTCTTGTAAATTCGTTTTGTAATATAATACATCATTTTTCAAACTATACTTTTTAAATTTATTGTTTTGTTTTATTATGGAAGTATTTAATGTCTTTAACTTTTTAATAATAGCCAACGACTCTGAATCTTGTAATTGATATACTGATAAGGATTTTAATTTTTCTATCAACTCAATATTCGGTTCGCTCTCTGTGTAAGCAATTTCTAAACTATTATTTTTATCCTCTTGTATTAAATCGCCATCAGGAGGATAACGTGATAGCACATCTGCAACAATATTACGTCTACCCGATATATGCTGTACTTCATAATTAAATTGTTCTATATACAAAATCCATCGGGTTACTCTACCATTGAATAACTTCATATTATTAAGAAACAATAATGCTTTATGATCAGTTAGTATTATTACTTTACTGCCCCGCAAATATGTTTCAAATTTCTTTAGGCAGCTTATTACAGCATAAAACTCTTGTTCAGTAACAGACCAATTTAATTCGGGGCCTCTTAAGGCTTTACTATGATAGCCTAAAATTCTCATTTCATTATTATCATCTATCTGATATAGTACTCCGGCCATACCCATACCGGAACAATCTGTTTGTAAATAATACGGCTTATTAAAGTCTGGATGATGCAATTGTATTGTATTAATAAATTGTTGTTTTATAAAATCAAATGCCTTCTGTTCTTTACCGCTCCATTGGAACTTTCGTCCCTTTTTAAGTAATTCACAGAGCGGTATTATGCTCTCGCTGTAATTTGGTATAAACCTTCTATAAAAATTGCATAGACCTAAAAAGGCCCTTAATTGTTTAATCTTTTTAGGTGCTGGAAACTCTTGAATCGCTCGAATCTTGTCGGGGTCTGTCTTTATGCCTTCTGTTGAAATTATAAAACCCAGCATTTTAATTTCTTTACAAATAAATTCACATTTCTGCAAGTTACACGTTAAACCAGCTTTGTTCAATTCACTTAAAACAATATCAATGTGCTCCAAATGTTTATCTAACGTTCCTGTAGTAATAATGGCTAGATCATCTAAATAGTTCACACAAAATTCTTGGACTTCTGGTCCTAATATTAAATTCATGGCTCTGCTAAAGCTTCCTACTGATGTTTTTAATCCTTGCGGCAAAACATTATATACATATGACTTTCCATTGAATGTGAATCCAGTATATTTTCTACCATCTTTATTTATCGGAATTTGAAAATATGCATTATATAAGTCAATGGTAGTGATATAATTCGCTCCGTGAAATGAATTCAAAACATCTAATTGTATAGGTGGTTTCTCTGTTTCTGCAACCATTTTCTTATTTATGCTTCTGGCATCAAGCAAAACTCTAATTGAGCCGTCTTTTTTAAGAGTGAATGTCAATGGACTACTGTAAGGCGTTGATGTCCTTGTGATGATACCAGCTTGTTCCATTTCATTTAACTTTTCTTCCATTTTCGCTCTATATGCATATGGAATGGGATAGGACCTAGTAACTATAGGTTCATCATCGATCATTTCAATTTTATGCTCATAGCAATTGGCTCTTCCCAATTTGCTCGAAAACATATTCTTATGCTTTTCCAAAACCTTACTAAGTTTTGCCCTTTCAGAGACCTCCAATGTAGATCCTATTTTTATATTTATTAAGGGATCATCGGTACATTGTTTGATGCAGTTATTATGTAATACAGATTTATTATTATATTTGAAAGGTATAAAGTAGTCTTTGTTTTTCACTTTAAATTCTATTCCAACAGTAGTATTTCTCAAATCAATCAATATTTTATTTCTCTTGAGCCAGTCAAAGCCTAATATTAAAGGTCTTATTAAATTACCTACAATTAAAGTTTATGTTTCAAAAACTACTTCATCTATCTTTATAGGCAATATGATCATCTGTTGTATTTTTGTGCTGCGCTGCCCAACAGCACCTTTTATTTGCATTGCTTTAACTGGCATTATTGATATTTTACGATTATTATCTTTAATTTGTAAATATTAACTTTCTGAAATGCATGTAACATCGCTCCCAGTGTCGAGGAGCGCGTCTATTTCTTTTTCAAATATTGAAACTTTAATTTCAGATCTCATATTCCCTATAAATTCCCTTTGATATTTATCTTCGTCTTCCTCGAAGACGGTTTGCACGAATAACTCCGTTATGGGCAAGTCCGACCTGGCTTTTAAGGTGTTTAATATGCTATTTAC
Source organism: Parnassius mnemosyne (assembly GCA_963668995.1). Lineage (NCBI taxonomy): Eukaryota > Metazoa > Arthropoda > Insecta > Lepidoptera > Papilionidae > Parnassius > Parnassius mnemosyne. The sequence continues at coordinate 38,747,027 of CAVLGL010000104.1, read as the reverse complement.
ATTGTCGTTATAACCAAGGCCTTCTCTGTTAAAATTTGCTTTTAAAGTAATAGGTTTTCGCAACCCTCTATTGTTTTTACCCAATGTTTGACCAGGTCGCCAACCCAGTTTTAATAACATATGCTTTGTTCCCTTTTACATTGTAAGGGGTCGAATCGGGAACTAGTTCGACCTCTACAGCTCTAAATTTGGCTCAGGGGCCGTAACATCAGGTTGGTCGTTAGTGAAATGTATTTCATGTACTTCATTAACCTTCTTTTTTCCCTCTTCGGGTTTACGCCATGTTTTGTATGATTGTTGTATTTCTTTATGTTTTTGCTCCGTATTATTATTAAACTTCCTCCTTTTCTCATTATAGTAAGGTTCACGACCTTCTTCTTGTTTGTCGATGTCATCTAAGTTTTTTAAGAAATCTGTCGTGTCTATTATTGTCTCAATTTTAGCTATTCTCCATAATTGCTGCACAGTTTTAGGATAATGTCTGATGACATCAGTTACTAATTGTTTTTCAGGTATCGGATATGATAATGTTTGTGCCTTCTCAACCACATAAAGAAAATAACTAACCATGGTGGAGTGTGTACTTCTATTCCATTTATTTTGCACAAGGAATCTCTTTACTTTATTTTGTTCTTCTTCACTCCAAAACACTCTTAGGAAGTCAGCTTTAAAATCATCAAAAGTTGTCCAACGCACATTATTAATGCGAGCCCAATACTTGGCTTCACCTACTAAGCACTCTTGTGCAATCGAAATTTCGAGACCATTAGATGGAACTTTCTTTAAATAATTGGTGAGATCTTCCAAAAATGATACTGGATGAGTATTTCCATTTCCAAATTTCGGCTTTTCTATTGTTATATTATGTACATTATATACAATATTTTTTCTAGGATCATTTACATGAGAGGTGCTCGCCCCGGACACCTCTCCTTGATTTATTTTAATTTGGTAATCTTTCGTTTGGTTAATAAATTTTTCCTCAAGATCCTTTATTTTAACCTCAAAGGTTTTCACTGCATTCTTAATTAATTTCTGAAGCATTTTCATCTCATCTTTAGGCTTAGCCTTAATTGAGGTTGATTTTTTCTTATTTTTAGCCATTTTTAATTTTTATTACCACTTGTTTTTTTTTTTTTACACTTTTGTGTCCTTCACTTACTTTAATTGAGTTTTTCCACTTATTTTACTTTATAATATATAGTATTGCAGTTTTTTTTTTTTTGTACGCCGTTTGTCTCCTTCACTTAGTTTAATTGAGTCTTTCCACTTATTTCACTTTATAATATATAGTATTGCAGTTTTTTTTTTTTGTTTTTTTTTTACACCTGTTGTGTCCTTCACTTAGTCTAATTGAGTCTTTCCACTTATTTCACTTTTTATTATTTCGCTCCGTTATGCACACACCTATATTATTACTCCATTTTAATATTTAAGCCCCACCCCCAGACTCTCAACCACCCCCAGCAAACACCACTCTCCAAGACACCTCTCCATTTCACGGACAACAAATTGTAGGCATATAGCCTACCTCATAATTTTATATTACCGGCCTCCTATTTAAAATTTAACCTCCATCCTGGTCACGGCACCAAATTGTAACGAACCCCCCCCCATCTTTTTTCTTTTCTACTATATATCCACTTATACTTGTATTTCTTTAGAATCTATATCTGTAAGATATATAAATATATCTAATTTAAGTGACCAGTATAACTTGATCTTTCTAAAGGTTTAAATATAGGCCGTTTAATAAATTTATGGCGTGATCGTCTTAGTTAGGACCCTTTTTTACGTTGTGTTTGTATAGTAACTTAGTTCTTTTAGGTGTATCTTAGAAGAATGAATATTCACGAGAGCAATCGAAAGCTGTTGGTAGAGTCTTTTAAGCTAGAGAACCCCGTTCACGAAGACAGAGCTCAAAAAGGTTAAGAACAATAAATTGTCCCTATTCCACTTGTATCTGGTTCACAACAGTCAATTCCTTATTAATTAATCCCTTCCCGCTTGGAAAAGGCTCACAATATTTATATCAAATACCAGCTACAAGGGCTTCGCTCTCCCACATTTTAAAAAAAAATGTGGAGGAGGTACACGGCCCCACACACGCCGCGCACGGTGAGCGCCAACCATTTTAATGCGCTCCCCCCGAAGGGTACGCAAAGTTGGGAACTGGACCGTAGTCCACAGCAAAATAACTGGCGAACCAGTAAAAGAGGACTTGGCCCCTTGATAGTGCGTAAGCACAAACATCGACCGAAGTCGCGCATGTCAATGTGTGTAAACGCCATACAGAATACGATCAAATCCAGCCACAGTGAAATGTACGTCACACGGGTTAGGCAACAATCGGCACACTGACCATAAAAAGCCCTCCGTGAGCGCCACCACCTGCCAGACCGCCGTTTCTGCAGACGTGATGTAAGTGTAAGGCATCACCACCAATTGCATGGTCAGCACGGCCAATTGGCCGCAGAGCGTGTCATGAGTCTACCGCTCACCTCAAGGGAATAGGGTCCCACGTTGCGCGGCTTTCGGCCGCAGCCTTGAGAGCCTCCTCAGATTCTCCCTCCAGCTACCACCCGCATGAGGTCAACACATATGCTCCACCAACCAATACAATGGCAGATATATTCAATAGGCAGTTATAAGATAATATTAATAATTCGCCATCAGAAAGGGTTTGTGTCTCTGACGTTGAGTATATGCATTTTTCGATCATGTTTGTCTCACCCACCAACAAGTTGCCTTCAATCTCTCAAAGGTGGGAACTTTATAGAGATATATTATTAAGTTGTTATATAAAACATCATGGAGGGCAGACAGTCTGCAGCCCCGCAATGAAGGGACCCGACTTGGGCAAAGCTACTTAGGTTGTGAGTCAAACCAAGACGCAGAGAGCACCATTGAGAATAGCGACCCGCCAAACAACCATCGTAGAGACGCAATGCTACAGAATGCAACAAGCATCAATACGACTATCGTCGACAGTCCCAGCAGACATCACCACCCGCATACCTCCATCGACCAGAACCACAAGATGCATCGAATCAGGTGCAGCACACCCGCAGATCCATCACAAGACACAATACTGCAAGTAGCAGTAAGCATCAATGCAACTATCATACGGATGGCGCCCCCTCACAACACACCCACATGATCCCTATCGACTTTGGTAACAAAATTTGATAATGTTGTTAACTAAAAATACCACTAACGTATCATAGTAGTACGGTACCTAAGACGTCAGTAGCCAAAACTCCACGTATCATAGCGCTATTGCACTAAGACATGAAGTTGAGTATGCTTGCTGCACTTAAAAGTACTACCAAACACACTCACCCTAATCCGAAAGATAGCCGACGTATCATAACGCTATGCGCTAAGACGCCGTCCACAACCGGTAGGGGTGTGCGATGTCCACGGGCAAGTCGTATTGCTACAACAAACCCGCTTACCACCGGCACTAAGATGATATGTCTAGGACACATCGGTTAGTGAGTCCAAGTTTACCTCGGTCTCAGAGGCTGCGAAGCAACCTACACGCCACTATAATAATCCTTTTCAAGTCCCATTTCTTTCAATATAATGCTTTTACATATTTGAGACCTTCCACATATTTGCTTTATTTCATAGACCATACTACTGTATGTCTTATTCATATGGGACTTCAAGTCATAACTCTGCTATCATAATGCTTATGCATCATAGAGACCTTCTATATTAATGCTTTTAACCTTAGTACTAGCAGTCGGTCAGCCGACCACCCCATATATATGTACAACCTTGGGTATGTGTCTCCGACAACGCCCCAATATAAGGGAACATTACAAGAACACGTTCATTAACTTAGAAAATTTTAATCCATTTTTTCTATTATATTACAAATGTTATTTATCTTTGTTATTGCGATATAATCTCCTTGTATTTATATGATTTGATATATTTTGAACATTTCAAGCAGGTTTTTAATAAATTTAGAGATTTTTTGAGACATTTTATGCGTTTACTAATATATATAATATTCAATATTCCAAATGGATATTTTTGAACTCTGTGCTTATTATTTGCATTTTATTGTTTAAATTATAATTTCTATGACATTTTTAAATGTCTGTATAATGAATTTAATTATTATTTATTAATAATAATTATGAGGCGTCACAATGGGAAATAGGTGATGATAGAAGTATGATAGATTTCATAATTGTTGATGAAAGAATGAGGAGCGCGGTGGTAGATACAAGGGTTTACCGGGGCTCTAACGTAGGGACGGATCATTACTTGGTCTTATGCCGAATTAATGGTCTTTTCAGACGTTGGAGGCATCGGACATCTGTGTCTACTACAGCGTTACAGCGTATAAGAACAGAGAGGTTACAAGATGAAGGTGTGAAAGAGAAGTTCAAATGTAGATTGAGAGAAAATATAAGTGGTATGGCTGAATTGTGTATGAACGATTTAGACTTGGAGACTGTGTGGTATAATGTCAAGAAAGGTTTAGTGGATGCAGCTACCGAAGTATGTGGTGTAAGTAAGAGAACCAATGAAAGGAAAAATAACACGTTATGGTGGGATGATGAGGTACGGATGGAAGTTGAAGCAAAGAAGAAAGCATGGCTAGATTTACTAGCAACCAAGGCTAGTAATTCTAGCAGTATGAATGATGATATTGATAGGAAAAAGGCAGTTTTTAGACACCTAAATAAGAGAGTAAAAGAAGTAGTTGAAAGGAAAAAGCAAGAAAGAACGGATAAGAATGATAGAAGAATATCGGATTACTTCCAGGCAAACATTAAAATGTTCTGGAAACTCGTAAGAACTACCAGGGGACATTCACAACAGCCTAGAATGAATGCTATACGAGACCAGAATGGCTGTATTCTGAATGACGAAGTTTTGAGTTTAAGGAGATGGAAGGAATACTTTGAAAGCGTGTTTATGAGTGATGAGACGTTTGAATTAAATGAAATAGAAATTCCGAAAGAGGAGGAAATAGATAGGAAATAGAGGATATAAATAGATATAAGTATAGATGAAATAATGAAAGCAATGAAAAATATGAAAGCAGGTAAGGCAGCCGGTTATGATAGAGTATCTCTCGAAATGCTAAGGGCTGGAGAAAGAGTGGTGGCAGACCTGCTGTACACCATGTTTAATTTATGTTGGGAACTTAAGCGGGTACCGGGAGACTGGTGCAAAGCCGTGATAATCCCAATATATAAGGGAAAAGGATCACAGCAGGACTGTAAAAACTACCGTGGTATCAGCCTTCTTAGCATTGTGGGAAAACTGTATGCTAAGGTACTAATTGAAAGAGTTATGAAAGAAACTGACGGAAAAATTTGGGATGTGCAAGCGGGATTTAGAAAGGGAATGGGATGTATGGATCAGGTCTTTTCCATGCGCATGATCGCCGAGAAGTTTTTGGCCAAAAACCAAAAAGTTTTTTGTGCGTTCATCGACATGGAGAAGGCTTATGACAGAGTGGACAGGGATGTGTTATGGCAAACACTGAACTCATTTGGGTTGAGCGCTGGTCTGATACAGGCATTGAAGTCTCTATATAGGGACTCTAGTGCTTGTGTCAGGATCAACGGGGCCTACTCGGACTGGTTTGATATCCATAAAGGTGTCAGACAGGGCTATGTGGCTTCCCCGTGGTTGTTCAACCTATTTATGGACAGTTGTTTGGAAAATTTGAAAGTAGAAGAATGCGGGTTAAGAATGGGTGAGTTAACCGTCAAATGCCTTTTGTACGCCGATGATCAAGTCATACTTGCGTCGTCGGCAGCCGAGTTGCAAATGATGGTTACATTAATGAAAAGGACATTAAAAGAAAAGGGAATGAAAGTGAATGCAAGTAAGACGAAAGTTATGGTTTTTGAAAGAGAAGAAAGTAAAACGATATGTGAAATAAGAATAGAAGGGGAGTTGGTAGAGCAAGTAGATGAGTTTGTATATTTGGGATGTGTGTTTAGCAGGGATGGTAGATATGATAAGGATATAGAACGACGAGTGAATGCAGGAAATAGAGTGAATGGGGCTCTACACTCTATTGTGAAAAGTCAGAATGTGTCCAAAAAGGCACGTATGGCAATTCACAATGCTGTGTTAGTACCTACTTTAATGTATGGTAGTGAAAGTTGGGTGTGGCAGAAGAAGCATGAGAGTAGAATAAATGCTGTAGAAATGCGGTCATTAAGGAGTATGTTAGGGATGAAGCTGAATGACAGAGTGAGTAATTGTTTAATAAGAGAAGAGTGTGGTTTGCAAGATGATGTTGTGACCAGGATTAAGAAAGGAATGCTTCGGTGGTTTGGCCATGTAGAAAGAATGAATGAGGAAAGAGTGACAAAGCAAATCTATGTTGCAGAGGTGAACGGCATAGTCGGGAAGGGTCGCCCTAGGCGAAAGTTTATCGACCAAATTGGCGATATATTAAAAATGGGCCAAATCAAGAGTACCTTTAACCGACGAGCGTGTATGCGTAGGTATATGGATGTGGAGGAAGCGAGAGAGGTGTGTCGTGCCAAATGGAAGTCCATAATCTCTGCCTACCCCTCTGGTTGACAGGCGTGAGTGTTTATGTATGTATGTATATGTATGATAGAATAAAATTACACAGGTAACAATACTTTTATGGTCTTTTATTTCATTTTAATTATATTAATATGTATACTAACGTAGGTCCTTTAAATGAATATATAAATAAACCTTAGTCTTATTACGTATTTGTGTTTATGATTAACAACAGAATTGAGAAAATCGCGAATGTTGGTATTATGATGCGCCGCTCTCCCTACCCTCTGTTGCAAAGTTGTAGTTAGCGGCGAAGCCATTGGCCAGATCTGCTGCTAGGCCGGGGAGGCTGGTGACAGGCGCTCATTTTTCCATGCCAATGGCTTCTACGGAACGGACTCGGAGGAAGTCAAATTTCCTATTACTTATGAAAGGCATATGTCAAAAATGAATTTTCTTAACTCTTCAATTGTTTTTAATCGTTTGGCAGAAACCGATGTATTAATATTGTCGCTTTTATATATGTATATAAAACTTCAAACAAACTTTTGAAAATAACAAGTACTGACGCATTGATTTTTAGGAATACCTAGTAGCTACAATATAATATTGGTGTTCAAGTAATAACGAAAGCATTCAACTTCTAGTTGAGAAAGTCTTATTATTTGAATTGAGTCGAAGATTCCATTTCGCGAACAGAAAGTTAGCAACAGACCTCACGTTCACAATCTCACGTTTCCCTTTTGCTTAAACTTGCAAACTCCAGAGTAAATTCTTTGTATTTTGAAGTTCATAGAAGTTTAGCTATGCAAGGAATAAATCTCTCTAATTGTTTCCTCTTTTCACTATGGCTTTCAACACGGAGTTTTATGTTCACGTAATAGGTGAAGTTGACATCTATATTTATCATATATTAAGTATTAAGATGCGGATGCATTCTCACCCTCGAGGACTAATATGGAAAGCCTATTGTCAGTTAAATGGTTTCCGGTTCTCTATACGTACCATAAAAAAGACAGCAGCATTACGCTTATATTGCGTGAGAGCGTAGTCTTATCGATCTATAGTCAAGTCGACATATTCGGCATTGGTCTACCTTGTAAAAAATTATCTTTACTAGCAGCTTTTTGAACTGTTGTCCACTGTTGGATACACCTTAGCAATATTTTCCAGTCGGCATGTTTTACTTCAAAGTTGCGCCGATATTGAAATCGCTGAGCAGGTGGAACGTAAGCACGCCCTTGATATCCCAGTTTTTTTTTGTATGAACTTTGAACCCTTATTTAGTTGCCACATTATCGTCCATCTCCTAAGTGACATAATGATCCATTTCTGTTAAGGTGTTAGTTTATATTGGTTTCACTTTCTTACCTTAAGCCAAAAACTACGCTAAAAAGCAGTACCTAAACTGCTATTTGTCATTCCGGTTTGAAAGGTATAAGACTGACAGTAATAGATGTGAGACATTCCATCTTAGCCCTCAGAGGTCACAATGTATTTGTTGCCTATTTTATGTGAAACTTGATACAGGTGATGCTACTGCAGAACACTTGTATCGAGCCATTCACTATCATGGGAACCGTAAATTTGTTTTTTTACTTCAGTTTTATATAAAATCAGTAAGCAGTGCATCGCATGCAGTTGAGGATGGCATTTAGTGAATGAGCATATTCCATTTTCTTTTTCATCAAAAAATGTCCATTACTGGAGATGGGCACATCCCGTTGAAAGGAGGAAATGCCTTATGGATGCCCTATAATTATGATAACATATGGGTATAAAAACTAATTTTGTTAAAAGCAGTCAAATATTTATAACAAATATGCAACTTATAATAATATAATTAAAAAATTAAAATAAGTAATTAGAAATTTTTGATTTTGGGTGGATTTATGATGTCTAATGCAAATTAGGGCTGTTGTTTTTCCGAAAAAGATAACTGTGACGAATTTATTGTTTGCATCAAATGCGATAAAAAATGTCATTACGCATTTATGATAATTGATAGTAAACATATTTCCTCTGATTTACTGGCGACACGGGTCTGCCCTGAATTATGATGTCTAATGCAAATTAGGGCTGTTGCTTTTCCGAAAAAGATAACTGTGACGAATTTATTGTTTGCATTAAATGCGATAAAAATTTCATTATGCATTTATGATAATTGGTAGTAAAAATATTTCCTCTGATTTACTGGTGACATGAGCCTGCCCAGAATGTGTCCACATACTAGCAAAACTGGCAAACAAAGAAAAAAACCTGTGAGAAACGTCAGTACCGTTAGAAGAAACAAAAGAGTAGCTATTGGTTCGCCGCATTCTGATTCGGAGAAGGTAAACATTTCTATGGAAGACGTAGAAGGTGTGATGGAAGATAAAATGAATGATTGAAATGGATTTTTAAAACCATTGCTTTATATGTAATTACATATAAATCTATATAAACGTATTACTTAAAGAACAATGGCAGACTTTTGGCAAATAAAATTAGTTGAGAATGAATGGTAGCGTCCATATATCAAAAATATCTTAAAATGTTAAGAGTCACTCCCTTAATAACTCTGTCAAAGAATTTTGTCCTGAGAAGGCGTCAAAAAAAGATATTTAGATTTGAACCTTTTTAGGTTGTCTTATGTCACTTGGAAAAAGTCATGCGTCCTGTGGTTGTTTGATGTTAGCTTAATACATTCTCAACATAAGGTTTTGAGTACAGCATGAGTTTTTAGATTATTGTATCTCTATTATATATTTGCATACTATAAATGTATATTTCTGGCATGGCTCCAGGGCCTTTGTGTCATACAGTGACAGTCTCAGAAGGGCTAGAACCTAGAGCCGTAAAGCCAGTAAAAAAAACATTGACATTTTGTTTTAGCTAGTGTTGCCATAGCATTAAATGGAATTTTTACATATAACTATGGTTGAGATAATGTATTATTGTAGGAAGTTCTTTTTAAGAGACTTCTTTTCAACCATATCACTTTTCGCGCGTCTCAGCACTTTTGTACTTCTCATAATCAATATCTTGTAGCAGATGGCAAGGACATTCATGTATCTGAAGAGATGATCTTTAATGCTCTGCGCCAGATGAAACTAGGAAAGGCGATAGGATATGACAATATAAGCGTGGAACATCTTCGGTTTGGAGGACCATGGGTAATTGCGTTCCTATCTGTATTTTTCAATGCTTGTATAAAGCATGCTTACTTACCGGTAGAAATGCTAAAAACGGTAATAACTCCTGTTCTTAAATGTAAATTGAGTAGTTTGACCGACAGTGGTAATTATAGACCGATATCCATAGCTACAACTTGTGCTAAACTGTTTGACACCATATTATTAGGCGTTATTTCCAAATATATACAAATTAGCGATGCTCAATTTGGATTTAAAAAAGATAGTTCTACTTCTAGATTTTTACTTTAAAGCAAACCGTTAGTTATTATAATAAGCGGAAAACAAATATTTATGCATGTTTCTTGGACTTAAGTAAGGCTTTTGACAGAGTCAGTTATGATATACTTTGTAGGAAGTTACGTGATGCGGGAGTGCCGTCATTATGTATTAACATATTGATCGCATGGTATAGTAGGCAAATTAATGTAGTAAAGTGGTGTGATACATGCTCTGAGGAATTTCTCCTTCAATGCGGTGTGAGGCAGAGAGGGCTAACATCGCCTATGCTTTTTAATCTGTATGTTAATCAGCTGATCGAGGAGCTTAGAAGCACCAGACTGGGTTGCCACATTGGTTCTGAATGCTTTAATAACTTGAGTTATGCTGATGATATGATTCCACTGAGTCCCTCGATTGGTGCGCTGCGTGCACTACTCCAGATATGTGAGAAATATGCAATGGATCATAACCTATTGTACAACACCAACAAGTCTGTTTGTTTGCTTTTTAAGAGTGGTAGGGTTCAACCTCATATCCCCCCATTGTATTTGTGTAATTCACAATTGGAGTGGGTAACGACGTTTAAATACCTGGGTCATATTGTTACTCAGGATCTGTGTGATGGTTCCGATATGGATCGCGAGCGTCGTTCCTTGTTAGTGCGTGCCAACATGATAGCTAGACGCTTTCAAAGGTGTTCTTATACCTCAAAGCTGGCGTTGTTTTCAGCTTACTGTCAGCCACTTTACACTCCTCAGCTGTGGACGAATTACACTAAAGAGGAATATCGCAGGCTGAAGGTGCAGTATAATGATTCGTTCCGCGTGTTGTTCCGTCAGCCACGATACTGTAGCACGTCTCAGATATTCGCAGAGGCCCATGTCGTTGGTTTGGATGCGTTGATCCGTCACCGTATCGCGCGATTTAGAAGTTTTGTTTTTGGGTCGCAGAATAATCTCATCAAAATTATTTGTAATATGTATGCATGTAGTGAAATTTTTAGTAGATGGTCAAATTTATTAAAATTTTATTAATAAAATGTAATAATATCATTGATTAACCAATAATTATAATAAAAATTTAAGAAATAGTTTAAAAAAATTTAATTTTAATTTTGGATGGATCTGTGTTGTCTGTATCAAATAAATTATTATGGGGTATTTGTATAGTTTTCTCATCTGGTCGGGCTGTATAAATATATAATTGAAAATGAAAATGATAAACTTACATAAATATCAATAAAATAAAATAAATACATAAAAATTACATAAATATATAAGAACCCAACCAGATGGAAGCCCTCGGCAGGGAAGACCAAATGGCCGAGGGTTAGCGGGAAAGGGAAAGAAACCGGCGGACGATGCGGGCGGTATCGAGGAGCACCGCCTTCTGCATTTGAGCCTGGAGCGGTCCGTCACGGAGTCCCAGTCGCCTCAGATGACCCGGGAGGCTGACTGGGATTAACCCGTTCGCAGAAACGACCACAGGAATAATTTCGGTTGGCAGACCACCCCACATGCCGGTAACCTTGTGAGCCAGGTCCAGATATTTTGTCACCTTATCTGTTTCGGCTTTCACGAGGTTCTCGTCATAAGGAATGGTAATGTCGACCAAAAAGATCCTTGACTGTGCCCGGTCCATCTACACAATATCAGGCTTATTCGCAAGAATAGTCCTGTCTGTGATGATGGCCCGGTCCCAGTAGAGCCTGGCGCGGTCATTTTCGAGCACGGCTTCCGGCAAGTACTTATAATACGGCACCGAGTCGAATGCCTTTTTGTAGTCTATCCAGGCGGCGGATAGGTTCCGACGGTTGCGTTTAACCACTTTGCAAATGACCGCGTCAATGAGGAGTGGTTCCTTGGTTACACGACACGACCGCCCAGACATCCATTTTGAGCGCGCGACATCACCTGATTTGAGTTCAGGTAACGAGTGATTCTCGCGCTCAAAATGGATGTTAGTGTCTTATATATCGTGGGTAGACACGTGATGGGGCGGTATTTGCTCGGGTCTATGGTATCCCGGTCTTTAGGAACCAAATGAGTGATCCCAGTAGTGAAGAGGCTCGGGAGCGACTTTTGGTCGAGAGCCTCTTGAAATTGTCGGGCGAGCACAGCGTGACACACCACGAACCCCTTCAGCCAGTAGTGATGCAGCCCGTCGAGCCCCGGACTTTTCCAGTTCGGGGCCCTTCGGACCGCCTCAGCTACATCGTCCGGCGTTATAATGACGGGGTCCATGGGCGTAAGATTCGCACACTGACTCACCACAACTTCCGTCCAAGAGCCCTCGCTGTGGTTTACGGGCTCTGACCACAGGCCGCGCCAGAATGCGACAGTGTCAGCCTGATTCGGTGCTTGGCCCGTTCCACGTACCATTGGTCGCTCCAATGATTTATAGAGCCTCTTCTGATCACTCTGGAAGAGACGATTCTGGTTGAACCGTGTCGTATATCGCCGAAACCGCTTTCCCCAAGCAGCGATTCTCTGCTTCAGGTCGTTTATGCGCTCCGTCAGCTATTGCATTATATCCGGCTGGGACAAACTTATATATGTCCCAGCAAACGCCATCCTAACGGTGCGCACAATTCTCGGTCTATTATTACCCAACCTGAAGCTTGTCAGTCTGCCGATTAGGGTTCTTGCCTTTGAGATACGGTCCTCAATTCTTTTTCTCCAGGCTGGGATGGCGCTACTGAGTCTAGTAGTGCGTCCAGCCGTGGGAAGTTTGGCGCCAATAATACGGCAAACTGCCAGCGCGGCGCCAAAAAGAATTGAGTCCGTATCGCAAAGATCCCGGCTGGCTTCCACATAGGTCCATGTGGAAGCCAGCCGCGTGTGAAGACCAGCATTGGGTTGAGAGCCCTCATGACAGCCCGATTCCGCTTGCTTAGGGGTATGCGGGGAAGTCGCGGTCGATTTTCGAGAGGCGTACTGCGCGTTTCCAAAATAGCCTCTTCCAATATACTCCTCATTTGCTCTACTTTGTGGGAGACTATTTCATCATCGTCTGAATGAACCACAACTGGAATATCCACTGCGGCATCCACGTGTGCGGGTTGCTCTGCAATTAGTAGCGCCGCATTACCACCTGCAGCATTTTCATCCGATGAGGGAACAGCCTCACGTCGTAATCGTTCGAGTTCGGCGTCTACAAATATGTTGAAGTGCAGGATATACCGAACTCGGTCTGCCAGGTTTTGCTCCGTTACATGAACCGATGGCTCCAGCTCTGCGAAAAAGCGATGCATCCGAGCCCGATACGCCAACATTCCAGTTTCTTCCCCTTTCGCCCTAAAGTACGCTCGCAATGCGTTTTTGTTCATTATTTCCGTCCAACGCATGCGACGTGCTCCACCAGCGGCGGATGCCGCTTGCTGAGTCCGAGAAGACTCGGCCGACATCAAGCCCTCTGGTGGGGATTATTATTATTATTATGGGTTATTTGTATAGTTTTCTCATCTGGTTGGGCTCTATAAATATATAATTGAAAATGAAAATGATAAACTTACATAAATATCAATAAAATAAAATAAATACATAAAAAAAATATTATTATTATTATTATTACTGATTGTAGTATATTTATTACTAATAATAACTTAATATAAAAATATTTTGTGTTTGTGTGTTGTGTTGGTAGTCTTACAAAGTGTGTACGAAAATAGTATGAATATTACTATAATGACAAAACTTGAATAGAGTAAAATGATTAAGTCATTTGATATTCCCAATAATGTTTGTTTTTTTCTGTGGCTTTAGTTACAATACATTTTTATTTAAAAAATCATAGAAAAATAATAAAACTCATTTTATATATAACTTATTTCTAGACGCAATAATTTTTGTCAACTATTTTTCATCCATTGCCCTTTCTGGAGCTTTTTTTCAAACATATTGAAAAATTCTCTAATCAGTACCCTACTGTTTACATCAACATTTGTAATATCCTACGTGATAATGGGTTGCTACTGTAGGCAGATGACACAAAATTGTTTAGATATATCTGAATAATTTTCTACAGAGACACCGTTGCTAATTACAAATTGCTGAAATCTGACCTTATTTTACCATCTAAATACTGTTTTGACAATTAGTCCTTTCTAAATTCAGATAAGTGTTTTATCATTATGTTATTAATAACAACATATAACCAGCTTGTTATAAATTCATGTGTGAAAATTATCTTTTAAGGATGCGTAACGTACGTAACGTACGGTTTATATTGGATTTTAGCTATCTTGTCTGGAATCCAATAAATAATCATAATTTCGCTTGAATTAAGCAAATTCGAAATTAATGTTTAGTTATTAAATATATCGAACTATAGTAAACATTTCTATGGAAGACATCGGTCTAGTGCTAGAAGGTGTGATGAAGGTAAAATGAATGATCTATTTAAAAGATTTAATGAAACTCCATCAGAAGTTCCGTTCATTGCACCAGTCATTGATAGGGGATAGGCGCCTGAACCACCACGTTTCGCCTTGACAAAGGACCAAAATACTTTCTGTTTTTTTGCTATGTCACTATCTATTCGCTTTATATACCGATTTTAACAATTTGTGGCCATATGTGTACACCTTTTACTCTGCAATTGCAGTTCAAGCTCATATCTGGGATTTTTATATTTCTTGTGATGACACCTAATTTTATACTTATTTTTTGGCTTTCTAATTAGATTCCGATCAAACTAAAGTAGGTATTATTTTTGACGACTTATTGGAGACAAATTTAATGATAACAACTCGTATTTTTGGTAGAAAATTTGTAGCATATAATTTACATCTGTCAACCGTCAAGCAGCTTTACCCAATCACAACTTATTGACACAAGCTATTAAACAATATTATATTACCTTACAATATTGAAAATGTACAATTAAATTTCTACAGGGCTGACTGTGATAGTATTTTTAAAGAATGAGCGAGTTTTGAGGGGGTCAAGCTGCTTAATGGATTGACAGATATAAACGATATGCTACAAATTTTCTACCAGGAAATTCGAGACGTTTTCATTAAATTTATCCCCAATAAATCGTCAAAGAATGACAACTACCCACTTTGGTTTAATCGGAATCTAATTAGAACACTAAAAGGAAAGTATAAAATTAGGTGTTGTCACAAAAAATATAAAAATCCCAGAGATAAGCTTGAACTGCAATTGCACAAATTGTCACAATAGGTAAATAAAGCTTATAGAGAGTGGTATGTAAAAAACCCAAAACTATTTTGATCCTTTGTCAAAGCAAAACGTGGTAGTTCAGGCGCCTATCCCCTATTAATGACTGACGGAACGACAGTAACTTCTGATGGAGTGGAAACTTGCGATCTCTGAGAATACTGAATGGTCTGAACTGAAACAGGATTATGTTTTTGACCATTCGGAATCTTTGAAATCAATAAAAATTAATAGCATTTACTTAGCACACCTGACAATTAGTCATGATACCTTAGTAAATAAACTAAAAGCCATCAGTTAACAAAAAGGGCAGCTGTGCCGAACCTTCCAAAAAGCGGCCAATCTTAATTAACTCCATACTTTAAAAGATTATGGAGCGTATATTGTACGCCAATCTAATGGCTAAGTGACCAACAGTATGGCTTCCGCCATAACATAATAGAATATAAAGCACGTCCCGGGAGTATTACCTGCCCAGCACCATGTTTCGGGACCACTTCCGGTTCACCTGATGGTATATATGAAAAGCCGCCCATGAATAACTGCAACACCGAGAGTATTGCAGATGCGTTGCAAATGCAGTAGATTTTCTTAAATGCTTATTATAGACCTATATAGATGGTTTAGGATTATATAGATGGATAAACCCTTCCTATATCATGACCCACGTTCCATATCCAAAAGTAGACTTTTACGAGCTGATAAAGAAGATTCCTCTACCGAATGATATCAAGGGTGCATCGTCCGGCGGATATATTTTTATGGCCGATATCGTCCTAAGCTATTACCATGATTTTTAACATTATTTGTATTTTGTTTTACACCAAGTTTCTAAAGCAATAATAAGTTTTTGCAAAAATGCACTGCTTTACCGCAAATAAATTGAATTTTATAACAACACTGTATAGCAAAATGATATTACGCTACTGGCAAAATTGAATTGCAATGTGTGCATTGCAATCTGCTTTCACATTCAAGTGTACTTGAATAAAGAAATAAAATTGCTACAGAACTATCAGTTCTACTGACATTTAGATACGAAGCACGTTTCAACGTGTTATGTTACGCTATTTAAAGTTTTTATAAGAAAGTCAAGTAAAAAAGTAAAAAGTTTTTTACTTGGCTTTCTTATATTTATCACTAGTGGTCTGCCCCGGCTTCGCACGGGTGATTTCTATATCTTTACAACAGTGCCACCTATCGGGTTCAATTGTAAATCTAAGCTCTTCTCGAATCAACTTAATCGCACCGCGCACACACACAAAATTTCATCAAAATCGGTCCAGCCGGTTTAGGAGGAGTTCAGTCACATATATACAGAGAGTAGAATTATATAATATAAATATAAAGATATATAAAATATATTATAGGATAGATGAGAATGTCGCGCGACCAATGTTAATTAATTATTTATGCAAAAATATCCTATAATATTCGATCCGCCCCGGCTTCGCACGGGTGATTTCTGGATAACGACAACAGTGCTACCTACCAGCTCTAATCGTGAAACCTAACCATTATTTAGGGACCCATACAAACACATTCTAAAATTATGTACTGGCCAAGTTTTATACCTATAAGAGCTATAGTTTGAAAATGTGATTTTTTTATTTAAGACCCTGCAACCCCCTTGTGGGTTGATATTCGTTAAATCCGTTTTTAGCTGACTTCCTTGAAACGTTAAACAAAGCTCATAACTGAGAATGAGCTAAAAATTTACGTCATTTTGAATAATTATAATTATTAATTTTATTTTAACTTATAAAAAAGTTAACTTTTCGTTTACATTCTTGACAATAAAATAGGAACATTTATTTAAGCCTTTACAACACATGTAATAATTTAGAACAATAACAAGTATTTATTTGTTACATTACATAAGCTGATTACAAAGATAAGGTTATCCTGCGAATTCAATCATTTTTTCTTTTACTGGACGGAGAACATAAATAAAATACCAATTTCACCAAACAAAACTCAAACGAAACGAACATAATGAATAGTATTTCATATATAAAGAACTTTTGTTTAGGATCAGACATTACATAATGTTTCATAAAGTGACGTTGCTTGTTCGAATTTTCCGGATAACGAACACAATCGGATCGTTACTTTATTTCATTCTTATAGTTCTTGTTAGGCTGCCAATTTATTTATTGGAGGAAATGTTGTATGAGGGGAGAGTTTCTATTATTATAAAGCACTTTTGGATGCAATTTCAAAAATTCTGTAAATGATAGTTTTCATTAAAATAAAAGTATTCCATGCTCTAATCAATTATTATATTTTATGATTTAAATAAAATCATTCACTTTTGTAATCACAAACTACGATTAGCTTGCTAAACTTAAGTTTAGTATTGAGCGAAGGGTATAATGTTATCTTTTTTCATGCTAAACCGGCAAATGGAAATTAAAAATGAATAAAAGTTTTCTAATTTGAGTTAATTATTCTTAAGGTTAAGATTATGCTTAAGGTTATGCTTTTTAAACCCTATAGGTTTTCAAACAAAAGCCTTTACCTAACCTCTAACCTACTGCCTGTAAGAAAACTTTACCTACACCACCTTTTACTGAGTAAACATAAATCCTTCCTGTATGACCCCAAAAAGCCGATTATATGTAGCAGAAGAAACTACTTGGTCGCTCCAACTGTCCCAGTTACATTAAATTTGTTTTTGCCAAGACAGAGTATGCAAGGCAATCTTCCCACTTATACAACCTATTGAATAAAGAGCTAAACATCTATCCTCTAAAACTCCGTGACTGTAAACTAGCTGTGACTGATTAGCTTAAGACTAAAACCTACGATGATTATGAGGCTATGGTATCATCATATCTGTCTTTTTTTTACTTTCTTTTCTTTTTTTTTTCTCAATTACATATACTGTATAATGTTTAGTGGAAGAGCAGAGTCACCTAAAACAAGCATTTCTTTGCTTAAAAGGTGATCTCCAAACGCTGTATCTTAAAACTTTATGTAAATGAAATAAAAAATATATATTTTTATTTGTCAACTTTCAAAGCTTTTCAGATTTGCCCGGCGCGAGTTTGATTTTAGAACGATTGCCGTAATTTTGTAATTAGATAAATGTTATTTTTGAATTATATTTATGTATTTGAACTGCTATACTATATTTATTGATGTTATATCGAACGGCCGATATAACAAATTGATAGAGAAATGTTATTTTAACAATTTTTTTTTCATATTAAAATATCTATAACTTTCTAATCCTACATTATTAAAAAAATATCTACCACTTTTATGTTGTAAGAACCGGCCTTTAGTTTTTGGTCGTGACTACTGATCTTTTTTTATGTATTTACCTTGAGTACGTAACAAACCGTAGCCACTAGTGCGTGCGACTACAACTACGAATAAAATTGTCTTGATTATGTAGTTTCGTTTGTAAGTATTAATTAACCATATTATTGTTAATAACACTCTTAAATAATCTTTAATTAATTTTCAATGTTTTTTTGTCGCAAAATACCTTATTTTAGCTTATGTATAAGAGATATTCATATGGTACCATGGACTTTTTTATAGATAGGGTAAAGTTTTATACTTTTGTAGGAAATTGTATTCACCTATCACTAACCTAGAGAAACCAGCAGTTAACACCGGTGCGCGAGGTGTCATAACAAATAGGCGTAAGAGAGGTTTCCACGTGCCATTACATTTACCACGTCCTAGGCGGTGAAGGAAAACATCGTGAGGAAAACTGCATGTCTGTGAAATTAAAAAAATCGAAGACATGTGAAGTCCGCCAACATGCATTGGGGCAGCGCGGTGGACACTTCTTTGCCCTAAAACCCTATCAGAAAAGAGAGGAAGCTTAGGTGGGTCCTAAAACTTCTTTCCGCTATTCAAAAACAAGAACAGGTGAAGTGCTGTACTCAGTTTTTATCGCTTTGTGAAGGCCGACAGAAAATAGTTTTAATTCAATTGTTACGGGTGATAAAGTCACGGTTCTTTATCATAATCCTCTGTCAGAAAAGGAATCTATGGAGTGGCATCGTCCGAGTTCAACGTGCCTAAAAAAGCAAAGTTGATTCAATTTCAGAAAAATATTATGGCTACAAAATAATTTTTGGACTCCGAAGGAATTTTACTAGTGGATTTCAAAGAACGCAACATAACATTAATAGCCAATTACTATGCTTCCTTGCTACATCAATAGCGCGATGCTATTGGAGAAATACGTTGAGAGAAATTATCGCTAGGAGGGTTGTTGCTTCAATACAATGCTCCGCTCATCACATCGGGTGTTTCCAAGGCTGTCATTAAGGAATGTGGTTTCATTGAGCTCGAACATCCACCATATAGCCCCGACTTGGCTCCTATTATATTACCTATTTTTAAAATTGAAATCTGACTTACGGTGAAAACAATTTAATACTGATGATGAGGTAAAGTCAGTAGTTTTGTCACATTTTGAGGGCTAAAAACAGACTATTTTTAAGGGTATAGAAAAGTTTATTTGTTTATTTATTTATATATTTAATGACAATGGTTTTTTATCTAATGACAGTAAGTAAGAATTTTTTAAAATAAGAACAAACTATAGCATATCTAAAAGTATATTAAGAAAAATACAAATTATATATCATTGCTTTAGCAAAATCGTAAACAACCTGAAAACAGTACATTCCAACTATCCGCAAGTATATCAAAGTTGGGCACAGCCCTCAGAATAGCGTTGTATGCACTGTGTATTCGACATAGTAGGAAATTAGCGCGAGACAGCGTCCGCGATGACGCCATCGCGAATAATCTAAGCCAGCGTGATGTCGCAAGTAGTGGTCAGGCACATAGATCATGGATAAGGTATTGTGAAGTTCGGGGGCATCTATTACGGTACGTGTACACCAAAACCGATTTTGTCGGCCTATGACGGACAGAACTACCCGGACGAGTAACGCGGACGTGAATGTGCTTACACTGCAACAGTGTACCACGTGTGCTGAAATTGAACGTTGCCGGTATTCTGTAGTTGACTGTGTTGCTTAACAGAGAGAAGACGCATTTTTTTAAATATCTTTTTTTTCTTTTTTTTTTATAAGATAAGGGTGACAAACGAGCACACAGTCCACCTGATGGTAAGTGGTTGCTGCGGCCCATAGACATCTACATCTATCCTCGTTTGCGAATCAAAATGCAGATGCGTTGTCACCCGTGAGGACTAAGATAGAATGCCTCATTTCCAGTAAAAAGGGCCTCCGGCCACCTGCACTCACCAAGCGAAACGCAGAGGTAAACCTCTACTTCACGTTGGTATTCTGTGAGGTCGTGGTACCACCCCGGTTCGAGCCGGCCCATCCGTGCGACAGCAAAAGCCGCCGCGTGGCTCTACCACTGTTATCTCATATCTCATCATCATCATCATCATTATTACAGCCCTTCACAAGTCCACTGCTGAACATAGGCCTCCCCCAAGGAATGCCACAAAGCACGGTCCTGAGCCACCTGCATCAATCGATCCTGCATGTCTCACCAGGTCGTCACTCCATCGAGTGGGGGATCGCCCTACACTTCGCCTACCGGTACGAGGCTGCCACTCGATAACCTTTCTTCCCCATCGGTTGTCGGTTCTTCGAGCTATATGGCCGGCCCACTGCCACTTCAGCTTACTAATGCGTTGGACTATGTCGGTTACTCTGGTTCTACTGCGGATATCCTCATTTCTAAGTTTATCACGCAGAGACAACCCAAGCATAGCACTCTCCATAGCTCGCTGAGTGACCTTGAGCTTCCTCATACGGCCAGCAGTGAAGGACCACGTCTCAGATGCGTATGTCATCACTGGCAACACGCACTGGTAGTACAATTTCGTTTTCAGGTTTTGAGGTATGTCTAACGAGAAGATGTGTCGTAGTTTCACGAACGCTACCCAGCCGAGTTGAATCCGTCGATTGACCTCTCGGTCGAAGTTGGACTTACCTAGTCGGCCTATTTGTCCCAGGTAAACATACTCATCTCACAACTTCGAGCTTAGTGCTCCCAACAACTACCGGCATAGGTGTGACATGGACGTTAAACATGATTTTTGTTTTGTCCATGTTCATCTTAAGACCTATCCGTTGGGAGACACTATTGAGTTCATTGAGCATAGTGCTTAAGTCCTCCAGCGATTCTGCCATTAGGACTATATTGTCGGCAAATTGAAGGTGAGTGATGTACTCGTTATTGATGTTAATACCGTATCCTTTCCAGTCCAGTAGCTTGAAAATGTCTTCCAATGCAGCGGTGAAGAGTTTCGGGCATATAACGTCACCCTGTCTTACACCTCTCTGCAGTTGGATAGGTTTCATACTCCGATTCTGTACTCGGATAGCCATCGTAGCTCTACTATACAAACACTTCAGCACTTCGATATACCGACAGTCAACTTGGCACCGCTGAAGCACCGCTGCAGCACCGCTAAAATTTCGACGGAATCAAAGGCTTTCTCATAGTCCACATACGCAAGGCAAAGTGGCAGATTATACTCCTCTCTGCTGTACAAACTGCCGCAGGGTATGTTTGTGGTCCATGGAACTAAAGCCTTTTCGGTAACCGGCTGTTTCGGGAGGCTGGAAGTCGTCAAGTCTGCGTGCGAGACGATTCGTAATGACTATCGAAAACAGCACGTAGACGCAGCTCAGAAGGGAAATCGGTCTGTAATTCTTCAAGAGAGTGTTGTCACCTATCTTAAAGAACAATACCACCGCACATCTGCTCCACGCCTCTGGAGTACTGCCACCACGGAGGACAGAATTAAAGACCTTCTGAAGGACTTCAAATACCGGTTTTATACCTGCTTTCAGAAGCTCCGCTCTAATTCCATCCTCGCCCTGGGACTTCCTTTTTTAAGGTGCTGGAGAGCCATTCTAATTTTGCTCAGACTGACGTCCAGGATATCTTCGGAATAGTGTCGGATAAGACTTGCTCTTGGATCGTTACTCACACTTGCGTGTGGCTCCAACGATGACGTGTACAGCTGCACATAGAACCTCTCAATCTCACTCAAAATCTCAGGTGTCCCGGAAACGATGCTGCCACACTCGGTCTTCAGCTTCGACAGTTGGCTCTTTCTGGCAGACAGAGCTCCCGCAAAGACTTTGGATCCTTATCCAAATCTGTTGAATAATGTAGCTTCATCTCCCGTAAACAGCCATGAGATTAACAGTGTGATAGGAGACTTATATCGTCCACTTCATTGCAGTCTTCTAGGCACTGAAAACGGTTTTATAACTCGAGCTGAAAGGTTTCGCGACTTTGGAACAGAGCACGAGGGGTATAGGTCAGACGGGACCTCTCCAACTTAACGTTTACGTTCAGTGTGCTTTTAACCATTCGGTGATTGCTACCAGTTTTCACCCTCGCGATCACGGAGACGTCACTGAACGATTGTTGTCTGGTCGTCATAGTTAAGTCAATCTCATTTTTTGTGGAACCGTCGAAGCTCGACCAGGTCCACTTCCTGTGGGGCCGCTTCTGGAAGAAAGAGTTCATCATAAAGAGTGCCTCTTTCTCCATGAAGTCGGCCAGCTGCTGGTCCCTTGAGTTCCGTTGCCCTATTCCAAATTTCCCTACTTTCAGCTAATCGTTCTCTCATGTGCCTAGTTTTGCATTGAAGTCTCTCATTAACACCATATAGTGGGTTTTGGAGGAATGCATGGCTCTAGAGATATCCTCATACATTTCCTCCACCTCCTCATCGGGATGTGCCGAGGTAGGTGCGTATACCTGTTTGACCTTCAGTGAATACCGTTTGGTGATTCTGAGTATAAGGTACGCAACCCTCGTCGACACACTCTCAATCTTTACAACGTTGTTAACGAGAGACTTGTGGACGATAAATCCCACACCTCCTTGGGACAGATGGTCGCCCTCCCGGTGATAGAGCAAGTTGCTGGATTCGAGGATTACCGTGTCCTCCACCTCTCTTCGGACCTCGGATAATCCTATAATATGCCAGCGTAACTTGTCTATCTCTTCTTCCAGCTCCACGATCTTCTCGTCAGTCCTCAGGGTGCGTGCGTTGTATGTTGCCACGTCGAGTCATCTTAGGTGGCAACCGAACCTCCACCGGAGATTCTTAGCACCCTCTGCCCCGGCGTTACCAGGGTCACCACCGTAGCCAGGAATAGCGGGGCCGCCGGGGACTGGGGGCCGTCTTTTTGTTGCTCTAAACATTGGGGGGTATTTGCCATAGTTGCCACGCTTGGCGAGTGGGTTGACAACCGCAGTTTTTTTTATTGTACTTTTGCTGTTATCAGGAAGATGCTGCTGCCCATCTCCTGCCTGTTTCCCTTTGTCGCCTTTTACGACACCCACGGGAAGATATGGGGTAGTGGATATTCTTAACTGCCACCATACGGTAAAATATCTGGAACCGCTATATCCATTTCCGATTCAACTTCTGCCCATAACCGTTTTGAAACCTCTCGATTATTGGAGTTGTCTATTATAAACACATTTAATTAATTTTTCAATATCCATAGTCGTTTAGATAGATAACTGACAAAAACAACATAATAAAGACAAAATGATTAAATTAAAACTATAAATATACTCAATTTACACTGTAGACGCCGGCAATCTGGCGAGAAATCCCAACAAGTTCGGACTCAACGGTTGATCGGCCCATTTCGTGCGTCATCGGACGATGATGGTCGTGTTTATGTACGCACTCTCTTTCTTTTACAAGTGTGATTCGATCGTCCGAGTTCGGCCGTCATCGCCCCAGCAAACTTCGGTCGTTGACGGATTAGGTGTACGCGTACCCTTACGCCTCTTAGAATTTTGAGTGCAATGATAAGTATGTTGCGAGAACGACGAACTGCAAGAGAATTATACCCTAAGGTACCCAACAAAAATTGTGTGGGATATAAAAACGGATAGTATCCGTAATTTCTTTTATAAAGGAAACGTAAGAAGGGCTTTTGAACTTTTTCTATGGTCAGAACATACTTAGACTCATAAAGATTCCAAACACAAGCCGCTGAATCCAATTTACTACTTACCAAGGTGTTAAGACTGTAGTCCTTGAGCATGAGAACTTCTAATAGAACACCTACATTGATATTTTCTAATCACACGGACGCATCGCGCAATGTTATTATAATATGTACCCTGTACATGAATAAATTACTTTTGGTACTTCGCATAAATTACATATTCATCACGCGTTCATCTTCGTAGGATGTTCATGAATGTCACAGAAAACACGCATTGTATGTAGCCATTTGCAATTTATTCTGTGTCATTTGCTTGTCGCATAGCGAAGTCCGCGAGCCCGTAATGCAAAGCTGATGGAAAAGGGTGGGGCTGACCCGTATACTCTGAGGTGTACGCTTTCTAGGTATTATGTTAACTATATTTTTTTATTTATGAATAATTTTAAAATATTATTAATGTGTTGTGTAATATAGGATATTAAGGTTTCATACATGATCTTTTATTAAAAAATAAAGCTTATAGATTTAAACAATCACAGTGTTTTAAACGATTTATACAGTATTGTAACAAACAACCCGTTGGTCGTATAGGTATAGGTGTACTATGAATGGGATTTTAGCGTTTCTAATCAAGTAAAGCTCGAAGTTTTTGACGAGTATGTTTACCTGGGACAAATAGTCCGAGTATGTAAGTCCAACTTCGACCGAGAGGTCAATCGACGGATTCAACTCGGCTGGGCAGCGTTCGGGAAGCTACGAAACATCTTCTCGTCAGACATACCTCAAAACCTTAAAACGAAATTGTACAACCAGTGCGTGTTGCCAGTGATGACTTACGGAACTGAGACGTGGTTCTTCACTGCTGGCCGTATGAGGAAGTGCAAGGTCGCTCAGCGAGCTATGGAGAGGGCTTTGCTCGGAGTTTCTCTGCGTGATAAACTTAGGAATGAGGATATCCGCAGTAGAACCAGAGTAACCGACATAGCCTAACGGATTAGTAAGCTGAAGTGGCAGTGGGCCGGCCATATAGCTCGAAGAACTGACAACCGATGGGGAAGAAAGGTTCTCGAGTGGCAGCCTCGTACCGGTAGGCGAAGTGTAGGGCGTCCCCCCACGAGATGGAGTGACGACCTGGTAAGACATGCAGGAAGTCGATGGATGCAGGTGGCTCAGGACCGTGCTTTGTGGCATTCTTTGGGGGAGGCCTATGTTCAGCAGTGGACTTGTGAAAGGCTGTAATGATGATGATGGTGATGAATCAAGTAAATTACTAAATTTATTTTTCTAAAAGTTCTGACATACTCTACGCTGTCGCTGTAAGGTCTCTAATACGGCCGATAGAGCATTTTTTCAAAGAGAGCTTTTGTGCTTCGTATCACTACCGCTGTTTCTTCTGCATATCAATGATACCTTGCAAACTGGTAACATTCATTGCTATACAGATGACAGCACTGGTGATGCTTTATACACCGACCGTACCAATTTTTCTATAGAAAACGTCGCCGAGTACAGGAGCAAACTTGTGTCTGAAGTCGAAACTTTGTTGAACAAAGTCTCGGATTGGGGCCGAAACCATCCATGCCATTTGGATGATAGGCGGTCCACCACTGTGCGATTTAAAAGAAGTTTTATTAATTAAAAATATTTTATAAAATAATAACGAAATAACCTAGAGGTTTAAAACAGAAAAGGCTGTTTTAAATGTTTTTACCATTGTAGACGAATTTTTTTCTCGAAAATCAAGATTTTTTTTTATAAATATCACGCGGCGAAAGGCTACTATTAAACTGTAAAACTTATGCATTTCAAACTACATTTGGCAGTACCATTACCGTTACAGCCTTTTAAAGTTCACTGCTGTACATAGGCCTCCCCCATAAACTGCCTCATAGACGGGACATTTACCTATTATATAATGAGGTAGTGGATATTCCTACGCCGCCACTACACGGGTTGGCAGTCAATTGTACATAATCTATACATAATAGTATAATAAATCTGTAGAAAAGTCATGTCTGTAATTCTAATATTATCTTGAAAAAAGAAGTCCAGGGGACTAAATAAAGGGTTCTGAAGCCAAATTAGTGGTTTTTACAATTTTTGTCTGTCTGTCTGTTTATTCCGGATTCACGCAAAAACTACTAAACCGATATACATGAAATTTTGTATGTAGGTAGTCAGTAAACCGGGGCAACTTATAGGCTACTTTTTATCCGATTAAGCAACTTCAAAAAAGGAACGTTAAATATTTTATTTCCTTTAGATGTTAATTTTCTATTATATCTTAGTTATAGGTGACGGAAGTTTTTTAAATAAATAATATATTTGTAAATAATAAATAATGTTTAAAATATAGTTATAACCTTGGTAAAATAATTTGAAACTACACCGATTTGGTATTCAAAACAGTGGAAAAAGTAGTATATTTTGCCTTCAGTTAGTAATAAATGAAATTATATAAATAACTTACATTTCTTACATTTATACGATTAAATGATAAGAATTTTTAAAATTATTAAAAAAAAATTACGATTAGTTTTTTTGTATTTTTGTTATTTTATGTTGTTTGTTTTGTTATTTTATGACTAATATTCCATAATCAAAAATCTAGCATTAATTTTACGTTAAAGTGAAATTGGAACCCCAAATCAGGGCTCGAACTAAGATTTAATTCAATGCTAGCATTCCAATTCGAGTACCGGATCTTCACCGCTGACTGCTGTCAAGCGAAGTCGCAGCTTCTCATCGATAGCAAGAAAGTGTTGTTACATATAAAAGATATCCAAGTGTACAGTCTTCAACAGAACCCACGACCTCAGGAATATAAAATAAATCAAAATTAAATATAAAGTAATTAATTTAAAATTAAAGTACCGTACAGTACAGTAATAACGTCGGGATATAATAAAAATAAGATAAATAAGTTAATCAAACGCGAAAAAATATCCGTAAAAGTAGTTTTATTCAATGTGTAGTGTTCGCGTAAATATAAGAAATCATTAAATAAAATTAAGTTAAAGTTGCAGCCTATATACTTACTGCTGGGTATAGGCCTCTTCTCATTTCTGAGAGGGTTTTATGGCAAGGAAGTGTCCGCCGCGCTGCCCCAATGCGTATTGGCGAACTTCACACATCTTCGAAATATTTTTTCTTATTTCTCAGACATACAGGTTTCCTAACGATGTGGTCCTTCACCCCCGAGAACGTGATAAATCATCGCTTAACATTGCAATTAACAATTTCATTGGTGCCGGCGGGGATCGAACCTCGATAGCTTGTGTACTATGAAATTTACAGCAAGCGCTAACCCTCTGAACTACCAAGGCTCAGATGTAAATTTAAAATTGTATAATATACTTATTAAATATCTCAGTGAATTTAAAATAGTATATACTTATTATAATATATAATCTTTAAAATATAGTTATTAGAAAATGTAAGTGCTAATTTATAATTTACAATAATTCGATTCTTTAAGCTTTAAGTCATACTATAACTATAAGCGTAGACTACATTAATACCTTAAAATACCGAGAAGAAAGCTCGTAGCTCCTCGTAGAAAATAATTTCAAGAAAAGCGAGATTTAATAAATTTTATCAATATCGACCTGCGGATTAAGGGCGATTTTATCCAACGAACGATCGTAAATGTTAGGTACATTTACGTTTCAACAATATTATTCTGGGTTTCATTTTAAAATTGTATATTTTATTAAATATAAAACATACATTTTACTGTGCTTATATTTTAGAAGTAGTTAAAAGTTTAATATGTCAAAAATATATTTTAGATCCACTCTCTTAACGGATAAGCCCCATATATTAAAAAAATCGTTTAATTTTATATAGGGTACTTTCCGCCACTTTGTTTACTCTGTAGTCATACGCCATTAAAATCCATATGTCTAATATGGATTATATACTTGCATGAATCAGAAATTTAATAAACGTCTAAAATGGTATATGGATGACTAATCAGTAGCCATTAATATAGTGTGAACGAAAGAAGAAAGAAAGGATGTTACACTTTGAATGCTAATCGTACTCTTAACTAAAAATATATATAATAATATTCTTTATAGTTAGCCAGGGCATTGAATGTAATAATAGAATAGAATACATATTAATTCACTTTTCTACATTAATCAGTTGGCGTCGCCCTTCTCTTTTCGAAACTTCACTTATAATATATAGTATACAGTGATTTGGACTACTGTCGTGTGTCCAGATCACTGACTTCAATATCTAAAGGCACTTCAATATTTTTTTCAATTGCATCAAGATGTAGAAATTTAGCTGTTTCTCGACCTAATTTTCTTACAACACATTATTTTAGAAAATTTTCACAGTTAACCGAAAAAATATTAACATAATGATGAGTAATAAAGTAGTTCCTATGATTTATGTTCTGTGCTGTAATATAATAAATATATCAATTATACATCAATTTTGTAATCCAAATTATTGTATATGTGTTTGTATAAAATATCTATCGCGCGTTACCTGCGGAATTCAGACTTCTATTATATGAAGCCAGTAGAAAATATGGCGGATATGAACTATTAATCTTCTGCATCAGCTTCTAATCAGTCCACTACTGGACATGCAACTAAAGATTTTATTTTGCATTTTATTTTATTCAATAAGGTACACAAACAGTTTGTAGTTATATACTGTTCCAAAATTAAAAGTATAATGGTATTGATCTAAACTACAATTCAGAAAAATATACACAGCATAATAATTAAACTGTGGTAGAATAACAAAATAAACAAGATAAAAAGAAACTTACATTAAAAATTAAGAGAAACTCGTAAATTTCATTTAAATCTAACGAGGCCACTATCGAATATATCTAGATGTATGTTACTTCGCTTATCTCGTCGTAATTACGATACATTTTGACAATTCTTTCAATACGTTATCGTATACCGGAATTGAAGTTAATTAGTCTTAGTAACTCTGGGCAATCTATATGAGAATGTACAATCTTGTGCAAAAAAAACTTTGTCTCCTCAAAGATAATCGTTGGACATTAAAAAACTTTAGTCGAGAGTCGTATGATGGTAGACGACGTACCATTTCTGCCACAAACACTGCGAGGGAAACAATATAATATGATACAATTTAAAATGAAAAACCCATTTATAACGTTTAATAAACATAAAACCAGAGCATCAGTAAAGAACAATGAAGATTTTAATGTTTTTGGTTTACTTTATAGCTCTCCGCATTGGCCGCAAATTTAACGCCCCATTCACAATTATTATGTATATATTTGCATTTTGTGGTGTTTTCAATTATCAAAAGTAATTTTTTGTGTTATTATTTGTAAAAATATAATACAATTTGGAATAACTTTTGCTTTTGTAACGCTAAGGATCGTCTTAAAATTATTAACATTAGTTGATTTACCCTGTAGGGCTTCATCACCGCTTACCACAAGCACGCCTAGCATGGGCTGAGACAAAATTTTTATCCCCCGATTATATTTATTCCGATGTCCCGTGGCTGCAGCGCATCAGCGATTTTTGCTCAAGCTCATGTAGATTGTTTTTACGCTACTATGTGTAAAAGAGCTGCATCTCTGGTGCGCAGGGTTAGGGCCAGCCCCAACGGTATTCTAAAAATAATAAGTGACAGAGTGTACTGTCCCTATCTGCAACACTGTTGTAAGATGCATTTGCCCAGCAACTAATTATAAATATATAATAATAATAATTTTAATGCATGTATCCAATGTTAATGTAATAACAGAGCATTTAATTAAAATTTTATAATAATCATAATTCTGAAAAAAAATGTAATAATGAGTCCTAGATACTTGAAATTAAATAAATAATAAAATAAAATAAATAATAAATAAATATCCACTGACAAGAGATAAATTTATGTTGTCCCTATGCCAAAGCACGGCAACGGGGAGAAATATATCACCGTTTTATATAACGAGTAAACTATATCCCCCGTCCGTAGCATGGAGCCAAATAAAAGATAAAAAATATGCTTTTTTGCCATTTGAAAGGGACAATTCTATCGTAGTTCATAGGACGTGGGCTTAAGTTTATATTCATACAAAATATCTATCTAAGTCTAAGTCTATCTCCCATTTTATCTACTGTGGATATTATATCTACCGGTGTGCTCGAAGGGTGGATAAAACTAAGCGAGGGGATAAAAGTTTTCTCCTTTCCACGGGGAAAATATTGTCTCCTGCCCATGCTAGCCCTGCAGGTAGGATTTTACCGTTATCTTATGAGCGTCATTATATACGATCATTATATTATACTGCTTAAATTCGTGATTTATTACGTATTTACCTGACGTGTAAAATGCCCCTTGCTTAGAATTAATATTTTATTTTTTATAAATTACATCTATTGAAAATTGATTATCTTTGAAACGTTAAATCATTTTAATTGATATGTGATATGCGTATACACTAACAGACGGAAGTATTTACATAAGGTTTCGAAACGCCAATTACGAGTATACCATTATAAGGGCATAGTATGCAAGGAGGTATATTAATACTTGACCATTAACTAGATGGCGATTCGGAGGAATTTAGTATTATGAATCAGCGTGAAAGTTATGTTAAGGACAGCATACTAAGCAGTAATAAAGTCACTAGTATCGACAAACCCAATAAAATATGTGTTTAAAATATTCGGATATATTGTTATACTATAGTATGCCATATTTTGTTAAGACCATAATAAAAAGCTCGAAGTAGATTATCTACGTTAATAATCAAGTAACTAGCTTAGATAACTTTATACAATGTTTCAAAGTACAAGAAAAACGTGTAGTTTGTGTTACGAATATTGATTAGATACTATCCACTCAAGTTTTCAAGGCACACAAAAGTAATGAAGGATATTACATTAACTTTGTTAGCGCCATTCATTTACGTAGAATATCTTACAACTTTATTGCAATAATTCGTTAACTGATTTTTTAAATAATATTTTAAATTAATGTATATTTATACTAGTGTAATATATTTTACATAGCGTTAATCATCGATGATCGGATGGCATTAAACCTTTTTAATATAGTAGAGCCACGCAACAGCTTTATTACAATTTTAGCACGAATGAGTCACCTCAACCAGGGAAAAACCACGAACCCACAGAATGTCAACGTAATATAGCAGTTTGACACTGCTGTGTTTTTTTTTTAATCTTAAAGAGATACTGATGGAAGGATTACCTTATAAGTCAGGTCATCCTTCCATCAGTAGAGACCGCCTTACACTATACTTGGTGGCAAGAACCCATTCGAAAACCCTTTCTCATCGGTAGGTGGTTATTCGAGCTATAAGACTAGCCCATTAACACTTCAGCTATAAAGTAAAAGTCTTAAAATACTAGATTTGACATTAAAAAGTTTGCAACCTTAATAACAAGAGAAACCAAAAAATTATTTAGCTCCGCCATTTATATAACGTTGGGGTATTTTACACACCTAACCATATTTATACAAAAATTTAAAAGCAAGCGCTGGAAGAGATTTACTGGCTTATGAATATTCAAAAGTAATTAACTGCCGCTACGATATCGAGCGGATCAATTTTAAACCACGTTGAGTTTCGTTGATCCCCGTACGGTAAGTTACTGTAATGGATTTATAGAATAGAATATATTTAAAGATGATAATGGATACTTTTCTTTTTACGAGCCCCTCTATTTAAAGTCAATATAATTACGGTCATGAGGTATTTCAGCTTATTCCTCAAAGGTGAAAACGAACCTGTAGCCTTCTTCGTTTAAAGTTAGTTGTGAACTTGATATTCGATAAAACTTCAAAAAATACTACAAAATAAATAGTGTTTCTAATGATCATGGGCATTACAATTGTATGTTGTCAATTTTTAAATTTAATTCAATTTAAATTTAAATTTTTTAAATTAATTCGATTTATTATCAAGTACAACTTACCATCTGGTGGGATTTTTAGTCAAGCACTGGTTTACAGTAAAAAAAGAGAATATGTGGTGATAAATGAGGTTAAGTTAAGTGAATATTGTGGCCCATAGACATATGTCTTCAATTAAGGATCAAAATGCAGATACTTTGTTACTCTTAAGGACTAAGATCGAATGCCTTATTATTCACAACCTGCAACATAATGCTGTATTAAAGTTAATGTTATTCTGAACAAGCGTAGTGCTTTCCCGATTGATCAGACCCAGTCGTGCTGCAGACTTAATACGCTACAGCATGGATATTTCACGAACAGAATCTATTCATTATGATGCTTTTTTTCTTTTTTTATATAGAAGAGGGGGCAAACGAGCATGCGGCTCACCTGATGGTAAGTGACTACCGCCACCCATGAACAACCGCAGCACCAGGGGAATTGCAGATGCGTTGCCGGCCTTTTGGAAAGGTGTAAGCTCTTTTCTTGAAGGTTCCTAAGTCGTATCGGTCCGGAAAATTCGCTGGTGGTAATTGATTCCATAAGGAAGTTGTGCGAGGGAGAAAACTTCTTCTAAATCGCACAGTGGTGGACCGCCAATCATCCAGATGGTATGGATGGTAACGCGAGTTTTGTCGCGATGTGCGATGGTGAAATTGAGCGGCTGGAATTAGTCCGAACAATTCCTCAGAGCAGTCCCCGTGATAGATGCGATAAAATACGCAAAGAGATGCAACATCTCTATGCAGTGCCAGTGTATCGAGCCGATCAGAAAGAACTCGGTCGTCGACGATTCGAACCGCTCTGCGCTGGATGCGGTCAAGTGGAAGGAGCTGGTACTGGGGCGCCCCGGCCCAGAGATGAGAACAGTATTCCATGTGGGGCCGAACTTGCGCTTTGTAAAGTTGCAAGCGATGTGCCGGCATGAAATACTGTCTCGCTGAGCACGCCAAGCTTTTTAGAGGCCAATTTGGCCTTCCCTTCCAAGTGACCACGAAACTGCACGTCACTCGATATGTCGACTCAGAGGATACTGATACTGGCTGAGGCAAGAAGGGGAGTGCCTTGAAACTGAGGATATACGACAAAGGGGTTCTTTTTAGCGGTAAATGCGCAAACTTGTGTCTTCTGGGGATTGAACTGGACTAGATTTAGTCGGCCCCATCCGAGATTTTGTTAAGCAAAGACTCGACTTCAGACACAAGTTTGTCCCGGTACTCAGCGACGTTTTCCCGAGAAATATTGGCACGGCCGGTATATAAGGCATCACCAGTGCTGTCATCTGCATAGCAATGAATGCTCCTAGTTAGCAACATATCACTGATATGCA
The DNA here is from genome assembly GCA_963668995.1 of Parnassius mnemosyne. NCBI lineage: Eukaryota > Metazoa > Arthropoda > Insecta > Lepidoptera > Papilionidae > Parnassius > Parnassius mnemosyne. The sequence goes on along the minus strand of CAVLGL010000104.1, from coordinate 38,713,726 downwards.
GGAGAAATAGCGTTGGTGATAAAACGCAGCCTTGTGGAACACCAGCGTTGATAGGCTTGAAATCAGAGCATACACTGTCTACTACGACCTTGATGCTCCGATCGGCAAGGAAACTGGTGATCCATTTGCAAAATTTCTCGGGAAGCCCATAGGAAGGAAGCTTCGAAAGAAGCGCTTTGTGCCAGACCCGATCGAAGGCCTTCGCTATGTCCAAACTAACGGCCAATGCCTCTCCCTTGGACTCTACTGCTTCCGCCCATCTATGGGTCAGATAAACTAGAAGATCACCAGCTGATCGACCTCGACGAAAACCGTACTGGCGGTCACTAATCAGCTCAAGGTACCTCATGAGATGGCAGTTTATAATGGATTTCATTATTTTGGAGAACAAGGAGGTGATGGCAATAGGCCTGTAGTTGGACGCGTCTGAGCGGTCGCCTTTTTTAGGGATCGGGTGGACCAAAGCTGTCTTCCATGAATTAGGGACTACGCCTTGGGAGTAGGAGTATCGGAAAAGACACGTCTTCAGCACAATGGGAGGGACTCCATCGGGCCTACTCGACTTGCTGACGTCCAGGTAGAAGAGTGCTTTGCGAACCGAGCGCTGTGTAAACCGAACATCCGGCATGGAGCACTCACATCGCGGGATGGTCGGCGGTGTGTTCCGCCCGTCATCTAGAGTCGAGTTGGACGCAAAAAGAGAGCTCAACAGATCGGCTTTCTCCTTTGCGGCATGGGCCAGTGAGTCGTCCTCCGTGTGCAGAGATGGAAGAGATGGCTGACAGAAGTTCCCTTGGACAGCCTTGGCTAGAGACCCGAATGCACGGGTTCCCGAAGGAAGGCGAACTAGCTTCTCGCCAATTCTGCCCATGTGATCAGACCTTGCCTTGGCAATGACGCTTTTGATGCTGCCTATATTATGAAACACTAGACCGGTTTCAGTATCAGTGCACCGTTACTGATACCGAAATTGGTCTGTTGGCTATGTAAGAATATCTACAAGCACTTAACCATTAAGTACTCGTAGAAGAATATCCACAACAGAGGCAATCGGGGATATACAATATCGGGGAAGATTATTTTCAGCAGTGAACTTTATTACTTAATTAATTAATGGTTTCAGTGCGTTCGTTGTTCTTGTTATTATTAGCGCTTCCTCGAATGTCTTTTTTAGTAGATATCTTGACACATGTAGGAATGAGATTATGGTTTCTGCATCTCTTAAAGAAATTTAAAGATGTTACGTATCTTGCGCGCATGGTCTTGAGATCTTCTAGTCGGCGTATTTTATTAGCTATTTTCAGCCCGTACCGGTTGACATAATGATTTCTTATATTTACGCGAACACTATACATTGAATTGAACTACTTTTACGAAATTTTGTTTTTCAATCTCTATTTAAATGCCTACTTGTTGAAGACTGCATCTCAATTGTAACAAGGAAACTAGAAGAAAACAACATGCCAGCAGAATATGCAGTATTACTCAGACATTGCCTTACAAAGAGTTTTACAAGCAAGTAGATGGTGTTGCGATGGCCTCACCAGTATCTCCCATTGTTGCCGATATTTTCATGGAGGACTTTGAAGAGAAAGCACTGCTCAGTAACTCTAAGGTTCTACAAGCGGTACGTAGACGATACTTTCACAATTTTACCATCAGACATAGTAACTGCATTTTTAGAACATCTTAATTCCATAAACTCTCAAATTCAATTTACTATGGAGTTAGAGGCAAATAATTCTTTAGCTTTCCTAGATGTGTTAGTCATTCGAAATCCTAATATCACCATAGGTCACACTGTGTGTAGAAAAAAGACCCATACAAACCGATATTTAAACGGTGAATCCCACCATCATCCTTCAGAGTTAGCGACCTTGGCCAAATCTTTGTTACAGAGAGCACAAGGGATCTGTGACAGCAAACACTTGGCCGCTGAGCTTCAGCACGTCAAGCAGGTTCTGCATGACAACAAGCTTCGGGTCCCGCGCCTACGTCACAGTGACCGAGTGAAGCCGGCCACAGTCAAGCGTGTACCTGCTGCACTACCATATGTCAGAAGCCAGACAATATTGGCTACATCTTGAAGGGAGCTTCTATTAGAACATTATTTATGCTGCCGAAGAAACTTAGACGATGCAGGAGTGTACAAGCTTGATTGTGAATGTGGTCTCTCATATATAGGGCAAACAAAACGATCAATAAAAACCCGCGTAAAAGAACACATAGCTGACGTGAAGCACCAACGTTTCAGGAAGTCAGCAGTTTGCGATCATATCCTAGACGGCCCCCGCCATTACATTCAATTTGATAAGCCACAATTTCCCGCGAGGTTATTGAAATTAAAAAACATCCTAATGTCAATATAGAGGGAGGCTGAGTACTACCACGTACTTAGGATCCTGTAATTAATAAAATTAAAACTAAACCCAAGCATACCACTGCAAGACTTCAAGACAGTAAGTTCATTCTGCGTAGATCGGACCAAAATTAATAATTAAAAACGCTGAAGGTACTCCGGGTTAACTCTGACATCGAGACGTCAATCACCTCAGTCTCCCGTGACCATGGGTGCCGGAAAGCACCCGAAACGTCGGAAATCAATAAAAATAAGAAAAATAAGTTAATTAAACGCGATAAAATCCGTAAAAGTAGTTTTATTCAAACAATATCTTTGTTATAATTTTTGGAATAGGCGTTATTATAGAGTATTTCTATATGTTGTGGAACACTTCACTTTTGATAGATGTGCGGAAAATTAATCTTACCGTACCTGCAAATTTAGTTGCACATTTCAAAACGCGAAGAGCAATATAATCCGAACCCGCGCCTTTGTTGATATTGACTTTTTGTAATTCTTTAAAAACTAAGTCAAAGCTTATATCAGTTATATTTATATTTAAATTTGTAAGTGACTATTTGGATAATCTTGGTGACTAACGTTACTTTTTTTTATAGGGGGCAAACGAGCATGCGGCTCTCCTGATGGTAAGTGACTACCGTCGCCCATGAATAAATGCAACACCAGAGGAATCGCAGATGCGTTGCCGGCCTTTTAAAAAGGAGTAGGCTCTTTTCTTGAAGGTCCCTAATTTGTATCGGTCCGGAAAAATCGCTGTATGGTTATACATACGGAATGGAAGTATTCACTGAATGATTACAATTTTCTATACTACCAGAAATAACTATACCTTTGTGCAACATCTTTTCAGGTAAATCACTAGTGGAATTTTTTGATTTTATGAAAGACCGTCAAAATTTAGGATGTGTTCTTATTTTATTTTCGGAAAGATCAATAAAGTTTGCATAACAGTGACGCAGCATATTTTTAAATGTGCTTCTTAATAATGAAAAATTTTGATCATGTTACGGCAACATGATCAAACTTTTTCATTATTACATAAATAAAATAAAAAGTTAAAGGTATACGGATTACTTCAACTTTTTATTGAATTTACATTTTCCTTTCGATAATTTAACAAGCGGCTTAGTATCCCACATTGGTTATTTTAAATTGCAATTTAAATTACAAACATATTTATTCAAAATATTATTAAAAGAGTTATAAAAGTCATGCATTCCACATAGGTCATATAACAAAATTTTTCTTCCCAATTAAGTCAGCTTTGTGAAACTGTTTTCTTGTACCTCTGCAAAGGTTGAGTATAAGAGCAAAACATAGTTTAAAAACAATTTCTAATGCCTTATGATGAGAATGTAACAAGTGGAAGTTTGCAAGATGATACTACACACGTTTTATCACTAAAAACTAAATCTAAAAGCCTGCCTTTGATGTTAAGCCGTTAAACTCATTAAGTCAGCTGTAAGACAAGTTAATGTATATCTAGGGCATTAGTACATGAATTATATGACCAATGAGCATGACTGATGCTGAGGTCGTCGAGTACTAGAAATACATCATCATAATTACGAATTATAAAGTCACGCCCTCTTTCGTAAAAACAACTCAACAACAATTCGTGATTATATGCAATTAACGTTGATATTATATGCAAAGCTAGCTTGTTAGCTCGTTCAACGCATTCAAAAAACAATTTTATGAATATCTTGTTGCAAATGACTCACTTTAATAATCGTGAATGCGTTGCGCGGGTGAAGTTTGTGTAATTTTGGTGAATTTAATTTGGTGAACGACTGTGGAATTTGCCTTCAGTTATGTACTCATGTAAGTGACATTATTTGTCTTAATGAGTAATAAAGATCTTTAAACCTAAAGAGCAAGATGCGTTGTGAGACCGAGGAGTTAAGGTGGTGGGACGAGTGTGAATGTGAAGCGGCACCGACACCCATACTTCTTCAGCGGGTGAGGCGTGCATGACAGTTTAGTGCATTGCGGAAAGATCGCGGCGCACCCCTATTATTACTCAACCTCCGCGCCTGTGTCCGCTAGCAGTTAGATTACGAAATAATATTCAATTTTATATAATCATTTACAATGGCGGCCAGTGTTACAGTGGCCTATTTTGATAGTAACAGATATATGATGGCGTAATAAGCCATTCATGGCTAATTTCTAATTGTCTCCCTGCGCGTGCGGTTATATTTTTTCTACGCATTATAATTCAAAGATCCAAGAGTTTGTTTCTGAATCTTCTTGTGATTTTAATAGCTTAAAAAGGTCATAAAAAATAAGAACGTTTGTGTTTGTGTTGTTATTTTTATATCGCGAACAAATGACGTAATTGTTAATGATAAATGGTTAATGGTCAAATTACGGCCATTTATAATGCTGAAATTGTATTTATGCATAAATCTAAACTTAATGGTAACACCGTGATGGAATCTTTATTAAGAATGAAACAATAACAATCGATTAGTACAATAATTAAGATAGAGGTAAAAACTAAATATTATATTATTTAGTTTTTACCTCTATCTTAATTATTATATAATACCTTATCATTAAGAATAATCTCTTAATGGAAATAAGGACTCTTCTAGGAATTCTAAAAGCAAATAAAAAAATCTCCAATTGCCTACTAAATAAATGACTCTCTCAAAACAAACATGACTATGTTATATTGCTTTAAAATTTCAAACTCAAATCTCACAACACAAACAAATAAGGTACCCAGAGTAATGACAATGGATAAAAAAATTGCCAAGTTACATCATGCCTTTCGTTGCTGCCACTTATACAGGCCTATAGGTATCCAGCAGTGAATTTGTAACGTAAACGTAAGTAAGTAAAAGAGAACATTACCAACCACTTGGCAATGAAGTGAGCCACGGTAGTAAAGATCTAATAATTTCTGACGGATGGTTGTTATGCCAGATGAAAACATCCAGGCTTATTGTCACGATAAGCAGGCTGGCTATTGAAGAAAAATAGGGAAGTCGATGAATATATCCCATAAATTTTTTTTTATTTTATTAATCAAAACAGCGTCGAATGTTCACTCACTCACATTTTAAAGCCAAAAGAATTTTTGTAAGAATTGTGTAAAATTTATATACCTTAAATAATAGTCCCAGAACAGTGACTAGATATATATTATCAAAAGCTCAGAGAAAAATAAAAAGGCTTTGTAAGCGATGGGTGTCCAGACTACAATATTTTACGTTTTACTAACAAGTAACTGATTTAAACGGACGTATTTCTTGTAAATTTATCTCTTTTATTGAGAACAACCTCTACTGAATTTGAACTTACTTTTGATTTACGATGTATGCAATGAGCATCTACTGAAATCCTGTAATAAGATAGGTAAAATCTTTATATTAGCTCCGCTGAAGGATTACATACAGGGAAAGATTGATGTTTCACATTTCTTTATTTTATTACCTCTAGATAATCTCGCTGTCTCCAGGAGAGGGTAGGTAAGCCGGATATGTGACAGCAATATTCTCTTTATTTTTGAAAAATATGAATAATAAATATAACAAGAAAAAGTTATATAGTAATTTAATACAATTATTGCCCTATTTCGTTCCCTATGCGTCATAAGAATCAATTTTGGTAATGCCTCTATAGGTTTTGTATACAATTGAAGAAACATTTCTTTGCTTGCATTGTTTGTATGTAGCTGGTTTTAATATCAATATATAATATAGAACATAAAGAAAAAGAAAAATATAAAGTAAAAAGTACTTTCCCGCCATTTTTCAATTGTTTTTCTGTCCGCCAAAATGAGTGAATCTAACGAAGAAATTCGATACATTCTGAAGTTTTATAAGAAAGAACTGAATAATGCGACTCAAGCTGCCAAAAAGAAATATTTGTTACGTTTATGGACCTAATCCAGTATCAGTAAGAGTAGCAAAAAGTTGGTTCAAGCGTTTTCAGTCCAGCAATTTTGATGTCAAAGATGCAGCCCGCTCTAGTCGCCCTCATAGGGATAAAGCCGATGCCATTTTTGAAAAGATTGATCACTGGCGATTAAAAGACGACAAGAACGTGCTAATAAGATCATGGTCAAGGAGTAGTCAAGCTGCACAAATTGTAGCGAATCTTGGATTAACGCGCAATAACGTGATGCTTTGTGTATAGTGGGATTGTAAGGGCATCGTTTATTATGAGCTTTTACTGCCGAGCCTAACCATCGATTCAGATCTCTACTGCCAAAAACTTATGAGACTTAAGCAAGAAGTTGAGTAAAAACTGCCGGAATTGATCACCAGAAAAGGAGTGGCCTTTCATCATTATAACGCCAGACTATACACATCTTTGGTCACTCAACAAAAATTAAATGTAATAAAACTGAAAAAAAAATGTCTTGAATTTGTACATAAAATACGAAGAAACATTTTTCCCGACCTTATATGTTATATGTGAGCACTGAGGGACCATGTCGGAAATTTGCGAAATCAGTTGTCGATAAACTTCCATACACGGCGTACGGCGTCTTGCTGACTGTGCCATTCACTTCTGCAACATAAATTTGCAAAAAAAATAAGTTTGTTAAAAAATTAAAGTATAAATAAGTCAAAGTAAAAAAAACTACTGAAATAAACTCTAATGAAATAAAAAAAATCTCAACTATTCTATTCTATTATATTCTATTCCATTCTCTTCTATTCCATTATATTCTATTCTATTCTGTTCTGTTTTACTTATAGCACAAATTATGATACTATAATTTGTCTTACGCAGAAGATAGATATCCTTTGCTAATCTAATAAATTTCTTGTAAGAATTGAAATTGGATATATAGATGCTTATATATTATTATTGTGTAAAAAAACATCTTTACTATTAATTTGAATGAGAAACTAATTTACAAACAATTATTAATCGAATATAATTCGCCCTAGACATATATTATATTGTTTCAGAGTATGCTACCACAATACTAATTAATTAACTATGAGATGTAAGTCGAGGTAATATATAGTTACCTGTACCACACACTTCCCGTTATAGATAAGGCGAAGTTACTTACCTCAAAGCTGAATAAGACTTATACAGTCGGTCTATTTAGTTATTGTAGCACCTCATGTTAATATATTATTGTCCTTATCTATGAAGTTGCCGTTCAATACCGGCTCATTTGAAGTTCCATATCTTGAATATGACTTGAAAACCTAAATTCGTAAAATAGGTGTGGGGGCAATTCGGTATGCCATGCATATGTGTAATGGATATTCAGCGCAGCATCCGCTCACTTTGTCAATATCCGATCTGGTGACTAATAATAATTACAATTATTTTGTTCGATTTTTTGTATATAAAGAAACAACGACCCGATGTTTATGAAAACTCTACTTATTATGTAATTGAAAAGAAATTGGTTTGGATATGATATCATCATTTCTTCTCGAGGTATGCGAGACTAAAATGTTTACGCACATACGAATAGCGCTAACTTTAACATTTACGTAATTTACAAACGATGCGTAAAACATGCCTTATATTTGAACGTTCATCGCTCATATACATCAAACATCTATCCACCCTTTTTAAATACTCTAATCCCTTTTGAGCTCGTTCTAATTAATTGCTCTCTCTTTTATATGTAATTTTTTACGTTAACATCGAACCACGTACCTAAATGACTTGAGACTAAAATCAATAACAGCGAATTGAAAATATAAAAAAAGGAAGCGGGTTCATTATAACAAAGCGATATTGATTCATTTGTGTCAATTGAAAAGGTTTGAGCTTGCCCTAATTTGTTTAATTGACTATTATGCGATTCAGAGTAGAATTGTCACTTGTAATAAAAGGTGGAGCCTGTCTGATAATCAGTAACGTTTGTCGCAATAATTGTATTCTGGTGATGTAGCCATATTACGTTAATTTTATTTGTGACTTTATAACGGGCCTGTGTCGGCATTATTCAAATCAGGTTCTTGGGTCTTATTCTTTACTGACAAGAACTAATAAACTAGATCTCACACGAACAATACTTTAATTGTACTATACTACTATTTTTCTAGAATAACACTTGGCCACTCAGTGCACAACAGGCACAACTAGAATTATACGAGCTTCAATAATATTTTTTGTTATACATTAGTTTACACTACTCCACTCGCTATACCTCAGCACTTGACTTGAAAGGTATGTTTGTCTGGTCCGATTTGAAAGGTCAGAAATGTTGAATGGAAAATCCGCGGATATGGTGAAAAACACGTTAGTTTTTTATGGATGCCAGTACCCAGGATTTCTATAGTAGAGGTATTTATAAAGAGGTAGAGATAAGTTCAATCAACTACTAAAATATTAAAGCAGTAGTCGAGATTTGTATTAAAATACCCAGGCCAGCGACGTCAGGCAGCAGTGTCAAAAATGTGAGACGTTTGTTACTGCGATCTGCGCGCTGTGCTCCGTGTCCATTTGCTAACCTTGTGCAACTCATCGCTCCATATAGCCAGGAGGAGTTTTTACACAATATAGGTTATTTAGGGGGCTACGACTAAAAACTCTGTTTTATCTACCGTACTTACCACTATATACTAACTACTACTATATAAAAACTTAAAACTTTTAAGAATTCACGCATCCCATCGCCAGTGTTTCTATAGAAAAAACATCAATAAACTTACATTTAAAAAGCAAAAGCCTACAGACAATCACTGATACTTCGAATATTGAATTTTTTATAAAATTTTTTTGTAAAAATTTAAGAAAACTTAAAAAACACGCTTTGATCGTGAGCTGTGATGATTCTAGAGAGAATTTTCGGGTGATCCTGATCAGGTAATTTAAATATTGTATTGTCATCGGTCTAATTTTCAAGCCATTCAGCCATCTACAAAACGGTGAAAATTACATATAAGCTACATAACAGAAAGAGCATATAAAATGCTAGGTTTTGGATTTAGAGTGTGGAAGCATTGCAGTAATATCAAGTGCATAAACGCCATTTACGTTGCATATGTAAGAAGCTTACTCGAATATGCGAGCTGTGTATGGTCTCCACAGTACGCAAAGCATATTGATGCCATTGAATCCATCCAGAAAAAAAATCATTAAATACCTAAATTTCAAAATGCATCAAAATTGTGTTATCAACGAAGATAGCTGTCATTTTTATGGATTTCTACCATTAAGAGATCGGCGCGAGTCGCTCGATATGTTATTTTTGCATAGATTACTCACAAGTCAAATAGATTCTTCCGAGCTGCTTAACGGTCGTACAAAGCGCACTCGTCACACAAATAAACGTTTATTCCATGTACCTTTGTCGCGTACCAGTTATTCATCAAACTGAATTCTGTCTAGGATACTACATAATTACAACACCAAATTTTCCGATATTGATCTCTTTAATTTGACCACATATGGTTTTAAACACATTGTCACCAAAAAGCTTATATAACATCACATTATAGCATGTTAATTTATATAATAAATTTATATAATAATAAATAGCATTTTACACACACATACTTCCACACTCACACACAAACACACACACACACACACACGCGCGCGCGCGCGCGCGCGCGCACGCACTCATGCATATACAAACATTATATATATATATATATATATATATATATATATATATATATTTTAATTACCCTTTCTACTCGTACTCTTTAAGTTATGATTTTAAGTGAGAACACTGTAATTAGCTTTAATTTAAGACTAAGTAAAGGTTGTATATTATTATTGTAATCATGCCGTAGTTTTTTTAATAAATAAATTACATTAAAAGATTCCGCTGCATAGATAGATAGATACGGTCGAACCTAATAAAAGCCTATTAAAAAGGCCCTGTTTAAGTAGTTAAAACCAACATTCCGAACGCAACATGCGTTGAGAGTAGTACCCTGTGTTAAGGACTTCCTTAAATATCTAATTATATGTACACAAAAATGGATCATAGTGCAATATTTATTAATGTCGTGATTACTGTACTAAGATTGTAGTTCATACAAGTGGATTGAGTGAAAAACAATAAATCAGCAATTGTCGTCTCGTTCTCGCATATAGCATCGTCGGACTGTTACAAAACAGGAAGCGGGGACCACATTACTTCACCGGCAGGCGTAAGGACAGCGCTATATTTTGTATATTTTTTTAAATCTTTCACACCTGTGTAACTACAGATATACCCACACACAACGATGTCTTTACAACGCACACCACCGAATGCGTTTTATCGGACTGTAATATTCCTGCATCGGTAAATAAGATTAGCGGCGAAAGCTTTATAACTACCTGTAAAAGTAGACAAATAGAAAACGATAAAACTGATACATATATGATTAAATTTGAAGAAAAATTTGGTAATAAAATGCAAATATGGAATAAAACCAATACCGATTGCATCGTAAATAGCATCGCCATCGTAAATACAGCCCTAAAAGGCGAACTATCAAAGATTAACTCTGCGTTATCAAAACTTAATGATAATATGTTGAAACTTAACATGGATACTCTCTACCTTAATAAATCATTGAACAAAGTTAACACCCGACTGTGCGAAATAGAAAACTCACTTAGCTTCTCGAATGAATATATCACAATTTAATGGCTTTAAAACTTAAATACAACTACTTGAGAACAAAAGACATACCATGAAACAACAAGCAAGACAGTGCAATGTCGAAATATCTAATATCCTCGACAGGCGAGGTGAGAATTTTGTCAGCATAATAATTGAGTGTTTGGGTGACGCTATTAAGCATCCTTTAGAATCATCCGACATAATAGCCGTTCATCGCGTACTTCATGCTGACAAAACTGATCGACGCCCATAAAATGTTTTAGTGAAGTTTGCAAACTGACGGATACTTTACTTGCTATTGAAATCAGATCCCTCCAGGACATCGCACGAATCAAATGAATAACACCCGGTTGACAACAGGCAGCATTGCATAAACAAGTTTAAAATTAACTTATTTACGCCTACATATGTAAACATAACCAAATTTTATCATTATATTATGTGTTATATGACAATACATATTTACAAATGGTTAAGGTTGATTACCTTACACACATTATAAAAGTCACACTTTTCTAAGTAAATATTATAAATACAATAGACAAGAGTACAATATATATATAAACCGTGTAGTGGCGGGTAAGAATACTCATTACCCCTAAGTGCTAAGAATCTCCGGTGGAGGTTCAGTTGCCACCCACGATGACTCAACTTGGCAACTTATAACGCACGCACCCTGAGGACTGACGAGAAGATCCTGGAGCTAAAAGAAGAGATAGACAAATTGCGCTGGAATATCGTAGGATTATCTGAGGTCCAAAGAGAGGGGGAGGACACGGTAATTCTCGAATCCGGCAACTTGTTCTATCAACGGGAGGGCGAGCATCTGTCCCAAGGAGGTGTCGGATTTATCGTCCACAAGTCTCTCGTTAACAACGTTGTAAAGATTGGGAGTGTATCGACGAGGGTTGCGTACCTTATACTCAGAATCACCAAACGGTATGGAGTTCAACGCAAAACTCGGCACAAGAGAGAATGGTAAGCTGAAAGTGGGGAAGTTCGGAATAGGTCAACGGAACCCAAGGGGCCAGCAGCTGGCCGCCTTTATAGAGAAAGAGTAATCCAAAGTCCCGAAACCTTTCAGTTAGAGCTACGAAAAAGTTTTCAGTGCCTAGAAGATTGCAATGCAGTGGACGATATGAATGACAAGCTCGTGGAAACTGTCCATGCGTTCGGAGCTAAGTTTTGCAAGACCCGCCGCAGAAGAACGCAAAAACTCTCCGATCACACTCTTAATCTCATGGCTGTTTGACGAGATATGAAGCTGCAGTCTTCAGTAGATTTGACAGCATACAGGCAACTGAACAGACAGATCTCCAAATGCAGGCGGCGGGACTTACGTAACTTTAATACTGCTCGTATTAAAGAAGCGATCGAGAGGAACCGGGGCTCCAAAGTCTTTGCTAGAGATCTGTCTGCCAGAAAGAGCCAACTGTCGAAGCTGAAGACCGACTGTGGCAGCGTCGTTTCCAGGACACTTGAGATTTTGAGTGAGCTTGAGAGGTTCTATAGGCAGCTGTACATATCATCGTTGGAGCCACACGTAAGTGTGAGAAACGATGCAAGAGCGAGTCTTATCCGACACTATTCCGATGATATCCTGGACGTCAGTCTGAGCGAGATTAGAATGACTCTCCAGCACCTTGAAAACGGTAAGGCCCCAGGTGAGGATGGAATTACAGCGGAGCTTCTGAAAGCGGGTGGAAGACCGGTACTTGAAGTCCTTCAGAAGCTCTTTAATTCCGTCCTCAATGGTGGCATTACACCGAAGGCGTAGAGCAGAAGTGCTGATTTCCCTCCTGAGCCGCGTCTACGTGCTGTTTTCGAAAGTCATTACGAATTGTCTCGCGCACAGACTTGACGACTTCCAGCCTCCCAAACAAGATGGATTCCGAAAGGGCTTTAGCACTATAGACCACATACACACCCTTCGACAAATTGTACAGAAGTCCGAAGAGTACAATTTGCCACTATGTTTGGCGTATGTGGACTATGAGAAAGCCTTTGATTCCGTCGAAATATGGGCGGTGCTGCAGTCCCTTCAGCGGTGCCAAGTTGACTGTCGGAATATCAAAGTGCTGAAGTGTTTGTACAGTAGAGCTACGATGGCTATCCGAGTACAGAACCAGAGTGCGAAACCTATCCAATTGCAGAGAGGTGTAAGACAGGGTGACGATATATCCCCCAAACTCTTCACCGCTGCATTGGAAGACGTTTTCTAGCTTCTGGACTGGAAAGGATACGGTATTAACATCAATGGCGAGTATATCATTCACCTTCGATTTGCCGACGATATAGTTCTTATGGCAGAATCGCTGGAGGGCCTAAGTACTTTGCTCAATGTCCTCAATAGTGTTACCCAACGCATAGGTCATAAGATGAACATGGACAAAACAAAGATCATGTTTAATGTCCATGTCACACCTATGCCGGTAGTTGTTGGGAGCACTAAGCTCGAAGTTGTTGACGAGTATGCTTACCTGGGACAAATAGTCCGACTAGGTAAGTCCAACTTCGACCGAGAGGTCAATCAACGGATTCAACTCGGTTGGGCAGAGTTCGGGAAATTGCGGCACATCTTCTCGTCAGGTATACCTCAAAACTTGAAAACAAGACAGTACAACCAGTGCGTGTTGCCAGTGATGACCTATGGAACTGAGACGTCGTCCTTCACTGCTGGCCGTATAAGGAATCTCAAGGTCGCTCATCGAGCTATGGAGAGGGCTATTCTCGGAGTTTCCGTGCGTGATAAACTTAAAAATGAGGATATCCGCAGTAGAACCAGAGTGACCGGCATAGCCCAACTGATTAGTAAGATGAAGTGGCAATGGGCCGGCCATATAGTTCGAAGAACCGACAACCGATGGGGAAATGTAGAGGACCGGAGACCCTTTGTACTGGAAACGAGTCATTCCATCTTAGTCCTCACGGGTGACAACGCATCTGCATTTTGATTCTTAATCGAAGATAGATGTAGATGTCTATGGTACACAGCAACCACTTACCATCAGGTGGACTGTGTGCTCGTTTGTCACCCTTTTCCTATAAAAAAAAAACCTTCGTATCTCAGACTTAAAAATATTAACTTAAATTTAATTAATATATTATTAATATTATATTTAAGACATACACTTTGGTTAAATTGTTACATATTTGATCTGCTTAATAACTCTTCCAAAATTCTATAGAATTAATGTCTATTCTAGTACGCATAGTTATTTTTTATCTGTTTGTGTTATCGATATTTTATTTAATTAATAATCAGAGTCCATGTCCCTACAATTCAGTGTGTGCATTTATACTGAATATCCTAGCCTGTACCCACTGTGGTTCTAATGATTTGTTTGCAGTAGGTATCATATACTTTAGATACAAAATTCAATTACATAAATAACAATGTATAGTCAGTTTACTATCAATATTGCCACGGTTTGAGAACTAAATTAAATACTATTTACATGAACATATTATCGCACAATTATGGTGTTATAATATTAACCGAGACTTGGTTGCCTGGTGTAAACTATGAATTTGTAGATTCCCGCTACAAATTACTCTGATGTGACCGAGATCGCACTGTTACAAAGCGTCACGATGGTGGCGGGATTTTGGTGGCTGTGCTACGTTGTCTGTATGCCGTGATCTGCATGCCCGCACTCCCCGCTGCCCACTCGATATCCCACCCATCATAGATCATATTTTATTACAATTACGCATCGGTAACTCTCAATATTTAGTACATACCACCCGGTCTAGATGCTGAAATATGTTTTTCTTATTTTAATAAACTACAAGAGATTATACAGATAAATAGATATGATGACTATTATTTAAATGGCGATTACAATTTGCCTTGTCTTGACTGGTATCTAGATAGAACGCAAGCAAAATTTCTAGGGTTAAGCAATATTACGCCACCATATTCTTACTTAATAAACTTCATGTCCGTCATGGACTGTATACAAGGGACTATTTTTTTAAATAATATGAATTGATTTCTCGATTTATGTCTACCTAACGTACACAATAGTAAAACCTTATCTGCGCCTATCTCTCTAGTCCCACCTGACGTACATCATCCTCTTTATTACATCTTAATACTAATAGGTAATAACTTATCCAAACCTATGCCAACGAATCCACATTTAAGATATTGTTACAAGAATGCTAATTATGTACTGACTATGATATTTTAGAAAATAATTGGTGTGAAGTATTTCAAAATAAATCTGCTAAAAGTGTTAACGTTTTCAATGAAAATATTTTTGATGTTATACGTAAACGCTTTCCCTCTAAACGCAATTCCAAATCTAAATTTCCGGTATGGTTTACACCTGCATTGTACATACATATATTTAAGAATAAAACGAAACTTGGATTAAGTGGAAAGTATACAAAAACAAATCCGATTATTCTATATTTTCAATGTATCGGGATAGGTTTAGGAAAGAATCATCGGATTCTTACAACAAAAATGTGAATTCAGTAGAAGACAGTATTCCTATAAATATTAAATACTTTTGGATTTACATAAAAAATCGTCAAAATCAATCAGATATTGCAAATAGTATTCACTACCACGAGACAGAAGCGGATAGTCTTGAAGGTATTTGTAACCTGTTTTCTTCCTTCTTGCATTCAGTTTTCCAGCCTAATGATGTATCTGACTCCTTCTGTATTGACTACATAGACGATGTAGACAATGGTACGCTTAATGACACTAAAAAAACTTAAACACTTAAAGAACTGAAGGCACTAGATATCGGCGTTTGATCGAGTGGATCATAGAATACTGCTAGAAAAACTTGCTTTCAACGGGATTTGCGGAAATCTTTGGAGGTGGTTTAAGTCGTACGTAACAAACAGAACACAAAAAATGGTAATCAATGGATATGAATCAAATACGATTTTTATAACGTCTGGTGTGCCACAAGGATCTATCCTTGGTCCCCTGTTATTCTCTCTGTTTATTAATGATATAAATAATTGCTTTCAGCATTGTAAGTTTTTGTTATATTCAGATAACCTAAAAATGTATCATACTATATATAATTCTAATGACCACCCTGAGTTCCAGGAGGAACTGCATAGATATAACAATTACTGTAATATTAACAAATTACAGCTAAGTCTCGATAATTGTAAAGTTGTTACTTTTACTAGAAACAGAGCATATATATATAGCATATATATATATATATATATATATATATATATATATATATATATATAGCATATATATATAGCATATATATATAGCACACAAAGTTATTCCATATACAGTCACAACCTCAACAGAATACAAACTATTCGCGATCTTGGAGTCACATTGGATACTAAGTTAACAGTTGATGCACATGTTGATAATATATGTAATAGGGCTTATAATTTCTTATAAAATCTTTACACCGAGCCAGTAATGACTTCGTACATCTTAATACATATTTACAGAGTGTTCTGAGGAATTCTTCGGATAAACTCACATCGCGTCAAAATTCACGATACCATCCTCACCATCTGGATGCTTGGCGCTCCATGACTGTACGTTATACTAGGAGTTTTCTTCCTCGTACAACTTCTCTGTGGAATTGTTTACCATCGGCGATTTTTCCGGACTGATACAACTTAGGGACCTTCAAGAAAAGAGCTTACACCTTTCTAAAAGGCCTGCAACGCATCTGCAGTCCGATGGTGTTGCGGTTGTTCATGGGCGGCGGTAGTCACTTACCATCAGATGAGCTGCATGCTCGTATGCCCCCTCTTCTATAAAAAAAAAAACATATTTATAAGAAATTAATCCGTTCATAGTTAGAATATTCTGTATGTATTTGGGATCCTTTGTATATAAAATACTCAGATTGCTTAGATAGAGTGCAAAAGAAATTTTCGCGTTGTATGCACTATAAATCCTGTCATAACTATCAAGCATACCACCGGCTATTACAAAGATATTAACTCTTAGACTTGCAGTCTAGGAGAATACAAATGCAAGCCATGTGTTTGTATGACATTTGCCATAACAGGTACGACTGCTTTGATGTTGTCAATAATATTAACTATATAGTGCCTACTAGATCGTACATGCGAGCCTGTAGTTCGAAACATCTATTCGCCACAAGAACATCACGCACTATCGCAGGCATGCATGCCCTTATTCGTCGTATACTAAATTCTTACAACCGCAACTTCAGTCATATTGATATTTTTGTAAATAAGCGTTTAAACTTGTGCATGTAATTAATTAAAAAACGCTTTCAAAACAATAATTATATAATTCAAAACAGCATCTTCATGCTATCATCAACTCAAAATAATAAAAAAACTGCAATCTACAACCTACCTGCCAAGCGTGACAACAATGGAAAATATGTTTAGGTGTAAACTTTAATGGACTGATGATAATTAATTAATATTAGTATATAGTTGATCTTGTGTTCATATAAACACAAGATCAAGAAGTAGCTTATAATCTGTATATACATCGTTTTCTTATTATTATGTACTTAAATTATGAGGTCAGGTTTATTTAAAATGTTCGTAACTGTAGGACTCCTTACTACAAGTGAGTCTAATTCCCAGCTGCGCACTGTTCTCTCCATGCTTCCCAGTAAGTACGCGGATTATGATGTTAAACCAGTTTATTTCCCATCTGAATATTGATAGTTCTTCTGTGTCCATAAGTAAGAAAAGCTGTATGTTATAACAAAAATCCAAAATATAACGTACTTCAACAAAAACACACGTTGATGAAAGAACTTCAAGAAAGAGGGTCAGAATGCAGTGTCAGGGACAAAGAAAATTCAGCGGAAGATCATAAATCACGTTAAAATGTATCATCGATACTACGTCATAATTGCTAATAAAAATATTTATAAAAAAATACGCGTTTTATTATGTAAAAAAATACGCGTTTTATTATGTAAAAAAATAAGGCACAGAAAATTTAATGTAAAACCTATTAACATTGTAAGAACAATTTAAGCGACAAGGCAATTAAAGCAAATGTTGATTCAATTTAGTTTACAATCGTAATAATTAACAGCTTTCGTAAGCCAACATAAGGATATTAGTTTTTCTATAAATTTAAATATATTTGAGCTTCTTGTTTATCGAAATCTCCTAAAATGCAACATATCGAAAAAGTAAATTGAATTCTCCCCTAGCAGAACGGTGCGATATCGCGAAGATAAATCTCATGACTGCCTTGATACGCACCCCGAGTTGAAAAAACAAAGTTAAACAGAAAAGTCAAACGTAAAACTCAGCATTAAATGTAAAATTCAAATCCGTTTTAACTCATTGGTAGTTTTTTGTAACGCAAATTAAAAATCAACCATATTCATACTTCATCTATAATATAATATCTTTATAATATTTATAAGATGATGGTGATGATAATTTTCATTTTTTTTTTATAGGATAGGGTGACAAACGAGCACACAGACCACCTGATGATAAGTTGTTGCTGTGACCCATAGACATCTAAATTTATACTCAATAAAGTATCAAAATGCAGATGCCTTGTAACCCGTGAGGACTAAGACGGAATGCCTCTTTTCCAGTAAAAATGGGTCTCCGGTTCTCTACACTCACCATACATAACACAGCAATGTCAAGCTGCTATTTTACGCTGCTATTCTCTGAGAGTGTCGTCCACCCCCGTTGAGCCGACCCATTTGTGCTATAACTATACTATTAATATAGTTGCAGCATGGCTCTACCATGTAACGCACGTAAGATAACGTACACGTAGTTGAAAACATAGATATTATATACTGATAGTTGAAAGTGAAATAGAATATACATACTTAAAAATCAATGAATTACGGTTGAATTTACTCAACCAATAAGCGACCGCTAGTAATTATAAAACACAGTATTTTAAAGGTTTCATGACCTTATTTCAAAAATCTGTTTTTAATATAAATATCTTGGGGTGTGTAGTGTGTGTATGTGTCTCTCTCTCTCTCTCTCTCTCTCTCTCTCTCTCTCTCTCTCTCTCTGTGTGTGTGTGTGTGTGTGTGTGTGTGTGTGTGTGTGTGTGTGTGTGTGTGTGTGTGTGTGTGTGTGTGTTTCAACACATATTACTTAAAATTAAGCTCACCTTTAAAGTTTTTGATTTATTTATACCCATAATAGCCTGTGCTCATTAGTTAGAGGCCTGCAGGTGTTAATATTTACTAAAAACTTTGCTATTACACGTAACATTAAAGATAGCATTATACGAGTACGTGGTGAAGTCAGGCTGATACCATATTATCGCTACAGCACCAATGAGTCGGGACGACCGGGGAAGTACCATGCTTGCACATAATACCAACATACTATAGCCGGAGACCCTTTTTACTTCTAACGAGGTATTTTATCTTAGTCCACAGGAGCGACAGAGCATGTACATTTTGATTCTTAATTAGGGATAGAAATAGGTGTCTACGAGTCACAGCATCCACTTACTGTCAGGTAAACTATATGCTTGTTTGTCTTTTTAATTTACATTAAAAAGAAGACAAGAAAATTTGTTTAGGTAAACTAATTTCTTGCTTAAGTGTAAGTGATTTTTGGCTGGAGAGAGGGGCATACCGAAAACATCTCCCATCAGTCAAAAAGTTATTTTAACTACGTGGTGGTGTATTAACGAGATTGTTTATTACTGGGATCTTCTGTCAACTAACAGCATTCTATTCTATTCTATCATAGCAAGTGTTTACTGTGAACAACTGGATAATGTAATACCGTATACTATATACCTACATGATGATACCCCGACCACCAAAGTATAATTAACTATAAATCGTTTTCAATGCAGTCAAATTTACACGTGGTAGAGCCACGCTTCTATTTTCTTCAATATCAACCAAATCACACTAATTGCATTGATATCTCTTTGATTTTTAAATCTTACTTGCGTCAAGAATATCTTTAATATCTTCAGTCTTAACATTTTAATTTATATATACTAGTACTAGTAGTGAAACTCAGTTTTCCATATTTACGTCGCTTCAGTCGTCTGGGCACCTCTCTTTATGCAAATACCGACGCGTAATAACGGTAACTATGGTAAAGCGATCTCAAATATTTCAGTATTGATTCGGTGTCCGTATTCAAGAGCATTGCTATAATAAAAAAGGATTTTGCAGAAAATTTAAACGTTATTTTATCTATACAAATAAATACAATTGAAGTATATGTTTGTAATATCAAAATAACAGGTTTTTACTAAATACATATGAAAGTATATACGATACTTAAAACAAAAACACAATTTTTAACATTTTTGTCTGTCTGTCTATCTATTTGTTACGGCTAATATCCGAAATGGCTGGACCGATTTTGACGGGACTTTCACTGGCAGGTATTTGATGTTATAGGAAAGTAACTTAGGCTTCTTTTATTTTAGAAAAGAAATAATGATTCCGCGCAAAGAAAATTGAAACCCTAAATTGAAAACGGGCGAAGTCGCGGGGAACAGCTAGTTAAGATAATAAAAATGAGATACTTAAATTTTTACCTTTTTTGTCTGCTAAGTCAATTTCGTAGTCGTTTCGTAGTAAGTCAATTGTAGTTTCAAGTTCAAATAAAAATATTTTTTCGTCGTCTTCAGCTTCTTTTAGTGCAAGACAGGACATAAATATTGAGCCATATGACATGAATTTTTGATAGATATTCCGATATACACCACATAACATACACCAACGGTAACAGGGTTTCCTGTCTTATGTCAACATTACTTATGCATAGGTTGCATCAATAATGTTGCCATTAGTATCTAGGATTTGGTTCTGGTAGTTTTGAATGATTTTTAACATCCCCTGGTAGCCACAGTCTCATTTATCAATCAGCATGGCGCACTGCGTACATCATTTACACTGAACCCCTCATCTCACTGGTCCACTTACTCAAGGTGGTATGGGTAAATATTCCAATTGGTAAATATATATCGAAGGTTTCTACGAATTCGTCCATAATATGCAATATGCATCAGACGACAAAAAACTTAACAAGTTTTATCATATTCTGTGTAGTGTCTATTCCATTACAGCCTATAAAAGTCGACGGCTCCGTGGCGCAATGAGTGGCAGCTTTCAGGGCCGCGGGTTCGAATCCCGGTTCTTCGGTCTGGATGCTTTTCCTTGTGAATTTTCTGTATATCAATTGCCCCACAGTCCTAGGAGAAAATCTTTGTGTGAAACTCAAGATAAAGAAAAAAGTGCACTGCAAAATATAGGTCTTCCCCACAGATTGCCTCTTTGGAGGGATTTTGCCATAGTCGCCACGCTTGGCCGGTGCGTTGACACCTGCAGTTTAAAATTTAGGTCAAAATCTTACTTTGTTTTCGTTCATAAAAAATGTTAACTTTCATTGAGATGAAATTAATATTACTTTGTGTGGTTTTACTGTAAGTTGTGTTTACTTCAAATACAAAATATTTATATCATCTCTATATATAAAAATCAATTGCTGGCCATTAGTCTCGAAAAAATTCGACAATAGCTAGAACAATTTTGATGAAATTATTGTATGTGCTTGAGTGGGTCCCTGGATGGTTTAGATTCATAATTTAACCCGGTAGGTGGCGCTGTTGTTGAGATACAGAAATCAAGCCGTGGCGGATTTTAAATAAATAAAGATATAAATTATACCAAGATATAAAATAAAGGAAGGAATACTTTCAAAGTCTAAATACGGTTGTGAACTTCAATTAAGTTTTCTTCGTTGTGCCACCTAAGAATTTAAAGTAGCAATAAATAAGTTACCCGACGCCAACTTATAATTCCAAGGTAGACGATAATTTTGAAGTATTCTTGATAAAAGAATTTATTTATTAACAACAGAACAGAGTAAGTTAGGTTTTACAGAGCGTAAAACCTAATTTACTCTGTTCAAAAGCTAACGCAAAATATTTATTCCGTTCATTTGTTTTATTGTTTTATCATCGCTTAAATATCTTTATATCTGGGCAGGCAGAATTTGTTCTGCACTTTCCGACGACCCTTTGTCGTTCGAAAAATCTTTTAATTCGCAATAAAAATATTGAGAGTCAGTTATCGGGATAAAAACTATCCTATCTCTCAAGTTGAAGCAAGTAATACACATTTACAAAATTTCATTAAAATCGGCTAAGCGGTTTCGTAGTTCATAGCGGAAAACATGTGACACGTAATGATTTCTCATATTTATGCGAACACTACACATTAAATAAATCAATTTTTACGAATTCTATCAAGTTTAATTTAAATTTCTAATTCCCGATATTTCAAATGCTTTATAGCATCTTTGGTCACGGGGGGACTGATGTGTTTGACGTCCCGATCTCATAGTTAGCCTGTCTTCCTTCAGTATTTGAATTTTTTTTTGGTCCGATCTACGCAGAATGAGCTTATAGTATCTTAAAAAGTCTTGCAGTGGTATACTTGAGTTTGGATTCAATTTTATTTATTATAAGATCCTATGCAGATGGCAGCACCTATCCATCTTCCTTATTGAAATTAGGATGTTTTTTGATTTCAATAGCCTCGCGAATGATCCTTGGCAGGTATCGGTGTTTTTTTGCGAGGATTTGTGGTCTATCAAATGTAATGTAATGGCCGGGACGATCTTGAACATGTTTACAGACTGCAGACGCCCCGGATCGTCAGAGCTTCAAGTCAGCTATATTTTCTATTACGCGGGTATTTAATAAATCGTTTTGTTTGTCCTATGTAAGAGAGACCACATTCAAAATCCAGCTTGTACTTCTACATCTTGTAGAGGGATATGACTCTTGACAAATAGCAAATATTGACTAATCTTCTTCGGTGGCTTGAAGTATGTTTTAATGGCAGCTCACTTCAAATTTTAGCTAACCTTGTCTGTGACTTCTCTGACATAGGGTAGTACAGCAGGCACACACTTGACTGTGGCCGGCTTCACTCTGTCACTGTGACGTAGGCGCGGGACCAGAAGCTTGTTGTCTTGCAATACTTGCTCGATATGCTGAAGCTCGGTGGCCAGATGTTTTCTGTCACAGATCCCTCGTGCTCTCTGAAGCAAGAAATTTCCCACGGTAGTTAACTGTGATCGGTGATGGTGCGATTCACCATTTAAATATTGGTTGGTATGGGTCTTTTTCCTATACAAAGTGACCAATAGTGTTATCAGAATTTCGAATGACTAAAACGTCTAGGAAAGCTAAAGTATTGTTTGCCTATAATTCCATTGTGAATTTTATGTTAGATTTTATAGAATTAAAGTGGTTTAAAAATGCAGTTACTTTTTCAGATGGTAAAACTGTGAAAGTGTGATTAGTACTGCAAGCAACTGACGTTTTATCGGCATTTGACCAAAAATAATAGCAGTAACCATGATAAAGAAGAAGGAGAAAAGATAATGCTTTTGACATTTTAGGGTACAAAGTAAGGAGTCAAAGTCTTCAATCTCTGACCTCTGACCTCTCCAAATTTTTGATGCGATCTTGTAAGTTGCGTTGTTTATTATCATTTGAAAGTTATTGGTTTCTTTTTATAGAAGAGGGATGGAGGAGGGAAAATATAGCGATGGACAATATAGACTTTAATATACAATAATCGATACTTTTACAAACAGACTTAATGTCCGATATAACCGAAAATTCTTATATTAAAAGAAAAATATAAAACTTGTGGAAAAAAAGTTTTCGTCTACTTTAAAATTTTTTTTTAGCAAATAACAATATAAGTAAAAAAGTACACAATTAACTATTTTAGTACTTTAAGAAATAAATAAAAAACTATTTTACTCGTAAGAAAATATTATTTGCATTCTTTACACTAAAATTTAGTATAAAAATAAAGATTGTAACATTTATTTGTTATAAAATTAAACTTTTATATTTTATGCGACATTTGTGGTTGAAAATTATCATATTAAATAAAGAATTAGCCGTAAAATCTTTGGAAGTGTTATTTTTATTCAACCAAATTTAAAATATACCTGGGCAGTAATTTTTAGATGATTAAGGATGCATCTTATTCCTTTTTAAAAGGCCGGCAACGCACCTGCAATTCCCCTTATGTTGCAGTTGTTCATGGGCGGCGGTAGTCACTTACACTTAGGTGAGCCGTACGCTCGTTTGCCCCCTCTTCTACAAAAAAACCGTTTTTAGTAACACTAAAACATTCTCCGATTAATTAAAACCATTCTCATAAATCAGGTAATCTTAATATGGAACTGTACCCTCCGTGGATTGATGTTAGTTTTAATGTACTTTTTTGTTACGTTATATACTGAAGTATCCTACTCCTGATACTTAGCATTCGTCTCAATCTCTCGAAGCTTAGTTTTCGGAAGGTTTCACTTTTACCGCGTGTGAACTGCACTCATGTTTTATTACTGCATTTCTGGTGTAAGTATATCATTAAACAACATTACTTTACATTATTTAATTACGATATCTCAGATTAGATTAAAATGCATTATTGACTCAAATCCACTGTTATACAAATTCGTACCTACATTTCGAAATAACATAACTTTTGAACGATTGAACCAATTTTAATAAAACAAAGACTAGAAAATACGCTTTATGATTTTGTAAGCAATACTTTTGAAAAAATGTTACTTTAAACGTGATACGTTCATAAACATTCAGAAAGACAGACATTTCTAAAAATGATAGAAATGTATTTAATTACTTAGTTTGAGTCCCTCTTTGTCACAAAAATATACAATGTCAACCCGCTATTTACATTTTTATAATAAGTGAAAATAGATAAATAAAAGCGCCAATTAAGGCAAATCCAAAATTGAAGGAATCAACGAAAGCGGCTCCTGTAGCCCAACAGTAAAATTGGGCTACACAACAGTAACATTTTACGGGCTGAAAAAGAAGAAGAAATTGAAAAAAATTTATTAATTCATATCAATTAAGACTAACGAATTTGAATCACATAATTAAGGATATAATATTCTTGTATAGCTCACCTTATGTTTGTGTATGTACTCAAAGTTCATCCCTTTTAGAATTTTAGACGGTAAAACAAAAGTTCTAATGTGTACTTCACCATATTGTGATGTAAAATATTGCTATAACTTTACTATCTAGAAAAGGAAAATGTGGATTTAATCATTTTGTTAACCATTGCTTTAGAAATTTGTTAACGAAAGTACAATTTTTAAACCCTTATTTTGCAATAGCCATACTGGATTATTCAAATAGTATAAATTAAACTTTATCATGGATAAAAGCCATTAACGAACCAGGTGTGTTCTCTTATCGTGATTCTAGTTAAATTATTGCTATCCATAGCACTATATGCTTGTGAAAAAATTACGTATTAATTGAATATATTATATTATGGAATGTCGTTATGCACTGCAATATAAAATCTGTTTGCAAACTTAATGTACATATTTCTTTAATTTTCATTGATTTTAGTGAATATTTTCATTGATTTATTTCAAACAAACCACACAATAGCTAATGTAGACCAACAGATAAAAATATTTTTTGTTTATCTAAATAATGTTTGTGTTGTCTATGTTTACATCTTTATATAACATTATTTTATATATTTTAGTATACAATGTTTTATTATATACAATATTAAAAAACTAGAATAGAAAAACTATAACTAATAACTTAATTATCATGCAGTCCTACTACCCGCGGTATCGCGCCAAGAATGCAGGCTGCGTTTCCTGGATGAATAGCTTTACTTAGCCTTTGAGCGAGAAAAGAACAAGCCCTCTTATCACCAGCAGCAACGACTAGTCGCGGATAGAGAGGGTAGAGTGCGCAAATCGCACAAATATGTAGTCATCTCTCGGTTCAGTTGACACTGATGCCGCCTTGGCTGTAAACGAGGTACCCCTGAGATGAGACGTCGCCAAAGTGTCTACGTAAGTAGCACTCTACAGTAGGGCAAACCTACCTAAGGGACCAATGTCATAGCATCGGGTCTCCTGCCATCGTCTCCAAATATTCCAAAAATCTCTAAAACCGAGGGAACATTTTAATATATAACGGTAATCCAACAAAAACGCTCTGATCTACATGACATAAACAAATCCATAGGCACGTCATTCAGTGAAATAATGGCAGTTTTAACGACATTCGATTATAATGTTTGCATCGAAACGTTAAATAAACGAGAAATTAATAAACATAACGAATGCAAAAATATACATACTCGTATAATAAAATATCAAAAATTAACGACCAAATTAAATTTCAAATATCTGTGTCAATCAAGTGTCAACGTGAGAACGAAACGCAACCGTTAACTACAAACGCGAATCATAGATCGCGGTCTATAACCTGTCAAAACAAACTTTGGATGCTCTACTACGTCCCATAGTGAGCCAAATCGATTCATCAACTTACAGATTGGCTCAAAACTTAGCGAAAATACTCTCACCGATCAAGGGACATACAAGAGCACACACAAAGAATTCTTACCATTTTGTCAGGGAGATTGAAGACCTAAATCTAGCAGACAATGAAACTATGGTCAGTTTTGATGTGCATTCTCTGTTCACATGCTTACCTGTTGAAGACTGCATCTCGATTATTACTAGAAGGCTGGAGGGAAACAACATGCCCGTAGAATATGCAGTATTACTCAGACACTGCCTAACATCTGGCTACCTATTATGGAAGGAAGAGTTCTACAAGCAGGTAGATGGCGTGGCGATGGGTGCATCTGTATCTCCCCTTGTCGCCGATATATTCATGGAAGACTTTGAGGAGAAAGCCCTGCTACTTCTCCCGTAAACCTAACATTCTACAAGCAGTACGTAGACGACACTTTTACAATTCTACTTTTAGATAAAGTAACTACATTTTAAGACTATCTTAACTCCATAAATTCTAAAATTCACTTCACAGTGGAGTTAGAGGCAAACAATTCGTTAGCTTTTCTAGATGTTGTTAATAACTCGGAATCCTGATAACACCTTGAGCCACACTATGTATAGATAAAATACCCATACAGATAGATATTTAACTGGTGAATCTCATAACCATCCTTCACAGTGAGCTACCGTGGGTAAATCTTTGTTTCAGAGAGCACGAGGGATTTGTGACGGTAAACACCTGGCCGCCGAGCTCTAACACGTCAAGCAAGTTGTGCACGATAATAAGCTTCGGGTCCCGCGCCTACGTCACAGTGACCGAGTGAAACCGGCCACAGTCAGGCGAGTGCCTGCTGTACTGCCATATGTCAGAGGTGTCACTGACAAGATTGGCTACATCTTGAAGCGTGGTTCTATTAAAACATACTTCAAGCCGCCGAAGAAGATTAGTCAGTTTTTACCATCAGTCAAGTGTAATGTCCCTCTGCAAGATGCAGGAGCGTATAAGCTTGATTGTGAATTTGGTCTCTCTTATATAGGGTAAACTAAAAGACCCATAAAAGTCCGCGTTAAAGAACACATAGCTGATGTGAAGAATCGACGCTCCGGGAACTCTGCAGTGTGTGAACACGTACAGGATCGCCCCTGTCACTACATTAGATTTGATAGACCACAAATCCTCGCAAAAGAACACCGATTCCTTCCAGGGATAATTCGCGAGGCTATTGAAATCAAAAAAAATCCTAATTTCCATAGAGAAGATGGCTGGGTGCTACCATCTGCCATAATTCAAGATTCAAGGTACTGTGTAGCAAGACTTCAAAATACTGTAAGTTCATACTGCGTAGGTCGGAACAAAAATTAATAATTTTTATTGAATAATAATTTTTAATCTGAAGGTAGCCATGGTTAACTATGACATTGGAACGTCATATACCTTAGTCCCTCCCCCCCTCCCCCCGTGACCAGGGGTGCTGTAAAGTACTCGAAACGTCGGGAATATAAAATATGTTAAAATACGCGATAAAGTCCGTAAAATTAGTTTTATTTAAATGTGTAGTGTTCGCGTAAATATAAATCATTATTTTTTAATTACCTATTCATTAATGTAACCATCATTTGCAACTCGGCCGCCGACGACGAAAGTATTACTTGATAATCGGCGTACAAAAGACATTTGACGGTTATCTCACCCATTCTTAACCCGCATTCTTCAACTTTAAAATTTTCCAAACAACAGTGCATAAATAGGTTGAACATCCAAGGGGAAGCCACACAGCCCTATCTGACACCTTTATGAATACCAAACCAGTCTGAGTAGGCTCCGTTGATCCTGACACAATCACTGGAGTCCCTATACAGAGACTTCGATGCCTGTATCAACCCAGTGCTCAACCCACATGAGTTTAGTGTTTGCGATAACACATCCCAGTCCACTTCCAGCCTTTTCCAAGTCCACGATTTTTGGCCAAAAACTTCTCCGCGATCATGCGCATGGAAAAGGATTGATCCGACACCCCTTTCTAAAATCCCATATTTTTC
Source organism: Parnassius mnemosyne (assembly GCA_963668995.1). Taxonomy (NCBI): domain Eukaryota; kingdom Metazoa; phylum Arthropoda; class Insecta; order Lepidoptera; family Papilionidae; genus Parnassius; species Parnassius mnemosyne. Next base: position 38,685,452 of record CAVLGL010000104.1, on the reverse strand, counting down.
CATCAGTTTCTTTTACAACTCTTTCAATTAGTACCTTAGCATACAGTTTTCCCACAATGCTAAGAAGGCTGATACTACGATAGTTTCTGCTGCGATCCTTTTCCCTTATATATTGGGACTATCATGGCTTTACACCAGTCACCCGGTACTACCCACTTAAGTTTCCAACACAAATTAAACAAGTTGTACAGCAGGTCTGCCATCACTCCCTCTCCAGACTATTATGAATAGTTAAACTTAAAATTGAGATTCCGCAATGCAACTATTTTATAAACTATTTTCAAACATCACTTTAACATGTAACTCAAGCATAGCAAATTAATTTTCTTTTCCTGCAAAACTGCATGCACATTTTGGAAGAATGCGAAGTTGTCCGCTTTTTAAACTAATAGATATCATTGCATTTCTCATCCATGAAAAAGGTTAGTCTCGTTGGGGTTAAACGTGACGTTGATTAATGAAGTGAATTACTTCTAGTTGAGTAAGCCAACATTTCGTACCAGACCTATTTATTTCTCATTTAATATGTTTTTGCGCGATGGCAGCCAGTAACAAAAAAAAATCAATTAAAACGATTGTATGTCGTTGAAAGCAAAAAATTCCATTGAAAATAAAATGTTGATAATATTCAAAGATAAACTGGATTCAGACAGCTTCGGTGAGTTTTCTTTCGGAGTTTTTATGCGTGGTAGAGCCACGCTGCAGCTTTTATGGTTGTGACACAAATGGATCGGCTCGACTGCGGTAGGATGATGCTCTCACAGAATACCAGCGTAAAATAGCATTAGCTTTTTTCTCCTCTGTTTCGAAAAGTTAGTGTAGAGAATCGGGGACCCTTTTGTTTTGAATTGACGCACTCCATCTTAATCCTCGAGTGTGACAAGGGTGACAATAGATTTTGATTCTTAATCGAGGATGAATGCAACTGTCTATGGATCACAGCCAGACAGCATCCAATTACCATTAGGTGTATTGGGTGCTCGTTCCCCTATTTTATTTAAAAAAAGCAATGTCATGTCGCACCTTTGACTCCGCTTGCCTGTAAAAATGGTTTTCAAGTAAAAATGGTCTCCGGCTCTCTACACTCACCGTACGAAACATAGCAGGATTGAGCTGCTATTTTACGCTAGTATGCTGTGAGAGCGTGGTCCTACCCCGGTCCTCCCCTGGTCCTGCAGCCATAATATAAACATCTATAATGAGAGAGGCCCATGTCCTGCAGTGAACTTTCACGGGCTGATGATAATGAATGAGAAGTAATTCTCTTGTATTGTTAAGGTTGTATAAACTTTAATGATTTAAGTAATAAAGCAAAAGGACATTACATACTAGGCAAAAGGAGAAAAGGCTTTTACTAGTAGGGGAAGAGTGGGTAATGGGAGTCAGCGGGTAATGGTGATCACCTACTTATCTACAAAACTATCTATAACTATGTCAATAATATAACTATGCCAAATTATTATATTCAGGCCGGCATATAATAATTTGGCATCAGCAAAACAGCGTTATCTATCGAAAACAACAAGATCTAGGAAGAAATTATCTTTAATGTATCTAAGACATTCACTTTTCCGTGAAGGTTAGCACTAGTTATCATATAATAGTAAAATTTTTATTCGATTATTCGATTGAGGGAGAAGGTTACACAAATTATATTAAACTTAAAAAAAAAATTGTAAAATAAATACTTCAGTGTCCAAAATTGTCGTTTTAAAATAAGATATATGTGTGGCAAACTTTTGATTTAACAATTTGATGTAATATTAATATTATACATGGTTAATTACATATATCTAAAATGTACCAGGTGCAAGAATTTGGGACTGTGACAGAATGAGTTATATAGTGCTGTAATGAAATTGTGGAGGTAGGTTGCGGCAACGAGATAGAAAACACTCGGCAACGCGGGAAATGAGCCCAAGGATTCATTGTCTCCGAGGACTGTATTTTAGGTTTAATTGACGCGAAGCTCTCGTAATGAGATCCGTTTCTTTTTTCTTCTTTTTTTACTGTTAGAATCTTATATACGTAGAAAATTTACAATCTTATTCATAAAATACCCTAAAGTATGTTTAATAACGGTACTCGACTATATTAGTAAATTTGCCAATTATTTGAAGGTTACATGAGTGTGATTTTTAATAAATTCTGAATAATAATTGGGAGTGTAACTAAATTTTAATAATTTAAACTGTACAATAAATGAGTACGCATAACTTTAATTGACAATTTGATATTCAAGTGATACTCATCAATTTCACGTAACGGACAGTATTTCATATTGTATTTCACAATAACTTATATTGTGTGAAAAAAATTTCAAAAAAAATACGAGCTGCATAAAGCTTTGTACGGACAAAGCGTTCCAATCTACGCGTAATCTAGGTATGCTGAATACGCGTACAGGTACAGGCTGTCGTGTGCACCACCACTGCAGCACTTCTCATTGTGCAACACATTATAAATAAGAAAAAGGAAAGTTCCAGGGAACGTGGTCGCTATGTTTGCAGTACAAATTGAGCTTTCACATCCACTTTGACGCGCAACCAAACGACAACTGACGACGACTCCCTGCGAGTCGACACACGTGCTCATTGCTGTCATTGCTCATATTGTATACGTGTTGCTGCAGGTACGTACTAGCATTCCTGTGTACGCGTAACCGACAACGCGTATATTGGAACGCTTAGTCCGTACAAGGCTTAAGCACAGAATAAATAGGTAACTTAAAATTATAATATCTTATTAATTATTCAAATTCAAGGTTACAATTATTACTATAGTGTGAGCGTTTCGATGAATCTAGATCGACTAGCAACCCTACTACATGATACTCGTAGATGATCGTCTTTTGAAGTTTTATAAGCTTAGAACATTTGTTTATTTTTCATGAAACTAATAATTTATTACTTAATAAACGTAACAAAAAACGTATTTGCTATAAACGTGTAAAAATTAACAATTCCTACGTAGTAAAGCACGGCTGCAACGATTATGGCTGTGACATAATAAGTCGGCTTGACCAAGATACACACAATCATATTATCGTAAATTTTTGAATTAAACTTACGCATTGAGCAGGATGACAAAGACTTAGAACATATAAATCAGGCGTTCGAAGACAGTGGAAAAACAAAATCTGGTAACAGTACTGGTGTTGGTAGTAGTTGAAGTAAAGGCATTAATAAAAAGGTGTATACAGGGTATTTTTGGAACGCTCCCGAAAACTAAGACAGGCGACAGCACCAAGTATACCTTTGATCATGGGTCACAAATAAATTCGATCCTGATGAAAAAAAAAATCATCTTTTAACAACGTTTTATTAGCTTTATTCACGCGCCATCATGTTAGTACAGCTAAATGAAACGATAATTTCATAAAAAATATCATGAAAATACTGAAACATAAAACCAGCAGTGGAATGACTGAATTGTATCACCTGACTAAAGGTCAATGAACGCAAATTCGCGCGGCCCGCAACTAGCGGGCCATACCACTACATACGCTAATGAAAAAATACTTAAATGAAATGTAACCAAGGTTGGAGTCATGCGTTTTTATTCATCGTGTAGGTATGTTTATTATTCTCATGTATTCAGTTATGTACCTATTCAGGTTAGTTCAGTACTAAGTTATTTAAAAAAAATAGTTATGAAACAGCTTACCGCTCTAAATCCTCCGTGGTCTTATGAGATGCAGCTCAAATTGTGCTCCATTCATTTCAAGGTAGATTTGGGTGCAGGCGGGGCATCATCGTGTGGTCTTCGACACAGTCCGTACATAGTTTCTCGAAAGCATCCACGATCCTTTGGCGCATTTTGTCAGCACTATCACACTCACGATTAAAAACCCTTTCTTTCACATACCAAAAAGAAGTCTAACGGGGTCAGATCTGGTGAGCGAGGTGTACAAGCGTGTGGTCCTAGTCTGCCGATCCAGCGATCATCAAATAGCTCATTGAGGCGCTCACGGACGAACCTCACGACATGGTATCGCTGTCTGTTCAGTCGCTGTGGCAGAAACACTGGTCCCAGTATGCGATCCTTAAATAAACCTGCCCATACGTTAACCGACCATCGGGTTTGGTGCCCGGTTTGTCGAACAGCGTGCGGGTTAACCTCTGAATACACGTGTGTATTTCTTCGGTTCCACAGGCCGTTTCTGGTAAATGTCGACTTATCCGTCCAGATAATGTGCTCAATGGAACCAGGCACACGTTGTCGCTGGTATAATAACCAACGGCAGAAAACTCGTCGGCGGTCGTGATCGCCGGGAACTAAAGCTTGCACTTTGTGCAATTTGTATGGGCGCATTCGGTTACGCTTCAACACTTTGTGCACTGCACAGTATGACACACTTGTTCCATCCCGACGTCTTAACAATTTATTTGGTGATACTTCGTGTACCTGGGTTCGGATAACATGTTGCTGTATTCACAATCACTATAAAAGTACGCGTTAAGCATTATTAAAACAAAAAACGTAACAACAAGAATAATACCAACACGTAATCACAAGTAATAACAATACGATTGAGCTGTCGCTCGCGCACGCGTGTACAAAATCAATACGGAACTGTTTCAAAAACTACAATTAATAACGAACCCCAACAAAACTGAAACCTACTGCTAGGACAGTTATTATACTCTTTGTCTACTGCGTCACAGCGTGAGGCGACACGAGCCGGCCGGGTTACATTCTGCCGTCGTCGGGTTACATAAAGAAGGACGCAACTAACAAAAACGTAAAATGAAAATAAAAAATAAATTGATGAATTTTTCTTTCAGACCCTGTGTCTAAAGTATATTAAAAGCTATCTATATGAAAATTGAAATATATACGTAGAGACATGAAGATTTTAAGGACGAACAAATTTTTTGATAATTTGTTTATTTATTTAAATAGAACGAATTTTCCTTTTCATCTTAGCTTAAAAAATACACCTGGCAACACAAAAACATCGAAGGAAATACGCATATAACTATTTGCGTCTTTCCAACCTAATAAATTTAAAAAAAACTGCCATTCATTTAACAATTTTACATATTTTGGAAAGGTCATTTGAAGTTGAAAGGACGCTAATAGTAATTTACTACTTTTTTTTTCAATAAATATTAGAAAAGCATTGGTAGTGAGACACAAAAAATAACAACCCGCAACTCTTGAGTAATGATTTTAAAGGGGATATCATACAAGACTTACTACGATAATAATTAAAAATTAAAAATTTTGTACAACCGACTTTAATATAAATAATTAAGGATAACTCAAAAACTATTGGTCTGACCTCGATCAAATTTATATGGGACCACATGTGAAACACCAGCTCTTAACAATAAGATATAAGCTCTTAATAATAAGATATAGAATAATAAGACAAGACCAAGAATAATTGAAATTTAAGTAATCGATGCAAATATTGTTAAAGATGACATAGCAACTGGTTAAATAAGTCTTTTCTTTTATGTTGAATTTGTATGAGTCTTTTCTACTAAAAAAAGTCATCTGTGATCAACAGTTACGTCTAAAATTCTTACGATTATTTCTAAAATATTGATATTTGTGAATATTAATAAAATTTAGTAGATGCGCCTTCTTATCATGAATCGAATGGTATATTTAACTCATTTATTCATAAATTGTTAGATGCGCCCTTTTTTCTTAATACCGCAGCATTGTTTCGTACCGAACTAGATACAGGTCGATAGCGGAGGGGGTTTGGGTACAGTCGCGTTCTAAAGTACTACATGGTATTGGGCTATTGTTTTATAATATTATAGTAATTAATTGTTTTAATGTAGAATCATAATAGGTGTTTTACTAGCTACTTAGAACTTTGGAAGAGGTGGGAATTAAAAATGAATAATGTTTACATGAGCATTATTTGTTATTTCTATCGTAAAATATAAAGTAGTTTGTAACAAGAAAACTTTAGCTAAGGGTAACACGCCGTCCATTATGACGTCTTGGGTCACATGGAAGCCAGATGTTAATGGTGTGTTGGTGTTACTGGATGCTACTTCATCATCACTTTCATCTTCGCTTGAGCTTCCGTCATCAGGTAATTTTTTCGGTATTCTTCCTCCACACTTTTAACTTTACTGCACAATTTTCCCCATTCACCTTCTCCTATCATATTTACCTTTTCGATCACTAGTTTAGTCATAAAACAATAGATATAAATAATTTTTCTTTCCTTCCTTTTTAAAACATCGTCGCGAGTCGCAAAGTAAGCTGTGTATGCGACTGTATTTTTGGAGCGAACAAAGCGCGGGAACCAATAGCATGCAGGCACACTAATACTGGCGGATTGTTCCCCCGTCGCGCGCCTTTCGTACCAATATGTGATAAATCGCTCAGTGCCCAAGTTCAAGGCCGGCGTTTGTTTTTCACCGTTCGCGCGTACATTAACCTCCATTAGTCAGGTGATATCAATTCAGTTTCCACTGTTGGTTTTATGTTTCAGTATTTTCATGATATTTTTTATGAAATTATCGTTTCATTTAGCTGTACTAACATGATGGCGCGTGAGTAAAGCTAATAAAACGTTGTTAAAAGATGATTTGTTTTTCATCAGGATCGACTTTATTTGTAACCCATGATCAAAGATATACTTGGTGCTGTCGCCTGTCTTAGTTTTCGGGAGCGTTCCAAAAATACCCTGTATATAAATTATATAAATTGCATTCATAAAAATAAAACGACAAAATTTCTTGACAGTACGTGTTGAGAGTGACGACTTATAAAACCGAAACCTTCTCCCTAAGTGGTGTTTAGGTTAAGGCTATTCTCAAAGTTTCTTTTGACAGAAATCCGAAATAATATTTCTGCAGTATAATCAGCGCATCAGTCCACTGAAGTAGCAAAGAGTCGGCCATATATGCAGTTCGTAGAATCAATCACAATTTTGAAAGAAAGATTGAACGAAAGGAGAAAGCTCGTACTAAAAAGCGCAATGGGGAGCAGTTACTGCCTAACGATCCATGCGCCGTTATGTTGGTAAGATTAGGGTATGATAAGGCTGACAGATCTGCTCGGGACAAAAGACCTTAAATAAATAAATAGAAAAAATGGATAGATGTGGTTTATAATCGTTCTTTGGATATGCTTTACAGGAAACCTGTGACTAGCAATAGACTTGTAATGAAATACAATCACAATTATGTTAAGAAAACAGGAGAAGAACTCCTTTGTTTTTTCACTCTACTTGTCAATCAGTGATGTGTGAATTTTGAGGCAATTAAATCATAATATAGTTTTAACGATCTTTAAATATTGTAAGCAATAGAAATTTCTACACAAAGCTAAATTGACACTATTTTTCAAATATACTGACAAGTTGAATACGTTTAGTAATTTCAGTTAACATAAAGTAAGATATTGCTAAGGCTTTGAGACTCAGGGGGTGCTCTCGCCGTAATAACGCGAGCAACCTCAGATGTTTCCCCGACATCACCGAAGGATAAATAAATGCAATAATTTTAAGTGGTAATTCGTGATAGAGTGATTTCGTTCACCATCGCGTATGTGGTAAACATGAGAAAAACCATAGAAAAGTGAAATCCACCAACACGCATTAGAGCAGCACAATTAATTTTGTAACTTACTCCAAAAACCCACACAAAAGGAAAAGGTGCCTGTGCCCAGCTCTTTAACTTTGTATGTCATAGCTTTTTCTGGCTAATTATTTGATATAATAGACAGTATAACAGTGAATTTACTTAAAGTGTGTAGCAATAAAAAGTAACTGTGAATGTTACAAAATAGCGAGGACGCTTCCAAGGAATAATGGGGCTCAAATTACTCACTAAGTGACTTCATACATGTCAGACAGGCACTGGTGTAGTTACTCGCCGTCATGACCTCAAATAAAAGTATGTTGGGAAACGTCTCCGGAATACAACCTAAGGATTTTCTATTATGAACAAAACTTTTATACCTAAACTGTTTTCTTGTTAAATATGAAAAATAGTATTTACGTGCTGAAATTTGCATTATGCTAATATTTATAAACTTTCCATGGAACAAAATTCTAATAACTTTAATGACCAGAATAATCAATCAGTGATTATTAATCGCATGATGGATTTATTTATGAGCCTACAAGCAAATAGAAAGAGTTAGATGCATTCTACTACTAAGCCTTAATCTATCAAACTCAAATAAATAATATTTTCTTCTTCCTTTTTTTAAGACCCACTGCTTGCTGCCTTAGCGTAAATTGCCAAAAGGATTTGCCCATACTAACTATGTGAAGGCGGATTGATAAGCGCAGAGCCTTCGCCGAGAAAGAGTATGTCAGACAGAGAGAGATTTCCTCGTACTGATAATACTGATCCACATCACCGTTCTGCGTAATTTGACTTCAGCGATGAACTCTCCGCAAACAGACTATTGCTAGAGCCTCTTCCTATATCAGCAAAGTGCACTTTGTGCAGGCAAGATGATTAAACTTGGGCAACATTTTGAAATATTCCCTCTTACTGCCATTGACTTTAATTTATTACTTGACTAATTAGAGGAAAAACTTATTTTTTTAAATACAATAATTTATTATAGCCTTCATCTCCTACTACTGGGCCTCTCATTTCTAAAAAAAGTTGAAAGGTTACGAGCGACAAAGCTTCTATCGCGCTGCCCCAAAACATGTTGGCGGAATTTACAACATGTCTTCGAAATATTTTTTTTGTTTCTCAGACATGCAGGTTAAAACAGGTTACCTTTTAGGGGTTTACTTTTTACCGGGTGAAACGATTTCGATGATTCCTTTTTTTATTTGATAGCTGGTGCTTCACATGTGGACCCTTATAAATTTGATCAAGGTCTGACCAATAGTTTTTGAGTTATTCTTCATAATTTATATTGAAGTCGGTTGTACAAAATTTTTAATTTTAAATAATCGTTAAACCATATAAAATTAGATGTAAATATATATAAGATCAAAAAAGTGAAACCTCACCTAGAAATATTTTGCTGAGCTGATAAGTACATATAACTTATCATTAGCCTTTTTTATTTATAAAAATTAGCAGACAGTTCAGTATATTTTCGCAAAAATAACAAAAACCCTTCTATTTTTGACATCCAATTTTGACATATTGTAATATATTAATTTAATCTTAGCTTATTTAATTTGACAATGATATTTTGTTTACTTTATTTGACATAATATAATCTTCTATTTGGCATCTATTTTTTATCTATTTGGCATCTATTTTTTTATTTTTATTTTATTTGGACATGTATCTTAATCAATTACTTATTATTTAAGAGTGTAATTTATAAATTAGCATGCTGACGTTTTGGGCATACTGTAATCCAATTACACTGTTTTAAAATAAATAAATAAACAAAATACGGCCCAAGTCAGTATTGTAGAATGTCGTAGACACGCTAAATATTTTTTCTGCTCGTTTAATAATTTCCTATTTTGTTTCCTATCTTTTGTTCGTGTAACAGTACCCTCAGCTTCAAATAATGATCTCTTCACAAATTAAAAAACGTTGGTTGCTTTTGACTCAATTAAAGTAATTAAAAGCTGTCGATACTTTAATACGTTATAAGAATGAAATGAATTTCAGATTTATTACTTTAATAATAAAAGTAAGTCGTTTTTCCCATTCTCCTGATCCGTCCTGTCCTGATCTCTCTCTATATGTGTAGGATTGCCATCACATTGGACTATGGGATTTTATTACTAAAAACGTATACAATTTTCAGGAAACTTATATATAAAACTTTATATTATATACTTTGGTGATAAAAACCATATCTTCTTTTAATTGACTGCCATCTAATTACAAATAAAAAAAAACCTAAAAGTTTCGGAAAATTAAAAAATAAAACAATTTTTTTACTTTATTCCATAAGTGTTGTACCACTTTTCAAGTTATGAAAATGATTTAATAATTGTTTTCCATATAAATTTTGAATCGTCCCGTAAAATAAAAGTGTCGTAAAAACTGGAACGCTCAAATTCACCCTCAAATGATTTGAATTTTTTGAATTTTTTTTTTAGTGGACGCTGACGTTATTAACACAAGCTATTGCAAATTTTTCAAACTCCTTTTAAAATCTAAACGGTACAGCCTATATTATACGTCCCACTGATGGCTACAAGTCTCCTCTCATTTCTGAGTGTTTAAGGGAAGGAAATGTTCGCCGCACTGTCTCAATATATATATCAGCACTTAAAATTGCAATTAACTTTTTATAGGAGAGGGGGCATACGAGCATGTGGCTCACCTGATGGTAAGTGACTACTGCCGCCCATGAACAACTGCAACACCAGGGGAATTACAGATGTGTTGCCGGCTTTTTAAAATAGTGTAGGCTCTTTTCTTGAAGGTCCCTAAGTCGTATCGGTCCAGAAAAATCGCTAATAATAATCGATTCCACAAGGAAGTCGTGCGAGGAAGAAAACATCTTCTAAATCGCACAGTGGTGGACCGCCAATCATCCAGATGGTGTGGATGGTATCGGGAATTCTGCCGCGATGTGTGTTCGTATAATTTGGCGGCTGGGATTAATCCGAGCAATTCCTTAGAGCACTCCCCGTGGTAAATGCGAAAGAAAATGCAAAGGGAGGAAACATCTCTTTGCAGTGCCAATGAAACGAGCCGATTGGAAAGGACTCGGTCGTCGACGACTCGAGCTGCTCTGCGCTGGATGCGGTCAAGTGGAAGGAGCTGGCACTGGGGAGCCCTTGCCCAGAGATGGGAACAGTATTCCATGTGGCATGAGGCAAGAAGGGGAGTGCCTTGAAACTGAGGAGATACGACAAAGGGGTTCTTTTTAGCGGTAAACGTGCAAACTTGTGTCTCCTGAGGATTAAACTGGACTAGATTTAGTCGCCCCCAATCCGAGACTTTGTTCAGCAAAAAGTTCAAACACAAAAATAATATTTTATTATTTTAATTCAAGAGGGGATAAAATATTACAGTCGGTTATATTACATGCATCACGGGTTGTGCACACATAAAATAAGTAGTTGCACGTCTCATCTCGTCTAGTATAAAGATCTTGCAACCACGCTTTCATCTATCTTATTAATATTTTCTTATTACCAGATTCGTCTTCTGGAAATATTTTTTTAAAAATAAATAACAATGATATTTTCGTTCGCTAAACAAAAGTAAGCCAGCGGACTATATTTCATATCCGAGCGTGTTGTTGTTCTCATTCAGTTGACTTAGTGTGGAACGAATCTTTATTAGACGGATGACCAATTAATTGTAACTAAAAAGCTCAACCTTGTGATATTTGGTAAATATAAAATTTTACTGCTTGTACTGATGGCGCAATTTTTATTACTTAAACTATATGTACTTATTCATTTATATTCTCTATGTTGACATACAACTCAATAGCCTTTGACTTTTGGAATTGCTTATATGAGCATCGTATCTGTCTTGTAGTTGTGTGCTTGGGTTGGGATTTAATTTTATTAATTATAGGATCCCAAACAGACCATCTGCTTGGCACGCAGTGGTCTTCTCTATTGAAATTAGGATGTTTTTTGATTTCAATAGCTCGCGAATCATCCTTGGAAAGAATCGGTGTCCTTTAGCGAGGATTTGTGGTCTATCGAATCTGATGTAGTGCTTGGGGTGATCCTGTAGGTATTCACAGACTGCAAACTTCCCGAAGCGTCGATTCTTTACATCATTCATGTGTTCTGTAATGCGCGTTTTTATTGCACTCCTGAGATCCTCAGGTTTCTGTTCTCTTCACAAATCTCTTCCTGCAGCATATTAATAACTTAACTTAACTTATCTTTACGCACAATCCCTGACGGGGTAGCCAGAGAGAACAGATCGCCAAGTGTCACGATCCTTACAAACCTCTTTCGCTTCTTTCAGATTCATTATCTTCTTCATGCATGCACGTCTAGGTATCCGAGTACTCTTGACCCTACCCTCTTCGAGCAATTTGCTCACATGGTCTTCGAAAGTTAGTCTCGGTCTACCTCGACACCTTTTAATATTAACTTTCGCGCTATATATTTTCTTCACCATTCGGTCTTCACTCATTCGCTCAACGTGCCCAAACCACCGAAGCACGCCCTTATCAATTTTTGTGATAAGGTCATCTTTCAAACCTGCAATATTGCGAATCTCTTCGTTTCGCTTTCGGTCGGCCATGGTAACGCCGCACATTTTACGAAGAGATCGCATCTCCACTGCATTCAACTTACTTTTATGCTTCTTCTGGCATACCCAGGTTTCGCTGCCATATAACAAAGTCGGTACCAACACTGCGCTATGTATTGCAAGGCGTGCACTCTTCGCTACGCCCTGCCTTTTGATTAACGCAGTCAGGGCACCATTGACCTTGTTCCCGGCAGCGACACGCCTGTCCACATCTAAATCACATCTTCTATCCCGGCTAAAAGCACTCCCCAAGTATACAATTTCATTTACCTGTTCTAGACATTCCTGATTTACCCATATTTCACACTTCGTTCTCTCTTCGTCCCTTTCAAATACCAGAACCTTAGTTTTATTAGCATTCAAACTGAGACCTTTAATTTCACATTCCGCTTTCATACACGTGACTAATGCCTGCAGTTCTGCTTCTGATGGTGCAATAAGCACTGCATCATCAGCATACAGCAGACAATGTATTTTTATGTCACCCAATTTCACACCCAAACAGCTATCTTTCAGCTTCTGTAAACAGCTGTCGAGATACAGTATGAACAGTCAGGAAGACATGACACAACCCTGCTTTACGCCCGTTTGGACGTTAAACATGGGTGACAGGTCATGCCCAACCCGCACACAGGCTTTACAGTCACAGTAAAGAGACTGCACAGCCCTTAGCAATCGACCATCCACACCATACCTCGGCAACAATTTCCACATTTTCTTCCTTACAACCATATCAAATGCTTTTTCAAGATACACAAAAGCACAGAAAATCTTCTGGTTAGCAGCCAGAAGCTTTTCCGTGATCATGCGGAGAGAAAACATTTGATCCGTGCATTCTCTCCCAGGTCTAAATCCGCATTGTGCCTCCCATAGAAATCTTTCCGATTTCTCTTGCATCCTACGTGTCAAAACCCTCGAGTAAACTTTACTTGCTAAACTGGTCAAGCTGATCGCCCGATAGCACCCGCAGTCAAAATGTGAACCTTTACCTTTATATAAAGGCACAATGACTGCGGATCGCCAATCATCCGGGACATCCCCCGTCCGCCAGCACAAATTGCACAGCAGATGGAAGCTGTCCCAGACGCGAGGCCCACCATACTTGACCATTTCAGCAGTAACTCTGTCTAGTCCCGCAGCCTTACCACATTTCAAACTTCGAATCGCACGTTCAATCTCTTTCATACTGATGACCTCAGTATCATCGAGGTGCGGGTCTGGCGTACCAGTCACGACGTCATCCCCGGATCCCTCACTAAGATCATCACACGCATACATTTCTCTATAAAATTCGCTCCATCGCTGCATGACGTCCGATTTTTCTGAGAGGACGTCATTAGTTCTCGAAAGCACTTTATTCATTCTTAAGGCCGTCGCACCACTTCGGGTACTTCCAACCTCTTTCGAGAAGAGTTTGGAGTTCTCCTTAAAGTTGTGCGACAACCTTTCGTCCGCTTCCATTCTACACCTTTCACGAACTTCCTCAATCAGTGCTTTCGTGTGAACTTTCTGCAGCCTATATCTTTCTTTCATCTTCTCTCTCATATCCTTGTCATTACTAGAGGCCAAGTAGTCTAACCATGCTTTCTTCTTCTTCTTTACAGCTTCTTTCACTTCATCATTCCACCATGCATCTCTTCTTTTACTACTGCCTCTTTTTATTGTTCCACACACTTCTTCCGCTGCACTTACCATTCCATCCCTAAGGTTCTGCCATCTCCTTTCTACACATTCTTTTCTTCCATCGATGGTGTCAAGCTTTTCGGCTACCCTCGCATGATATTTGTCCCTAGTATCCGCTTCCTGAAGCTTCCAGCTTCGGATGCGACAGACCGACTGTGGTTCTGTTACTGCCGTCCGGTAGCGCCAACCCGCGAACAGACCCCTAAATCTAGTAATCACTAGATAGTGATCCGTTCCCAGGTCAGCACCCATGAACACTCGCGTATCCATCACCTGTTTTCGCAGTCGGTCATCCACCAGGAACAAATCGATAATACTTCTCTCATTCTTTCGTTCTCTAGTATACATATGGATTTTCTTGTGATTAAACATAGTGTTTGTCACAAGAAGACCCTTTTCCTTGCACACCGCCAGTATAAGCTTGCCAGCATCATTAACCCTTTTATCGCCAAACTTTCCAAGTACCGACTCGTACCCTGGTCGAGCGGTACCAACCCATCCATTCAAATCACCACATACAACAATTCTTTCGTTTCCCCTAGCCAAATCTAGAACTTCTCTTACATTCTCCCAAAACTCCTCCAGCTCAGCCCTGGACGACGAAGCTATCGGCGCATAAACAGCCAAAAGGAATAACTTCGTCAGTCCCAATTTAAAGCGAACCCAGAGAAGTCTTGAGTTCACAACCTTATATTCAGTCATAACATCGACCAACCGAGAAGACAGCAGCACCCCCACTCCCTGGCAGGCATTCTCGCTCTCCAGGACTCTGGACCATAGAGCTAGCACCCCGCCAGGGAGCTCTTCAGTACCACTGCTCTTCCGTTTGGTCTCCGACATACACACGACATCTAATTCTCTTTCTTTCATTATTTCGATCAACTCATTCGTCTTATCTCTCATGCCTCCTCTAACATTCCACGTGCCAACTCTTCACTCTGTCCTCCACCTTCCGCCGTGTCGGGCTGTGCGTGACGGGTGGCGGTCCCCATCGCCGCTTTGCGCGCTGCATTCACCAACCAACGGGGACACCAACGGGGACGAGCTGGTGTGCGTCGCCTAGGGGGGACGCCCTAACCCTCGTTGGCATGGGTGCGCAGCTGAGTAGAATTGCAGCCCTGAAAAGGGCTGGCAGGGGTCGCGACGAGCACGCTTCTACAATGACCCCCTAGTAGCATATTAATGAACTGCTTATATCCGGTATCTATGAGGATGCAGACGACAGCGCAGTTGTAGACAGGGTCGGCTGCGAATGCTCGGGCCTGTCGGGATCAAATCGAATCAAAGAGAAAAGCGATGATAGAACGTGAGAATCTCTCACCGCAGGCAGTCTCCGAATGGGGCGATACCAATTCCGTGAAATTTAACACCTCCAAAATAAAAGCGTATCTCTTCAATGCTAAAATGAGCCCGCTACTTTCTGGGACGTATTTTAGGAGCACACTGACCACCTTTAGTTGATAGGGGTTGAGATTTCTTCGAATCTCAACTACGGGCAATTTATTGAGTCCAGTTCCAAAGAAGCCACAATGAAACTAGATATCTAGGACAAGGTTGCGTTCGTATTTCACACCGGAGTAGCTTTTTACCTTATATAAACGCGTAAAAAACGTAAATACGCAAGTATGATCAAGAGTACTGCTGACACATATGGGCCAGTGCTGCAAAATGCCACGTATTGTAACATTGATTTTGTTTTTTTTAACAGAAACAGAAACTTTTTTATTCAATATAGATTATAAATAATACTTATTGAAAGTCACTCTTTTGTTTGATTACCACTGGTTCGGAAAAAAACCTTTGTCCTGGGAAGAACCAGCAAGAAACCCAGCGGGACTTTTTTTTTAAATAACACAGCTTACAATCATGATGTTACACAAATTAACAACACAACAAATTAGAAATAGCTTGGTAACGATCACCTCATTTCCAGGGGTTATTATCATCCATAAATTCCTTAATATTATAATAACCCTTTTTATATAAACTTAGTTTAATAAAGTTTGAGCAGGTCAAACTTTGTATATTTTCTGGAATTTTGTTGTAAAAGCGTATACATCGCCCCAAGAATGAATTACTGACTCGATGGAGTCGAGTAACTGGTACTACTAGCTTGTGTCTGTTCCTAGTATTTACAGAATGAATATCACTTATTTTTGTAAAACTACTTTTATTTTTGTGTACGTACATTACATTTTCATAAATGTATTGAGAGGCCAAAGTTAATATATTAATTTCCTTAAATTTTTGTCGCAGCGATTCTTTAGGCTTTAAATCATAAATTGCTCTTATGGCCCTTTTCTGTAAAACAAATATAATTTCAGTGTCAGCTGCGTGTCCCCATAGCAAAATACCATACGACATTATGCTATGGAAATAGCTAAAGTAAACTAGTCGAGTTGTTTCAACACTGGTTAGACTTCTAATCTTTTTTACAGCATATGCTGCAGAACTAAGTCTGCTTGCTAGTTTTGATATATGGGGGCTCCATTGTTAAAAGCAATCTTGTCAGCCTCGAGCATAGGCGCAGAAAAGCCAGTATCTCGGTATTCTATAGGATACATTTCGGAGAGTATGTACCATCGGAAAATCAGGCGGTCGGCAAGTCTTCATCCCGTTGTTGTCAATATTCCACGCATTTAAACTAAGTGGTTTGCTTTGTCCAGTAATCCAGTAATAATAGTAATTTGTACAGTAAATGAGTAGAGTTTTATATTTTGACCGCTTCGTGGTGCAGTGGGCCACGGGTTCGAATCCTGCATGGATAATTTTTTATGGCCTTTATTACCCTGAGATAGTGCGATTTATTATCTACAGCTTCATAATCACATACCACCGGGTGGGATTGTAGTCAAGCATTGGCTTACAGTAAGTAAAAAAGCGGTTTACCTGATCTCAAAGCACTACGCCATAACCACATTAGCTTCCTTTTTGCACTGCTGTAGTCGGATAAAAATAGTATCTTACGCAACTATCAACGTACCGTTATTGACAACTAATAACATTTGAATCGTAAATATGCAGACGGACAATGAAATATAAAAAATTCTATAAAAATACTTAATATTCAAATTAAATATTTTTCTATCTATTAGTGAATCATGTATAGATTGTTATTTATTGATTATTATTGACTGCTTCTTTAGTGTAGTCTAGTGGTCGTAAACGCAACTGACGATCTTGAGGTCCCGGGTTTCAATCCCAGATCGGTTCAATATTAATTATTTGGTTTTTCTGACAAGAATTTCTCAGTAGAGTCAGGATATTCATGTTGTTACTCCCCCGTGAAACCCTCAGAAATGAGGTAAAACATTCCATCTTATTCCTCAGAGGTGACAACGTATATGCATTTTGATTATTATTCGAAGATAGATGTAGCTGTGAGTCGCAGCATCCACTTACCATCAGGGGACTCGGTGCTGGCTTGTCATCTTTATTTTATTTAAAAATATAAAGACGGTTTACTTCAGCCTACAAAAACATTTGTAACGTTTTACAAATAAACTCGTCAGTCAGTTAGACACAAATAGGGATTGGTAATGCCATTAAATACGCAGGCTATTCTATATTTTACAGTAAATAGTTGTCTTGTTAGACCATTAGATTTGATCTGTATCAATTCCTTTTATTGGAAAGCTGTTTTAGTGTCCCAGCTGTACCCATATCCTTTAATGTAATGGATAATGCAGGATCCTCACATACTAACATTTATGAAACGTTTATTTTTAAACTGGTTAAGAAGTTTCACTAACGGATAGTTCTCAAGGAGGCTATTGATATCGTTGTTGCTAATTTTGTCTCATACATTCATTCATTACAGCCTATCAAAGTCCAGTACTGAATATAGCCCTCCCCAAAGAAAGCCTCACAGAGGCGATATTTGCCACTGTTGCTACGCTTGGCAGGCGGGTTAGCAACCACAGTTTCTTTTTCTAGTTGTTATTAGGAAGACGCTGCTTTTCATCTCCTGTTTTTTCTGCCTTTGTTGCCTCTAAAGACACTCACAGGATTATATAGGGTAGTGGATATTGTTACACCACCTACAAGGTGATGTTATCTGCTTGTATCTTTTTACGCAGGTACAGAATGTAAAGATACCAATTATTACCTTTCTAAATAGTCAGTGGCGTTGCAATAACCATCTATTTTATTAATTTATCGGTTAACCAAAAAATCTCTAATTTTTTGGATCACACTTAAAATAAAACTCAAATCACTCCTGCCATTGCTCTCTATCTGTTCGTGAAGTTTAATCACAATCAATTTAGCCATTATAAAGACTAGCCCAGATAAAAAGATAGCCATACAGACAGACATAAAAAAATTAATAATGGTTATTCATGTCTTGATGTCATACAAATAGCTCCGAATAACCATGAGCCCAATAAAATCACGTTATTTCGATATTATAGACAGACACTTAGATTTTATTTACAATATCCAATTTTATTTATAATATAAGTTACTTGCGAAAATCGAGGTAGTGGCATTTTTAGATATATCGGCCCCGGTTGGCAGCAACGTATACTTTAAAAGATATAAAAATCGGATATTTAAATAATTTAATACTATAAATCAAATACTTGGAACTCCACACGTAAAAATTTGATCGGTAATGCTAACAGGGTATAAATAAAATTGGTGAACTGACGACTTGGTAGCGCAGTGGCTAAGCATTTCCTTGGGGCATTGCGGGACGCATTCGGTTTTCGCACTAAACAAGTAAGGCCTACAAATTATTCCGGTTCTGAATGTTTGTCCATGTTGAATTTATATTTGTAACACGTTTCCACGATACAGACGAAATTATTTGTGTGGGGTGACGTCTATCCCGAACAAAAATTTATCACGTTTCATTAACATGAAGCCGTACATACCATTTTTAGTAAAAAAAGAAAATGTAGTGTCGCATAAATGAAAACACCTCTCCACCTCTCTGACGTTTTTACATGGCATGCCTGCAATCAGTTCCAACCCGATTGCTCTGCGCTTTTTATTTTGACATTTTTTCATGGACTAGCAAATTGCAGAGTGAATATAGTAAAGAGATAAAGTTTACTTTTAATTTGTGTGCATATTTGGAGGCAATAACGGGATAATATATATTCCTATATACAACATCTATACAAAAAAAAGAACTTTAAAAAATATCCACACGATTCTTTTATAAGGTCTGAATTAAATTTTCAGCGTTCCCAATAGTGAGACTACTGGTATACTTGAAATAGTAACAAGCAAAAGTACACACCCCTGGTCAGGAAATGGTGTCATTTATAATAATTAATTAAAAAGAATATACCACATGTGTGGCATAGTTCATGATGTCCAACAATTAATTATGGAGTGTGTCAAAAACACAGCATACCTCTTACCCTGGGAGGGTAAAAATCACAGCAAAAGACAGTAATTAATATCTTAGTATCACAATAGCAACTATGCTGCAGCTAAAGCTATTTTGACATGACGTAATCAACGTTATTCAAAGTGAATAAATCGATTCAATATTAACGAGTATTTATTTGTGCCTCAAGACTCACAATAGTTAAACGATAATTTTGATTAAAATGACACATGTAATAAATAATAATGCTTAAATCCATTCATTTGAACATCAACCTAAATGTGTGTGACTTATGACGCTGCTATTTTGGGAATCTTTATATAATTTTGTTTTGTTTTCATACTTACTAAAAAATAAAGATGTATTTAATATGACGATGTATAATTTAAAAAGGATGATCCTATGAAAAATTATGTAATTTGTTGGCAGCTCAGGATCGGGGGATGCTAACGATTCTTAAACTGCTGGATTTTTTTTCGAACTTTTGACTCGATCAATACATCCCTGCTGCTATCTAAACTGAGATATAATGGCCTTGACAGTAATTCAGTGAAATGTTTCCATAGCTATCTGACACAATGACTGCAATATATGGAGCTGAAGCGGATGGATGGTACTTTACTGAGGTCACAACTACAAATCGTTACTCGCGGAGTTCCTCAAGGGTAAATATTGGGGTTAATCTTGTACATCATGTACAGTGCCGATATTATTAACACCATTACAAATTGTCGTCATCATCTGTACGCTGATGACCTGCAGGTGTACCTCCCTTTTGCACCGGCTGATTGTACCAGTGCTGTAGCTAAGGTGAACGAGGACCTGGATAGCATCTCTGCCTGGTGCAGTTCAAACTATTTGACAATTAACCCCAAGAAGTTCCAATTCACGATCATGGGTTCGCCCAAGAATATCGCTAAACTCAAAGATATAACTTTAAATATTCATATAAATGGAGAACCTATTACAAGGGTTGATACAGTCAGAAATCTAGGTCTTGTCGTCGATTGCAACTTATAATTCGAAAAATATGTAGCGGAATGTGTTAGAAATAGTTTTTACCGGCTAAAACTCCTTTACAAGTTGAGACCCTACCTGAGTGAGAGATTGAGAATTACCCTCTGCGAGTCCTTGGTCCTCAGCAGGTTTAATTACTGTGACTCAGTATATAGTCCATGCCTCTTATCAAGAACGTCCAGACTTATTCAGAGAGTGCAAAATGCATGTACACGTTTCTGTTTTACAGTTCCACCTCGGTCACATGTTACCCCATATCTCAATGACGCAAACATGCTGAGGATGGAGGCACGCAGAAGATTGCATTTGACTACAATGATGTTCGGAGGCATCACTACAAGAAAACCTAAATACCTCTTCCTAAAGCTAGAGTGGGCCCGTGATCACAACAGATACCCCAGGAGGGAGTGTACCTCCGTTTTTGCCACTCCAAAACATCGCACCATGGCGTTTCGGGGATCCTTCAGATTCGCTGCGTCACGGTGTTGGAACGACCTGCCTCCGCCTTTGCGTGCCCTACAAGTGAGAAAGACGTTTAAAACTCACGTAAAAAATACCTTATCTCACTGCAAAAGGCTGGTGGTGCTGATACACTTTCCATGGAGTGCTCACGTTGCGCATCGGCGTTGGCGGGCCCGTCCCACCGTAAATCATTCCAGCATCCGGATGAGTTCCAACTGACGCACGTTCCCTCTTCGCGGTATCGTTGGCATGGTGCACTCTAAAATAACCTTTTCAATGACGTTTTCGACAGAGAACAAAATCAAGTAATATGTCAATGCTTACTTACGCGACGCGCAGGCTGTTTGGCGCGATCGGCTCGGAGCGGAATCGCGCGTATTTAGCATTTCGTAATAATATAATGGCAAATAATACAAGTGTACATGGTATTTGTTTGACTGTTTTTTTTCTTTTTCTTTTTTGTGGATTCGTTCATTTTAACTTTGAACAATTTATTTCCTTTTTATGTGTTTGTTGGAGTAGCCACTAATTTAGTATTTAGTTAATTTTAGTAGTTATTTAATAGTCTATAATGTAATGTAATGTAATTTAAGGGAATATTTTTGTTTGTTTATTTGTTTTTTATTTCAAAAATCCGGATAATTTCGAATACTGTTATAAATATTTTTTTACTTTGTATTATTTCTTTTGTTTTTTAGCATTGTTTTTTTGACAACTATGATGACAACCATTAAATCGTCCCCGTATTGCGCACCCTTTCGAAAGACACCCAAGTCACATAAACACATTCACATAATAATTACTGAATTTTAAGTTAGTGTCTTCTGGAAAGGATGCGCAATGCCAACAATAGGTGTCCGCGGAAGACCAGCGTTTTGACATGCTCGCAAGGAGCATGTCATGACAAATGCTGAGCGGAAGCCTGTTTTGGCACAGTAATAATATATATATATATATATATATTTACTGTTAACCATTTGTAAATGTGCATGCACTGCTGTGTCAATAAAGTTTATTTTCTTTCTTTCTTTCTTTCTATGTACATAATTAAATATATTATATATATATTTATGTTTGTTAGGTTCAAATCTTGCATCTTAATTTTAAAGCAGTTATCCACGACCAATCGAGCTGAAATTTTGCACACATGTTTAGTTTGGATGACAATACATGGCTAGCTAAGTGACGTTATTCTAAATCTAATATGACGGATCGCCCAAAATGGCGGTCTATTTATTCTCGCGACAAGCTTTTATATCTTACTAGCTATTCCCCGCGATTTCTTATAACATCAGCTGTCTACCATAGAAAATCCACTCAAAATCGGTCCAGCTGTTTTGGAGATTAACCGAAACAAACAGACAGTCAGACAGACAAAACTTTTAAAAATTGTTTTTTTTTTTGTTACAATTTCCGTAAATATTTTCCATATGCATTTAGTAAAAAGCTGTTATTTTGACATTACAAACACACATCATAACAGCCTTTCATAAGTCCACTGCTGAACATAGGCCTCCCCAAGGAATGCCACAAAGCGCGGTCCTGAGCCACATGCATCCATCGACTTCCTGCATGTCTTACCAGGTCGTCACTCCATCTCGTGGGGGGTCGCCCTACACTTCGTCCGCCGGTACGAGGCTGCCACTTGAGAACCTTTTTTCTCCATCGATTGTCCGTTCTTCGAGCTATATGGCCGGCCCATTGCCACTTCAGCTTACTAATCCGTTGGGCTATTTCGGTCACTCTGATTCTACTGCGGATATCCTCATTTCTAAGTTTATCATGCAGGGAAACTCCGAGGATAGCCCTTTCCAGAGCTCGCTGAGCGACCTTGAGCTTCCTCATATGGCCAGCAGTAAAGGACCACGTCTCAGTTCCATAGGTCATCACTGACAACACGCACTGGTTGTACAGTCTCGTTTTAAGGTTCTGTTCTAAGAGCTGGCTACGAAAACGTGAACTGATAAGGTGTAGTAACGAATTATATATATAACCTCTCTTTGGAAGCTTATAAGTACAGAGCGAGGCCCGTCAGAATTCTCTCCCGGGGCGAAAGGCGTGGGTGGGCGATCAAGGTCGTAAATTTTCAATAAGAAAAAAATGATAAGGTGCAGTTTTGAAATTTGGTGGAGTTATAGTTTTTAGCTGTAGGAATCTAGGAAAATTATTGTCAGAAGTCTAAGTCGGGGCTTAAAGACTGTCAGAAGTCGACAAAGTTGTAAAGAAATTGTTTAAATTTAAACCACAAGCTGCAGTTCTGACAAATGCATTTTTATATTATTTGTTGGCTTATCGAACCTGTATATAAATTGTCAGAAGTCTTAATAATGGCTTAGTACATAAAAATTGATGATATAGTCAGAAGTTGCTGAAGCGGCTATCGCGTCGGAAAGCAACGTTTCGAATCTAGTTTTGAGTTAAAATAACAAGGTGCAGTTCTGACAATTGCATTTTTATATTATTTATAGCTTACCGAACCTGTAAATATATTATCAGAAGGCTAAATAATGGCTAAGTAAAGAAAATTCATGATATGGCCAGAAGTTGCTGAAGCGGCTATCGCGATGAAAAGGAACGTTTCGAAATTCAAAATTAAATAACAAGGTGCAGTAATGCATTTGGAGATCTGTCTGTTCAGTTGCCTGTATGCTGTCAAATCTACTGAAGACTGCAGCTTCACAGTGACCGAGTGAAGCCGGCTACAGTCGAGCGTGTGCCTGCTGTACTACCGTATGTCAGAGGTGTCACAGACAAGATTGGCTACATCTTGAAGCGAGCTTCTATTAGAACATTCTTCAAGCCGCCGAAGAAGATTAGTCAGTTCTTACCATCCGTCAAGTGCAATATTCCTCTACAATATGCAGGAGTGTACAAGCTTTATTGTGAGTGTGGTCTCTCATATATAGGGCAAACAAAACGATCTATAAAAACCCGCGTAAAAAAACACATAGCTGACGTGAAGCACCAACGTTCCGGGAAGTCTGCAGTTTGTGATCATATCCTAGACGGCCCCCGCCATTACATTAGATTTGATAAACCACAAATTCTCGCGAAAGAACATCGATTCCTGCCAAGGATGATACGTGAGGCTATTGAAATTAAAACACATCCTAATTTCAATAGAGAGGGAGGCTGGGTACTACCGCCTGCTTGGGATCCTGTAATTCATAAAATTAAAACTAAACCCAAGCATACCACTGCAAGACTTCAAGACACAGTTAGTTCACTCTGCGTAGATCGGACCAAAATTATTAATTAAAAAGCTGAAGGTACTCCGGTTTAACTCTGACATCGGGACGTCAATCACCTCAGTCCCCCGTGACCACGGTTGCTGGAAAGCAACCGAAACGTCGTGAATATAAAATAAGTTAATTAAACGCGATAAAATCCGTAAAAATAGTTTTATTCAACGGTTTTGTAGCTCCAGCTGAAAGGTTTCGGGACTTTAGAAAAGAGCACGAGGGGGACGGAGCGTTGACTTCATTAGACGAGACCTCTCCAACTTAACTTTTAGGTTCAGTATGCCTCTAACCATTTGGTGATCGCTACCAGTTTTCACCCTCGCGATCACGGAGACATCACTGAACAGTTGTCGTCTGGTCGTCATAATGAAGTCAATCTCATTTTTTTGTGGAACCGTCGGGGCTCGACCAGAGCCACTTCCTGTGGGACCGCTTCTGGAAGAAAGAGTTCATCATAAAAAGTCCCTCTTTCTCCATGAAGTCGGCCAGCTGCTGGCCCCTTGGGTTCCGTTGCCCTATTCCAAATTTCCCTACTTTCAGCTCACCGTTCTCTCTTGTGCCTAGTTTTGCATTGAAGTCTCCCATTAACACCGTATATTGGGTTTTGGAGGAATGCATGGCTCTTGAGATAGCCTCATACATTTCCTTCACCTCCTCATCGGGGTGTGCCGAGGTTACTGCGTAAACCTGTATGACCTTCAGCGAATACCGTTTGATGATTCTGAGTATAAGGTACACAACCCTCGTCGATACACTCTCAATCTTTACAACGTTGTTAACAAGAGACTTGTGGACGATAAATCCGACACCTCCTTGGGACAGATGGACCCTCCCGGTAATAGAGCAAGTTGCCGGATTCGAGGATTACCGTGTCCTCTACCTCTCTTCGGACTTCGGATAATCCTATAATATGTCAGCGTAACTTGTCTATCTCTTCTACCAGCTCCACGATCTTCTCGTCAGTCCTCAGTGTGCGTGCGTTGTATGTCGCCAGGTCGAGTCGTTTTAGGTGGCAACCGAACCTCCACCGGATATTCTTAGCACCCCCTGCCCCGCCGTTACCATGGTCGCCACAGTAGCCAGGAACTGGGACTGGGCCTGTTTCTTTGTAACTGTCATTTCATAGGGGGGTATTTGCCATAGTTGCGGGTTGGCAACCGCAGTTTTTTTATTGTAAGTTTGTTGTTACCAGGAAGATGCTGCTGCCCATCTCCTGCCTGCCTCCCTTTGTCGCCTTATGCGACACCCACGGGAAGATATGGGGTAGTGGATATTCTTGACCGCCACTACACGGCGAAACACACACTTCAATTTTATTTATTTGTATAGATAAATTTGTAATGTAATAAATTGATGGGTTTGAATTAATTTAAAGTTTATTTTGTTTTTTTAGAGCATTTAAATAAAAGCTTGTTTTTAACCTTTAACTGTGGACATGGGGTCTCACAGACCTTTCACACTTGCCGATTTCTTAGAATAACATATTTACCACCACCCCCTGCAGGTTTCAATAGTTTCTATTTTAGTCACCAAATGCTCGATGAAGAAGTAGGTTGTGCCATACTGTGTCATAAATGTAAGTTAGTAGTCTACATTTTCTTAGGAAACAATTTTATACCATATTTACTTTTGTTTCAGATTTTTGTTGTTTAAAATGGGCGAAAATAGTCTACCAAGTTTGTCCAGGTCAAAATGCCAATTAGAGCAAAAAAGTGCAGTACAAAGACCGACAAAAATATTGCGTTTAGATGATCAGTCTTCAGCTGATATTTTTGCGAAATCTTGACTTGAGTAGTATCGTTGCTAGCATATTATATGCTCAACATCAAAATAAGGAAATAGATTGAGGTATCTTAATAAAGAAATTAGCTCGTTCTCTAGTAGTCCCGCATATGCAAAGACGTTATATGTCAACCAAAGCATTACCAATAGAATTGAGAATAATCATAAAGCACATTTTAGGTGGTGACGTGCCTGAAGAAGAAGAGCAAGAGAAGAGAAAACCTTGTGACCTATGCCCACGAAGACTCCACAGAAAGTCTGCCTATAAATGTATAGCATGCAAAAATCCAATATGTCTACAATTCTCAAACCCACCGTGTAGAGCATGCCAATAATTATAGGGTAATTGACCCTCCGCAATTCAGAATGAACATTGTTGTTTTTTTAATTAAAATTTTATTAGATTTGAAGAACAAAATATAATTACGTAGATTTTTAATATAAATAATTAGTTAATATAACTTTAAGTGATATCAGTTCCAATTAAGACTGAAAAGTGCCTTTGCTTGATTTTTTAGTAATGATTTATATTTTGTAATAAATGTTTCTCATATCTAATTAAAATTGTATTATACACAATCCAAGCATCCACTGTACGTTGTTTTTATTTATTTATTTGCACAATTAATATCAACTGACCCTAAACAATGTAGGAGTCTGTCAGACCCCATGTCCATGCTAATTTTACAAAAAATAAATGTCCAATGTTTTTTTTTACTATTAATTTATTAATACAAACTTAAAAAAATGTATGTATATTATTATATCCTAGAACATATTCGGTTACGGATCTGTTTTCTTTTATGTTTTTATTACAAATATGTTATATTATAAATAAAAATAAAAATGCAGTTTCTTTTCAATTGCGAAAAACCTAATTTTAAAACGCCATGAAATTTTTTGATAAAATTAAGTGTGTCCTCTCCTCTCTTCGGACTTCACTTAACTCTATAATATGCCATCGTATATTTTCCAGCTAAGCTTCGACCTCTAGTTACTTACCCGAATCGAAAGAGTTAGTTATTCCATCATGGAGCAATGTATATACGCTTTACAACGAAGTAACAGAAAATATGCAGATCAATTCTATAAAAAAGTTGAAAGTTATTATTAAACAAAATATGAATAAAAAGATTGGTTTGATTTGTTAGTAATAATTTAATTCTACAATTTTCTTAAATTATTGTTTATAAATAGGGCCTCGCTGGGTTTTTTGCTTGTTCTTCCCAGAGTATTTATAAAAGTATAAATGACTTTCGATAAGAGCATTACTTAATCCATATTGAAATCCGCATTCGGCACTAAAAGAAAAAATAAACATTGCAATGTAGGTACGTTAACTCAGCTAATTTGAACATAAGCTTAAAACACAATAACATTGATTAAAAAACACTCGTAGTTTAAATAATATGTCATAAATGTTTGATTTAATCAATTGCGTTATAAAAATTAAAGTCTGTAAAGACTTAAAATAAATGTTATAGTATAAAAAGCGATCAAAGCAAACGGCTATCGGTTCATGCGGCATAGAACAGTAGCTTGGAAGACAATTCAATTTACTTTTATAGCTGCTGTTGATCCTCTTCAACAAAAGAAAGTTCCAAGTCAGTAGCCTATTACAGCAACGGTGTCTTTATTCGTTATCCATTTTGGTAAAATTTTTGCCTAAAAATTTAAAGCATTAAAACAAAAATAAAAATCCTTTTTATATATTACATTTTAACGTTTTTTTTTAACTAATAAAAGCCAGTGCTTTACCACCTGATGGTAAGGGATGATATAGCCGAACATGCTAAAGCGTACTGACTTAGGATAGATGTAGATTTCTATGCGCTACAGCAGGCATTGCCTGAAGACATCACCTCACTTTAAAAGCACATTCTGTCTATAATGGGAGAGGTTCACATCCAGCAATGGACTTTATTAATAAAGAAGAATAAGAAAGGTCTTTAATAGATAGCCCTTTAATGTATCCGACACTCTTTATTCTTCCTTCATCTAAAAGTCAATAAAAGATTTATGTTAACCAAACTGCATTTTAAGTATCATTTGCCTTTGCTATAGTTATATTGCAGGTGAAATGAAGTAAAACTAATGTTTGTAAATAAATAACGCACAATGTCGGAATCAGTGCCGGTTTGCGGATGAGTGGTGACAATAATTACATGTCGATGTGCGGGCAAAAGATTTATGACCCAAATTGCGGGCAAATGAGCCATTTTCTAATTAAGTGATAGAATTTTCTGTGTCGCTAGAATAATTTTTGATTCACTTGTATGTGGAAATGGAAACGCAAATTTAGTTCTGTTCGTATGCGTTAAAAATACTTAGCTCGACTCGTTTATTACAATCATTATGTTTTGACAGATTGACGCTTCTGACGATTTAACGTTTTTCCCATTGACGATATAATATGCCAATGGATAAAAATATCCACTTAAAATTAGGTAGATAGTCTATTATGAATTCACATTGTTGCCATGTGCCATGATGACTTTATGACCCATGTAACAAACATGGGTCACAAAGTCATCCAAGCCTTACACATCGGAGTGCGCGTTGAGGCAGAGTTAAGATTACCTGCGCACTTTAATCTCTACATGAAAGGGCTGACAAATATATTGATTTAAATTGATGTAAATCGCGTAAGCAATATAATATTTGCAGATGATGTTGATATTGCGTCTGATTGCAGTATATGAAAGCTTTTGTTTGTGATGCATACGCGGCAGAACGGGCAGAATTTTAATACGATAAAAGTCTGTGTATGATATTGTGGCTAGTCGGATATAACCGCTTTAATGTACTTGCTACTTAATTAGCTGTTACTTTTCGAAAATCTATTACATTGAAGATATTAAAATTAATTAGCTAATATACACGTGAAAAAAATAAAATATGTGTATTATCTACCTTGTATTAAACAGGGCATGTTGTGCTTACCTGTACACGTACACATGCATTCTGTGGAGAGATAACACGCAACGGACCTATAGATCCTTCAGATCCAGTATAATGACGCGTTTGTGGGAACTCACTACCCCATATCATCCCGTGGGTGTAGTGAAAGGCGACAGAGGGCAAAAAATCAGGAGATGGCAGCAGCAAATTCCTAATAACGACTAATAATAAAAAACTGCGATTGCCAATCCAAGCGTGGCAACTATAGCAAATATTACTCCCATGAGGCAATCTGTGGGGGATATAAGGCAGTATAATGCCTATGTTTAGCAGTGGACTTTGATAGGCTATAATGGTGGGAGCACATGATAAATACTTCTAGACAAATACGAGAAAAAGGTATCTGATCTGTAAGATGCGGGCTAGCCCCATCAGAATCCGTCAAGGGACAGGTTAGACTGTCTTTATATGCTTCACTGATGTTGATTTCATGTCCGTAGTAGTTAAGCAATTGTTTTTGTTTTTTGCCAAATTAAACTTACGGTTAGTCCACCTAATGCAAAATGCAACCAACAGCAAATAGCGAAGTCTACAGTTTGGTTATTATCTCTGAGGACTAATATAGAATGCCTCGCCGTCTGTAATTTTACTGACTCGTACCCTTCAGATGGGAACACAGCAGTGTGTGCACTGATAATTATTGAAGATAGAAATAGGTAAGAGCTTCATTAATATCCAGACTAGACAGAAAAGAAGTCTTGCCACCTTGTTCATGTACGATGATTTCATTTACCACTAATAACTTTTACTCACTAACATTATGTGTCCTTGATACTTGAGTAAATAAATTAATCAATTCATTATTAATTAGTTATATTAATGCATATTTACTAGTTTAATGAAATAAATTTAAGCAATACCAGTTTTAAATCTAGAGGATTTCTAAAATACATATAACTATAGACTTTTTTAACAATCGTATTTGTCTATATCATGTCTGTTGACATTTGATGGTAAGTAATAATGTAGCCAAAGATGGTGATAGCACTGAATTAGCATAACAAGAGCCTATATTCAGAAGAAATAAAATTGAGAAGATAGAATAGACTTCCGAGTACGTGCAATAATGACGACGCCCTTTTAAATAAAAAATATAATTTAAAATATAAAATTTTGTACAACCGACTTCAATATAAATTATTAAGAATAACTTAAAAACTATTGTTTAGACCTTGATCAAATTTATATAGGACCACATGTAAAGCACCAGCTTTCTAATAAAAAAAAAGAATCATCGAAATCGCTTCACCCAGTAAAAAGTTATGAGGTAACACTAATAAAAAAAAATATACAGTCGAATTGAGTACCGTCTCCTTTTTGAAGTCGGTAGAAAAAGATAAGACTTTGTTTTATATTATAAAGCAACACGGGCCGCCGACATACCAGATGGGAGTAGCCATACGCAGGCGTTCCCCTGTTCCAAAGTATAAGCACATGAGTAAAGAAACCGTACCGTACAGAGGCAAAGCTTCATATAACCCATAACCTTAGAATATACTGGCATATAGACGACCTGACAGCCCGAAAACGCATGACTAATTTTGATTTGTCATGGTGTGTACATTTTACTAACAAGGACTATCGAAAAATTCTTGTTAAGGAAGCGGTAAAAAGATTCAAAAAGAGTTTAGTGCACGACATTGAATAACTTAAAAAATTAACTAAATTCTTACCATGATAGTTTAAAATAATTTAAAAAAATATTCATATATCATGCTCCTGGGAATAAGAGGAACCTACCTGCCTTTTATTGGAATTTAATTTAAATGTAAAATATCCCAGTTGTCTCTGCCGATAAAGTTAAAAAAAAAACGCCCCAAGAATCAGATCAGAAATTTGTATTTTCGAGTTATGTTCCTTGGAGAAAAATATTTACTGTCATGGACAGGTTCCCCAGACTTCCTTTTCTAACATTTTCTTAATATAAATAGGTAGATACTTAACTAAGCATATGCCAGCTCATGCGGTACCTTGAGGACCACCAGCTGATTAGTGACGTACGTTTTTCGTCGGGGTCGATCAGCTGGTGATCTTCTGGTCTACCTGACTCATAGATGGGCGAAGGCAGTAATTGGACATTGCGAAGGCCTTCGATCGGCTTTGGCACAAAACGTTTCTTTCGAAGCTCCCTTCCTATGGGCTTCCCGAGAAATTGTGCAATCGAATCACCAGCTTTCTTGCAGATCAGAGCATCAAGGTCGTTGGGGACGGTGCATGCTCCGGCTACAAGCCTATTAACGCTGGTGTTCTACAAGGCTGCGTGCTATCACCAACGCTGTTTCTTCTGCATATCGATGATATGTTGCAAACCGGTAATATTCATTGCTATGCGGATGACAGGACTAGTGCTCTATACACTGGCCGTGCCAATATTTCTCGGGATTACGTCGCCGAGTACAGGAACAAACTTGTGCCTCAAGTCGAGTCCTTACTAGGATTGGGGGCGACTAAATGTAGTCCAGTTTAATCCTCAGAAGTCACAAGTTTGCGCGTTTACCGCTAAAAGAACCCCTTTGTCGTATCTCCTCAGTTTCAAAGCACTCAATTTTAGAAGGCGCAGGTGCAGCCTCACATGGAATATTGTTTCCATCTCTGAGCTGGAGCTCCCCAGTGCCAACTCCTACTACTTGACCGCATCCAGCGCAGAGCGGATCGAATCGTCGACGACCGAGTCCTTTCCGATGGGCTTGATTCATTGGCACTGCGAAGAGATGTTGCATCCATTTGCATTTTCTTTCACATTTACCACGGGGAGTGCTCTGAGGGATTGTTCGGATTAATCCAGCCGCCAAATTCACGAACGCACATCGCGGCAGAACTTCCGATACCATCCACACCATCTGGATGATTGACGGTCCACCACTGTGCGATTTAAAAGATGTTTTCTTCCTCGCAAAACTTCCTTGTGGAATCGATTACCACCAGCGAATTTTCCGGACCGTAACGACTGAGGGACCTTCAAGAGCTTACTCCTTTTTAAAAGGCCGAGAACGCATCTCCGATTCCCTTGGTTCCCCTGGTGTTGAAGTTGTTCATGGGTGGCGGTAGTCACTTACCATCAGGTGAGCCGCATGCTCGTTTGCCCCCTCTCCTATAAGAAAATATAATTATTAATATTTTATATATTTTATAGAATGTCTTGATGGAGAAACAAACGGGGACACTAAATACATAATGACTGCTTTAGTTTTCACATATAAGTATTACTTTTGATAATTACAAACATTTAATAATTAATAACTAAAAATACATTATAGAAGTTTATTTTAAAATTCGACTTAAATATGATTGTAAACTTAATAATTTAAGTAAGGAAACTTATAGTAATCAGTTAAATAAGATCGCTCTGTTTCTACTTGCATAATGAAGCCTCATATTGGATTTTGCCAATATTAGGTTTCATCATGCTTCATGTTTATATTATTTCATCTATCCCTGAAAAGCATAAAGTAATAAAAAACTTATTATCATTTTAGCTGCATGAATTTTAAAAATATAATGATCTTAACAGAGTAAAGTGCACCAAATTTCCGAGGATACATATGCACTCTTTATTGTCTCAATCTCGGTATATTAAGAAAATGGTTACTCATTCATAGACTGGCCGCAACAAGTGCATCTTAATCTCACAGATCTATTGATCTACGCAGCTATTACTTAACAACGAGTTCCTCTTCTCTACGACTAACGCTGTAGGCGATGAACCACGCTATTTAAGCCCTCAGCACAATGTTGTCGGCCATCAAGCATGCGAGCGTTGTGAGTACAAATACTATGGAATTTATACTATCCTAGCACATTGAACCGCGCGTCTTCTGCGCATTCGTCTGACTACAGTGGCGCTTCAAGAACTTTACTAAATATATTATATATAACTACGCTAAATATTTTATCATTGCGATTTGGGAATATAATCCGAAGCTCCACGCAACACCTTAGGGAAAATAGCGTGATGCTATGACTATTGCACTAGTGTGACCGTGAGGTGCAGGTGGTGAAGTAAGGTTATACATTTATTTGGTTGATAAATAGATTCTTAGTTGGGTTCATAATGACTTCAATAAGATAATCTCAAGATTTTTATCTTTAATGTCCTACAGTTTTACAATGTATAAAAATCTGTCTATATTTTTGTCTAAAGGTTTGAAAGGTTTTCAAAACTTTTACCAGTAAGTACAATATTGTTATAATATTATACTTACTGGTAGTAAGTATAAGTAAGTAAGTATATAGTAGGTATACAAATAATGTAGAAATGTCTTCTTTTAATAAAATTGTTTTTATTACACTTTTTCTTTTTCTTTCATACTCCTCAAGTAAATGTTTGCTGCTAATTGTGGAATTTTTCTTTGGATTCCCACCAACCCGTCCAATTAACCTTAACCATTTTTTCTAACTATTATATCCGAAAGGAAACTGTTTGACAAACGGCAAAATAAAATTACGTTTATAGAACGCAAACCGAGGATTTATTTACTTGTTATGTGGGCAAGTCTATTGATTCAATATAAACATTCCAAATAAATATCATTATTAATTTTGATATAGTTGAGTCAACCCCTAGCGTACATGTCTGCAATGAATGCAAATTATCAACAACGTGACTTTTTTCTTTAGAAAATGTCAACATTAACAATTATTTCTATTATTAACACCACAATCACACAAAACAAGTGACCGTTTTGGAAAAAGTTACTTACTAAAAATAACCGCTATTACACTCAAAATATCTTGGAGCTTATTTCATGACAGCTTGTGCCGACGTGTCATTCAAAATCGGCAGAGTCATGAGATTTGGTATCCTTTTCTATCTCGCATATTTGCCATATGGATTTTTCTTTTCCCTTGCAGACTATGTCGGTCCATATACCAGTACATTCAAGTCTATGATACAAACACGCTATGACAATTAAATACGCTATGATAATGTAATGTACGTACGAGGGGTGATCCAAAAGTAATGATAATGAAAATAAAACACGGTAATTAAAGTTAAAATAATAATTTATTTTTCTACATAGTCTCCTAACAAATCAATACATTTAGTCCATCTTTTTTCTACTACAGGCTTGGTGCTCGTGTGTGCGATAGCACTGGCGGCTCGCCACGTATAGAAATAAACTGCTTTAAACCAGCTCGGCCAGTGCTTAAACTCAGGGTTATGTAACGAATAAAACGAATAATAATTGTAATTTTTTTTATATTATTCCTGGCACATGAAACATTAAAAAGTGTCGTATGGTTTACTGTACTGTTTGTATGAACAATAATAGAACAAATAAAAATATTTTTTTAATTATCCCAAAGACTCCACTAGAAAAGTAGTAACTTGACTATAATTTATTATTTTTAATGTGTTAGATAGATAACTCACCTATTAGTGACCTATCTGCCTACAAGTGATTAGATAGTTATTTTTATAATGTTTATAATCGAATAATTACATTTATAAATTAAATACGCAGGTTTATGTTTCTTTATTATTATTATTTCAGACGGCAAGAGTGGTTAAAAGCTGTCGGACGAGAAGAACTCATTTCAAAACTTTTTTATTATAATAAAGGCAACAATATACACTCAGTGAGGATCACTTCGAAAAATCCTGTATTATGTTTTCTAAAAAAAGATCTGTAAAATATTTATTTGGAAATGCTTTTCCAACTCTCAACTTGCTGACAAATGATGTATTGATATAATAACATATTGTTAATCTTATTTATTTATTGCAGGTTTCCCATAGATCAGAGTTTAAAGGATTTTGGAAGTACTGTTGTAATAACAGGTTTACCTAGCTTCCCACAAGAAGCAGTGTCATTTCCTCAGATAATTTCCTGACCTCTGGCTTTCAAGTATTGGCGAACAAAAGAAGTAGATTGGTCGAGGGCACCAAGTAAACTTTAATGTCACACTTTATTATTACTCCGTAAGCTTTTTTACATCATGGGAAAGGCAAGCTAGTGTACAGTCAACCTAATGGTAAGTAAACTATGGCCCATGGACATTTACGATCTCAAGGCCAACAAACCGCTACAGATTGCAAATGCGTTGCCAACCCTGAGGACTAAGATGTGAAGCTCCGTGCCAACCGTAAAATGTTGAATACATAGTATAGTGTACTATGTGGCTAGTTAAAGTTGTGAGATGAAGCTCAGATTTCTCCACTACAAAAATATACAATGATAAAACTAATTTTCCAGAGCCATCAATTACCATTTACTCTACCAGATGACAAACTATCACCTTACAATGCCATTAGTGTCACTTTCATTATTCCTGATTTGTTGACATCTGTATGTACGACATCAATTCCTCAATGGACGAGTTTCTCTTTTTAATAGGTTACAGTAAATAATATGTTTGATTAAAATAAATAGGTACACATTTATCAAATAGTAATTTCCACTACTTCATTATTGAGATTGAGTAAGCTGCATAGAAAGATAATTACAGCATAGTTAAAGGAAACATCTGAAAATTTTAATTCGATTACCACCATTGCACTTACACCAAGAAAAAAATGCAGTAATACCTATATTATTAGAAAAATATGACAAGGCTCCTAGCTAAACCTCTTTTTTTAAAGAAAAAGTTGCTGGGTTGAAAAAAATTATTCAGAATCTGGATGAAAATCTTTGTTAGATGAAGAAGACAAGGTTTTTGAAAACATTGGAGTTGTAGAAACAGAACTTATTAAAGGTCAACTAATGAAAAAAATGTAAAAGTGGGAAGCTCTCACGAGCTAAGTATTCACCACAACTGCTATTTTTTGCTATAACTTTCTATACTGATAAAATAATTTATTGTTAATGAAAAAAGCTAAGCCACAAAAATGTTATCGTTACATATATACAAAACGAATCCATTTTAAAAACCAGTGATAGATAAAACTATCAATGGTTTTTAAAATAATTAAACATCAAGTTTATTAGTTAGATGATAGATAATTATAGTAGTAATAAATAAATTTCTATCTTTATTACGATATCCACCTTTCATCGATAATTAATGCTTATTGACACTTGTTATATCTATGGCTGTATGCAACTTTTCAATGTAGTTGCGTCACTTCATTAGACACAGAATATATCTATGTGTGTGTGAAATTGTTAATGTATTATTTTAATTGTTATGTGTGAATTTCGTAGTGACAGACAATTGCGAAGGTAGAAAAAAATGTTTAAAGAATTATTAAAAAATATATATGAAATAAATAAACAGGAATCATCAAATACTCATATTAACTGTATGCAAGACATGTCGAAGATGGTGTACAAAATTTACAAGCCCAAATATTAAAAGTTTAAACGCCAATTTGTTCTAAATGGGGAATAATAATTGAGCCTTCTCTAATCTATTGTGTTAAGGGTTCCGTACTCAAAGGGTAACCAACAGGACCCTTTTACTAAGGCGTTCGTCCCTTCGTTCGTCTGTCTGTCAGTGGGCTGTATTTCATGATCCGTAATAGGTAGACAGTTGAAATTTTCACAGAATGTGTATTTCTGTCGCTGCTAAGACTATTATAAATATATATGTCCACAAAAACAACACTACTTTTAATAAAAAAGTGATATATATATATATATATATTGAGTAAACATTAGTAACAAACACAAATTAGTGATACCAGTTTCGTGGCTCCATAAAATCAGTAATTCATTTATGGGGTTATCCTTTGTAGCCAAAAGCGTTACATATACGCTTTTGGTTACAAAGTCCTAAAAATATAATACGTCGGTAACCAAGTTACTATTACCAATTTTATATATTTTGTTGCACAAAAACTGAATAAAAGGGGTTATATATATAATGATTTTTCACCTACATACGGACTCATCACGATATCTCTGGAATCATAAAGGCTAAAGACTTGAAAGGTAGGAATATTCCTTTCGCCGAGTTGAGATAAGCTAAGAATTTCCACCCGCAAGGGAGCTTGTGGTAGCGTTAATTAAAAATAATTCACATTTTCATACTACAGCTCTTATTAGTATGACACTTGGCCAGAATATTCTTTTTGGCATGTTAGAAATTAACAAAAACGGATTTTATGATACTCCACTTACAAAGCGCAGCGCGGGCTCGTTTAAAATAAAAAAAATACACTTTTAATTTAAGGTTCTTTAGTCTCGCTATAACTTGAAAACGGTTGGATCGAATTTGATGAAATTTTTTGTGTGTTTTTGAATGGGTCCCTATATCTATCTATATCTAAACGATTAACAATTGGGCCCGGTAGGTGGCACTGTTGTCGAGATCCAGAAATCACCCATGCGAAGCGGATATCTAGTTATAATATAAATGTTAAAAAAAGCCAGGCGTTACTACCAACAATGTATTCATGGTTGATACCCGAGAGTACCCCTGGGAATGAGGTGGTCGCTTCCAAGCCGTTTCAAAATAAGTTTTGTAAGTAGTTTCTACAACCTGTGTTTTTATTGTATCATTTAACTTTGAATAAAAAAATCACGCTGGGTTTCTTGCTGGTACTTTTCAGGACAAAAGATTATTCCGAAGCAGTAAAAGTGACTTTCAGTAAGAATTATTTGTAATTTATATTGATAAAAATATTTATTCTATTCTTTAAATATATTATGGCTGCAGCATGAATGCGTGAAATGAAATTCCAAATCCTATATAATCACGATCTCGCTTTGTCATTTTTGTAAAATATTGGAAAGTAATCTTTATATATAAAAATTACGTGTCACGTTGTTTGTCCGCAATGGACTCGAATAGAGATAGGATAGTTTTATCCCCCTAAATGACCCTCAAAATTTTTTATTGCGAATTTAAGGATTTTTATAAGAAGGGTCGTTGGAAAGGGCAGAACAACGTCTGCCTGGCGAGTTAGTTTAATATAAAGTTAACCTTGACGGCTCCGTAGCGCATTCGCTTACCAAAGACTTGCACCGTTAATGGTAAGGCTTTTGAATTCCGCACGGAACAAGTATTTGTATGGCCTACAAATAATTGTTCCAGGATCTTTATCCATGTGAAATTTATGTATGTAAACTGCCCCCATGATACAGGAATAAAATCCTAGTGTGGATGTAACGTTTAATTTTCCGACTTACTTAATAATATCAATATGCGTCAAAGAATAAATTTTTCTTGGTGTTCATTTACTTAACCGTTTTTTTTTTAATAGCCGCACTAAAAATTCTACTCATGTGGTCTTTGCTTTGCTTTAAAGATACGAATATATATTATAATAAATTGACTTGATCTTAAGAAATTGCATTTATCAAAATACACCCATATTGATGGGTTGTTGTAGCTCAAGGAATAAGTGGTCGATTATAATTAGACAGCATGCGAGCAAACAGAGTTCGAACCTCGCCCGCCTGTAGTCTCGTCATATGAGAGCCACTTTACTTATTTTTTTTAACATCCATAAAAAGTCCACAGCTGAACATAGGCTATTCGTAAGTTATAAAGAATGCAATAATTTAACCAATGCTCTTCTGATAATAGCTTCTTCCCCTATTCTTCCTCAAGCTAGGCATACCGGAACACAAAGGGCGCCTGCCAACACGGCTTTCATCTTCACCCGTGTAACGAACTTCCTTGGATCCGTGATGCGTAGGCTATGAGCCCAGGAACGTACGTAGCCGACATGTTTGATAAATAGTACATAACGTAACATAACGAGCAAAGAAAATAATAAAAAATAAAATTATATTCTGTATAGGTGGTATACGATATAAAGATAAATTATACATGTATATCTCATCCATCTCTACATAATATTTTTATAGGTAACCGACTACCAACATCCTGTTACAGTTAATAGAAAAACAATATCGTGGTCGATAAAGCTGGTTGATAAATATCTGAACTTTCCATTTCTATATTTTTATTATATTGTTCCAAATTAAAAGTAAAAAAATCACAATACTTCTTGTTTAAAAACTAAATAAACTGAAAACATTGATATATTAAGTAAAAAATATTTACTTAATATATCAATATTTTCAGTCACCATAAATATTTTGGGTCAATATTCTTGTTGTGTCTTTGCTAATGGAGTTTTAATATTTATGACTGTCAAAAAGGAAAATGGATGGTGAAAGATGCGTATGAACACTGAGAGGTGCCGTCCTCGCGTCTCTTTGGTATGGGTAACCTATTTTTTTTATAAAAAAAATATTTGATT
This sequence comes from Parnassius mnemosyne, assembly GCA_963668995.1. NCBI lineage: Eukaryota > Metazoa > Arthropoda > Insecta > Lepidoptera > Papilionidae > Parnassius > Parnassius mnemosyne. The sequence goes on along the minus strand of CAVLGL010000104.1, from coordinate 38,646,656 downwards.
CAATTGCGTAATTATTTTATGTATCAAAATGAAAATATTTACTTTCATTGTAATTACTTCATCATCATTACGGTTACAATCACGCTAATAATTGGTCTCTTATTTGTTTAGATAAAAATGTACGTCAGAATGTACAACTGTTAATTTTTTTTAAATGTTTTAAATGGATAAGATGTCACTTGAGTCACACCTGAATGGATGAAATACAAAAAAAATATATCGCTATCTATCAAACCTCATATACAGGTACATATTACTACATATAGTTATCTCTTACGACAATCATAATACAAAATAGAGTGATAGATTATTTTATGCCGTCGCGACACAGTGTCGTATTTTTTTTAAATTGAATAAGGGTGACAAACGAGTACACAGTCCACCTGATTGTAAAAGGACGCAGCAGCCCATAGACATCGATTAGGAATCAAAGTGCCAATTCGTTGTCACTCCTGATCACTTAAAAGGAATGCTTTATTATCAGTAAAAAATCATTCCGTTTCTCTGCACTCACCTTACGAAATACAATAGTATTAAACGGCTATTTTACGCTGCTATTCTTTGAGAGCGTGATCCTTCCCTGGTCCAGCTGACACAACCTTAATTTAACTACAGCACGGCTCTACCACGTATAAAACTTTATTCTAAAGCTTAATTGCATTAATATTAACGCAAAAGTGAAGACCCCCCTCTCCTCCTCCTCCAAAACTCAAGTGCCGCTTAAATGCTGTTTAAGATGAGAAAAGGGAGGACTGCTTATATAAATATTTTGACTAAAATATATTTAAGCTTTCATCAATTAAGTTTCTGTAACAATAATTCCCGACTTCAATATCCATTTCTTTTTTATAAAAGCAAAAAAAAAATTTTAGAAGAAAATATCGTAACTTAGAGAACAAATTTGTATTAAATAAAATATAAATATAAAAAATGCGGTTGGTTGCGCTATAATATACATTGACCTTTTTCTGCAATAACTCTGAAATGTACTTTTTATTTGTCCCACTCAAGGATATTACGTATAGACATAGATTGATGATACTCGTGTCTCCATTTATTTTTCCGTGGATAATCTCGTTGTCTCCCGCTAAGGAATATGTGCGTTGGATTTACGACTGAATTTTCTCTCGACCCATAGAAAAATGAGCACGGTTTAACGTCACGCACGGCTGCCCATATAGGAGTTGAGAATTTATGCCGCCCGTTATTAATAAGGATTACTATTTTTAGATATTAAAATAAGAAAACTATATAAAATGTATATGAAAATGGCTTGAATTGCTTAAAACCATAGCTTGTCTATTGAAATCCTTAAATTTAGTAAATACACCAATTTATATATTTTGTCCTCACAACCACAAGGAGTAGTGTCTAAGGTAGGTGTTTTGTAAATATATTCGCCAATCTGCGTAACAAGCATAACCTTTACAGTGAATACATTAGAAACGGTAACGGTTTGTCGGCTATAGCTATACAATAAAATAAATGCTAATAACGATGATGAAATATATATATATATATATATATATATATATATATATGTATAATATATATATATATATATATATATATATATATATATATTTTTTTTTTTCATCTTGATTCGAAAAAAAACGCACAGACCGCGTTAAATGTTTTATTTTTTATTTTCCAGACTTAATACAAGGAATATTCCTCTCCTTTCTCTTCATCGGCCCGTAAATGTACACGGGTGAATAAAGACCTCTCTCGCTATGGTGACATTTTCCCTAATCATAAGACTTTTAGAGTTTTAGATATTAAAGAATTCGGAATTTTACATATTTGAACAATGCATTAACTATTCGTTAATGTTTCATTATAATTTTATAATTAAAATATTACATAAAGAAATTACCTTAAGTTACTTGTTAAGGCTGTGCTCTGAAATACAGATAAAAGTATAACTCAATAGAGCCTAAAACAACCGATTGTTTTGATTGACCCAAGCCCTTGCCGCTTGGCTTGGTCTGAATGACAAATCTATAAGATAACAGAGTAGTAGAGAGAATTTTTTAAACGTGTAGTATAATATGTAAACCAATTTAATGTATAAGTGCTAAATATTTAGGTATAATTCCCGCTCATTAGTATTTCAATTTGATCCTAATTATCAACTTTGCTCTTGATATCTATCGAACGTTAGGGAAGATTCCCAACAATGCTTGTAGAAGAAAGTCTAATTATCTTCGGTTATTGTGCTCAAAAATGCCATTAATTTCAATCATAGATCAATGTGTAGTTTCGGTAAACTGAAAATACAATCAGTTTACCTGAATTTATATTTATAATAAAATACTTTTAATGATAATTTGAAAGAGTGTGTTGCGCAGTATCTAGGAATTATTATTATCATCATCTATAAATTATTATTACTATCCAGTTGAATTAGTTTATTTGTATATTCTATTTATGTAATATTGTTTTCTATTTTACTTTATTTTATTTTATTATTAAATCAGAGTTTTATTTTTACGTGGTAGAACCATGCTGCAGCTATAAAATATATATATATATATACTGGTCTATAGTTGTAGCACGAATGGGTTGGCTCGACCGTGGAAGGACCACGCTCTCACAGAATACCAGCGTAAAGTAGCATCTTAACGCTGTAGTTTTTCCTATGGTGAGTATAGAGAACTGGAGATCCTTCTAATTGGAAACGAGACATTCCATCTTAGTCCTCACGTGTAACAACGCATCTGCATTTCGATTCGTAATCGAGGATAGATTTAGATGTCTATGTGCCACAGCAACCACTTACTAACTGGTGGACTGTGTGCTCATTTGTCACCCCTATAAAAAAGTGGAGAGAATTCACATACTTATTATTGTAAGATACACGTAAATACACACACACGCAAACACACGCACGCAAGTACGCACACGCACACGCGTCCTAGCACATACACACGCTACTTGTTTTTATAGAATAAAGTTACTTGCACTTTGCAACATAGAATGTGTCACAAATAGGTAGAAAAATACAATATTGATCTCCATTATCATTAAAGCCACGCTAGAGTATATTGTGGCTGCAGTACACATGGATGGGCTCGACTGGGGAACACCATCGCATGGAATACCAGCTTTAAAAAGCAGTGTGTGAAATTTCTTTGTTTCATATGTGATGAGAACCGGATACCCTTTTTATTTACTTTTTACTTCTAACGAGGTGTTGTAATTCATTAGAGGTGACAACACATCTGCAATTTGATTATTAATAACAGATAGATGTAGGTGTCTATGAGCTACAGCATCCGCTCACCATTAGGTGGGCTTTGTGAGCAGTTGACAATCTTAATTCTATATAAAATAACAACCTCTAAGTTACAAGCTATTGCGAATCTTTTTTAATATGGACAATCATATACTTAATGCTACAAATGAGTTTGGTATGGAGATTCAGCTTTTCGGATATACTTTCCATTATCAAGAGTTGAAGCCTAATTCATCAATCACTACGCGCACTAAAATACTATTACCGTTTCAGCATATCAAAGTCCACTGCTCTACTCGCATAGGCCTCCCCCATAGATTGGACAACAGTTGTATTAGCCATAGTTGTCACGCTTGGCAGGAGACGACGACTAAGGTAAATACGAAAAATATAAAACAAATTTAAGACATTGCGTTAAAAGCTTTTTGAGGCCCAATAATGGAGTTAGAATACGCTGTCAAGATATTTTGCGTGATTAACATTTAAATTAGTAATTCGCACATACATCTAAAGAAACAGCGTGTAGCTCGCATAATTTTAATGATAATATGACAATTATTGCCTGCGGACGATTTATACAAGGCTTTTTTTCATTAGTGATCATTATTGAATTATATTTTTTTTTACAAGAGAGGAGGCAAACGAGCACGCGGCTCACCTGATGGTAAGTGACTACCGCCGCCCATGAACAACTGCAACACCAGGGGAACCAGGGGAAATGCCGGCCTTTTAAAAAGGAGCAAGCTCGTTTCTTGAAGGTCCCTAAGTCGTATTGGTCCGGAAAAATCGCTGATGGTAATCGATTCCACAAGGAAGTCGTGCGATGAAGAATACATCTTCTAAATCGCACAGTGGTGGACCGCCAATCATCCCGATGGTGTGGATGGTGTCGGGAGTTCTGCCGCGATGTGCGTTCGTGAAATTTGGCGGCTGGGATTAATCCGAACAATTCCTCAGAGTACTCCCCGTGGTAAATGCGAAAGAAAATGCAAAGGTATTTTGGAAGATTCGCAGTGCCAATGAATCGAGCCGATCGGAAAGGATTCGGTTGTCGACGATTCGAGCCGCTCTGCGCTAGATGCGGTCAAGTGGGAGGAGCTGACACTGGGGAGCCCCTGCCCAGAGATGGGAACAGTATTTCATGTGAGGCCGAACCTGCGCCTTGTAAAGTTGCAGGCGGTGTGCAGGCATGAAATACTGTGCCGCTCTGCTGAGCACGCCAAGCTTTTTAGAGGCCAATTTGGCCTTCTCTTCCAAGTGACCACGAAACTGCACGTCACTCGATATGTCGACTCCGAGGATTCCGATACTGGCTGAGGCAAGAAGGGGAGTACATTGCGAGCAATGTTTTGCATTTGCAAATTGCAAGGGGTAAAATAACAATAATAAGCTATTACTGCTTCTTTTATCCTTTAGACACACAATAATACTGCTGCTTGGTAACAAAAGGTAGTTCTCGCTCATAGTGTTTATTACCATGTCTGTGATTCATAATTTCAATTACTTCTTGATCTTTAAATAAAATGAAATAATAAACATAAATATAGTGTTATAGTCCTATCAGTGTTATTCAGGGGTCCTATTGCAAACCGTTTTGAACAAGCTGTCGCTCCAACTTGGCAGAAAATCATTACTTTTACCTGAACGTGCTCTTGACTTTTCGTTATAATTCAACAGATAGAATAAATGAAGCTCACTTATACACCGATACATATAAAATGGGTGATATTTTCAATAGCATGTGTGTGATCATCATATCAATCTTTTTTTTTAATAAGTAACTTCATTAAAGATTTTAGGTTTATGTTATTCGTTAAACTAATTTTCATATTATTTTATAAAACTGAATTGACAAACGAACGTACTGTGAACGTGCAAAATACCCATTTGTAGAGCCTATAATGTTTGTTTCAGAAATGGCTCTTAGTCAGTGTCAAATTGTTGTGTATTAAATGCCTCTTAACGATACTGGAGAAATTCCTAATGTTAAGCTTTCTACTATTAAATAAAGAATTATGAGAGTTAAGAAAATTAAAACTTGTCGGAGACAGGTAGAAAATATGTTAAAAAAATAAGTGAAGGTAGAACTTAAAACCCCAACTTGTGTTTTATTGATAATAATGAGTAACTTCGTAACCAAGAGAGCAAATTTTATTATCCGCCTTTACGCTATGTTTTTTTTAATAATGTCTTAATGTATTTTCGACATATCGTTATTCATTATTTTAAAGTACAGTGATTTTTAATATAATAAATTGTTCACCAATTGTGACTCATTTCATAAAGGCATGATAGAATTCGAATATTTTTAACTTTTTTCTACAGCGCTACAGTTGAATTTCCAAAATATTCATTAGACCGAAAATTTTATACCTTTATCGTTGTACGTGCAAAAATATCATCTGTTCAGTTTACGCGTCAATTGCTGGCTACAGTGAACTAAATATTTACTAATAAATGTAACCTACATAACATGATGTTGGTATTAACGGCAGATTATCCCAATTTCGGCTAGCGTAAAATACTTTAAATAGTCAAATTACTATATTTAAGTCTAGAAAAAAACATATGCATAGATTGAGTGATATTTAAGGTTCAAAATACGATACATTGTACTTTAATCGATTGAAAAAAATCCGAAACTGTGTCGATTTTAAAACCATTTTTCGTGTATATCGTAATTACAACACGAAATTATATTAAAATTGCATGTACTTAAAGTTAATCGTATTATAAAATGATTTTAGTGGATTTTTTTTTAAATCAATAGTTTTGTTAAGAAATAAAAATTAAAATAGTAAAATGGCTCACCTGGAGACGCGCGCCTCAGTGTACAGCCGGACGTCGTTAAGGTTGGACCTGTATCAATTTTTTTAGATGACATATAAAATTTGCAAAACAAAAAACGTCTTGTGACTGCAGTAACATAATTGTTCTAAGTAAATCAGTACGATCATTATTGTTTCCGAAAATGTATTTCTATGAACATTTTGTAACAGTGTAAACGTACAGTACGAACATTATTGTAGCCAAAGATGTGTCTAAGTTATTTTAGTTTTTTATTAAACAAATAAAACAGACTTTATTGATTACATTGCATCGAAACCCCGCTCTGAGAAAGGTACCTTGGAATGCACAGAAGTGTAGTAAGTACCCAACGCACATTGATTCAGCATAATAATATGCAAATTGATTTTCTTTTCCGAGCAAGTCTGACATACACCTAGATTATTAGGCATAGATAGTTTCTTTTGCTAATATCTTTATAAATTGTTACGTCAGTTGATAAAGGTGTAAAATGTCAGTTTGAATTTTTGATTTCCTTTTCAGAGAGATGGAACAAATTCAACAAAACTTTGAAGCTGATGGACCTGAAAACTCCATTTTTAACACTAGATCCTCTAGCATTGAAAGCCAACCTATATAGATTATAGTTGATAGTAATCTTCTATGTCTCGATTTGATGTGATCTTCATGGCCGAGAACTATATGTATAATTAATAGAAAAATTAGATAGCATAAAATATTAGGGTATCCACATTGACATTAATCTAAGCTTGAGTACTCATGTTGCACAAATTCAACTGGTCGTATCATAAAACTCATGTACATCGTTAAAACTTTAAGGAAATTAGTTGATAAACGCATAATGGATATGGTATACAGTGTCCTATGTCAATCGCTTCTTGTTTATTGTATCCCCGTTTGGGTTGCTGTTACGCTCGTTTCGTGACCGTAGATAAAACGTAGGTACACCATTTGACCCGGAAACGAAAAACCAATACAAGATGTGAAAAAGACCGTCTTCCTCGACAGCCAAGATATTCAAGGTATCTGCGTCCGCTGGAAAACTAATGACCTCTGTCTGCTGGGTTGGGGACGGTATAATAAAGATCAACTTTTTAAGTAAAAAAGAAACAGTAAATAAAAATAAAGAGATTATTAAGCATCATTAATGAAAAACAATGCGAAGAACTAAAGAAAAAACGTCGAGGAAAATTGCGTGTTGGAATGCTTCTTCATCATGATAATGCCCATTGATCTGATATTGCAGGTGCTGCCATACGAAGTGCTTGGTTTCGGTTGATGCAATACCCACCATATTCCCCACGAAATTAAAAATACAAGTTAAATTGGTAAATGAAAAATCTACCACATGTGGTGTCAATATTTTTAGGTGGTAGAGCCATGCTGCAACTATGTTAGTAGTATATTTGTAACACGAATGGGTCGGCTCGCCCGGGGAAGGACCACGCTCTCACAGAATACTAGCGTAAAATAGCAGTTTAACTCTGCTGCGTTTCGTGTGGTGAGTGTAAAGAACCGGAGACCCTTGTTACTGGAAATGAGGAATTCCATCTTAGTCATCACGAGTGACAACGCATCTGCATTTTGATGTGTAATCGACGATAGACGTAGATGTCTATGGGCCGCAGCAACCACTTACCATCAGGTGAACTGTGTGCTCGTTTGTCACCCTTACTTTAAAAAAATATTGCCTATGGTAAAGCAGCAAAAGAACCTTAGTATAGAACCTTGTGGATTGTTCATTGATAAAACCTATCCTTTGGCAATCTATGAGGAAGGCCTATGTTCAGCAGTGGACCAAAGACGTAGAGTTAATAAGCTAAAACGCTAACGCTAATTGAATATATAATGTTGGAGGAAAGAAAATATGGGATTTATAGAGGATTTATTCATATTTGTGCATTTTAAAGTTTGGTTTATATCAGTAACTAGGGGCTCACATATAGAATCAAACTAAATGTTAAGGATTTTTTTTACAACCTGATGTTCAGTATTGAATAAATATTTAAGTGTAACTAATATTCCTTATTCTCTTTTTTATAGTCTTCATAATTCTGAGTCAAACTAGTTTTTCAGTTCAATATATTCAATGTTATTTCATTCTGTAATGGACAAACATGCATGTGTAAAGTTTGTATTAACTGCATATGTTTTTTGGCATTTTTAATAAAATCTTAATCCCCAATTTTGGGTATAAATCCACACTTAGTGGTATATTCTTTCCTTGAAATCAATTTTAATTTTCAATAAAAGTTGATTTTTTTCTCACACTTTTGAGTGGCCTAAGATACATCACAATTTACATCTCGTCTAAATAGTTCTTTTAAAACATCCCCTATTTTGCTACCACTATTTGTGTTAAATTTTTTCTTCAAATTTATATAAGACCTCCATCATCATCATAAAATATAATATACATACAAAAAAGCATACAGTCGAATTCTTAATCTTCTCCATTTTTTAAGTGGGCTAATATTTGTTTAAGTTACTTGTTTTGAAAATAATAACTTGTGAACTTCAAAAGTTAGGTTAAGTAAGTAGTAAACTTCAAAAAATAAGGCCATTCTCAAATTTATGAAAATGTTCTTTTTTTTTGTACGTATTACATTTAAGTACGCGCTTTTGCCAAATGTGAACTTATTTTAATGAATCTTTTTTAATCAATATGCTCAGGGGTCATCCCTTATAAAATATATAGAAGACAAAATTCCACTTGTAAGGGTGGAAATTATTGTGATAAAGTTTCTCACCTTGAAGCTTGACCCGGCCTCAAAGCACAGAAAAGAATAAAATAATTACCACTTAATAGCTTCTGAAGTCGGATCTGTCGGATTCTTCTATATCTTAGCACTGACTTCAGAAGCGATTATATGTAAATTATTTTATTGTTTTCAGTTCTTTGAAGTTAGGTCTTTATTATTCTATTATTATTATTCAGTCCAGTTTTTTATTATTGTCGTTGCAAAATCAAAGTATGTGAAGTTAAAGAAAATTAAGAGAAATCTATTATTATCAACGAAGCTGTGATCACGGATATACTCAAAAATTGCTACGTGAAATATCAATTGAATATTCAAGAAATATTGCGATAGCATGAGAGCTGTACGTAACCGCAGGGACCGGTTGCAAGCAAATCGAGTTCTATTCCCAAGGGCATGAACGAAATTATTATTTGCAGTTTAATGTGCTGATTTTACGTGCTCCGTGATAAATGAAATCGCTGGAAATACGCAAAGTTTTAAAGTCACAACTAAAACATTTTAACAGCTGGCAACTTTAATGTAATTAGTCGAGGCCATTGCGTGCAGAATTCAATAAAAAGTGTTGTTGTTTAACGTAGCCACCCCAGGCTTGTATTAATTTGATTGCTTTCTGCATGCAAACACATTTTAGTAAAAAAACATTACCGACAAACGGCGGTATCGTCATTATCATCATTACAGGCCTTCACAAGTATACTGCCGAACATAGTCCTCCCCAAGGAAGGCCACAAAGCAAGGCCCTGACCCACCTGACTTCCTGACTTCCTGCATTTCTTAGCAGGGTGTGACTCTATTTAGTTTGGTTTGCTCACAACGCGAGGCCATTCAAGTTACTTTCTTCCCTATAGATTGTTGGTTCATTAAGCAATATTGCCGGCCCATTGCCACTTTTTTTATAGAATAAGGGTGACAAATTAGTACATAGGCCACCTGATGGTAAATGGATGCTGTGGCTCATAGACATCTACATTTATCTCAGATTAAGAATCAAAATGCAGATGCCTTGTCACACCTAAGGACTAAGATGGAATGCCTCGTTTCCAGTAAAAAAAAGTATCCAGACCTCTACACTCACCACACGTAACACAATAACGACTATTCGAGCTGACCCATTCATTACAACCGTAATATAGCTGCAGCGTTACTCTACCACATATTAAAACACTTACACTTCAGCTTACTGATCCGTTGAGATTCATCGATTACTTTGGTCTACTGCGAATAACTTCATTCAGGTCTACCACGCAGAGAGAAGAAAAAAGAAACTGCTGTTTCTAACCCGCCTGTCCAGCGTGGCAACTATTGTAATATCGGTGGTATATTGAAGTGGTGATATATGCATTCTAAAACACCAACCTCAAATCTTGTACTAATTGGCGGTGGAGAGTATTATTATCAGTGCTATTGTGATAATACGAAATTCCAACATGGTGATTTTCAGCTTAACTTTCAACAACAATCAGAACATTATTATTTACAAGGCCAATATCAAATCATGGATTAAAAAGGTTGAGAAAAAATTATAAATAAGAAATAAGGGTCTAGTTTTAATATTTATTTATACGTAAAAAAATCCAAAATCTCGACTTTTGAAAATTTCCTGCAATTATTTCGGTTTTCGTTCTGACCACGCCAGGTAGCTTAGTTCTTAAGTCGAAACTGCGTACCAGTAGGACTACCTATTATCATACAGAAATCAAGGATAGTCGAAGATTTCTTTGAAATATTTAATAAGATCAGGTTTAAGTTCAAAAACAATAGAATAAAGAACTTTCATCCGCACTGTAATATAAACACCACTCCACAGCAATTTTGTTTGCTTATCCGTTTGATCTTCCCAATTTCGTACAGTGATTGATTTCTCCCTGTAGGATTACAAAGATGTCATTTTATTTTTGAAAGAGAATACCTGTAAGGTATTTATTATTTATTAAACTTTTAAGCAACTTGGGCAACAATGCGGTGGATAGACAGTTATTGTTTGTCAAAAAAAATCCAAAATCTCGACTTTTGAAAATTTCCTGCAATTATTTCAGTTTTCGTTCTGACCACGCCAGGTAGCTTAGTTCTTAAGTCGAAACTGCGTACCAGTAGGACTACCTATTATCATACACCGATCAAGGATAGTCGAAGATTTCTTTGAAATATTTAATAAGGTCAGGTTAAAGTTAAAAACAACAGAACAAAGAAGTTTCATCCGCACTATAATATAAACACCACTCCACAGCAATTTTGTTTGCTTATCCGTTTGATCTTCCAATTTCGTACAGTGATTGATTTCTCCCTGTAGGATTCCTACAATGATGTATAGCTGATATATAGACATATCTATCGGCTTTGTGATGGGTAGTTGGGGTTGAACTTTATCCACCCTTGTTAGACAAAGCTGCACAGGCTATAAAATAACATCCCCTCGCATGCAGCGCGGCAGTTTCCAAAATGAAGGTAAAATAACAACGAACCTTTGTAATATTTTGCTAATACAAGATAAAAAATTTATTTCATATAAATTGTAATATATCGTTTTTATTAGAAATCTCATTGTACTAAAATGTACACCATGACTTTCAAAGGGGTTTACTTTTAATTTTTAGGTTTTTCCGCTCGTTCTAAACTTTAGAGTACGCTTGCAGCCTAAAATCGATCTACTGTAGTGCTCATTTAGTTCGTGATTGGTGGTGAAGGAAGACATATAACAAAAACTTGCATATCAGAGAAATAAAATATATAATGGAAATGTGAAGTCCGTCAATCCATAATCGCCGCGGACTTACTTTTCCACGATACTCTCAAAAATTTAAGGAGACCTGTGGCCATCATTTGGGCGATAGGATAAATCGCGTTTTTTACTTTATGATATTCTTTGTCAATTTTTTAACTAAATACAAAATTGCTATCTAAAAATGAGAAAAATATGCCCCTTGGATTTATTCCAAATTGTTATTATTCTTAAAACGTGTCAGCTCAACACTGTAAAGTAAATAAAGCTGGGAACGATAGTTATCGTGTAAGTGAAAACGCAGTCAAAGTAGCTGTAGTTAAGTTTAGTATTACAACTTACTTTGAATGCATATTAATTATTAAAAAGGCTGTCTTTATCATTACAAAATAAACTAGAATGGTACTATATCGATATTTCAATGTAGCTAATAAATTATTTAATTTTAAAATAACATTTTTTTTTTAATAGAATAAATGTGACAAACGAGCACACTGTCCACCTGATGGTAAGTGGTTGCTGTGGTCCATTGAAAAAAAAGTAAAGAAGTGTTCATACAAGAGCACTATCATTTCATTTTTTTATTATTCCTTATCATGAAATGTTTCATATTATACATACATCACAGCGTCCAACCTCCTATCTCAATTGCTAAACATTAAAATAAAAGATGGTTGTATCTCATAGTGTAATCAATAATTTTCTTTGGTAACCTAAAAACTAGTAATAAAGGTTGCAAACATTCTTCTTCATTAGCTAGTAAAAGTTCATTTTAGGACATATCCTGTCGTCAGTCTAGGAATTTGTCTTCTGACGTAAACGATGTGATTATACCGCCATCTACCCGAGGCCATAAGATTGGCATTTTCCAAAGTCTTCTCTTACGACACCCAGATGATGAAATGGGATGATTGGTTCTCTCACGACGACAACACACGACCATTGTTTCTAATGCAGTAATGTATTTTCATTTCAATTTACTGTATTAATAATAATTATTTTAATATTTTATTTTTTCTCAATACATTGTCATGCATTACATAAATTGAGGTAGCTCCAATAAGTTATAAAATACTTGTGTTAGAACTACCTCGCTGCTTCCCTTAAAGCTACGTTAATATATCTTATATTATCAATATTTTGGTCCAACTTTAAACATAGTTTAAAATTTTGATGGACAATTAATTACGGCTTGTAAATATCACTTTAACTAGGCATTACAAATATGTCATTTTATTTTTCAACGAGCAATCAGAGAGAGAACAATCTTTAATATATTTATTATTTATTAAGCTTTTAATTAACTTTGGTAACAATGCGGTGGGTGGACCAGTCAACCCGTAGTGTGTTGAGATATTGTTTGTTGCAGAGGTAAAACTTGCTACACTCGTATAAGCACTAAAATAAATAATCAAGCATTTGTCATTTATCTATTGTACATTATCACATACATACATATTTTGAATCTATACAAATAAATAAAATTCATAATAAGTGTTTTTTTTTTGTAATATCGAAATAACTGCCTTATTGAGCTGAAGGGTTAGTTGCATGACATTACGACATGAATATCCATTTTAAATATGTTGGTCTGTCTATTTGTCCAGGCTAATTTTCGAAATGGCTGAACCGATTATAATCAAACTTCACGAACGTATAGAGAGCAATACCAGAAGTGATCTAGGCTAGATTTTATTTGTGATCTTGGCTATATTTTATACAAAAAATTGAATAATTTTTCCTAATTAAAAAATTAATCAAATAAATGTTCATTGATGATTATTTTAAATATAAATAATGCCAAATTAATAGATCCTACACAGGCAAAGCCTGGGTGGGTCGCTAGTATAATATATAAAAAAAACGAAAATGCTTTTAAATTTAAAGTCATTGCGGTAAAATACTATTCTTATCATGAAATAACGTTTTATTAATAAGTCAAAAGTATTCACGAACTAATCTTTTTAATGAACACTTTTTTGGGACTTTTCTTAAATCTTCGGGTAAGGAATTCCAAAGTCTGGTAGTGCAGCTTGAATACTAAAGGGTTTACTACTGAATCTAGTTAAATAACTCTGAATGCTAATTTTATGATTAGACGAGAACTGAGGAGTAAGATTTCTCTCTTCGGGTTAAAATCATTTTGCTAGATTCTTTAGTAAAATGAATGTAAAACATTGATACTTTCCATCATTTCCTTTTGCTTTGCTTATATTTAGAACTTATTCATAAATATAACTCATCCGTCATCACCTTGAGCGTTTACTCAGGTACAGCAAGTCAGCTCTTGAAAACGAGTATTCGATGCCTGAATTGGTTTAAAAATAATGTGCAACCAAAATCTTTATTTCTGGAAACTGTTATAATACGTTGATATTCACTGGGTTCGTGGTTTTTCCCTGGTTGAGCTGACTCATTCGTGCTAAAACTGTAATAAAACTGTTGCGTGTAATAATACTGTAATAAAACCATCGACGATTAACGCTATGTAAACTACGTAACTCTATTACAAATATACATTTAAAATATTATTAAAAAATCAGATAACGAATTATTGCAATAAATTTGTAAGATATTCTACGTAAATGAATGGAGCTAACAAAGTTAATGTAATATCCTTCATTACTTTTGTGTGCCTTGAAAACTTGAGTGGATAGTATCTAATCAATATTCGTAACACAAACTACACGTTTTCCTTGTACTTTGAAACATTGTATAAAGTTATCTAAACTAGTTACTTGATCATTAACGTAGATAATCTACTTTGAGTTTTTATTGTGGTCTTAATAAAATATGGAATACTATGGTATCAAATATAACCGAATATTTTAAATACATATTTTATTAGGTTTGTCGATACTAGTGACTTTATTACTGCTTAATATGCTGTCCTTAACATACCTTTCACGTTGAATCATCAAACTGAATTCTTCCGAATCGCCATCTAGTTAATGGTCAAATATTATATATACCTTGTGGCAGCGCTCTCATCGGGGCACAAGGTATATCGATCGACATCGAAGCCTAAATTGCGCTAACAAATTTCCGAAGTTAAAGCAGTATATATTGAATAGCTCCGAACTACCACTCGGAGCGTTGGCCACTCCCCGGGCAGAACACCTTGACCGGCGCGAGATCTCTCCTTTTCCATCTACCCGTCACACTGGTGACCAACCGACGTGATATGAACACGAAACCAACAACCTTCGGAAACTACAACTTCAAACCTTCGTCATCATCCTCAAGTACCCCATTCATTCTCTCTCGAGCAGATATTGTCTGTAGTCTTCACATTCTGCAAGCCATCTAGCTTTACAAAGGTTCATCGCGGTACTGGAATAATAATGCTTCTTGTTCCTTCAAGCTACTCTCTGCGCTACAGTATTCGGCACGGCTCTGAGCCTTACTGCTCGCCTCTGCTTTACGGCACTCTCGCAGATTACTTGCCTTTTTCTCGACTCACCGCAGACTACAAGGCAATCCCTGGCACTTGCTCCAGCTCATCGTTCTCACCGGCATCACTTGCAAGTGCGTAGTACGGCATGCATTACACACCGGCATATCGTTCGCACCGGCGTCACTTGCCCTAACGCACACAGCGTGCTTTCCCCACCGGCATTAAGACGCACCGGCAATCAGGCTGCAGTATCGACCTCCGGTCTGAGCAGGGAAGTGATGTGGCGCAGCTGTCGTCGCGCCACAGGCGAAACACATCGAAGCCTAAATCGCGCTAACAAAGTTCCGAAGTTAAAGCAGTATATGGTACAGAACAACTCCGAACTACTATAATGATATTGATTAATATTTTAAAGCTAATTTATTGGAATAGAATAGAATATACTTTTATTGCACAAAAAACAAAACCAAATAGACAAGAATATTTGTACAAAAAATTTGCACGCATATTTCTTTACAAATTAATAAAATGGCAAAACCAAAAGAAATACTTAGGTACCTACCTATTTTGTATTGATCTTAAAATTCCATTCCCTACCAATAGATGGCGTTGGTATCGTTTTAGAACGCGGTAACGTTGTGTATTTTCGAACTAATATAAAATGAATGGTAAATGAGCGCTTCAATTGCACTGCCCTCCTCCCCCCAGGTGCGTTACGTGCCTAGACGCCCACAGCTCGAAAGAGTGTCCTCGGCCTCAAAACGCCGAATCCCCACTAGCGTGCATCCTGTGTCCGCAGTCCGGCCATCCGGCTAACTACAGAGGCTGCCCTCGCGTTCCTCCCTCGTCCCAGCAAACTAGCTCCACCGTCGGTCAATGAAAGGTCATTCCCGGCACTGTCATCTAAAATGCGCCATCAGGGCCTTTCCCAGTCCCTTTAGGGCCCCTCTCGGCCCACTCAGGGTCCTCCTAGGCCCCTCAGAGCCCTCTTCGACTCCCTCCGGGCTTCTCTCAGCCTTCACAGCTTCAATTTTTCCCCTGGGGCCCCAAAAAGGCCGACCCCCCGCGGAAGTCCTCCGCCCCACAACAGGCACAACCCTCTTTGGATGATGACCTGAATACAGTGTATTGCGCTATTCGAAGCATCGACATTAGGGAGATTGCCGACCTAGCACGCAAACCGCGCGCTGCTCAGTGCCCTCAGGACAGTCTCCTTGCTCTTGTTGAGCATTAGAAACTTTTGTGTTCGTTGCAACGTTTAATTTAATTTTACTTAACTTAACAATGGCAGAGCACTCTGCTCTACCAAAGTCTCGAGGTCGTATTAAGCCTAAGGGTGTATCACTTGTGCCCTTCAATATTCGCGGGTTGCGAAATAACGTCTCCGAGCTTAAGCTCTTTCTTTGAGATCGCAAAGCCGAACTCCTCCTCCTCCAGGAGACTAATCTCAAAACTAAGGACCTCAAAAGCCTTTCTATCCAAAAGTATACTCTTCTCCGTAACGACAGACCTGACCGCAAGGGCGGAGGTACTGCCATTTACTACAAGAAGACACTTTATTGCTCCCACATCACCACTCCGCAGCTTATCAACGTGGATGCCACGGTATGCAGGCTTACCTTGACTGGACACTAGTCCATCGTCATAGCCTCCTGCTACATCCCTAGTGGTACCCTCCCACTCAAAAAAGATTTTGAGGCTATCCTTTCATTAGGCAATTCAATCATTATGTTTGGAGACTCCAAGCATACTGAATGGACCTGTCTTACTACTTCTCATAGTAGCACGAAACTGCTTGATATCACGCAGTCTCTTGACATTACCGTTCACAGTCCCCTCGGTATCACTCACTATCCCGACAACACCGAACACGATCCTGACGTGCTAGACTTTGCGCTAGTCAAAAGATTTTCCCTCAACCTCAGGGCAATCGAGACTCTTGATGATCTAGGATCCGACCACCGACCTGTCTCCCTCATACTTGGCTATCAGCCACCTCCCTCAACAGTTTTCGTAGAGGGCTACGAAAACCTTTACCAAATGGAAGGGCTTCAAAGAGTCCTTAGCCTCAGCTATAGACTAACGGGACTCCCCCATCTCCCTCTCGTCGGACTTCGACAGTTCCGAAAGAATCGGCACCGCGGTCGATTCTCTCACCACCCTTAAAAATCCTCCCTTAAGGAGAATGAAAGAGTCGTCCCGGTTGGTAATAATAATGGTATAATTAATAGAATCAGGCGTTACTTTGCGGAAATCTTTGTGACGGGGAAGGTGCACGCAATTGAGGGAGGGCGGGAGGTGCTCTTCATACTAGGTAAGACACATCATTTTATTTTATAACGCGGATATTTGCGAAATAAATTTTTCTAAAAGCTTTTAAATAATAATGGTCTTCCCCTACATATTAGCAACTTATTGAAAGCCTAGAGAGCTGTTTTTTTGAGAGCAGCACTCTATCCCACCCCCAACTATAGGCGTATGGCCAATCTTCTTCAACGAATAGTCCCTTCACGCCTCTCCGAACTTTGAGACCTCAAAAAGAGTAATCTCATGGAGAATATCTATCCTTCTTATACAGCGTACTATCAGATGGTGAGAGCCCTCCATATGGACGCTATCACTCACACTCACCCTCTCTTCCGTCCCGACGGTACTATTGCCTTCCAGGACGAGGAAAAAGCTGAGTACTTTGCAGATAGCATCGCCGCTCAATGCTCTCCTAGCTCTTAACCCATTGACCCCTCCTATATCCAGACAGTGGAGGATGAAGTCCGCCGCCGGAATTCACCCCCCACAGCCTCTGACCCTATCACTGTGACCAATGATGAGATCTCGTCCATCATCAAAGGACTGAAGCCCAAAAAAGCCCCGGGCGCAGATGGCATCTCCAACCAAGCCTTCAAACATTTTCCTGAGCAGGTGATAACCCTATTAGCTATTATCTTCAACACCTGCTTCAACCTTAGTTACTTTCCCATGGTGGGACCCCCGTTCACGAAAACAGAGCTCAAAAAAAAGTTAAGAACAATAAATTGTCGCTATTCCACTTGTAGCAGGTTCACAACAGTAAATTCCTTATTAATTAATCCCTTCCCGCTTGGAAAACACTCACAATATTTATATCAAATACCATATACAATCTCCCACATATAAAAAAAATGTGGGGGAGGCACGCGGCTCCACACACGCGGTTTGCGGTGAGCGCCAACCATTTAACGCGCTCCCTCCGAAGGAGACGTTAAGTTGGGAACTGGACAGTAGTCCACAGCAAAATAACTGGCGAACCAGTAAAAGAGGACTTGGCCCATTGGTAGTGTGTAAGCACAAACATCGACCAAAGTCGCGCATATGGAATGAATGCGTGGAAACGCCATACAGAATACGATTAAATCCAGCCACAGTGTAAGTTCGTCACACGTGTTAGGCAACAGTAGGCACACTGACCATAAAAAGCCCTCCGTGAGCACCACCACCTGCCAGACCGCAGTTCCTGCAGACGTGATGTAAGTGTAAGGCAAACAAATTGCCTTCAATCTTTCAAAGGTGGGAACTTTAGAGTGATATATTATTATATTGTTATATAAAACATCACGGAGGTCACAGAGTCTGCAGCCCAGTAATGAAGGGACCCGACTTGGGCAAAGCTACTTAGGTTGTGAGTCAAACCAAGACGCAGAGAGCACCATTGAGAATAGCGTCCCGCAAAACAACGATCACAGAGATGCAATACTGCAAAACGCAACAAGCATCAATACGATCAAGTGACGTCCTTTAAATATCTTGGTCATTTTCTTGCAGATGACCTGAAAGATAATGTAGACATTGAGAGGGAACGCAGGGCTCTAGCGGTCAGGAGTAACATGCTGGCCCGTAGATTTGCTCGATGTACGGACTTAGTAAAAATTACCCTATTTAAGGCATACTGTCAGAGTCTGTATACGAGCAGTCTATGGATCAATTACACTAAAAGGTCGCTGGATGCCCTGCGTGTTCAATATAATAATGCTTTCAGAATGTTGTTGGGACTGCCTCGATACTGTAGTGCGTCGGAGATGTTTGCGCAAGCTCGCACGGACGGTTTTCATGCGATAATACGTAAGAAAACAGCTTCGCTGCTTAGAAGGGTGAGAGATAGTCACAACAGCATTTTGAAAACAGTAGCGGAGAACTATAATTCTCCGATTTTGAAAAAGTTTGTCCACACATTAATGTTTACTAACACTAGTTTATAAGTCAATTGTTACTAACACTACTATGGATTAATTTTGGTCCGAAATAAAGATTATTATTATTATTATTATTATTATTAATACGACTATCGTCGGCTTACACCATCCCAAGGTCCCCCATACAGTCCCAGCAGACATCTCCACCCGCATACCTCCATCGGCCAGAACCACAAGATGCGTCAAATCAGGCGCATGACACCCACAGATCCATCATAAGATGCAATACCGCAAGCAGCAGTAAGCATCAATGCAACTATCATACGGATGGCGCCCCCTCACAACACACCTACATGAACCCTATCGACTTTGGTAACAAAATTGATAATGTTTTTAACTAAATATCCACGTATCATAGCGCTATTGCACGAAAACATGGAGTTGAGTATGCTTGCTGCACTTAAAAGTACCACCAATTCGAAAGACAGCTGACGTATCATAACGCTATGCGCTAAGAAGCCGCCCAAAAACGGTAGTGGTGTGCGATGTTCACAGGCAAGTCTTATTCCTACATTAAGCCCGCTTACCACCGGTACTAAAATGATATGTCTAGGATACATCGGTTAGCGAGTCCAAGTTTACCTCGGTCTCGGACGCTGTGAAGCAATCTACACGCCACTATAATAATCCTTTTTAAGTCTCATTTATTTCAATAGAATGCTTTTACATATTTGAGACCTTCCACATATTAGCTTTATTTCATAGACATACTATTATATGTCTTATACATATGGGACTTCAAGTCATAACTCTTCTATTATAATGCTTATGCATCATAGAGACCTTCTATATTAATGCTTTGGTTCCAGCGACCTTACTATCATAAATTCTTAATATAGGACTAGTCATTGTGCAACAATACTATTAGCAGCCGGAACCCGACCACCCCATATATGTCCCACTTCTTTCAATATAATTCTTTTACATATTTGAGACTTTCCATATATTTGCTTGATTTCATAGATTATACTATTATATGTCTTATATGTACATATGGGACTTCAAGTCATAATTCTGCTATCACAATGCTTACGTATCATAGAGATATTAATGCTTTGGTTCCATAGACCTTACTATCATAAGTCCCTAATATAGGACTATACATTGTACATCAGTACTAGTAGTAGTCGATCAGCCGACCACCCCATCTATATGTACAACCTTGGATATATGTCTCCGGTAACGCCCTTCTTATAAGGAAACATTACATGAACACCCTCATTAACTTATAAATTTTCCGAATAATACAAGAACATCCTCATGAACTTTGAAAATTTTTGAGTAATACAAGATCACCTTCATTAACTTATTTACAATACTATATTTATTATTGCAATACGAACGACTTGTACTTTTTAAAAATTTTGAGATTTTTAAAGATAATTTTATGCTTTTACTATACTATAATATTCAACATTCCAAATGAATATATTTGAACTTTATGCTTATTATTGTATTTTAATCGTTTAAAGTATAATTTCTAAGACATTTTAAAATGTCTTTATATTTTAAAATGCCTTAGAAAACTCAACGTCAAAAGAGCAATGGCAGAAAAATAGTTGACAAAAATTGTAGCGTCTAGAAATAAGTTATATATAAAATGAGTTTTATTATTTTTCTATGATTTTTCAAATGAAAATGTATTTTAATTAAAGCCACAGAAAAAAACAAACATTTTTGGGAATATCAAATGACTGAAATCATTTTACTCTATTCAAATGTTGCCATTTAGTATATTCCTACTATTTTCGTATACACTTTGTAACACTACCAACACAACACACAAAATATTTTTATATTAAGTTATTATTAGTAATAACTGTACTATCAGTAATAACAAAAATAAAAGTAATATGGCTGAGAATAAGTCTCTTACAAAGAATTTCCTACAATAATACATTATCTCAATCATAGTACTATGTAACAATTCCATTTAATGTTATGCCAACACTAGCTAAAAAAAATGTCACTGTTTTTTTACTGGCTTTACGGCTCTGGGTTCTAGCCCTTCTGAGAATGTCACTATGGTACAAAAGCCCTGGAGCCATGCCAGAAATATATATTTATAGTATGGAAATATATAATAGAGATACAATAATCTAAAAACTCTCAATTATGTATTATGTATTAAGCTAACATCAAACAACCACAGGAAGCATGACTTTTTCCAAGTGACATAGGACATAACCTAAAAAAGTTCAAATGTAAATATCTTTTTTTGACGCCTTCTCAGTACAAAATTCTTTGACAGAGTTATTAAGGGACTGACGCTTAACATTTTAAGATATTTTTGGTATATAGACGCTACCATTTCTTCTCAACTAATTTAATGTATGAAAGTCTGCCATTGCTCTTTAATTACTACTTACTGAACCTTGCTTGAAGTTGGAGAGGTCACGTCTAATGAAGTCAACGCTCCGTCCCCCTCGTGCTCTAATCCAAAGTCCCAAAACCTTTCAGCTCGAGTTACGAAACCATTTTCAGTGCCTAGAAGATTGCAATGCAGTGGACCACATGAATGACAAGCTCGTGGAAACTGTCCATGCGATCGGATCTAAGTTATGCAAGACCCGCCGCAGAAGAACACAAAAACTCTCCAATCACACTCTTAATCTCATGGCTGTTATACGGGATATGAAGCTGCAGTCTTCAGTAGATTTGACAGCATACAGGCAACTGAACAGACAGATCTCAAAGTGCATGCGGCGGGACTTACGCAACTTTAGTATTGTTCGTATTTAAGAAGCGATCGAGCGGAACCAGGGTTTCAAATTCTTTGCTAGAGATCTGTCTACCAGAAAAAGCCAACTGTCAAAGCTGAAGACCGATTGTGGCAGCATCGTTTCCAGGACACCTGAGATTTTGAGTGAGATTGAGAGGTTCTATGGGCAGCTGTACACGTCATCGTTGGAGCCACACGCAAGTGTGAGTAACGATCCAAGAGCGAGCCTTATCCGACACTATTCCGATGATATCCCGGACGTCAGTCTGAGCGACATTAGAATGGCTCTCCAGCACCTTAAAAACGGCAAGGCCCCAGGCGAGGATGGAATTACAGCGGAGCTTCTGAAAGCGGGTGGAAAACCAGTACTTGAAGTCCTTCAGAAGCTCTTTAACTCCGTCCTCCGTGGTGGCATTACACCGGAGGCGTGGAGCAGAAGTGCGGTGGTCTTACTCTTCAAGAAAGGCGACAACGGTCTCTTGAAGAACTACAGACCGATTTCTTTTCTGAGCCGCGTCTACGAGATCTACGCGATATCTACGCGATACGATATCACCATCAATGGTGTACGTCACTCACCTTCGATTTGCCGACGATATAGTCCTTATGGCAAAATCGCTGGAGGACCTAAGCACTATGCTCAATGACCTCAATAGTGTTTCCCAACGGATAGGTCTTAAAATGAACATGGACAAAACAAAGATCATATTTAATGTCCATGTCACACCTATGCCGGTAGTTGTTAGGAGCACTAAGCTCGAAGTTGTTGACGAGTATGTTTACCTGGGACAAATAGTCCGACTAGGTAGGTCCAACTTCGACCGAGAGGTCATTCAACTCGGTTGGGCAGCTTTCGGAAAATTACGGAACATCTCGTCAGGTATACCTCAAAACTTGAAAACGAGACTGTACAACCAGTGCGTGTTGCCAGTGATGACCTATGGAACTGAGACGTGGTCCTTCACTGCTGGCCGGATGAGGAAGCTCAAGGTCGCTCAGCGAGCTATGGAGAGGGCTATGCTCGGACTTTCTCTGCGTGATAAACTTAGAAATGAGGATATCCACAGTAGAACCAGAGTGACCGACATAGTCCAACAGATTAGTAAGCTGAAGTGGCAATGGGCCGGCCATATAGCTCGAATAACGGACAACCGCTGGGGAAAAAATGTTTTCAAGTGGCAGCCTCGTACCAGCAGGCGAAGTGTACGGAGTCCCCCCACTAGATGGAGTGACGACCTGGTAAGATATGCAGAAAGTTGATGGATGCAGGTGGCTCAGGACCGTGCTTTGTGGCATTCCTGGGAGGCCTATGTTCAGCAGTGGACTTGTGAAGGACTGTAATGATGATGACGATTATTTATTAATAATTATTATGAGGCGTCACACGCATTTTATCAATAGAGAAACATAATCATAGCTATTATTTAACCATCGCATTACGTCATAATAAGAATGAAATTGAGTGTGCCATAAATAGTTTTGTTCTTGTTAGCAAATATTTCGGAAGCGAATAGGAATACGCTACTCTTATAACAAGGCATTTAAGCGGATGTAACAATACACCCCGAACTCCAATAGCCGCTGCAAATAAAAGTCTATCTCTGAAACGAGGAGATACGAATGCTGCCAAATTGCCTGGCATGCATCTTCGGCCTTTGAATAATATTATAACAAATCGTGAACTCAAATAGAAATAACAGAAAATATTGCTTCTCATGATCTTTGCAACCTTTTCTACAATAATTTTTCGTAATTCTAAATAAAAACCTACATGTCATATATTATATCTTATTTCACATCTGAAACGATAATGTATTTAAAGCTCCATTTACACATGTACCTTGCAAAGTTTTATAATGAACCGTATAAAATTTAAATAAAACCAACGAAAATGCTTGTTATTTTTAGGGAATCCTGAGAACTCATTTCACAAATTCTTTTATATTTTCATCATATAAAAAAACATCTAATAGTTTAAGCGATCGCGGCCGCCTTAGCCAGTGTACGCCGTCGGTAGAAAATAATTGTGTTCTGTAGTCCGGCGCAATACCTTTAACATTGGACACAGTGTGATGTATTTACTAAAATTCTCCTCGCTTTTTTACAAATTCGCTCGAAAATTTCAAGAATTTTTACGTGGTAGAGCCATGCTGCAGCTATATTAGTAGTATAGTTGCAGCACAAATGGGTTCGACCGGGGTAGGACTACGCTCTCACAGAATACCAGCGTAAAATAACAGCTTAACACTGCTGTGTTTCGTATGGTCAGTGTAGAGAACCGAAGATCCTTTTTACTGGAAAAGGGGCATTCCATCTTAATCCTCAAGGGTGATAACGCATCTGCATTTTGATTCGCAAACGAGAATATATGTAGATGTCTATGGGCTACAGCAACAACTTACCATTAGGTGGACTGTGTGCTCGTTTGTCACCCTATCCTATAAAAAAGGAGGGAGGTAACGTATATATAGCTATAATCACAGCTACAAGCCGCAAGGTCAACTTTTTAATCTTATTATAGTTTTGATATGTCTTTTTCATGGAATTATTTTTAGTTTCATTTAATGTATGAATAACTAAAATATTCGCAGGTTGTTCTAATTGTTACATATGTTTTTAAGATTAATATGGCTGACATTGCTAGAGGAATGAAGGGAAAAAAATAGATAGTGAAATTTGTTTTGTAACTACTGAAATGTTTGATTATTCAATACTACAAAATCTTTCATACAAACACAATAGAAAAATGGGATTCACTGTCTATCAGAACTCAAAATGATGAGGACTTATAAAAATTACAAATGCCACGTGAGTTTGTCGCGTTTATTTGTATGAAGCCTGATACAAATATTTTTGTCAGCATTATAATATAATAAACAAACATATATTCCCTTTTCGTTAATTAGTGCTGCAAACACCGAGGTAGCCTTACAATGATCCCTCATTCGCTCCGAACGTGACGTGACTGCACATAAATCTAGTGCAGTACATTCAGTAACAAAATTGTTATCGATATTTATACATATGATAATTCATTCAGCAATATATTTATTCATTAATTAATATCCGCCTATCAAAAGTCTATTTCCAACACAGACTTTTTTCATTGATTGCCTCATAGGGTTGTGCATCATTTGCCATAGTTGCCAAGCTTGACAGGTGGGTGGGCAGCCGCAGTTTTTTATTATTTTGAGATGTAATCAGGAAGATGCTAATCGATGAATCCGTATAGGTAACAATTTGGTTAGTCTATTATGATGTGAAATCACGAGAGATCGTATCCGTGTGCAATAACTTTGGAGAGAAAAAGATCTAACGGCTTCCATTGGAAGGTGGTAAACTACGTGTAAGCTGCCTCATTTACTTCAGGTAGAAAAAAATCCTAACTGTAGATAGGAATCAGCAAAAAGTGCGAAACCCCGACAAGGAACAGATAAAATCTACAGTGAGAAAATTAGGATAGTGTTGCAAATTTAATTAATTAACAAACTCCATAAAAAAGGTTTTTGTCAAAATATTTATAAAGTGAACATGATATAATTTCATTTATAATAAAATGAACAAAACTTGAAAAGTGAACAACCCTAAACCCTCCATTTTTTTTTCAAAATAAACGAAGCTTTAAATGGCTTTTACTCAGTTGAAGTTACGCCGGTCAATTTGTTTTACGAAAATGTAACTTGAATACTCGGTTTCATTACTTTACTTTGAACTGAATTTTGAATTAATTCTAGCACTTTATATGCAGCATGTTTATCAATACATGAAGAGTATTTGTGAATTTATACTATGCTTTTCAATTAATGCCCTTGTATTTTATCAGTCTTATGAGCATGTATAAGTATTAAAATACTTTTACGGGGTTTTTAACAATATGGATTATTTTTCTATTTCTAGCCAATATTGAACACAGTTGTTACTTAAATGGTTATAGATATACCGTTGCGGACAGCATAATTTTGCCAGCCATGATAACGAGTAAAAATGTAATCCCCTTCCTTCTTTGTTATTAACTGCTGAGCATGAAACCAACTAGAACTGTATATAGTAAGGCCGTGTGGTATACTGAATGTAACTAAATGGTGTAGTATCACTAACAACTATTCTTCTTACCTTATACAATTTGATATGCGTTAGTTATTTCAACTTACTGAGTAGGTTTTAGTATTATTTCCCACAATGTATTGTAAACAATTGAATGCCTTAAGTGCATAGCGCGTAGGTATGTTCTGATAGCGCTTTAAAATCACAATCATATTAAACATATAAATTACATAAAAAGTCCATTGTCAGAAAGATAAATGATTGTTGAACTTATTAAGTTTTTCTTAAATCGATTTATTGCTATTTTACATAAAAAATGGATTTAGTGACTTAAGCGTCTCCCACACAGAAGCGGCTTGCGGTGGCGGTCACGGTGGCGGCCAGTTGAATTCGCTTGCAATGTAAGTGAGTCTACAAACCCGTGCGGCCATGTCGCGATCTACGAGCGGCTGGCCGCGGCAGCATGCTCCGCCCCTTCTGCCAACGCGTGAGTCTTAGCGAGTACGCGGTCAATCGGTGGCCGCAGCGCGGTCAGTTGCAAATTTTTACAACAGGCCGCGTGTACCGCGTGAAAAATTCTGCTAAATTCAGAGATTTTACACAAGACATGTAAATATTATCTATTCCAGAACAAATATGAAATATACATATGTGCATGAAAATAAGAGCTGTTTTAGTTCAAACTTGCAAAAATTTTTCACATGCTTACGGACTTGGTTTTTAAAAACAAACTTGTTAGAAGCTTTTTTAATATCAGGAGGAATGTCGTTCCAGAGTCGATGGCCGTGAGGGCGAAAGTTTGAGATAAATAACCAGTACGGTGTAATGGAGTAAGCAACTTAAGATTAGCCGAAGAACGGAGAGAATGATTATTAGATACTCCCAGGTATTGAAATTTGGATTTCAGATACTCGGGAGCACATTGATCTTTCAGAATT
Organism: Parnassius mnemosyne; assembly: GCA_963668995.1. NCBI lineage: Eukaryota > Metazoa > Arthropoda > Insecta > Lepidoptera > Papilionidae > Parnassius > Parnassius mnemosyne. The sequence continues at coordinate 38,619,802 of CAVLGL010000104.1, read as the reverse complement.
TTGAAAAGGGTGCAGAGTATTCTGACATATCTGCGCTGACGGATAGGCAGCCAATTTAGCTGAGCACAAAAAGAAGATACATGGTCGTATTTACCGAGACCATAAATGTATCTGATACAATTATTAAGTAGACGATCCAATGTATTAAGATCATTGAGTTATATGTAATACGTACTAGAAAAGCCATTCCGAACATTGACTATGTTCAACTGAACTTTAGTGCAATCCATACAAACTAAATATTGCGTAATTTGAAGATTTGTGAATTCCATAAAATTATTATTATTACATTTTATTTAGAAATATGTTTCTTTAGATTAATTTAAGATATTTTATATTAATATCTTTATTTATTTATTTATTCTTTATTGCATTCCTTAAAACAAAAGAATACAAAGGGCGGTATAATGCCTTGAGGCATTCTTTACCAGTCAACCCATGGAGTGGTGAGAATTTGACGTAGGTGCGACAATATAGAATAAAATAACAGTACACAAAATAATAATTAACTACATAATACATACAATTTACTAATAAATAAACTATACATATATGACGTATACAAACATATATACAAATATATACATACAAATATACATATTTAAAAACATAATATATAATTAGTACATACAAATACCTATGAATATATGCGTCTGTTTAGCAAAACATATCAAATGGATGAATCAAGTAAAATGCTTTGTCTTCAATAGATGGTTACGGACCAATTTTTTAAAAACATACTTGTTGGATGTTTTTCTGATGTCATCGGGCAAGGAGTTCCAAAGGCGTGTAGCCTGAACTGTGAAGGAGTTGCCATAGAACTCGGTGAAGTGAACAGGAATACAGATTTTGTTGTTAGAAGAAGAACGTAGGACCCTATCATGAGATGAGGAGAGATAGTGAAATTTACTCTTAAGATAAGAAGGCGAAGATGGGTCATTTAAAATAGAAAAAAGAACAAGCAATATTCTGGAATTGCGCCTCTGACGGATTGTAAGCCAATTTAGCTTAGATCTATATTGCGAAATATGACCATACTTACGAAGCCCGAAAATAAATCGTACAGTTGTTAAGAAGGCGTTCCAGTTTGTTCAGAAGATCTTGGGACAGATCTGGGTAACACACATCTGCATAATCAATTATGGGTAATATGAGCGAATGGACAAGCATGATTTTAGTTTTTGTAGGAAGAAAATGTTTTAGACGATACAGAGAGCATAAAGTGGCAATGACTTTACGACTCACTTCTGAAACCTGGGTTCTCCATTTCATCGTGCTGTCGATATGTAGGCCAAGATTTTTAACAGAATTACTGAACGGAATTATAATACTATCATAATAAATAGGAGGTAAATCTGCCAGATTAATCTTAGCTAGCGTTCTTGAGCTACCCACTAGTATAGCTTAGGATTTCAAAGGATTGACCAAAACTCCATAACGAGTAGACCAATCTTTGATAGCTGATAAGTTGTCGTTAAGTTTTTTGATCCCATTATGTATATCCTCAAATTCAGTTTGCACATAAAGCTGAAGGTCATCGGCGTACAAATGATACGAGCAGTCGAGGATGGAGGTAATAAAGTTTATGAAAATTGAAAATATTATAGGAGAAAGAATACCGCCTTGCGGCACACCAGCATCCACATCAGCCCAAGCTGAGGACATTTGCCCCACACAGACTGACTGCTGTCGACCGCGAAGATAAGATGCAAACCATTCCAAAGCAGTAGGACCAAAATTCAGGTGAGATAGTATGGAAAGGAGGATTTCATGATCAACTGTGTTGAAAGCATTTGAGAAATCAACTAGTACCAGTACTGTTATCTTTTTTTCTTCCATACCTTGTCTAATATTATCATCAGTACTATGACCAGGGCGAAACCCAGACTGAAAAATACTCAGTAGGTTATGTTTCGAAATATAAGTAGAGATTTGCTTGTAAACACAGGATTCTAAAATTTTGGATAGAAAGGGTAGAATGGATATTGGGCGAAAATAATTGGGAAGAATGGGAGTGGGAACTTTTGGGAGAGGCTTTATAAAAGCCCTCTTCCAAAGATTAAGGTACTGACATGAATCAAGGGAAAAATTGATGATATGGGAAATTGCAGGAAGAAGGTGCTCTAGTATAAATACTACCATATGTCTACTAATCTCATCATAACCCACCGCCTTGGATTGGATTGCTAAAATAGACTTTTTGACATCATCCTGAGAAACAGGAGAAAAATTAAAGGTAGGAATGTTAGGAGTTTGCATAGAAGCAATGGATGTCATAGTTTGGGAGCGAATTGTAGGGTCCAATGCTTTTACAGAAGCGAAATGTTGGTTGATTTCATCGAGTGATAGAGAAGGACCACAATCCAATGTAGCTGGCCTGCAAAGACCAAAAGATCTTAGAAATTTCCACACTACGGCTGGTGAAGAGTTATTAATACAATTATGGAAATATCGGCGTTTAGCTGCACGTACCATCTGATTACACCTATTCCTGGCTGCTTTAAAAGATAACCAATTTTCTTCAGTACGATCTCTCTTGAAACGAAGAAAAGCTCGATTTCGTCTAGACATTGCCAACCTTACGCCCTCCGTCATCCATGGGGCAGGCGGACGCTTCTATCTGACCTTATGAACTGGAGCATGAGCATCATAGAGGCTGAGAACATTGTGGTTAAGAATCAAGACTTTATCGTCAACAGTAGGTGCTGCAATTAAAGAGGCTAGATCGAGATTAAGAGCGTCATTCTTTAGCTTGTCAAAGTCTATTTTAGAAAAGCTGCAAAGATGCATTACAGTAGGTGAGTATTTGGGTGGTTTAAGCTTATACTAAGCATAAATCAAGTCATGGCGTGAGATACCCAAAGCGGGTAACTGACCGTGCATCATCACACGTTCAGGAGAAGCAGCAAGGATTAAATCAATCAATGAGTCATCGGTTCCGATATTATGATGAGTAGCCTTTAAAGGGAGAATAGAAAGATTAACCGACTCAATAATTGAAAGAAGCTTTTTGGAACGAGGGCAGCTTTTCAACAGATCTGTATTAAAGTCACCCATGATTATACAGTGTGTATACTCAGAACAAATATCAGTGAGAGCCATATCTAAAGTGGCGAAGTAGTCAGTCGAAGGGGGGCAATACACTACCCCTAGAAGCATCCTGATACCCTTGACATCGAGTTCCACAAATAAAAACTCAGAAGTAGCAGAATAGCAGGAAGGAGATGTTAGAACAACTTTGTGAGGGATTGATGCGTGTAGGTAGATGGCTACACCACCTCCACCTTTTCCAACATGATCATTTCTAACGAGTACAAAGCCAGGAAGGGGATATAAAGTTGACGGTAAAGTAGGCTTCAGCCAACTTTCCGACACTAATATGGCATGAATATACTCGGGGGAAAATGAAGCTTCAAGTTCGGAATTGTGGCTCGGGATACTTTGAGCGTTAATATGGCATATGTTCAGAGAGTTGTTAAAAGATGTACAAACTCCTTTGAGTAGTTCATGTAAATTATGAACGCTATCATTGAAAGAATCATCACAAGAGTGAAAAGATAAACTAGAAGATTCATTTGCAGAGCTAGAGCTCAACATCAGACATAGTTTATGGACTAAAATAAAAATAAATTAAATAAATATAAAAAAAATTAAAATAAATACACAAAAAAAACTTAGGAATGTATACTTAAGACTAATTTATAAACTAACACTTACTAAACATATCTTATTTTATATTAAATTCTTCGCGCATGCGTGACTACTACTCCCGTGCATGCGCGAAGACATAGAGTAGGACACAATTTTTGTTTGGAATGGCTTCTCTAGTACGTAGTACATATAACTCAATGATTAAGATGATGTTGAGACAGGTCTGAGCGACACACATCGACATAATCAATAATCGGTAGGATAAGTGACTGGACAAGTAAAATCAAAGTATTGGTGGGAAGAAAATTTTTTAATCGATATAGAGATCGCAAAGTTCCAGTAGTTTTGCGACTCACCTCCTGTATATGTTTGTTCCATGTTAAATTGATTTATGTTCAAAACATCTTTCTTACTATATAGCGATAGTAAGAAAAATGTTTTGAACTGGTTGTGTAAGGATAAAGACACAAATTATAATGCATCTACATTTATTATAATAAATCATAATTTCCAAAGTAGTTCTATTAATAGTAGAACAGATAGACAGGCACAGTGTTAAAACTTTGTTTGAAAATATATTAACTGATTAGTTATCATACTTCAAATACCATGAAAGCCAAAATGACTAGGTAATGTCATTTTTATCAGTTATTACACGGTGATAAATAGTGAGGAAGAAAGATGTTTTAAATCGTTTATGGAAGGATAAAAACACATGTATAATTTAATTGTATTTGTTATTGTCAATCAACATTTCAAAAGATTTTTTTCTAAATAACTTGATAATAACATGTCCATTAATGAAATTGGTTAGAATCAGAAGGATATTTTCAATGATAAGAGATATGATACTGTTGTCTTCAATATTCATACTCCTTTTTCTCTGCCTACGAGGAGCTCTGCAAACTGCTAGCGTACAAGGCATACAGATAAGTTTTTAGCGACTTACCTGAAAAAAGTTAATGACTATTGTAAGAGTGTCTATACTAAATAGCTTGTGGAGACTATGTTATGTATGTACTGATTTACATTTCAAATACTATAAAGCCAAAAAACATGTCCATTTATAGAATTATTAGGAATAAGAAGGACATTTTGAATAATAAGAGATATGAGATAAGACTATGCCTTCAATGTCAATAAACTATATTTCCATATTTCTGTCAGCATTTTGTTATCTCTGCCTGTATATTAAATAAAAAGGAAATTATTATAAAATATACACCATTAATTAGCTGCAGTTGATCAAATACAAAAATAGTAATTATGGATTTACATCAACAATATTTGACTATATAAAATTTGTCCGACTTTTTATTTTCACTGGTTTTATGTATTTGTAATGTTTGATGACAAAATAATATTCCATTCTGCAGAGTTAACAACACAGCAGTCTAAGAATAATATAATAATCTGATTCCGTCGCAGGATATGGTCCAAAGTTATATAATTCATGGGATTTTTATATAATATTATAATATTGTAATTTGTCAGTTTACATAATATATTATCAGTCTTATGGAACAGTGAATGTATTAACAGAAACTCATATGATTTAGAGAATATAACTCCTGAAGGTGATTTGTCTGGCGGTTTGAAGTTTATCAGCTTAAATACAGTCCTAAGTATTTTTATAAATTCAATAGCAATTTTAAGGATATCACCCATTACACAATTAAAATGGCTTAACTAATTCTCAATACAAACTGCAACTCAATGGAAACTGTATATTTGCTTCTAGTACAAGTATTTACTAATTTTTTACATATAAATATGTGTACCATATATACTATCTACCTACTATGGCTGGCATGAATTCAGGATCCATGTCTGGACTACCAAATAAGCCATTTGGTATTGTCAAGTTATAACGTGCAACTTGCTGAATACATAAGGTAGGTATATGTACCTAAATGCAGTTAAATGAATCGTTAATTAAAGCCCATGAAGCTACATCAAATAGATAAGCTTCCTAAAATCCCTCGACCCATAGATTCTAATTTTCTTTTAATATACACAAAAACTTTTGTGTATTTATTCTATCTAATATGTAATTTAGTTTTTATTAATAACATAAAACTTTAATACATTGTTACTTGTTTTAGGTAATTCAACACAAATTATAGATTTTCTAAAATTCTAGGAGGAAAATTAAACTAATATATTACATACACATGTAAAAGAGAAATACATAATTTGGAATATTAATATTTGGTTAACCTGCATGATATAATCCATATTATAATAGGAATATAATGTATATCCATGTATCCATACACTTATGCATGGATGAGATGATATTTTATGGTCTTATAATGTAAACAAACAAGTATAAACTATAAACTTTTTGATATTGCCACCAAAAAAGTATGTAACCATTAACCACAGACTTTATTCTTACACTAGTGATGCAACTGGAACTCTGTTTTCACTCGATTTAATCGAGTGAATTAGTGTAACTCGGTACTCGAGTGAAAATAAATTTTACTTGAGTCCGCTTGCACTCGAGTTACCGAGTTAACTCGGCGCACCGCACCGTGTAGTTTCGAAGGCCGCTAGATAGATGTCAGTTCACTAATTCACTTGTAGTATAAGGTGCCGCGAGTGACGTTACTGGTTACATCCAAATTCAAACTTGCATCTGGCATGTTGTAGTCAAATATGAACTTACTTTGATTTAGAATATCGTGATTGTGATATCATTGTTGTTTTTTTTTTATTACTTCGTATAAGTATTGCATAACATAAAAGGTGATTTAAATATACTTGTTTGTTCAAAGTATGAATGATAACAATGAAACAACAAAACCAAAACGTCAGTGTGGCATTATTTTGAAAAATGGAAGCGATTTATAAGATATGCAAAAAGCAGTTTATAGATTTTGAAGTACTACACATATCTGTAGTAAATAAAAAACAAAGAAATACTACAAATAAATAAATACTAAATATTTGTATTTTATTTCATATTGCCACATATCACTTATTTAATAAAGGTACTTATTTAAAAATGCTTCAACTAAGGTAATCGCTATTCTCAACTCGAGTGATAAACTTCAATCGCTGCAGGGACTGTAAATAGTTAATTCGAATTACTCAAAAATCGAGTACAACGATAGTGACGTGATAAAACCCGAGTGACTCGAGTCACAAAATTCTACTCGAATCGCATCTTTATCTTCTGACACAGCTTCGTTCCGCCAATTCGAGTTGCGTAACTCTAGTACTATTCGAGTTATGTGAATTTCAACTCAAGTTAACTCGAGTCGAGTTTCTTCCGAGTTGGCATATCCCTACTACAACTTTTTTTTTAATATTACATAATCTGAACCAATGACATGAACATAAATATCACAACAACTCTTTCTTTTCAGATTTATTGATTCCGTTTAGATTTTCATAAAATATTTATGCTATTTACAAAAATAACTTGGTATCTTTTATTTGTATATTGATACACCATTACGACTTTACACCATTGAGGGTCGCGTAAATTTCTAGTGGGCCCAAAAACTATTGACTCATTTATTCAAAAATCAATATATTAAGCTTCTAGACAGACAATCGAAGCATTGATCGGCTGTTTAGTATTCTACACAAATGTTGTTTGTTCCAGCAGTGTGCTCAGAAAACCTTTAGCGAGGATTTCCTTAACAAGTTACCCAAACAGGTCTGTATTAAGTCAAACCAATTTTTGTATACGTGTCACGAATTTAAGATAGAGAAATTATAATTGCTGTTAAAACATATTTCAGAAATGCAATAGTTAGATTCAGAATTAACTATTCTATACAATACTTTTTACTGGGATTAAAATATCGTGATCTTCTAAATAAAATTCTTTTAAGTTTTCGTTGCTATTTTTCCCGATATTATTTTTTACTATTCACCTTAATAATGAAATTATACTTAGATTTCTTTTGAACTGAAAGTGTTTTGTAAAGTATAGAAATTATGTTCTCATTATCTTCCCAATCACTAATAGATTCCTAAAAGTTTTTAAAAAGCTATTGGTAAATCCAATTGTGCATGCTTAAACCAAATACGATTATTTGCGTTTTAAAACTTACACGCGCCTTTTTAACCTTGCGCCTCTAAGCATCTCACTCTCTCTCTCTCTCTCGGTGGGATTCGCCGTTTAAATATCTATTAGATTTGATAAACCACAAATTCTCGCGAAAGAACAACGATTCCTGCCAAGGATGATACTTGAAGCTATTGAAATTAAAAAACATACTAATTTCAATAGAGAGGGAGGCTGGGTACTACCACCTGCTTGGGATCCTATAATTCATAAAATTAAAACTAAACCCAAGCATACCACTGCAAGACTTCAAGACACAGTAAGTTCATTCTACGTAGATCGGACCAAAATTAATATTTAAAAAGCTGAAGGTACTCCGGGTTAACTCTGACATAGGGACGTCACTCACCTCAGTCCTCCGTGACCATGGTTGCTGGAAAGCAACCAAAACGTCGGGAATATAAAATAAGTTAATTAAACGCGATAAAATCCGTAAAAAATTAGTTTTATTCAATGTGTAGTGTTTGTGTAAATATAAGAAATCATTATATAGTAATTATATTACAAATACATAGGCTGCACTAAAAGTATCGGGAATGGAATATTTCCACTGTTCCTGTCATATTAAAATCTTTTTAATTGTAAAGTCCTTGGTTTTTTAAAATTGAATACCATTTATTTATTTAAAAAAAGATTCTCGGTCTTGTTACAAGGTTTTGTCAAACTTGTTTAGTCGTTGAGAAAATGGAATTGGCTCGAGAAAATTCAAGAGCGATGATTTATTATGACTTTCGAAGTGGTTTAACACAAAAACAGTGTATTGACCGGATGATTTCTGCATTTGGTAATAAAGCCCCATCCAAAACCACAATTTATCGCTGGTTTGTTGAATTTCAACTTGGACGTGTCAAGCTCAGTAATGATCCCCGTAAAGGTCGTCCAAGAACTGCAGTCACCCAATAAAACGTTGATGCTGTGCGTAAGCTGATTGAGGAAGATCGACATGTGACATACCGCGAAATTCAGGCAACTTTAGACATTGGCATGAGTTAAATACAAATAATCTTGCATGAACAATTAGGTGTAAAAAAGTTGTTTTCCCGATGGATACCGCATTCGCTCTGTGAAGAGCAAAAAGCGACTCGCGTTACTTGGTGCGTCAGAACTCTCGAAAGATTCCACGCAGGATCCTCAAATGCTGTACACAACATCGTATTAGGTGACGAATCCTGGATATACATGTGCGAACCCGAAACAAAAAACCAGTCACGAGTTTGGGTGTTCGAAAATGAGTTAAAGCCAACAAAAATTGCTCGTTCACGGAGTGTTGCAAAAAAAATGGTGGCCACGTTTGTCTCCAAAACCGGCCATGTTACGACTATTCTTCTTGAGGGACAAAGAACGGTTAATTCAGAATGATATACTAGCACTTGTTTGCCACAGGTGGTTTCTAAACTCCGTAAAGAGAACTACAACCGCCGCATCATCCTCCATCACGACAATGCGAGTTCTCACACCTCACACAGAACAAAAGAGTTTTTAGAGCAAGAAAACATGTAAAAAAACAAGAATTATTAGACCATCCGCCGTACAGTCCAGACCTAAGCCCTAATTATTTCTATACTTTCCCTAAAATAAAGAATAAATTGCGTGGACAGAGATTTTCATCACCTGAAGAAGCTGTGGACGACTACAAAACGGCCATTTTGGAGACCCTAACTTCCGAATGGAATGGTTGCTTCAATGATTGGTTCCATCGTATGAAAAAATGTGTCAAATTACGCGGAGAATACTTCGAAAAGCAATAAATACATTTTTAAATAGTAATGTTGTGTCACTTCCTTGATTCCCGAAATTTTCAGTACCGTAGTATACATATATAATAATATATAGTATACAAATAGTACATCTTATTTGTTTTTAGTTATATTATGTTATTTATTATATTATTTGATTCATAAAGTACGTTTCAATTTGTGTTTAATATTTTTAGGATTGATATCTCCCTTTAAGGTTTTAGGTAGTTAATTAATCAATTGAGTAATAATAATCTTATTTTGGAGATCCCCATACATATTTTGTGTTTTAGATATAATTAATTTAGGATTATACATACTTCTAAGCTGGTATTTAGACATAGGTAGGACTTGCAATTTTTTATTAAAGAACTGTTGAAAATGCAAGTCGGGATAAGGTCTCATCATAACTAATATAACGAACACAATCTCGGTACACCTAGTTCTACTCGTCGAGGAGTTCCAGTACCAGATATCGAAGTACATATGCAGGTCTCCATAAAGCTCAAGAAGTATTAGTATATTTATATATAAATCCTGCGTACTTTTAGCGAAACAAAATATTGCAATAAAAATATGTGGATGTAAAAATAATAATAATATCTTACCTTGGTCAAGTGTGTCTCAAATTTAGTTTCTTGAATATTTTTTTTATTTTTAAAGCGATCAATACTCGTATTTTTCCGCACGAACCACTGTAAACAAACGACCACTCAAGACGGCGGCTGAGCCCGGAGTAAAAAAAAAATAATCTGTGGCCGGGAGTGTGGCAAAGTGTGTTTAGTAAAATATATTAATACAAGTCAGCTCAAAACACCGAAAATTTTGCTACATTTTAGTTGAAAAAAATTAATTATAACTAAACAAAACAAAATTAAACTGGCTAAAATTCCTTGGCTTCCCAATAATAGATGAAGAGTAAAAAAAATAGATTGAGTTGAACAATTGATATTTTCAAAAGTTATCGTGTTTACGCCTCCATGCGACTAGATAAATCTAAACCTTATGCCACTGAAACCGCTTTTTTTACATAAAAATAGCAGTTCGTCGTTGACGCCGCCAAGTGGCGAACCTCAATTTTTCAAAAAATTACAGGAGCTTTATTCTTTAGAAAATTAAATATATTAGACTTAATAGAAAACTACAAATAAGATTAATTTTCTGATGAAAAAAGCTGGTAATCGAGGAATAATAAATGTTTTCTTGCTCTCCTGTAATTTTTTGAAAAATTGAGGTTCGCCCTTTTGCGGCGGTAGTGATGAATTGATCGATTTAAAAAAAATAAGTTCAACAATAATTTATCTTTACGCCAATGTGCTTTTTATGTCATTTATATGTTCAATATGATTGTTAGATACGATTTCATGCGACAAAACGTCAGAATCTTGATTTTTAGGCGCTAGTAGGACATACCTACGTGCTTTGCGCTTAAAGCATGCAATATTAATCAATCAATGATAATCAGTATTTGGGAATAACGTACCTTTAGCATGAAGGCATATCTATATATGGTTTGAGTTAGAGTTGAAACCTTAAATAGAAATACATTTATTCACGTAACATATTTAGAATATTCACAACGATACAATGTTGTGAATAACCATTTCTTGTGGACTGGTTGCTAACTAATAGGAAGAAGCATATTCAATAAGTTATCAGTAACTATCTAAACACTTTGCGTATGCTACATTTTTAATCAGTCTAAAACAGTGAACAGACCTAAAGATGTCTCGGTAGCAGTCAAAAAAAAAAACGCTTTTCCATTAGCCCATGACGGGCTAATGGAAAAGCGTTTTTTTTTTATATATAAATACATCATATAGCAAACTGGATATAATTTATGAGAACGTTTTTCAACATATAAGGAAAATCGAGAAATAGAATAATTTATCGCGTTCATAAATTTAATCCGTAAATGTTCTCGCAAAATGGCTAACCTGCTTTTACCCTACATATTTTACTCACTCTGGCATTAAATTATTTCTTCAATTGAAATGTCCTATTGTTACAAATACCATAAATAAAACCAAAACAGACGTGTTTGAATAGACGCAATTTTTTTTGTATATACAAAAGCGTAAAGATAGTGGAGCTGGTCTGAACAGACAATTGAAGAGAATTGAATATAGATAATTTAGGTGTGGATCTTTGGCTGTGTGGTTCACCAATTTAAAGCATGATTATTTAATGCAAGTAATTATAAGACGCACCTAGTTACACCGAAAATATCGTTTGAACCCGATGGTAAAACGCAATACAGTTTTATAAGTGGTAAAGTCATGCTGCACCTATATTATAGTTGTACAACAAATGTGGCGGCTTCATCGGAGAAAAACCTCGCTCTCACAGAATACCAGCGTCAAATAGCAGAATAATACTGCGTTGTTCCGTACGGTGATTGTATCATCTAACGTGACTGCGCATCTCTGTTTAGATTGTTTAGTTATGAAATAATTTAGGTATTCTTTTTACTAGACAGACACGTTGATCAAATTATAAAATATAGAAATGCAAATGAAGTTCTTACTTCGCCACAGCTTATGCCACCAACAGTTACTGCGCAACAAGATGTACCAAGTTAAAGAGACGGTGGATATTCAGAATAGTGAGGCACATTCACTATTAGATGTCTAAAGTGATGGGTATAAGGGGAATGAAAAGGAATGGTGCGATTGCGACTGTGCAATGTGAGCAAGAGTGCACGAGATGTAGGATTGCCGCACCCGTTGAGAGCGAGCGTGCACAGAAATAGTCCGACGCCGACACTTCTCGCATGCCTTTAGCATTGCTACTCATAAACACATATTCAAAAGGTGCTAGAGAAAAAGTTTATTGTAAAAAAATATTTTTATGGTAAATGTAAAATTATATCAATTTTATTAAGATTTTTTTTTATAATACTTAACGTGTACGTGTACATTATCATGAAGCAATTTGTTACGGCCTACGGCTGCTCCCACAAAGGTTAGCTATCTAGCTACACGACGGGTCTTGAATTTCGCTAAGAGAGCCGCACGGGCTCTCTGCATCGTGTCTGGCGGGGCACCGACGTTTTTCCACGCGTCGAGCGACTGCCCACGCGTCGAGCGAGCGACTGCCCACGCGTCGAGCTCGGTCGCCCCACCTCGACGCTTATCTCACCTACATACCATTGGGTGAGGCGCCAGCTTGAATGCAGGTTGGCGGTAAACATGACCAAATTTGGGCATAAACACAATTATTTTAAAATAGGTTTAAAAATGTATGAGGGGAGAATGAGATGTATACAGTCACCTAATTGTCTTATGTCCAATCCATTCAGTAATAAGCGAGTGTTACACGGGAGACATATTATCGCATGCGCCTGATATTTCTGCTGTCGTGTCGGATTACCGTCCTATCGGACTATGAGAGCAAAGAAGTAGAGAGTGAAACTGTGCTTGCGTAAATACTCAAGCACGCAAGGATTTTACCTGTGATGCGGAGATTTGATTTACCACGTCCTTGGCGGTAAAGGAAAACCTGCATGTCTGAGAACTTTCCCAGTTGATGTCACACGTTGGGTTCAGCGCAGTGAACACTTTTTTGGCCAAAAACTCTCTGCGGCATGTGCCCAGTAGTGACATTGTATGTAGGCTGCTACTTTTTTAGTTTTATATAAACATACATAGAGACACAGACATCGCGGTGACTCTAAAAGTGACCGAATATTGCTAAAGAACAATCTTTAGCAATATTCGGAACGGAAGAACTTTCATACATAAAATTAGTTGAGAAGGAATGGTAGCGTCTATATATCAAAAATATCTTTAGTGTTAACTGTCAGTCCCTTAATAACTCTGTCAAATAATTTTGTCCTGAGAAGGCGTCAAAAAAGATATTTAGATTTGAATTTTTTTAGGTTATGTCTTGTCACTTGGAAAATGTCATGCGTCCTGTGGTTATTTGATGTTACATTAATAAATTCTCAACATAATGTACCTTCCTACATAGTTGCGAGTGTTTAGATTATTGTATCTCTATTATATATTTGCATACTATAGATGCCGTGTAGTGGCGGTCAAGAATATCCACTACCCCATATCCTCCCGTGGGTGTCGTAAAAGGCGACAAAGGGAAACAGGCAGGAGATGGGCAGCAGCATCTTCTTGATAACAACAAACTAACAATAAAAAAAATGCGGTTGCCAACCCGCTCGCCAAGCGTGACAACTATGGCAAATACCCCCCCTATGAATGACAAAAACAAAGAAACGGCCCCCAGTCCCCGGCGGCCCCGCTATTCCTGGCAACGGTGGCGACCATGGTAACGGCGGGGCAGGGGGTGCTAAGAATCTCCGGTGGAGGTTCGGTAGCCACCTTAGACGACTCGACCTGGCAACGTACAACGCACGCACCCTGAGGACTGACGAGAAGATTGTGGAGCTGGAAGAAGAGATAGACAAGTTGCGCTGGCATATTATAGGATTATCCGAAGTCCGAAGAGAGGGGGAGGACACGGTAATCCTCGAATCCGGCAACTTACTTTATCACCGGGAGGGCGACCATCTGTCCCAAGGAGGTGTCGGATTTATCGTCCACAAGTCTCTCGTTAACAACATTGTAAAGATCGAGAGTGTGTCGACGAGGGTTGCGTACCTTATACTCAGAATCACCAAACGGTATTCGCTGAAGGTCGTACAGGTTTACAACCTCGGCACACCCCGATGAGGAGGTGGAGGAAATGTATGAGGATATCTCTAGAGCCATGCATTCCTCCAAAACCCAATATACGGTGTAAATGGGAGACTTCAATGCAAAACTAGGCACAAGGGAGAACGGTGAGCTGAAAGTAGGGAAATTTGGAATAGGGCAACGGAACCCAAGGGGCCAGCAGCTGGCCGACTTCATGGAGAAAGAGGGACTCTTTATGATAAACTATTTCTTCCAGAAGCGGCCCCATTGGAATTGGACCTGGTCGAGCCCCGACGGTTCGACAAAAAATGAGATTGACTTCATTATGACGACCAGACGACAACTGTTCAGTGATGTCTCCGTGATCGCGAGGGTGAAAACTGGTAGCGATCACCGAATGGTTAGAGGCACACTGAACCTAAACGTTAAGTTGGAGAGGTCTCGTCTAATGAAGTCAACGCTCCGTCCCCCTCGTGCTTTGTTCCAAAGTCCCGAAACCTTTCAGCTCGAGTTACAAAACCGTTTTCAGTGCCTAGAAGACTGCAATGAAGTGGACGATATGAATGACAAGCTCGTGGAAACTGTCCATGCGGTCGGAGCTAAGTTCTGCAAGACCCGCCGCAGAAGAACACAAAAACTCTCCGATCATACTCTTAATCTCATGGCTGTTAGACGGGAGATGAAGCTACATTCTTCAACAGACTTGACAGCATACAGGCATCTGAACAGACAGATCTCCAAATGCATGCGGCGGGACTTACGCAACTTCAATACAGCTCGTATTGAAGAAGCGATCGAGCGGAACCAAGACTCCAAAGTCTTTGCCAGAGATCTGTCTGCCAGAAAGAGCCAACTGTCAAAGCTGAAGACAGAGTGTGGCAGCATCGTTTCCGGGACACCTGAGATTTTGAGTGAGATTGAGAGGTTCTATGGGCAGTTGTACACGTCATCGTTGGAGCCACACGCAAGTGTGAGTAACGATCCAAGAGCGAGTCGTATCCGACACTATTCCGAAGATATCCCGGACGTCAGTCTGAGCGAGATTAGAATGGCTCTCCAGCACCTTAAAAACGGTAAGGCCCCAGGCGAGGATGGAATTACAGCGGAGTTTCTGAAAGCGGGTGGAAAACCGGTACTTGAAGTCCTTCAGAAGCTCTTTAATTCCGTCTTCCATGGTGGCATTACACCGGAGGCGTGGAGCAGAAGTGCGGTGGTCTTGTTCTTCAAGAAAGGTGACAACGCTCTCTTGAAGAACTAAAGACCGATTTCCCTTCTGAGCCGCGTCTACGTGCTGTTTATATATATATATATATATATATATATATATATATATATATATATATATATATATATAATAGCTAGTTTTTTACCCGCGGCGCGGCTCCTTTAATTTAGAAACATCATGAAATGCTGTTCTGTGCCAAAGAGCAATGGCAGAAAAATAGTTGACAAAAATTATTGCGTCTATAAATAAATTATCTATAAAATGAGTTTTATTATTTTTTAAATAAAAATGTATTTTAAATAAAGCCACAGAAAAAAACAAACATTTTTGGGAATATCAAATGAATTAAATCATTTTAATCTATTGAAGTGTTGCCATTTACACACGGGAACGTGTGAATTGTCAGGAGAGGCCGCGTTAGGAATGAGGATAAAATAATAAAAGAAAATAAGAAATGTTGAAGGTAGAACTATAATCTCCCACTTGTTTTAGCAGTATAAAGTATCACGCAGTCGACTAAGCGGGATCAGTCAGTCTGTAATTCTACGAGTCTCATATCGTTATTATGCCCGTTGGGCTAAAACATTACTTCTACACTGAGATTCTGCCCAAATAAGACAAGTGATGCAGTTCTATTCGTGTAGTAGTTCTTGTAGTGTAAGCAAGGAAGATCGTGTTGCTGAGAGGCTGCCCGGTGTTACATCGAAAGAAGTAGTGTAGCTGTTGCTTTGCATACTTTCGTGTTATCATGTAATTATGTCCTTCACGTTACACCAATGTGTGATTGTGTCTGGTACATATTACGGTTGGTCGAACTGTATTTGATCTATACTGAATGTATAGTGCTGTACGCTGTCTTATTTCTGATAATGATCAATTGCGTAAGCAAGAGCAGAAGTTGAACATCCGCTCTCACACTTTTATTACTTTTAACAATTAACACTCAGAGTATATTCTAATATGAGTAACATTAGTTTATTTAAATCATTTTGAGAATAATTTCTAACATCGGAAATGGAATAGTTTCTAACATCGGAAATGGAATAGTTTCTAAAAATACTTTCAATAAGACCGCAATATTGTCAGGGCTATACACCATTATACTTATAGCACCATTAGAGAATACCAGCCACCATTGGTTCTATAGGAGAAATCAATAACATTTGGATTTAATTTTGTCGTAATAGTCCCCCACACTTGAATATTGTATCATGGCCTACCTCCAACCTGTTACATAAGCGATATCTCGACAATAGCCAGGTTAATAAGAAAGTCATACAAAGTTTCTTTATACTAAACTAAGTTCAAAAAATTACTAAATAAAGTTCACTACTAGTCATGGACCTGTCCTGTTGTATTGAGGTTTTGTCTAGCGGGCTTACCTCTAGTAATACCAGACGTACTGCATCTTTGAAGCTGCTACGCGCCGCGTTTATTTTTATCAGGTTTTTTATTTTCAATTTATTAATTACACCTCGAATCGATAAACTGTGATAACAACTGGTAAATAAAAAAAAAACAGAATAAAAAAATGTAAAAACTAAAATCATATCTTGGAAATAGTGCAGCAAGTCAGTTTTATCTACGAAAAAATAAGTCCAAATAATCAACTGACGCCGGGCGGTCACTTCGCGTTAGGGCACCTATATATCTTTATATATAAAAAGTACGTGTCACGTTGTTTCTTCGCGATGGACTCCTAAACTACTGAACTGATTTCAATGAAATTTTGCACACTGTGTGCATTTTGGTCCGACTTGAGAGATAGGATAGGTTTTATTCCGCTAAAGGACCCTCAAAATTTTTAATTGCGAATTTAAGGATTTTTATAGGAAGGGTCGTCGGAAAGGGCAGAACAACGTCTGTATATATATATGTGACCTCTTACGTCAACCATGGGAGGATACGCGCCGATGGATTCTCCTACGACAATATCTAAGGCAAAGATTGTATACTAAGAAAGAATTAAATTATTAACAAATGAAAAAAGGTACTTTTTGATATTTCTTTCTTCTTTCTTTAAAAACGGTCTTCACGGGCTTCTTACAGGTTTTTCCTTGACACAAATTAAATTCTAAACTCTCAATACGTGTTACAATGTTTATCAAATATCAAAATTTCTATATTGACAATAAATAAAATAAAACTATTTTTCGCTTTCCACAAAGCTTTTGTGTTAATACTGCACTATAATATTTATCACGCAGTTAATAGCTTCTTAATATTTGTAGTGATCAGTGATCGAATTAAAACAGGACTACTTCAAATATTATTTATGGACGCCAATTTACTTAGTTTCCAAAGCCTTTCAGATTTAAAAAAAAAGCAGAAATTATTTACAGTACTTTTAGCGAGGGTTGTTCTGACGAAACGAATTCACCCATAAAATTTAACTTGCAAAACAACCAACCAAAAGTTGGAGTATTAATTAATATTACAACGGCCACAAACTTTTTTGCATGAATCTAATTGGGGCGCCATAAAGGCAAATATTTTACTAAGACCAATTCGCTTGTTGTTTCACAACGCACAAAAGTAAGAGGCAAGTCGTGTACTTTATTAAAAGGATATATATATGTTTATGCCCAAATTTGGTCATGTTTAACGCCAACCAATTGCGTTCAAGCTGGCGCCTCACCCGATGGTATGTAGGTGAGATAAGCACCGAGGTGGGGCGACCGAGCTCGACGCGTGGGAAGTCGCTCTCTCGACGCGTGGTCAGTCGCTCGACGCGTGGGCAAAACGTCGGTGCCCCGCCAGACACGATGCAGGGAGCCCGTGCGGCTCTCTTAGCGAAGTTCAAGACCCGTCGTGGATCTAGATGGCTAGATGAAGTACGTGCTTCTTCGTCACGTAGATATGTGAATTGTGCGATATTTAACTCGGGCGAGAGTGCGGAATATTGTACGCGCGTCTAGTAGATATAAGATTTAGGATTCGAGCCGCGCATTCCTAGTTGAGAGCTTCTCCCGGTTAATTGTCAAGATATCATTATAATTGTGTCGTCGCGTTTAGTGCCCCTTTTGTGTTTTGGTTGCCTAGTTAGATTAATTTGCGTGTCAACGAGGCGTATTTAGACTCTGGCGCGACGTGTTATTCTGGTGCCGAATTTATAATTTGTGATAAGGGAATCCGGGACATTCAATGTCGATTTTTGTGCTACTGTCCTTGCCGTGTCGGATATCACGTGTTCGATTCTGTGATGAGTGTGGAATTAGGCGAATTGAAGTTAGTTAAATGTACGATGAAGCTGAGAGACTGAGTAGTGACAGTGAAGAAAGAAGTGGTCCGGCGCTGAAGCCTACTCGCTACACTACTCGCCATCCACTATTACACACACTCACGGCCTGCCCAAGCCTTGGTGCGAAGTTAGCTTCGGATAATGGTAAGTACTATGTGTTTCTAGCTTTCTCCCATATAGTTTATTGTGATAGGAAATTCCACGCGGCCATATTGAGGCCCGACCTAGGTCTGTTCGTTGAAACTTCACTGATGGGCCCCGGAGGATTGAACCTTTTTGGGAGCAGCCGTAGGCCGTTACAATATAAAAGGTTCGTTTTTGGTAAGAAACATGTTTCATTAATAAATTATTGGTGGCGGTATGTGTTATTAATGTTGCTTATCTGTAACTAGTCGTATCGAATTCTAACGAAAACTATAATATATTATAGAGGTGGTATGCTTCCTGATTAAAAATTATATTTATTTTCTCGTAGTATAGTGGAAAGTGTAAGGGTAAGGCCTCAGTGAAGAGCGTTCGGCGGGGTGTATAGTCGGGCGCTCGACGGAGCGTAGTGGTATACAAAAACAAGCTGCTCTATTTTTCTCCCAAATTTAAAGCCGTCGCTCGTACTTACAAGCTCAGAACTGTATAGAATGATTTTTTTATAGAACTGTAAATATTTCTTTAGTCAACATATTGTGACCCTAAGTACTTTCCGGCGAACTTCTTTCTTATTTATCTCTTTACCCGGACCTGCCGGTATTTTACGTCTGAAGTAAACTAGATGGCTGTACAACCATCTAGCGTAGCCGTTGTCTGGCTTTTCGCATAGTCGCCGCCATCACACATGGAAGATTGTTACAACTAATGATACCTAGTTATTTTCTAAAATATAACTGATCGAGATTGTCATCTTGAATTGCAATAAAAAGTCTTGGACATTTTTTATGAATAGGTATATAAATTATATAAGAGGTATAAAGTATATTGCAATAGAGCGATAAACGATTGATATTTTATTTGTGTAAAAGAGCTGAAATCAAAGTAAGTGTTCAGGCTCAATTTAATAAGATGGGGCTTATAGTTAGCCTTAATTTTATCCCACAAAGAGTCCAAATACAGCAAAAGGTACTAAGAAGACTATCTGAATTGGAAATTATTCTTTAGATATTTTTGTACAATCATTTCACACAGACATAACTTGCTTTTTCCTTTTTGTTGTACGATAAATTGTATGAAAAACTTTCCTAATTTTTATTTACAATACTAATTATATATAATTAGATATTATTACATTAGTTATTATTACATTAGAGATTTATATAAAGAAAAAGTGCACTTAAATATTAAAATAATTTTAAAAATAAATTTAGCCAAAAAACAAAACATGTTTTTTCAAGTAATTTTTTATTAATATTATATCTGATAGTAAAGTAATTATTATTACTGAAAAATCCACTATGCAATCTTTGCAACTGTAGACTTTTCTTACAAAATAACGAAAACTTCTGAATCGATAACTTAATTACAAACAACATGAGTACACAGCCCACTGATGGTAAGTTAATGTCCTCAGACTCCTACCACACCATAAAAATTTATCCGCGATAAAGAATTAAAATGCAAACGCGTTATTGTTCTTGAAGAAAGATAGAATGTCTCGTTATCATTGAAAATTGTCTCTGGTTTTCGTCACTCACCATACGAAGTACAACAGCATAATGATGTTTTTAAGGCTGGGTGTTCATGTTTTGTCCGTTTTAAAATTGGTTTTTGATAGGCAAATTTTTACATTTAGAATTTGAAAAGAAATATATATTTTAGATACGTTTTTTCTCCTTAGGATGTACTCGATTAATATATGATGCAGTAAAATTTTCTCGATAGAAAAAAATACCAAACTACGTTCGATTTGGCAGTTATTTACAAGCCAAATTTAATTTTAAACATTACTAATACTACTCTTTTTTTAATCTATATCAATTTCGAAATCGATTCTATGCGATTGTTTTTGTTTTTCAATTGATTTTCCATCCGCGCGTTGCTTGCAAGTGTCCCGCGGGACGTTAGCAAGGTAAGACCTGTGCCAAATTTATTTATTTGTGCGAATCGCGAAATAAATTAATATGGTTTATTAGTGGTATTATTAGTTACCTATATTTATTTTTCGGCGCCGCGCTGGCGGTGTCCGCAAGTAAATACCTATTGCGCTTTGGATACCTGACCTTAACGCTGGTATTTCGTACAAGCACAGGAGTAAAGAAACCGTACCTCACAGTACTTCATACAACCACGCTATGATAATTACACTACTACAACCTAGAGGCGCGTGTGTACTGGCGACACGTCCCGTAAATAAAGAAATTGCTTTAAACCGGCTCGGCCAGTGCTCAAAATCAGGGGTAAAATTTTATTTTTTAAAGTATGAAATAAAACATAAAAAAGTGTTAATATGATTTACTGTACTATTTGTATGAACATTAATAGTATATTTTTAATGTGGTAGATAGATAACTCACCTATAAGAGATAGTGATAGCGATAACTCACCTATCTACATATAAGTGATTGAAGAGTTCTTTTTATGATGTTTATAATTGAATAAATACGTTAATAAATTAGATACGTAGGTTCATGTCTTTTTATTATTATTATTTCAGACGGCAAGAGTGGTTAAAAGCTGTAGGACGAGAAGATCTCCTTTCAAAATTTTTTTGATTATAAAACAGGCAACAATGTAGACTCTGTGAAGATCACTGAAAAATTATGTTTTAAGTTTTCTAAAAAAGACCTGTAAAATATTTCCTTGGAAATGCTTTTACAATACTCAACTTGCTGAAAATAACGGTGATTGGTTGAATTCCAGCCAATGCGATGCGAGAATATATCTATCTGAAATGAATCTATGGATTGCTTGAGCAAAAATTTTGCGAATATTTTTTCTCGAATATTGATCTCGAAAGGAACATATTGGTAATGAAATATTAAAACGTGTGCCGCATTGTATATATTTGTAATGGCATGTGAGTGCTTTACAATATATTATTAAAAAGCTTTTCATTACTATTCATAACTTACCATTTAATTAAAAGCTACAACAAATTGTTGAAGAATAAAAATTATGAAATAAAATATTTAGAATAAGTAGCATATAAAAAAGATTCTATCTTAAGTATATAATAAAAGCTGATAAACGTTCTGTTTATTTAATTTTATCCTCCTGTGCCAACCCTATAAATATACATAAGAATTTTGATAATTCCTTAGAAGCTTTGCCTCTGTACGGTTTCTTTACTAATGTGGTACAAGTATTGTCTTCTTCTAATCGAACCAAACCATTCGTGTTGTAGTCATAATACGCTGAACTTTAAAGCTTCTTCCCTTTCTTTAGTCCAAATATTACACAGGTTTATTTTTCCAAGAGTAGCCAAATTCAAATAAATAAATTATTACACACCGATATTCAATTTTTTGGAAATAATTTACCGTGGCGGTCGTCTTTACTTTGGGCCTCTTTGACGTAAACACACGACTCTTTATACACAAATAAAAGACTAAAGGTGAAAGTTCCAGAGAGTTTGCAGACTATGCTATAGGCCCTACATGCGGAATCCACCTATCTTCATATTCACAATTTAAGTTATGGCTGTACTTGAATAGTTTGATTAGCTGTCAATTTTTCTTCGATAGGTACAAGTACCGCGGTAAAGACTCACTTTCATATAATCTTTGCGCACCACGTTAACTTTCATTTCTTAAAATGTAATATCGTAAAATGTAATATGTAATACCATTTCATAGTTTCATAGCATCCGCGGTTCAAATATTTTCGTTCCTTCATTGGTAACGAAACGTACGTAATAAGGTCACGATCAACACTGTCAGCTGCTGACTAGACGAGCGGACGTAGGTACTTAGCGGTTTAACGGTAAAAAGAAGCTTACCAAGCGACCCTTACGAATGTTTGTGTGCGTAAAATAGTACGCGTTAGATATTTGTGAATAAAAATCAGTTAAAATAATGCATTACCACGCATTTTTAATTTAAATTAAAAAATGGTAAATTTTGGAGATTTTTGAATTAATTGTTCTTAACGATGGGCCTATATTACTGAACCTTCTCTGCAAAGGGGAATGCCCATTTCTGGCCATGAAACGCCCAACAATTTGCATTTGTTAATAAAATACATCTTTTTTTATGGTAATTAATCGCGGTATTTATGTATCCAAAAAAGATTGCAATATTTTTGCACAAAAAAAAGTACCGAAATGATAAAAATGAAATTAGGTAAATCCGCAAGTCATTAGTTTGTGGAGGTTTGTGGTTAAAATAAAGTGTTGCTAATCACAAATCTCGTTAAAAAGTCGATTCTGTTTTTTCAATCGATTTTTTATGGTGTCATTATTATAATGGTAATATTATGTTTCGATAATTATTATGATGTTATGATATTTAAACAAGCGAATTGCTAGTTGATTTACTATGAACTCTTTAGAACATAACAAAAACGCTACTGCACAATTTAACTGTTATTCTTATCTGTTCTTAAAGATACATTTAAAATGGAATTTAAATAAATAAAACAAAACATATTATAAAAGGCGTGCAGAACTTAAAGCGAATCAAAGATTATTCTTTTTTATGATATTATAAATCGAATAAAAAATCGCTATCTATTTATCGATTTTATGTCTGTTAATTGGCAACATCGAATCTGACAGCTAGGCCCATGTCATAATTATCATAACTAAATAGTCACGAGTAGAATGACTTTGAGTTTGTGTTATTTTGTTTGATTTCTCGCGGATTTGTTATCTAAGCAACGAATAAGCTTTCTAAATGGTCTCCGATAATTCTTCTCGCCCTATTGACCACCGCCTGAAAATGGATCCCGTTCACACTTCCTACGATAACCTCTGCACAAACTTGGACTCCATATCCACTGTTAACGATGACACCAGCTTTCACACCGGCCAGAGTTCTTCCCAGCCCTCAGTAACTCATTCAAGAGGACATTAACGCTGTGTCAATTGTGGTTTAAATGTCACGAAAATACGAAGTCATTTGTTGTTAAAAGACTGTTCTTGTGAAAATAAAAAACCTTTATATCTTAAAAATCCGGACTTTTTTTAAACCAATTCCTTAACCATTTCATTCTTTTTATTGCATATTATCATTTCCATATGCTTTTATATGTGGGCACCCATGGCCGAAGTGTCTATGAACGGTGGGCATTCCCCTTTGCTTCCGGGTTGAAATACTAGGTGTCGACTAATTTGCGCTAAAATACAAAATGATTGTTTTGACGCCTAGTTGTAAACGTCCACATGTCTCTGAATCTTACTTTCTTTGCTTCGCGTCAAAATACGTAACCGCTATAAGCTAATTATTCGTAGTGTCCGTCGAGTCCAGCCAAGCCAAATTACCAGCCAAGTCTACAAATCCACACGTCGACATTATAACTTCACTTCTACTATAAATTTCTCATACCCCGTTGACCCAAATGATGGTGTGTTGTTTAATTTTATGGAGTATGGTTTAAAGATTTTAAACAATCTCTCACTTAATTTCTAAAGGAAGAAACAATCACTTTATATTTTGAATATTATGTATACAAATAGGAAATACTTGAAATCTGATACACTACCAGTGTCTTCCGGGTAGTGCTAAACGAGCAGCGCCAATTTCGCGGTGGCAGCTTTCAGCCGCTGGCTTTTCGGTTACCACCAATGCAAATTCTTGTCGCCAGATGACGTTGTCGTGTTCCCGCATGATGCTTGGTGAAGCCATATAGAGAATGGGTCTGAACAGTAGCGTTGTGTATGTAAACCGGGTACGAAGCGTCAGTTGTAGCTTTGTCGGGTGCTTGGTCGTGGAAGGTAGCGGGGTCCGAAGTACGATGTTCCACTGGACAACCGCAGGTAGTTCCGGGCTCAATTAGTAAATAAGCCACTCATGGAAGGCTGCCCCGCCAACTAGCGAAAAATTCCAGGGTGGCCCCATCGTGCCGGCTAGCGACCGGGCGAGAGGACTCGATGGCAATCTCTGGGGGGGCGGGGGGCACAGTAACTCTGCTAGTATCGTTTGGTTGCTAATGCAACGCCTCTTTCAACTGCAATTCTCCACCCTTATCCACTCTCAAAACTTAATATGTACATTAAAAAGAAAAGTAGTGTTAAACAGCGGTTGCACGTCCTCTCACTAAAAGTGCACCTCACTAATATTCAAGGATCGCACTCAGCGAAGTTTATCACCATCTTGATACTGAGAAGTCGCAACTACTTTCCTAGACGGAGACGCAAATTGTATGTCCATTAATGCGGCGTACCTTGACTAACCTGGATTCTCCCTGGAGCACAAATTCCTTTCACGTGCCGGAGTATGTGTGTACGTCCGCAATTACATCTGCTCCCAGCGTCTCTGTCACCTTGAAGATCCCACTATTTCGACAATCTGGGTGATGGTAGATACGGGTATGGATAAAGTCCTTTATGCCTGATCATCTTAGTGAGGCTGCTGACGAGGCACTGAATCGATATCCTACTGTACAGTTGGTATTTCTAAGGGACTTTAACGCTTGTCACCAATACTGGCTGTTCCCTTACCAGAAGACCGACCATGCTGGAAGAAAAGCGTGGAATTTTGCTTTGAAGTTAGACCTTCCTCAAATGGTAAAAGTAGCGAGTAGGGTACTCGATGTAGACGGTCACACAGCAAATTACTTGGATCTTCTGCTGACTACCGAATCAGACAGATATGAAGTACCTGTTACCTCTCCTTTGGATACATCTGAACACTGTCTGGTGAAATCTGTAGCATCATATTCGCCACCTGATTACGAATCCCAAGGTGTTCGACGAATATGGCGGTATAAGTCAGCTGATTAGGATGAGACGCGATACTTTTTTGCATCTTATCCTTGGCGGGAGGGTTGTTTCTCTTCTGTGGAGCGATCGAGCTACGCGGTTGCCATAAAGGATGTCTTGCGTCAAGCTATGAAGTATTTTATCCCCTTCTCTGACGTTCCCATCGGTAGCAAAGCTCGCCCATGTTTTAATGCTGAATGCGCCCAAGCTAAAAAGCGCAAGCATTTAGCGTACCTATCTTGGGTTGACGCTTGAAACCGCAAAGCTGCGGATATTAGCTCCAAGAAGAGAACTTTCAACCAGACCGTCAATTCCTACAAAAAAGCATTACGGAAGCTAGTCTCGATCGCATTAAACATATTGGCGCAAAACTTTCTGCCAGACCATCTGACACTAGAGCTTTTTGATCTCTCGCCCGAGAGGTCGAGACAAACTTCTGTCGGACTACACTGCATCCGCTGGTAAAACTGGATGGCACCCTGGCGCATACGGCTAAAGAGAAAGCGGACCTGTTCGCGTCTCTCTTTACCTACAATTCACGCCTGAACAGTGGCAACAACGTTCCACCTAAATTACCTCACTGCGGTACCTCTATGTCGGAGGTTCGTATAACAAATAAGGATGTTACGATTAATGGCATACGAGAATAGCTACGAACTACCACTCGGATCGTTGGTCGCTCCCTGGGCAGAACACCTTGCCCGGCGGGAGATCTCCCCTTTTCCTTCCACCTGCCACGGTGACCACCCGACGTTATATGAACACGCAATCAACAACCGGAAAGTACAACTTCAAATCTTCGTCATCATACTCAACTACCCCATTCATTCGCTCCCGAGCAGATATTGTCTGCAGTCTTCACATTCTCCAAGCCATCTAGCTTTATAAAGGTTCATCGCAGCACTGGAATAATAATGCTTCCTGTCCCTTCAAGCTACTCTCTGCGCTACAGTGTTTGGCACGGCTCCGAGCCTTACTGCTCGCCTCTGCTTCACGGCACTCTCGCAGATTACTTGCCTTCTTTTCGACTCACTGCAGACTACAAGGCAATCCCTGGTACTTGCTCCGGCTCATCGTTCTCACCGGCATCACTTGCAAGTGCGTAGTACGGCATGCATTATACATTGGCATATCGTTCGCAACGGCGTCACTTGCCCTTACGCACACAGCATGCATTCCCCACCGGCATTAAGGACACACTGGTAATCGGACTGCACTATTGACCTCCGGTCTGAACAGGGAGGTGATATGGTGGCGCTGTAGTCGCGCCACAAGTGAAACACATCGAGTACCAGAACCTTGTGTCTGTTCCTAGTATTTACAGAAGGAATATCACGTATTTTTGTAAAACTACTTTTATTTTGGATGCAGGTGGCTCAGGACCGTGTTTTGTGGCATTCTTTGGGGGAGGCCTATGTTCAGCAGTGGACTTGTGAAGGGCTGTAATGATGATGATGATGACTTTTATTTTTGTGTACGTACATTACATTTTCATAAATGTATTGAGAGGCCAAAGTTAATATATTAATTTCCTTAAATTTTTGTCGCAGCGATTCTTTAGGCTTTAAATAATAAATTGCTCTTATGGCCCTCTTCTGTAAAACAAATATAATTTCAGTGTCAGCTGCGTGTCCCCATAGCAAAATACCATACGACATTATGCTATGGAAATAGCTGAAGTAAACTAGTCTAGCTGTTTCAACACTGGTTAGACTTCTAATCTTTTTTTACAGCATATCTGCAGAACTAAGTCTGCTTGCTAGTTTCGATATATGGGGGCTCCATTGAAGCTTCGCGTCTAGTGTGATTCCAAGAAAAATGGTGGTATCTACAAGACTCAGTTTCTGCCCATTTAAAATTACATTAGTATATCATTGTTTGACATTTGGAGTCATGAATTTCATACATTTCGTTTTAGTGCCATTTAAATGCAAATTATTAACATTAAACCAATTTACTAATTTAGATATAGCATTATTTACTTCGTCATATTTTAGTAATTGTCGATTTAATTTGAAAATTAAAGAAGTGTCATCTGCAAATAATACTATATCATGGTTATCCCCTACTATGTAAGGTAAGGTAAGGTATAGATATACGTCATACTAGCTCTAAAATGGCAATACGAAAGTCAGGAAATTGCCCGACTCGCATTCAGTCAGGCACGCTCTCGCGCACAGCGCATAAATCTTCTAGTTATTCGTGGCAAAAATGCCTTCCTGTGTTTTTAGGTGGTGCACAAATTACACGGCAACTGATAGAGACTAGAAGAACGTCTCATTAATATTTTGAATATAGATGTTTTGTTCATAATTGGTTTAATTATTTTAACACTAACCGCTAGTGTAAACTTTGATGCTTGCTAGTGTGTTCATTTTCCATATCGGTATGTCACGCGCTCATGCCAATGAGCGCTCGGCAGCAATCAATACGAGTACGCAACTAATGATATATATTCATCTTTTTCTAACAATATGTATGCCCTATCATTTGTCTCTTTTTGTTAGCACAACGTGTCATAATAAATAACTGTACGTAGATATAGTACTACCTGCGCCACTTTAAAATGCAATAATGTTAGTGTGTAACCTATCTATTTTTTTAATGTCTTTGCTTTTCGGTAGGTTATACGCTCCTACTTATTTCTCACCGCCAAATAACAGTGTATACCCGTATGTTTTGGTCTGAAAGATATAGAGAGCCAGTTTAAAAACAGGCTGTGAGGCATTCCAACTTTGTCTTCAGAGGTGACAACGCATCTGTAGCCTTTTTTATTTGAAGTTGGTTGCAAGCTGCAGCAGCCACTTACCATAAGGTAGACTGTAAGACGTTACTTCAATTTTATAAAAAAAAAGTTCTGCAGCGGTATTCTACAGGCTGAAGATGAAGAAAAAGATGTAAGAATGCACCGCTATATTATATATTTTACAAATTATGAAAGCTATAGCTTAATTGGATAGGCTTAAAATAAAGTAATCGAAACATATTTTTGGTGTAAAGTTCAATCACATACATGCGACATCTTGATAATACATGCTTGATAATATCTTTATGCTTTTCTGTGCTTTTATTATGAGAAGTAGAATGTATTATACATGAAATAGTAAGAGCTCTTCATACTGAAGATGAGCCAATAAAAGTACCTCTTAAATTATTGCAAACAGTATGCTCAGCTTTTTTATAAAATGCCACTCTGTTTTATCAATTTATATTATATATTGATAAAACGGATATAGTTTTTATAAATTGACGGCTCCTTGACGAAGTGGCTTGCATTGAATTGTGGTGCTGAGAGCTACGAAATAATAAAGATACTACATCATCTGTCTACTATTCAAAGGTGATGTGATGTCAAAAACATTTAACTGCCACTGTAACCTCTCCATGTTTTGATTTGCACATTGAAACATGATTTTTTACATATTTCCTAAGACTTATTTTGATCCATCCATCCATTGCAGCCTATAAAAGTGCACTGCTTAACATAGGCCTCTCACGTAAATTGCCTCATAGAAAGGATTTTATCATGGTTGCCACGCCTTTATATTTTTGCGTTGTTATCAGGAAAATTCTGTTGCCCATCTTCTGAGGGAAAATACTGCAATTGACGATACCAACGGGGTGATATAGGAAGCTTAATAATTTATCGGGTGTTAACATTGTAAACAAAAAAAAATTGATGAAATTATGAGTAAACATAAATTTGAATCAGCTCGCTATTCATACGTTTGTAAAGTAAAATTTTTAAGCTAATATTTCGCGACGGGGCAAAATTAACGACCCTTCTTTTGCATTTTACATTTTCGCTTTAATACGATTAATTTAACTCAGCAATTGAGGTGCCACGAAGTGTAAAACCTGTGATTTCGTTTTTAAACAGAATGTATGATTAAATGAAAATATATTATGAGAATTTCATATTTAAATGTAAGCTTGTTATTTTTCTAACTAAGCGAGTTATGATCCGAAAACTTAACAGTATATGAAACAATTAATTTTAACAACCTATTTGTATTAATTTAATATATATCACGTCCTCAGCACAATTGGGGGGATTCCGTCAGACCCACTCGACTTCTGGATGTCCTGGGAGAGCAGTGCTTTGCGAACCGAGCGCTGTGAGAACAGCACATCCGGCATGGAGCACTCACATCGCGGGATGGTCGGCGGTGTTTTCCCCCCGTCATCAAGAGTCGAGTTGGACGCAAAAAGGGAGCCTAAAAGGTCGGCGTTGTCTTTTGCGTCATGGGTCAGTGAGTCATCCTCCCTGTGCAGAGATGGTAGTGATGGCTTACAGAAATTCCCTTGGACAGCCTTGGCGAGAGACCAGAATGCACGGGTTCCCGAAGGAAGGTGAACTAGTTTCTCGCCAATTCTGCCTATGTGCTCTGACTTTGCCTTGGCAATAACTCTTTTGAAGGACCTGGAGGCGAAGTTATACTTCTTTTTAAGTGTGCTGGTGTTTACATCCCGAGTCGCCGAAGTCGCAGCCCAGGCTTGATAACACTCCTGCTTACTGCGTAATGCAGTCTTACAGGAGCGACCAAACCAAGGCTGAGATCTGCCTCCGATGGGTACCACAGATAATGGAATAAATAGTTCCATTCCCTGTAGCACCACATCAGTGACAGAGTCAGCAACAGCGCTGGGATCGTCCGGTGAGAAGCAAACCCGTCCCCATGGGTAGGATGCGAAGAAAGACCGCATTCCGTCCCAATCCGCCGACCTGTAATGCCAAACACGGCGGCAACCTGCAGAACGCAACCGCGAAGGGAGCGTGAGTGGCACCACACTCCGGATCAGACAATGGTCCGAAGAGCCGAGAGGGGCATCGACGGAAACCTGATATCCGTCCGGATGAGAGGTCAGCAGAAAGTCCAACAGGGAAGGTGTATGATCCTTCACATCTAGAATCCGCGAAGGCGAAGTAACCAGTTGTGTCAGACCATATGCCAAGGCAAAGTCATAAACAGATCTCCCCCCATGATCGGTTAGACGTGAACCGAGCCATTCGGCATGGTGGGCGTTAAAATCGCCAAGGATCACGATCTCTGCGGATGGGACCTGTTGTAGCAAGGAATCTGTAGCCATTTGGACGTGGTCGATGAGTCGGTCTGTTTCGGCATTACCGCTATGGAACCTATAGAGGCACCCGTAGACGCGCGGATGGCCGTCGCTGTCTACGCGTAGCCAAAGGATGGACAGGTCCGAACCTTCAAGACTGCCGAGGCGTCGAGAACAGATGTCCTCTCTGACATACACGCAAACTCCAGCCCGAGGCACAAAGGAATGCTCCAATTTGTACCCCGGGTAGGAGAGATACGAAATATCAGCCGGAGAGGAAACTTGCGTCTCGGTCAGAAAGAGCAAGGCCGGCTTCGCTGTCTCGAGATGGTAGTGGACGGCGTTTAGGTTAGAGTGAAGTCCCCTGATGTTGCAGAAATTCACGGATAGCGTGGCAGGGGTCGCCTTGGTGTTCTTGCTCAGTTTGCCTCTAGCAGTTATGCTTTTGAGCGGAATTTTGCCCCCCAGAATACGCGGGGCAGCCTGAGCACTCACGCTCAGGATCGGAATAACATGGTCGTGGATGCTCAGCGAGGGATTCTCCAGGGGTACTGGTACCCTCCTGGGGTAGTTCATCGTGTAATTCCGCTACCATGTTGATGGGGGGGGGGAATTGGGCCTCCGGGGCGATGTAGACGCTTTTACAATAAAATTCCAGAAAATATACAAAGTTTGACCTGCTCAAAGTTCAAAAACTTTATTAAACTAAGTTTGTTTAAAAAGGGTTATTATAATATTAAGGAATATATGGATGATAATAGCCCCTGGAAACGTATTAATAATAAATAATAATTATAAGCTGTTATTTAAAAAAAAAGTCCCGCTGGGTTTCTTGCTGGTTCTTCCCAGGACAGAGGTTTTTTCCGAACCAGTGGTAATCAAACAAAAGAGTGACTTTCAATAAGTATTATTTATTATCTATATTGAATAAAAAAGTTTCTGTTTCTGTTTCTATACTTTTAAAATCATCTTAGACGAAAAGAAGTCTTACCACCGTATATACTCACTGTATATACTCCTTTGTATTACACACTTACAGTATATACTCCTGTCGTAGGAAAGATTTGCCTTCGACGCAGTTGCCCGTTGCTGGTCCGGGTATTATACTTGTGGCGTAAACGAGACGGTACACTGCCATCTATCAGAAGCTATAAGACTTTCAGGCATTAACTATAGTTGCGTTTTACGATACCCAATTATTGACAAAGACTCATACCGCCGCCATCACAAGGTTTTTTTAAATACAAACACCAAGCGAGAAACAAACACCAGAGTAAAATAGCAGCATAAAGCTAGTATTTTGTAAGTTCAGTAAAGGGAATCGAAGACCCTTTTAACTGGTATCAAGGCATTCCATCTTAGTCCTCAAGGAAACAACGCAACAGCACTTTAAGTCAAAATTAAGGCCATCCACTAACTAATCAGGTCGACTGTGTGCATGATTGTACACCCCAACTACTATAGAAAGTAGTACCAACTGGAGGATTCTTAAAAAAATATTAGTCAAGTAGTTGACCTATAAAGACAAAATTACATCTGTAATTAAATTACATAAAAATTACAAACTAAATATATAATACAATTGGGCACAGACCTCCACTCACGTATGGAAACAACAAACCAACCATCCCCTGCTTTGATCTAGTGTGTGTTCGCGAACTTCTTAATAATATGTCCTTGAAATGTCGATCGAAAGGTTCCCCCACAATATTTTAAGAAAACTGCAAACAGCTTCCGAGCTAAAATAGCCAACATTTCTTTAGGCCTTACTTTATAGGATCGTTCTATAATATTGTAATATATATTTCTTTGTTTATTGTACAGTAAAATCATCGCATAAAAAGTCGTAGGATTAAAATAACAAGGGCTTCTTTTGCCTTTTAAGCGCTTAAACAGAAGGTCGTAAAATTTTATATGTTCAGTAAATCACGCGATCACGAAAGCGGAAAATTCAACTGAAGACATAATATAACATGAGAGCGCAGGTTGAAAGACTTTTTAAGTGTTCGAAAATACTTTTTTGCCATTACGAGTATCCCCTTCTTTTTAGATGAATTAAAATCGAAGAACATTTTCAAATCGACTGTGCTTTGTATAATCATATCGCGTAACGATATCTTCACCAATTGTAAACCAATTTGAATGATTCTGTTCTTAATGATTTCTTACATTTACGCGAACACTACACATTGAATTAAACTGCTTTTACGGATTTTATCGCGTTTAATTAACTTATTTTTATATTCTGCTGGAAAACAACCGAAACGTCGGGAAAATAAAAATAAGTTAATTAAACGCGATAAAATCCGTAAAAGCAGTTTAATTAAATTTTGATTCTATTATTATTAAGTAGGCTATTACTCAGTGGTAATCCCATTTAAATTTGAATACATAAAGGACATTGCTCTGCGCCCATATATTGTTCGCCCTGGAACCAAGAGCATCAGAAAATTATGTATTTTATTGTTGATCATTAGTGAATTCCTATTTGATCTTATTTTTATAGCGGACTAGCTGCATAATAGATATATTTCAAAAAAAGTATCATATTTTGAGGTTATAATCGAACCATGAATATTACGGTTTTTCATAGATCCGAGTGATTTTTAAAAAACTGAAAAACGATGTCCATAACATTTAGCTATTTCTAGTACCTATCTACATAATTAGGTATGCAATTTTTGTTCTAAAGCCTAAGTGTATGTAAGTGCAACGTATAAATGCATAGAATGTAGTTAACAAACCTGCTTTCCGAGCATTGGTTTTGAAATGAGAGATAATGTTTGTGTGTATTAATGTAAAAATAAAAATATATGTATATAATGGCTGTTAGCATTTAGATGTTAACGGTATGGTAAGATACCTAGTATCTAAATGTATAAGGATTTAGGCTGTCAGTCACGCCGCTAGACATGCCGTCGAACAGCGAGCGTATCAACCACGGTTTCAACCAAGTTTCAACAGCGCGCGCATGAACAGCGTGAATATTATAGACTACTATCTAGTACATTTGCTAACGTGTGCGTCTGTACGGCGCTGTTCAAACGCGTGACTATGAAACCAGCCCTACCGAATTAGTACGTAATTGGTAGGTAGTATAAGTTGTTTTTACACGTACATTAACTTATTATGTTTGAATTAGAAATAAAACACAGATTAATTTCATGTTTATTGTTCATTTTCTAAATTGGAAATAAGAATATTGTCTAAAAACTGTGCAGGGATGTCGATATTATTTTGATGTCTCGTACAGCTTAAGTACCAAATAATGGTCATAACATGGGCGCAGCAACCGATGGTTCTGCGTACAACGATGCAATTACAGCAATATTGCAAGATTGCTTCTCTGTTCATCTTTAAACAATATTGTACCACCAGCAGAGCCGCTATTTACACAAAATACACTTTCCATTGCGTATGCGTAAGTCCGTTTATGAATGCTAGCTTATCGTTTGAGTGGCATACAGTTCCAAAAATCACAGTAAGGTAAGTTCGTTCTTGAAAGCAATCGGAGTCCGTTAAAATGTTCAATATATAGTCCTGAAAGTCACCACAACACCGATACAATTATGTCCAAAGACAATTACAATTGCAAACGACGCCAACCAATGTAACTTTGACAGAATTAGAGATGACGGTACAAAGTAGGCATGTCCATTTGAAATCGTTTAATCGATTGTTTATAGTAACAGAATCGATTTTCCAGATCGATATAGATCTGAAGAATCCTTGTCCGATGTCGATACGGAAACCTCTCGAATCGGACTAATTCAAGAACTAGCTATATTTCAAACGATTCAAGAAATACTTTTGCATAGTTGGAACATCTGTTCTTTGTGACAGACAGAAAAACTGTTCTGTTCTGGGTTCGATCCCAGGGTTGGGCAAATTATTATTGGGTTTTTATAACTTGAAGTTCCCAGTAGTAGCACGGAGTCTGGATTTGTGTCCGGTGTTTGGCAATACGCGCATCCCCTATTACATGGGATGGATAACATAACAGTACTTACACACCTCTACCTACTCCTTCTGGAAAATTTAATTTAATGATTTTTCTATACAGTTACTTGTATTTACGGTAAGTAATCGTCAATAATGTTCTGTGTCTATATTAGGCATGTTTGAAAATGTCGCGATTGATCAAAAATAAATCTGTTAATGCTTGATTTAATCGAGAATCGATTCTAGTATGTTCAATTTGCATCGATTAGGAGATCGTATTTTTTACATGACAGACTGACAAGTGACCATTTAGTGACATCAAAAATAGGAGCGCCAAATACGATACGACTTATGAATATTTCCTAAGATTTATTATAGCCGTACGTTACAAACAGTATACCATCTATATAGTATATATCATCTTTTGTCATACGATAATATTAATACCATAACACTGTCCTACTTTACTTATAATAACACGTACGACTCCACCTCTTCCATACTTGTAACAATATTAATAATAATATCTGTATCTAGTCTGCAATATTGCTCTTTAAAAAAACACATTTATAATTAATGCAGTAACGATAACAGTTTTTTTTCTTAAATTAACTGGCGTAAACTCGTAAGTTATTGTTTAGTAAGACGTAAAATTTACTCTTGTCTAAACGATCATTAGAAAATCCTGAATAATTATCTTTACGAATATTTTTCTTCAGCAATATTCTAACTACCTATTCAAAATCGAGTATGACATTCAATAGGTATAGTAGGTTTTTTTTAAATTATACTTGTAGGGAATAATATAAAAGAATATAAAGAAATGGTAATATAATATTTTTATTGTAGCTTCTTTTTACAACTTTATTCGAAATAAATTAAAATGTAATTCAGATTAAAAAATATACAACAGTTCATTAAAATTCAAAAATCTATTACAATCGATTGGGCATCCCTAATCATTTTTCGACAACACATGATGTTTGGCGAAGATGGCGGCGATTAATGTTAGTCGAATATAATACTATTTAATGTTCATTTTTGCATGCAGCTAGTCCGTGTTATAAAAGTATTTGCAAATAATATAATAAAATAGAAAATTAATTATCGTGTATGTCCGATGCTTTTATTACACAGAGCGGTTTTGGACATTGTCCTTTCACTTCTAAGGGTAGAAAAAAATTAAGTTTTTAATGTAACTATTTTGAAGATATTCGAGATTTTACCTTAAGCCTGAGATATTGCTTAATCAACTCAAACAATAACAAAAATAAAATAATTTTCACATAATTTAATAGCTTCTGAAGTCGTTGATATGACATAATGTATTGAAGAATTGAAGCTTCGATTTCAGTAGCTATTAAATTATGTGGAAATTGTTTTATTCTTCTAAGTGTTTTGTAGTTGAGTTTTACTTTTAACTACTTTGATAATGATGGTCCCAGGAGCTGAACATTGTCCTTTCCAATTGTAGGAATATGATCTTTTAAATTTTTAGTAAGCCGTATTGCTATTATCGTCACACTTGCAGGGAAATTGACGATCACAGTACCAGACTTCTAGCAGTAGCAATTTTTGTCTAAATTATTTTCGAGATATTAGCAATCTAGCAGAGGTATATCACCCACTCTATTAAACGCGGTGATGGATTTTCTCACATCCCTGTCGCATCTGGCACACAAATCATTTAGTGAATTCATACCTATATTTTACGAAATTGCCTTTAATTTTCGTGTAACATCTTTAAATACTTCTGCTTGACATTGAAACTCAATGAAGGCATTTTCCGCTACTAACAGGAATGACCCAAGCATTTTTACTAAGGAAAAGCTTACTACGTCCATCCCAACTGAATTATTAATACGACGGGATATTGACAGCAATTGACATTAAAAAAAGTTTTAGAAATTAAAGCCATTATTATTTGTTACCTATTTTAAATATTATTATCAGTTACCTTGTTTAAAGAGCACCTTCCGCCATCTCTCAATTGCGGGCACTATCCCCGTCACCAGTAATCCCAATAAACTACACTAGGAAATACACGCCACCGTCGATAGTACAATATGTGTTTCGCTTCAAAACGAGGTATCATATGATCACAAATAATATGATTTTTAAAATGCACTATACTATTATTGATTAACAGAAATGCGTGATAATGGACTTTTCTTACAATGTTTGCACTCACCGTTAAGCACGTGGTAAATCTGCATTATTGCAATAAATAATTCACACAAACTACAACCAACAACTTCATAGGGCTATTTCGGAGAAGCGAAAACCAGTGGAGTAGATAGGTTTCTCGAGTCGCAACCAGTAAGCGGATGTGGCCCCACGATGCCCACTGGCTTCGTGACCACTTGATTGGCTGTCTATACATGTACGGACTTTTTCCGGACTCTGATTTTTATCAACTTGTGGAGGAGACCTACATTCTGTAAACTTGTGTAGGACTACAATGATGACCTTGTGTTTCTCTAAATCTTAACTTTGAGCGGTTGTGTACCTAGAGTACGGCGGTACTTCACGCCAGGACAGTTTTTGACCCTATATAAAACACAAGTCCAGTCGTGCAAGGAGTACTGCAGTCACATATGCGGTTGCTATCCATGATTCGTGACATAGGAATATGTAATCATAATGTAATATCATAAGATTAAGGTGAGCCTCGTACCGGTAGGCGAAGTGTAGGGCGACCCGCCACGAGATGGAGTGACGACCTGGTAAGACATGCAGGAAGTCAATGGATGCAGGTGGCTCAGGACCGTGCTTTGTGGCATTCGTTGGGGGAGGCCTATGTTCAGCAGTGGACTTATGAAGGGCTGTAATGATGAAGGTGCGCCTTGTATACTAGGAAGGACCAGGTACCTCATGAGATGCTTAATTTTTTCTTACAGTTTTTCTAAAATCGTTGTGGTCGAGCTTTTTTATCTTCTAACAGGGATCAGCGTATTTTCGACTTCAAAGCGATACATTTAATTAAAAGTTAAGAAAAACACATTTTCTTATTTTAACAAATCTTTGGCCTAAGTGACATAATAAAAATTTACTATAATTGAAAACACCGAACACTGTTCCTCTCTATCGAGACATTGATTTACATATTTTGATCAAACTTATTTTACAACTAATTACAATAGTCCATGCAAGCAAACAAAATTAATATTAATTTTAATAAGTATGAACTGTTTTCTGTCTGCTTTTTGTGTAATTATATTGTCTCTCTATATCCATCGAACCTGAACAAAGAAGTGCAATCAATGCTAAGTATTTGGCGGCAGATACACATAAGAAGGTCGTAAAAACCCAGTAAAATTCCTAGTGAAAAAGAGCTACCACCTATAATTTCTAAGCGGAGAATCATACACATAACAAAATTTCACATATAACGTAAGTGTTCGATTTGCTAATTTCGGCACAAGATATTTCTGATATTTCCTATAGATGGTTTTTGTGACACTCTTGGGATATAGGATAATGTTTTCTTATGCCGTTATTACAAGGCAAAAATCGCTTTGCGGTCTCTTGGTAAGGTCAACGTGAGCCAAAATTATAAATAGTTAATCAAGGGGATTTAAAAAAAATCTTTACTTAGTTTTTTATAATATTCTTGCATTGTCATCCGAATTTGAGCTATATTCAAAATTTCAAGTTTCCAGCCCATCGGGAAGTTAGTTTAAAATCAATTACTAAATTCCACCAGAAACGGCAGACAGACAAAAAAATTACTTAATAAAAACTTGTTAAAATGGCAGTTAAAAATAATCTACATAGAGCACTACTACTATATGAAAATATCACTGTCACAATGCACTAGTCAATATGTAAATGTCACTAAATGTACTTGTCATAGAATTATTACTTGTATACTTGTACAAATGTAGGACTTGGTAGATTTTTCATTTAAGTATCTGCACTTTTGCTTTATCGTAGTGTTTTCATATTAGTTTCAGTATTTTATTATAACTGATAAGTTTTCGTACATTATATAATGATAAATCAGAACAAAGCCTTACTAAATAAACCAATCCTTCACTCGGGGGACACATTACACATCACTTCATACAGTACATTAGATCGGCAAATAATGGAGGCGAATTGGAGGCTTTCATTTGATTAATAAATGAAGTCCAATGAAATCAAACATACTCTTGTAAATCTTCAAATTCGATAAAAGATAAAACGAATGCCCCCATTACTGTTTCTGTTCTCATTACTGAAGCATGTTTTTGTTCAACGCCTTTGAGTAAAACATTTTGATTTTTTTATTTATTATATTTTTTATTAAAAAACAAAAAAAGCGTTACCGTTACCGTTACAATCTATTAAATTACACTGTTGAAAATAGATCCCCCACATAGATTGCCTTATATTGGGTGAAATTGGCCATGTTTGCCACGCTTTTTTATTTTTAGTCGTTATTACGAAGATACTGCTACCCATTTCCATGGGATTTGTTTCCTTCTGTCGCCTCTTACGAAACCCATTGGATGATTTGGGGTAGTAGATATTTATACACTGCAACTAGTTGGTCGTTTCCTTTTAGTCAAATTAAATATAAACCGCTTACACCTCTGCCCTCTCAATTTCGTTTGACATTATTTGACAAATGAAGACGAAATTAATTAATTAATACCTTTTCAAATCAAAACCAGTGAGATCTAAAGGGAGGATTGTAATACTTAAACGAAACTTTTTCCGGGTGAAAACCATATTAGAGTTAATTAAAAATTTTAGTTGGGTAAATTAGTATAAACTAATGCTTTTGCGAAATATCCCGCCGAATCTAAAATGTGATTGCATTTAATTTTTCATTCGGTATCATAATAATAATAGCAAACATAGTTAAACATTTCATACACATATTATCATGGCACAACTGCCTCGTTGGTCTAGTGGTTGTAGTAGTGCGACTGCTGAGGTCCCGGGTTCGAATCCCGGGTCGGACCAAAAAAATCAGTTATTGAGATTTTCCATCGAGAAACTCTCTGTAGTTGCCCGGAGTCAGGAAGTTGGCGGTGTCTCACCCCCGTGCCTCGGAAAGCACGTAAAGCCGTTGGTCCTGCGCCTGATCTCTCTCCGGTCGTGTCGGTTTACCATCTTATGAGAGCGAGGGAATAGAGAGTGCACCTGTGCTTGCGCATACACTTAGGCACTATGATCCTGTCCTGCTTCGATGGCTAGTCTCCGTTGAGTCTGGCCGCCGTGACCAAAATTCGGTCTGGTTCAGTAGCGAGTCCGATTTCGTACTGATTTTTTATATACGAGTAGCCTATATAAATGTTTGTTTCACAGTTGTCGTTGTTGTAATTAAATTAATACTAGCTGTGCTCCTGATAACATTTGAATAGAATCTTTGTTAGTTTATACACGTGCAGCATCGTCAAAAGTGCGGGACGTCTTTTACTGCGATTGTCAATCTGCCTACCAACAGTGACATCTATAGCAAATCACCCCCACACAGATAATTTCTTTGACAGTAATATTGATTAAAGTAATATGACAAAAGGGTACAGTCTCTGACCCTCCAAACTTTAGACCCGTTCCTGCAAGTCACGTTATAAATTTTCATTACAAAGTTATAGGATTCATAGAATCATTACAAAGTTATAGGATTCATAGAATAAGACCCTCTCATGAGCATGATCCGTTGTAACTCAGAAACTAAGCGCTCGCTGTAAATTTCACAGTAGAGAAATCTGGTTCGATCCCGTCAGCAACGAAATTATTAATTTCAATTTTAAGGGCTGATTTACCACGTGTTTGGCGGTGAAGGAAAACATCGTGAGGAAATTGGAATGTCGGAGAAATTAAATAAAATTGAATACATATAAAGTCCGCCAACACTCATTGGGACCGCGCGGCGAACATTTTCTTGTCCTAAAGCCCTCTCAGAAAATCTTCTATGTGCCTAGCATTGGAACATAAAAACATTATTTTACCTGGTAGAGCCATGCTGCAACTATATTATGGTTGTAGCACGAATGGGTTAGCTCGACCGGGGTAGGACCACGCTCTCACAGAATACCAGCGTAAAATAGGAGCTTAATGCTGCTGTGTTTCCCATGGTGAGTGTAGAGAACTGTAGACCCTTCTTACGAGTACTAGAAACGAGGCATTCCATCTTAGTCCTCAGCGGTGACAACGCATTTTCATTTTAATTTTTAATCGAGGATAAATGTAGATGTATATGGGCCACATCATCCACTTACCTTCTATGTCTTTCAAAGAATAATAATTAAGTTTTCGCTTTTTTCCATATAAACTATATTTACCTTGTAAAATATTATTAATTTGTTCGGAACTAAGATTTGCGAAAATATTTCTACTCTGGCCAATATTAAATACTTATTATATTATTGGGTTACTTTTATATTATATTCAAGTCTCATTTTTAATATTTTTTTTTATAGGAGAAGGGTGACAAACGAGTACACTGTCCACCTGATGGTAAATGGTTGTTGTGGCCCATAGACATCTACATCTATCTTCGATTACGAATGAAAATGCAGATGCGTTGTTGATAAAAGTAACCCAAAAAATTCCCGTGTGCCATTTCGGAATTAGAGTCTACGCATTTTAATTAAAGCATGTACATGCCTTTCGTCTGACGAGCGTTAAACGTTAAAGTTAAAATTTACAGCCTTTATACGTCCCACTGCTGAGCACAGGCCTCCCCTCATTTCTGAGAGGGTTTTAGCATTGAGTTATATGTACTACGTACTAGAGAAGCCATTCCGAACATTGACTATGTTCAACTGAACTGTAGTGGTGCAATCCATACAAACTAAATATTGCGTAAATTGAATATTTGTGAATTCCATAAAATAATTATTATTACATTTTATTTAGAAATATGTTTGTTTAGATTAAATTAAGATATTTTATATTAAATTCTTATATTTATTTTATATTAATATCTTATTTTATATTAAATTAAAGTCTTCGCGCATGCGCGACTACTACTCCCGCGCATGCGCGAAGACATAGAGTAGGACACAATTTTTGTTTAGAATGGCTTCTCTAGTACGTAGTACATATAACTCAATGGGTTTTATTAATGTTTAAAGCAACAAATCAAAATTGTTTTTAATAAATATTTCCATTCCCCAATTTCTTTTATGAATAAATGAACAAAGGTAATGCTATCGAGGGTTTTTACAATTACAATTAATAAAAACCGGTTTAAAAAATATTTTGTTTTAAAAAATTATTAACCATCCGTTTATTTTATTATTTTAATTTTTATTTATTTAATTATTCTTTTTTCCTTTTATTTGTTTCTCATTGATATATCTTATAGTTTTCAATGCAGCTTTGCAAGTTTTTTATGTGAAAACTTCAAGAACAACCGTTGTGATTTGAACCCGATGAAACGTAAAAGTGACACTAAAAAGAAACAAACACACACACACACACACACACACACACACACCTATAGGATTTAGACTGTGAGAGAATAAGACCGCAAACTCAAAAGGTTGTGGATTCGAATCCGCCATTTGAGTACTGTCGAAAACCACTCCTAACAGAAGCATATTCAGTTTTCCAATTAGTGGTTAAAGAAAATTTTAGTAATGTTAATAGCATTGCTAGTATTTTTTTTAATATAGCTTTTCCTATTATCGCAGTCTCTTAATTGTGCAGTGCTTTAAAGATAGTGAATATAAATTTTAATTGTTAAAATAAACAGTTTAAAATGTTGTACTGTGAATATCGGGACTTATCCCCAGAAATGTATGGGGATTTTTTTATAGACACATAGCGTACACAATTATTTTAAATATGGTCCCCATAGCGACAAGTGTAATTTAGAGTTAATAGTCTGCCGATAAGTGATTCAACGCGTCATAAATTATGGTAACAGAGGTGCGTGAAAAATGATACACGGAGTACCAAAATTTGTTAATGAAATTTATTCTGAACAACATTTATTATATTTGAAACTCCCTTAGCTTATATCAATGACTCAGCGTCAGACCAGAACCAATAAAATGGGAAAGTTACTGACATTTCGACTAACTCAAGGCAGTGGAAATTAAATTCTTGATACCATTTGTAAATTTTGTCACACAATATAATAATATAATCGCAAAAGGCCGAAACTCGGATACTTCTTGTAACGACTTCTGAGTCCGCAAACTCAAATTTATTTATTGTATATATTATATTATATATATATAATATAATTATATATATAATTGTATATAATTTCCTGCTTGAGAATAAATACTGCACATTTTTATATATTCTTTGTTTCACGAAATTCTTGATATTTCAAGAAATTCTTCGTAGTTTCACTTCAATACACCAATTTCTTTAAGAAAGCCCTAGTTTGTGTTAATATTGTATGCCTTTTTAAGGAAATATTTGAAATGCATATACATTATTAAATACGAATAAATACTTACATTACTATAACACTGGTTTACTTGGTAAGCTAAATCAATTTTGGCACACAGTAAACTCTATTTTAATTATATAGAAGCAATAAATTTATTGTATAGAGCGTCCTACGACTTACTGTTTACGTCATCGATCGTACAAAGCTAGATGTCATCTGATTTACAGGAGAAGGACCTGTATTATTTACATAGTATGGTGGTCATTTTGTAGCATAAATTAAGTACTTTGATACAACTACATATTACTTATTAAAAGATGT
Source organism: Parnassius mnemosyne (assembly GCA_963668995.1). NCBI lineage: Eukaryota > Metazoa > Arthropoda > Insecta > Lepidoptera > Papilionidae > Parnassius > Parnassius mnemosyne. Next base: position 38,576,692 of record CAVLGL010000104.1, on the reverse strand, counting down.
TAAAATAAAGAGATTTCTTTTCTCAATTAAAAATACAAATTCAGATGCGTTGTATGTTATGTAACTTTTAATAAATTCATTTATAAAACTGGAATATCAAGAGAACTTACATTCCACCTGATGATAAGTGCTTTATGAAGACAGTATAGGTAAAAGAAAAGTCATTCCTAACCAGACCATCTAAAGGTATCGTCACACTACTACCACAAAACATCACAAATTTTTTCGCGGCTTGAGTTGCATTTTTCCAAATTTTTGTAATAAAACTTCTGCATGTATCGAATTTCTTCGTTAGATTCACTCATTCTGGCAGACAAAAAAACAATTGAAAAATGGCGGGAAAGTGTTTTATACCTTTTCTTTTTCTTATTATATATGTATTGATATTAAAACCAGCCAGATACAAACAGTACAACCAAAGGAATTTTTGTTCAATTTTATACAAACAAAATACAAAGAAACATTTTTCCCGGCCTATTATTGCAAAGACATGATATGTATGTACATATTTTCCTTACTTGTGGTAGGCCAGAAAATTTCTTAGTTGCTTGTAAAAGTTTACTCACATCATAAAACTTCATTCTTTCAAATAAACATTCGAACGAGTCTTCTTCGTAAAATTATGTGTTCTGTGATACCCTACTATTTATTTCAAGGAAATACTATATGATTTGTCGTGTAATGGCGGCATATCCCCTTATGAGCAATCTTTGAGGGAGGCCTATATTTAATATCAGGACTTTTGACGAGCTGCAATGAAAAAAAATTTATATAATTATTTTAACATTACAAATTACACTTTTAAGAAATACACCGCATATGTTATTACCTAAATTTGCTATAATATAATATATCGTATTTTAAACTAATGATAATAACATTTTGGTTAAATAAATATAAATTGTTTCAGTAACTTCCAATTAAAAGATTAGAAATAAATTTAAATGTGAATTCATCTATCAGATGATCTGATATCAACTTCTTTAAAGTCATATATACAGATTAAACCGACAACCGATAGAGAAAAAAGGTTCTCGAGTGGCGACCTCGTACCGGTAGGCGAAGTATAGGGCGACCCCCACTAGACGAAATGACGACCTGGTAAGACATGCAGGAAGTCGATGGATGCAGGTGGCTCAGGACCGTGCTTTATGGCATTCCTTAGGGGAGGCCTATGTTCAGCAGTGGACTGGTGAAGGGTTATAATGATGATACAGATTTAACCACTATAGTTTTTAATTTATTTCATAAACAATAAAAATACATCACTTTCTTTTAAAACCTTATACCGACTTCAAAAAACTAAAAATATTATAATAATTTTAGGGTTAAATGTTAGAAAATGCCCTTTATGTTTTATTTATTATAAGGTTTATAAAAAAGATTAACCAATAAATAAATAAAGTTCCACCTTATTTAATAGTCCATGAAGAAAGCGTTTTAATAGCTTTATCCTCAATCTTCAGTTAATTTATTTTAAATCATGTAATAATTTTAATATTATAATTACCCAAATTATAGTAAGTATTTGCTTAATGAAAATTTTAAACTTGCTAATAGACAGGCGTTGTACATTTTCGGGGATTCTGTCGTAAAGGCGTGTACAATTACCCTATGAATAAATTACCGACTTTGTGGTATCGGGTAACCCGCATTACAAGTTTATATCGATACGTTTTATTTATAGAGTATTTACTATTTATCTCTTCATTTAAAAAAATGTTATGAATATTCGTATGCATATATATATATATATATGTAGCCTTGTAGTGACGACGTATGAGAAATCATCAAACTCATCACCTCAGTAAAAGAGGGGTCAATCGAGCATACGGCTCACCTGGTGTTAAGTGATTATCCATGAACAACTGCTAGATCAGAGGAATTCCATGTACCTTGCCGGCCTTTTAAAGGTGTAAGTTCTTCCTTAAAAGTATCAGTCGTATCATTCCGGAAGAAAACACTGCTGGTAGCAGATTCTACACAGAACTCCTGCGATGAGGAAAATTTCTGCTAAATCGCACACTGGTGTACCAGATAATGTGGATTTGAGATTTATTTCCGTGAGTGTTTTAGAATAGAATAGAATAGAATCATTTTTATTCAATATTGATTACATGTTATTCTTATTGGAAGTATTTCATTATTATCCCTTTTCTTAAGCAGCAGTTAACATTGCTTCTTATGTTCTTGAAGCGCAAACTGGAGTTGGTTCTCATTCTGGCACGTCACAAAATACATATTTCATTTAAAAATAAAAAGGGAAATTTTATTTTGGAAAGGTTTTGATAGTTCATGTGTAAAGATTACACTGAAAATTCCGGCCGCAGGTGTGAAAAATTGACACCTCTTTCTATTACCTACTTCACGTTACATAATATTTGATAGTAAGTAATCTGAATAAACGACCGACCTTTTTGCAATTGACTGGATTATCCCTGGCTATCGAAGTTATATTTCTCGATCCTAATGGTAAAATTCCGAATGACAAACTTTTCTACTGCAATTTTGTTATCGTAACTTAAACTAAATTGGTTTTCACTTTGCGAATGTTTAGAAATCTCAATTACACTATATATAAATATAGTGTAATTGAGACTTTTAACTATTTTACCAATAGGAAATTCATTTATGCTGTTAATGTGAAAATTAACCGCTTGTCTAGCTTAGTGAGAACGAGCCTTTGCAAAATAATGAACGTCTATTGGCCAAATACTCAAACGCTACTCAATTTTAAGATGTCGTTAAGTTTCATGCTGTCGCAGTCACTTTGACTTATAGTGATAGAGACAGCACGAGACTTAACAGCGTCTTAAAATTGAGTAGCGTTTAAGTATTAGTCTATTAATCCACTGTAAATAGCTGTTGTTAATATGTGATGTGATTTTAAATATCAGCAAGCTACATAGCTGGAAGAACTCACAATTGTAAGGAAAGAAAGGTGTTGTTTTTGCCGCTTTACAAGGTCTCTCCACTGTAGGGCCTTGTTGAAACGAAACATTTGACTTATAAATAGTACTTTTAAATACCAATTAGACTAAAAAAATGAATTTGACCTTCAACACTTGACGTTCTACACGAGACGAAGTGACCACCTGGTAAGACATGCAAGAAGCCGATAGATGAAGGTGGTTCAGTATGTTTATTGGGGAAGGCCTATATATTGTGGCTGTACTTATAATCATTGGATCTGAATGAAAATTTTAACAGACTATATAGTAACTTTGATCAGAGATTTTGCTCGAGACTTGAATTATTTATATTTAGTCAATATGTTTTGATTTGTTATGAAGAGAAGAGAGAATTGAATTATTTATGTTACATATTTCTTTTATATTTTACGCCAAACTAAAGCTTACCTTCTAGATATATCTTATTACCTATTTTATGTTTCCTTTTTTACTTTCTTTACATTTGTCTAATCCATACATTATCCAGTATAAGGGATTACACTTAGTTTTCTTACGTTATTTTTCGCTTTTTTGCTGTTTGGTATTTCATTTTTTTTTTCATGTAAACCTCCCACACAATTTACTTTCAATATTTTTATGACTATTCTATATTTTACTTATATTAACCTGGTTTAAGTACTATATTTCACAAAATCTTTAATCTTTAAACTTTATCTTTACTGATTTTATCACCTAAATATATGTTTTCTTTTCTTTAATTTTTTTGGGATTTTTGTCAAAATGACATGCCAATCCCATCATACCTTATGCTAATTACTGCTAACACTAACAAAATAAAAATGTATAATTGAGAGTACTATAGTTAAATTACTAACTCAAAAATGAAACTTATACTCTTAATAGATAGAGAAGATAACTATTCCGTCCTAGAAGCAACCCGGAATAACCCTCTTGAAAAAATAAATGTTGTTACAGTCCGTACGAATAAAGAATGGGATTAGAAATGGCGGCTCATCGAGTCCGTACCGTCAACATGCACATTATCAATTGCGAAAATCCGCTAATAACGATAATCCTTATAACGTTATATTATTCGTTAAGTTGGAAATTTTCTTTTAATGGGAAAATATTTGAAAAGAGTTGTATTTTACGTAAGTAGGTACATTACTTTTAAAATAACATTTATAGCTAGCGACCCGCTCTGGCTTTACCTGGGTTGGATCTATTAATGTGGCTTTATTGAAACTTAAGATAATCATTAAAGGCCACTTATTTCATCTTATTAATATATACTTTTTTTTTTTACTTATTATAAGCCAGTGCTTGACCACAATCCCACCTGGTGGTAAGTGGTGATGCAGCCTTAAAAGGTAAATAGCACTGTCTTATCGTAACAAACGCCTATTCACTCTTGCCTTGAAGACGCCCTGATTGTATTCGGACGGAAAGATAGACGCCGGCAAATTATTCCACTCCTTAGCTGTACGCATTACAAAAGACGAAGCAAACCGTTTAGTTCTAATGCGTGGAATATCGACAACAAAGGGATGAAGACCCGCCGATCGTCTGGATGTCTTATGGTGGAAAAGAGAGGGAGGAATTAAAGCGTGTAATTCCTGCGCACACTCACCGAAATGCATCCTATAGAATACCGCGAGACTGGCTACTCTGCGCCTGTGCTCGAGGCTGACAATATTGGTTTCAACCAAATCAAGGTCACCAATGAGCCTCTTAGCACGTCTCTTCACTGAGTCCAATGCTGCCAGGTGGCATTTGCAGCACCAGCACATATGTGACAGCAGTACTATATGCACGACCGGACTTGCGCTTTATATAAGGTAAGAAGCTGCCCCGGCGTGAAGTACCGCCGCACCCTTGCAAGGACACCAAGTTTCCTTGCGGCTACTTTGACTCTGGACTCAATGAACCACATATAGTTTAGGTTCGGAGAAAATTCAACCCCTAACAACTGAAGGCGGTCAGTTTACTCCAAGGATACACTCTGGAAAGTAGGAGCCAAGATGAGCGGGCTCCTTTTAGCGGTAAAAAGACACGCTTGTGTTTTGGAGGCGTTAAATCTCACGAGATTGGCATCGCACTATTCGGAATCTGCCTGTAGTGAGAGATAACACGCTCAACCTTACACCTCTATAATGATAAGATGAAATAATTATTAAATATAAAGATAAAATCTCTAAACTTTTTGGATACAATTTATTTCAGATCACTCCTGGTATTTGTTTGTCAGGTTTTATTACAATCGATTGAGCCATTCCGGAGATTACCTCGGACAGACAGACGAACGAAAATTTTAAAAATTATGAATCATGTCTCAATGGCATGTAAATATTTAATACAAAATTACTAAGAAACAAAATCAACAACAATTATAAAGAAAACTCTTAGAACGCGTCCAGCTCACAAATTAAAAAACCTGATGTTTTTTGTAGTTTATAGCATTTTAACATTGATCTCAATGAGAAGTTGGAATGAAGTTATAGGAAGTAAGACGACCAAGGCTATCGGTTGGGAGCACACCGACGTAATATTTTTAATATCGTTTTTATATAATAGTAATTCAATACTCAAACATAAAATTGTGTGAAACAACATTAAACTTTTGGAAATTATATCATCATCCCATTGAGCTCAAGTTTTATACATACATGTATATAAAAAATGGGTACATGTACATAATATTTTAGTTTTATCTAGACCTAAGATAAGAACTGCAATTTTCAAAGAAAGCAAATATAAAAACAACACGATAGCGCCGCATGTTTTAGCCATTGCAGCCACCGCCAATCATCGATCAGCCTTCAGCGTCAGGTCGCAGACCAGGCCGCAGTCCGTTATATGTGAAAATCCTAACCTAAATTCCCCTAAAAACACATAGTCATTATTACTTGTACTAAATTTTCGAACAGCTTTAAAAATATAGAGCTGTTACTCAATATAACATTGCGTAGTTTATACAATAACAGTTCAACAATTTTACCCAAATTCATATAGACTTAACTTCTCTTCTTAATACGTAGCACTTATTAACTCAATGATTAACACAAAAGGTAGATAAGATAAAATCAGACGAAGTTTTGTATGTAATAAAACTTACTCTACGGATTTTATCGCGTATATGCATACCTATTTTAACTTATTTTTGATTCCGGACATAGTCAAAAAGGGGCTAAGGTATTTGATATCGTGATGTACCTTTAGTTTTTAATTATTAATTTTGTCCGATCTACGTAGAACGACTTTATTATGGCAGCGGAAGAATATTCACTACTCCATGGAGTAGTGAATATTCTTACACAGAGATTGCCAACCCGCCTGCCCAGCGTGGCAACTATGGCAAATATCCTTCCAAGGAAACAATCTATGGGGGAGACCTGTGTACAGCAGTGGACTTTTGATAGGCTGTAAAGGTGACGCAGAATGAGCTTACAGTATCTTGAATTCTTGCAATAATATGCTTGGGTTTGAATTTATTTATTAACTATGGAAACCCAAACAGCCCAACCATCTCCTTAATGGAACGGGTTTTTAATATCCTCACGAATCATTATCATTAGTATGAAACATTGTTCTCTTGGTTTTGTAGTTTATCATAACTGATAAATATTTGAGACGATCGTAAATACGTTTACAGATTGCAAACTTCGTGAACATGTTATTCACAAATTATTTTTATTAAATGTTTAGTATTTGCGTAAATATAAAATGCAATTATGTTTTTTATACTTATAAACGTGGTAGAGTCATGCTGCAGCTATATTAATAGTATAGTTGTAGCACGAATAGGTTGGCTCGACCGGGGAAGGACCACGCTCTCACAGAATACCAGCGTAAAATAGCAGCTTAATGCTGCTGTTTCGTATGATGAGTGTAGAGAACCGGAGACCCTTTTTACTGGAAAAGAGGCATTCTATCATTTTAATTCGAAAACGAAGATAGATGTAGATGTCTATGGGCCACAGGAACCACTTAGCATCAGGTGGACTGTGTGCTCGTTTGTCACCCTTATTCTGTAAAAAAAAAAACAATAATACATACAACTTTAACTACAAATCATCATTCTCACTACACTGATGTACTGACATTAAAAATATATTTATCAGACGTAGAATTCATAAATACATTGGCAATATCTCAGTACAAACATTTGTTTAAAAAATCTGGTCAATCATATGCAAATTTTAAATAATAATAAAATACTAACTGCTTCTACCTGCGCGCGCTTTTCCAGGTGATAGGACTTCTTTTCGGCCTAGAAGTTCGTATGAGTAGATACAACCCTCTTACCTATTTCTGCCGCCATATAGCAGTGCTTGTACTGCAGTATTTTGGTATGAAGGGTTAGAGAGTCAGTATAATTACAGACTGTAAGAGATTTCATCTTAGTCTTTAGAAATGAAAACGCTTCTGTAGCTTCTTTGTTTGAATTTGACTACAGGTGTCCACGGACTGCAGTAGCCATTTATCATCAGGCTGTAAGTTTGCTTATCACCTCAACTTTATAAAAAACCTGCGCTCTTCTCTTCCCTCAGTAAAATCGAAGGACATCGCTCAGAATTCGAGATATACTTAATGTTTATTATAAAATTATTATTTTTTTATACTCGACGCATTTGAAAATGATTTTATCCGTAATTAACAAAAATAAGTATTCCAAGTTATTTGTGACTAAATGGCAAACAGCTAAACATAATTTATTAGTTATATTATGCAATATATTATTTAATTTACATAAAATTTAAAATTTGTAGGAGATTTAAAATATAATTATTAAAAATAATTATTAAATTTTACTTTAAACTAGTGTTATTTTACATTAAACTAGTGTTGTCAAAGTGCAACAATAGATTTTTATACTTAATTATTTTTTTTAGATTTTATAGCAAAGTATAAAGTAGAATAAAAGACTAATGATACTTCTGAATTTTTTTATATTTATTTGAATGTGTATGGGCTGCCGTTAATTCCTTTAAATATTCATAGATCTGGCGATCAAACGACCTGCGGCGTCCGATTTATATTCAAAGTTAAAAGTGGAAAATTCTTACTATAGTCTAATATGTGCAGTTTTAAGTAATATTTTTTTTTTCAACATCATTATCATCTTCAATACAGCCTTTCACAAGTTAACTGCTGAACATAGACCTCCTCCAAGGAATGCTACAAAGCGCGGTCCTGAGTCACCTGCATCCATTATTTCCAAATATTATATCAAAATTTACTACGTAAAAAAAAAACAGCCCGCATGGCTATGAAGCCCGCATGATGACGTAGAAATTCAAAAAAAATATCAGGGACATTTAAATATCCGTCACCACTCATTTGGACAGTGCCGTGAACTTATTCCCTGTTCCATTTACCCTTTTAGAATTGAGAGGAAGCCTAAGCTTATCAGTGGCATGTTCAAAGGCTGTAATTTAACCATTACTTCAGCACCATTTTATGCTCTTATGTAAAATATTTGTTGTAATGACCGTTTTAATGACAGGAAAAAGCGTTACTTTTTTACAATAACTCTTACAAGATAGAGGATTCTATTAGAAATCAAAATGAAGTTATGCTAAAATAGCTTGTTTACACGAAAAACATACGAAACAAAGCATTATGCTGTTTTTTTTTTGTACGAGTGAGGTTCAACAGTTAATATTTATGCTTCAGCCGTAAAAAAAACTACATTGCACATTGTACAAAATCTAGTGATGAAAGAGAAGCATGATTAAATAAATTATTAAAAACATTACATGTTATTTTAAAAAGCAAGAATGATAAACGAACACATGGTCCATCTGATGTTAAGTGGATTCCGTGGCCCATAGACGGCTACATCCTTCAGCGATCGAAATGCAGATGAGCTATAACCCCTGAAGAAGACTAAGATAGTATGCTTCATTACCAATGAAAAAGGTTATACACGGTAGAATCATGCTGCAATTTTATTATGGTAATAGCACGAATGGGTTGGCTCGGCCGTGAAAAGGCCACGTAGTAACTTTTACCACAAAATTGAGTCAGCTCATGTTTCCTTCTTTCAGAGATCTATTATTGTTACACACCGACCGTTCCGAGTTGTTAGGGGTTGAGATTTCCTCGAACCTACATTCTAAGCGGGTCTGATATTTACAGTTCAGAGCAGGGCAGCTTTTTTAATTTTTGGAAGTCAGGTGTTCTTGCAAAGATGCGGTAGTATTTCACTCCGGGATAGCTGCTTACTCTTTACAAACCGTCCGGTCGTGGGTGGATTATTGCCGCCATAATATGGGCTATACGGTACGATATCAACTACTCCGTATCACCCCGTGGGCGACAAAAGAAGCGAAAGAGGAAGTTAAACCAGGAGATAGGCAGAAACATCTTCGTGATAACTGAATAAAAAAATGCGATTGCTTGTCAAGCGTAGGAAATGTGGCAAATATCCATATTATAAAGCAACCTATTGGGTAAACCTATGTTCAGCAATTATATAGCAATTAGTTTTGATATGCAGTTGCAATTTTAGGGTAGTTGGTGTAGCGATTGAAAGATACTTTATTCGTTCAGGTTCATTTATTGAATGTCAGCCTAAAACACAAATACAATAATATTAAAATACTAAGGTAATAGATAAATTATATTGCTTAGTTGCAATCACGTCATTCATTTGCGTCATCGCTTCCTTTAGGTACATGTCTATAATTTTAACTCATTCTACACAGTAATTATTATATGGACTAGTGGTGCAAAATGCCTCCTAGCAGCTTTAGACTCAATGAAAAGGTGTGCTAAGAGACCCATTAGTGACCTCAATCTGATTGAAGACAATCTTAACAGTTTCATCTCGAACACAGGCGCAGTTAACACCCTTTAGATGTTGTACGGAATACATGTCAGAGAATGAAGAGGAATCGTATAACTTAATTCTTCCCACCCTTTACACTATCGGAATAACAAATGCCCAGTCAGTCTCCTCCCCTTTGTTGTTGACATGCCACACATTCGAAACAAATGATTTAATTTTTCTTTCGTAATGCATATATAAAAGAGGGGAAATAATTTTCAAGCATTTGTCTTTCCTTCCGATTACAATGTAAAATTTTCAAATCAAGAATGAATAGACCTTCGTTAAGCTAAATCATTGCGCCTTACCATCTTCCATCCATCCCCACTTACTAACAGGCGGATTAATAGTCAAACATTGGCTTGTTTAATTAAAAAATTTGCTTGCCAAGCCTGGCGATGGCAGCAAATCCTTTCTCTTGTGGAATATTCTATTCTATTCTGTTCAGCAGTGAACTCTATATGGATTGAACAAAAAGGGGAGCATTCAGAATCCATTTGAGCAGCTGCGATTCGGGATAGGTTGCTGCGTACAAAACGAATGCTTTTACCCTACTTTCTATATTTGACCTTATACTCATCTTATGTCTATAAGAATCGCGCGGCTTCGGTATTTTTAATATTAACGGACAAAAATAATTGCATCAAAAGATCAGCTATATTAAATTTCACATTAAAATTTATTTCCAAGACTATGAAGATCAAGATCACACGGGAAAGGTAAAGCTTTCTATTTGTAAAAGAATTATAAGAATGGGATCAGCAGTTTCAGGAATTATCTCCTACAAACAAACTTAACTGTAAAAATCAACAGTCTAAATTATTAATACTATTACTCTCTCCTGTGTTCTAAGTTCGACTTCTTATGTGGAAACATCCCTAAGTATTATTTGTTTGCATAACTTTTTTTTTGAAATATTTCCCTGTGCAGATTACTGCACAGGGAAATATTTCAAAAAATAGCTGCATCAATAAAAAAATATAGCTGCATCATCGTGTATGAGCTAATATTAATTAGCTCATACACGATGATGCAGCTATCATTTAAATGTATACAACGTTTTTTATGGAAAGATCAAGTGTGTATATTCACTTTATTACCTGGTTTAACGGTAACCTACACACGGGGTTTTCTTTAGGAGCAATTGTTGTTATGATATAAGTTTCATTTCTGTTCTTTTATAAGAAATACTAAAAATATTCTTAAATTTTGTATCTTTATTCCAATAATAACATAATAATTTATATATGAATTTTCGTATAATAATATGTAATATCAAAAGATCCACTAATCGAGTTTTTCAATCGAAATAACTAATAATTGTTACATCATATTGATTGAGATCAACATTGAACTAATTTGGTGAAAATTTCTTCAAACATTTTTATTCAAATACTAGATTTATTTCTGCAGTACATTAGGTCGGTAAATAATGGAGTGCAACTGGGCTTGCACAGATGGCTTTCTATAAATGGAACGCATTAAGATAAAACAAATGCTATTACAATAGTCACTTACTGTAAAATATTGAAATTCTCGTACGGTCGATGGAGTGGAACTTTCTGTCTATTAATAAAATAAAATTTCCCGCCAACCTATTTTTTATACATTTTAAATACATTAATGTTTCCTTTATTTGGCTTATGAACAAAGTTATTGAGTTTCCATCATTCAGAAGTCATAAATCTTTTCACCAGCCGATCAGAGAAAACTCGGTCGTCCATAATTCGAACGGCTCCTCGTTAAAAAAAGCGCTTTCTACTAAACCCGATAGCAGGCCTCTGCTATATTCAAACCATCCCATTCACCATGGCGGGCCTTGGTGACGCCTCCGTCCATCGATTACAACCCTTCACAAGTGCCCTGGTGAATATAGGCCTCCGCCAAGGAATGCCACAAAGCATGTTGCTAATTGCTCTTTACAAACATAAGTTAAAATATTTGGTGGTCATGAAACCCGCGTTGTCATAACAAATATCACAGAGCAAATAAACTGCGGCCATAATAAATATGAAAAGGTTAAAGCTGGAGCGGTAAAAACAGCTATGAAGCTAAACGATTTACTACAAAGTCATGTGCGGACGAGAATTATTATTAACATGCAAGTGTACATTATGCGCCAGTGCTTATTACGGAAATGTTTGTACAACAGACAAAAAGAGTTTTCCTTTAATAAATTACAACATTAATATTTATTTTAACGTTTATATGCACTCTATCATAATATCATTTTTTTATACGATAGGCGGCAAACGGCATGCGGCTCACCTGTTGGTAAGTGACTACCGCCGCTCATGACCAACCGCAACACCAGGGGAACCAGGGGAATTGCAAATGCGTTGCCGGCCTTTTAAAAAGGAGTAGGTTCTTTTCTTGAAGGTCCCTAAGGCGTATCGGTCCGGAAAAATCGCTGGTGGTAATCGATTCCACAAGGAAGTTGTGCGAGGAAGAAAACATCTTCTAAATCACACATTGGTGGACCGTAAATGATCCAGGTGGTATGGAGGGTATCGCAAGTTTTGTCGCGATGTGTTATGCGATGGTAAATGCGATAAAATACGCAAACAGCTGCAACATCTCTACACAGTGCCAGTGAGTCAAGCCGATCGGAAAGAACTCTAGATTCGAACCGCTTTACACTGGATGCGGTCAAGTGAAAGGAGCTGGCACTGGGGAGCCCCTGCCCAGAGATGGGAACAACCCTCCATCTCCCATGGCCCCACCGACCCTCAGGTCATACGGGCCGAATCTCGGGAGATGCGCGCGGTACTTGCACGTGGCTCTTTTCACGCACGCACTTTCTTGACTCCCTACAAATATTTCATTTATTCCTTGTCCCAATTTTACGTCACTCTCCCCCTTCTGGGGCTGACGGCACTATAACGCCTACGACATCGGGCCCTCTTACCAGCATTCTCTCCTGCACCATTCCACGATCGCGACACCCATGCCCAAAACTCGCGCAGTAGCCCGTAGTTCACCCCAGTGGCGTTGAGTCCGATGATATTGCTGAGGCGACTCAGCACAGCTGCTCCAATTGTTGGGCCGGCAAGATAAACGCCAGCCTACCGATGACCGCCCACCTGGACGATCCCCGCAACCTGGGAGTACTGTTCTTGTGCAAGAAGAATGTCCAGGTGGCAGTTCACGCTGCCATGTTAGGCAACTCAGCCATGGCAAGATCCCCCCGACCCGGGTTATTTGTCCTAGTCGTCCCTTACAGGTAATATTGAGTGCTGGCCACAGAGTGTTGCTCTGCATACAGCCTTGCTGGGCAGTCCCTCGCCATGGTCACGTGCGAGCCAGAGTCAGATCTACCAAATCGCTTGCACGTAGCACACTTCTCCGTGGACTTGCAAGCGCCGCGCTCATGCCCTTCCTCTCCACATATTCCACATACGACCTCCTTCGATCGGCAGTACTTCGCAGGATGCCCATACTGTTGACACCTCTGGCAGCACATGACATCCACGTATTCACACGGCTCCACCACGTCCCAGCCGACGTACAGCCGGTTATACCCGATCAGGATATCTCTCAAGGCAGCTGAACATTGAAGGATCACGGTTGTCCGCCTGCTTCCTCTCCAGGACTTCTTAAAAGCGATCCTGCAGTTTTCTTTCAAGTTTGCTTCGGTCCATCCAAAAGCAGCAAGGTTCTACTCGTAGAGGCCACTAATGACATCCTCGTTCTTGGGGTCCTCCTCAAAACCTTGTAGTGTTATGCTACTTACATATCATTTTACATTATTTTAAATTCATTTTTCCATTCTGTTCCGATTTTCTGCATTCACCTCAAAACTGGATATTTTACATCACCTTTATTTCCATAGGATCCTGTAACGATTTTAAACCATAAGAACACAATAACAAATCATTTCTACTTCGTATTTTCACATTATCAGCACTTTTAAATTGGTGTCAATGGAGTCTACCTTTTTCGAAATTTTATTTAGTTTTCCGTAACTCTGCAATTTCGGACTTTGTGCGCGCAGGTGCGCTACCTTTTTTCCTATATCAATATCTCATTTTTCACTTAAATCTTGCCGTTTTTCTATTACGAGCGTAAAACCAAAATTTGACATGTTTTGACATCGTTGTTTATCTGGTTGTCATGACAATTATATTCAAATTTGCTACCGGTCTGTTGTTTCTACATCGATAATTCCACATAAATACTCTTTCCTCTTGGCCATTTACAAAAAATTTGCGTTTAATTTAAATAATTTTTCCGTTCTCTCTAGAAAGGTACAAAAGCCGAACAATCGGTGAAGAAATTCAGTCTCGCTTCAGTTCTCGAGTCCGAAGCATCTCCTAAAGGCCTTATCCCGGGGCCGCACTGCCCCGGGATCCTGCAAGCCTCTGTCCTGCCTGAAGCCACTGGACTCTACGAACCTCTGCTCTGTCTGAAGTCGCCGGATCCTACAAGTCTCTGCTCTGCCTGGAGTCGCCGGAACCTGCAAACCTCTGTCCCTCCTGAAGTCACCGGAACCTGCAAACCTCTGTCCCGCCTGCAGTCACCGGATCCTGCAGGCCTCTGTGCTGTCTGAAGTCGCTGAGGATCCTGCAAGCCCCTGTCTGGCCTGAAATCGCCGGATCCTGCAATCACCGCATTCACCTGAGGTCGTCGCCTAGAGACGCCCACGCCTTCTCACCTACGCCGTGCGTGCTCGTTCCAGGCGCTGAGAGCACACTTTGGATCTTCAGACTCAACTTCGACTCTAATCCTTTTTTTATTACTTTTTTTTTAAAAAAAATTTGTAAATCACGACATCCATCCTCATCTTCATACCCCATTTTACTATATAAAATTGTAAATATCTTTTAAATTTTAAATATATTATTTGTTTTTGTAGTATTTTTGTTGTTTTGTTGCTCCTAGGTTAGGTTCTTTTTGTTCTTAATTGTCGCTTCACGACAACCTCTGAGAGCCACCAGGGGTAAACGTTGCCTGGGCTCAGTCACCCTCAATGATAGAGGGGCAGCAGTCTTCAGCTTCTCTACTGCTTCCTGGGACGTGGTTTAGACCACGACACCCGCATTTCCAACCTTCCTCAACTTGTCAATCTGAAGCCCGCTGGTCTTGGGGTTGACTGCCTTCTTGAGCTCCATTTTTGTATCCTCTGCAGTCTTCAATGGACCTTCCGTCTCAGCCGGGTAGAAGGCGACAACTGGGCCTTTGCTCACAGGCATCATCATTTGGTCGGCCGCCTTCGGCAGCCTCAATGCCACCTAGTACGACCGTTGCGGTGCCGCGTCAGTCGCGTGGCAAGGAACTGCACTGGCCTCAACTTCAACCTGCGCCAGTCTTCCTTCCGCAGCAATCTTCCCCTGTTCTGCTCTGAGCGCGGCCAACTCCAGTTCCCATATATGTACTTCCATTGTCGCCACCATGGCAATGAGATCATGGCCATATGACCTCCACCTTATTGAGCTTCGACCCTGGTCCGGTGATGATACCCATGATCCCCTTTACTGCATCACGAACGTGGTCGATCTCCTCCAAATTGAAGGCGGTCGACGCTTTGAAGATCCCTCTGATGACCCGGGAGCTCTCCTTTGGGCGGTCCTCGTCTTCAGCTTCTGCGGCAGACTTCTCCACATCCCTGGACAGTAGACCTGCCACTGGGGCTACAGTGCCTGAGGCTCAGTGCGCTTGCCAACCCTTGCTCGCTGGGAAGATGGCTGCACATCTTCCGGTGACGGCAGAGGCCGCTTTTCTGGTGCTACTACTGGTGGTGGGGGTGGCAACGCAACTGGCCGACTGAGTGGGCCCGGTGGAGTCCTGGCCAATGATTTACGAGGAGTAAATAACTCCTCGGCATCCGCCATTTTTATTAAACAAATGTACAACCACAGATAATTTCCAAAAGGTCAGATGACAATATCAAATAAAAATCAAGTACAGAAAACGGAACGCAATTGTCAAAGTTAAACACTATGACAGGTGACAGCTGTCAACATCACTGTCAGTGTAATGTCACACACAATGACAGCTGCCAACGTCACTGTCAGTGCCAGCACACCCTAACCTCAATAATTTCCCATAATAAAACTAAAACTAACACTAAATACGATAAAAGTACTTACAGTAAATTATCCATATACAACAACAAACAGAGCAGAATACTTATCCTATAGCTACCACACGGTAACCGCGTGGTCCTAATCTAAAAACACGTGCTTATATATAATAAAGAATGTTTAAAACAATACGTTCACTGCACTTTTTTATTCAAATCAACACAATAAAGTTTAAATAGCTACAAGAGTCAACAATTCAAACAAAATATTCGAAAATCACCAAAATTAACTAAGAGTTATTACACGTGGTCACGCGAGAGCGCACAGACACGTCCGCACAGTCCGAATACCGACGACGTAGAGATGAGATGAGAGATGGGAACAGTATTCCATGCGATGCCGAACCTGCGCCTTGTAAAGACATTGTTCAACAAAGTCTCGACTTCAGACACAAGTTCGTTCCGGTACTCGGTGACGTTTTCCCGAGAAATACTGGCACGGCCGGTGTATAGAGCATCACCAGTGCTGTCATCTGCATAGCAATGTATAGCACCGGTTTGCAGCATATCATTGATATGCATAAGAAACAGCGTTGGTGATAGCATGCAGCCTTGTGGAACACCAGCGTTAATTGGAGCATGAACCGTCTACTACGACCTTGATGCTTCAATTAGCCAGAAAACTGGTGATTCAATTGCACAATTGCTCGGGAAGCTCATAGGAAGGAAGCTCATAGGAAGGATTTATACGTGGTAGAGCCATGCTGCAGTTATATTTCTGGTATAGTTGTAACACGAATGGGTCGGCTCGTCCGGGAAAGTACCACGCCCTCACAGAATACCAGCGTAAAATAGCAGCTTAATGCTGCTGTGTTTCGTATAGTGAGTGTAGAGAACTGGAGACCCTTTTTACTGGAAACGAGGCATTCCATCTTAATCCTCACGGGTGACAACGCATCTACATTTTGATATTCGTAATCGAGGATAAATGTAGATGTTTACGGGCCACAGCAATCACTTACCATCAGGTGGACTGTGTGCTCGTTTGTCGCCCTTATCCTATAAAAAAAGCTTCGAAAGAAGCGCTTTGTGCCAGACTCAATCGAAAGCCTTCGATATGTCCAACTTAAAAACTGCGTATACCAATAATCATTATTTTATTACACCACGATCTGCAACCATCGACTTCCTGCAGGTCCAACAACTGCATTATTCTTCTCTTACCAGGTCGTTACTCTATCTAGAGAAGGGATGCCCTGCTCTACACTTCGCTTACCGGTAACGAGATTACCACTCGAGAACCTTTCTTCCTCATCAATTGTTGGTAGTTGAGCTGTATGGCCAGCCCATTTCCACTTCATCTTATTGATGCGTTCGGCTAAGTCGCTTACTCTAGTTCTACTAATACTGCGTATATCCGCATTTCGAAGTCTATCATGCAAAGAAATACTGAACATAGTCCTCTTCTTAGCTCACTGAGCGACCTTGAATGTACAACCAACAGTGAAAGAACACTTCTAAAATCCATATGTCATCATTGGCAACAGGCACTGCTTGTATTGTTTTATTTTCAAAATTTTAAGGTACATGACGAGTAAATGTGTCGTAATGCTCTGATTGACCTCTAGGTTAAAGTTTAACTTACAAAGTCGGAAAAATATTTCCTAGGCCTACAATAAGTCAAGTCTGCTGTGGATATACCCCGCGTACGGACGTGTGCGGGGTATGCCCATAGCAGGTAGGTAGGTAGGTAGGTATAAAAAAAGCATACATTGATGTTGATTCTGTTAAAAATCTGTTTCTGTTAAAAAAACGCTATCAGCGCCGCTAGCGGTGAAAAACTATTTGACGATATGACCATATTGTTGCGCGCCACTATTAATGTCTTGTACATGGCAACACTAGTTACCACTAGCGCCCTCTAGTGTAGAGTAGCAGAACTAGAAGAGTCAAGATCCTTCTAGAAATTTCGGGACCAATATGTACTCGAACATTCTAGATGTCGCTACAGTAGAAGGTTCTGGAAACTATCTGAGGCCCTATATAAGGCCGGTATAGACCACGACCGAGTATTGAATTGGCGATACAAGAAAATACTTCGAAGCGAAATAACTGCGAACTAAAGTGATCAGTAGTACAATTGTGTTTTATTATTAGTATGGTTTTAAATTGTAATTAGTGTTCTGTAATTAAAGTGTCAATTTTGGTAATTCACTCGGCAGTTTTTAATTGTCTCGAACCCCAAGCTCGTAACAATATTATCATGAAATAGCAATGCTGTGTTTAGTTATTAATAGTTTTTTTTATAGGATAAGGGTGACAAACGAGCACACTGTCCACCTGATGGTAAGTGGTTGCTGCGGCCCACAGACATCTACATATATCCTCTGTTACAAATCAAAATGTAGATGCGTTGTCACCCGTGAGGACTAAGATGGAATGCCTCATTTCCAGTAAAAAGGGCCTCCGGCCACCTGCACTCACCAAGCGAAACGCAGAGGTAAACCTCTACTTCACGCTGGTTTTCTGTGAGGTCGTGATACTACCCCGGTTCGAGCCGGCCCATCCGTGCGACAGCAAAAGCTGCCGCGTGGCTCTACCACTGTTACATATATATAATTAATATCGTTAAACGATCTCTATTCATTGATTTAGTTAAGCTATAATAATAAGCCATATCTATGACATGATCAACAAACAGTGATAAATATCATGAAATGATACCATTTCACGAAATAATGATTTTATAATAATTTTGCAATAATTGCAGGCAGACCAGTTTTAATCAATTTACATACAGATATAGTATCAAACGTGAGAAAATTGATATATTTTTAGTTCAAAAAAATGTAAATTTTCATACGTTTGATAGATGTCACTATTATCCATTATTTTTAAATTTTAATTATAGATTAAATTAAACGTTAGGATTTTTAAATAATTTTCTAAATGTGATTATTGAAACATAAATGTAAGTTATTTATTTTATTTTATTTATTATTCAATGAAGGCAAAATATAGGCTTTTTTCATGTGATGATAGATGGCGATGTTTTAATAATTAAAACGTATATCATCAGCGGAGTTTAAAATTGTTATGCAAGGTTAAAATTAGTTTTAGACTTTATTTACAAATATGATATTTATTTGAAAAAATAGCCGTCATCCCGCCTATCAACTAACATAATCATATATAACAGAAAAAAATCTTAAAACCACTAATTTGGCTTCAGTACCTTTTTATTTAGTCCCCTGGACTTACTTTTCGAGAGTATATTAGCATTACAGACACGACTTTTCTATAGATTTGTTATATGTATAAATTAAATGTAAATAAACTTTAAAAGAAATTCTTGAATTTGTATATAAAATAAGAAGAAACATTTTCCCCGACCTTTTTATATAAAAACAAAGAGCGATACCGAAAACACTGTCACGGATCGGAAGGAGTTTTTCACACGCTGTACTAATTATACTAAATGAAAAAGTGTACGTTCAAAATATAATATTTTTGCTAAATAAACTTCTTGTAATTTAATCAAAGTCAAAATTGCTCGATTGTTTTTATCTTTCTAAAGAAGTCGTAAACGCTGTGCACTGAGTATGTACTAATGAAATTATCAACTTGAGCGGTCGCGTAATTTACAGAGTTAGTAGTAATAAATGTCCAAACAATAAACAGTTATAATTATTAGTTGCAGTTGTATAAATAAAATACATGTACTTTTTACGCATGTGTATTAAATCATTTTTATTATGAGTATTTTTATTATGGTTTGTCCATCGTGTGTTAGCTATAAGTGATAAATCATAAGACAAGTGCCAAATATTACACGTACGTGCATACACACAACACTTGTTTTTGGTCAGTACAAATTCAGAGAAGAAAGGTGGAGAGGTATTTTTCATGCCTCTAAATAATTTACTCTAATAGTAAAATGACAAAATGCATTCAATTTGAGACAACGCGTGTCGCGAGCACGCCCGTTTCGTGTTGCCAAATTCAGTTGTGTGTATTATTGCGCTACTACTCTGCCTTATTCACTTTGCATAATAACAGGGCATCTGAGCGTTGCTGACATAAATGATATTCGTACAGTATCTAACTAATGACATTAATTAATCGTAGAATGTTTTACGTGGTAGAGCCATGCTGCTTCCTGGTATATAGTGTATTATCTATGCATGCTGCAGCTATATTATAGTTGTAGCACGAATGGGACGACTCGACCGGGATGGGACCACGCTCTCACAGAATACCAGGGTAAAATAGCAACTTAATGCTGCTGTTTCGTATTGTAAGTGTAGAGAACCGGACACCCTTTTTTATATATATTATATTTTGTTCAAGAATATGAAGATTTTTCCAAAACACTTTTTTCTTACTGTCGGCAGTGCCGGTTTATGGTGCATTTGTAGATATTATTATAAATCGTGTTTGTTATTAGAGGGTTAACTTTACGGCTAATTATCTGTCACTTACCCTTTGACATTTATTAATTTTTGAGTTAAGTTTTCAGATAGTATGACTACGACGCCACTTTACCAATAGTAACTACTACCATTTTTAGATGACTTTGTACACATTGACTCTAAATTTTTCTTTTGTAATCTTTCACTTGGTGTCTTGCACACAGCATTGCTATTTGCCTTCTCTTAATGATGTCACCTAATTTGTCAATTCTGCCTGTCATGGTTCCTACGTCCAGGTTGCCAAACGCAATAACATGCTGATGTTGCTTTGACCGTCGCTTACGGTGTACACCGTAGTGCTTATGTTGCCTCGACCGGCGCTTGAGGTGAAAACGCCCTAGTAGTTATACTCGCTATCTTATTGTGTGCTTTCATTTTGTTTTGGACAAGGTAATATAAATGGCTCATTAGATATACGGCCGATTGCCATTTGACGCCAAGACCCTAATCCATTTTTGGACAGTAAGAGATCATAGGGGTATCTTTCGCCACCTACACTACTGCTTTACCATGTCTAATAATGCAGCTCCCGACATGACACTTTCACTCCAATATGTGGGGTGGATCCATTCCCACCTACTTCCTACTACTCCCGATAACGGAAACAGTGCAAGTAAGACCATGATTTTGACACTATTGTGGCTTGCTAGCCTGGTTGCTAGCTAGCTGGCTTAAGGCCTACTAATTACAGAGGCAATTAAAAAATCCAACTTCGTGGAAAGTCTACTGAAAAGAGCAAACTTTAAATATTATGCTGATTTTCACTTTCACTACTAAAACGAATCTAGCGAACTCCATATAATGTTAAAATCCATCAAGCCGTATATGACTACTGAGCGTTTTAAAGAAATAGATATACATACATCAATACATCGACTTCCGCACAAAGTAACTGCCAAAGAAGGGAGCGCCGGGTAGAGGTACCAGCAGGAGCTTACTCGCGCTGCTCAAATTCATCTCCTTTTCACTTCCCATCTCACTCCCATGGTTGTGAGCTGAATGTAAATGAGGCAATTAGGAACTGTGTTATTGCCTGTGGCGTCGTCACAGGAGGACAATAGGGCTAGTAATTTTCTCACCTAATGGCAAAGTTTAGCTATTTAAGAGGGAAATGCAGGCATTGTTTTATGCACTTTACCGTAGGAAGTAATATGTTTAGTTTAAATTTAAGTGATAATTTCAGTTTTTGACTTTTTATTGACGAAGTGACTCGTATTAAATATTTATATTATGTACCTAAATAAAGACAATTGCACTGCATTTAGAAATGAGTGTGATTAGTAGCGCTGTGTTTGTTGCTTTGCAATCAAAAAGTAACTTATAGGTGCAAATAAGTATTTATATGATACTTGTGAGACGCCATAAAAATAACGCTAACAGCATATTTTAAAGAAACATTAAAGAATCGTTATACAGAAAGGGTAGAAAATGGAAGGTTTCCTTTTCTTGCGTTAATGTTTAAAGCTATTTGTCATTTCTATTAAAGCTCGACGCGTGTTGGAAACGAGAAATTGTTATTTAAAAACATAAGTAAGTAAGCGAGTGACATTGAAATATTAAACAAAGAGAAGTAGAGGAAAATGTGTTATATATTAATATGTTTTAAAATTTAATGCATAATTTCAAAATAAAGATCATGTTTTACATAACAGCACAAGAGGCCATTAATATGCGCTTAATATTTATAATACAAATTAAATGAAATGATGAGTGGCGATTCAGTCTTTAATGGTAAATTGCACTGGAGTCATTGCCAGTTTTTCAACTAAAATTGTTACAAGTATTGTTTGTTATTAAGTGGCGAAGCTTGCGAAGTCACTTATTGATTTCACGATGTCTGTCCGTCTGTCCGTCTGTCCCACGATTATCTCGAGAACGGTTTCGAATTTTCAAATTCTGTTTTCAGCAAACGATTACTAATCACCCAGGCATCTGAACCTCCTATTTTGAAACTGATTGTTCAACGGCAACCGTTAGAAACCGCTACAAAGCTGATTGCTTCACCACTTTGCTATGCTGTTAACTTGCTAGGTTTATTAAGTGGCGAAGCTTGTGAAGTCACTTATTGATTTCACGATGTCTGTCCGTCTGTCCGTCTCTCGGTCTGTCCCACGATTATCTCGAGAACGGTTTTGAATTTTCAAATTCTGTTTTCAGCAATCGATTACTGATCACCCAGGCATCTGAACCTCCTATTTTGAAACTGATTGCTCAACGGCAACCGTTAGAAACCGCTACAAAGCTGATTGCTTCGCCACTTTGCTATGCTGTTAGCTTGCTAGGTTTATTATATTGGTATCGGTGTTTACATACTCGGCATTATTCAGTTGACCCGTGAGCTGTTATTATAATTTACTCGGCGATTTTGTCTAATATCTTTCTTTGACAAAATGTTTAAAAAAGATATAAGTACGGTTCAGCTGAGATTATGAATTTTACAAGAGCGAAACTATTTTTGTATATTCTACTTAATACTAACTAATTCTACTACAGCCGTTTTTCCTTTTTTTCATTTAAAATCACTAATGAGTCTATAAAAGTTAAGTAAACAGACAGAAAAACAGGCAATATCGTAATAACGAGGTGTATGTCATCCATATTTAAAATCTACATTGAATGAATGCAGACGAATATGGTAGTAATATAATAATAATAATACACCGTTTGACACTGGTGTTTGACATTTTATTTGGTCGTTAATATTTAATATTTTTTATGTTTTTGTTTTTGCATTTAATATATTCATATAATGAATACATTCTCGTTTATTTAACATTTCGATGCAAACAT
Organism: Parnassius mnemosyne; assembly: GCA_963668995.1. NCBI lineage: Eukaryota > Metazoa > Arthropoda > Insecta > Lepidoptera > Papilionidae > Parnassius > Parnassius mnemosyne. Next base: position 38,553,664 of record CAVLGL010000104.1, on the reverse strand, counting down.
TATAATCAAGTTGGGTGCCCACATCGATTGTTAACGGGTGTGTGCAGTTCGATTGCAAGGGCAGCTTTATAATGGCTGCGATGGTGAAATGCAATATAGTTATAGATGAACTTTTAGCATACATTCAGAATGAAATATCAGTTATTGATGAAGAGAGTTTGATTAGAATATGTGTATCGTCTTTTAAATGGGAAGAAATTAAGAGATCTAAATCGTTGATTTTTGATGCGCTACCCACAGATAAGAGCAAAATCTCACGTATAAAACAAAGTAAAGAGAGTCGTGACGTGATTTAAGGGATCTGATCCAGAACTGATACTTGTGTTCACGGCTCGTGATTTCTCCGATAATCTTTGATCATGTTGATGTGGCGAAGCTTTTAAAAGATTTGTTGATTGTTCAAAAGGAATTAAAATAAATAAAAACGAGATTTGTGACGTTTAACCAACTGGAGGAAATTAAATTAACATAAAAAAGATTACATCAGATGGGTTGACTATAAATCGATATCGAGATATAAATAGAGGACATAATACATTCTTGGATAGTGGCCCTATGGGACTATCGCATTTTGACGAGATGATGGCTAACGAAAGTGCTACTGTACTGAACGCATCCTCTCCTAAGGATATTGGTGATAGATCTCCGGTAAGTGACACGCAAACTACCTACTGTCGAGTCTCTCTGTCTCAGCGAAAGTCAAAGCGGCTGCCCAAGATTTTGATCAATTCGACAGAAGTCAGTCAAATAATATAGATACAGATAGCGCGATAAACGATAAAAATATTGGTCTTATTAATTTTTTTTTGTAAGGTAAGGGTGACAAACGAGCATACAGTCCACCTGATGGTAAGTGGTTTCTGTAGCCCATAGACATCTACTCTCGATTACAAATTAAAATGCAGATGCGTCGTCATCCGTGAGGACTAAGATGGGATGCCTCGGTTCCAGTAAAAAGGCTCTCCGGTTCTCTACACTCACCGTACGAAACACAGCAGCGTTAAGCTGCTATTTTACGCTGATATTCTGTGTGATCGTGGTCTTTCCCCGGTCGAGCCGACCGATTCGTGCTACAACTTTAACATTAATATAGCTTCAGCATGGCTCTACCACGTCATTTGCAGAATCTTTGAAGGATGATTGTGGTTGGCAGGTGGTAAAGCATCGAAAACCGAAGAAAAAGTACCGTTACCTCGGCAAAAAAGGTATTTGCAGTGAAAATGAAGGAAGTTTTAAAGCATCAGAAACGAAGGTACCGATATTCATCACTAAAGTACACAAAGATACTACGATAACTTGATATAACAAATTATATCAAGAAAAAAACGAGATTTTTGTGCCAGAGCTAAAATTATCGATGTTTTTATGCGACAAACTGTGGCTGGAGGGCATTATATTTCGACGCTTTGTGCATTTTAAACATAAGCGTAACCTTTCAAATGGTGGTGATACTGTAAACGACCCAAATAAATATACATAAGTCTGGATAGTTTACCTACGAGTATTAGGTTTGTTAGCTTTAATTGCAAAAACGTAAAACGCTCCGTTGGGAATATAAGACAATTATGTAAATCATCTCATATAATTGCATTACAAGAGAAATGGCTGCAACAAGATGATATTTCGTTTCTCAGCACTATTGATACGAATTTTATGTATACGGGTACCTCAGCAATGGACACGACGGCCGGTATGCTCCGCGGTCGGCCATATGGAGGAGTAGCGCTATTATGGAACAGGGGTGTCTTTCAAAATGTCTTGGTCGTAAAATGCGGTAGTCCGCGAGTATGTGCGATAAAAGTTTCTATGTGCCAAAGATCATTTCTAGTGTTTAGTGTCTACATGCAGACTGATGAATTGGGCAACCTAACAGAATTTACGGATTGTATTAGTTTGGTGAGTGCTATTGTAAGCAGTGAGAATATTGAATCAATCTATATACTCGGCGACTTTAATGCTCATCCTACTGAGTTATTTTACAAGAAACCTATCACCTTATGTAATGTATATAAATGGACTTGTGCAGATGTTGATATTTTAGGAGCAGGTACGTATACGTTCGTAAGCGAGGCTAATGGGTCAAGGCGGTGGCTTGACCACTGCATTGTCACCGAATCTGCTTTAGGGTCAGTCATAAATATTTATGTACAATACGACGTTATGTGGCCTGATCATTATCCTTTAATTATGGAAATAAAATTAAATATAAGTAAACCGATAATTTAGAATGTGAATAATTTATTAAGGAACAAAATTGTATGGGGTGAGAGAAATCCCGAACAAGTTGATGTATCTATTTAGGAGTATTATGAAAAATTTCGACTTATACATTTCCCTAATGATTTTAATGGATGCGCTAATTATATGTGTAATGATTTGGATCACAGATCAATTGTTGATAAAATGTACAGTGATATAACAACCTACGCCTTAATTCAGGCGGCCCCAGTTAGCTATACTGGAAAATAATTTAAGTAGAAAAAAACCAGTAGTCGGGTGGAACAGGCATGTGAGTAAAGCTCCCAATGAGCCCAGGTGTACTTTTCAGCTATGGGTATGGTATGGAAAGTTTAATTCTTAATTCTGATACTGTATATGATGCGATGCTCGAAAGCCGTAAAATTTTCAAATCTCGCTTAAAATGATGTCAGAACCAGGAATAACAATAATTGAAAAAGGATATTATCGTTCACTACATTCAAAACATGATTTTCTTACCTTTTGGAAGTCCACCAATAAGTCAACAAGTAAATCCAGCCTCCCTGTGCGTGAAGATAGTATTAATGAAACAAAACTTATACCTGATATGTTTAGGGATTGCTTTTCTGTGAATTCACCATTGGGAACACCGCAACAAAAATTGTCTTTATTTAGGTACATAATATAAATATTCAATACGAGTACTTCGTCAATAAAAAGTCAAAAACTGAAATTATCACTTAGATTTAAACTAAATATATTCTCCCCACGCTAAAGTGCCTAATACGATATTTGCATTTCTCTCTTAAATTGCTAAACTTAGCCATTAGGTGAGAAAATTACTAGCCCTATTGTCCGACGACACCACAGGCAATAATACAGTTCCTAATTGCTTCATTTACATTCAGCTCACAACCATGGGAGTGAGATGGGAAGTGAAAAGGAGATGAAATTGAGCAGCGCGAGGTGATATGGTGGCGCTGTAGTCGCGCCACAAGCGAAACACATCGAAGCCTAAATCGCGCTAACAAAGTTCCGAAGTTAAAACAGTATATATAGAATAGCTCCGAACTACCACTCGGAACGTTGGACGCTCCCTGAACAGAACACCTTGCCCGGCGGGAGATCTCCCCTTTTCCTTCCACCGGTCACAAAGGTAAAAAATAAAAAGAAATACGTTAAAATGAAGGTAGAGTGGTAATCCCCCACTTGTTTTAGCAGTGTAATTCTACGAGTGTCCGTTGGGGTATTTTACTACTATAGAAGATCATGTTGTTGAGAGGCTGCCCTGTGTTACACTGAGATGAGTAGTGATGCTGTTGGTTCGCATACTTTGGTGTTATCATTTAATTGGGCCCTTATAGTAAGCAGGGCTTGTTACCGAGTATTGTTCTTTTATTTCAATAATTTTGAGAATAATTTCTAACATCAGCAGTGGGCTAATTTCTTACAATATATATTAAATTAATACAAATAGGTTGTTAAAATTAATTGTTTCATATACTGTTAAGTTTTCGGATCATAACTCGCTTAATTAGAAAAATAACAAGCTTACATTTAAATATGAAATTCTCACTTTCACTACTTTCATTTAATCATACATTCTGTTTAAAAACGAAATCACAGGTTTTACACTTCGTGGCACCTCAATTGCTGAGTTAAATTAATCGTATAAAAGCGAAAATGTAAAATGCAAAAGAAGGGTCGTTAATTTTGCCCCGTCGCGAAATATTAGCTTAAAAATTTTACTTTACAAACGTATGAATAGCGAGCTGATTCTAATTTATGTTTACTCATAATTTCATCAATTTTTTTTTGTTTACAATGTTAACACCCGATAAATTATTAAGCTTCCTATATCGCCCCGTGGGTATCATCAATTGCAGTATTTTCCCTCAGAAGATGGGTAGCAGAATTTTCCTGATAACAACGCAAAAATATAAAGGCAATTTACGTGAGAGGCCTATGTTAAGCAGTGCACTTTTATATGCTGCAATGGATGGATGGATCAAAATAAGTCTTAGGAGATATGTAAAAAATCATGTTTCAATGTGCAAATCAAAACACGGAGAGGTTACAGTGGCAGTTAAATGTTTTTGACATCACATCTCCTTTGAATAGTAGACAGATGATGTAGTATCTTTATTATTTCGTAGCTCTCAGCACCACAATTCAATGCAAGCCACTTCGTCAAGGAGCCGTCAATTTATAAAACCTATATCCGTTTTATCAATATATAATATAAATTGATAAAACAGAGTGGCATTTTATAAAAAAAGCTGAGCATACTGTTTGCAATAATTCAAGAGGTATTTTTATTGGCTCATCTTCAGTATGAAGAGCTCTTACTATTTCATGTATAATACATTCTACTTCTCATAATAAAAGCACAGAAAAGCATAAAGATATTATAAGGCATGTATTATCAAGATGTCGCATGTATGTGTTTGAACTTTACACCAAAAATATGTTTCGATTACTTTATTTTAAGCCTATCCAATTAAGCTATAGCTTTCATAATTTCTAAAATATATAATATAGTGGTGCATTCTTACATCTTTTTCTTCATCATCAGCCTGTAGAATATCGCTGCTGAACTTTTTTTTTATAAAATTGAAGTAACGTCTTACAGTCTACCTTATGATAAGTGGCTGCTGCAGCTGGCAACCAACTTCAAATAAAAAAGGCTGCAGATGCGTTGTCACCTCTGAAGACAAAGTTGGAATGCCTCACAGCCTGTTATTAAACTGGCTCTCTATATCTTTCAGACCAAAACATACGAGTATACACTGTTATTTGGCGGTGAGAAATAAGTAGAAGCGTATAACCTACCGAAAAGCAAAGACATATTAAAAAAATAGACAGGTTACACACTAACATTATTGCATTTTAAAGTGGCTCAGGTAGTACTATATCTACGTACAGTTATTAATTATGACACGTTGTGCTAACAAAAAGAGACAAATGATAGGGCATACATATTATTAGAAAAAGATGAATATAAATCATTAGTTGCGTACTCGTATTGATTGCTGCCGAGCGCTCATTGGCGTGAGCGCGTGACATACCGATATGGAAAATGAACACACTAGCTAGCATCAAAGTTTAACACTAGCAGTTATTGTTAAAATAATAAAACCAATTATGAACAAAACATCTATATTCAAAATATTAATGAGACGTTTTTCTAGTCTCTATCAGTTGCCGTGTAATTTGTGCACCACCTAAAAACACAGGAAGGCATTTTTGCTACGAATAACTAGAAAGAAGACTTATGCGCTGTAGCGAAGGTATAGCCGCGACGCAGGAGCGTGCCCGACTGAATGCGAGTCGGGCAATTTCCTGACTTTCGTATTGCCATTTTAGAGCTAGTATGACGTATCTATACTTTTAAAAACATCTTAGCCGAAAAGGAGTCTTACCACCCAGTATATACTCCTGTCGTACGTCCTTCGACGCAGTTGCCCGTTGCTGGTCCGGGTATTATACTTGTGGCGTAAACGACATGGTACACTGCCATCAATCAGAAGTTATAAGACTTTCAGGCATTAACTATAGTTGCGTTTTACGATACCCAATTATTGACAAAGACTCATGCCGCCGCCATCACAAGATTTTTTTTATAAATACCAACCGAGACAACCAAGCGAGAAACAAACAACAGAGTAAAATAGCAGCAAAAAGCTAGTATTTTGTAAGTTCAGTGAAGAGAATCTAAGACCCTTTAAACTGGTATCAAGGCATTCCATCTTAGTCCTCAAGGAAACAACGCAACAGCATTTTAAGTCAAAATTAAAGCCATCCACTAACTAATCAGGTCGACTGTGTGCATGATTGTACACCCCAACTACTATAGAAGGTAGTAGCAACTGGAGTATTCTTAAAAAAACATTAGTCAAGTAGTTCACCTATAAAGACAAAATTACATCTGTAATTAAAATACATAAAAATTACTAAATAATATAAGACAACAAACCAACCGTCCCCTGCTTTGATCTAGTGTGTATTCGCGAACTTCTTAATAATATGTCCTTCAAATGTCGATCGAAAGGTTTCCTCACAATATTTTAAGAAAACTGCAAACAGCTTCCGAGCTAAAACAGCCAATATTTCTTTAGGCCTTACTTTATAGGATCATTCTATAATATTGTAATATATATTTCTTTGTTTATTGTACAGTAAAATCATCGCATAAAAAGTCGTAGGATTAAAATAACAAGGGCTTCTTTTGCCTTTTAAGCGCTTAAACAGAAGGTCGTAAAATTTTATATGTTCAGTAAATCACGCGATCACGAAAGAGGAAAATTCAACTGAAGACATAATATAACATGAGAGCGCAGGTTGAAAGACTTTTTAAGAGTTCGAAAATACTTTTTTGCCATTACGAGTATCCCCTTCTTTTCAGATGAATTAAAATCGAAGAACATTTTCAAATCGACTGTGTTTTGTATAATCATATCGCGTAACGATATCTTCACCAATTGTAAACCAATTTGAATGATTCTGTTCTTTTTTTATATAGAATAATGGTGACAAACAAGCACACAGTTCACCTGATGGTAAGTGGTTGCTGCGGCCCATAGACAGGTTACGGATTTTATCGCGTTTAATTAACTTATTTTTATATTCTGCTGGAAAACAACCGAAACGTGGGGAATATAAAAGTAAGTTAATTAAACGCGATAAAATCCGTAAAAGCAGTTTAATTCAATTTTGATTCTGTTCTTATTAAGAAGGCTATTACTCAGTGGTAATCCCATTTAAATTTGAATACATAAATTTCACTTCTAAGAGTAGAAAAAAATTAAGTTTTTAATGTAAGTATTTGGAAGATATTCGAGATTTTACCTTAAGCCTGAGATATTGCTTAATCAACTCAAACAATAACAAAAATAAAATAATTTCCACATAATTTAATAGCTTCTGAAGTCGTTGATATGACATAATGTATTGAAGAATTGAAGCTTCGATTTCAGTTGTTATTAAATTATGTCGAAATTATTTTATTCTTCTAAGTGTTTTGTAGTTGAGTTTTACTTTTAACTACTTTGATAATGATGGCCCCAGGAGCTGAACATTGTCCTTTCCAATTGTAGGAATATGATCTTTTAAATTTTTAGTAAGCCGTATTGCTATTATCGTCACACTTGCAGGGAAATTGACGATCACAGTACCAGACTTCTAGCAGTAGCAATTTTTGTCTAAATTATTTTCGAGATATTAGCTATCTAGCAGAGGTATATCACCCACTCTATTAAACGCGGTGATGGATTTTCTCACATCCCTGTCGCATCTGGCGTACAAATCATTTAGTGAATTCATACCTATATTTTACGAAATTGCCTTTAATTTTCGTGTGACATCTTTAAAATCTTCTGTTTCACATTGAAATTGTTTCAAGGCATTTTCCGCTACTAACTGGAATGACCCAAGTATTTTTACTATGGAAAAGCTTACTACGTCCATCCCAACTGAATTATTAATACGACCGGATATTGACAGCAATTGACATTAAAAAAGTTTTAGAAATTAATTAGCCTTTATTATTTGTTATCTATTTTAAATATTATTATCAGTTACCTTGTTTAAAGAGCACCTCCCGCCATCTCTCAATTGCGGGCACTATCCCCGTCACCAGTAATCCCAATAAACTACACTAGGAAAGACACGCCACCGTCGATAATACAATATGTGTTTCGCTTCAAAACGAGGCATCATGTGATCACACATAATATGATTTTTAAAATGGACTATACTATTATTGATTAACAGAAATGCGTGATAATGGACTTTTCTTACGATGTTTGCACTCACCGTTAAGCACGTGGTAAATCTGCATTATTGCAGTAAATAATTCACACAAACTACAACCGACAACTTCATAGGGCTATTTCGGAGAAGCGAAAACCAGTGGAGTAGATAGGTTTCTCGAGTCGCAACCAGTAAGCGGATGTGGCCCCACGATGCCCACTGGCTTCGTGACCACTTGATTGGCTGTCTATACATGTACGGACTTTTTCTGGACTCTGATTTTTATCAACTTGTGGAGGAGACCTACATTCTGTAAACTTGTATAGGACTACAATGATGACCTTGTGTTTCTCTAAATCTTAACTTTAAGCGGTTATGTACCTGGAGTACGGCGGAACTTCACGCCAGTACAATTTTTAACCCTATATAAAACGCAAGTCCGGTCGTGCAAGGAGTACTGCAGTCACATATGGGGTGGCTATCCATGATTCGTTACATAGGAATATGTAATCATAATGTAATATCATAGGATTAAGGTGAGCCTCGTACCGGTAGGCGAAGTGTAGGGCGACCCGCCACGAGATGGAGTGACGACCTGGTAAGACATGCAGGAAGTCGATGGATGCAGGTGGCTCAGGATTCCTTGGGGGAGGCCTATGTTCAGCAGTGGACTTATGAAAGGCTGTAATGATGAAGGTGCGCCTTGTATACTAGGAAGGACCACGTACCTCATGAGATGCTTAATTTTTTCTTGCAGTTTTTCTAAAATCGTTGTGTCGAGCTTTTTTTTATCTCCTAACAGGGATCAGCGTATTTTCGACTTCAAAGCGATACATTTAATTAAATTGATTTATTTACGAAAGAGGCATGCCAACTGCGTCGCGGGTCTTTACACTTTCTTTGGGTATTGAATGCGTGGCTTCGGCTCTCTTCGTTAGAATCAACACTGCATTACTTCCTTTTTTTTAAAGGTAGGTATAGGGAATTAATAATATATATAAATATTTCATGTGGGTTCATATTCAAATTAAGGGATTGCACAAGGGCTTGAAAATAAAGGTTTATAATTCGCGTCGACAGAGCTGGCGCTTAAAATGCCTCTTAACAGCGTTGAACTCAGTATTGGTAACAGTAATTTAGCTTAACCAAACTTGCCTCGAGCGCTGGCGCAAAATAGCCAGCCTCTCAATATTCTATAGGATTCATTTTTGAGAGTGTGCACAGCAATCACATATTTTGTAATACTTTGTAACACTAAGACAGTGCAATTTATCATCTAGGTCTTCATTACTACTTACCAATAGGTCGTATTGTAGTCAAACAGTGACTTATAATAGGTAAAAAGCATTTAGTGTTAGAAATTGAAATTGAACGGGACATCGGAAAGATATTGCACTACCTCGTAAGCGAAGAGGTATCTATCTATAAGAGCTCGTAATGTGAACAGGAAAGTTTAAGTAAACGAGACAAAGATTAACCTTGACTTTATTTTTCAACTCGAGGTATTTTAACCAACTTTAAAAAGGAGGAGGTACTCAATTCGAGAGTATGTTTTTTATGTATTACCTCAGAACTTTTTTCTAGGTAAACCGATTTTGATGATTCTTTTTTTGTGTACTTCTCATGTGGTCCCATAAAAATTTGATCAATATCAGACAATTAGTTTTTGAATTATCCATAATTTATTTAATTAACTTCGACTACATTGATGATGTTCTCATTTTATTTATATTGAAGTCGGTTGTACAAGTTTTTTTTATTTTACCACTTGTATCTCTACGAGAAACGGATTATCCTTAGAAATTAATAACAGAATATTGTCATTCAATGTAACTTATATCGCATTTAATTTTAACCTTTTTTAAATCCCAATGTTTTGTCGAAAATGAAATGTCGGGAACTTTACAGCACACATGGTCCCGGCAGTCCCCCGTGACCATGAACATAAATGACTCATCTTCTCATCTACTTCATTAGTCCGTAAAATTTCACGGCTGTACATGGCTTTTATCGTTGTAGGAAAGTTTTTCCTTAACTCTTAAGTACCTTGGTATTTTTCTATTTTTCATTATTCTAAAAGTTAATAAAAACAAATTTTTTTATTTTAACAAATCTTTGACCTAAGTGACATAATAAAAATTTACTATAATTGAAATCACCGAACACTGTTCCTCTCTATCGAGACATTGATTTACATATTTTGATCAAACTTATTTTACAACTAATTACAATAGTCCTTGCAAGCAAACAAAGTTAATATTAATTTTAATAAGTATGAACTGTTTTCTGTCTATTTTTTGTGTAATTATATTGTCTCTCTATATCCATCGAACCTGAACAAAGAAGTGCAAGCAATGCTATTTGGCGGCAGATACACGTAAGAAGGTCGTAAAAACCCAGAAAAATTCCTAGGGAAAAAAGAGCTACCACCTATAATTTCTAAGCGGAGAATCATATACATAACAAAAATTCACATATAACATAAGTATTCAATTTGCTAATTTCGGTACAAGATATTTCTGATATTTCCTATAGATGGTTTTTGTGACACTCGTGGGATATAGAATAATTTTTTCTTATGCCGTTATTACAAGGCAAAAATCGCTTTGCGGTCTCTTGGTAAGGTCAACGTGAGCCAAAATTATAAATAGTTAATCAAGGGGATTTTAAAAAAAACATCTTTACTTAGTTTTTTATAATATTCTTGCATTGTCATCCGAATTTGAGCTATATTCAAAATTTCAAGTTTCCAGCCCATCGGGAAGTTAGTTTAAAATCAATTACTAAATTCCACCAGAAACGGCAGACAGACAAAAAAATTACTTAATAAAAACTTGTTAAAATGGCAGTTAAAAATAATCTACATAGAGCACTACTACTATATGAAAATATCACTGTCACAATGCACTAATCAATATGTAAATGTCACTAAATGTACTTGTATACTTGTACAAATGTAGGACTTGGCAGATTTTTCATTTACGTATCTGCACTTTTGTTTTATCGTAGTGTTTTCATATTAGTTTCAGTATTTTATTATAACTGATAAGTTTTCGTTCATTTTATAATGATAAATCAGAACAAAGCCTTACTAAATAAACCAATCTTTCACTCGGGGGACACATTACACATCACTTTATACAGTACATTAGATCGGCAAATAATGGAGGCGAATTGGAGGCTTTAATTTGATTAATAAATGAAGTCCAATGAAATCAAACATACTCTTGTAAATCTTCAATTTCGATAAAAGATAAAACGAATGCCCCCATATATGTTTCTGTTCTCATCACTGAAGCATGTTTTTGTTCAACGCCTTGTTCCAATGAATCCTCAAGCACCCATTTTAAATGGGTTACCAAAAATACATAAAGAACATGTTCCTATTCGTCCAGTTGTCTCATATATTGGAGGACTCACTGTGACCGCGTTACCAAAAATGACGTACGCCAATAGTTTTGCTCAATAATCTCAGAAATGAAATAAATATTAACCTCAATGCAATAATATAAATTGTAATGATTTGATAATAAAATTCTCTTTCAACGCTGGATGACGTTTTCGTTATTACCGCCAAGACTCCTGGTAAGACGTCCCTCTCACTGCGGCCTAGACACCTTTAGCCGTCAGAACCTGTGATCAGTCTTGTGAGTATGCTTGACTGCCAATGAGAGAACTGCATCACATAACCCCGACACCCTGTCTCTGTCTGTCTGCTACCGTAGGTCTTGTGGTGCAGACATCCCGTACTTATATAATATTATATATATATATATATATATATATATATATATATCGGAAATGACAACAGGAGATCCCACTTTTGATGTCGGAGAATTACAAACAGAGGATTCCAATTTTGATCTTGGAAATATATCAGGATAGCATTAATTGTTAAAAATAGTAAAAATGTGAGAGCGGATGTTCAACTTGCTCTATTGCTTACGCAGTTTAATCATTATCAGTAATAAGACAACGTAACGCACTATCCATTCAGTATAGTGAAATTACAGTTCGACCACACCGTAACACGTCTCCGCCACAATCACACACCAGTGTAACGTGAGGTACGTAATTACATGATAACACCAAAATATGTAAACCAACAGCAACACTACTTATCTCAATGTAACAGGACAGCATCTCAGCAACACCAATCCTCCTTGACTGCACTATAAGAATTACAACAACGAACAGAACCACGACACTATCTTAGCACGGTAGGGTGAACTTTATACTGCCAAACAAGTGGGAGTTTTTCGATATACCCTCATGTCCACCTCGATCCAAGTGATATTTTATAGACGCTCCGACATATATATATATATATATATATATATATATATATATATATACATATGGTAGGACTAGGGTATTAGGGACCGCTAGGGACTGCCACGTGTAGGTATAGGGAACTTAGGATGTACTGTAGGATGACTGTAGGGTCTAAAACTACTTACTACCATATTCATATGCAGCCAGGTAGTGCAGCTATTGAAGGGTAATTAAGTTAATATTTAAACAATCAACCCTGAAAAACCTGACTGTACATAAGAGGGTGGCAATGAAAGTTCTTAGAAAATCAAAAACTGAACAAACTGGCAAGTTATAAGTTTCATTACATCTTTACAAAATAGTGTCCATCTACGTCAATACATCGCTGCATCCGATGGAGAACTACAGAGAAAAGCACTTTGCCCAGTCGTCCTTAGGAGTCTCTTCGGCAGCATTTTAGGAAACGCAGCCACTGCTTCCTCGGCGTCCATAAAACGTTTTCCTCGAAGTTTTTCATTGATTTTCGGAAATAAATAAAAATCGCAAGGTGCGAGGTCGGGGCTGTAGGGTAGGTGACCCAGTAATTCCACGTCTGACATCGCCAAGTAGTCGATTGTTTGCTTGGCGGTGTGTGACGATGCGTTGTCGTGGTGAAGAAAGATCCTACTGCGAGGTCGTTTCTCGCGAATTGTTTTCAAGTCGAGTGGCAAACAATTTTTATTGTACCACTCTGCAATAACTGTTTTTCGATCCTCTAAAACAATTTTTGCGCAATGACCTGTCCTTCCCAAGAACGAGGCCACCATCCCACGCTTTGACCTCTCATCACTTTAGTTGGCAACTACTCGGAAGGAAACACCCAGACAGCAGACCGTCTCTTAGTCTCAGGATCATAACAATAAATTCACCTTTTGTCACCCGCAAGAATGTCGAACACAGCATTTGAGTCACCTCCGTTAAATCTTTGAACCATTTCACGACACCAATCAACACGACGGAGTTTTTAGACCTCTGTCAAATTATGAGGTATCCACCGGGCACAAAGCTTCCTGACCGCTAATTATTCATGGCACATTTTGTGCACTTAACTCATACTGATGCCTAAGCTTGTCCAAATCTGTTGATAAGTCATTCTCTATCATACGCCGCACAACACTGATGTATCTTCAGTCGTTGCCGTAGAAGGCCGTCCCTCACGCAGATCATCGGTGAGATTAGTGCGACCACGTTTAAACTCATTAAACCAGTTGTAAACAGTGGCACAAGATGGGACTTCATCGTGAAAAGCCGATCGAAGTCTATGATAACTTTCTTGTTGACTTAAATGACATCGAAAGTCATAAAAGATCATTGTACGAAAATGTTCTCCCATTAAATTCAGGCTGACGTGACAAAGACAATTTTCAATTTGCCGCCAAATTGTAAACAAACGAAAAATTAATAAAATACATACGCAATAATATTGGCAAAGAGATCCATTTACAAAATTTGAACTTATTCTTTTATTATATTGTTTACTAGTGGCCAGTTCTAAAAACTTTTAGTGTCGCACTCGTACTCCTTTCCTGACGTACATACCAGAAAGGATTTATAAAAATTATACTACGTAGCGGGTGAAATAGGATATCACAGCTAGTAACTAGTAACAGAGTGAAATTATATAAATTATATTACAAAATAATATTTTTATTCAATGAAGAGTATTATATAATTTCATCTCACAAAGATTTTTTTTATTTACCAGGTTCGGAAAATACCTATTTGTCTCCTAACCTGAGAAAAACTAGCAAAAGAAAACCTATTTACATTACCTTACCTTTGTATTTCAACATTGATAAGACTTCTAATCTATCTTACAGCATACGCTGCAAAACTAAGTCAACTGCTTATTTAAATGGAACTTAGCGACAATTGTAATTTCAAAAAAAAATATTAGAATCGACAAGTCTCAATACCTCCACATTTTAAGAACACATTTGAATTCAAATGTTTAACATTAAGTACGAGTATTATTTTATTTCGATGCCGTTTCATAGCAAATTGTTAACGTTAAACCAATGTACTAATTTCGATAGAGCATTCACATAATCATAATTTAATAATTATGGTTCGGATTTAAAATTTAATGAATATAAATGTAAATGTATCATCATCACTATATTGTGAATGTCCTCTAAAAGATAAGAAAAGTCATTAATGTAGATTGAAAACAAGATTTTACCGAGAATTAAGCCCTGGGAGATACGCATCGATACTACTACCCCGGAGGAACTCTTACAGTGATACCGACTTTTTGAGTTCTGTACGTACTTAAACATAAGATCTAATCGTAACATGTACTAAAACATAAGTCTAAGCGCAATATTTTTTACACCGTTATGTTTTAGTTTACCGAATTGTCTCGTGATAACGGACGGACGGACATAGCGAAACTATAAGGGTTCCTTGTTATTTTACTACGGAACCCTAAAAATGGAGCTTCAGAATGTAAGTGAAATTGAGTAACATTTTTAAAGATTTAAAGCGTCTGAGAAATGCAAAATAAATGAAAATAAAAGCAAATGCGAAAGCGATACTTATGACAGAACGTATCTAGGAGTATTGATAACAAATTTCCAATGATATTATCTAACATCAACGTAAAAATCAGCTGGGAGAATTAACGTGAGGTGAGTAATGTTTTTACTTACCTTGATTACCTGATACATAGAAAACAGCCAAGCTAGCAGTTAGGCATGTAATCATAGTACATACTAACACTACTCATTGTTACACATTTCGTTCGTCAGAAAATAAGTGATGTCTGGTGGACGTGGGATCTTGGACTATACAGTTCTTATTAAGATGTAAAAACTGGATAAAGGTAGATCATTAGACGTATGCCAAAGAACACATCTGAAAACTAGAAATTATCGATATTTGGTGTCGAAAAAGTGTCAAAAGTTATTGGTACGGTTGTTTCAAATAGAGCGCTTGAAACTTCCACGCGCACCAATAACTTTATTGACATTTTATTCATATTGTATCAATTAAAAACAGAAAACAGTGAAGCGTAAATACAAGTTTTTAAGTCAATTGAAGTTCATGTATTTACTTCAGTGGTTTTCAATAATTAATTATATCACACAAAAGACACAAAAAACATAAACTGTAGTTTAGTTTCTAACATAACTATTTTTATTTTTACTATAAACGCCGTTCATTAGACAATATGATTATTATTTAATTTCCTGCTTGAGAATAAATACTGCACATTTTTATATATACTTTGTTTCACGAAATTCTTGATATTTCAAGAAATTCTTCGCAGTTTTACTTCAATACACCAATATCATAAGAAAGCCCTAGTTTGTGTTAATATTGTATGCCTTTTTAAGGAAATATTTGAAATGCATATACATTATTAAATACGAATAAATACTTACATTACTAGAACACTGGTTTACTAGGTAAGCTAAATCAATTTTGGCACACAGTAAACTCTATTTGCATTATATAGAAGCAATAAATTTGTTGTATAGAGCGTCCTACGGCTTATTGTTTACGTCATCGATCGTACAAAGCTGGATGTCATCTGACTAACAGGAGAAGGACCTGTATTATTTAGATAGTTTGGTGGTCATTTTGTGGCATAAATTTGAAATAAGTACTTTGATACAACTACATATTACTCATTAAAGGGTGTTAAAATAAAAAGATTTCTTTTCTGTTAAAAATACAAATGCAGATGCGTTGTCTGTTATGTAACTTTTAATAAATTCATTTATAAAACTTAAATATCAAGAGAACTTACATTCCACCTGACGATAAGTGCTTTATAAAGACAGTATAGGTAAAAGAAAAGAGTCATTCCTAACCGGACCATCTAAAGGTATCGTCACACTACTACCACAAAACGTCACAAATTTTTTCGCGGCTTGAGTTGCATTTTTCCAATTTTCGTAATAAAACTTCTGAATGTATCGAATTTCTTCGTTAGATTCACTCATTCTGACAGACAAAAAAACAATTGAAAAATGGCGGGAAAGTGTTTTATACTTTTTCTTTTTCTTAATTTTCTATATGTATTGATATTAAAACCAGCCAGATACAAACAGTACAACCAAAGGAATTTTAGTTCAATTTTATACAAACAAAATACAAAGAAACATTTTTCCCGGCCTGTTATTTCAAAGACATGATATGTATGTACATATTTTCCTTACTTGTGGTAGACCAGAAAATTTCATAGTTGCTTGAAAAAGTTTACTCACATCATAAAACTTCTTTCATTCAAATAAACATTCGAACGATTCTTCTTCTTAAAATTATGTGTTTTGTGATACTCTACTATTTATTTCAAGGAAATACTAAATGATTTGTCGTGTAATGGCGGCATTAGGGAATCCACTACCTCATATCACCGTTGGTGTTATAAGAGGCAACAGAAGAAAACCGGGAAATGGGCAGCAACATCATTCTGGTAAGAATGCAATATTAATAAAAAAAGTGCAATTGTTAACCCGCCCACCAAGCGTGGCAACTATGGAAAATATCCCCTTATGAGCAATCTTTGTGGGAGGCCTATATTTAATACCAGGACTTTTAACGAGCTGTAATGAAAAAAAAATTAATATAATTATTTTAACATTACATATTACACTTAAGAAATACACCGCATATGTTATTACCTAAATTTGCTATAATATAATATATCGTATTTTAAACTAATGATAATAACATTTTGGTTAAATAAATATAAATTGTTACAGTAACTTTCCGCAGTTTGAAATAACACCTTTAACCAAACGTATTATCGAATAATATAATAAGTCAAATTTTGAAGAAATGAATACATAATTGAACTGAGCATCACAATTGCTCGTTGTCTACCAAGACCCAAGACAATTAAAAGATTAGAAGTAAATTTAAATGTGAATTCATCTATCAGATGATCTGATATCAACTTCTTTAAAGTCATATATACAGATTAAACCGACAACCGATAGAGAAAAAAGGTTCTCGAGTGGCAACCTAGTACCGGTAGGCGAAGTATTATAGGGCGACCCCCACTAGATGAAATGACGACCTGGTAAGACATGCAGGAAGTCGATGGATGCAGGTGGCTCAGGACCGTGCTTTATGGCATTCCTTAGGGGAGGCCTATGTTCAGCAGTGGACAGGTGAAGGGTTATAATGATGATACAGATTTAACCACTATAGTTTTTAATTTATTTCATGAACAATAAAAATACATGACTTTCTTTTAAAACCTTATACCGACTTCAAAAAACTAAAAATATTATAATAATTTTAGGGTTAAATGTTAGAAAATTCAATAAGGCATTAAGTCCGCTCTTTGTTTTATTTATTATAAGGTTTATAAAGAAGATTAACAAATAAATAAATAAAGTTCCACCTTATTTAATAGTCTATGAAGAAAGCGTTTTAATAGCTTTATCCTCAATCTTCAGTTAATTTATTTAAAATCATGTAATAATTTTAATATTATAATTACTCAAATTATAGTAAGTATTTGCGTAATGAAAATTTTAAACTTGCTAATAGACAGGCATTGTACATTTTCGGGGATTCTGTCGTAAAAGCGTGTACAATTACCCTATGAATAAATTACCGACTTTGTGGTATCGGGTAACCCGCATTACAAGTTTATATCGATATGTTTTATTTATAGAGTATTTACTATTTATCTCTTCATTTAAAAAAAATGTTATGAATATTCGTATACATATATATATATATATATATATATATATATATATATATATATATATATATGTAGCCTTGTGGTGACGGCGTATGAGAAATCATCAAACTCATCACCTCATTAAAAGAGGGGTCAAACGAGCATACGGCTCACCTAGTGTTAAATGATTATCCATGAACAACTGCTACATCAGAGGAATTCCATGTACCTTGCCGGCCTTTTAAAGGAGTAAGTTCTACCTTAAAAGTATCAGTCGTATCAGTCCGGAAGAAAACACTGCTGGTAGCAGATTCTACACAGAACTCCTGCGATGAGGAAAACTTCTGCTAAATCGCACACTGGTGTACCAGATAATGTGGGTTTGAGATTTATTTCCGTGAGTGTTGTAGAATAGAATAGAATAGAATCATTTTTATTCAATATTGATTACATGTTATTCTTATTGGAAGTATTTCATTATTATCCCTTTTCTTAAGCAGCAGTTAACATTGCTTCTTATGTTCTTGAGGCGCAAGCTGGAGTTGGTTCTCATTCTGGCACGTCACAAAATGCATATTTCATTTAAGATTAAAAAGGGAAATTTTATTTTGGAAAGGTTTTGATAGTTCAGGGGTAAAGATTCACTGAAAATTCCGGTCGCAGGTGTGAAAAATTGACACCTCTTTTTATTACCTACTTCACGTTACATAATATTTGATAGTAAGTAATCTGAATAAACGACCGACCTTTTTGCAATTGACTGGGTTATCCCTCGCTATCGAAGTTATATTTCTCGATCCTAATGTTAAAATTACGAATGACATTGAACATTTCTACTGCAATTTTACTATCATAACTTAAACTAAATTGGTTTTCACTTTGTGAATGGTTAAAAGTCTCAATTACACTATATATAAATATAGTGTAATTGAGACTTTTAACTATTTTACCAAAAGGAAATTTATTTATGCTGTTAATGTGAAAATTAACCGCTTGTCTAGCTTAGTGAGAACGAGCCTTTGCAAAATAATGAACGTCTATTGGCCAAATACTCAAACGCTACTCAATTTTAAGATGTCGTAAAGTTTCGTGCTGTCGCAGTCACTTTGACTTATAGTGATAGAGACAGCACGAGACTTAACGGCGTCTTAAAATTGAGTTGCGTTTGACTATTTGGCTATTAGTCTATTAATGGACTGTAAATAGCTGTTGTTAACATGTGATGTGATTTTAAATCTCAGCAAGCTATATAGCTAGAACTCACAATTGTAGGGAAAGAAAGGTGTTGTTTTTGCCGCTTTACAAGGTCTCTCCGCTGTAGGGCCTTGTTGAAACGATGGCATTGCATTTGACTTACAAATAGTACTTTTAAATACCAATTATATTAAAAAAATTGAATTTGACCTTCAACACTTGACGTTCTATACGAGACGAAGTGACCACATGGTAAGACATGCAAGAAGCCGATAGATGAAGGTGGTTCAGTACGTTTATTGGGGAAGGCCTATATATTGTGGCTGTATTTATAATCATTGGATCTGAATGAAAATTTTAACAAACTATATAGTTACTTTGATCAGAGATTTTGCTCAAGACTTGAATTATTTATATTTAGTCAATATGTTTTGATTTCTTATGAAGAGAAGAGAGAATTGAATTATTTATGTCACATATTTCTTTTATATTTTACGCCAACCTAAAGCTTACCTTCTAGATATATCTTATTATCTATTTTATGTAACCTTTTTTACTTTCTTTACATTTATGAAATCCATACATTATCCAGTATTTAAGGGATTACACTTAGTTTTCTTACGTTATTTTTCGTTTTTTTGCTGTTTGGTATTTCATTTTTTTTTCATGTAAACCTCCCACACAATTTACTTTCAATTTTTCTATGACTATTCTATATTTTACTTATATTAACTTGGTTTAAGTACTATATTTCACAAAATCTTTAATCTTTAAACTTTATCTTTACTGATTTTATCACTTAAATATATGTTTTTTTTTTCTTTAATTTTTTTGGGATTTTTGTCAAAATGACATGCCAATCCCATCATACCGTATACTAATTACTGCTAAAACTAACAAAATAAAAATGTATAATTGAGAGTACTATAGTTAAATTACTAACTCAAAAATGAAACTTATACTCGTAATAGATAGAGAAGATAACTATTCCGTCCTAGAAGCAACCCGGAATAACCCTCTTGAAAAAATAAATGTTGTTACAGTCCGTACGAATAAAAAATGGGATTAGAAATGGCGGCTCATCGAGTCCGTACCGTCAACATGCACATTATCAATTGCGAAAATCCGCTAATAACGATAATCCTTATAACGTTATATTATTCGTTAAGTTGGAAATTTTCTTTTAATGGGAAAATATTTGAAAAGTGTTGTATTTTACGTAAGTAGGTACATTAATTTTAAAATAACATTTATTAGCTAGCGACCCGCTCTGGCTTTACCTGGGTTGGATCTATTAATGTGGCTTTATTGAAACTTAAGATAATCATTAAAGGCCACTTATTTCTTCTTATTAATATATTCTATTTTTTTTTACTTATTATAAGCCAGTGCTTGACCACAATCCCACCTGGTGGTAAGTGGTGATGCAGTCTTATCGTAACAAACGCCTATTCACTCTTGCCTTTAAAGACGCATAGATTGTATTCGGACGGAAAGATAGACGCAAATTATTCCACTCCTTTGCTGTACGCATTACAAAAGACGAAGTAAACCGTTTTGTTCTAATGCGTGGAATATCGACAACAAAGGGATGAAGACCCGCCGACCGTCTGGATGTCCTATGGTGGTAAAGAGAGGGAGGAATTAAAGCGTGTAATTCCTGCGCACAGTCACCGAAATGCATCCTATAGAATACCGCGAGACTGGCTACTCTGAGCCTGTGCTCGAGGCTGACAAGATTGGTTTCAACCAAATAAAGGTCACCAATGAGCCTCTTAGCACGTCTCTTCACTGAGTCCAATGCTGCCAGGTGGCATTTGCAGCACCAGCCCATATCTGACAGCAGTACTATATGCACGACCGGACTTGCGCTTTATATAAGGTAAGAAGCTGCCCCGGCGTGAAGTACCGCCGCACCCTTGCAAAGACACCAAGTTTCCTTGCGGCTACTTTGATTCTGGACTTAATGAACCACCTATAGTTTAGGTTCAGAGAAAATTCAATCCCTAACAACTGAAGGCGATCAGTTTACTCCAAGGATACACTCTGGAAAGTAGGAGCCAAGGTGAGCGGGCTCCTTTTAGCGGTAAAAAGACACGCTTGTGTTTTGGAGGCGTTAAATCTCACGAGATTGGCATCGCCCTATTCGGAATCTGCCTGTAGTGAGAGATCACACGCTCAACCTTACCTTAGATAAAATCTCTAAACTTTTTGGATACAATTTATTTCAGATCACTACTGGTATTACTGTTTTCTTTTTGTCAAGTTTTATTACAATCGATTGAACCGTTCCGGAGATTACCTCGGACAGACAAACGAACGAAAATTTTAAAAATTATGAATCATGTCTCAAGGGCAAGGGCTTTGTTTGTTAGTAATTTTATACAAAATTACTAACAAACAAAGTGAAAAACAATTATGAAGAAAACTCTTAGAACGCGTCCAGCTCACAAATTAAAAAACCTGATGTTTTTGTAGTTTATAGCATTTTGTTATCATTGATCTCAATGAGAAGTTGGAATGAAGTTATAGGAAGTACGACGACCAAGGCTATCGGTTGGGAGCACACCGACGTAATATTTTTAATATCGTTTTTATTTAATAGTAATTCAATACTCAAAAAATAAAATTGTGTGAAACAACATTGAATTTTTGGAAATTATATCATCATCCCATTGAGCTCAAGTTTTATACATACATTTATATAAAAAATGGATACATGTACATAATATTTTAGTTTTATCTAGACCTAAGATAAGAACTGCAATTTTCAAAGAAAGCAAGTATAAAAACGACACGATAGCGCCGCATGTTTTAGCCATTGCAGCCACCGCCAATCATCGATCAGCCTTCAGCGTCATGTCGCAGACCAAGCCGCAGTCCGTTATATGTGAAAATCCTAACCTAAATTCCCTTAAAAACACATAGTCATTACTTGTACTAAATTTTCAAACAGCGTTAAAAATATAGAGCTGTTACTCAATATAACATTGCGTAGTTTATACAATAACAGTTCAACAATTTTACCCAAATTCATATATACTTAACTTCTCTTCTTATTACGTAGTTCTTAGTACTAATTAACTCAATGATTACAACTAAAGGTAAATAAGATAAAATCTGATGAAGTTTTGTATGTAATAAAACTGACTCTACGGATTTTATCGCGTATATACATACGTATTTTAACTTATTTTTGATTCCGGACATAGTCAAAAAGGGGCTAAGGTATTTGATATCCTGATGTACCTTTCGTTTTTAATTATTAATTTTGTCCGATCTACGTAGAACGACTTTGTAGTGGCAGTGTAAGAATATTCACTACTCCATGACGTGCCGTGGGCGACGTAAGACGCAACTGAGGGAATAAAACCAGGAGATGGGCAGCAGTCTTCACTATTTAAAAAAATGAGATTGCCAACCCGCCTGCCCAGCGTGGCAACTATGGCAAATATCCTTCCAAGGAAACAATCTATGGGGGAGACCTGTGTACAGCAGTGGACTTTTGATAGGCTGTAAAGGTGGCGCAGAATGAGCTTACAGTATCTTGAATTCTTGCAATAATATGCCTGCGTTTGAATTTATTTATTAACTATGGAAACCCAAACAGTCCAACCATCTCCTTAATGGAATGATTTTTTAATATCCTCACGAATCATTATCATTAGTATGAAACATTGTTCTCTTGGTTTTGTAGTTTATCATAACTGATAAATATTTGAGACGATCGTAAATATGTTTACAGATTGCAAACTTCGTGAACATGTTATTCACAAATGTTCACAAATTATTTTTAATAAATGTTTAATATTTTCGTAAATATAAAATGCAATTATGTTTTGTATACTTATAAACGTGGTAGAGTCATGCTGCAGCTATATTAATAGTATAGTCGAATAGGTTGGGTCGACCGGGGAAGGACCACGCTCTCACAGAATACCAGCGTAAAATAGCATCTTAATGCTGCTGTTTCGTATGATGAGTGTAGAGAACCGGAGACCCCTTTTACTGGAAAAGGGGCATTCTATCTTAGTCCTCACGGCTGACAACGCATCTGCATTTTAATTCGAAAACGAAGATAGATGTAGATGTCTATGGGCCACAGGAACCACTTAGCATCAGGTGGACTGTGTGCTCGTTTGTCACCCTTATTCTATAAAAAAAAAAACAATAATACATACAATTTAAACTACAAATCATCATTCTCACTACACTGATGTACTGACATTAAAAATATATTTATCAGACGTAGAATTCATAAGTACATTGGCAATATCCCAGTACAAACATTTGTTTAAAAAATCTGGTCAATCATATGCAAATTTTAAATAATAATAAAATACTAACTGCTTCTACCTGCGCGCGCTTTTCCAGGTGATAGGACTTCTTTTCGGCCTAGAAGTTCGTATGAGTAGGTACAACCCTCTTACCTATTTCTGCCGCCATGTAGCAGTGCTTGTACTGCAGTATTTTGGTATGAAGGGTTAAAGATTCAGTATAATTACAGACTGTAAGAGATTTCATCTTAGTCTTTAGAAATGAAAACGCTTCTGTAGCTTCTTTGTTTGAATTTGGTAACAGGTGTCCACGGACTGCAGTAGCCATTTATCATCAGGCTGTAAGTTTGCTTATCACCTCAACTTTATAAAAAACCTGCGTTCTTCTCTTCCCTCAGTAAAATCGAAGGACATCGCTCAGAATTAGAGACATACTTAATGTTTATTATAAAATTATTAAATATTTTTATACTCGACGCATTTGAAAATGATTTTATACGTAATTATTACAAAAATAAGTATTCCAAGTTATTTGTGACTAAATGGCTAACAGCTAAACATTTATTTATTTATTTATTTACACACACACACACACACACACTTAAGAACTATCCTTACAGGCTAAACAAACCCAATACGATAGTGTCACAAATTTACTTAAATATACTATGTATTACAACTAACTTACATAACTAACTATGTATAAAAGTACCTTAGCGAGTTAACTCAGATTACTCGAAAATATGTCAATCCTCTCATGAACTTTATTCACTACTAGGATTGATCGGACTATAGGTGAGTTATTAAGCAAATTGGTCCTGGCCACGGGCACCGCGAGCAGCGGCGGGCGTCGTCGCCTCCACACGTACCGGTCCGGTGCGCACAGCTGCAGGTGGCGCAACAACCCCGGGTTGCATGTGGCGCCACGAAGCAACTTCACTACTTGTGTAGCCAGGGCAAACTCCCGTCTTACTCTGAGCTGGTTGTACCCGACCATCCCGAGCACGAACAATGTGGGATACCTCAAAGGATAAAACGGATATACCCCATACAGTTTGAAGTATATGTGCCTCATAAATTTGTTTTGGACACGTTCTAGCATTAGGCTGTACTTTTCTTCATGCGGAGCCCATATAACAGCACCATACTCCAAGTGACTCCTGACTAGAGCATCGTATAGTACTTTCAGTGTAGTAATATTTTTAATATCACTTGACTGTCTCAGGATAATTTATTATTTATATTATGTAATATATTATTTAATTTACATAAAATTTAAAATTTGTAGGAGATTTAAAATATAATTATTAAAAATAATTATTAAATTTTACTTTAATTTTACTTTAAACTAGTGTTATTTTACATTAAACTAGTGTTGTCAAAGTGCAAGAATAGATTTTTATACTTAATTATTTTTTTTTAGATTTCATAGCAAAGTATAAAGTAGAATAAAAGACTAATGATACTTTTGAATTTTTTTATATTTATTTGAATGTGTATGGGCTGCCGTTAATTCCTTTAAATATTCATAGATCTGGCGATCAAACGACCTGCGGCGTCCCATTTATATTCAAAGTTAAAAGTGGAAAATTCTTACTATAGTCTAATATGTGCATTTTCAAGTCCTATTTTTTTTTTCAATATCCTTTACACCCTTTCACAAGTGAACTGCTGAACATAGACCTCCTTCAAGGAATGCTACAAAGCGCGGTCCTGAGTCACCTGCATCCATCCATTTCATGCACCATATATATAAGACTATAATTTTACTATCATTATATTAGAAGATATTTCCAAATATTATATCAAAATTTACTACGTAAAAAAAACAGCCCGCATGGTTATGAAGCCCGCATGATGACGTAGAAATTCAAAAAAAAATATCAGGGACATATCCGTCACCACTCATTTGGACAGTGCCGTGAACTTATTCCCTGTTCCATTTACCCTTTTTGAATTGAGAGGAAGCCTAAGCTTATCAGTAGCATGTTTAAAGGCTGTAATTTAACCATTACTTCAGCACCATTTTATGCTCTTATGTAAAATATTTGTAGTAATGACCGTTTTAATGACAGGAAAAAGCGTTACTTTTTTAGAATAACTCTTACAAGATAGGGGATTCTATAAAAAATCACATTGAGTTATATGTACTACGTACTAGAGAAGCCATTCCAAACAAATATTGTGTCCTACTCTATGTCTTCGTCTGTCGCGACTACTACTCCCGCGCATGCGCGAAGACTTTAATTTAATACAAAATAAGATATTAATATAAAATAAATATAAGAATTTAATATAAAATATTTCTTTTTTTCTCTAAATTTAATCTAAACAAACATATTTCTAAATAAAATGTAATAATAATTATTTTATGGAATTCACAAATCTTAAAGAGCAATGGCAGAAAAATAGTTGACAAAAATTATAGCGTCTAGAAATAAGTTATATATAAAATGAGTTTTATTATTTTTCTATGATTTTTCAAATAAAAATGTATTTTAATTAAAGCCACAGAAAAAAACAAACATTTTTGGGAATATCAAATGACTGAAATCATTTTACTCTATTGAAATGTTGCCATTTAGTATATTCCTACTATTTTCGTATACACTTTGTAACACTACCAATACAACACACAAAATATTTTTATATTAAGTTATTAGTAGTAATAACTGTACTATCAGTAATAACAAAAATAAAAGTAATATGGCTGAGAATAAGCCTCTTACAAAGAATTTCCTACAATAATACATTATCTCAATCATAGTACTATGTAATAATTCCATTTAATGTTATGCCAACACTATCTAAAATAAAATGTCACTGTTTTTTTTACTGGCTTTACGGCTCTGGGTTCTAGCCCTTCTGAGAATGTCACTATGGTACAAAAGCCCTAGAACCATGCCAGAAATATACATTTATAGTATTCAAATATATAATAGAGATACAATAATCTAAAAACTCTCAATTATGTATTATGTATTAAGCTAACATCAAACAACCACAGGAAGCATGACTTTTTCCAAGTGACATAGGACATAACCTAAAAAGGTTCAAATGTAAATATCTTTTTTTTGACGCCTTCTCAGTACAAAATTCTTTGACATATTTATTAACGGACTGACGCTTAACATTTTAAGATATTTTTGGCATATAGACGCTACCATTTCTTCTCAACTAATTTTATGTATGAAAGTCTGCCATTGCTCTTTACGCAATATTTAGTTTGTGTGGATTGCAGTACAGTTCAGTTGAACATAGTCAATGTTCGGAATCGCTTCTCTAGTACGTAGTACATATAACTCAATGAGAAATCAAAATAAAGTTATGGTAAAATAGCTTGTTACACGAAAAACATACGAAACAAAGCATTATGCTGGTTTTTTTGTACGAGTTCAACAGTTAATATTTATGCTTCAGACGTAAAAGAAACTACATTGCACATTGTACAAAATCTAGTGATGAAAGAGAAGTATGATTAAATAAATTATTAAAAACATTACATGTTATTTTATAAAGCAAGAATGATAAACGAACACATGGTCCATCTGATGTTAAGTGGATTGCGTGGTCCATAAACGGCTACATCTTTCAGCGATCGAAATGCAGATGAGTTATAACCCCTCATGAAGACTAAGATAGTATGCTTCATTACCACTGTAAAAGGTTATACACGGTAGAATCATGCTACAATTTTATTATGGTAATAGCTTGAATGGGTTGGCTCGGCCGTGAAAAGGCCACGTAGTAACTTTTACCACAAAATTGAGTCAGCTCATGTTTCCTTCTTTTAGAGATCTATTATTGTTATACACCGACTGTTCTGAGTTGTTAGGTGTTGAGATTTCCTCGAACCTACATTCTAAGCGGGTCTCATATTTAGAGTTCAGAGCAGGGCAGCTGCAAGGTATTCTTGCAGCCAATTTTTGGAAGCCAGGTGTTCTTGCAAAGATGCGGTAGTATTTCACTCCAGGATAGCTGATTACTCTTTACTAACCAACCGGTCGTATGTGGATTATTGCCGCCATAATATGGGCTATACGGTACGATATCAACTACTCCGTATCACCCCGTGGGCGACAAAAGAAGCGAAAGAGGAAGTTAAACCAGGAGATAGGCAGAAACATCTTCTTGATAACTGAATAAAAAAATGCGATTGCTTGTCAAGCGTAGGATATGTGGCAAATATCCATATTATAAAGCAACCTATTGGGTAAACCTATATTCAGCAATTATATAGCAATTAGTTTTGATATGCAGTTGCAATTTTAGGGTCGTTGGTGTAGCGATTGAAAGATACTTTATTCGTTCAGGTTCATTTATTGAATGCCAGCCTAAAACACAAATACAATAATATTAAAATACTAAGGCAAGCAAGATAAATTATATTGCTTAGTTGCAATCACGTAATTCATTTGCGTCATCGTTCCGTTAGGTACATGCCTATAATTTTAACTCATTCTACACAGTAATTATAATATGGGCTAGTGGTGCAAAATGCCTCCTAGCAGCTTTAGACTCAATGAAAAGGTACTAAGAGTACTTATGTACTAAGAGACCCATTAGTGACCTCAATCTGATTGAAGACAATCTTAACAGTTTCGTCTCGAACACAGGCGCAGTTAACACCCTTTAGATGTTGTACGGAATACATGTCAGAGAATGAAGAGGAATCGTATAACTTAATTCTTCCCACCCTTTACACTATCGGACTAACAAATGCTCAGTCAGTCTCCTCCCCTTTGTTGTTGACATGCCACACATTCGAAACAAATAGTTTAATTTTTCTTTCGTAATGCATATATGAAAGAGGGAAAATAATTTTCAAGCATTTGTCTTTCGTTCCGATTACAATGTAAAATCTTCAAATCAAGAATGAATAGACCTTCGTTAAGCTAAATCATTGCGCCTTACCATCTTCCATCCATCCCCACTTACCAACAGGCGGATTATTAGTCAAACATTGGCTTGTTTAGTTAAAAAATTTGTTTGCCAAGCCTGGCGATGGCTGCAAATCCTTTCTCTTGTGGAATATTCTATTCTATTCTGTTCAGCAGTGAACTCTATACGGATTGAACAAAAAGGGGAGCATTCAGAATACATTTGAGCAGCTGCGATTCAGGATAGGATGCTACGTACAAAATGAATGCTTTTACCCTACTTTCTATATTTGACCTTATACTCGTCTTTTGTCTATAAGAATCGCGCGGCTTCGGTATTTTTAATATTAACGGACAAAAATAATTGCATTAAAAGATCAGCTATATTAAATTTCTCATTAAAATTTACTTCCAAGACTATGAAGATCAAGATCACACGGGAAAGGTAAAGCTTTCTATTTGTAAAAGAATTATAAGAATGGGATCAGCAGTTTCAGGAATTATCTGCTACAAACAAACTTAACTGTAAAAATCGACAGTCTAAATTATTAATACTATTACTATCTCCTGTGTTCTAAGTTCGACTTCTTATGTGGAAACATCCCTAAGTATTATTTGTTTGCATAACTTTTTTTTTAATATTTCCCTGTGCAGGAATCTTAGCTCATACATGATGATGCAGCTATCATTTAAATGTATACAACGTTTTTTATGGAAAGATCAAGTGTGTATATTCACTTTATTACCTGGTTTAACGGTAACCTACACACGGGGTTTTCTTTAGGAGCAATAGTTCTGATGATATAAGTTTCATTTCAGTTCTTGTTTATTCCAATAATAACATAATAATTTATATATGAATTTTCGTATATATATATGTAATATATATATATACGAAAATTCATATATAAATTATAAATTATAACTATATATTAAGAAATATGACTGTTTGTTGCCAAAATAAATGAAAAAAAAATACCAAAAGATCCACTAATCGAGTTTTTCAATCGAAATAACTAATAATTGTTACATCATATTGATTGAGATTTGACCTTGAACTAATTTTGTGAAAATGTCTTCAACCATTTTTATTCAAATACTATATTTATTTCTGCAGTACATTAGGTCGGTAAATAATGGAGTGCAACTGGGCTTGCACAGATGGCTTTCTATAAATGGAACGCATTAAGATAAAACAAATGCTTTTACAATAGTCACTTACTGTAAAATATTGAAATTCTCGTACGGTCGATGGAGTGGAACTTTCTATCTATTAATAAAATAAAATTTCCCGCCAACCTATTTTTTATAGATTTTAAATACATTAGTGTTTCTTTTATTTGGCTTATGAGCAAAGTTATTGAGTTTCCATCATTCAGAAGTCATAAATCTTTTCACCAGCCGATCAGAGAAAACTCGGTCGTCCATAATTCGAACGGCTCCTCGTTAAAAAAAGCGCTTTCTACTAAACCCGATAGCAGGCCTCTGCTTTATTCAAACCATCCCATTCGCCATGGGGGGCCTTGGTGACGCCACTGTCCATCGATTACAACCCTTCACAAGAGCCCTAGTGAATATAGGCCTCCCCCAAGGAATGCCACAAATCATGTTACTAATGGCTCTTTACAAACATAGGTTAAAATAATTGGCGGTCATGAAACCCGCGTTGTCATAACAAATATCACAGAGCAAATAAACTGCGGCCATAATAAATATGAAAAGGTTAAAGCTGGGGCGGTAAAAACAGCTATGAAGCTAAACGAAACAAAGTCATGTGCGGACGAGAATTATTATTAACATGCAAGTGTACATTATGCGCCAGTGCTTATTACGGAAATGTTTGTACAACAGACAAAAAGAGTTTTCCTTTAATAAATCACAACATTAATATTTATTTTAACGTTT
Organism: Parnassius mnemosyne; assembly: GCA_963668995.1. NCBI lineage: Eukaryota > Metazoa > Arthropoda > Insecta > Lepidoptera > Papilionidae > Parnassius > Parnassius mnemosyne. Next base: position 38,523,497 of record CAVLGL010000104.1, on the reverse strand, counting down.
ATATGCACTCTATCATAATATCATTTTTTTATACGATAGGCGGCAAACGGCATGCGGCTCACCTGTTGGTAAGTGACTACCGCCGCTCATGACCAACCGCAACACCAGGGGAACCAGGGGAATTGTGTTAGTTTAATGAATAATTACTTAGTCTACTACGTAACTACTGAGTACAAGACAACACAATAAATTAAACAAATATGTGATTATGAGAATTAACAATGAGATTATGAACAATGATTAGATACTAGAATTACTAGATAATAGTAAAGTTATTAAAAATTAGTATGATTTTTAACTAAGTTCATTTCGTAACTATAAGATTTAAATGTTTAGAAGTGCATCTGTGTGTGACTAAAAGAAATAAACAAAGCAATTATTAAGACTGAAATTAACGTTAAATTTATTAAATTTTCTCATAATAGTTTAGTTGATTTTGCCGGCCTTTTAAAAAGGAGTAGGTTCTTTTCTTGAAGGTCCCTAAGGCGTATCGGTCCGGAAAAATCGCTGGTGGTAATCGATTCCACAAGGAAGTTGTGCGAGGAAGAAAACATCTTCTAAATCACACATTGGTGGACCGTAAATCATCCAGGTGGTATGGATGGTATCGCAAGTTCTGTCGCGATGTGCGATAGTGAAATCGAGTGGCTGGAATTAGTTCGAACAATTCTTCAGAGCTCTCCCCGTGGTAAATGCGATAAAATACGCAAAGAGAAGCAACATCTCTACACAGTGCCAGTGAGTCAAGCCGATCGGAAAGAACTCTAGATTCGAACCGCTTTACGCTGGATGCGGTCAAGTGAAAGGAGCTGGCACTGGGGAGCCCCTGCCCAGAGATGGGAACAACCCTCCACCTCCCATGGCCCCACCGACCCTCAGGTCATACGGGCCGAATCTCGGGAGATGCGCGCGGTACTTGCACGTGGCTCTTTTCCCGCACGCAGTTTCTTGACTCCCTACAAATATTTCATCTATTCCTTGTCCCAATTTTACGTCACTCTCCCCCTTCTGGGGCTGACGGCACTATAACGCCTACGACATCGGGCCCTCTTACCAGCATTCTCTCCTGCACCATTCCACGATCGCGACACCCATGCCCAAAACTCGCGCAGTAGCCCGTAGTTCACCCCAGTGGCGTTGAGTCCGATGATATTGCTGAGGCGACTCAGCACAGCTGCTCCAATTGTTGGGCCGGCAAGATAAACGCCAGCCTACCGATGACCGCCCACCTGGACGATCCCCGCAACCTGGGAGTACTGTTCTTGTGCAAGAAGAATGTCCAGGTGGCAGTTCACGCTGCCATGTTAGGCAACTCAGCCATGGCAAGATCCCCCCGACCCAGGTTATTTGTCCTAATCGTCCCTTACAGGTAATATTGAGTGCTGGCCGCAGAGTGTTGCTCTGCATACAGCCTTGCTGTGCAGTCCCTCGCCATGGTCACGTGCGAGCCAGAGTCAGATCTACCAAATAGCTTGCACTTAGCGAACTTCTCCACCGTGGACTTGCAAGCGCCGAGCTCATGCCCTTCCTCTCCACATTTTCCACATACGACCTCCTTCGATCGGCAGTACTTCGCAGGATGCCCATACTGTTACACCTCTGGCAGCACGTGACATCCACGTAATCACACGACTCCACCACGTCCCAGCCGACGTACAGCCGGTTGTACCCGATCAGGATATCTCTCAAGGCAGCTGAACATTGAAGGATCACGGTCGTACGCCTGCTTCCTCTCCAGGACTTCTTGAAAGCGATCCTGCAGTTTTCTTTCTAGTTTGCTTCGGTTCATCCACAAGCAGCAAGGTTCTGCTCGTAGAGGCCACTAATGACATCCTCGTTCTTGGGGTTCTCCTTAAAACCTCTGAGAGTCACCAAGGGTAAACGTTGCCTGGGCTCAGTCACCCTCAATGATGGAGGGGCAACAGTCTTCAGCTTCTCTACTGCTTCCTGGGACGTTTTTGGACCACGACACCCGCATTTTCAACCTTCCTCAACTTGTCAATCTGAAGCCCGCTGGTCTTGGGGTTGACTGCCTTCTTGTGCCCCATTTTTGTGTCCTCTGCAGTCTTCAATGGACCTTCCGTCTCAGCCGGGTAGAAGGCGACAACTGGACCTTTGCTCACAGGCATCATCATTTGGTCGGCCCCCTTCGGCAGCCTCAATGCCACCGAGTACGACCGTTGCGGTTCCAGGTCCGTCGCGTGGCAAGTAACTGCACTGGCCTCAACTTCAACCTGCGCCAGTCTTCCTTCCGCGGCAATCTTCCCCTGTTCTGCTCTGAGCGCTGCCAACTCCAGTTCCGATATATGTACTTCCATTGTCGCCACCATGGCAATGAGATCATGGCCATATGTAGCCACCCTGTTGACCTTCGCCTTATTGAGCTTCGACCCTGGTCCAGTGATGATACCCATGATCTCCTTTACTGCATCACGAACGTGGTCGATCTCCTCCAACTTGGAGGCGGTCGACGCTTTGAAGATCCCTCTGATGCCCCGGGAGCTCTCCCTTGGGCGGTCCTCCTCTTCAGCTTCTGCGGCAGACGTCTCCACATCTCTGGACAGTAGACCTACCACTGGGGCCACAATGCCCGAGGCTCAGTGCGCTTGTCAACCCTTTCTCGCTGGGAAGATGGCTGCACATCTTCCGGTGATGGCAGAGGCCGCTTTTCTGGTGCTACTGGTGGTGGGGGTGGCAACGCAACTGGCCCACTGAGTGGGCCCGGTAGAGTCCTGGCCAATTATTTACGAGGAGTAAATAACTCCTCGTCATCCGCCAGTTTTATTAAACAAATGTACAACCACAGATAATTTCCAAAAGGTCAGATCACAATATCAAATAAAAATCTGGTACAGAAAATGGAACTCAATTGTCAAAGTTAATCACTATGACAGGTGACAGCTGTCAACATCACTGTCAGTGTGATGTCACACACAATTACAGCTGCCAACTTCACTGTCAGTGCCAGCACACCCTAACCTCAATAATTTCCCATAATAAAACTAAAACTAACACTAAATACGATAAAAGTACTTACAGTAAATAATCCATATACAACAACAAACAGAGCAGAATACTTATCCTATAACTACCACACGGTAACCGCGTGGTCCTAACCTAAATACACGTGCTTATATATAATAAAGAATGTTTAAAAGAATACGTTCACTGCACTTTTTTTATTCAAATCAACACAATAAAGTTTAAATAGCTACAAGAGTCAACAATTCAAACAAAATATTCGCAAATCACCAAAATTAACTAAGAGTTATTACACGTGGTCACGCGAGAGCGCACAGACACGTCCGCATAGTCCGAATACCGACGACGTAGAGATGAGATGAGAGATGGGAACAGTATTCCATGAGAGGCCGAACCTGCGCCTTCTAAAGACATTGTCCAACAAAGTCTCGACTTCAGACACAAGGTTTTTCCGGTACTCGGCGACGTTTTCCCGAGAAATACTGGCACGGCCGGTGTATAGAGCATCACCAGTGCTGTCATCTGCATAGCAATGTATAGCACCGGTTTGCAGCATATCATTGATATGCAGAAGAAACAGCGTTGGTGATAGCATGCAGCCTTGTGGAACACCAGCGTTAATTGGAGCATGAACCGTCTACTACGACCTTGATACTCCAATCAGCCAGAAAACTGGTGATTCAATTGCACAATTTCTCGGGAAGCTCATAGGAATTATACGTGGTAGAGCCATGCTGCAGCTATATTTCTGGTATAGTTGTAACACGAATGGGTCAGCTCGTCCGGGGAAGGACCACGCTCTCACAGAATACCAGCGTAAAATAGCAGCTTAATGCTGCTGTGTTTCGTATGGTGAGTATAGAGAACCGGAGAGCCTTTTTACTGGAAACAAGGCATTCCATCTTAGTCCTCACGGGTGACAACGCATCTACATTTTGATATTCCTAATCGAGGATAAATGTAGATGTCTATGGGTCACAGCAATCACTTACCATCAGGTGAACTGTGTGCTCGTTTGTCGCCCTTATCCTATAAAAAAAAAGCTACGAAAGAAGCGCTTTGTGCCAGACCCGATCGAAAGCCTTCGATATGTCCAACTTAAAAACTGCGTATACCAATTATCATTATTTTATTACACCACGATCTGCATCCATCGACTTCCTGCAGGTCCAACAACTACATTATTCTTCTCTTACCAGGTCGTTACTCTATCTAGAGAAGGGATGCCCTGCCCTACACTTCGCTTACCGGTAATGAGATTACCACTCGAAAACCTTTCTTCCTCATCAATTTTTGGTAGTTGAGCTATATGGCCAGCCCATTTCCACTTCATCTTATTGATGCGTTCGGCTAAGTCGCTTAATCTAGTTCTATTAATACTGCGTATATCCGCATGTCGAAGTCTATCATGCAAAGAAATACTGAACATAGTCCTCTTTTTAGCTCACTGAGTGATCTTGAACGTACAACCAACAGTGAAAGAACACTTCTCAAATCCATATGTCATCATTGGCAACAGGCACTGCTTGTATTGTTTTATTTTCAAAATTTTAAGGTACATGACGGAGTGGGGCCACCATAAGAGTTTTTAAAGACTATGACGTCATCATCGATGACGTCATTATTATGATTTCTAGGTTCACTCATTATTGTTTTTAATAATAAAACTCACTACACGTATTTGATCTTAACTGGTTTTACTAATCACAATTATTCACAATTTAACGTTTCTTCACTATTAACAATTATTCACAATTTATAATTAACGAACTCAACTAGGTCTGAACAGCTCGACTGCACGAACAAGAATGAATGTTGCCCAAGCCGCCGCACGCCTTTTAAACCAAACGCAAGCGTGCGGAAGCTATCCCTACAACGCAAGCGAGCGGAAGCTATCCCTACTTCCTGCGTCTTGAGAATAAATTACCTTCCAAATTGTTACCGCGATAACCTGCTTGTAATTATATTTTGAATTAAAGCATTTTAACTTATTTATAAGTAACAATAATTAACTAATTTTAAAATAAAACAAAATGTTATAAACAATCAAGTTATAACGTTATTTCTGCAGTTGAAATAACGCTTATTAGTTTTTAACACGATAATAATTGTTTGAGTAATGCGCCGGATACGTCGCTTATACTTTGTTGCGCCGATACGGCCATTCTGATTGGTGGTGCGTGCTCAGCACCTACCAATTTTATTCTTACAGCTTTACTGCTGTTTGTTTATTTATTTGTGTTTCGACCATACATCACGTCTACACACATAATTCTCGTAATCTCGTAGAATGGAAATGGAGTGATGCTGTGCTCTGGGCGGTCCTGTTCGCCGTGGTACACAGGGGCTCTATAGGAATTAGGATTAGGTCGATGCTGTGTTATACACAGGGGCTCTAAAAGAGAAAACAGAAAATTATTTTGTTATTTGTGTTTCGACCATACATCACGTCTACACACATAATTCTCGTAGTCTCGTAGAATGGAAATGGAGTGATGCTGTGCTCTGGGCGTTCCTGTTCGCCGTGGTACACAGGGGCTCTATAGGAATTAGGATTAGGTCGATGCTGTGTTATACACAGGGGCTCTAAAAGAGAAAACAGAAAATTATTTTGCAATAGTTAGAAGTTTTGTTCTTGAGTTAAGTTCTGCTGTTATGATTCTTAAGAAGTTGACGGCCCGGGCTCACTTGTTGCACTAATATCACCAGGGCATGGCTCTCTCTCCGCCGATACGGCCCTCTGAATCCCTGGCTGTGGGGCCCGACGTAGTTGATCGTGAGCGACTTTTCGAGGCCGTCCTCTGCCAATTACCTTTTTCACCAAATAACGATCGTTTTCAAGTATTCTGCATATCTCATAGGGTTCACTAAATTTAAGGTCTAATGAGGTTTGATTGCGTGGATTATTTTTGATAAGTACGTATTCTCCTTTTTGAAAATGATAGATCTTAGCTTTTCGTTGATTAAATCGTTGTCTATCTTGTTCCGATGCTTGAGACATTCTATTCTGCACATGTCTGGAAAGGGCGTCAATATCAATAGTTTGATTAGAATAGAATAGAATAGAATAGAATGATTTTTATTCAATATGGATTATTACATAATACTTATTGAAAGTCATTAGTTTATTTACCACTGGTTCGGAAAATACCTCCTGTCCTGGGAAGAACCAGCAAGAAACCCAGCGGGACTTTTTTTTTAAACATAATTTCACTTAACAATAATTTTGATTATACAATTTTAAATGAATTTTCATAGAACCAGCATGGTGGCGATCACCTTATTCCCAGGGGTTATTTTCACTCATGTATTCCTTGATATTATAATAACCCTTTTTGTACAGTTTTTCTTTAATAAAACTTTTAAACTTGTTTATTGACAAACTTTGAACATGTTCTGGGATTCTGTTGTAAAAGCGTATACATTGTCCCATAAATGAATTACTAATTCTGTGGAGTCTTGTAAGTGGCATTACAAGCTTATGTTTGTTCCTAGTGTTTAAGGTATGAACATCCTTATTCTTATTAAAGCTATTTATGTTTTTATGTACATACATTACATTTTCATAAATATATTGCGATGCCAAAGTTAATATGTTTATTTCTTTAAATTTTTCTCTAAGGGACTCTTTACAATTTAGATTATAAATCGCCCGTACGGCTCTCTTTTGCAAAACAAATATAGCTTCAATATCAGTCGCATTACCCCATAGCAAAATTCCATAAGACATTACGCTATGAAAGTAACTAAAATACACTAACCTAGCTGTCTCAACATCTGTGAGACTTCTAATCTTTCTTACAGCATATGCTGCAGAACTAAGTCTGCTTGCTAATTTAGATATATGGGGGCCCCATTGAAGTTTCGCGTCAATAGTAATACCGAGAAAAACAGTGGTATCCACAAGACTCAACTCCTCCCCATTTAAGAGCACATTGGTTTTCGAATGTTTTACATTAGGTATTGTAAATTTAATACATTTTGTCTTATTGCCGTTTAAGAGCAAATTGTTGGCGTTAAACCAATGTACTAGTTTCGATAGAGCATTATTTACATCGTCATATTTAATTGACTGCCGTTTCAGTTTGAAAATTAAAGAGGTATCGTCAGCAAATAATAGTATATTGTGATTGTCCCCTACAAGATAAGGTAAGTCATTAATATAGATTAAGAACAGGAATGGGCCAAGAATCGAGCCCTGAGGAACGCCCATTGATACTACCGATCCGGAGGAACATTTACCATTAATGACGACTTTTTGAGTTCTGTTACTTAAATATGAAGTAATAAGTTTAAGCGCCAAATTTTTTACACCGGAATGTTGTAGTTTCCTGATTATCCATATTTACTAATCCGAGTAGTTCCGGTGGAACACAGTGTTTTCGTCTTGTGAGTAGAGTGAGGGGAGCGACACCTGTTACTCGATGAGCAGTACAATTCATGGCCAACTGAAGTTCTTCTAATGCAGTATGCCATTGTTCCGTTTCATAATTTTTTATCATTATTAATGCGTTCTTAAGCGTTGCTATTATTCGCTCAACTTGTCCGTTAGCTCGGCTGATTCCTGGTGATATATCATGGATGTCTATTCCTAGCTGTTGGCAATAAGTCTTGAATTCCCCCAAGAATTCTCTGCCTCCATCCACAATTATTTGAAGTGGTGTTCCAAATAGGTGTATAGTACGTTTTAGTGCAGCTAATGTGCTGTGCGGACTCTTATCGGTAGCATAATAAAACAGCACATATTTTGAGAAAGCATCGACAGTTACTACGACATATTGCTGGGCATCTGTAGTACCGAGCTTGCCAGTGATATCCATATGTATCACTTGAAAGGCTGTAGTTGGCTTTTGGATTGGATGTAGTTGAGCTTGTACAGCGCCCGATGTTCCTTTTGATGTTCTACACACGATACAGTTGTCCACAAACCTGCGCACCAGGGTACTCATTTTGTCAAACCAGTAAGATTCTTTGATCTTATGTAGAGTCTTTTCCCATCCAGGGTGTTTAAGCGCTGTATGAAATGAATTTATTATACTCCACTGGAAAGATCTAGGAACTACAACACAGATTTGCTGTCCAAAAATTGGGTCTCTCACAATTCGTTTTAAAACTTCGTTTTCTAGAAGGTAACCATCTACTGGATTTCCGTTGTTGAAGCTGTCCATCAGGCGACGCAATGTCTCATCTCTGCGTTGTTCCACCTTCAACCAATCCAAGTCTCTTGTCATTATATTAACCTCACAACTACTTGGATTTCTGCTAAAGAAGTCGGCGTGTTGCAGGCGATTTCCTTTGCGGTATTCTACTTCAAAATCATAGTTCTGTAAAAACGCCCACCACCGATGAATTCTTGGAAGGAGATCCTTTTTGTGCTTAGATGCCTTTAAGGCATTGCAATCGGTTATAATTTTGAATTTCCATCCATACAGATACTGCCGAAAATGTTTTATTGCACGCACTACCGCCAAGGTCTCTAGTTCGTACGAGTGATATCTGCTTTCAGTATCAGTAGTTCTCATACTCATGAAGGCGATTGCATGTTGACGTTTGTTGATAATTTGTACTAGAACGGCACCGAATCCCAAGCTACTTGCATCCGCGTATAATTCTATGGGTGCTTCTTCTTGAAATATTGTTAACACAGGAGATGATGTCAGACATTGGATTATCTTATTACGTGCTTCTTCGTGTCGATCATTCCACTCCCATTTAGCACCTTGTTTAGTCAACTCATACAAGGGCATCATTATACGGGAAAAATCGGGGATGAATTTCCGAAAATATCCAGCTAAACCATTGAACTGTCTTACCTTTTTAGCAGTATTCGGTACTGGTGCCTTGACTAGAGCTTCAACTTTCTTTGGACTTGGACGGATTTGACCATTTGAAACAACGTTACCCAAATATTCTATTGAGCGTTTGAAGAAGCTGCACTTATCCGCATTGATAGAAAACCCAGCCTTATGTAATGCTATGAGAATGCGTTCAATGTTTATTAGTCCTTGAGTAAAATCAGCACTTTTGCTCAAGACATCGTCGACGTAAACTTGAGCAGCACTGCCCAGTAACGAAAACAATGCTCTATTAATACATCTTTGGTATACTGAACACGCGTTGGATAAACCAAATGGCATAGTAAGGTATTCGTATAATCCATCAGGCGTAACGAATGCAGTCTTCTCTATGGAACTCTCCGAAATAGGTATTTGATGGAAACCTGCCGCCATATCAAATGTGGTGAAGTAGAGTCCATTGGCCAGTTGATCGATTTGGTCGGAGATGAGTGGAAGTGGGTAATGGTCCCGCAAGGTATTAGCATTTAACTCGCGGAAGTCTACACAAAGGCGGTCATCTCCATTCTTCTTTTTAACTAGGATAATTGGGCTAGAGTATGGGGATTTGCTCTCACGTATAATATTGTGCTTCAATAATTCGTTGACAATGGTACGAACTTTTTCTCTCTCCACTGGACTGAGGCGGTATGGTCTTCGTTCTACGTATTTGTCCGGATTCTTTAATCTGATTTCCAACATACCTGTGTTAACTCGGGTTTTAGGGTATCCTCGAATAAATAAGTGTTCATACTTATTAAGGAGTATGCGAAGTTGTTTGATCTCTTCAGGGTCGGAAAGATCACAGTCTAGTTTTCCAAATATTGGACTATTTGTAGTGATATGATTGATAAGTCCTTGGTGCACTAATTTTGTTTTGCTAGACGTTACTATAACACTCAAGTTTGTGCCTTTAATCAAATTCATGCCAACCAGAATGTCCGTCGACATCTCACAGTCAGCCAGAACATAAAACTGAATTTCTACGCTGATATCATCTATGACACATATAGTCAGTAAACTCGTGAGTGATAATACGGGAAATCGTCCAATACCTCTCAAGTAGTAAGCCGTTTGAACTCTTTGTCCAGGCAGAGCAGCGGCTACAGATTCCCGTATAACTGAACATTCTGCACCACTGTCAAACACTGCCCGTAAAGTTTTTACTCCTATCCTGATAGTTAAAGGGGCGAGTTTTGTACCTTCGATGTGATTTATATTTGATGTCAAAGAACGATCACGCTTAAAACATTGGTCGTAAGTATGTCCTAATTTTTGACAAAATGTGCAGGTAGGTTTACTATTACTTTCACCTCTTTTACTATATTGTTCCTGATTTAATGCCGTTGGTTTGAAACGACATTCATCGGCAGATTTTTTTTTTTTTTTTTTTTTTTATAGGATAAGGGTGACAAACGAGCACACAGTCCACCTGATGGTAAGTGGTTGCTGCGGCCCATAGACATCTACATCTATCCTCTATTACAAATCAAAATGTAGATGCGTTGTCACCCGTGAGGACTAAGATGGAATGCCTCATTTCCAGTAAAAAGGGCCTCCGGCCACCTGCACTCACCAAGCGAAACGCAGAGGTAAACCTCTACTTCACGCTGGTTTTCTGTGAGGTCGTGGTACTACCCCGGTTCGAGCCGGCCCATCCGTGCGACAGCAAAAGCTGCCGCGTGGCTCTACCACTGTTAAAATGAATGGTTTTTCCTTTTACAGATGTGACCGAATGATAGAGTGTGAGCGTTACTATTGTTTGATAAACGCGGACGTTTGTTTGGCATCGTCATACTACTATTTGATGGATGAACGCGCTTTAATCGTATTGAGGATGCAATAGATATAAGTTCTGGCACTGTTGTTGCGCGCGCGTTTAATAGTTCGATCCGTAAATGTTCGTCACTAATGCAACCAATTACAGCCTCAACTGCGTCTTCATTAGGTAACTTGTCTTTGGTAATTCGTCTCCATAGTACCCAGGCTCGTGATAAAAATTCCGCTATATCTTTTGAAGAATCAAAAACATGTTCCCTGAATCTTAATATGTCCCGAGAATACCGGTTTTCTGGTTCAAATGTAGTTATAAGATTGTTGCGAAGTTCTTCCCAAGTAGATGTAGTTATCATCCAATCGTCGACCCACATTTTAGCGCGTCCTTTCAATAAGCTGCCAACTTTCATGCGTATATCAAAATCATTGAGGTGGTACGTCTGAATTGCTTTACTAATATGTTGACACCATTCACGTACTCCAACGTTTGTATCTGGATCAAATGAAGGTAGATAAATATCATTAATTCTCACCTTTGTTTCCGATGGAGTAGTTAGTCGATCCGACATGTTTTGCATCATATGCATCATTTGCATAAAGAACTGTGATGGTACATTAATCATTGAACTGTTATCACTCTGATTCTGTTGCATTGTTTCAGTGTTGACCGACATAGATGGTTGTTCAATATCAGATGGTCGAGCAGCAGTGGAAGAGCGTTGTTCACATCCCACTTCTGATGACGGAGTGGGGCCACCATAAGAGTTTTTAAAAACTATGACGTCATCATTGATGACGTCATTATTATGATTTCTAGGTTCACTCAAATTTTATAATAATAAAATTTTTTTAATAATAAAACTCACTACACGTATTTGATCTTAACTGGTTTTACTAATCACAATTATTCACAATTTAACGTTTCTTCACTATTAACAATTATTCACAATTTATAATTAACGAACTCAACTAGGTCTGAACAGCTCGACTGCACGAACAAGAATGAATGCTGCCCAAGCCGCCGCACGCCTTTTAAACCAAACGCAAGCGTGCGGAAGCTATCCCTACAACGCAAGCGAGCGGAAGCTATCCCTACTTCCTGCGTCTTGAGAATAAATTACCTTCCAAATTGTTACCGCGATAACCTGCTTGTAATTATATTTTGAATTAAAGCATTTTAACTTATTTATAAGTAACAATAATTAACTAATTTTAAAATAAAACAAAATGTTATAAACAATCAAGTTATAACGTTATTTCTGCAGTTGAAATAACGCTTATTAGTTTTTAACACGATAATAATTGTTTGAGTAATGCGCCGGATACGTCGCTTATACTTTGTTGCGCCGATATACATAACGAGTAAATGTGTCGTAATGCTCTGATTGACCTCTAGGTTAAAGTTGAACTTACAAAGTCGGAAAAATATTTCCTAGGCCTACAATAAGTCAAGTCTGCTGTGGATATACCCCGCGCACGGACGTGTACGGGGTATGCCCACAGCAGGTAGGTAGGTAGGTAGGTATAAAAAAGGCATACATTGATGTGGATTCTGTTAAAAATCTGTTTCTGTTAAAAAAACGCTATCAGCGCCGCTAGCGGTGAAAAACTATTTGACGATATGACTATATTGTTGCGCGCCACTATTAATGTCTTGTACATGGCAACACTTGTTACCACTAACACCCTCTAGTGTCGAGTAGCAGAACTAGAAGTGTCAAGATCCTTCTAGAAATTTCGGGACCAATATGTACTCGAACATTCTAGATGTTGCTACAGTAGAAGGTTCTGGAAACTATCTGAGGCCCTATATAAGGCCGGTATAGACCACGACCGAGTATTGAATTGGCGATACAATAAAATATTTCGAAGCGAAATAACTACAAACTAAAGTGATCAGTAGTACAATTGTGTTTTATAATTAGTATGGTTTTAAATTGTAATTAGTGTTCTGTAATTAAAGTGTCAATTTTGGTAATTCACTCGGCAGTTTTTAATTGCCTCGAACTCCAAGTTCGTAACAATATTATCATGAAATAGCAATGCTGTGTTTAGTTATTAATATCGTTAAACGTTCTCTATTCATTGATTTAGTTAAGCTATAATAATAAGCCATTTCTGTGACATGTTCAAAAATGTTCAAAAAAATGTAAATTTTTATACGTTGGATAGATTATATAGATAGTTTTTTAAATTTTAATTATTACACTTTTAAAATTAAATAATGATTAAATTCAACGTTAGGATTTTTAAATAATTTTCTAAATGTAATTATTGAAACATAAATGTAAGTCATTTATTTTATTTTATTTATTAGTCAATGAAGGCAAAATATAGGCTTTTTTCATTTGATGATAGATGGCGCTGTTTTAATAATTAAAACGTATATCATCAGCGGAGTTTAAAATTGTTATGCAAGGTTAAAACTAATTTTAAACTTTATTTACAAATATGATATTTATTTGAAAAAATAGCCGTCATCCCGACTATCAACTAACATAATCATATATAACAGAAAAAAATTCTTAAAACCACTAATTTGGCTTCAGTACCTTTTTATTTAGTCCCCTGGACTTACTTTTCGATAGTATAGTAGCATTACAGACACGACTTTTCTATAGATTTGTTATATGTATGGATTAAATGTTAATAAACTTTAAAATAAATTCTTGAATTTGTATATAAAATAAGAAGAAACATTTTCCCCGACCTTTTTTATATAAAAACAAAGAGCGATACCGAAAACACTCTCACGGATCGGAAGGAGTTTTTCACACGCTGTACTAATTATACAAAATGAAAAAGTGTACGTTCAAAATATAATATTTTTGCTAAATAAACTTCTTGTAAATTAATCAAAGTCAAAAGTGCTCGATTGTTTTTATCTTTCTAAAGAAGTCGTAAACGCTGTGCACTGAGTATGTACTAATGAAATTATCAACTTGAGCGGTCGCGTAATTTACAGAGTTCCTAAAATTGTTCAACTTTTCCTAGCTTTTCTTAGATATAACTATTATTATTGGATTCATTGATTTGATTATTTTGTCATATCCTATTTATAATTTTAGAAAATCTTTATCATCTACTAACCATTTAATTAATATTATTATCGGGAAACTTCTGATTCTTGTTCTGTATCAACCTTTAAAGTAGATATTTTGGATTAACCGTGAATTTAAATGGATTTTATTTATAAATAACATACTGATATTGTTGAAAATGTTATATACACTCTTTCATCCAAGTATATCAGCCGTTTGGTATAGGTTTACTTTAACTTTGCTACGTCGTATATATGTAAACGCAAATTTAATTTTGGTAGGTATTTAAATTTCGTTTCATTAGAGTTATACTCGGTTTTAAATATTGATAAATATGCGAAAATGAATGTCGTAGAAAAAATAAGACTTGACGAATTATTTTTTATAGAACTCTAGTAATAAATGTCCTAACAATAAACAGTTATAATTATTAGTTGCAGTTGTATAATTAAAAACACGTGTACTTTTTACGCATGTGTATTAAATCATTTTTATTATGAGTATTTTTATTATGGTTTGTCCATCGTGTGTTAGCTATAAGTGATAAATCATAAGACAAGTGCCAAATATTACACGTACGTGCATACACACAACACTTGTTTTTGGTCAGTAAAAATTCAGAGAAGAAAGGTGGAGAGGTATTTTTCATGCCTCTAAATAATTTACTCTAATAGTAAAATGACAAAATGCATTCAACTTGAGACAACGCGTGTCGCGAGCGCGCCCGTTTCGCGTTGCCAAATTCAGTTGTGTGTATTATTGCGCTACTACTCTGCCTTATTCACTTTGCATGATAACAGGGCATCTGAGCGTTGCTGACATAAATGATATTCGTACAGTATCTAACTAATGACATTAATTAATCGTAGAATGTTTTACGTGGTAGAGCCATGCTGCTTCTTGGTATATAGTGTATTATCTATGCATGCTGCAGCTATATTATAGTTGTAGCACGAATGGGACGACTCGACCGGGATGGGACCACGCTCTCACAGAATACCAGGGTAAAATAGCAACTTAATGCTGCTGTTTCGTATTGTAAGTGTAGAGAACCGGACACCCTTTTTTATATATATTATATTTTGTTCAAGAATATGAAGATTTTTCCAAAACACTTTTTTCTTACTGTCGGCAGTGCCGGTTTATGGTGCATTTGTAGATATTATTATAAATCGTGTTTGTTATTAGAGGGTTAACTTTACGGCTAATTATCTGTCACTTACCCTTTGACATTTATTAATTTTTGAGTTAAGTTTTCAGATAGTATGACTACGACGCCACTTTACCAATAGTAGTTCCATTTTAGATGACTTTGTACACATTGACTCTAAATTTTTCTTTTGTAATCTTTCACTTGGTGTCTTGCACACAGCATTGCTATTTGCCTTCTCTTAATGATGTCACCTAATTTGTCAATTCTGCCTGTCATGGTTCCTACGTCCAGGTTGCCAAACGCAATAACATGCTGATGTTGCTTTGACCGTCGCTTACGGTGTACACTGTAGTGCTTATGTTGCCTCGACCGGCGCTTGAGGTGAAAACGCCCTAGTAGTTATACTCGCTATCTTATTGTGTGCTTTCATTTTGTTTTGGACAAGGTAATATAAATGGCTCATTAGATATACGGCCCATTGCCATTTGACGCCAAGACCCTAATCCATTTTTGGACAGTAAGAGATCATAGGGGTATCTTTCGCCACCTACACTACTGCTTTACCATGTCCAATAATGCAGCTCCAGACATGACACTTTCACTCCAATATGTGGGGTGGATCCATTTCCACCTACTTCCTACTACTCCCGATAACGGAAACAGTGCAAGTCAGACCATGATTTTGACACTATTGTGGCTTGTTAGCCTGGTTGCTAGCTAGCTGGCTTTAGGCCTACTAATTACAGAAGCAATTAAAAAATCCAACTTCGTGGAGAGTCTACTGAAAAGAGCAAACTTTAAATATTATGCTGATTTTCACTTTCACTACTAAAACGAATCTAGCGAACTCCATATAATGTTAAAATCCATCAAGCCGTATGTGACTACTGAGCGTTTTAAAGAAATAGATATACATACATAAATACATCGACTTCCGCACAAAGTAACTGCCAAAGAAGGGAGCGCCGGGCAGAGGTACCAGCAGGAGCTTACTCGCGCTGCTCAAATTCATCTCCTTTTCACTTCCCATCTCACTCCCATGGTTGTGAGCTCAATGTAAATGAGGCAATTAGGAACTGTATTATTGCCTGTGGCGTCGTCACAGGAGGACAATAGGGCTAGTAATTTTCTCACCTAATGGCAAAGTTTAGCTATTTAAGAGGGAAATGCAGGCATTGTTTTATGCACTTTACCGTAGGAAGTAATATGTTTAGTTTAAATTTAAGTGATAATTTCAGTTTTTGACTTTTTATTGACGAAGTACTCGTATTGAATATTTATATTATGTACCTAAATAAAGACAATTTTACTGCAGTTAGAAATGAGTGTGATTAGTAGTGACTGTGTTTGTTGCTTTGCAATCAAAAAGTAACTTATAGGTGCAAATAAGTATTTATATGATACTTGTGAGACGCCATAAAAATAACGCTAACAGCATATTTTAAAGAAACATTAAAGAATCGTTATACAGAAAGGGTAGAAAATGGAAGGTTTCCTTTTCTTGCGTTAATGTTTAAAGCTATTTGTCATTTCTATTAAAAGCTCGACGCGTGTTGGAAACGAGAAATTGTTATTTAAAAACATAAGTAAGTAAGCGAGTGACATTGAAATATTAAACAAAGAGAAGTAGAGGAAAATATGTTTTAAAATATAATGCATAATTTCAAAATAAAGATCATGTTTTACATAACAGCACAAGAGGCCATTAATATGCGCTTAATATTTATAATACAAATTAAATGAAATGATGAGTGGCGATTCAGTGTTTAATGGTAAATTGCACTGGAGTCATTGCCAGTTGTTCAACGAAAATCGTTACAAGTATTGTTTGTTATTAAGTGGCGAAGCTTGCGAAGTCACTTATTGATTTCACGATGTCTGTCCTTCTGTCCTTCTGTCCGTCTGTCCGTCTGTCCGTCTGTCCGTCTGTCCCACGATTATCTCGAGAACGGTTTCGAATTTTCAAATTCTGTTTTCAGCAAACGATTACTGATCACCCAGGCATCTGAACCTCCTATTTTGAAACTGATTGTTCAACGGCAACCGTTAGAAACCGCTACAAAGCTGATTGCTTCGCCACTTTGCTATGCTGTTAACTTGCTAGGTTTATTAAGTGGCGAAGCTTGCGAAGTCACTTATTGATTTCACGATGTCTGTCCGTCTGTCCGTCTGTCCCACGATTATCTCGAGAACGGTTTTGAATTTTCAAATTCTGTTTTCAGCAATCGATTACTGATCACCCAGGCATCTGAACCTCCTATTTTGAAACTGATTGCTCAACGGCAACCGTTAAAAACCGCTACACAGCTGATTGCTTCGCCACTTTGCTATGCTGTTAGCTTGCTAGGTTTATTGATTTCACGATGTCTGTCCGTCTGTCCGTCTATCCCACGATTATCTCGAGAACGGTTTTGAATTTTCAAATTCTGTTTTCAGCAATCGATTACTGATCACCCAGGCATCTGAAGCTCCTATTTTGAAACTGATTGCTCAACGGCAACCGTTAGAAACCGCTACAAAGCTGATTGTTTCGCCACTTTGCTATGCTGTTAGCTTGCTAGGTTTATTATATTGGTATCGGTGTTTACATACTCGTCATTATTCAGTTGACCCGTGAGCTGTTATTATAATTTACTCGGCGATTTTGTCTAATATCTTTCTTTGACAAAATGTTTAAAAAACATATAAGTACGGTTCAGCTGAGATTAAGAATTTTACAAGAGCGAAACTATTTTTGTATATTCTACTTAATACTAACTAATTCTACTACAGCCGTTATTCCTTTCTTTCATTTAAAATCACTAATGAGTCTATAAAAGTTAAGTAAACAGACAGAAAAACAGGCAATATCGTAATAACGAGGTGTATGTCATCCATATTTAAAATCTACATTGAATGAATGCAGACGAATATGGTAGTAATATAATAATAATAATACACCGGTTGACACTGGTGTTTGACATTTTATTTGGTCGTTAATAATAATGTTTTTGTTTTTGCATTTAATATATTCATATAATGAATACATTCTCGTTTATTTAACATTTCGATGCAAACATTATAATCAAGTTGAGTGCCCACATCGATTGTTAACGGGTGTGTGCAGTTCGATTGCAAGGGCAGCTTTATAATGGCTGCGATGGTGAAATGTTATATATGCAATATAGTTGTAGATGAACTTTTAGCATACATTCAGAATGAAATATCAGTAATTGATGAAGAGAGTTTGATTAGAATATGTGTATCGTCTTTTAAATGTGAAGAAACTAAGAGATCTAAATCATTGATTTTTGATACGCTACCCACAGATAAGAGCAAAATCTCACGTATAAAACAAAGTAAAGAGAGTCGTGACCTTCATAATATGATATCACTATTTAAGGGATCTGATCCAGAACTGATACTTGTGTTCACGGCTCGTGATTCCTCCAATCACCTTTGATCATGTTGATGTGGCGAAGCTTTTAAAAGATTTGTTGATTGTTCAAAAGGAATTAAAATAAATAAAAACGAGATTTGTGATGTTTAACCAACTGGAGGAAATTAAATCAACATAAAAAAGATTACATCAGATAGGTTGACTATAAATTGATATCGAGATATAAATGAGGACATAATACATACCTGGATAGTGGCCCTATGGGACTATCGCATTTTGACGAGATGATGGCTAACGAAAGTGCAACTGTACTGAACGCATCCTCTCCTAAGTATATTGATGATAGATCTCCGGTAAGTGACACGCAAACTACCTACTGCCGAGTCTCTCTACCTCAGCGGGAGTCAAAGCGACTGCCCAAGATTTTGATCAATTCGACAGAAGTCAGTCAAATAATATAGATACAGATAGCGCGACAAACGATAAAAATATTGGTCTTATAATTTTTTTTGTAAGGTAAGGGTGACAAACGAGCATACAGTCCACCTGATGGTAAGTGGTTGCTGTAGCCCATAGACATCTACTCTCGATTACAAATTAAAATGCAGATGCGTCGTCATCCGTGAGGACTAAGATGGGATGCCTCGGTTCCAGTAAAAAGGGTCTCCGGTTCTCTACACTCACCATACGAAACAGCAGCGTTAAGCTGCTATTTTACGCTGGTATTCTGTGAGATCGTGGTCCTTCCCCGGTCGAGCCGACCGATTCGTGCTACAACTTTAACATTAATATAGCTTCAGCATGACTCTACCACGTCATTTGCAGAATCTTTGAAGGATGAGTGTGGTTGGCAGGTGATAAAGCATCGAAAACCTAAAAAAAAGTACCGTTGTCTCGGCAAAAAAGGTATTTGCAGTGAAAATGAAGGAAGTTTTAAAGCAGCAGAAACGAAGGTACCGATATTCATCACTAAAGTACACAAAGATACTACGATAACTTGATATAACAAATTATATCAAGAAAAAAACAAGATTTTTGTGCCAGAGCAGAAATTATCGATGTTTTTATGCAACAAACTGTGACTGGAGGGCATTATATTTCGAGGCTTTGTATATTTTAAACATAAGCTTAACCATTACAAATGGTGGTGTTACTGTAAACGACCCAAATAAATATATATAAATCTGGATAGTTTACCTATTAGGTTTGTTAGCTTTAATTGCAAAAACGTAAAACGCTCCGTTGGGAATATAAGACAATTATGTAAATCATCTCATATAATTGCATTGCAAGAGACATGGCTGTAACAAGACGATATTTCGTTTCTCAGCACTATTGATACGAATTTTATGTATACGGGTACCTCAGCAATGGACACGACGGCCGGTATGCTCCGCGGTCGGCCATATGGAGGAGAAGCGCTATTATGGAACAGGGGTGTCTTTCAAAATGTCTTGTTCGTAAAATGCGGTAATCCGCGAGTATGTGCGATAAAAGTTTCTATGTGCCAAAGATCATTTTTAGTGTTTAGTGTCTACATGCAGACTGATAAATTGGGCAACCTAACAGAATTTACGGAATGTATTAGTTTGGTGAGTGCTATTGTAAGCAGTGAGAATATTGAATCAATTTATATACTCGGCGACTTTAATGCTCGTCCTACTGAGTTATTTTACAAGAAACTTATCAGCTTATGTAATGTATATAAATGGACTTGTGCAGATGTTGATATTTTAGGAGTAGGTATACGTTCGTAAGCGAGGCTAATGGGTCAAGGCGGTGGCTTGACCACTGCATTGTCACCGAATCTGCTTTAGGGTCAATCATAAATATTTATGTACAATACGACGTTATGTGATCTGATCATTATCCTTTAATTATGGAAATAAAGTTAAATATAAGTAAACCGATAACTCAGAATGTGAATAATTTATTAAGGAACAAAATTTTATGGGGTGAGAGAAATCCCGAACAAGTTGATGTATATATAGGAGTATTATGAAAAATTACGACTTATACATTTCCATAATGATTTTAATGGATGCGCTAATTATATGTGTAATGATTTGGATCACAGATCAATTGTTGATAAAATGTACAGTGATATAACAACCTACGCCTTAATTCAGGCGGCCCCAGTTAGTTATACTGGAAAACAACTTAAAAAGAAAAAACCAGCAGTCGGGTGGAACAGGCATTTGAGTAAAGCTCACAATGAGCCCAGGTGTAAATTTCAGCAATGGGTATGGTGTGGAAAGTTTGATTCTTAATTCGGATACTGTATATGATGAGATGCTCGAAAGCCGTAAAATTTACAAATCTCGTTTAAAATGATGTCAGAACTAGGAAGAATAATAATTGAAAAAGGATATTATCGTTCACTACATTCAAAACATGATTTTCTTACCTTTTTGAAGTCCACCAATAAGATAAGAAGTAAATCCAGGCTCCCTATGCGTGTAGATGGTATTAATGAATCAAAACTTTATCAATTCTACCTGATATGTTTAGGGATTGCTTTTCTGTGAATTCACCATTGCGAACACCGCAACAAAAATTGTCTTTATTTAGGTACATAATATAAATATTCAAAACGAGTACTCGTCGTCAGTCGTCAATAAAAAGTCAAAAACTGAAATTATCACTTAGATTTAAACTAAATATATTCTCCCCATGCTTAAGTACCTAATACAATACCTGCATTTCTCTCTTAAATTGCTAAACTTAGCCATTAGGTGAGAAAATTACTAGCCCTATTGTCCGACGATGCCACAGGCAATAATACAGTTCCTAATTGCCTCATTTAAATTCAGCTCACAATCATGGGAGTGAGATGGGAAGTGAAAAGGAGATGAAATTGAGCAGCGCGAGTAAGCTCCTGCTGGTACCTCTACCCGGCGCTCCCTTAGTTGGCAGTTACTTTGTGCGGAATTCAATGTATGTATATCCATTTATTTGGAACGCTCTGTAGCCATAAACGACTTGATGGATTTTAACATTATATGGAGGTCGCTAGATTCGTCTCAGTGGTGAAAGTGAAAATCGAACTCTCCATGAAGTCGGATTTTTTAATTACTTCTTTAACTAGTGAGCCTAAAACTAGCAACCAGGCTAACAGACCTCAATAGTTTCAAAATCATGGTCTGAGTGCACTGTTTCCGTTATCGGGAGTAGAAGGAAGTAGGTGGAAATGGATCCACCCCACATATTGGAGTGAAAGTGTCATGTCTGGAGGATTTTCTCTTGTGTCGTGGAGGCAGTTTACAAACACAAATTGCACAAGGACAAACATCCAGACCCGGAACGATTATATGTAGTCCATACAAATACCTGTTCCGAGCGGGATTCGAACCCGCGGCTACCAGCGCAGCAACCCCATTGCTAAGCCACTGCGCCACGGAGCTGTCAGAACTATCCAAAGATGATTAGGGTCTTGGCGTCAAATGGCAACCGGCCGTATATCTAATTAGCCATTTATATTTCCTTGTCCAAAACAAAATGAAAGCACACAATAAGACAGCGAGTATAACTACTAAGGCGTTTTCCCCTCAAGCGCCGGTCGAGGCAAAATAAACACTACGGTGTACACCGTAAGCGACGGTCAAAGCAACATCAGCATGTTATTGCGTTTGGCATCCTGGACGTAGATGCCATGAAAGGCAGTATTGACAAATTAAGTGACGCCCTTAAGAGAAGGCAAATAGCAATGCTGTGTGCAAGAGACCAAATGAAAGATTTCAAACTTTCTATTGTAAGTCATCTAAAATGGAACTACTATTGGTAAAGTGGCGTAATCATACTATCTGAAAACTTAACTCAAAAATTGATAAATGTCAAAGGGTAAGTGACAGATAATTAGCCGTAAAGTTAACCCCCTAATAACAACCATGATTTAATATAATATCTACAAATGCACCATAAACCGGCACTGCTGACAGTAAGAAGAAAGTGTTTTGGAAAAATCTTCATATTCTTGAACAAAATATTCTCCAAGAAGTAACAGTTCATCTGGGACGTGTCCTAAATAACCATGTTGCAGTAACACTAACGCGGAAAGATGGCTTTGGCTGTGTAATAGTGGTGGAGACTTTATTATAAATTTCGCATCAATCTGCGACCTAATTGTTATATACGAAAAAAGAAAATACCTACCAAAATACTTACTAATTTTGAAGAACATGGCACGTAAATTGAGTTCGTTCTTGGCGCAGAAATTTGATCAACTAAAAAGAATCTTACAAGAAAAGATAAAATTATATTTGTAACTTATTATGTTATTATTGTTGCGCGCCACTATTAATGTTTTGTACATGGCAACACTAGTTACACTAGCGCCCTCTAGTGTCGAGTAATAGAACTATCAGAGAGTCATGATCCTTCCAGAAATTTCGGATCGATATGTACTTGAACATTCTAGATGTCGCTACAATAGAAAGTTCTGGAAACTATCTGAGGCCCTATATAAGGCCGGTATAGACCATGACCGGGGCAGTATTGAATTGGCGATACAAGAGAATACTTCGAAGCGAAATAACGGCGAACTGTGTTTTATTATTAGTGTGATTTTAGATTGTTATTAGTGTTGTGTAATTAAAGTGTCAATTTGGGTAATTCAATCGGCAGTTTTTAATTGTCTCGAACCCCAAGCTCGTAACATTATGTTAACATTTTTTCATTTATGTTGATTTATGTACTCATCTAGATCTAAAATTGGGGTAAGTATTTAATGCATTCGTAAGTATTTTTAAGGGAGTTATCACATTTTAATAATTAAAAGACTCTTATTGAAAACCAAGTTAAAAATTTCTCTTTTAATAATGAAACAATATAACAAATAAATTGATCATTTATTATTATGAAGAATTATAACATTTAATCATGTGGTAAATCGTTGGAAAATGCTTTGAGTTCTGCTGTATTTTCGAGATTTAATTTTGAGTTTGGTGCAAATTTTGCATTTGACCTTTCCGTTGGTGCAGCACCGTCTATGGCCCTTCAAATCGCACCTTAAATTTCCCGATGGAAAATACTTGAATGCTTGTACATCGGTGACTTTAGGTCTCGTGCCGATTGCCCGGGCGAATGGTTTTGTAACTTAAAGATTACTGAAATCTTTGAACAAACTATTTCCTTTAATATCAAACTGATTGTTTTGGGCGTACTTAATTATTTGAACGCAGTCTGCAGAAACATTTATGATCGTATTACGCATTCTCTGTTCTATTAAGGAATGTATCTCATCCACTTCCCTTTTTGTATGGCCGACTTCTTTATATAAACTCTATGGTTATTGTTCACACCCTTATTTGCCCCGACAAAGGTCGACTGGACCAGGGCCCATGAGTGATCCCCTCGACGAGCAACAGAGGGCGGGACCCAATGGCCTATGGATAATTCTAAATTAATGGCAAATAAGCAAGCACAACTTACCGAGTTCCGGAAGTAGGGTTGACCACAGGGTACCAGTCAGGTGGTAAGTGAAGGGTATGTAAGTAGTGTGCGTAGTAGTGTGTACATGTAACCTGACTTAACCGATGTAGTCGGACTGCAGATCCACAGGCACTGCTTTTCTCCAAATGTGCGCTCCCTCCAGTGGGCGTTCACCAATTGAAACTTCTGCTTTTATTTTCACTTTATTAGTTTATCAACTTTATTGTACATTTAACTAACTTCAAAGTCAACCAAATCCACGTCAATCGAAATCAAACACGTGACACACGGCACAACCAAAGAACGGTCGGTCAAAGTTCAACGTTCCATGTTCACTTAGCAACAGATTATAATCGAGCACACGCGATCTCTTCTCGAGTCACAAATTCTAGCGTTCTCCCGACAAAGTAAATGTCTTATCACGCTATCAAAATGACGCACAAACAACTCGTCGATGCAAATTAATGGTATAGAAGTTAATTTAATCACTCATAACTCAAATTAGGCTTCTTGTCACGTAACGCTCAAAACAGACAACTTAATTCGAGGCGGTCTTAACGAGACCCAAATATTTAATAGTAAATTCAAAATGACGCGCACAATTAACTCAAAATTTTAGACCGTCTAAATCTACACCGGCCGCGCTCAAACTACTAATGGTCGCAAATAATACTCAAAACGGTTACAACAATAATTATATGAGACCAGCCTCGTTGTCACGCAAAAATGCACGAGATTAGACAACTTCAAATTTAACTATTCAGAGGAGGCTCCGCGCGCGACCAACCGTCTAATCCACACCGAGATCGCTAGCAACTAAACTGTTTTAGACTCGTCCCGAATGCCGCGCCCTCAAATGGAATGTAGCGGGAGAGGGGCCGGCGGTGGCCTTGGTACCATCGGTGGCACGCGCAGAGTCGAGTGTTTTGAAAGCAAATTTCAAATGCCCATATTTGGCCTAAACAAACCCCCGTCCCGGACATAAGGACTTATGTACGCGAGCAAATTGGCAAACGGGATAGTGTCACGACGGCGCGTTGCAAGACCGAATCTCGAAAAACGAAAACCTCGGCCACCCTAGGCACTCCATCAGATCTTGCAACCTTAACCACCGCCTCAAAAATACCGCCCCAATGTGGGCAAGCCGAAGGGTCGAACCTCCACTGGATGCCCTTCCTGGACATCGCAGCACCTAAGTAAGTCCTGTTGCTGGACAGAAACCCGACGACCTCCTTCAAATATCCATCCGTGCCCCCACAATTCGTTCCGCAATCAGACCGGACCAGGTCCGGCAAACCGCGACGCGATACGAAGCGGCCCAGCATGGCCACAAAGGCTTCAGTGCTGAGGGCACTTACAAGTTCCACGTGAACGGCCGTAGTGGCGAGGCACACGAAAACGCACAGATAGGCCTTAGTATGATTTTGTTCACGCAAGTAGGTATAATCAAGCCATCTACCATATAACCATTTACTGATTTCAATCTAATAATATCATAACTAGCTAGCTTTTCCAAACATGCAGTTCTATGCTTATGCTTCAACCAAGCCTCAAAGCATCAGTACTCAAAACCACTATGTAAAACTTGAAAATAAATTGCAACAAATTAATTTCCCGATGCACATAGATCAAAACAGATGAATTAAGTAAAACGATAAACAGAAGAGACAGCCCTATTCCTCTTTCCAAATAAATATCTTCGACAACGCCAACAAAAATTGGAAAACAAAGAGAGGATTGATTTTTATTTTCTTCGGCACAAATAGTGTTACTCAATTTCAATTTTCTTTTCAACAAAGCAAAAATAATGATTAAATATATTTACAAACATATGTACTCGTATTCAGAGAGCATCAAATCCTCCATCAAAGGGGGGATGGTGGTACCCCAGTCACGGCAACTCAGCTAACGGGGGTGAGAAGGGTCTAGCTGACTGCTGAGTGGCCGTGAAGTTCCTCTTCACACGCTGAGGGGGGGGCGACGACACCCCCGCCCCGCCCCTGGAGGAAAAACCCCCCGACTGGTCGGGGGAGGGACCCCTTTCAAACCTAGGAGCTCGGTGGCTGGCAGGCGAGCGCCGAGCGTCGCCCGATAGAGGGCGTAGCTGAGTGCCCCCGCCCGTGGGGGTCGAGGGCCGGGCAGAGCCCCGAGAGGAGACGCCGTTCGCACCCAGGCACAAAATGGCATGCTGATTGCCCTGGCAGTGCGGGCAGGGCCGCTGGTGTGGGCAGTCTCGTTGGAGGTGCCTTTCCAAGCACGAGTAGCACTAGCGGCGCTCCTTGGCGATTGTTCGCCTCGCCGGAACCGGCTTACCCAATAACTTCGGGCACGACGTCACCCGATGATCGGATGCTCGACAATAGGAGCAGGGGGGCGCCTCCCTGGCCGCTAGGCCACTGTAAGATGGTAGGGAGCGGCGCCCTCCTGTGGGAGCTCCGATCGGCCTTAGGGGTGTTGGCGGCGACTTGCCCGGCGGATTCCGCCTCTCACTGGGCACGGCTCGGTTGTCAACCCGTAAGTCGTCGACGGTGCCCGCTGCGTTCTCAATTTGTAGGCACTGCTCCTCCAAGAACCGCAGCAGATCACTAAAGGGCGGAATATAGGAGGCGCCGTCCCCGCCGTACCTCTCCTCAAAATGTATCCGAAGGTTGAGAGGCAGGCGGGACAGCACGATGTGGAGCAACAAGAAGGACCATTATTCCACCGGTAAATCCAGCCGCCTCAACGCATTACAGGCCACCAAGACTGGATTCACGATGTCCGGGCGTAGTCTGACCCGGTCCCTAAGCAGCTGGAGGCTTAAAAGCTGCCTAACGTATTCGTCCGCGATTCGCCGGACGTTGACGTATCTTCCGGCGAGGAGGTCCCGAGCAGTCTGGTAGACGTCATCCGACAATCTCAAGTGGCCGACGACGGCCAGGGCCTCCCCGTCCAGTGAGGCTAGGTGGTACGCCATCTTCTGGCTTGGTGTCAAGTCCCTCCGGGCGTCCACTAGACTATCAAAAAGGCCAACAAAAGTCATCCAGTCGGAGAGAACCCCGGAGAACCTTGGCAGGTCCAGAGTTGGGAGTCGTCCCAACAGCTCCGGCTGAGTAGGCTGCTTCCGAGGGGACTCGGCCAGGCCACTCAGCCGAGCTTCACGCGCTTCATTATCATACTTAGCCCCCGCCTCGATAAAGTCGTCCGTGAGCGAAAAAAATTTCTCGTAGTCCGCGAGGCAGGAGTCTAGGACTCCTTGTTCCGCATCCGAGGCCAAAAGCTCTGTGCAAGCCTCCTCTACTACGGCCCTTCGGGCATCGACCTGCTCGAGCCGCTTCCCTAAGCTATGGACCCGATCGGGTCGCCCTACCAAAATATGGGCGTTCGCAGCTACCAGCGCAGCTCCGCCTGCAGGCGATGCGCCGGTAGCTTGTGCGATGGCATCACTACTAAATACAAATTACTATCAAATTAAATTCAATGCAAATTACTACAAATACAAATTACTATTTATTTAATTAAATACAAATTACACTACAAATACAAGTATACACTACAGTCAGTCAGCAAAGATGACTCGCTCTGGTGACCGACCCTTCGGTAATTAATCTACTATAATTATACGATTATGTGATAACGATAATTATCTACCTACCCGAAATACCTGACGCGTGGGTACTCAACCCTAAACTACAATCCTACTTGCGCAACCTAACGTGCACGCTCAACCTACTAACAGTCGCAAACAATAGTCAAAACGGTTACAACAATAATTATATGAGACCAGCCTCGTTTCACGCAAAAATGCACGAGATTAGACAACTTCAAATTTAACTATTCAGAGGAGGGATCCACACCGAGGTCGCTAGCAACTAAACTGTTCTAGACTCGTCCCGAACGCCGCGCCCTCAAATGGAATGCGAGCGGGAGAGGGGCCGGCGGTGGCCTTGGTACCATCGGTGGCATGCGCCGAGTCGAGTGTTTTGAAAGCAAATTTCAAATGCCCATATTTGGCCTAAACGGTGATAGTAGCTTAAACGTGATTTGTAAATACAGGACAAAAAATATAAAATCTAACAATCAAAGATTTGAATTCAGCATTCTTTTTAAACCTTAATAATTATGGTTATCATCATTCATCATCGTTACAGTTCTTCACAACTCCACTGCTAAACATAGGCCTCGCCCAAGGAATGCCACAAAGTACGGTCCCAAGCCACCTGCATCCACTGACTTCCTGAATGTCTTACTGTCGCCTGTCGGTACGAGTCTGATACTCGAGAACCTTTCTTCCCCATCGGTTGCCGGTTCTTCGATATTTTGCAATAACCGGCCAAATTTGCAGAAAGGGTTCAGGTATAGGTATATATATAGGCAAATGGTGAAGAAAAATTAATTTAAAAAATCTCAAACATTCTATCATATTTATCTTTTAAATTCAAAATACGTGGTAATGCATTATTATAACTAATTTTACAGCACACTTACACTTTCGTAAGGGTCAGTTTCACCCTCGCAATCACTGATACATCAATGAACAATTGTTGCCTACTCACCATAATGAAGTTAATATCATATTTTATTGAACCGTTGGGAGTCGACCTGGTCCACTTTCTGTGGGGTCGCTACTTGAAGAAAAAGTTCATCATAAAGAGTCCTTCTTTCTCCATAAAGTCGGCTAACTGATGGCTTCTTGGGTTCATCATATATTTCCTCCACCTCTTAATCGAGATGTGCCGAGGTTAGTACGTAAACCCGTATGACCTTTACCATGTACCATCTTTGCTCATACCATACCAGGATTACCATATCCTCCCCCTCTTTTCGGACTTCAGATAATCCTATAATATCCCAGCGCAACTTGTCTATCTCGTCTTCTAGCTCTAGGATCTTCTCGTCAGTCCTCAGCATGTGTGCGTTATATGTTGCCAGGTCGAGTCGTCTTTGGTGGCAACCGAACCTCCGCCGGAGATTCTTAGCACCCCCTGCCCCGCCGCTACCATAGTCGCCACCGTAGCTAGGAATAGCGAGGCCGCCGGAGACTGGGGGCCTTCTTTTTATTACTCCCGTCATGGTATATATATATTGTCATAGTTACCACGCATGGCGAGCGGGTTGGCAACCGCAGTTCTTTTCATTGTAATTTGCTGTTATCAGAAAAATGCTGCTACCCATCTTCTGCCTCAGTTCCCCTCTGTTGCCTCTTACAACACCCACGGAAAGATATGGGGTAGGAGGTATTCTTAACCGCCACTATACGGGGATTCCACCGAAATTTTAGTACATAGTCTTATCATCAAAAATTTACTAAGATTGTTATTATCTTTTAATTATGAAAACTATTATTATTAAAATAAGTAAAATTTACAATAATTAAAATGAAAGATTATAAAAAAATCCAATGTGGATATTTTAATTTAATAAGTATAACACATTTATAAATATAACTAAAGTTTACATACAATATTAAAAAAAATATAATAAACAAAACCTAAAAATAAATATTTAAATTATCATACAGTCCTACTCCTCGTAGCATCGTGCCAAGAACGCTGGCTGAGTTTCCTTTCTGAATGGCGTATAGCATTTGAGAGTAGAGGTAGCCTTTTTATCACCAGCAGCTATGACCAGTCGCAGATACAGTTCCTTTAGGACTTCACCGTACGTGGACCTTATAATCTCTTATAGTGTCCACAGCAAATGGCACAAATATATAGTCATCTCTCAGAAACTCATATTTGCGCCACTGACTTAATTCAGCTATAAACAAGATACCCTTGATATGAGAGGCCAAAGTGTCTACGCAAGTAGGATTCTACACCAGGGCTTTAACTCTCTCCTATCTCTTTAATTGAGAGAAATTGTCTTAAATGTCAAGTTTATGAGTATTCATTTATAAAAATATAAACAAAAAAGTTATCACTTTAAGAATAACATTACCAGTGTATTTAACCGAAGCTACGAAATAGCCCAGACTACAACAGCAACCGTAAACAATGCTCTATCTCCGAAACGAGACGCCACGAACGCTGCCAAATTGCCTGATACGCCTCTGCGGACTTCCTCTTTGAATAATGTTATAACAAAATCGTACAATTGAGCAAAAAGTTATTGAGTGTTACAAATTATTTATTTCGGTTTATAGAAGAGCTCAAAACCTTTTCCACAATTTAATTATACATTAAGGTGTAGGGAAAACATTAGATACCTTTATTTATAATAATATTGTTTTTTATTTTTCCAAATATATGATTATTATTTAAGATAGATTTCATTTTGTGACCCCTACTAAAGCTTATAAATTCAGTAGGTTTCAGATAATGAAAAATAACATTCCGAGTATCGTTTGGGACGGCACTTGTCAATTAAACTGTACAGAATTGCGAGTGAATCCAAGCGTATCTTGATTGACATCAATGAAACTCGTAATTGCAATTATTTTAAGCGCTAATTGGCCACGTGCTCGACAGTGAAAAAAAATATTATGAAAAAAGAGAGAAATTGAAATTTAAAAAAAAAACTGAGAAATTATAAATATTTGAAGTAAAAACCTGAGAAATAAAAGTTGACCTATCCCCTGCAGCGGGACATGTGAAGGCTGTATGTAACTTTTGTTTTCATTTATCAAATTTGCATAGTCGTTTTCTAAATAACTTTAGCAATAAAATCAAACTTTCTAGTAGAAATAAGTACCGTTTTGTATGTTTATAAATAATGCATTAATAGTTCTTTATGACTCATGTTCTGTAAATTGAAATAGACATTAAACATTTTATAGTGAATTTCGCCTCATTAAGTGTGATTACAGTATTCACACGATCAAGTGACATTTGCCGCTGTCGGTACAATTAACACATGTAACGCTCGATTATAATTAACGCTCATCAGCATCACATTGTGTTGTTGCTATAATATACAAATATGTTTCTGAATTTCGTGAGAATTCTATACTTGTGTCGAATTAATTAATTAATAAATGTATCATATATCTATGATATAGACTAGTGGTTTCCGTTTATATGCGCTTATACGTGTCTTATTATTTATTAGTTTCACTATCGGTGAACCCCACCAGAATAAGAATGGAAAACGAGCACAGAGTCTGAGTCTGATAGTTAGTGGTTGCTTTCTGTGGCCTATTGAGATATATCTACACCTATCCTTGATTAAAAATCAAAATGCGGATGCTACCCCTTGAAAACTAAGATGGAATGTCTTGTTTCCAGTAATAAGGGTCACCGATTCTCTATACTCACCATACGAAACACAAAAACATTAAGTTGCTATTTTACGCTGGTATTCTGTTCGACGGTGATACTTCCTCGTTCAAGCTGATAAGTTCATGCTACAACTATGACATAGCTGCCAACCTTTTACCAACATTTTATATTGATAACCGTGGTAAGAACCATAACATTAATTTTATTTAATGTGTGGTATTAGCTGTAGTGTGAGAAATTATTATGTATATAGATCTTTCACTGTCTTAAAGTTAAAGTTTATAGTATGCACTGTACACATACCATTTATATACATATTTTGTGTATACATATTTGTCATTTCGTTTATAAATGTTTGCAATTATATACACAATAACAAAACAAATTAAAACGTACTTTACGATTTTACCGTTACCGTAACCGTTACAGCATATCAAAAGTCCACTGCTGAACATGGGCCTCCCCATAGATTGCCTCTTAGGGGGGATATTTGCTATAATTGCCACGCTTGGTAGTCATATTTTAGTTTTTATTGAGAAGACGCTGCTGCATCTGCTGGTTCGTTTCCTTCTGTCGTCTCTTACAACACCCACGGGACGATATGGAGTGTTTTCTGCACTATTATACACCATAGATACATACAAAAACAAGTACCAAATACATAAACACTCACGCCTGTCACCCAGAGGGGTAGACAGAGACTACGGACTTCCATTAGACACGCTCCTGACACACCTTTTTTGTCTCATTTACATCCAAATATCTACGCATACATGCTCGTCGATTAAGGGTATTCCTATAATCTGGCCCATTTTCAGTATATCGCTAATTTCGTCGATAAAACTTAATCTAGGGCATCCCTTCCCGACTCTGCCGTTCACATCTGCAACATAGATTTGCTTTGTCACTCTCTCTTCATTTATTATTTCTACATGACCAAACCACCGAAGCATTCCATTCTTAATCCTGGTCACAACATCATCTCTCCAACCACACTTTATTCTTATCACATAATTTCTCACCCTGTCATTTGGATTAAGCCCTAGCATACTCCTTAATGACCGCATTTCTACAGCATTTATTCTACTTGGGTGCTTCTTTTGCCATACGCAACTTTCCTTACTATACACTAAAGTAAGGAGTAACACAGAATTATGAATTGCCATACATGCCTTTTTTGACTCATTCTGACTTACCATAATAGAGTGTAGAGCCCCATTCAGTCTATTTCCTGCGTTCATTCGTCGTTCTATATCCTTATCATATCTACCATCATTGCTAAATAAACATCCCAAATATAATATATATAATAAACTCATCCACTTGCTCAGTCAACTCCCCTTCTATTCTTATTTCATATATCGTTTTACTTTCTTCTCTTACAAAAACAACACTTTCGTCTTGTTGCGTACATGTTATTTTTGTTGTAACACTAATACACATTAAAATGAAAACAAAACGAAATAAATTATATAAAATTTTACCTTATAAGCGATGTTATCGCTCTGGAAGCGATTTCTTCCAGACATCCTTTTTGTGCAAAGTTTTTTACAATAAATTACGAATATATGCGGGAAGGTGTACATAAATTAGACAATTAAGTAAGTAAAAGCAAAAATAAAAAAATAAAAACTCAGATGATGACAGTGATAGGTATGAAGGACGGGAATTATGATAGTATGGATGATCTTACACCGCCACAACACGGCCAACTTTTAGTTTTAAGACTTTGTGGCTTATTAATCAACCTTTTATAGTCCGCAGCTGGACACGTACCTCTCCCAGTGTAGTAAGGATTTGTCCTAATTACATATACCACGCCACAGTAGGTGTATTGGGAAGCGGAATATTAGATGTATTCCACATTTAACGCTGCTGGCCGATGCCGATATGGGTATTTTCATCTAGCATTTACGAGATGGTAACTGCCTCGTTGGTCTAGTGCTTGCAAGCAACTGCTGATCATGGTGTCCCAGGTTTGGATCGCTGGTCGAGCCAAAACGAGATATTGTTATTTTTTGTCAAGAAAAATCTTAGTAGCACCACGAAGTCGGTAAGTTGGCGGGCTTATACCTCCGTGCCGCGGAAAGCAATAAACTCGTTGGTCGCCTGACCTCTCTCTGGTCATGTCGCTTTGCCGCCCCATTGGACTATGAAAGTGAGGTAATAGAAGATGCGCGAGTGTGTGCGCAAACAAAAATGTGTGTTAACAATGCTGTCCTACGCAGATGGCCTGTCTCCGTTAACACGGCCGCCGTGACTGAAATTCGGTATGGAGAACAACGCCAGATATAGATATGCTTTATTCTTCGTGGGCGTTAAAAGACGATGAAAAATTGATCTCAGAAATTTTATATCATCAACTTTTCCTCGTTTAATAAATTTGATAATACTTTTTCCATTGAGTATGTAATAGAAAACACAATATTCGAATCCATCTTATACATCGTTGCTACGGATTTGATCGATGAATGGATGATATATTATACGTATTATCAGCAACTGGCACCTATACCGGATGTATTTTAGTCCTGCAACCACCCGGGTAACAATGGCACCCAGTTATCTTTACTGTAACCAATGACGCATTAAGAAGGGTCGGATACACTCGCAATGACAAGGGTTTTCCAACAAAAATTGAAAATCGATTGTGTGTGTGTGTATGTATTTTGCGTTAATTTTGTCTTTAAAATTAATTGAAATGCTAAATTATTGTTCTCGGAAGAGGGCGGCCACGCGCAAAGTGATATTGGTGTGGATGTTTTTACCGAAAATAACAATTAGAATGACAGACGTGGTTTTATAAACTGGAAATCATGTTGTGGATTTCCATAAAATAAGCTATTGGTAACCTGGTCTAAATATTATATCTGTGTAGAGGTAGTTAAAAGAAAAATCTCACAATGATTACTGTGAACCAATACAAGATCTTAAAGGGTTATTTCAAAGTTTTTGACTGCATATTTATTAACGTTGGCAAAACATTTCTCACTTCAAATAGAAGTAAATTATTGAATGATGGAAGGTTGGATTCTTAGAAATAACGATATTTTGTATTCACGAATTTAACTTGATGTTTATGTTTAACTTTTTTCTACTGCAAATCGTGCCATATGTTCTTTCCATGCCTTCTACTCTAAACTTTTCTAGACCAGAGTAGTTTCTCAGAGTTCTTTTCGTCAGAGTTCTTGTTGAGATATCAACATTTTGAGTAGTGTCATTTAACCATATCTTTCATTGAACATTGATGGCATCCGCACCCAAATTTCGCTACACTTTAGCCTGTTCATGCATTAATGTGAAAGAAGATATTTTCGACAAGAACACTTTAGTCTTACAATTTTGGCGTTGAAAAAAATGTTATGAGCACATAGCACTTTCATTCAATATAATTCAACCGAACCGGCCATGACACTGTTTTCATTTTTAGGATTTATTTTTATATTTTGAAAAGATAGCACTTGAAGATAATCATAACATCTTAATTTATGGTATGAAATGCAGAATGAAGCAAAAAAAAACACACAACTTTCATTTCTAATATTTTATATTTATATAAAAACTGATAACAATTTGTAAAGAATATACGAATAATCATTGACACTTGTTACTTCCATTCTGAATTTTAAAGGCGCAATTAATGCTATAACAGATCCGTATAATATCTGGGGGCACGGCAGTGCCCCCGCCAAGACGAGGCAATCAAACCAGAACGAAGCACTAGCTACCTTTTCTAGAAGCGCTTCGTCGTTTTTTTTAACCCTCATAACTTGGGTTTGGATTATACGAGATTAGACGACAGAAACAAAATTCTCGGGATATGATTTCAATAGTAAACTTAATTATTATATAAAGCTTAAATTGCATAGCTCTTATATTTTAGATTTTATTGGTGACACACTGATGATCATCAAAATTCTTCGGGTACTTCCTGAAGTCTTAGAAAACTGAAATTTGGTATGTAAGCTAGTATTAGTACACGAACAACAGAAAAATACTAAAACTTGGAACTTTTACCCACAACCCCTTAAACTATGGTATGGAAGTTTGTATGAGACTTCCTTAATAATAAGGACTCCTTGTTACTCCTTGTTACTCCTTGTTATAAATAATAATAATAAAATACATATTTCACAAATTTTAATAAATCACCCCCCACCCTTTAAATTAGAGAATAGAAGTTTGTATATGGGTTTTCCTAAACAAAGTTAATTGCATGCTAGAGATGTGAAAATTACACAAGTACACAGACCTCTTATTACATATTAAAAAATTATAATTTCACGTTTTTTTTTTTAAAATCATCCCTCAACCCGTTAAATTATATCAGTTCATAAAAGTATATATGGGGGCTTTCGTTAGGTCTCAGAATATTACTATATTATTGTACTTATACGAATAATATTACAATACTTCTTAGATTATTAATAATCTAAGCAATACATAAATACTTCATTAAAAATTAAAATGTGTTGACAAGTAATTACAAAAGAACACTTCTACGGAGATGGAAAATCATAATGGTGTAGGGAATGGAAGTTTGTATGGGTTTTCTATCTATCGGGTTTTCTATCTGTCATTACTTACCTATCGCTTATTATAAACAGTAAACCAACAAAGAAAAAAGGCAAAGATAGAGAGTGGACTATGAAGAAAAGCACCTCTGATGTGCAAGAAATATACCCCAAAAAAGAAAGAGAAATAAACAAAATTAAAAAATATTGTCATAAGTAACTTACAAAAAGAAATGAAATCCTACCAAAAACATATTCATGCAAAATGTTGACAAGACGAGACCATATGGCTAGCACTGTCAAAAAGTTATCAAATCTCATATTGTGCCAAGCTTCTAACTCTACAAGCCCTAACTTCACAAACTCTACACCGTAATCAAAATATGTAGTTTCGATTCGATTGCCAGCCTCTCGGTATTCTATAGAATGCATTTCGAAGAGTGTACGCAGGAATTACATGCTTTAATTTCTCCCTCTTCTTTCCATCGTCAGGCAACTAGACAGTTGGCGGTTGTTTACCCGTTTGTTGTTGATATTGCACGCATTAGAACCAAACAGTTTGCTTTGTCTTTTGTAATGCGTACAGCAAAGGAGTAGAATAATTTTGCGGCGTCTGTCTTTAAGTCCGAATACAATCGGGGCGTCTTTAAGGCAAGATAGAAAATAGGCTTTTGTAGCCTGAATAGCCCTAGATGGTAAATTGCACTTTTCTTTTTTATAGGATAGGGTGACAAACGAGCACACAGTCCACCTGATGGTAAGTGGTTACTGTTACCCATAGACATCTACATCTATCCTCAATAAAGAACCAAGATGCAGATGCGTTTTCACCCGTGAGGACTAAGATGGAATGCCTCTTTGCCAGTAAAAAGGGTCTCCGGTTCTCTACACTCACCATACGAAACACAGCAGTGTTAAGCTGCTATTTTACGCTGGTTTTCTGTGAGAGCGTGGTCCTTCCCCGGTCGAGCCGACCCATGCGTGCTACAACTATACTACTAATATAGCTGCAACATGGCTCTACCACGTTATATAACTACCACGTTCTGCACTGTCTTAGCGTAAGACATAGCAATTTACCATCTAGGGCTTCATCACCACTTACCACCAAGTGGGATTGAGGTCAAGCACTGGCTTATAATAAGTAAAAAAAAACTTAACGTTTCTTATTAAAACAACCTTATTTCATTATCAATAACAAGGATCTAACTGAGAGTTTACAATTTACAGCAGTTTATATCAGTAGGCAATAATGCCTAATTGAATTTTTCTATACATACATAATTAAATTCAATATCGTTTAAGAACCTTAATTTTTGTTGTATACTAGCTGTTCCCCGCGACTTCGCCCACGTGTTAGGGTTTTTATGTTTTTGCGCGGAACCCTAATTCTTTTTCTAAAATAAAGGTAGCCTAAGTTACTCCTTACGAAATCAGCTATCTACCAGTGAAAGTCCCGTCAAAATCGGTTCAGCTGTTTCGTAGATTAGCCGGAACAAACAGACAGACAGACAGACAGACCGACAGACATACAAAAATTTTAAAAATTGTATTTTTGTTATAAGTAACATATTTACTTTCATATGCATTTAGGAAAAAACTGTAATTTTGACATTACAAACAGACACTTCAATTTTATTTATTTGTATAGATTTCGTGTGTTGTGGCGTGTTGAGTGTAGGCAGCTACCTTTCTCATTTCAGCTTGAACAGTGCTCATCTCCTCATGTTTTCCTTTAGGCGTAAATGTGCGAGTCCACACACTAGTTCACGAAGTTCAGAGTACGTTTATTCAATGTAAAAACTTTAAATAAAAAGTTAAACTTAAAAAATACCACAAGTATAAGTTGTTCCAGCCCGTTCAATGTTGCGAATTTAGTGGTAACTAGCTGTTCCGCGACCTTGCCCGCGCGTAATTTATTACGATTGGATTTCATGGGTTTTAATTTTTTGCGCGGAACCCTAATACTTTTTCTAAAATTAAAGTAGTCTAAGTTAATTCTTATAAAATCAGGTATCTGTCAGTGAAATTTCGGCCTCGAAAAAAAACGTCGGTCCAGCCGTTTCGGATATTAGCCGAAACGCGTAATATTAAAAATATTAAAATTTAAAAAAGGTGACCGCTCAGACCCATCCAACTACAGGCTTATTGCCATCACCTCCTTGTTCTCCAAAATAATGGAATCCATTATAAACTGCCAGCTCATAAGGTACCTTGAGGATCACCAGTTGATTAGTGACCGCCAGTACGGTTTTCGTCGAGGTCGATCAGCTGGTGATCTTCTAGTCTATCTGACTCATAGATGGGCGGAGGCAGTAGAGTCCAAGGGGGGGGGGGGGGCATTGGCCGTTAGTTTGGACATAGCGAAGGCCTTCGATCGGGTCTGGCACAAAGCGCTTCTTTCGAAGCTTCCTTCCTATGGGCTTCCCGAGAAATTGTGCAAATGGATCACCAGTTTCCTTGCTGATCGGAGCATCAAGGTCGTAGTAGACGGTGCATGCTCTGATTTCAAGCCTATCAACGCTGGTGTTCCACAAGGCTGCGTGCTATCACCAACGCTGTTTCTCCTGCATATCAATGATATGTTGCTAACTGGTAGCATTCATTGCTATGCAGACGACAGCACTGGTGATGCCTTATATACCGGCCGTGCCAATATTTCTCGGAAAAACGTCACTGAGTACCGGGACAAACTTGTGTCTGAAGTCGAGTCTTTGCTTAACAAAGTCTCGGATTGGGGCCGACTAAATCTAGTCCAGTTCAATCCCCAGAAGACACAAGTTTGCGCGTTTACCACTAAAAAGAACCCCTTTGTCGTATCTCCTCAGTTTCAAGGCACTCCCCTTGCTGCCTCAGTTAGTATCGGAATCCTTCGCGTCGACATATCGAATAGCGTGCAGTTTCGTGGTAACTTGGAAGGGAAGGCCAAATTGGCCTCTAAAAAGCTTGGCGTGCTCAGCAGAGCGAGACAGTATTTCATGCCGGCACATCGCTTGCAACTTTACAAAGCGCAAGTTTGGCCCCACATGGAATACTGTTCTCATCTCTGGGCCGGGGCACCCCAGTGCCAGCTCCTTCCACTTGACCGCATCCAGCGCAGAGCGGTTCGAATCGTCGACGACCGAGTTATTTCTGATCGGCTCGATACTCTGGCACTGCGTAGAGATGTTGCATCTCTTTGCGTATTTTATCGCATCTATCACGGGGAGTGCTCTGAGGAATTGTTCAGACTAATTCCAGGCGCTCAATTTCACCATCGCACATCGCGACAAAACTCGCGTTACCATCCATACCATCTTGATGATTGGCGGTCCACCACTGTGCGATTTAGATGAATTTTTCTCCCTCGCACAACTTCCTTGTGGAATCAATTACCACCAGCGAATTTTCCGGACCGATACGACTTAGGAACCTTCAAGAAAAGAGCTTACACCTTTATAAAAGGCCGGCAACGCATCTGCAATTCCCCTGGTGTTACGGTTGTTCATGGGCGGCGGTAGTCACTTAACATCAGGTGAGTCGCATGCTCGTTTGTCCCCTCTTCTATAAAAAAAGAGCAAACAGACAGACAGAAAGACAGACAGACAAAACTTTTAAAAATCGTGTTTTTGTTATAAGTAACATATATACTTTCATATGCCTATAGTAAAAAGCTGTTATTTTGACATTACAAACAGACACTTCAATTTTATTTATTTGTATAGATTAATAACACCAGTACAACGTTAGGCAAATGAACAGGCGCTGTGGGAAAAGTACCATGAATATTAATATCAAATGTTGGTCAAAGCAATGTTTTTCAAATAATCATACAATTTTTAACTTCTCTGACCCGGCAATCGAACAGAGGTAAAAGCATAAAAATTTATTGTATGGTGCCAATCAATAGGGACAATGATTTTTAAAAGATATGGTTTAAATATCACTAATATGCATATATTAAAAGTGTATTAATGACTTTATATTAAAATAATACAATGGTCTTATTTAATATAAGAAAAGTAAGTAAATTTTACAAATGTTGGTGCGATACACTCCCCTGGGCTAGTATCTTGACTGAAAAGGACTGCCTTAAAATATATAATAGCTAACGTAAATTATCTCTGATTTTGCCTTGAAAATAACACTAAGAATTATTACGTCGGCGATCGATGGCATTTTGCAGCAGATAAAGTTGTCAGGTTATAGCGTAGCCCCCTTCCCTCCTCAGAAATCTTGACCTCCTGCATCTATCGACTTCGTGCGTATTTATTCAGGTCGTCACTTAGTTTAGCGTAAATAACCCAGATGTAAGAGCGATGCTAGCTCAGGAGCTTGGAGCTTGTCGCAAATTTTACAGAGCGCGAGCAACTCGGGCTTGATCCCCACCGGCACCAATAAAATCGTAAATTGCAATTTAAAGTGCCGATTTCCCACGCGCTACAAATAAACAAAAAGTTGAAAACGAATAAACAAAACTAATATTTTGAAGACATGTTTAATCCGCCAACGCGCATTCGTGCAGCGCGGCGGACATTTCCTTACCATACAACCCTCTCAAAGACGGGAAAGGGCATGTGCCCAGTGTGGGATATTATAGCTGGTAAGATACTCAGCAACGTGGAGTAGCGTTAAAAAGACTTGCGAGATCTGTTTCGTTAGTTATCAGGGTGCACAAAATATATTTCAGGCTAAAAAAAACTTATGGGATTTTTTACTTATATACTAATTAACATATAATTTATAATACTACGTACTATAATGTTATAAATCTAAAGTATTAGAATCTAATCAGATAACGTAAAAAAATTTTGCAAAAAAGAAGAATGAAGCTATATTTATCGTAGATGTACTTTATTTATATTGATAGAACAAAAATAGAAAACTTGCTGAAATGGTTTTTAGGAATCGAAAGGTATAAGAAGGAATAGGAAGGTATTTTGTGACAAAAAATATTGAAAATTAGAAAGTGATCTCAATTATCTCATTGCAGTATCTCTATGGCAGAGGTCCGTATAACCAACAAGGAGGTTCTTAATACCTTGCGAAGTCTAGACGTGAACAAAGCTAGTGGACCAGATTGTATTCCAGCTATAGTTCTAAAGGTCTGTGAACCTGAGTTTTCTCTGTGTTGACGCGCTTGTTCCGCCTGAGTGAGTCAGGACTGAAATAGTGCCCAAATCTTGGAAGCTGGCCAATGTGCAGCCTGTGCTTAAAAAAGGTAACTGTACCGACCCTGCCAACTATCGGCCAATTTCAATTACCTCCATACTCTGCAAGATTATGGAGCGTATATTGAACACCCACCTCATGGCATAACTAGAGCAGAATGATCTCCTCCAGTGACCGCCATTACCTGTTTCGCCGAAATCGATCAACTGAGGACCAACTAGCGTATGCCACACACGTATAGGGCGCAGCACTGGAGAACAATGGGGAAGCACTTGCTGTTTCCATTGATGTCTCGAAGGCAGACGAAGGTTTGACAGAGTTTGGCACGCTAGCCTTTTGGGAAAGCTTCCAGCGTACGGCTTGTTGCTGGTCTGATTGAATACGTAAAGGACTTTCTGAGTGAACGGTCGTGATTCTCAGGGGTCCGTTCTCTCCGCAACTCTCTTCCTGCTGCATATTAAAGCCAAAGCCAAAGCATCCGCAAGGAAACTTGATGACCTTTCAAGGGTACGACGTTACTCGTACTTCACGCCGGGGCAGCTTCTTACCTTATATAAAGCGCATATCCGGTCTTGCATGGAGTACTGCTGTCCCATATAGGCTGGTGCTGCAAAATGCTACCTGAGAGCGTTGGACTTAGTAGAGAGACGTGCTGAGAGGCTCATTGGTGACCTTGATTTGGTTGTAACTAATCTTGTCGAGCACAGGCGCAGTGTAGTCAGCCTCTCGAAATTCTATAGGATGCATTTCGGTGAGTGTACGCAGGATTTACATGCTTTAATTTCTCCCTCTCCTTTCCACTATCAAACGACCAGGCGATCGGCGGGTCTTCACCCCTTTGTTATCGATATTCCACGTATTAGAACCAAACGATTTGCTCGAGTTTGTAATGCGTACAGCAAATGAGTGGAATAATTTGCCAGCGTCTATATTGCCATTTAAATACAATCGGGGCGGCTTCAAGGCAAGAATGTGTAGGCTTTTGTTACGCTAAGACAGTGCGATTTACCGTCTAAGGTTGCATCACCACTTCCCACCAGGTGGGATTGTGATTAAGCACTGGTTTATAATAAGTAAAAAAGTGATTTAGAAGCGTTATTATTAGGCATGATATATTAGTCCTTACAAACGAAAATAACTTCATCATCAAGACAATGTTATGAAGATATACTTTGCTCTGTATAGCATGTTAATTGGACGCATAGTTTAAGAGATAACGGAAAATTAAAGTAATTCAACACTCAGTTCGGCGCACGAATGACGCATAAACCCTAGCCGTCCAATGAGAACCAAGAGAAACCAGCAGTGACGGTTCGTTACTCCATTAATTTTGCCAAGTTTTTAGCTAAAATAAAAATATTTGTATTTCGCTGAATGGCTGAATCAATTAAAATTTCAAAATAGTATAGTAATGTGAAATAAAAGAGAGAGAGAAATAAAAGATAAAACCGCGGGGCACAGCTAGTAAATTATAAACATGTATAATATTTTTCTAAAATAATAAAAATACTCATAAAGTTAGATTTTTACGATACTGCTACACATGCGTGGTAGCGTCTTTCAATGTGAAACCTGAAAAGCAACACTTTGTTCTGGGCATGATGTCATATATTTTGTTTTATGTTAGTGACATTTTTGAAGTCATTTCGAATGAAATAAAATAAACGAAACATTGGTGTTTATTGATATTTTGACCCTTCAAAACAATAACCAAAATATATATTATATTAATAAAATGTTCTTTAAACACTGAAGCAAAACTTCTATAACACATAACATTTTAGTTTTTAGCAATATATTATCTCAATTTCAACATTTTTACACCTCCTTAGCTATTTCATTGGATCATCTTGACTTAACATTAATCTTCTCTAGTCCGGAAAATGGTGATTACCGTTGAGCCCGAGCAATTATCCACACGAATAAAAGCATTTAAACGCTGTTTATTTCACAGTGAGACGATCATTTTCATGTTTAACGACGTGATTAATTTTAATATAATATGTGGCCAAGATTTACATCAGAAATTCATTGCTGCAGCATGGCTCTACAACGTGTAAAATGCTAAGAATATTTTTGAACAAGACATTTCCATCTTTTTCATTTACCTAACTGCTTCATATTTATAAATTCACATTTTCTTGCTTAATCTTTAACTTAATAAGAGTGCTTTGTATCTGCATGTGTAAGGTATAATAATAAATTCAACTGTGATGACAGCTTGAGGCACATATGACAGGTTCTGATGGTTTATGACAAGAAGGGTATTTTAGTCAACTCGGAACTTTAGTTAATTTTACTTTTTCTACTCTAACCCTGAGCAAGCCTAGAGTTTTTGAAATACTTTTATTGAACGTAAAATTAAGGAGTGCAATTCTTTAAGCCAAAAAATGAATAGGTAACTTCTAGGCAAGCGTGCTCCATCATCGACTGCCTCATCGCTTACCATCAGGTAAGATAGTGACCACGTATAGTAATAAAAAAAAATTATACATACTTAGTATTGATTATAAAATATTAAATTACCTCAAAGCTTCTGTGTGTACTATATTTGCAGTTGTGTTGATGTCTAGTAGCAGAATATATTGCTTTTGAAAACACTTTTTTCTCACATCGATGTCCAGCAGCGAGAAAATTTGTCGCTGGGACTTATTTATCGTAAGAGCAACCGATATATTAACATGACATTGAAGCCACGTAAAAGGTATGCCGATATCATCGGAATACGTGGAATGTACTCAAGCTGTACGGTTTCAGGGCTAGTGAGGATGGTTGCAATAATCACATTGTCTTTTGGTTCTTTTGTCAAAAGTCTTATACCATTACACATACTTAGTAGGCTTAAATTTCTCAATATAGTAATATGGATACCGACTATTTTTAAAATATGTGATGGCACACTTAATATTAAAGTTGTTACACATGTAAAAATATTGAATATGTTAAAAATTGATTGTAGACTTGCCGAATTTTAATTCAAAAATTATTGTGGAAAATGACAGTATCCGCTTCGTTTAAAGTACAAATATGTAATACATATTTAAAAATATGATATATAAATATAACATTAGTATTAGGATACATTAAAGTGTAGTATTAGGATATTCCGGACGTCAGTCTGAGCGAGATTAGAATGGTAGTACCTTAACAACGGCAAGTCTCCAGATGATGATGGAATTACAGCAGAGCTTCTGAAAGCAAGTGGAAAACCGGCACTTGAAGTCTATCAGCAGCTCTTTAATTCCATCTTTCATGGTGGCACTACTCCGAAGGCGTGGAGCAGAAGTGCGGTGGTCTTGTTCTTCAAGAAAGGCGACAACGCTCTCTTAAAGAAGTACGGACCGATTTCCTTTCTGAGCCGCATCGACGTGCTGTTTTTGAGAGTCATTAAGAATCATCTCGCACGCAGACTCAACGACTTCTAGTCTCCTAAACAAACCAGTTTCCGAAAAAGCTTTAGCACCATAGACCACATACATACCCTTCGGCAGATTGACCGATAAGTACAATCTGCCACTATGTCTTGCGCATATGAACTATGAAAAAGCCTTTGATTCCGTCGAAATTTGGACGGTGCTGCAGTCCCTTCAGCGGTGCAAAGTTGACTGTTGGTAAACCGAAGTGCTGAAGTGTTTGTAGAGTAGAGCTACGATGACTATCCGAGTACAGAACCAGAGTACGAAACCTATCCAATTGCAGAGAGGTGTAAGACAGGGTGACGTTATATCCCAGAAACTCTTCACCGCTGCATTGAAAGACGTTTTCGAGCCTCTGGAAAGGGTACGGTATTAACCTCCATGGCGAGTACATCACTTACCTTCGATTTGCCGACGATATAGTCCTTATGGCAGTACCGCTAGAGGCCCTAAGCACTATGCTCGATGATCTTAATAGTGCCTCCCAACGGATAGGTCTTAAGATGAATATGAACAAAACAAAGATCATGTGTAACGTCTATGTCACACTCTATGCCGGTAGAGATTGGGAGCTCTAAGCTCGAAGTTGTTGATGAGTATGACCTGGGACAAATAGTCCAACTAAGTAAGTTCAACTTCGACCGAGAGGTCAATCGACGGATTCAACTCGGCTGGGCAGCGTTCAGGAAATTACGACACATCTTCTCGTCAGGTATACCTCAAAACTTGGAGACAAGAGTGTACAACCAGTATGCATCACTGGCAGATGATCCTTCACTG
This sequence comes from Parnassius mnemosyne, assembly GCA_963668995.1. Lineage (NCBI taxonomy): Eukaryota > Metazoa > Arthropoda > Insecta > Lepidoptera > Papilionidae > Parnassius > Parnassius mnemosyne. Next base: position 38,478,842 of record CAVLGL010000104.1, on the reverse strand, counting down.
CTGGCCATATGAGAAAGCTCGAGATCGCTCAGCAGGCTGTGGAGAGGGCTATTCTCAGGGTTTCTCTGCGTAATAAACTTAGAAATGATAATATTACCAGTAGAACCAGAATAACCGACATAACCCAACATATTAATAAACTGAAGTGGCAATAGGCCGGCCATATAGCTCGGAGAACCAGCAACAGATGGGGAGAAAAGGTTCTCAAATGGCAGCCTCGTATCTGTAGGCGAAGTGTAGGGTGACCTCCCACTAGATGGAGTGACGACCTGGTAAGACATGCAAGGAAGTCGATGGATGCAGATGGATCAGCTCAATACCACAAACGTGGTTTGTGGTATTCCTTGAAGGAGGTATGTGTTCAGCAGTGGATTTGTGAAGGACGAAGCTCCTTTCCACCACAAAATATTAAGAATTACTTTCATTACAGCCTTAAAAAAACATTTTAAAGAGTTACCAACTGAATCCGGTTTGTTGTTAAGGTAAATCTCCGCCTCTCCAAATAACGTAGTTGTAACATGAAACCATCAATCTTCGTTAGATTGACGCAAACCAAACAAACGCATATACGAAAAACTCGTATATGATATGAAGAATAATATATGTATTTTAGACACAACAGCGAATTACTTTCCTTATACCGCCTTCAGGTATATACTATGTGTAAATAATTATTGGTGTGAAAATTTAAAAAAAAAAAAACAGCTATTTGCGATGGTAAAAATAAAACCAAATTTAATAAAATGGCGTAACTTTCACGGCAATAAATGCGGCGCACTCGCCCGTCGGGTAACGATACCGCTTACACGTTTGAAGATAGCATCGCCAACGCTGTGTTGCCAGATATAAAAAATGCATGTATTTAAATAACAATAAAAATGTTATATTTACTAATAATATGATGCTATAAATATTTTTTGAAAATGTCATTGTGGTATAATGTGTTGCTTTGGAGTGGAATTTATTTTATTCTCTATATTTACTTTTTATTAAAAGGTTAAGCTTTTTACCACTTATAGTATTGTAAGGAATATCAGTAGTTCAAGTTAACAATCAGGATACCGTTGTAAGCGTTACAAGACTTAGGATAGAAATTGATTTTTAAAATTTATATTGGATCACCCTTGAAATATAACATATTATTGTATATCAAGAATTGTGATCTATTTAATAAAAACATATATATTTAAACCAGTTTAGACGTTTTCAATAAATTAGTTATACAAAAAAAAAACTCAACGAGTCGAATATAAAAGTTCGTTTTTTTATAGCATAGAGCGCAAACGAGTATGCGGCTCACCTGATGGTAAGTGACTACCGCCGCCCATAAACAACTGCAATTGCAGATACGTTGCCGGCCTTTTAAAAAAAGAGTGGGTTCTTTTTTTGACGACCCCTAAGTCGTATTGGTCCGGAAAAATCTCTGTTGGTAGTCGATTCCACAAGGTCGATTCAACAATTCGCACAAGTTGTGCGAGGATAAGAACTTCTTCTAAATTGCACAGTGTTGCAGATATTATGCTTTTTAAACTCGGTAAAAAGTTATCAAGAAATGCAATTTAGGTTTGTTCTGCGTAGATCGGACGAAAAATTTATTTTTAAAAATTGGAAGTAGCATTTGTTAACTACGGCATTAAAGCGTCAAACAACCCAGTTTATCTCGTGACCATGAATGCTTTATAGCGCCCGAAACGGCGGGAATTAAAAACTAAATAAATAAAACGTGTCAGGATTCGTAAAGTTTGTTTTTTCCCCGAGGGTACATATTTTCAATATAACCTAAATTTACTGGCGCCATTGCTTTTTCCGGTCGTTATGACTTCCGAACCTTTAACCTTTTTAGAAATATTGTTACACTTAGCAAACCAAACTTCAAGTCTTCAAAAAAAGAAAATCATTATCGGTTTTAACATACTTTATAGTTAGTCGATATTCGGGTTTAAAAAAGAGTCTTTGACACGAAAGTAGTCCCTTATCCACGGCGTAAATTTACACATTTAATGTCAAATTTCATACTATACATTTTAATTGATTCATTTTCCATAAGACTTCTTTAAAAAACAGACTAGAGTTTAAACATGTGACTAAATATAACCTACTTTTTGTAATAATGCAGTTACGGAAAACGATATATCTATGGCATCAACGTGATAATATTTTAATCGAGTAGGTGCAAAGAAATTATTATACATTAATTAGTCTAGTAGTATGGACTACATCATAGTAGTAAATTTTGTACGTAGATAAATTGTAGTGGTATGCAAGTTGCAAATAGAAGTTCGGAATCTATAATTTAAAATTAAAAATTTTGTACAGCCTACTTCAATATAAATCATAAAGAATATCTCAAAAACTATTGGTCTGACCTTGATCAAATTCATACGGGACCACACGAGAAGTACCAGGTTTCAAATAATAAAGAATCATCGAAATGGGTTCACCCAGTAAAAAGTTATAAGGTAACACATAAAAAAACATACAGTCGAATTGAGTACCGTCTCCTTTTTGGAAGTCGGCAGAAAATATATAATATATAGCATCTTATTCACCGTCATGAGCTTGTAAAATATCATAAGTCCGGCCATGGGTCTAACGCACTATAAGCAGGATTTGCAATAATCGCTATGATTGGTAGATGAAATAATGATCTCATTACACAACATCTCGAACCTTTGACGCTGCCCTGTCGCTTAGTTATTTTAAGGACGCGTTTACAAAATTGATAGGTATAGAATCGAACTATTACATTGACACTGGTCACACACACAAGTGTACGCACGGTTAGCTGCGGGAATCGCAATCAAGTATAAACATTTTGATAATTTGAAAGATTGTTTTTTTTTTTCATATTTCTTATTACCTACAAAAATATACTTAGATACGAAATATAAATGGCTGCTCCAGAGACAGCTAGGTACTAGAAGCCATCTACAGGGAGTGAGATGTTGGCTGTGGACTTTGAGCTGGTTTTGTTAGTTATGATAACTTCAGCTCCGAACTTGGTGAAGTGACTTGAAGGTATACTTGGGTGACTGCTACTGGAAGTCCGAGACGAGTAGTACCATGTGTGCCGAGTTTGGGCTCATTATGTTAGTTATGAGGAGACCTTACCTCCGGACTTGACAGAATGACCTGATGGTGTACGTTGGTGACTACTACTGCAACTCCTGGACGAGTAGAACTAGGTGTGCCGTGTTTGGGCTCGTTTTGTTAGTTATAACGAGACCTTACCTCCGGACTTGATGGAGAGACCTGATGGTGTACTTCAGTGACTACTACTGGAACTCCTGGACGAGTAGAACTAGGTATGCCAAGTTTGGGCTCGTTTTGTTAGTTACGACGAGACCTTACCTCCGGACTTGACAGAATGACCTGATGGTGTACGTTGGTGACTACTACTGCAACTCCTGGACGAGTAGAACTAGGTGTGCCGTGTTTGGACTCATTATGTTAGTTATGACGAAACCTTACCTCCGGACTTAATGGAGAGACCTGATGGTGTACGTTGGTGACTACTACTGCAACTCCTGGACGAGTAAAACTAGGTATGCGTAGTTTGGGCTCGTTTTGTCAGTTACGATGAGACCTTACCTCCGGACTTGAAGGAATGACCTGAAGGTGTACTTCGGTAACTGCTAGTGGAACTCCTGGACGAGTAGAACTAGGTATGCCAAGTTTGGGCTCGTTTTGTTAGTTACGATGAAACTTTACCTCCGGACTTGACAGAATGACCTGATGGTGTACGTTGGTGACTACTACTGCAACTCCTGGACGAGTAAAACTAGTTATGCGTAGTTTGGGCTCGTTTTGTTAGTTGCGATGAGACCTTACCTGCGGACTTGACAGAATGACCTGATGGTGTACGTTGGTGACTACTACTGCAACTCCTGGACGAGTAGAACTAGGTGTGCAGAGTTAGGGCTCGTTTTGTTAGTTACGACGAGACCTTACCTCCGGACTTGATAGAATGACCTGATGGTGTACGTTGGTGACTACTACTGCAACTCCTGGACGAGTAGAACTAGGTGTGCAGAGTTAGGGCTCGTTTTGTTAGTTACGACGAGACCTTACCTCCGGACTTAATAGAATGACCTGATGGTGTACGTTGGTGGCTACTACTGCAACTCCTGGACGAGTAGAACTAGGTGTGCCGAGTTTGTTACTTATGATGCGCAGTTGCCCTTGAATTTGGTAATACCATTTATATTTTCTCCGACGTGCCTAAACTCGGCACACCTAGTTCTACTCTTCCAGGAGTTACGAAGTACACCGTCAGGTATCTCATCAAGTTCGGAGGTAAGGTCCCATCGTAACTAACAAAACGAGCCCAAACACGGCACACCTAGTTCTACTCGTCCAGGAGTTGCAGTAGTAGTCACCAACGTACACCATCAGGTCATTCTGTCATGTCCGGAGGTAAGGTCTCGTCGTAACTAACAAAACAAGCTCAAACTTGGCATACCTAGTTCTACTCGTCCAGGAGTTCCACTAGCAGTTACCGAAGTACACCTTCAGGTCATTCCTTCAAGTCCGGAGGTAAGGTCTCGTCATAACTAACATAATGAGCCCAAACTCGGCACACCTAGTTCAACTCGTCGAGGAGTTCTAGTAGCATTCACCGTATACTTTCAGATCACTCCATAAAGTCCAAGATGAATAGGATTTATATATATTTACATATTATAAATCCCACTTGCTTTTAGCGAAACAAAACATTATAATAAGAATTTGTGATTATAAAAATATTTATATTATGTATGTATTATTTTACTTTGTCAGGTCATGTACCTATGTATCAAATTCGAATATTTTGTTTTTGTACAGCGATCTTTTTCAGCTGCTGCAGGCGATACAACGACCACCCGCGATAGCGGCCGAGCGCCGACTGTGGTTTCATCGAAATTTTTGTACAACAAATCAAAACAGACACTAAAAATAAAATAACCCTTATTGCAATCCATTGGGATTCATCCGTATCAGCAAAATATGTCAAAAAATAAGCATCAGTTTTTATTTTTTTTACGACTATTTGTGACATTTTGATAAAAAGTAATCACCAGCATTTTTTATTGAATATGTCTGCCTACTTACAGTATTTTTAGAAATCTTAATATATGTTGATAATAGAACAAAAAATGTACCGAAATATGAGCCGGTATCGTTAATTTTGTAGTAAATGGCTAGGGAAGATCCTTTTTACAATGTAAAAAACTATTATTTTCAACAAAAAAGTTACCACCATTTGAAGATAAAGAACCATTCTATACGTTGTAGTTATTAGTTATATTTGATTTGGTTTAGTTTTGTCACAAAATGTACCGAAAATCAGCATAATTTGGCCCGATTTGCAAACGCACCCTTAAGCCTGGCGATAACGAGATTGTTATATTACCGTCTATCGTAAGCTCTCACTCGGAATTGCCATAGCCACGGCGATACCGACAAAAAATAAGGGGTAATAAATTATCATATGATGGCTGGATTAACTTGAGTTGCGACCGTAAAGGTTCCAATCCCCCACGGAACAAATATATCTGCCTACAAATAATTCTGAATCTGCATGTTTGTACTTGTCCAATTTATATATACTACCTCCACGATACAGAAAAAGATTCTAGTGCATCGGTAACGTTTTATTAAAATCAAATAAGAACTTAAAAAATATGACGCTACCACATTCTCTCTATTGACATGTTTTCATTTTATTATACCATCGGTATATCATCACCGATTTTTAATGACTAGTTTTTTTTAAGTGGCTTATTATGTAAAGTTAAAATAAAAAACACTTACAATTTACTAGTCGTGTCACATTCTTCAGAACATTAAATCGGAGAATAATAGCGATCCTAACAGGGATAACAAAATCGAATTTCAATAAAATAAAATGCAATGAGATAAAACAAACACTCAAACTGTAAAATATGGAAATGCTCTCGGAATCTATCCAGAAAGGCTTTCCTTGTGTTCTTCATTTCTAGATTTTATTCAATCTTGTAGAAATAACTTATAATGGATGTTTATTATCACAAAGAAATGTGACTTTTGAGCATTATGAACTTAAATAACATTACATAAATTAAATATTTTTTCTTAATTTTCCGGTTAAGATCTTACAATTCATTGAACTATTATACTGTTTGTATTCTTGACTTACGTTAAAATACACCTACAACCTACATTATTCGTCCCAACGTGGAAAACAGACCTCTTGTTATTTCTACGAGGGTTATTTCTTATATATATTTTACGTATTTTTTTACACCAGTTTAATGTACCTATTTTTTATACAAAGACGGTCCCAAACAGCAATTGTCCCCAATCTTATTGAGAAAACTGACAATTAAAGAACTAAGCGTTTTATAAATTTAAACACTGCTCGTCTCTGGTCTGAATATTTTAGTACTGGCGATGAATGAAATGGGTAATTAGCTATCCTTAAGAAGCTACGAAGTTTTCTTAGCAAGATTCTCAGTATCATTTTTACTTAATAAAATTTTTACATCCTATTTAGTAACTTACTATTTTTTGTGCACACATGAATATAAAATATAATAAGTCTAAAATATAAAGTAAATAGGACTAGACTTATTATTATTCGAATCAAGTAAATTGTTTTCTAAATGAAGGTAGTTGTTTTTTTTTTGTTTTATAAAAAACGTTACCACCACACTTGGATTTTCTCCTGTATCGTGGAGGCAGTTTACAAACATAAAAGTTTATAACAGTGGTAGAGCCACGCGGCAGCATTTGCTATCGCACGGATGGGCTGGCTCGAACCGGGGTGGTACCACGACCTCACAGAATACCAGCGTGAAGTAGAAGTTTACCTCTGCGTTTCGCTTGGTGAGTGCAAGTGGCCGGAGGCCCTTTTTACTGGAAATGAGGCATTCCATCTTAGTCCTCACGGGTGACAACGCATCTGCATTTTGATTCGCAAACGAGGATAGATGTAGATGTCTATGGGCCGCAGCCACCACTTACCATCAGGTTGACTGTGTGTTCGTTTGTCACCCTTATACTATAAAAAAATTGCACAAGGACAAACATCCAGACCCGGAACAATTATTTGCAGGCCATACAAATACTTGTTCCGTGCGGGATTCGAACCCGCGGTCCCCAGCGCAGAAAATCATTGCTAAGCCACTGCGCCACGTAGCCATCGATGTGATAATGATTATTAAATTACATAGCAATTATTTGTTTCGTAAACATTAAAAACGAATAGTTGGGGAGGTATGAAAACTAAGTCTTGACAGACACTCGGTACATAAGCGGTTTGGATATCATTTGTATTACGAACCGGACTAATAAAATACCTAATTTTATCGACACCGTTTTTTGTTTCGCTAATAGCACATCAATATAAGTATCTATGGAATGGAAAAACGGCAACAACCTTGTAAAAGACAGAAGGTGATATATAGTTATCTTATTTTGTACCATGTGAATCGTCATAGATATAAAAAGTTCAGCTATAAGAATTTTGTTCTTATTTTAGGACTCTCTCTATACTAGTAATTACTCTGAGCATTCGATTGACCATTGAAAGACGACAGTGTCAAGTCGATTCGACGTACTAACAGCCCCGGAGCTCTTCTAATGTCCCTCATTTGAATTTCAGACAAAGCTAATGTTTATCTAACACACGAATAATTTGTTGTCGGCTATTTGCATATTGTTGTTCCATTAGCTATAGCACCTAAATGCTTAACTCTTGTCATATTATTGAGACCTCTGATGTATTTTGTTTTAAAGCTAAAGATGGTTTAGGGTCCATGCGGACATTTACATCCCCGTGTGCGCATGGGTGTTGAGATTTAGGGGAAGGGTCTAGAATCTAGATGATATTGAGACCTTCGATACCTAACAAGGTTTTATGATCGTTGATAAAGTATGCGAAATATATTTGATATACCAGCGACAGGAAGCAGTGTCAAAGTTACCGAGACGATTGTGGCTGCGATCAATAATCCGGATTTTTATGCTGTAATGAGGAATATAATTGTTTAGCTCAGTTGAAATCTAGTAACTTTCAACCCAAAAATTGTCACTGTAGTTGAAATTAGTAAAAACATCATTACTGTCATCATTGCTATGATTGTATTATTTTATTGGCACTTGGCACTGACACGAAAAAAAGAACTAAAGACTGTTTTTATGAAAAAATTTTAATAATGCCACATAGTAGCTTTGGTCTCACAAAAAAAAGACGAGTTAAGGGGCTTATTGATGACCCGAATCTGATTAAGACCAGTTTCATTCGTCTTGAACACATACGAAAATAAGCCAGTCCTTCGGTTTTCTATACGATACATTTCGGCGAGTGTGCGCAGAAATTGCATAACTTATTTCCTCTCTCTCCAATTCAAAATCCGTCAATCAAACACTCGGCTAGTCTCCATCCGTTTTTTATTGACTTACTTCGCATTCGAAACAAATGCTTTGCTTCATCTTTTGTCATGCGTATATCAAATGATGGGTATAAGTTACCAATGTCTGTCTTTCCATCCGACTAAAATGTGGCTATCTTCATGGTAAGAAATAATAGATTTTGGTGCGCTTTACCATATTTGGCTGCATCACCAATTACCATATTTGGCTGCATCACCACTTACCATCAGGTATGATAGTAGTCAAGCACTGATTTGATGCAGTAAAAAAACGATATTTAAAATAAAGACAAAAATGAATTATTTAAACAAATATTATTTAAATTTGAAATAAAAAGTCATTCTATAAAACAAAATTGAAATGCAAAATATAAGTACAAGCTATTTACAATATTAAAGTCTAGCAGTGGATTGTGTGGTGTTTAGTAGTCTTACAACCTTAAAAAGAAGAAAAAGGTAAGAAGAAGTATATACTTTCTTATGAAACTGTGAATAAAATATAGAAATAAGTACACAAAAACTAAATCGATAGATTTTCAAATATTCTTGTCATTGTCTTTCATTTATTACTTACATTTTAATTAAAGTTTTAAGTATGGATTATAGAATATTAAAGAAAGATTATATTATAATTGAATTGAACTTAACACAATTGCTTCGTATCCATCAAGACGATTATCACAAGTCAATTAAAACTTGAATTGCTTAAAGCTGCCTTAAGGATGCCAACAATATTGATTCTGTAAAATGTCTTAACGATAAGTTCCTTGTCTTTATACGTATTATAAAGTCGATTCAAATTTGATATAGGGTGGGCATTGCTTAAATAGTGGTGGACCGATGGTGTCAAAATTCATTCAAATATTATGACCAACCTAATGTCCCTAAGCTGGTGAATATGAGTAAATATTTAAAATAATAATAGTCAGCATTTACAGATAAGGTGATAGGACTCCTTTCCTGCCTTAGGTATCAGCCCACTACTGAATTAGCCGCCAAAAAGTAGTGCGTGCATTCCTTTGTTCCAATCAGAATGTATATAAAAAGCCAGTATAAGGACACGCTCTGAGCCATTCAAATTGGCCCTCAAAGAACAACACTTCTGTTGCCTTCTTTGTTTGACGTTGGTTGCAGGTGTAAATTGGCTGCAGTTGTCCAGTTCGTTTGTCACTTAAAATATATATTTAAAAAAAGATGTAATCAAGTATTTCAAGAAAAGCTTCATTGATTGATTTTTGAAAAGGTATAAAGTTTATTGAGAAAGTCAAAAACTATTTTACTGGCGTTTATTATTGTTGCCAAAATAATTTAAAACTGTACGAGTTCACAAAAAACTAAGACGACTTTAACATGAAGCTAAATTGAATTTCCTGTCTGATGAACTAATCGGTATCGTGATTGAATGAATGGAATGAATCTCAAAGCTCTCTCTTTCTATCAGACACAAATTCTAAATCCAACATACCTAACACAAAATCAGTGCTTAAAACGGAAACTTGGTTACTTTTGTACATAATAGGTTGGGGGAAAAGTTTCTTCGTATTTTGTTTGTATAAAATTGAAGAAAAATTTCATTGGTTGTACTGTTTCTATCTCGCTGGTTTTAATATCAATACATACGGGGTTATTTTGAAATAAACGGCCAAATTTGCAGAGGAGGTTCAGAATAGTTAATATAAGCGAATGTTGAAAAAAATAAACAACAAAAAAATTAAATATTTCATTATTTTTATCCTTTGTATTCAAAATGTGTGGAAATGCATTAATATAAAGCATCTACTATTTTATACGTACCCACACATTCGTAAGGGAGCATTGAGTTCGGAAGCAGTCGGTAGCGTTCGGCGCTCTAGTTCAGTTACAGATTTAGATATCTAATAGTTGTTTTGACTCGGTGAAAACAAGCGCGTCTCCCCGCCCTTTTCCTTCTTTTTATTTTATATATTACACCGCTAAGTACGTTCACCTGGCTGGCTGGTCGACGGTGTCGATTTGACCGTGAACTTATTCCGTACCAAGTACTTGTCATTTAGATTATACGAAAGTGTCTATAACCCGTTTGCAAAGACAAGGAAATAACGCGCGTGTATCACCCAATCGGAGTACAATTTTGGCAGCAAACCAAATGCTGTTATACTTTGGACAGCTCACTACTCCGTCACATGAAAGTGCTCGAAGTGGTAATTCAGTAATAAGCCCGGCTGTCGAAAACGCAGTGATCGAGTTTTTCGAGCGAAACTTCCACGCTGGCACTAATGACTGCATCATTCGAGAATTCAGTGTTAGCCAATATTACGTGTCTACCACACGTAATATTGGCTAACACTGAATTAATTAATAAATTCTTCTAGATAGCACTTATTTCATTACAAATTGCAAGCACCGAATAATAACGATGCTCCATCTCGAAACATTTTTGTGAATGGTTGTTGTCAACATTGATCATACTAACATTTTCTGGACTGACGAAGCCCTATTTACGCTTAGGACTTTGTAATAGTTGTAACGAACATTAATGGGCTGTATGCAACCTACACGCAATAAAAGACAGTTATCATCAAGTGCGATTTAGTGTAAATTTTTGGACCAGAATATTTAATAACATAATTGTGGGCCCGTTCTTCATTGAAAGACAATTAATGGGTAGTAGTTTTTTAGACATGTTACAAACTGTTATTCACGATTTCCTGGACGACATACTTCTAGTGTTACTTAATCATTTTTATTGCCAACACGACGGTGCTCCGTGAGTTATTATAGTGCAGTGCGTGATTATTTGAATAGCGAATACGAAGATAGGTGGATTGGGCATGGCGGTCCTATACCATGGCCTGCAAGGTCACCGGATCTTATACTATTTGACATTTATTTATGGGGTGAAATAACGAAATGTGTTTACGCCGAAGAGGCCCAAAACTATGACGACATTGCAGCAACATAATTGAAGCTGCATTCATGGAAGTGAAATCTGCCTGTCTGCGCGCCTTCGTTTTTACCGACCAGCCAGTCTGCTTGTGACTTGCTTGTGACTATATTCTTTGCAGCAGTCTGCTTTTAAATGCCTTCAGCGCGCTAGACTCTACGCTCGCACCGCTAAAGTAACTATTATTTAAATTGCACCTACCTATCATCAGCTTTCTAGCTCAACTATCTCTCTACAACTAATTATGTAAAAATACAAATAATATTAATTAATAACAATAAAATTAACTTATTCCACTCCTTTGCTGTACGCATGATGAACGACGTGGCGAATAGTTTGGTTCGAATGCGTGGTAAGTCAACAACGAAAGGGTGGAGACTGGCCAAACGTCTGGTTGTCCGATGGTGGAAGGGAGAGGGTGGAATTAAATTATGTAATTCCTACGCACACTCTCCGAAATGCATCCTGTAGAAAACCGAAAGGCTGGCTACTTTACGTCGGTGTTCGAGGCTGGTAAGATTGGTTTTAACCAAATTCGGGTCACCAATAAGCCTCTTAGCATGCCTTTCCATTGAGTCCAAAGCTGCTAGGTGGCATTTTGCAGCACCTAGCAGCCCTTTGCGGCGTCAACGACGAAATGTTTGCATTTATTCTCCACCTTTTTCCCTCGCTCTGTAGTCTAAATTTGTGTTTCGAACTGACTTCTGTTTGGGAGTAAAAATAGTAAATTTGACTGGTCTTTGATAAATAACAATATATATGACATTACGAAAAAGAAAAAGTAAAAAATACTTTCACAAAATGAGTGAATTTAACGAAGAAATTCGATACATTCTGAAATTTTATTACAAAAAATGGGAAAAATGCGACTCAAGTTGTGAAAAAATTTTTTTACGTTTATGGACATAATGCAGTGTCAGTAAGAGTAGTACAAAGTTGTTTCAAGCGTTTTCAGTGCGGGAATTTTGATGTCAAAGTTACACCTCTCTCTGGTCGCCCCCATATGGACAAAGTCGATGCAATTTTTGAAAAACTGATCGGCATATTAGTAGTTGCGACATAGCAAAGGAATTGTGGATTGACAATAAAACGGTTTTTACCCATTTGAAAAAGTCTGGCTATACAAAAAAGCTCGATATTCTGGTACCACACGAGCGCACTAAAAGAAACCTAATGAATCGTGTACTGATTTGCGATTCTTTATTGCAACGTAATGAAACCGAACCATTTTTTAAAATATTGATCACTCGTGATGAAACGTGGATCGCCTATGACAAGAACGTACGAAAAAGATTATGGTCAAGTCAATTTCTATAGACTGTAGCGAAACCCGGATTAACACGCAATAAGGTGGTGCTGTGTGTATGGTGGGATTGGAATAACATCGATTATTATGAGCTTTTACCGTCGGGAAAAACTATCGATTCGGATTTCCACTGCCAAAAACTAATGAGACTCAAGTAAAAAATTGAGAAAAAACGTTCGGAACTGATCAGCAGAAAAGTTTGGAGTGGTCTTTAATCAAGATAACGCCATCATCATCCTCATCATTAAAGCCCTTCATAAGTCCACTGCTAAACATAGGCATCCCCCAATGAATTCCACAAAGCACGGTCCTGCATCGACTTCGTCGTCGTCACTCCATCTAGTGGGGGGATGCCCTACACTTCGTCCACGGCAGTGGTACGAGGCCGCCACTGAAGAACCTTTTTCCCTCCATCTGTTGTCGGGTCTTCGAGCTATATGGCCAGCCCGTTGCCACTTCATCTTACTAATACGTTGAGCTATGTCGGTCAACTGCAGATATCCTCATTTCTAAGTTTATCACGCAGAGAAATTTCGAGCATAATCCTAATAGCTCGCTTAGCGACCTTGACCTTCCTCATCCGGCCAGCAGTGAAGGACCACATCTCAGTTCCATAGGTCATCACTGGCAATACGCACTAGTTGTACAGTATCGTTTTCAAGTTTTGAGGTGTACAGCCGAGTTAAATCTCTCTCGGTCGAAGTTGGAATTACCTAGAAAGACAGTTTGTCCCAGGTAAACATACTTGTCAACAACTTCGAGCTTAGTGCTCCCATGAACTTCCGGCATACCTATGTGACATGGACGTTATACATGATCTTTGTTTCGTCAGTGTTCATCTTAAGACCTATCTGTTGGTATGCACTATTGAGGTCATTGAGCTTAGGTCCTCCAGCGATTCTGCCATAAGAACTATATTATCGGTAAATCGAAGGTGAGTGATGTACTCACCATTGATGTCAATACCGTATCCTTTCCAGTCCAGAAGCTTGAAAACGTCTTCCAATGCAGCGGTGAAGAGTTTCAGGGATATCACGTCACCCTGTCTTACACCTCTCTTCAGTTGAATAGGTTTCGTACTCTGGTTCTGTACTCGGATAGCCATCGTAGCCTTACTGTACAGACACTTCAACACTTCGATACACCGAAATCCAACTTGGCACCGCTGGAGGGACTACAGCACCACCCAAATTTCGACGGAATCAAAGGCTTTCTAATAGTCCACATACGCGAGACAGTTGTTTGTTGTTCGGGAGGCTGTAAGTCGTCGACTCTGCATGCGAGATGATTCGTAATCACTCTCGAAAACAGCACGTAGATGCGGCTCAGAAGGAAAATCGTTCTGTAGTTTTCAAGAGAGCGTTGTCGCCTTTCTTAAAGAACAAGACCACCGCACTTCCACTATAAGCCTCCGGTGTAGTGCCACCATGGAGGACGAAATTAAAGAGCGTCTGAAGGACTTCAAGTACCGGTTTTCCACCCGCTTTCAGAAGCTCCGCTATAATTCCACCCTCGCCTGGGGCCTTGCCGTTTTTAAGGTACTGGAGAGCCATTCTAATCTTGCTTGGACTGACTCCGGAACATCATCGGAATAGTGTCGGATAAGAGTTGCTCTTGGATCCTTACTCACACTTGCGTGTAGCTCCAACGATGATATGTACAGCTGTCCATAGAATCTCTCAATCTCACTCAAAATCTCAGGTCCCCCGGAAACGACGCTGTCACACTCGGTCTTCAGCTTCGACAGTTGGCTCTTTTTGGCAGACAGTTCTCTGACAAAGACTTTGGAGTCCTAGTTCCGCTCAATCGCGTCTTCAATACCAGCAGTATTAAAGTTGCGTAAGTCCCGTCACATGCGTTTGGAGATCTGTTTGTTCAGTTGCCTGTATGCTGTGTAATCTACTGAAGACTGCAGCTTCATTTCGCGTCTAACAGCTATGAGATAAAGAGAGAGTTTGTAAGTTCTTCTGCCGCGGGTCTTACAAAACTTAGCTCCGACCACATGGACAGTTTCCACAAGCTTGTCATTCGTATCGTCCACTGTACTGCAATCTTTTAGGCACTGAAAACGGACTTCGGTTTAAAGACTTAAGGTTTCGGGACTTTGGATTAGAGCAGGAGGGGGACGGAGCGTTGACTTCATTAGACGTGGCCTCCCTAACTTAACGTTTATGTTCAGTGTGCCTCTGACTATTCGGTGATCGCTGCCGGTTTTCACCCTCGCGATCACTGAGACATCACTGAACAGTTGTCGTTTGGTATTACGTCAATTTCTTTTTTGTCGAATCGTTGGGCCTCGACCAGGTCTATTTCCTTTGGGTCCGCTTCTGGAATAAAGAGTTCATCATAAAGAGTCTCTCTTTCTCCATGAAGTCGGTCAGCTACTGGCCCCTTGGGTTCCATTACCTTATTCCAAATTTCCCTACCTTCAGCTCACCGTTCTCTCTTGTGCCTAATTTTGCGTTGAAGTCTCCCATTAACACCGTATAGTGGGTTTTGGAGTAATGCATGGCTCTAGATATATCGTTACTATGGTCGCCACCGTAGCCAGGAATAGTAGGGCCGCCGGGGACTCGGGGCCGTCTCTTCATAACTTTAATCATGGGGGTATATTGCTATAGTTGCCACGCTTGGCGAGTGGGTTGGCAACCGCAGTTTTTTTATTGTTGTTTTTTTGATATCATAAAGATGCTGCTGCCCATTTACTACCTCAGTGTCCCTCTGTCGCCTCTTACGACACCCACGGGAAGATACGGGGTAGTGGGTATTCTTACCTGCCACTACACGGGACAGATAACGCAAGACCATACACAAATTTGGCCACTCAGCAAAAATTGCTAGAGCTTGGTTGCGAAGTGTTAATGCATCCACTAAAAAGTCCTGACATTCCACCCTCATATTTTCACCTGTTTCGGTCTCTTCAGATTTCTTTGGGTAGTGTTAGATTTACATCAAAAGAGTACTGTCAAAACTACTTGTCGCATTTTTTTTTTGATCAAAAATCACAAATTTCTACAGCAACGGGATTATATCACTATAAGAATAAAATGGCACATATATATTATAAATAATAATTATATGTAGTTAAACTTTCAAAAAAATGACTTGGATTTGTGTATAAAACACAAAGAAACTTTTTTCCCGATCTTTCATTTATTAATTTTTTAACATCTGTTGTAGATATCGGAGATGGTTAAAGTTTTGATGAAAGTGCATACGATTTCAAAAAAATTGTACATATATTTGACTAAATGTCAAAAACATTAGATATTAATCATATTACAAATACATCAAAGTAATATTTTAAATATATTACTAGAATGAAAGAAAAGCTACAGACAACAAGAATTTAAACGTTTGAAGGCTAGTATGTCAGATACCTACTGGTGGACTGCATAGTACCTACCCATAACGAAATTCTAATCAGAAGAGTAATCTTACCACATTGTAAAGTTTACTTAAACTTACTTTAATATTTTAACGTTTATTAGAAGTGATAAATCATAAGCACTTTTAATTAAGCTTTGCCGGAAAGAGCTTAACTGTAATTAGCGACATTTCGCCGTTCGTGAAGCTTTCCATAGTTTCTGAAGCAGTCGTTTTTACTTCGTTTAGTATAAAATAAATTAATGCGGTTTTAATTACATCTTTTTATTATTCTTTTCTTGAAATGAAACCAAATTATATTAATAATAAAATAGTAATAAATTATTTTAAAAAATGTTTTTTTGTTCAATAAGAATTGATTTATACAAACTTAAGGTTGTGGTATTTGTTCAAATATTTTAAAACTCTAAAAGTCAGCGCTCTTCATAATATGTTAGGTTGTTGTTGAAAAATATTCACCACTACCAATTGTACAACTTTGAAATTCTTAGTTTGCCTTAAATTTCTAATCTTAACTTTGTCCTCGAAGAAACTCACACTTACTATAAGATAAGGCAGCAGACAGTGCGACCATAACCTATGATTAGGAAGCAACTTGGACCCTTCTAATGAAACATAACGACTAAGTCACGATAACCGAAACTAACGGCTTATCACGTCCTTGAATGAATGTGTTAGAGAAATACGTAATAATTCTTCCATTGTTATTACTTAGTATGAACAATAAAATTATATATACCAATAATTTAATTATTTATATAACTTACATTATTTTGTTTTTCATTTACATTTTAATTTTGTAACAGCAAACATTTTCGCAAGTGACACATGATATGAAACATTTTTTTTACTGTTATCAAACTTTTGAATATGTTATGTTGATGTGAACATCAATGGCGAGTACATCACTCACCTTCGATTTGCCGACGATATAGTCCTTATGGCAGAATCGCTGGAGGACCTAAGCACTATGCTCAATGACCTCAATAGTGTTTCCCAACGGATAGGTCTTAAGATGAACATGGACAAAACAAAGATCATGTTTAATGTCCATGTCACACCTATGCCGGTAGTTGTTGGGAACACTAAGCTCGAAGTTGTTGACGAGTATGTTTACCTGGGACAAATAGTCCGACTAGGTAAGTCCAACTTCGACCGAGAGGTCAATCGACGGATTCAACTCGGTTGGGCAGCGTTCGGGAAATTACGGCACATCTTCTCGTCAGGTATACCTCAAAACTTGAAAACGAGACTGTACACCCAGTGCGTGTTGCCAGTGATGACATACGGAACTGAGACGTGGTCCTTCACTGCTGGCCGGATGAGGAAGCTCAAGGTCGCTCAGCGAGCTATGGAGAGGGCTATGCTCGGAGTTTCTCTGCGTGATAAACTCAGAAATGAGGATATCCGCAGTAGAACCAGAGTGACCGACATAGCCCAACGGATTAGTAAGCTGAAGTGGCAATGGGCCGGCCATATGGCTCGAAGAACCGACAACCGATGGGGAAGAAAGGTTCTCGAGTGGCAGCCTCGTACCGGCAGGCGAAGTGTAGGGCGTCCCCCCACTAGATGGAGTGACGACCTGGTAAGATTTGCAGGAAGTCGATGGATGCAGGTGGCTCAGGACCGTGCTTTGTGGCATTCTTTGGGGGAGGCCTATGTTCAGCAGTGGACTTGTGAAGGGCTGTAATGATGATGATGAATGATGATGTTTGGAACTATTACTGATATCCATAATATCGACATAGTATACGAGTAGTCTAATCTTCTAGGCATAAGTTTTAATTCTTACTAAATTTTATATTAAATATCCCTTTACCCCTGCGTTTCTTTCGTTCACACCCCTAAAGAATGTAATGAAATGCATTACAGTCTGTAACTATACTTCCTCTATTATTCTTCAAACTGGGACATAGTGTTGGGTGCATTGTTTCGATTAATGTAAAACAAACAGTTACCACCATACACGATATACGAAACACTAACATCCATTTTGAGCGCGAGAAACACTCGTCACCTGAACTCAAATGAGCGCGCTCAAAATGGATATCGGGGCTGTGGTCGTGGAACTAAGGAATCACTCCTCATTGACGCGGTCATTGGCAAGGTGGTTAAACGCAACCGTCGGAACCACTCCGCCGTCTGGATAGTCTACAAAAAGGCATTTGAGTCCGTACCTCATACATGGCTGAAGAGGGTCCTCGAGCTGTACAAGTTTGACTGTACAGTTAGAGACTTCCTCGGGCAGTGTAGGGAGCAGTGGAGTACGATCCTTTGTCGTCTAGGCGAGCGGATGATAGCTGCGAAGAAAGGATAAAAAGGGGTATTTCCAGGGCGATTGTCTGAGTCCAATCTGATTCTGCCTCTCACTAAACCCTTTCAATATATTACTGGAGGGATCTGCGAGAGGATTTCAGCTTCGGAAAGGAGGTACAAAAGTGACTTATTTCTAATATGGGTGATCACAAGTTATTCGACTCCAGTCGCTCATATCTTGTGGAACTGCTAAACATCACTTGTGATTTCAGCAATTCTATTAGAATGGAGCTGGGGACGGATAAGCGTGCGGTCCTCCATATCGAAAGGGGTAGGGTTGCTAACTTTGAGGGCATAGTCTTATCTATGTCCATCAACATAAGGACCCTATCCGAGGCTGAAACATACCGATACCTGGGTATGTCACAGAACATAGATATCGATGAGGCGGATATGAAACAGTCAGTTTGCGAGTATTTTGTCGGGCGTGAATAAGAAACACGCATATAACGGTTGGTTCATACCTGTCCTCATATATACCTTCGGCATACTCAGATAGATTCATACCGAACTGAACGCTCTGTATAGAAAAGTCCGCACTGCTATGACGTCCGACAGGATCCATCACCCGAGATCGTCAGTAATGAGGCTGTACATGCCGCGGAAACATGGTGGGTGCGGTGCTATTTGAGCACTCTCACCATGCATAATCGCGAAGTGTGCAGCCTTCGTAATTATCGGATCAGCGAGATCGGATGATCCATTCTACAGGGACGTAATTTCGTGTGATAAAGTGCTTACTCCTCTATCCTTAGCCTACGAGCAATGGGAAGACCCAGCAGTACAGTGCATTTCCGACCGGGAGACCGTATGGAAGGAGAAGGAGCTCCGCGGGAGATTCCACAAGGCTCTACATGAGCCTTTCGTAGACACAGTCACCTCCCTCCACTGGCTTCGCTTCGGTGAACTCTTTGGGGAAACCGAGGGCTTACACTGTGTGATACAGGATCAGGTTATTAAGACTAACAATTACCTGAAATACATCCTAAAGGATGGCGCCATCGACATCTGTCGAGCTTGTCACCATCCCGGTGAATCACTTAGGCATGTCATCTCTAGTTGTTCGGCGCTTCCTAACTCTGAGTATTTCCACAGACACAACCTAGTAACCAGGATTCTACACTAGGAGCTCGCTCTGAAATACGGTCTCGTGGATCGGAAGCTGCCATATTATAAGTACTTGCCTAAAGCCTTGCTCGAAAATGAGCCAGGCTCTACTGGGACCGTGCCATCATCACAGACCGGACTATTCTTGCGAATAAGCCTAATATTGTGATGATGGACCGAGCACAGTCAACATTATTTTTCGTCGACATTACCATTCCTTATGACGAGAACCTAGTGAAAGCCGAAACAGATAATGACAAAATATCTGAACATGGCTCACGAGGTAGCCGACATGTGGGATGGTCTGCCGGCCGAAATTATTCCTGTGGTCGTTTCTGCGAACGGGCTAATCCCGGTCAGCCTCTCAGGTTATCTGAGGCGACTGGGACTCCGTGACGGTCCGCTCCAGGCTCAAATGATCCTCGATACCGCCCGCATCAACCGCCGGTTTCTTTCCGTTTCCCCCTAACCCTCGACAGTTTGGTTGCCCCTGCCGAGGGCTTCCATCTGGTTGGGTTTTTATTTATTTATATTTTTTTTTTGTATTTATTTTATTTTACTGATATTTATGTTTATTTATATCTTTCGTTTGCAATTATATATTTATACAGCCCAATCAGGTGATGAAACTATATAAATAATAAAAACAAACAGTTTATTATTATTATTATTTGCTCTATTTTCGTTAAGCTAATAATTTCAATTATTCGCGATTATTAAAATTATTTGATTTATATCTCCAAACAACCGTGTTTAACATCTGCGGGCTAAAATTCCTAACACAACTAAACGTTAAATATGTTTATAGTTATAAAATTATGACTTCATCAAAACCATTTTAAACGAATTTTTTTCTAATATTATTGATTTCCAAATAACAAACTATTGAAATTTATGTTTAGTTTGCAACGAACATAAATAGATACATATTATGTAGCCAAAATCCACGTCATTATGTAGCACTTACTGTACAGTCGCCGAATGCTAGCGGTCTAATAGAATTAATTGCGCTGAGTAAGAAGGCTTCTCGTAAGAATAGTCTAATGAAAATAAATATTTGGAGAATTTTGTAGCCTCCGATAGATGGCACTATATTTGTCTATTAACTTAGACTTTATCCGTATGAGGGCGACCAGAGCGAGCTGATATCAAAATTCCCGGACTGAAAACGCTTGAACCAACTTTGTGCTACTCTTACTAACACTGCATTAGGTCCATAAACGTCACTAATTTTTTTCGTAATATTTTCCCGTAGTATATTCCCTTTTTTGTAATAAAACTTCAGAATGTATCAAATTTCTTCCTTAGATTCACTAATTTTGGCGGACAGAAAAACAATTGACAAATGGCGGGAAAGTGTTTTTAAATTTTTATTTTTCTCTTTATTCTTGTCTTGTCTTGTTATTTTGATATTAAAACCAGCCACATACAAACAGTACCAAAGAGATTTTTCTTTAATGTTATACAAACAAAATATGGCGAAACTTTTTCCCCAACCTATTAAATAAAGATTCAATAACAGTGAAATCTACTAACGTTTATCTACTTGTAAAAAAAAACTCAAAATTGAGAAGAAAAATTGTAATATCTACGATATTTAAAAAAGGTATATTTTTAACTGTCATCCTAAAATGTAAACGTATCGCCTGCGATTTCTTCTTTTATATCAGCCCATAACAGTCTACTGCTGCAAATGGGCCTTTACCACTGCATTTGTCGCCTACTTTGTGTAGAGACACATTGCAGAATATGCTATGGCATTTGTGAGTTTGACCAACTTCTATTAGACTGCCCCATTAGTCAAATGGTTGTCTCTTACAACGACTGCTGGTCACGTGGTACCGGGTTCGATCCCGGTACGGGCCAAAAGTAGTTATTGGGTTTTCCTGTCAAGAAATTCTCATTAGCAGCCATCTTCGTACCTTCGTACCCCAGAAAGGTTGTAAAGCTGTTTTCTGTATAGATATAAGAATATGAGCCACAACCATCCATTTATTCATCATATGGAACTTTTTACTATTAACTGATTGACTATGTACATGCATATCCTTTAAATTTACACATTTATAATGCACTAAATTAATCCGGTGAGTAAAATAAAATATAATTTAACAAGACCTATATTTCACTAAGACCGTTCATTTTCAGTTATTGTAGAATTATATACAAATCTACCAAGCAAATCTCCTACCTTTTTAATTTTATTTCTTACTTCAACTCTATTAGGACTTAAAAGATTTAAATTTAATCAATTCCAGTTCAGCTTATATAGCTGAGGGGAAATTTATTCTCATTTTGGATGAAAACTCGTCCCGCCACCCCTTTAGAATTATATTGACTGTGTTATTCTGCTACTATATGTATGTAATTAGTTTTTATCTTATAATAATTTTATAAAATAGAGATATTTTTTTTGATAATCAACATCATAATTTTAATCATAAGTATTTCAAGACACAACCATTCTGATAAATCAGGACTATCGCCGTTATCGAGCTTTGTATCCGAACGAAATATAATGTCTCGATTAGAATACATCCCGTATTTTATTCTCAGATGAAAACTTGGCTCCTCGTAATATCGAAACTCTTGAAAGCCTTAGTCAGAAGCATCCTTCGGTCAAAAATTCTCAGGGTTTACCACTGCCTCCCAAGACTTCTATGCAACCTTTACAAATTTCTGAAAAAGACACTTTAGAAGTTATTATGTTTTTTTTTGTTTTTTTATAGGTTAAGGGTGACAAACGAGCACACGGTCGACCTGATGGTAAGTGGTTGCTGCGGCCCATAGACATCTACATCTATCCTCTGTTACAAATCAAAATGTAGATGCGTTCTCACCCGTGAGGACTAAGATGGAATGCCTCATTTCCAGTAAAAAGGGCCTCCCGCCACCTGCACTCACCAATCGAAACGCAGAGTTAAACCTCTACTTCACGCTGGTTTTCTGTGAGGTCGTGGTACTACCCCGGTTCGAGCCGGCCCATTCGTGCGACAGCAAAAACTGCCGCGTGGCTCTACCACTGTTATCATTTTCGAATGGTTCTGCTGGCAGCATTGTCGGAATTACGAATCTTAAAGATCTTGTAAGCGCTTCTGTCGGTGATACCGCCGGAGTACTTCTTAATGACATTGCAAAATTATGTAACTTTATGCTTTCTGCTAATGTTAATCCAAATTTCATTGCATTCTTATATGTGGCAAGATTATGCACCTTTAAAAAAAAGTTAACGGTATCCGTCCTATTGCCGTTGGTGCCACATTTCGACGCTTAACTTCAAAATTAGCTTGCATGCACATAATATCTAATCTTAAGACAAAATTTCGGCCTACTCAACTAGCCTTTGGCACTAGAGGTGGCTATGAGGCGGCGGTACATTCAGTGCGTACATTTTTAACAAACTCTGATGCAGATGTTCTTGTGAAGGTTCACCTAAGTATTGCTTTTAACTCTATTCATAGGTTAACCTTGCTGAAAGAATTGGATAACAATACCCCCAAAACTTATCATTACGTTTGGTAATGTTACAATCAAAATACTAACTTGCTTTACGAAAACCATGTTATCGATTCTGCTGTCGATGTTCAGAACTAGGTCCAGCACTTTTCAGTTTGGGAATTCAACCCATTATTTCAAATTTTAAACCGAAGCTGAATGTCTGGTGCCTGGACGACGATACACTGGGAGGTAGAACAAATTTTAAAAATATTGGTTTTGAACCAAATAGCAATAAATGTGATATATTATTTGCCAATAATTTATCTACTTCTCATAGAGATACTTTAATTCAAAATTTCAATCATATTTCTCCAGTAATAAAAACTGCCAGTACGTAATCACTATACCTGCTAGATGCCTCGTTGTTTTTCGATAGTATTAAACCTGATTTCAGCAATTCTATTAGAATGGAGCTGGGGACGGATAAGCGTGCGGTCCTCCATATCGAAAGGGGTAGGGTTGCTAACTTTGAGGGCATAGTCTTATCTATGTCCATCAACATAAGGACCCTATCCGAGGCTGAAACATACCGATACCTGGGTATGTCACAGAACATAGATATCGATGAGGCGGATATGAAACAGTCAGTTTGCGAGTATTTTGTCGGGCGTGAATAAGAAACACGCATATAACGGTTGGTTCATACCTGTCCTCATATATACCTTCGGCATACTCAGATAGATTCATACCGAACTGAACGCTCTGTATAGAAAAGTCCGCACTGCTATGACGTCCGACAGGATCCATCACCCGAGATCGTCAGTAATGAGGCTGTACATGCCGCGGAAACATGGTGGGTGCGGTGCTATTTGAGCACT
Organism: Parnassius mnemosyne; assembly: GCA_963668995.1. NCBI lineage: Eukaryota > Metazoa > Arthropoda > Insecta > Lepidoptera > Papilionidae > Parnassius > Parnassius mnemosyne. The sequence goes on along the minus strand of CAVLGL010000104.1, from coordinate 38,455,094 downwards.
CTCACCATGCATAATCGCGAAGTGTGCAGCCTTCGTAATTATCGGATCAGCGAGATCGGATGATCCATTCTACAGGGACGTAATTTCGTGTGATAAAGTGCTTACTCCTCTATCCTTAGCCTACGAGCAATGGGAAGACCCAGCAGTACAGTGCATTTCCGACCGGGAGACCGTATGGAAGGAGAAGGAGCTCCGCGGGAGATTCCACAAGGCTCTACATGAGCCTTTCGTAGACACAGTCACCTCCCTCCACTGGCTTCGCTTCGGTGAACTCTTTGGGGAAACCGAGGGCTTACACTGTGTGATACAGGATCAGGTTATTAAGACTAACAATTACCTGAAATACATCCTAAAGGATGGCGCCATCGACATCTGTCGAGCTTGTCACCATCCCGGTGAATCACTTAGGCATGTCATCTCTAGTTGTTCGGCGCTTCCTAACTCTGAGTATTTCCACAGACACAACCTAGTAACCAGGATTCTACACCAGGAGCTCGCTCTGAAATACGGTCTCGTGGATCGGAAGCTGCCATATTATAAGTACTTGCCTAAAGCCTTGCTCGAAAATGAGCCAGGCTCTACTGGGACCGTGCCATCATCACAGACCGGACTATTCTTGCGAATAAGCCTAATATTGTGATGATGGACCGAGCACAGTCAACATTATTTTTCGTCGACATTACCATTCCTTATGACGAGAACCTAGTGAAAGCCGAAACAGATAATGACAAAATATCTGAACATGGCTCACGAGGTAGCCGACATGTGGGATGGTCTGCCGGCCGAAATTATTCCTGTGGTCGTTTCTGCGAACGGGCTAATCCCGGTCAGCCTCTCAGGTTATCTGAGGCGACTGGGACTCCGTGACGGTCCGCTCCAGGCTCAAATGATCCTCGATACCGCCCGCATCAACCGCCGGTTTCTTTCCGTTTCCCCCTAACCCTCGACCGTTTGGTTGCCCCTGCCGAGGGCTTCCATCTGGTTGGGTTTTTATTTATTTATATTTTTTTTTTGTATTTATTTTATTTTACTGATATTTATGTTTATTTATATCTTTCGTTTGCAATTATATATTTATACAGCCCAATCAGGTGATGAAACTATATAAATAATAAAAACAAACAGTTTATTATTATTATTATTTGCTCTATTTTCGTTAAGCTAATAATTTCAATTATTCGCGATTATTAAAATTATTTGATTTATATCTCCAAACAACCGTGTTTAACATCTGCGGGCTAAAATTCCTAACACAACTAAACGTTAAATATGTTTATAGTTATAAAATTATGACTTCATCAAAACCATTTTAAACGAATTTTTTTCTAATATTATTGATTTCCAAATAACAAACTATTGAAATTTATGTTTAGTTTGCAACGAACATAAATAGATACATATTATGTAGCCAAAATCCACGTCATTATGTAGCACTTACTGTACAGTCGCCGAATGCTAGCGGTCTAATAGAATTAATTGCGCTGAGTAAGAAGGCTTCTCGTAAGAATAGTCTAATGAAAATAAATATTTGGAGAATTTTGTAGCCTCCGATAGATGGCACTATATTTGTCTATTAACTTAGACTTTATCCGTATGAGGGCGACCAGAGCGAGCTGATATCAAAATTCCCGGACTGAAAACGCTTGAACCAACTTTGTGCTACTCTTACTAACACTGCATTAGGTCCATAAACGTCACTAATTTTTTTCGTAATATTTTCCCGTAGTATATTCCCTTTTTTGTAATAAAACTTCAGAATGTATCAAATTTCTTCCTTAGATTCACTAATTTTGGCGGACAGAAAAACAATTGACAAATGGCGGGAAAGTGTTTTTAAATTTTTATTTTTCTCTTTATTCTTGTCTTGTCTTGTTATTTTGATATTAAAACCAGCCACATACAAACAGTACCAAAGAGATTTTTCTTTAATGTTATACAAACAAAATATGGCGAAACTTTTTCCCCAACCTATTAAATAAAGATTCAATAACAGTGAAATCTACTAACGTTTATCTACTTGTAAAAAAAAACTCAAAATTGAGAAGAAAAATTGTAATATCTACGATATTTAAAAAAGGTATATTTTTAACTGTCATCCTAAAATGTAAACGTATCGCCTGCGATTTCTTCTTTTATATCAGCCCATAACAGTCTACTGCTGCAAATGGGCCTTTACCACTGCATTTGTCGCCTACTTTGTGTAGAGACACATTGCAGAATATGCTATGGCATTTGTGAGTTTGACCAACTTCTATTAGACTGCCCCATTAGTCAAATGGTTGTCTCTTACAACGACTGCTGGTCACGTGGTACCGGGTTCGATCCCGGTACGGGCCAAAAGTAGTTATTGGGTTTTCCTGTCAAGAAATTCTCATTAGCAGCCATCTTCGTACCTTCGTACCCCAGAAAGGTTGTAAAGCTGTTTTCTGTATAGATATAAGAATATGAGCCACAACCATCCATTTATTCATCATATGGAACTTTTTACTATTAACTGATTGACTATGTACATGCATATCCTTTAAATTTACACATTTATAATGCACTAAATTAATCCGGTGAGTAAAATAAAATATAATTTAACAAGACCTATATTTCACTAAGACCGTTCATTTTCAGTTATTGTAGAATTATATACAAATCTACCAAGCAAATCTCCTACCTTTTTAATTTTATTTCTTACTTCAACTCTATTAGGACTTAAAAGATTTAAATTTAATCAATTCCAGTTCAGCTTATATAGCTGAGGGGAAATTTATTCTCATTTTGGATGAAAACTCGTCCCGCCACCCCTTTAGAATTATATTGACTGTGTTATTCTGCTACTATATGTATGTAATTAGTTTTTATCTTATAATAATTTTATAAAATAGAGATATTTTTTTTGATAATCAACATCATAATTTTAATCATAAGTATTTCAAGACACAACCATTCTGATAAATCAGGACTATCGCCGTTATCGAGCTTTGTATCCGAACGAAATATAATGTCTCGATTAGAATACATCCCGTATTTTATTCTCAGATGAAAACTTGGCTCCTCGTAATATCGAAACTCTTGAAAGCCTTAGTCAGAAGCATCCTTCGGTCAAAAATTCTCAGGGTTTACCACTGCCTCCCAAGACTTCTATGCAACCTTTACAAATTTCTGAAAAAGACACTTTAGAAGTTATTATGTTTTTTTTTGTTTTTTTATAGGTTAAGGGTGACAAACGAGCACACGGTCGACCTGATGGTAAGTGGTTGCTGCGGCCCATAGACATCTACATCTATCCTCTGTTACAAATCAAAATGTAGATGCGTTCTCACCCGTGAGGACTAAGATGGAATGCCTCATTTCCAGTAAAAAGGGCCTCCCGCCACCTGCACTCACCAATCGAAACGCAGAGTTAAACCTCTACTTCACGCTGGTTTTCTGTGAGGTCGTGGTACTACCCCGGTTCGAGCCGGCCCATTCGTGCGACAGCAAAAACTGCCGCGTGGCTCTACCACTGTTATCATTTTCGAATGGTTCTGCTGGCAGCATTGTCGGAATTACGAATCTTAAAGATCTTGTAAGCGCTTCTGTCGGTGATACCGCCGGAGTACTTCTTAATGACATTGCAAAATTATGTAACTTTATGCTTTCTGCTAATGTTAATCCAAATTTCATTGCATTCTTATATGTGGCAAGATTATGCACCTTTAAAAAAAAGTTAACGGTATCCGTCCTATTGCCGTTGGTGCCACATTTCGACGCTTAACTTCAAAATTAGCTTGCATGCACATAATATCTAATCTTAAGACAAAATTTCGGCCTACTCAACTAGCCTTTGGCACTAGAGGTGGCTATGAGGCGGCGGTACATTCAGTGCGTACATTTTTAACAAACTCTGATGCAGATGTTCTTGTGAAGGTTCACCTAAGTATTGCTTTTAACTCTATTCATAGGTTAACCTTGCTGAAAGAATTGGATAACAATACCCCCAAAACTTATCATTACGTTTGGTAATGTTACAATCAAAATACTAACTTGCTTTACGAAAACCATGTTATCGATTCTGCTGTCGATGTTCAGAACTAGGTCCAGCACTTTTCAGTTTGGGAATTCAACCCATTATTTCAAATTTTAAACCGAAGCTGAATGTCTGGTGCCTGGACGACGATACACTGGGAGGTAGAACAAATTTTAAAAATATTGGTTTTGAACCAAATAGCAATAAATGTGATATATTATTTGCCAATAATTTATCTACTTCTCATAGAGATACTTTAATTCAAAATTTCAATCATATTTCTCCAGTAATAAAAACTGCCAGTACGTAATCACTATACCTGCTAGATGCCTCGTTGTTTTTCGATAGTATTAAACCTGATTTCAGCAATTCTATTAGAATGGAGCTGGGGACGGATAAGCGTGCGGTCCTCCATATCGAAAGGGGTAGGGTTGCTAACTTTGAGGGCATAGTCTTATCTATGTCCATCAACATAAGGACCCTATCCGAGGCTGAAACATACCGATACCTGGGTATGTCACAGAACATAGATATCGATGAGGCGGATATGAAACAGTCAGTTTGCGAGTATTTTGTCGGGCGTGAATAAGAAACACGCATATAACGGTTGGTTCATACCTGTCCTCATATATAACTTCGGCATACTCAGATAGATTCATACCGAACTGAACGCTCTGTATAGAAAAGTCCGCACTGCTATGACGTCCGACAGGATCCATCACCCGAGATCGTCAGTAATGAGGCTGTACATGCCGCGGAAACATGGTGGGTGCGGTGCTATTTGAGCACTCTCACCATGCATAATCGCGAAGTGTGCAGCCTTCGTAATTATCGGATCAGCGAGATCGGATGATCCATTCTACAGGGACGTAATTTCGTGTGATAAAGTGCTTACTCCTCTATCCTTAGCCTACGAGCAATGGGAAGACCCAGCAGTACAGTGCATTTCCGACCGGGAGACCGTATGGAAGGAGAAGGAGCTCCGCGGGAGATTCCACAAGGCTCTACATGAGCCTTTCGTAGACACAGTCACCTCCCTCCACTGGCTTCGCTTCGGTGAACTCTTTGGGGAAACCGAGGGCTTACACTGTGTGATACAGGATCAGGTTATTAAGACTAACAATTACCTGAAATACATCCTAAAGGATGGCGCCATCGACATCTGTCGAGCTTGTCACCATCCCGGTGAATCACTTAGGCATGTCATCTCTAGTTGTTCGGCGCTTCCTAACTCTGAGTATTTCCACAGACACAACCTAGTAACCAGGATTCTACACCAGGAGCTCGCTCTGAAATACGGTCTCGTGGATCGGAAGCTGCCATATTATAAGTACTTGCCTAAAGCCTTGCTCGAAAATGAGCCAGGCTCTACTGGGACCGTGCCATCATCACAGACCGGACTATTCTTGCGAATAAGCCTAATATTGTGATGATGGACCGAGCACAGTCAACATTATTTTTCGTCGACATTACCATTCCTTATGACGAGAACCTAGTGAAAGCCGAAACAGATAATGACAAAATATCTGAACATGGCTCACGAGGTAGCCGACATGTGGGATGGTCTGCCGGCCGAAATTATTCCTGTGGTCGTTTCTGCGAACGGGCTAATCCCGGTCAGCCTCTCAGGTTATCTGAGGCGACTGGGACTCCGTGACGGTCCGCTCCAGGCTCAAATGATCCTCGATACCGCCCGCATCAACCGCCGGTTTCTTTCCGTTTCCCCCTAACCCTCGACCGTTTGGTTGCCCCTGCCGAGGGCTTCCATCTGGTTGGGTTTTTATTTATTTATATTTTTTTTTTGTATTTATTTTATTTTACTGATATTTATGTTTATTTATATCTTTCGTTTGCAATTATATATTTATACAGCCCAATCAGGTGATGAAACTATATAAATAATAAAAACAAACAGTTTATTATTATTATTATTTGCTCTATTTTCGTTAAGCTAATAATTTCAATTATTCGCGATTATTAAAATTATTTGATTTATATCTCCAAACAACCGTGTTTAACATCTGCGGGCTAAAATTCCTAACACAACTAAACGTTAAATATGTTTATAGTTATAAAATTATGACTTCATCAAAACCATTTTAAACGAATTTTTTTCTAATATTATTGATTTCCAAATAACAAACTATTGAAATTTATGTTTAGTTTGCAACGAACATAAATAGATACATATTATGTAGCCAAAATCCACGTCATTATGTAGCACTTACTGTACAGTCGCCGAATGCTAGCGGTCTAATAGAATTAATTGCGCTGAGTAAGAAGGCTTCTCGTAAGAATAGTCTAATGAAAATAAATATTTGGAGAATTTTGTAGCCTCCGATAGATGGCACTATATTTGTCTATTAACTTAGACTTTATCCGTATGAGGGCGACCAGAGCGAGCTGATATCAAAATTCCCGGACTGAAAACGCTTGAACCAACTTTGTGCTACTCTTACTAACACTGCATTAGGTCCATAAACGTCACTAATTTTTTTCGTAATATTTTCCCGTAGTATATTCCCTTTTTTGTAATAAAACTTCAGAATGTATCAAATTTCTTCCTTAGATTCACTAATTTTGGCGGACAGAAAAACAATTGACAAATGGCGGGAAAGTGTTTTTAAATTTTTATTTTTCTCTTTATTCTTGTCTTGTCTTGTTATTTTGATATTAAAACCAGCCACATACAAACAGTACCAAAGAGATTTTTCTTTAATGTTATACAAACAAAATATGGCGAAACTTTTTCCCCAACCTATTAAATAAAGATTCAATAACAGTGAAATCTACTAACGTTTATCTACTTGTAAAAAAAAACTCAAAATTGAGAAGAAAAATTGTAATATCTACGATATTTAAAAAAGGTATATTTTTAACTGTCATCCTAAAATGTAAACGTATCGCCTGCGATTTCTTCTTTTATATCAGCCCATAACAGTCTACTGCTGCAAATGGGCCTTTACCACTGCATTTGTCGCCTACTTTGTGTAGAGACACATTGCAGAATATGCTATGGCATTTGTGAGTTTGACCAACTTCTATTAGACTGCCCCATTAGTCAAATGGTTGTCTCTTACAACGACTGCTGGTCACGTGGTACCGGGTTCGATCCCGGTACGGGCCAAAAGTAGTTATTGGGTTTTCCTGTCAAGAAATTCTCATTAGCAGCCATCTTCGTACCTTCGTACCCCAGAAAGGTTGTAAAGCTGTTTTCTGTATAGATATAAGAATATGAGCCACAACCATCCATTTATTCATCATATGGAACTTTTTACTATTAACTGATTGACTATGTACATGCATATCCTTTAAATTTACACATTTATAATGCACTAAATTAATCCGGTGAGTAAAATAAAATATAATTTAACAAGACCTATATTTCACTAAGACCGTTCATTTTCAGTTATTGTAGAATTATATACAAATCTACCAAGCAAATCTCCTACCTTTTTAATTTTATTTCTTACTTCAACTCTATTAGGACTTAAAAGATTTAAATTTAATCAATTCCAGTTCAGCTTATATAGCTGAGGGGAAATTTATTCTCATTTTGGATGAAAACTCGTCCCGCCACCCCTTTAGAATTATATTGACTGTGTTATTCTGCTACTATATGTATGTAATTAGTTTTTATCTTATAATAATTTTATAAAATAGAGATATTTTTTTTGATAATCAACATCATAATTTTAATCATAAGTATTTCAAGACACAACCATTCTGATAAATCAGGACTATCGCCGTTATCGAGCTTTGTATCCGAACGAAATATAATGTCTCGATTAGAATACATCCCGTATTTTATTCTCAGATGAAAACTTGGCTCCTCGTAATATCGAAACTCTTGAAAGCCTTAGTCAGAAGCATCCTTCGGTCAAATCTTCTCAGGGTTTACCACTGCCTCCCAAGACTTCTATGCAACCTTTACAAATTTCTGAAAAAGACACTTTAGAAGTTATTATGTTTTTTTTTGTTTTTTTATAGGTTAAGGGTGACAAACGAGCACACGGTCGACCTGATGGTAAGTGGTTGCTGCGGCCCATAGACATCTACATCTATCCTCTGTTACAAATCAAAATGTAGATGCGTTCTCACCCGTGAGGACTAAGATGGAATGCCTCATTTCCAGTAAAAAGGGCCTCCCGCCACCTGCACTCACCAATCGAAACGCAGAGTTAAACCTCTACTTCACGCTGGTTTTCTGTGAGGTCGTGGTACTACCCCGGTTCGAGCCGGCCCATTCGTGCGACAGCAAAAACTGCCGCGTGGCTCTACCACTGTTATCATTTTCGAATGGTTCTGCTGGCAGCATTGTCGGAATTACGAATCTTAAAGATCTTGTAAGCGCTTCTGTCGGTGATACCGCCGGAGTACTTCTTAATGACATTGCAAAATTATGTAACTTTATGCTTTCTGCTAATGTTAATCCAAATTTCATTGCATTCTTATATGTGGCAAGATTATGCACCTTTAAAAAAAAGTTAACGGTATCCGTCCTATTGCCGTTGGTGCCACATTTCGACGCTTAACTTCAAAATTAGCTTGCATGCACATAATATCTAATCTTAAGACAAAATTTCGGCCTACTCAACTAGCCTTTGGCACTAGAGGTGGCTATGAGGCGGCGGTACATTCAGTGCGTACATTTTTAACAAACTCTGATGCAGATGTTCTTGTGAAGGTTCACCTAAGTATTGCTTTTAACTCTATTCATAGGTTAACCTTGCTGAAAGAATTGGATAACAATACCCCCAAAACTTATCATTACGTTTGGTAATGTTACAATCAAAATACTAACTTGCTTTACGAAAACCATGTTATCGATTCTGCTGTCGATGTTCAGAACTAGGTCCAGCACTTTTCAGTTTGGGAATTCAACCCATTATTTCAAATTTTAAACCGAAGCTGAATGTCTGGTGCCTGGACGACGATACACTGGGAGGTAGAACAAATTTTAAAAATATTGGTTTTGAACCAAATAGCAATAAATGTGATATATTATTTGCCAATAATTTATCTACTTCTCATAGAGATACTTTAATTCAAAATTTCAATCATATTTCTCCAGTAATAAAAACTGCCAGTACGTAATCACTATACCTGCTAGATGCCTCGTTGTTTTTCGATAGTATTAAACCTGTTTTAAAAAGAAAATTTCATCAGTTTTTAAATCACATTGATAAATTGTATAAATTAAATCCCCAAATTTCTGCTCTTACTATTTTAAAATATTGTCTCCTTGTACCTAGATTTGCATACTCCGCTCGAGTCCAGTCTGGTAATGTTCGGATATTTTAAAAGATATTGATAATAATCTCTCTAGCGTTGCATTGCCTGCTTTCCTTGCTTCAGTGCATAGTGTCAGTGACTTATGTAACATAATTTTAAATAATAAAGTAGACCTGTGCTTTGCTACGGAGGCAGGGCACGCTCTGTCCCGGTGAGAATGTTCCACTGGAAGTTAACCAACAAAAACAGTGGGATATTCCGTTGGTACAAAACGTGCAAAACGATGTGTTTCATAATTTCCATAGTGACCAAGATAAGGCACGCCTTCTATCTGTTTCGACTAAGGAATCTAGCCACTGGTTACACGCTTTACCATCAAGTAATCTCGGCACATTACTTGATGGGGAAAGCTTGCGCATTGTCGTAAGAATCCGACTAGGAGGGGCGATTTGTCAACCCCATCAGTGCCCGACAAGTTTGGGCTCCACGGACTATCATGTAAGAAAAGTGCTGGTAGGTTTTCACACCAGGGTTCTTTGAACGATGTCATCCGAAGGACTCTTGTCTCTATAAATGTTCCCTCGGTTTTAGAGCCTTGTGGAATATTTAGATACGTATACAGGAGACCCGACGGTATGACATTGGTCCCTTGGAAGAGAGGTAAAGCCCTAGTGTGTGATGCTACTTGCATAGACACTCTGGGGCTCCTCATCTCAGGGGTACCTCGATTAGAGCCGGGGCGGCATCAATTTGCTGTAGAGAATATCGGTCCGTGGGGCTCACGTGCGGTGGAGTTCCTAAATGAACTTAATCCGCGGCTGGTCGTTGCTGCTGGTGATAAGAGGGCTGGTTCCTGTCTCGCTCAAAGGCTAAGTATAGGCATTAAGCGGGGAAACGCAACTTTTAACCGTTTCACTTTTGAAAAACTGCGTCATTTATTATAAAATAGAAAATGTAGTATAATTTTCCTTTAGTTACTAATAAATCAAATAATATAAATAATTCTTTCTAAATCGAATTATTGGAACATTTATAAGTTTAAATAATTATTAGAATTATAAAATTATTAACGTTATTTTTAGTTATTTGTTAATTCATTTTCATATTAAATATCTTAAATACGTAAAAGTAACATTTATCAAAAATTATAAAATCCGTTGCTTCCCCGTTGCTGTTCAGTCTATTTATGGACAGTTGTTTGGAAAATTTGAAAGTTGAAGAATGCGGGTTAAAAATGGGTGAATTAACCGTCAAATTATACGCCGATGATTAAGTCATATTGGTGTCGTCGGTGGCCGAGTTACAAATGATGATTACATTAATGAAAAAAATGGGAATGAAAGTGAACGCAAGGAAGACGAAAGTTATGGTTTTTGAAAGAGAAGAAAGAAAAACGAAAGTGAAATAAAAATAGAAGGGTGGTTGGTCGAACAAGTACATGAAATTGTGTATTTTGGATGTGTATTTAGTACGAATAGTAGATATGATAAGGATATAGAACGACGAGTTAACATAGGAAATAGAATAAATAGAGCTCAACAGTCCATTGTGAAAAGTCAGAATGTGTCCATAAAGGCACGTATGGCAATTCACAATGCTTTGTTAGTCCCTACTTTAATGTATGGTAAGTGAAAGTTGGGTGTGTCAGAAGAAGCACGAGAGTAGAAATATAATAAATGCTGTAGAAATGCGATCATTAAGGAGTATGTGAGGGCTGAATCTGAATGGCAGGGTGAGAAATAGTGTGATAAGAGAAGAGTGTGGTTTGCAATATGATGTTGTGACCAGGATTAAGAATAGAATGCGTCGGTGGTTTGGTCATGTAGAAATAATGAATGAAGAAAGAATGATAAAGCAAATTTATGTTCCAGAAATAAACGGCGGAGTCGGAAAGGGACACCCTAGGCGAAAGCTTATCGACGAAATTGGCGATATACGCGTATTGAAAATGGGCCAAATTAAGAGTACCCTTAACTGACGAGCATGCACATATGCGTCGGTATATAGATGTGGAAAAGGCGAGAGAGGTGTGCCATATGGATGACCGTAGTCTCTGCCTACCCCTCTGGGTGACAAACGTAAGTGTTTATGTTGTTGTAATAAAAACCGAGTAATTTTTAGTTTAATTAAAAATCCATAAATAAAATGTCGTAGAATTAATCAAATCATAAAATAGTTGATCATTTCATGAAATGATGGCTTTTCATATAATTTTACACTATTTGTTGATCATATCATGATATGGCTTAACCAATTCAATTAATAGAGACTGTTTGCCGATATTAACAACGAAACACAACATTACTGTTATATGATATTATTGTGCGCCACTATTAATGTCTTGTACATGGCAACACTAGTTACCACTAGCACCCTCTAGTATCGAGTAGCAGAACTAAGAGAGTTAAGATCCTTCTAGAAATTTGGGGCCGATATGTACTCGAACATAGTAGATGTTTTTACAGTAGAAGGTTCTGGAAACTATCTGAGGCCCTATATAAGGTCGATATAGACCACGACCGAGTCAGTATTGAATTGGCGATACAAGCGAATACTTTGAAGCGAAATAACTGCGAACTAAAGTGATCAGTAGTACAATTGTGTTTTATTATTAGTGTGGTTTTAGATTGTAATTAGTGTTCTGTAATTAAAGTGTCAATTTTGGTAATTCAATCAGCAGTTTTTAATTGTCTTGAACCCCAAGCTTGTAACAATATTATAATCATATCTTAAAATAGTTTCACTATTCACCGCTAGCGGCGCTCATTACACATTTTTATCAAAACAGAATTTTTAACTGAATCTACATAATTTTCTTCCAAATATATAAATTATTTGAATATTCGCGGCTTTGTTGTGCGATTGGGCTACCCCAGTCGCACCTCAACTTACTGTTGATAATATTACTAGAAGGTACAGTTTTTGCTTTACAGCTAAAGAAAGTAATAATAAGTTACTGAAAAAAATATAAATATAGTAAGTAACTCAAAATGAACGTTAGAATGTTTAAATAATTTTATAATTATAATAATTATTTAAACTTATTAATGTTTCAATAATTAGATTTAGAGAGAATTATTTATATTATTTGATTTGATATATTAGTAACTAAAGGAAAATTATACTACATTTTCTATTTTATAATAGATGACGCAGATTTTCAAAAGTAAAACGGTTAAAAGTTGCGTTTTCCCGCTTAATGTCTATACTTAGCCTTTGAGCGAGACAGGAACCAGCGTTCTTATCACCAGCAGCAACAATCAGCCGCGGATGGAGTTCCTTTAGGAACTCCACCGCACGTGGACCCCACGGAGCGATATTCTCTACAGCAAATGGCAAAAATATTTAGTCATCTCTCAGAGACTCATATTTGCGCCACTTATTCAGTTCAGCTGCCTGTGATGCCGCCCCGGCTCTAATCGAGGTACCCCTGAGATGAGGGGCCCCAGAGTATCTACGCAAGTAGCATCACACACTAGGGCTTTACCTCTCTTCCAAGGGACCAATGTCATACCGTCAGGTCTCCTGCATACGTATCTAAATTTTCCACAAGACTCTAAAACCGAGGGAACATTTATAGAGACAAGAGTCCTTCGGATGACATCGTTCAAAGAACCGTGGTGTGAAGCGTGTAACCAGTGGCTAGATTCCTTAGTCGAAACAGATAGAAGGCGTGCCTTATCTTGGTCACTATGGAAATTATGAAACACATCTTTTTGCACGTTTTGTACCAACGGAATATCCCACTGTTTTTGTTGATTAACTTCCAGTGGAACATTCTCACCGGGACAGAGCGTGCCCTGCCTCCGTAGCAAAGCACAGGTCTACTTTATTATTTAAAATTATGTTACATAAGTCACTGACACTATGCACTGAAGCAAGGAAAGCAGGCAATGCGACGCTAGAGAGATTATTATCAATATCTTTTAAAATATCCGAGCATTTCCAGACTGGACTCGAGCGGAGTATGTAAATCTAGGTACAAGGAGACAATATTTTAAAATAGTAAGAGCAGCAATTTGGGGATTTAATTTATACAATTTATCAACGTGATTTAAAAACTGATGAAATTTTGTTTTTAAAACAGGTTTAATACTATCGAAAAACAACGAGGCATCTAGCAGGTATAGTGATTACGTACCAGCAGTTTTTATTCCTGGAGAAATATGATTGAAATTTTGAATTAAAGTATCTCTATGAGAAGTAGATAAATTATTGGCAAAACATATTTCTCATTTATTGCTATTTGGTTCAAAAGCAATATTTTTAAAATTTCGTGACGACATCTGTACTACCTCCCAGTGTATCGTCGTCCAGGCACCAGACATTCAGCTTCGGTTTAAAATTTGAAATAATGGGTTGAATTCCCAAACTGAAAAGTGCTGGACCTAGTTCTGAACATCGACAGCAGAATCGATAACATGGTTTTCGTAAAGCAAGTTAGTATTTTGATTGTAACATTACCAAACGTAATGATAAGTTTTGGGGGTATTGTTATCCAATTCTTTCAGCAAGGTTAACCTATGAATAGAGTTAAAAGCAATACTTAGGTGAACCTTCACAAGAACATCTGCATCAGAGTTTGTTAAAAATGTACGCACTGAATGTACCGCCGCCTCATAGCCACCTCTAGTGCCAAAGGCTAGTTGAGTAGGCCGAAATTTTGTCTTAAGATTAGATATTATGTGCATGCAAGCTAATTTTGAAGGTAAGCTTCGAAATGTGGCACCAACGGCAATAGGACGGATACCGTTAACTTTTTTTTTGATGGTACATAATCTTGCTACATATAAGAATGTAATGAAATTTGGATTAACATTACCAGAAAGCATAAAGTTACATAATTTTGCAATGTCATTAAGAAGTACTCCGCCGGTATCACCAACAGAAGCGCTTACAAGATCTTTAAGATTCATAATTCCGACAATGCTGCCAGCAGAGCCATTCGAAAATGACATAATTGCTTCTAAAGTGTCTTTTTCAGAAATTTGTAAAGGTTGCATAGAAGTCTTGAGAGGCAGTGGTAAACCCTGAGAAGATTTGACCGAAGGATGCTTCTGACTAAGGCTTTCAAGAGTTTCGATATTAGGAGGAGCCAAGTTGTCGTCTGAGAATAAAATACGGTATGTATTCTAATCGAGACATTATATTTCGTTCGGATACAAAGCTCGATAACGGCGATAGTCCTGATTTATCAGAATGGTTGTGTCTTTAAATACCTATTATTAAAATTATGATGTTGATTATAAAAAAGATATCTCTATTCTATACAATTATTATAAGATAAAACTAATTACATACATATAGTAGCAAAACAACACAGTCAATATGATTCTAAAGGGGTGGCGGGACGAGTTTTCATCTAAAATGAGAATAAATTTCCCCTCAGCTATATAAGCTGAACTGGAATTGATTAAATTTAAATCTTTTAAGTCCTAATAGAGTTGAAGTAAAAAATAAAATTAAAAAGGAACGAGATTTGCTTGGTAGATTTGTATATAATTCTACAATAACTGAAAATAAACGGTCTTAGTGAAATATAGGTCTTGTTAAGTTATATTTTATTTTACTTACCGGAATAATTTTGTGCATTATAAATGTGTAAATTTAAAGGATATGCATGTACATAGTCAATCAGTTAATAGTAAAAAGTTCCATATGATGAATAAATGGATGGTTGTGGCTCATATTCTTATATCTATACAGAAAACAGCTTTACAACCTTTCTGGGGTACGAAGGTACGAAGATGGCTGCTAATGAGAATTTCTTGACAGTAAAACCCAATAACTACTTTTGGCCCATACCGGGATTGAACCCGGTATCACGTGACCAGCAGTCGCGCTTACAACCATTTGACTAATGGGGCAGTCTAATAGAAGTTAGTCAAACTCACAAATGCCACAACATATTCTGCAACGTGTCTCTACACAAAGTAAGAGGCAAATGCAGTGGTAAAGGCCCATTTGCAGCAGTAGACTATAAATGGCACAAAAATGCCTCACAGCCTGTAAATACAGTGACTCTTTTATCCTTAAAATCGACACACAACAGTGAATGGCACTGTTGCTTTGCGACAGTTATGAATTTGGTACATACTTAGAAAGACTCAGAATATAATAGAATAGGATAGAATGATTTTTATTCAATATTGATTATTACGTAAAACTTACTGAAAGTAAGTAAAAAAAGGTAAATAAAACTTTTTTTATTTACCAATGGTTCAAAACACACCTCTGTCCTGGGAAGAACCAGCAAGAAACCCAGCGGGACTTTTCTTTTAAAACATATTTTACTTTACAATAATTTTGTTTTTTTTTTTGGTTTGTAAAAATTTTAAATGAGTTTTAATATAACAAGCATGGTGGCGATCACTTCATTTCCAGGGATTATTTTCATTCATGTATTCCTTGACATTATAATAACCCTTTTTGTACAATTTTTCTTTAATTAAGCTTTTAAACTTGTTTATTGACAAACTTTGAACATGTTCTGGGATTTTGTTGTAAAAACGTATATATGCCCCATAAATGAATTACTGATTCTGTGAAGTTTAGTAACTAGCATTACAAGCTTATTGTTTAAAGTATGAACATCGTTATTTTTATCAAAGCTATTTGTTATTTACATTACATTTTGATAAATATATTGCGATGCCAAAGTTAATATGTTTATTTCTTTAATTTTTTCTCTGAGGGACTCTTTGCAATTTAAATTATAATTCGCTCGTACGGCTCTATTTTGAAAAACAAATACGGCTTTAATATAAATCTCATTACCCCATAGCGACATTCCATAAGATATTACGCTATGAAAATAACTAATATAAACTCAGATAGCCGTCTTAACACTGGCGAGACTTCTAATCTTTCTTACAGCATATGCTGCAGGTAGTTTATATAACTTAAAACCTTTGTATAAATATAAAGGTTCTAATAATTATACCCAATAAATAATTTATTCCTTATTATTATTTAAATATTTTTTATAAATTTTTAAATCATTTTATTTTGAAATAATTTAATGCAACTGCAACTAGGTTCGCTTGCTAATTTAAATTATATATTTACTGCTCTATTATACTGCTCTACTCTATTGGGGCTCCATTGAAGCTTCGGGTCAATAGTAATACCAAGAAAAACAGTGGTATCCACAAGACTCATCTCCTTCCTATTTAAGAGTACATTGGTATTCAAACCTTTAACATTAGATATTGTAAATTTAATACATTTTGTCTTGTTTCCGTTTAAGAGCAGATTGTTGGCGTTAATACAATGTACTAATTTCTATAGAGCATTATTTACATCATCATAATTAATTGACTGACGTTTGAGTTTGAAAATTAAAGATGTATCGTCAGCAAATAATACTATATGGTGATTTTCCCCTACAAGATAAGGTACTTCATCAATATAGATTAAGAACAGGAATGGGCCAAGTATCGAGCCCTGGAAAACGCCCATTGATACTACCGATACGGAGAAACCTATTGATTGATCACGACTTTTTGAGTTCTGTTACTTAAATATGAAATAATAAGTCTAAGCGCAATATTTTTAAAACCGTAATGTTTTAGTTTCATGGTTAATGTCTCATGATAAACACAACTGAAAGGCTTGAAAAATACCTGAAGCATCTCGTGAATTCTTCCACACATTAAAAGTATATTTTATTAGCTCAACAACGGCGTCAGTCAAAACTAAATTGCATTCTATGGAACCCTACTAGACAACAAGCTAACGTCAAGATTTAGTGAGTCTATCATCAATAATTATTCCCAGATATTTTAGATAATGGACCCTTTCTAGGCTAGGACAGTCACAGATTGTTGTGGGAGATAGAATGTTATCAGAATGACTGTAGAATATTATGTTAAGATTGCGAGTATATTAGGAGACTGAATACTAAATGCTTTGTTTTAATTTATTTGTATTTAAAAAAATTAACAATTGATCCAAAATTATTGTTTCGAAAACTTTATTGAGAGTTGTACAGAAATAGGTCTTCAATTAGCGGGCCCAATGTACTACCAGATTTAAATAAAGGTATTACTTAACTATGTTTCATTAAATCAGAAAACACGCAAGAATTTATACAAGTATTAAAAATAATAGTAAGATGAGGTGCATTTAAATATATTATGGATGCAATAACTGTAACGGAAATTCCCCACAAATCTGTGGTTTTCTTTACATCAATGGTTTTAAAGTATTTTACAATATCTTGCGGTATTACTTTTTCAAACCTAAATTCTTCTATCAGGTATTAACATTATATTTGAGTAATGACTCGGCGACAGTTGGAAAAGTATTCAATGACTTTTTTTTCAAAATATTTCTCAAACACCGCTGTGCCTTCTTGATTTGATTTAGTCAATTCGTTGTTAATTTTCAATTGATAATTTGTGTTACGAGGTTTGTCTTTACCGGTTTCGCTGTTAATTATACTCCACGTCATTTTAATTTTATTCTTAGCTGTCTTAATTTTGTTGCTAATATGTAAAGATTTGGCTGTGGAGCAAACTCTTTTAAACATTTTGGAATAAGTTTTGACATATTCTCTAAAAGTATCGGAAAGATTATATGATATTGCATGGTAAAGTTCATATAACCTTCGTCTTTTATTATGAATTCCTACTGTCGCCCATTCATTAAATACCTTGCGACATTTACTAGAAGTAAATGTTTTATTAAATTCATTGCTTATAAGGTTAAATAATATTCCATATCAGTCAGTATTGTTCTTAAAAGAAAGCGATGGAAGGTTTTTTACCATATTACTTCTAAATCTCTCCAGGCGTTTTTATTGATAAAAACAAACAGAATTTTCTCAATTACCTGTTTTTTGTTCATATAAGGTAATGAAACCTGTTGTCCACAGTGATCTGAACTAAGGTCTTGAATTATTAATTTGTTGGTTAATACAACGCCTGTAAAAATATTATCAATACAAGTTGCACGACAATCTGCAATACGTGTAGCTTCAAAGAATAAATTATCAAAATTGTAGGATTTGAACAAAGAGCAAAATTTATTACTGATGGAAGAAGCGTTTTAGTTAAAACGTCTTCCATAATTTTTCAAAGGTATCATAACTTGAACATGTAAACACTCACAACTGTGCTCAATCTCAACAAATCCCCTTTCTACAATACGCTCAACAAAGAGGCTCATAATATTTTTACGTTCTTTACATGATAAAGATTTATTAGCTAATATTAAGGAGCCATTACGTAATTTAGTATCTCTATTGAATGAACTGACCACCTGGTGATAACTGAAATTAAATATGAAATTGTAATATCAACCAATGTTGAGTAATACATAAAATATGAATATTGATACTGTTTTAAAATAATACAATTTCTAATTCTTTGATTACTATACCTAGTATATTTTGATACACCAGCTTGATACAGTTTTATTATTGCTATTATGTGAAATTACACAATTAAGTAGGTATTGGTAAGTTGTATTCTAAACTATTTAAATTATTATAGAGATTACCTCTATTGCCTTATTATTTAATTTAAATTACTTGGAACTAATTCCTAATCAAATGTAAAATTATTTTGCTTCTCAACAGAAGCAGGTTTCAAGGTAGTCAATAATTGGCTGAGAGCTGTAGTGGATGCTTGAAAGAATCCATTACCTCGTATCATCCCGTGGATATCGTAAGAGGTGACAGAGGGAAAAGAAATAGGAGATGAGCTGTAAGTATTTTAAAAATATTCACAAAATATTCTTTCTAAAATCTATAAAGACATTTCGTATTTTCTTAATTTGTAGGATGTACATGCATTTTTGCGCGTCAAAGGGAATATCAATAATTCTCTTTTTATTTTTTTGTTTTTAGTCGAATATATTGAGCTAGGACTCGTGAAAATTCGTGACATTCATTTGCATTTTACGGCACGCAGTTTTATTGTTTTTGTGTATATGTCAAAGGCACAAAAAGGAGCGCTTTCCGCAACTATTTTTTTTTTTCATTTTTTTTTTTTTTATAGGAGAGGGGGCAAACGAGCATGCGGCTCACCTGATGGTAAGTGACTACCGCCGCCCATGAACAACCGCAACACCAGGAGAATTGCAGATGCGTTGCCGGCCTTTTAAAAAGGAGTAGGCTCTTTTCTTGAAGGTCCCTAAGTCGTATCGGTCCGGAAAAATCGCTGGTGGTAAACAATTCCACAAGGAAGTTGTGCGAGGAAGAAAACATCTTCTAAATCGCACAGTGGTGGACCGCCAATCATCCAGATGGTGTGGATGGTATCGGGAGTTCTGCCGCGATGTGCGTTCGTGAAATTTGGCGGCTGGGATTAATCCGAACAATTCCTCAGAGCACTCCCCATGGTAAATGCGAAAGAAAATGCTAAGAGATGCAACATCTCTTCGCAGTGCCAATGAGTCGAGCCGATCGGAAAGGACTCGGTCGTCGACGATTCGAGCCGCTCTGCGCTGGATGCGGTCAAGTGGAAGAAGCTGGCACTGGGGAGCCCCAGCCCAGAGATGGGAACAGTATTCCATGTGAGGCCGAACCTGCGCCTTGTAAAGTTGCAGGCGTTGAGCCGGCATGAAATACTGTCCCGCTCTGCTGAGCACGCCAAGCTTTTTAGAGGCCAATTTGGCCTTCTCTTCCAAGTGACCACGAAACTGCACGCTACTCGATATGTCGACGCCAAGGATTCCGATACTGGCTGAGGCAACAAGGGGAGTACCTTGAAACTGAGGAGATACGACAAAGGGGTTCTTTTTAGCGGTAAACGCGCAAACTTGTGTCTTCTGAGGATTAAACTGGACTAGATTTAGTCGCCCCCAATCCGAGACTTTGTCCAGCAAAGACTCGACTTCAGACACAAGTTTGTTCCGGTACTCGGTGACGTTTTCCCGAGAAATATTGGCACGGCCGGTGTATAGAGCATCACCAGTGCTGTCATCCGCATAGCAATGAATGCTACCAGCTTGCAACATATCATTGATATGCAGAAGAAACAGCGTTGGTGATAGCACGCAGCCTTGTGGAACACCAGCGTTAATAGGCTTGTAGTCGGAGCATGCACCGTCTACAACGACCTTGATGCTCCGATCTGCAAGAAAGCTGGTGATCCAATTGCATAATTTCTCGGAAAGCCCATAGGAAGGGAGCTTCGAAAGAAGCGCTTTGTGCCAAACCCGATCGAAGGCCTTCGCAATGTCCAAACTAACGGCCAATGCCTCCCCCTTGGACTCCACTGCCAACGCCCATCTATGAGTTAAGTAGACCAGAAGATCACCAGCTGATCGACCCCGACGAAAACCGTACTGGCGATCACTAATCAGCTGGTGATCCTCAAGGTACCGCATGAGGTGGCAGTTTACAACGGATTCCATTATTTTGGAGAACAAGGGGGTGATGGCGATAGGCCTGTAGTTGGACGGATCTGAGCGGTCGCCTTTTTTAGGGATCGGGTGGACAAAAGCTGTCTTCCATGATTTCGGGACTACGCCTAGGGAGTAGGAGTACCGGAAAAGACGCGTTAGAACCGGTGCCAACTCCGGAGCACACGTCCTCAGCACAATTGGGGGGATTCCGTCAGGCCCACTCGACTTGTGGATGTCAAGGGAGAGGAGTGCTCTGCGAACCGAGCGCTGTGAGAATCGCACATCCGGCATGGAGCACTCACACCGCGGGATGGTCGGCGGTGTGTTCCCCCCGTCATCAACAGTCGAGTTGGACGCAAAAAGGGAGCCTAAAAGGTCGGCCTTCTCTTTTGCGTCGTGGGCCAGTGAGTCGTCCTCCCTGTGCAGAGATGGTAGTGATGGCTTACAGAAATTCCCTTGGACAGCCTTGGCGAGAGACCAGAATGCACGGGTTCCCGAAGGAAGGCGAACTAGTTTCTCGCCAATTCTGCCTATGTGCTCTGACTTTGCCTTGGCAATAACTCTTTTGAAGGACCTGGAGGCGAAGTTATACTTCTTTTTGAGTGTGCTGGTGTTTACATCCCGAGTCACCGAAGCCGCAGCCCAGGCTTGATAACACTCCTGCTTACTGCGTAATGCAGTCTTACAGGAGCGACCAAACCAAGGCTGAGATCTGCCTCCGATGGGTACCACAGATGATGGAATAAATAGTTCCATTCCCTGTAGCACTACATCAGTGACAGAGTCAGCAACAGCGCTGGGATCATCCGGCGAGAAGCAAACCCGCCCCCATGGGTAGGAAGCAAAGAAAGACCGCATTCCGTCCCAATCCGCCGACCTGTAATGCCAAACACGGCGGCAACCTGCAGAACGCAACCGCGAAGGGAGCGTGAGTGGCACCACACTCCGGATCAGACAATGGTCCGAAGAGCCAAGAGGGGCATCGACGGAAACCTGATATCCGTCCGGATGAGAGGTCAGCAGAAGGTCCAACAGGGAAGGTGTATGATCCTCAACATCTGGAATCCGCGTAGGCGATGTAACCAGTTGTGTCAGACCATATGCCAAGGCAAAGTCATAAACAGATCTCCCCGCATGATCGGTTAAACGTGAACCGAGCCATTCGGCGTGGTGGGCGTTAAAATCGCCAAGGATCACGATCTCTGCGGATGGGACCTGTTGTAGCAAGGAATCTGTAGCCATTTGGACGTGGTCGATGAGTCGGTCTGTTTCGGCATTACCGCTATGGGACCTATAGAGGCACACGTAGACGCGCGGATGGTCGTCGCTGTCTACGCGTAGCCAAAGGATGGACAGGTCCGAACCTTCAAGACTGCCGAGGCGTCGAGAACAGATGTGGGGGGGGGGGGGAATTGGGCATCCGGTCACCTGCACTCACCAGACGAAACGCGGAAGCAGAGCTTCCACTTCACGCCGGTATTCTGTGAGGTCGTGGTACTAACCCGGCTCGAGCCGGCCCATACGTGCAACAGCAAAAGCTGCTGCAAGGCTCTACCACCGTTAAATTATTTTTTACCCACTTTAATAAGGAGGAGGTACTCAATTCGACTGTATGTTCTGTTTTATGTGTGTTACCTCATAACCTTTTTGTGAGTGAACCGATTTCAATGATTTTTTTTATTTGAAAGCTGGTGCTTCTCTTGTGGTCCCATATAAATTGATCAACGTCTGGCCAATACTTTTTGAGTTATTTGTTTTTATGAAATTTTTAATTTTTTGAAATTTAATCTCAACCTGTTAAAGAAATAAAGGGAAATATATATATATAAAATAAATATATATATATAAATTTTATTATTTAAACATATTTTATGTTATGTGTACATTTTACAGCCATATTATTACAACAAATCTTGAGACGCAGACGTGCACCAAATGCGTGCAGTGTGTGCTTTAGTTAAGTTTAGTTTACGACGGGCTGTTTTCCGCAACTCCACGTCTATGCGCGTATTTTGCGTGTGGGCAGGAATAATGTGATTATTCGAGCCATGAGATCTCTCCGAAGAAGCTCAACAGGCCCTTGATGTTGCATGCAACTTCGGGGAGTGATCCCGGCGTGCCGAGATGTTTAGCCCTGTATGTAGCGACCTCCGGACATTTCAGTAGCACGTGGGCCGCCGTTTCTTCCTCCCCCATACATGCCCTGCACAGGGGACTATCTGTAACACCTATAGTAAATAAATGTTTGTTAAAGGTGCCGTGTCCTGTGATAGCACTTGTTACTATCCTAATCTGCGGCTTGTTCAGTCTCATTAAAACTTTTGTTAAGCGACTGTTAATTTCAGGCAGGGCATCCCTAGCTTGTCTACAGTCTACTAGATTTTTCCAAAGCTGAGCGTGTTGATTAGTGAAGTGTCTACGTACCAGTGAACAAACGTTACCAAAGGGGATTGGTATGATTGGTTCCGGCCCTATAGTGGCCAAAGTCGATCCTCTTCTGGCCAGTTCGTCTGCTGCATCGTTGCCTCTGGATCCACTGTGTCCCTTTATCCATTGCAGGGTCACATTGTTGTTTTTACATACCTCATTTAATCGTTGATGGCATTCATATATTAGTCCCGAGTTCACCACATTGCATCTCAGGGCTTGGAGTACCGCCCTACTGTCGGTCAGTATTCTGATGGGGAAGTCATTAACCTTCCTAGCATCTATTGCTATGGCCGCTTGAATGATACCCATACATTCCGCCTGAAAGACCGTGTTATAGGTACCCAGCGGTGTGCATATGTGAATATTGAGGTCTTCAGAGAAATCTCCATAACCTACACCTTCATTTGTTTTAGAACCTTCGGTGAAAATTCTAAGCTCTTTTGGGCTTAATCCTTCCGGCTGGCTGTTTTCATTTAACTGTATCTTGTATTTCTTATCGAAAACAAATTGTTTAGGAATCCTATCGTATTTGGCTTGTAGGATAGGAATTTTTGAGTGAATTCTATCAATTATACCTGTATGAGGGACACTATTCTTACTCCAAAGATTTAGGGTCTTGAGTCTGATGGCAGCTAAAGTCGCTTCTTGTTGTATATGTAGATGAAGCGGAGTTAGCTCCAGCATCGCTTCTAAGGCTGCTGTTGGCGTAGTTCTCATGCAGCCTGTAGCAGCCATACATGCCAGTCTCTGGTAGCGCTGAAGCTTTTTAATTATGGTGGCTTCATTTGTCTTGGTCCACCATACCAGAGCGCCGTATGTGATCATGGGCCGAATTACAGTTTTGTAAAGCCACAGTATGATTTTTGGCGTCAATCCCCATCTTTTGCCAATCATGTTTCTGCATTGCCAGAAAGTTATACTAGCTTTGTTGATTTTGTTTTCTATGTGTTTATTCCAGTTAAGTTTGCTGTCCAAGGTAAGACCTAAATATTTTACCTCAGAGGATAGCTGGAGATTTGTGCTAAAAAGACTTGGAGGATGATAGTTATTCAGCTTTCGTTTTTGTGTGAACATAACTAAAACCGTTTTATTTGGATTGACGGTTAAGTCGTGTTCCCTGCACCATCTCTCCACTATACGGAGAGCCGCTTGGGTCAGGTCGCACACTATGCTTGCTGTCTTTCCAGAGACCAGTATTGTCAGGTCATCAGCATAACCTACTGTATAGAAGTGATTGTCATTTAATTTGCTGATGAGTTCATTAATGACCATATTCCACAGGAGAGGTGAGAGAACCCCACCCTGCGGGCAGCCTTTCTTAATTTGGATTGGTTGAGATTCACCAGCAATCTTTATTATTCGTGTACTGAGCATGTAAACTATCCAGTCGATCAGTGCCGGTTCAACTTTGTGTCTACCGAGTGCACCTTTTATGCTGGAGAAGTTCGTTCGGTCAAAAGCACCTTCTATATCTATGAAGGAACCTAGACATATTTCTTTGTTTTGGATGGCCTCTTCAATCTTTGTAATTACCTTATGAAGGGCCGATTCTGTTGATTTGCCTAGACTGTAGGCGTGTTGCTTGTCGTGTAGTGGTAAGTTCATTAGCGCCGACCCCCTTAATTCCCTTTCACACATCCTCTCCATCGTCTTTAGGAGAAAGGATGTGAGGCTAATGGGCCTGTAGGATTTAGGGTCAGTGTAGTCGCTCTTACCTGGTTTGGGTATGAATGTAACTTTCACTTCCCTCCATCCCCTAGGAACATATTTAAGAGCAAGACAGGCTCGCATTATGGCAGCAAGTCTGACTATTAGGGCTTTACCCCCCCACTGTAGGAGTGCCGGGAATATGCCGTCGGGTCCTGCCGCCTTATAGGGGAGGAAACTGTGAATGGCCCAATGGATTTTGTCCATCGTTACCACTCTCTGTGCTAAATTCCAGTCTTCTGCTGTTGATGTCAGTATGTCGTCATGCCGGTTTGCCTCCTGGGTTACGCAGCAACCTGGGAAGTGCGTTTCAATTAGGATGCGTTGGGCTTCATCCGGCGATGTTGAGTAGCTACCGTCGGGTTTCTTTAGAGACATGGATCCCGACGTGTTCTGTTTAGCTAGAATATTCCTAATCCTATTTGCTTGTTTGCAGGTTTCTATGTTGCCACAGAATTTACGCCACCCAATCGAGCGTCGATACCTGATACATTTTTTGTATTCAGACTTAGCTTTCTTATATAATAGCCAGTCTTCATCCATTGAGGTATTCATGGCCCTATTTAGAGCTTTTCTTACCTTCTTACGTTTTCTATCGAGTTCTTTACCCCACCACGGTTGTTTTACCTCGGCATGTCTTGGTGGAGTGATTTCTGGACATGATTCATGGTAGCTGTCTATCATGGCCTTAGTAACAGCTGCTACCTGTTCTTCTAGGAGCGACTGAGCAGTGTGTGCTTATACGAGTACGAGTTAGAGCTATATAAGTGGTAGAGCCATGCTGCAGCTATATTATGGTTGTAGCACGTATGGATCGGCTCGACCGGAGAAGGACCATGCTCTCATAGAATACCATCGAAAAATAACAATTTAATGCTGCTGTATTACGTATGATCAGCGACCCGAGACCCTTTTTACTGGAAACGAGGCATTCCATCTCAGTCCTCAGGGGTCACAACGCACCTTCATTTTGATTCTAAATTAAGGACAAATGTAGATCTCTATGAGCCATAGCACTTACTTACCATCAGGTAGACTGCGTGCTCGCTTGTCACTCTTATTCAGTAAAAAAAGCATTTGGTGCATGCATTTGTTGTTCTCGTGACTTTGGCTTTGTATGAGCGTGATTTCTTTTCGAATAAGATGTGCTCCGTTTTTAGGTTTAAATATGTTTATTTCTGAGAATAATTTCATATGACATTAATGTTGGATTAATATTACAAATTTGAATCAATTGTGTTTTCTTTGCCCTTTTTGTTCTATTCTATAACATCAAAGGATTAACCACCGTGTATTATAGCATGGAAATAACTTTGAAGCCTGCCCGAGTAAGTTATCTAGTTAATGCTGTACCGTTCCAATTAATATTGATTTATCGCTGAAAGTAGCAACGGGCTGATCATATTTGTCTCAGAAATGAAATCCGTAGAGAAATGTCTCAGAGAGAAGACCGTTCATTACGTATTCTGGGTAGCCCGCTGGCTGGATGAAGTAACGATTTACGCAAGCTGATTTGCACTAAGCAGATATATTAATATGCAAGCTGCGAAACGAGCTTAGCAAATCCTTGTAGACATTTATTCCATTTTACAGGTTAATATGGTGTTTTTACTCGATGATCTGCACCGCTATGACATTGGTTATACTGATATAATAAAGAAATGATTGCATGGATTTTTTTTTACTTGTTATAAGCCAGTGCTTGACTACAATCCCGCCTGGTGGTAAGTGGTGATGCATCAAGGCTGCAGCCTTAGATGGTAAATCGCACTGTCTTAGGATAACAACACTCTTGCCTTCTTTTATGGATGAAAAAGTTTACCATGTATTTTGTAACCCATTTGAACTAGAACAAGAATCATGTAGTGCAATACTACATCCCATTGGATTTTTTTCCGTATCGTTGGGGTGTTTACACACATAAACTTCACATGGACAAACCTGGCAATTTCTTTTTCTCGCTACTGAAGATCTTGGACGATGCATCCCATGGGACGTCATTGTAGTGCTAACTTTCTATCCAGGGCGCTATATACAGTTTTAGTCTATCTAAGTTTTTTTAACTTATTATAAGCTAGTGCTTGACCACAATCCCATCTAAGTATGCTAAAATTACACATAAGGTCAGGCATGACTATATCTATTTGTTTAAGCCTCATAAATGTTTGACGGACATAGAATTATACCGAGGTACTATGCTGACACCTTTTGGAAGGGCTCTGACTGACTGTACTGATGAAGCAGTTTTATCACATAATTATAAATACATCTGTATAAGGTGGGTTCATCGCTTCTCTACACCTTCCTATTTTTTGTACAAATTGGCTGGTTGTTGTTTGCTGGTATATTCATATGACACTAAGGATTTTTAACCACATCTAGATGAAAAATGCAACAAACAATCTACATGGTCATATACGAAAAAGTTAGTGCCAAACTAAAAGACCATTAAAATTGCATGATTGTCATGCAATTGTAATGGTTTATTAGTTTGGCATGTGAAGAAGATTCGAGCCTACAAGTCAGCAGACAAAGCACCTATCCTGACTACTTATATGCAGTCGTCAAAATATATGATGAGTTTTTAAAGTAGAATTCTGTAAAATAAACAAATATTTGTTTTCTTCTCACAGTTATAATACCTACGTTGGCTAAGCTTACTATTCATTAATTTTTTATCATCATCGTCATTACATCCCTTCCCAAGTCCACTGCTGAACGTAGGCCTCCCACAAGTAATGCCTGAAGGCACGGTCCTGAGCTAACTGCATCCAGTGCCTTTCTTTAAAGCATGTCTTACCAGGTCGTCACTGCATCTAGTAGCAGGCCATCCTACACTTCGTCTGCCACTGGAAAACCTTTCTTCCCCATCGGTTGTCGATTTTTCGAGATATATGGCCGGCCCATTGCCACTTATATACAAAATATAATTAGGTTGTTTAGTTTGTTCCTTTTCTTGTGCAATGTGTCTTTGAAAATACCGTGTAAGATATTTTCTAAAAGGTTTCAATCCAAACAAGTAGAAAAACACGTTAATCTCGCAATAAGCCCTGAGTACTTATAACGGTGTTCGAGTTAAGTCCTGAAGAATTAATTCTTCTTCATTCACAACTCAGACGCCCTCGTAAAGTGCGGCTAAAATGTTTGTGATTCGGAGACTTCTAGAGTGCTTATCTGATGTTAAGAGAAATTCACCCTAAAATAACGTAAGCGTATGCATTTTGTATGGATCTTTCAAAGTGTATTATGAACGGCATAGATTTCTGTTTCACTAGGTACCTTGGTAAGACGGATTCCTTTTCTGTCTGTTGTAAGGGGCTCGATGGCTTTCTTTGCTTGAAACAAGTGGAATGTTAGCTTCTTTTGTGTAAATTATTAAAATTTGTCTAAATTTAAAATTTAAATGTTGGTATGCATAATAATATATTATATAGTATGTTTACGAAAACTACAATTGAATTTGACAGCAAGCCAATTTAATTTGATTTCCGCCTTCTCAAGCCAAATGCAGAGTGTTACGCGTACTTTCTTATTTGCTCAGCATAAACATTTGATCTAGTATGTATAAATCTATTTGAAAGGGACGAAGAGAGAACGAAGTGTGAAATATGGGTAAATCAGGAATGTCTAGAACAGGTAAATGAAATTGTATACTTGGGGAGTGCTTTTAGCCGGGATGGAAGATGTGATTTAGATGTGGACAGGCGTGTCGCTGCCGGGAACAAAGTCAATGGTGCCCTGACTGCGTTAGTCAAAAGGCAAGGCGTAGCGAAGAGTGCACGCCTTGCAATACATAACGCAGTGTTGGTACCGACTTTGTTATATGGCAGCGAAACCTGGGTATGCCAGAAGAAGCATAAAAGTAAGTTGAATGCAGTGGAGATGCGATCTCTTCGTAAAATGTGCGGCGTTACCATGGCCGACCGAAAGCGAAACGAAGAGATTCGCAATATGGCAGGTTTGAAAGATGACCTTATCACAAATATTGATAAGGGCGTGCTTCGGTGGTTTGGGCACGTTGAGCGAATGAGTGAAGACCGAATGGTGAAGAAAATATATAGCGCGAAAGTTAATATTAAAAGGTGTCGAGGTAGACCGAGACTAACTTTCGAAGACCATGTGAGCAAATTGCTCGAAGAGGGTAGGGTCAAAAGTACTCGGATACCTAGACGTGCATGCATGAAGAAGATAATGAATCTGAAAGAAGCGAAAGAGGTTTGTAAGGATCGTGACACTTGGCGATCTGTTCTCTCTGGCTACCCCGTCAGGGATTGTGCGTGAAGATAAGTAAGTAAGTAAGTATAAATCTTAGACAACTTAATAACTTCGCCTAGCTTTAAAAATATCACATATAAACGATAACGCGAGCTAAGGTTGGATAAGTACATGTACTTATCCAACCTTAGCTTATTTATTTATTTAAGCTTTCATGCACAAAGTTGTACGGCGGACTTAATGCTATAGGGGATTCTCTCCCAGTCAACCATTAGGCTAAACAGAGATAGACAAACAAGAGGCGGTGCAGCAGTAAGCAAAATAGAAATGGCTAAAAAAATTGTATATACATATAAATTTACATATACACGCACATACATGTGGAAGGAGGGTATAATTGGTTGTCGTTAAAACCACTATTGCCTTACATTCTGATAATTTATTACAGATCACACACTTATTTGTACCAATTTTAATTACACAATTCACAAAATGTTTACACAATTATTTGTTTACAGCTTAATTACACAATTATTTGTACACAGATTAATTAGTTCATTCACAACATAATCACTTCACATTTATTGTAAAGTATTTGACTATGTTTTACTTCACTAGAACACTCACAAAGTCTACGCGACACAACTTTAACGCGATCAGCGCTAGACAGTGACTGCCCGCAGCACACAGTGCACGCCTATTTTATACTGTCATGTGGCGGGAGAGCGAGCGCGTCACGTGATCTGACGTCATCGCGTCAGGTCTCGTCGCGGTTTGCCTCTTGCGCCGATACGGCCATCTTGGAAGCTATTTTAATGTCAAGAGGGATGTCGTTCCAGAGTCTGATAGCCGTGAGAGCGAAAGAGTAAGATAAATAACCAGTACGGTCTAAAGAAGTGAGCAACTTAAGATTAGCCGAATACGGAAAGAACCATTATGAGAATCTTCCAGGTATTGAAATTTGGATTTCACATACTCGGGACAGCTTATCTTGGGTACTGGATTAAAAAGTATATGAGAGAAGAAATTTCCAGGTTAGGTAAACGCCCCTACGACGCAAGAGAATTTCTTACTAGTAATTGATAACTTTTGTGTATTTAAAAAAGTAGATTTAAAAAAGAGAAATTATTAATAAAACATAATATTAAGATAGCCATGTTTATTAGACCCAGTTGAAATTTGATTTGTTAATGTGTAAAAAGCATAGTACAGGTTTTAACGTGTATCGTTATTGTTTATGAAAGTCAAGTTCAAGCATATAATCTTCTCTTTTGTTATTTACTAAATTATAATGTAAGGAACTCCATCCGCGGCTGGTCGTTGCTGCTGGTGATAAGAGGGCTGTTTCTTTCCTCGCTCAAAGGCTAAGTATAGCCATTCAGCGGGGAAACGCAGCCAGCGTTCTTGGCACGATACCGCGGGGAGTAGGACTATATGATAATTAAGTTTCTAGTTTTAGTTTTTTTTTTATTATGATGTAAGTTACAACATGTGCACCGAGTAAAAAACTACTTTGTAGATCTGGCTTCGCAGCATGAGTATCTTTAAAGTGTATCTGATTAGTGCCAATCGCTTAGCGTTTATCGTAACTCCATTAAGCCAGTGGGCTAGCCAATGTACATAGATGATTGCTAAGTACACTATGGTATGTTCCATTTAAAGATATTCTAATTTGTAGTTCTGCTTTATTATAAGCAACTGATTTAATTTTTCGCCATATATATATATATATATATAATTTTGAATGAATTGTAATGATTTAACATTAGGGCCCTAAGAGCGGGTGAAAATGCCTAAATTCTTGGATATTTAAGTAAAAAAATCATAATAACTGTTCATTTAATCCGCAAAGAAAAGATTTTGACAGAGGGTTTAATAAAGTTTTAATTGAGTAAAATTGTATTTTGGTCAATCCCTTATTAGAAAAAGAAATCCGGAAAGAGTATATCTTGGCCATATTTTGCAAAATTTCTCCAAAACGGCACAAGCTCTATAAATTGTTTTTGCACTAATAACAAGGCCTTAAAAATATCAATATTTTGAATTGACAGTTTTATTTTTATTACCCGTACCCGAGAAAATATCATTTTTCCCCGAAATTAAATATATTCGCGCGAGCGTGCCAGCTCCGTCGTCCTGTATTGTCCGCGTGTATTGTCTATGCCCCGCGAGCTTTGTCGCAGTCCGTCTCTTATATAATCTATAGCAGACCGTCCTTGCTTATAAAAAGATACTCTGTGGTAGTCTGTTTTCAGTCTCCGCTAGGAGTAAAGTATTCTGTGATTTTCAGACATCATCGAGGATGGACCACGTGTCGGTTTTGGAACGACTTCGTACTTTTTTAAGAGTTTATACTCATTTATAAATATTTTAATGAATAGAAAAACTTAATTTAGTTAATATCTGTACATTGGTAACTGTAAATATTATTTTCTAAATAAATAAATTTTTAAAGTGCCCAAAGAAGAAATTTTCGCGGTGAAGTTGATTAGTGAAATTGAAAAATGATTTTTTTATATAATTTTGATGTGAAACGACCAACATGCTCACGTTACTTTGATTTTGATAGTTTTAATACTGTAATTTTATTGTTGCATGTGTGTGATACTGAATTTTATATTTATGTAATACAATAAAACGCTATTTTTATGATAATGACTTTAAGAGAACATTATTGGTGAGGGAAATCTAGATACAGATACTTATATTTAGGTACACTATTATAAAATTACATCAAACAATTTAAATAAAACAAAAATGGTGCTTGGAAAACCTATAAAGAATAGAAAGAAAAGTTCTCGAGTGGCAACCTCGTACCGATAAACAAAGTGCAGGGCAGAACACACACACACAATGACAGACACACACACACACACACACACACACACACACACACACACACACATACACAGGCACACACACAGACAGACACACACAGACAGACACACACAGACAGACACACTCAGACACACACACACACAGACACACACACACACCCCCACACAGACACACACAGACAGACACATACAGACAGACACACACACACAGACACACACACACACACACAGACACGCTACTGGAACTCCTCGACGAGGAGAACTATATGTGCCGAGTTTGCTTTGTTTTGTTAGTTATGATAAGATCTTACCTCTGGACTTGATAGAGTGACTTGAAAGTATACTTTAATGACTGCTACTGGAACTCCTCGACGAGGAGAACTAGATTTGCCGAGTTTGCACCCGTTTTGTTAGTTATGATGAGATCTTACCTCCGGACTTGATAGAGTGACTTGAAAGTGTACTTTTATGACTGCTACTGGAACTCATCGACGAGTAGAACTAGATGTGCCGAGTTTGAGCTCGTTTTGTTAGTTATGATTAGACCTTACCTCCGGACTTGACGGACTGACTTCAAGGTGTACTTCGTTGACTGCTCCTGTAACTCATTGACGAATAGAAATACAATTTTATTTATTTTTTTAAATTTTTCACTATTATTGGGCATTGTGAGTCGTGCACTTTTGGATTTTCTAAACTTTTTTTTTAATTAAAGTTTGACATAAAGATATCAGAAAATTGGATGTATACTTATAAGGTTATTAGTGAAAACTTGTGTATTTAAACTACTTAAAAAAAATTAAGTATAATCATGTTATACGTAATTTTTTAATGCGCTAAGGCATGCACAATTGGATTCACCGATATATTTTTTTTGTTATTCAATTGTTTACAGTTATTATCACATTATAGCTTACATTAGAAACATTAACAGGACATTTTACAAAAGCAAAACCTATCCTACCTCATGTTTACCTCGTTTCATCAGCAACATTCTTAATTTTGGATAAAACAAACCTTTTCAGTATCAAAAAAACACGACTAAGTTCGTATTAAAAGAAACGCACGTCACGTCGTACGATGGGGCTTCTTAAAAAGTTCAAATTTTTATTTTGTTCAATTTAATTCGAGACTAAAATTAATGTGAAAGGTCTTTTATCTGCAATAATAATTTTCATCAAAACTAGCATAGACTTACACCGTCTACAACGACCTTGATGCTCCGATCTGCAAGAAAGCTGGTGATCCAATTGCATAATTTCTCGGAAAGCCCATAGGAAGGGAGCTTCGAAAGAAGCGCTTTGTGCCAAACCCGATCGAAGGCCTTCGCAATTTCCAAACTAACGGCCAATGCCTCCCCCTTGGACTCTACTGCCTCCGCCCATCTATAAGTTAAGTAGACCAGAAGATCACCAGCTGATCGACCCCGACGAAAACCGTACTGGCGGTCACTAATCAGCTGGTTATCCTCAAGGTACCACATGAGGTGGCAGTTTATAACGGGTTCCGTTATTTTAGAGAACAAGGGGGTGATGGCGATAGGCCTGTAGTTGGACGGGTCTGAGCGGTCGCCTTTTTTAGGGATCGGGTGGACAAAAGCTGTCTTCCATGATTTCGGGACTACGCCTAGGGAGTAGGAGTACTGGAAAAGATGCGTTAGAACCGGTGCCAACTCCGGAGCACACGTCCTCAGCACAATTGGGGGGATTCCGTCAGGCCCACTCGACTTGTGGATGTCAAGGGAGAAGAGTGCTCTGCGAACAGAGCGCTGTGGGAACCGCACATCCGGCATGGAGCACACACACTGCGGGTTGGTCGGCGGTGTGTTCCCCCCGTCATCAACAGTCGAGTTGGACCCAAAAAGGTAGCCTAAAAGGTCGGTTTTCTCTTTTGCGTCGTAGGCCAGTGAATCGTCCTCCCTGTGCAGAGATGGTAGTGATGGCTTATAGAAATTCCCTTGGACAGCCTTGGCGAGGTGTATCATATTATCTATCCAATTTGTACTTTCTCTTAGCTCATCCCATGCTTTCGTGACTCCTCCCAACTTTTCTATGTAATAGTTTATTGTATTGTTCCTTCTTTTCTCTCTATGTTTCCTGATCTGCAGATTTATTTCTTTACTTAGGATTTCTATCTTCTTTTTGTTTATTTTCCTGTCTTCATAGAGAGGTTTTCTCTGTATGATCAAATTTCTTGCTTCTGGACCTATTTTGTCTTTGGTGTCTTTATTTATTCTAGCTTTGTTTTCGACTTTGTTAAGTTCGTTTACGAGAGTGTCATATTTCTCTTCGACATCTTTGGCATTATTTGTTGCTTTTAAATTATTTTCCAATGATTCGAGAATATTGTCTGCAATTGGTAAAGGTATTGGTTTTTTATTATTGCTAATGTATTTCCTCGATGTTTTCGGTTCCAATACGTACATTTGTCCTCGAAGCATTCTATGGTCCGTATTGTAGTTGAGTTGATTAACAACATCAATATTTAAAAACACTCTTGGTTTGTTTGTGAGAATGTAATCTATTTCATTTTTTGTTTTCCCATCAGGTGACACCCATGTCCATTTTCTATTATGTTTTCTATTGTAGTAGCTATTCATGATGTGTAAGTTATTTCCTGATGCAAAATTTATCAGTCTTTGTCCGTTGTCATTCCTTTTCCCAGTTGAATACGGTCCAAGTATATTGTTCTCCCATTATAATAACTGTTCTACACAGATTCGGCATAATTTGGTTGAGTTTTTTATAAAATTCATCTTTTATGTCCTTCTGGGTAACCTCCGTCGGAGCATATATTTGAACAATTGAAGTGGGTTTTTTATAGCCAGGGAGGTTTATATTCAAAATGGCGATCCTGTCTGATATTCCTCGAAACTCTAATATTTAATTTTTCAAGTATTTCTTGACCATAAACCCTACTCCGTATATTCCAGCCTTTTCATTAATGTGGTATAGTATGTAATTGTCGCGTTCTTCGGTTTTCTCATCCACTCTTCTCACATCACTCAAGCCTATAATATCCCAGTTAACGGTTTCCAATGCATGTTCTAGTTCCAATAAAAATTCTTGTGACTTTAGAGATCTTGTGTTAAGTGTAGCTATATTGAATCTATTTCTAGAATTTTGTTTTCTACTTTCAGAGTATGGTTTTTTAGGTAGTGTATCGCTGAATGTTTCTGCTGTAAGCTTTAGGGGGTATTGGTCTATCACCCCACGGTGACCAACCGTATTGGGGATCTGTGTATTTTTTGTTAAGTTGATTTTTGTTTTGTTTATTGTTCTTACGTTTCCGGTGTCTGATAATTCCTATACTTCATGCTGCTGGGTTTGTTTCTCTGTCAGTGAATGCGACCTAGCTCTCATATAAGCAAATGCATCAATTTTTTGCAACTTTGGTGGAGCTATAATGTTTTTGATCCCTTCCTTGCGACAAATTGGTGTTTGAATATTTGCAGGTGATAAAGAAGAATCTCTTTTCCTTTTTTCAGCATCCGGTTTTTCTTTTATTATTAGTTTATTATTTTTAATGAAGCCTTCTTTTCCTTTTCCTTTTTCTTGTTTTAATTGTTTTTGCAGAGTTTTGCGTATTTCTATTGTTTCCTTTGAGAAGTCCTCCGTTATATAAGTCTGTTCTGGCAGTTTTGCTTTGCTTTTCATTATTTCTACTTTCTTCTGATAAGAAGTAAAGGCAATTAATATAGGTCTAGTTTTTCCTTGTTGTTTGCGTCCCAATCTGTGAAATTTATTTATTTCAAATTTTTCAACATTAACATTTTTCTTTTGTAATATGTTACATATTATATTAAATAGTCCTTCGTAGTTATTCTCCGTTTCCTTAACACCATGTATTATTAAATTATTTTTCCTATTTGCATCGTCTAAGTATTTTATTTTTCTGTTTAATATTTGTACTTCCACTTTTAGACTTTTATTTTCTTCTAAAATTGGTTGGATTTTATCATCTATAGCATTCATCAAAGTGGCGGTTATATTCTGTGTGATTGTTTGAGTTTGTTTTTCTAATTCAATTTTCATCATTTGGAATAGTTTTAACATATGTTCCGACATACTACTGTTATCCATGACTTAGTATAGTATTTGCGTGCTTTCCGTGATTCGGAACGTAATTATTTACTCAAGATTGGCAATACTACACAGCTATCAAGTTGCGATGCAGCGTGACTCACGCTGCGTGAGTGTTGTCTATGGTTCGGAACGTAAATGTAACACAATGTTGGTGCTACTGCGTTAATGTCAAGTGAGTGTTGTTAACTTCACGTTTATGTGCTTGATGAATAAAATATTCTAACCTCTAACTGTTATGTCGGCACTATTTCTTTATTTTTAAATAACTTCTTTGTTCAAGTGTTGTTGTGATGATAAAAGTTTCGTTTTGACTTACTGTCACTGATTTTCTGCAGTTTGAAGATTATTTGTTCTATTTTTCACTTATATTCAATAAAAATCGGGAGCACTTTTGGAACACTGTTACTACGTTGACAACCGGAACCGGAACCCTCATCATTATAGTCCTTAACAAATCCACTGCTAAACATAGGCCTCCTCAAAGGAATACAAAAATACACTGTCCTGAGCCACTTGCGTCCATCAACTTCTTGCGTCTTATCCTCAACTCAAGTGAAGGACCACCTTACAATTCGCTTACTGATACGAGGCGTTGGCTGGCTTGGCTGTTGGCTGTTGGGCTACGTAGGTTACTCTAGTTCTACTGCGTATCTTTATTTGGAATTCTATTACACAGAGAATCTCCAAGCATAGTCCTCACCATAGCTGGCTGACCATGAGCTTCCTCATACGGCCAGCGGTAAAGAAACCCCTGTCAGATGCATAATAGGTAAACTCTATCAACACGCACTGATTGTGTTCTCTTGTTTTTAAGTATCGAAGTATACGTGACGAGAAGATGTGTCGACATCTCCCGCCCGTCCAGTCGATTTGGATGCGTCAATCTTTGGGCATACGTGCATGCGTTCGTGGGTGCGCGACCGATTCGAATGACCTTGGCGGTATTCGAAAGGGTTTCACCAAACTTAGATCTTCATTACTATTTGAATCGATTCTGACTAGTACATTTTAAGAAAGCTCATTTTCTTTTCTGAAATAATGTTTTTTTACAATAACGTCATCGACGTTAATTGCTACAAACCGCTTCAAAATCGGTTGATGCCTTGAAAAGAAATCGATTACGAATAATTTCGAAAAAAGTATTTTTCTAAGTAAATAATATCGCAAATCGATCGAAAAACAAGACGTAGCTTTTAGTTCCAGGGATGGCCTGCAGGGTCAGTAGATTCTTTTTATTAATATTTTTACCCAAAATGTTCATAAAAATATTCTTTATAAATTGCATTATGTAATATTGAGCCCTTTAATACCTGATTCTTATTTATATATTTGAACTTTATTTTTAAAAACTTTCATTGGCCTTAATTTTAAAGTTAATCATTTAAAATTACTATACGTACTGATGTGTGAACACGATTTACTGTCAGTTAGTTAACTATTTAATTCACTTTATAATTTTCAATCAAAAGCATAAATATTCCCGAGAGATTTCCGTTTGAACTGAAATAGAAAAGTTATCTGGCGATGTTTCCGCAAATGGTAAAATCCTATTCAACATTCAACCAAAATACACAAGTACTAGAACAGAATAGATTGCTTTTATATTTGTAGAACCGCTCGACAAATGTTTTTGTTCGTATTGGCTTTACAGGCAGCTTTTAACGTGGTAGAGCCATGCTACAGCTATATTAATAGTATATTTGTAGCACGAATGGGTCGGCTCGACCGGGGAAGGACCACGCTCTCACAGAATACCAACGTAAAATAGCAGCTTAATGCTGTTATGTTTCGTATGGTAAGTGCAGAGAACTGGAGACATTTTTGACTGGAAACGAGGCATTCCATCTTAGTCCTCACGGGTGACAACGCATCTGCATTTTGATTTGTAATCGAGGATAGATGTAGATGTTTTCTATGGGCCACAGCAACCACTTACTATCAGGTGGATTATGTGCCCGTTTGTAACCCTTATCCTATATAAAAAATTGTTCTAGAACATTTATTTTTACTGTAATAAGCGCCCTCTGTTATCCAGTAAACGTCACTATTTAGTTATCAATGTTAA
The DNA here is from genome assembly GCA_963668995.1 of Parnassius mnemosyne. Lineage (NCBI taxonomy): Eukaryota > Metazoa > Arthropoda > Insecta > Lepidoptera > Papilionidae > Parnassius > Parnassius mnemosyne. Next base: position 38,417,168 of record CAVLGL010000104.1, on the reverse strand, counting down.
AGTTAGTGATTGACGACGTTTATCGATTGGGGTTATCGATAAAAAAATATACAGAATACTGATTTAATCCTTTACAATATTTAAGGAGGTAAAACAGTCAACGATACTGTACCCATACCAACAAAAATGAGTAGCATATACCAACTATGCTAAGTAGCCTACTTTATGTGGAGCAAGGCAGGGTTTTTTTTTTTAGGCATGCTGATGAGATTTGCTGCAGATAGATTCTGTATTGCTTATGAGCATGCTGAGGATACTTGCTGTGTTGATGTTTAGCAATACAGCAAGTCTTCTCTTTTACATACCAGGCTTCATTGTCTAGTGGTTTCACACCGGGCTTCATTGTCTGGTGGTTTTCAAGGACAAAGCCATTAATGATCCTGGCTTACAGTGATGGGAGAGGGCTATAGGTTTGTTACATTAAAAACAATTTGTACTGTTAAAGATATTAGATGCAAGAATTTGTAGGTTAAGCCTGAGTTAGAAAATAAGGTGAAAACTTAAAATAACAATTTTTATTGATGTAGGTAGTGTCTTTAAGTACTGCAGCCGGTGAAACGTCTACTAGAAGTAATAAAATTTGATGATTATTCGTTAAATATATGTTATACTTATGATAATAAACCAAAATCACGTTCATTTTTTGCTCCATATCGTGACTTACAATATATTAATGCACAACCGAGCATATTTTCTTTAAAAATATTTTTTTAAATATATGAAACGAATGCGTCTTGACTGTTTGACGATGTCACTAAGACTAAATGACAAAAATCGGAGATATATCCTATAGGACATAGGTTACAGACGACAATTTTGCTGTTGATGTCCGGTCTATTACTACTACTACTTAAATGTCTTTGCCCTGCGTTCTATTACTTAATTAAAAACATGTTGACGTTTGACAAACAAAATTTTAATTTCTTACGACGAAAAATAAAGAGTTTTCTTCATAAACATTTATTCTCACTGGACAAGTAAAGGAACGTACATATTATGCAGGCTGTTATGTACTCCAATTCTATATAACTTAATATACGCACTTATTATATAAATAGTAATAAATTACACATATCTCATAATATTAGCGATAGTTGTTTACGTCTAGCGCTTGTGTGTAAAACTTACTGGCAGTTTTATTTGTAAAAGTTAAAGTTAAATAACACGCATTATCCAACAACACGCCAAAATGTTTGTTGCTTTGATGATTTCTAAATTATATTATTATTATTATTATAATTTAGAATATCACAGTCTATAAAGTCGCGACAGTTATGTTATAGTTAATATCACATACTGATCCACCCGCTTTCAGAAGCTCCGCTGTAATTCCATCCTCGCCTGGGGCCTTACCGTTTTTAAGGTGCTGGATAGCTATTCTAATCTCGCTCAGACTGACGTCCGGGATATCTTCGGAATAGTGTCGGATGAGACTCGCTCTTGGATCGTTACTCACACTTGCGTGTGGCTCCAACGATGACGTGTACAACTGCCCATAGAACCTCTCAATCTAACTCAAAATCCCAGGTGTCCCGGAAACGATGCTGCCACATTCTGTCTTCAGCTTTGACAGTTGGCTCTTTCTGGCAGACAGATCTCTGGCAAAGACTTTGGAGCCTTGGTTCCGCTCGATCGCTTCTTCAATACGAGCTGTATTGAAGTTGCATAAGTCCCGCCGCATGCATTTGGAGATCTGTCTGTTCAGATGCCTGTATGCTGTCAAGTCTGTTGAAGAATGTAGCTTCATCTCCCGTCTAACAGCCATGAGATTAAGAGTGTGATCGGAGAGTTTTGTGTTCTTCTGCGGCGGGTCTTGCAGAACTTAGCTCCGACCGCATGGACAGTTTCCACGAGCTTGTCATTCAAATCGTCCACTTCATTGCAGTCTTCTAGGCACTGAAAACGGTTTTGTAACTCGAGCTGAAAGGTTTCGGGACTTTGGATTAGAGCACGAGGGGGACGGAGCGTTGACTTCATTAGACGAGACCTCTCCAACTTAACGTTTAGGTTCAGTGTGCCTCTAACCATTCGGTAATCGCTACCAGTTTTCACCCTCGCGATCACGGAGACATCACTGAACAGTTGTCGTCTGGTCGTCATAATGAAGTCAATCTCATTTATTGTCGAACCGTCGGGGCTCGACCAGGTCCAATTCCTGTGGGGCCGCTTCTGGAAGAAAGAGTTCATCATAAAGAGTCCCTCTTTCTCCATGAAGTCGGCCAGTTGCTGGCCCTTGGGTTCCGTTGCCCTATTCCAAATTTCCCTACTTTCAGCTCACCGTTCTCTCTTGTGCCTAGTTTTGCGTTGAAGTCTCCCATTAACACCGTATATTGGGTTTTGGAGGAATGCATGGCTCTAGAGATATCCTCATACATTTCCTCCACCTCCTCATCGGGGTGTGTCGAGGTTGGTGCGCAAACCTGTATGACCTTCAGCGAATACCGTTTGGTGATTCTGAGTATAAGGTACGCAACCCTCGTCGACACACTCCCGATCTTTACAACGTTGTTAACGAGAGACTTGTGGACGATAAATCCGACACCTCCTTGGAACAGATGGTCACCCTCCCGGTGATAGAGCAAGTTGCCGGATTCGAGGATTACCGTGTCCTCCCCCTCTCTTCGGACTTCGGATAATCCTATAATATGCCAGCGCAACTTGTCTATCTCTTCTTCCAGCTCCACAATCTTCTCGTCAGTCCTCAGGGTGCGTGCGTTGTACGTTGCCAGGTCGAGTCATCTAAGGTGGCAACCGAACCTCCACCGGAGATTCTTAGCACCCCCTGCCCCGCCGTTACCATGGTCGCCACCGTAGCCAGGAATAGCGGGGCCGCCGGGGACTGGGGGCCGTTTCTTTGTTACTGTCATTCATAGGGGGGTATTTGCCATAGTTGCCATGCTTGGCGAGCGGGTTGGCAACCGCAGTTTTTTTATTGTTAGTTTGTTCTTATCAAAAAAATGCTGCTGCCCATCTCCTGCCTGTTTCCCTTTGTCGCCTTTTACGACACCCACGGGAGGATATGGGGTAGTGGATATTCTTGACCGCCACTACACGGCACTTATATATATATATATATAAGGTTTGATAACATACACCAAAGCTGAAGATTAATGAGTTATTTTGTTTCAAATGTTTATTAAGTATATTGTTTTATTAAGATAGGTACTTAGTATACGAACGTCTACATTCCTTGAAAGATTAATTATTTAATAAGATCTTAATTAATCCCTAATTATTAGTCTCATTTTTATTCTTATGGTATAATACCCAATTACTACCTATTTCAAAAATGAAGAGAAACAAACATTAAGAAAATTGTAATTGAATAAAATGATTAAAATGTAATTCAGAAGTAGTTTTATTTTAAAATATTAATTTATTAAATCTGATTAATGAAGCGGTTCAAAAATATATATGCGTCTAATATTTATTTATCTGTGCCTGCTTTTAAATTTTTTTTCTAATGTCTTCAATCCGGTAAACATACCGATAACTTGCTTTTTGGTTAATAACCAAGAGGGATGAATTTGAAATGAAATGACTTTGCCTTAAATATTGCAAATATTTCTTCATCCTTATTGAAAACCCATTTGATATTTAACTTTAGATTCCAAATAACCCTAAAGTAGAGATATATGATCATTATAAATAAATAATCTACGGTAGAATTTTCACCTTTTTAGCGACGGAAATAAGTGAAATTGAGATAAAATTGGTGTAGATCATACCTTTCAGATGGACAGTCAATAATTGTGGCTGGAGGGTATAAATCGAAAGCATTTACTGCTATATCTGGAGTACCTCAAGGGTCTCACTTAGGTCCTTTATTTTTCAACATTTTCATCAACGACATTGGAATATGTTTTCAGGACTCTAAATTCTCAATGTTCGCTGACGACTTAAAATTATATAGAATAGTTAACTCATCTGATGATGCATTATTACTGCAGAGGGATTTAAATAATTTATCGATGTGGTGTACTGAGAACGGAATGAGCATGAATCCTGATAAATACCAAGTAGTGCGATTCAGCATACAACATACAAACATACAAAAATACATTTACCAACCAGACTCTATCGTATCAATGATGTGCCACTAAGAGAGGTTAGCCACATTCGAGACCTAGGAGTCATCATTGACAGCAAACTAAGCTTCAATATTCATATTGACAATATTATAAATAAGGCTCTTAGAATGCTGGGCTTTGTCCTTCGAAACTGTAAAGAATTTAGGAATCCCATGACAAAAATTACAGTATATAACTGCCTTGTACGTAGTATGTTAGAATATGGCAGTACTGTGTGGAATCCGCACTAAGATACATATATCAAACGCTTAGAGAGTGTACAAAAGCGATTTTTATGGCATTTGTCCTATAGTTGCAACTTAGCCAAGAAACTTCCAAGCTACAACGATCTACTACAACATTTTCGCCTCAAATCACTCCGACACCGTAGGGAACTGCTTGAAGTTATGTTTCTGCATAAGCTAATAAATGGAAATTTTGACACCCCTGATCTTTTTTCTAGAGTAAATATTGCTGTACCTAGAAAGCCATACAGAAACCTCCCTTTAAAAGTTATCCAGCTACGTCAAATTTGGGTCATTACGAGGAGTTAGAATCTCATTCACAACTCTATATCCAGTGAAACTGAAAAAGTATCTTCTCAGCTATTTTTTCAAACTCCTTAACACAATTCAAAAATTTTGCAATTCAAGTAATAACAGAATAATTTGATTATTATGTACGATAGGTAATTTTAGTTTAAAATATTTGTGAGCGTTATTTTTATTTTTATTTTCAATTTTTAATTTTGACTTATAATAAGAATTTTAATTTTAATGACATTTCGACTTGTTTAAATTTTAGATGATGTTTTTATTTTTATTAGTTTTTGAATGATATATTGTTTTTAACATAGTAAGTGTAATGCAATGATTAAATTTTATTATTGTTGTTGTTAATATTGCTAATAAGTTAATTAATTGTATAAGAACTTATAAAAATGCATACATTTTAACATAAATAAATTAAATTTCTTCACAACATAAGTTAATGTTCGTGACTTTCAGAGAATGCTGTTTGCGTCTATAATTGAAGTAGCATTTTATATGTTTTTCTTTTTGTGTTTCTGATATTTTTGTATGTAACAGTGTGTACTTTGTTCGTGCAATAAATAAATAAATTCAAGACAGCTTCTTTCCGTTTAACTTTTCCAAATATCACTTAGTGGATTCTTTTCGACAGTTTCAAAAAATAAGGAAATGCCAAGCAATAAAGTAAGCCAACCAAATAACCCCAATAATGCGATATTTGGAACGACACGTTTAAAAAAATATATTTATAGATCTATTCACAGAAAATGTACTGATCTATTCACAGAAAATATGTTTAGAGGAAATTGTGAGAACTACCCAAAAATAGCAGTCTATTTCGATAAAGTAACTGACGTTTTTTGTAAACATCTGTTACAAGAGAAGGTTGGGTTCCCGCCATTACATTAGATGTGATAAACCACAAATTCTCGCGAAAGAACATCGATTCCTGCCAAGGATGATACGTGAGGCTATTGAAATTAAAAACATCCTAATTTCAATAGAGAGGGAGGCTGGGTATTACCACCTGCTTGGGATCCTGTAATTAATAAAATTAAAACCAAACCCAAGCATATCACTGCAAGACTTCAAGACACAGTAAGTTCATTCTGCGTAGATCGGACCAAAATAAATAATTAAAAAAGCTGAAGGTACTCCGGGTTAACTCTGACATCGGGACGTCAATCAACTTAGTCCCCCGTTACCATGGGTGCTGAAAAGTACCCGAAACGTCGGGAATCAATAAAAAATTAATTAATTAAACGCAATAAAATCGGTAAAAGTAGTTTTATTCTAAATTTAACTTTAACAACACCCTGGACTCAAGCTACTTGATGTGAGAGATCTTTCTAGCGTTGCATTGTCTGCTTTCCTTGCTTCCGTGCAGAGTGTCAGTGACTTATGTTACAGGTTATTATTAATGTTCGTGACAGGTTGTTATTAATTTTTAATAATAACCTGTGCTTTGCCATGGAGACAGGGCAGACATGGCTAACGCTCTGCCCCGCGAAAATGTTCCACTGGAAGTAAACCAACAAAAACAGTGGTATACCCCGTTGGTACAGAGCCTGCAGAAAGATTTGTTTCATAGTTTCCATAGTGACCAAGATCAGGCCCGCTTTCTAACTGCTTCGACTAAGGCACTAGTCACTGGTCTCGGCACATTACATGATGTGGAAAGCTTGGGCATCGTCATAGGAATCCGACTAGGAGCGACGATTTGTCAATCCCATCAGTGCCCCTGTGGTAGCAGCGTCGACAAGTTTGGGCTCCACGAACTTGCATGTAAGAAAAGTGCTGGGTAGGTTTTCACGGCACGGTTCTTTGAACGATGACATCCGAAGAACTCTTGTCTCTATAAATATTCCCTTGGTTTTGTAGCCTTGTGGAATATGTAGAGACGATAGCAAGATACCCGACGGTATGACATTGGCCTCATGGGAGGGAGGTAAAAACCTAGTATGGGATGCTACTTGCGTAGACACTTTGGCGGCCTTTCATTTCAGGGGTACCTCGTTTAGAGCCGGGGCGGCATCAAAGGCAGCTAAACTGAATAAGTGGCACAAATATGAGTCTCTGAGAGATGACTACATATTTTTGCCATTTGCTGTAGAGACTATAAGTCAGTGGGGTCCACGTGCGGTGAAATTGCTAAAGGAACTCTATCCGCGACTGGTCATTGCTGCTTGTGATAAGAGGGCTAGTTATTTTCTCGCTCAAAGGCTAAGTATAGCCATTCAGCGGGAAAACGCAGTCAGCGTTCTTGGCACGATACCGCAGGGAGTAGGACTGTATGATAATTAAGTTACTGGTTTTAGTTTTTTTATTATAGTTTTTAATATTGTATATAATAAAATATTGTATATGTTTTTAAAATATTACTTGATTTTAAATCACTGCTACATAAAAAACCGGTCATATTCATACGAGTCATTCGTAAAATAAGCTTAAGTAAACATGGGAAAATAATCTTAATACCCACATTTGACTGTTAATAAGCCTAATTTGCAAACGTTGTAAAAAAAACCTTCGCAAATTAGGCCGTGATTTAGGATATTTATTTTAACTGAAATTTTGAAGTTGGTAAATCACAACTCGGACGAACTACTTGTTTACGCGGTAGAGCCATGTTGCAGCGATATTATGGATGTAGCACGATTGGGTCGACTCGACCGAGGTAGTACCATGCTCTCATAGAATACCAGCGTAAAATAGAAGTCTTTCGTATGGTGAGTGTACTGAACCGGAGACCATTTTTACCGGAAACGAAGCATTCCATCTTAGTCCTCAGGGATGACAACGCATCTGTATTTTGATTCTCAATCGAGGATGGCTATTGATTTCTATGGGCCACAGCATCCACTTACCATCAGGTGAACTGTGTCCTAGTTTTTCACCCATATTCTATTAAAACATAACAAATTTTCGCCTAATTCTTGAATATATTTTATCAAAAAAAATCAAATGAAGTTTCTTGCAAAATATTCCGCCACATTACAGAAATTGTTAACCTGCATCCAAAATGTCCGATTAGATAAAAGCTAGCCCCCATTTTTGTTTTTAAATGTAATCAAATGTATTTTTTTAGTTTTAAGTAATAACCAAAATATATAATTTGCTTACAAATGACGGTGACAGCTACCTAGTAGAGCCACGATGCAGAGTGGTTCGGTTCGACTTCTCGCACAGGTTAAAAAAGTGTGTTGGAAGTAGTGGTGCTTGTTTTTTCTTTTTTAATTTAATGTGCCGTGTGAGCTTTTAGAGTCATGTCACGTCCTCATTTGAGTCGAGACGAAATGTTACGAGCCGTGGGCATGTTAGAAAATGGTGCTATTCAACGCGTCGCTGCTAAGGCCCTACAAACCAGCCAAAACGTAATATCAAGGTTGTGTTCACGTTATCGCAGTACTGGGGATGTGGCTGAATGGCACATGGGTAGATATCATGTTACTACGCAGAAACAAGGTCGATTTTGTAGTGTGTAATGATAAAATAAATAATATTGGTTCCTTTACTTTTAATCCGAGCGGATTCCCAACATAAACCGCAAAAATTCTTTTTTTTATATTCTACTATGCCAGTGCGTACCTACAATCCTACCTGATGGTACTTCGTGCCTAAGTTGGTGAAGCGCACTGACTTAACAAAAGCCTATTCACTTTTGCCTCAAAGACACCCACACTGTAATTGGATGGAAAGACAGATGCTGGCAACTTATTCCACTCCTTTACTGTACGCATAATAAACGACGTAGCGAACCGTTTCATTCAAATGCATGGTAAGTCATCAACGAAAGCGTGGAGACTGACCAAACGTCTGGTTGCCCGATGGTGGAAAGGAGACGGAGGAATTAAATTATGCAATTCCTGCGCACACTCTCCGAACTGCATCCTGTTTAAAACCGAAAGGATAGCTACTTTGCGTCTGTGTACAAGGGAGGTAAGATTGGTTTTAACCAAACTCGGTTCACCAATAAGCCTCTTAGCACGCCTTTCCAATGAGTCCAAAGCTGCTAGGTGGCATTTTGCAGCACCAGCCCATATATGGCAGCAATACTCCATGCACGACCGGACTTGCGCTTTATATAATGTAAGCAGCTGTCCCGGCGTGAAGTATCGCTGCACCTTTGCAAGGTCTCCCAGCTTCCTTGCAGCTGCTTTGGCCTTGAACTCAATGAACCGCCCGAAGTTCAAATTTGAGGATATTTTAAACCCTGACAACTGAAGGTGGTCGGTATATTTCAGTGATACATTTCGGAAAGAAGGAGCCAAGGTGAGCTGTCTCCTTTTTGCAGTGAAGAGACACGCTTGTGTTTTGGAGGCGTTGAACTTCACAAGATTGGCATCGCCCCAATCGGAGACTGCCTGTAATGTGCGATTCACACGCTCTACCATAGCTTCTCTTTCGGACTGGATTTGATCCCGACTGGCCCGAGGACTTGGTTGGTATCTCTCCACAATTGTACTATCGTCTGCATGCCCATAGATCCCGGGCATAAGCAGATCATTAATATGCAGCAGAAAGAGTGTTGCAGAGAGAACGGACCCCTGAAGAACACCGGCGTTGGTCGCCATAGGATCGGATGAGCAGCCATCGACGACAACCCGGAGAGACAGTTCACTCAGAAAGTTCTTTACCCATTCAGTCAGACCAGGGGAGCCGTACGCTGGACTGAGCTGACCTTACCCAAAAGGCTAGTGTGCCAAAACTCCCCTTTTCCTTCCACCCGCCACACCGGTCACTAAGGAGGTCATTCTGTTCTAGGTATGTCATTAAGCGGGCCTTCAATATACGCTTTATAATCTCGCAGAGTATAGAGGTAATTAAGATTGGCCGTTAATTAGCAGGGTCTGCACGGCTGCCTTTTTAAGAATAGGCTGCCAACGTGGCACAAGTTTCCAAGAATTGGGCACTATTCCAGCCCTAAATGAGAAGCGGAACAAGCGTGTCAGTACAAGAGACAACTCAGGTGCACAAGCCTTTAGAACTATGGTTGGTATAGCACCTGGTCCACTAGCTTTATTCACGTCTAAACATGGAAATGTTTTAAGAACCTCCTTATTTGTTATACAAACTTCCGACATAGAGGTCCCTCAGTGAGGTAATTTGAGTGGAATGTTGTTGCCACTGTCCAGACGTGAATTGTCGACAAAGAAAGACGCGAACAAGTCCGCTTTCTTTTTAGCCATATGCGCCAGTGTGCTATCCGGTTTTACCAGCAGAGGCGTGTAGGCCGACAGAAGTTTGTCGCGACCGCTTTAACGAGGGACCAAAATGCTCTAGTGCCGGATGGTCTGGCAGAGAGTTTTGCGCCAATATGTTTAATGCGATCTAGACTAGCTTTCCGTATGATTTTTTGTAGGACTTGGCGGCCTGGTTGAAAGTTCTCTTCTTGGAGCTAATATCCGGAGCTTTGCCATTTTTTAGCGTCAACCCAGTATAGGTACGCTAAATGCTGGCGCTTTTCAGCTTGGGTGCATTCAACGTTAAACCATGGTCGAGCTTTGCTAGCAGTGGGAGCGTCAGAGAAGGGGATAAAATACTCCATAGCTTGACCCAACACATCCGTTATCGCAACCGCGCAGCTAGGCGGATCCGCATAAGAGAATCAGACCTCCCGCCAAGGATAAGATCCAAAAAAGTGTCGCATCTCATCCCAATCAGCTAACTTATACCCGTCATAGTCGTCGCACACCGGGACAAATTTGTGTCTGAAGTCGAGTCTTTGCTGAGCAAAGTTTTGGATTGGGGGCCACTAAATCTAGTCCAGTTCGATCCCCAGAAGATACAAGTATGCGCGTTTACCGCTAAAAAGAAGCCCTTTGTCGTATCTCCTCAGTTTCAGGACACTCTCCTTGTTGCCACAGCTAGCATCGGAATCCTCGGCGTCGACATATCGAATAGTGTGCAGTTTCGTGGTCACTTGGGAGGGAAAGCCAAATGGCCTCTAAAAATCTTGGCGTCCTCAGTAGAGCGAGACAGATTTTCATGCCGGCACATCGCTTGCAACTTTACAAAGCGCAAAACCGGCCTCACATGGAATACTGTTCCCATCTCTGGGCAGGGGCTCCCCAGTGCCAGTTCCTTCCACTTGACCGCATCCAGCTCGAAGCATCCATCCGGCTCGAATCGTCGACGACCGAGCCCTATCCGATCGGCTCGATTCATTGGCACTGCGAAGAGATGTTGCATCCCTTTGCATTTTCTTTCGCATCTACCATGGGGAGTGCTCTGAAGAATTGTTCGGATTAATCCTAGCCGCCAAATTTCACGAACGCACATCGCGGCAGAACTCCCGATACCATCCACACCATCTGGATGATTGGCGGTCCACCACTGTGCGATTTAGAAGATGTTTTCTTCCTCGAACGACTTCCTTGTGGAATCGATTACCATCAGCGATTTTTCCGGACCGATACGACCGATACTTAGGGACCTTCAAGAAAAGAGCGTACTCCTTTTTAAAAGGTCGGCAACGCATCTGCAATTCCCTCCCTGTTGTTGCAGTTGTTCATGGGCGCCGGTAGTCACTTACCATCAGGTGAGCCGCATGCTCGTTTGCCCCCTCTTCCATAAAAAAGTACCTTGGGGCTCGTAATCAGATGAAGAATACGATGATACAGATTTCACCAGACAGTGGTCAAATGGACCCAAATGGGAGGTATCTTGTACTTCATGCTGTGTGAACGTCTACATCGGGTACCATAGTCGCTTCCTTTACCAGCTGAGAAGTACCTAGCGTCAAATCAAAATTCCACGCTTCTTTTCCAGCATGGTCGGTCTTCTGGTATGGGAACAGCCAGTATTGGTCACAACAGTTAAAGTTCCCGAGAAAGACCAACTGTGCAGTAGGATACCAAATTAGGGCCACGACAGCAGCCTCACTAAGGTGATTAAATAATCGCGTTGTCTCCTGGTCATCGCTGTGCGAACGATAGACACAGGCATAAAGGATTTTATCAATATGTGTATCTACCATCACTTATATTGTCGAAAAAGTGGGGTCTTCAAGGTGACAGAAACGCTGGAAGCAGATGTCATTGCGGACGTTCACACATACTCTATGGCACGTGGATGAAATTTGTGCTCCAGGGAGAATCCAGGATAGTCAAGGTACGCCGCATTCAATGGACATCCAATTTTCGTCTCCGTCAAGAAAAGTAGGTGCGGCTTCTCAGTCTCAAGACGATGATGGACTGCGCTGAGATTAGAGTGCAATCGTCGAATATTAGTGAGATGCAATTTTAGTGAGAGGGCGTGCAACAGTTCGTAAATAATGGGTAAAAAATCTAGTGGCCGTAAAAGCGACTGATGACCATGAGGTCAAATCCCGGGACGGGTCAAAATCTGTTATTTGGTATTTCTGACAAGAAATTCTCGTTGTAGCCCGGAGTCAAAAAGTTGGCAGTTGTAGCGTGGTACGCGCTTATATTATAATAAAAATATCTAATATTGTTAATTATAATAAACTACTTAATATACTGAGATCATTCCTTTATTTGGATCTATCGAATACTCATTATGGCTCATCTCTAGTATAGTACGACCTTTACTAATTTAATCTGTATAGCCTCATGCAATCGGTAAACTGTTTTAACACAAGTCCCTGGTAGGGGGTATAAAATCCTGCCAGAATACCAAGTCATTACTTTTTTTTTTTAATATGTACGAGCAGCTACGCAGGTCTAGAGAGACCAGTATCACTACTACCTTAAAGATCTCGTGATCGCTGCTGTCTACAGTTCACTGCTAAGCCCTACGTCCTCAATGAATAGAAGGAGCTGCTTAGCTGTAAGTAATTTCACTTCTACTGGGTGAAGTACATAGTTTCCCAGATGAGTGCTACGTTTGCGCATGAAGGGTCTGTGATTCGAAGCGAATTTACGATCGAAAGCCCGGATTAAGGTTTTAGAATCTTATAAGTCTGGTGTATCAGACGATCTTAAGTGGTTTATTGTTGGAAATAGTTTCCAGGGTCATTCGGGCGAGGCTTTTTGAGATTCCACAAAATGGCTCGGGTCGAAATTGTCTACTCTTTGAGCCCTCCCGTGCGAGCTTGTCGGCAGTTTCATTACCTACAATACCCGCGTTATCCGGAACCCATCTTAAAACGACCTTGTTGTTACCTCCCAGGGCGTTTAAACGGTTCACGCAGTCTCCAACTAGCTTTGAATTCACCAAATTTGATCTCAGCGCTAGCAGTGCTGCTTGACTATCAGAGTTAAGGAGCTACTCCATGCGAACGACCTTGAGCATTTGACCAGCGCGCCGCTCGCTACAATATATTATTGCGTAAGAAATATGTAAGACGCCACCTATTGTACAAACGTAGTATTATTTTTTCAACATCAATAAACTATTTTATGGAAATACACACAGCGTACAAAGATAAATGTATTTTAATTTTTTTATTCGGTATATATTAGTTGCATTATATGAGAATTATGAAATTTTATAATTAATTATATATTAAAAATGAAGCATTGAAAATTGTGAGTTTAAAAGATAACTATTCACTATAGGTAAATGAATAGATAGCTCGGCTTTTGTACAAATATTTGGTGCAATAAAAAATAAATAAATAAATAAGATGTTTCGCAGATATGTGTTTTTGATTGTAATGAAAATATTGTGATATTAGGCGATTTTAATGGAAGGGTTGGGGTGAGGAGGCTTGGTTATGAAAGGATATTGGGAACGTTTGGTGATGAAAGTCTAAATGAGAATGGTGAAAGCCTTCTCGCCGTATGCGTGGAAAAGAATCTTATTGTGACGAACACTTTCTTTCGTCATAAGAAGATTCAAACGTATACATGGGAAAGAGGTGATGATAGAAGTATGATAGATTTCATAATTGTTGATGAAAGAATGAGGAGCGCGGTGGTCGACACAAGGTTTTACCGGGGCTCTAACGTAGGGACGGATTATTACTTGGTCTTATGCCGAATTAATGGTCTTTTCAGACGTCGGAGGCATCGGACATCTGTATCTACCACTGCGTTACAGCGTATAAGAACAGAGACGTTACAAGATGAAGGTGTGAAAGAGAAGTTCAAATGTAGATTGAGAGAAAATATAAGTGGTATGGCTGAATTGTGTATGAATGAGTTAGACTTGGAGACTGTGTGGTATAATGTCAAGAAAGGTTTAGTGGATGCAGCTACCGAAGTATGTGGTGTAAGTAAGAGAACGATTGAAAGGAAAAATAACACGTTATGGTGGGATGATGAGGTACGGATGGAAGTTGAAGCAAATAAGAAAGCATGGCTAGATTTACTAGCAACCAAGGCTAGTAATTCTAGCAGTATGAATGATGATATTGAAAGGAAAAAGGCAGTTTTTAGACACCTAAATAAGAGAGTAAAAGAAGTATTTGAAAAGAAAAAGCAAGAAATAACGGATAAGAATGATAGAAGAATATCGGATAACTTCCAGGCAAACATTAAAATGTTCTGGAAACTCGTAAGAACTACCAGGGGACATTCACAACAGCCTAGAATGAATGCTATACGAGACCAGAATGGCTGTATTCTGAATGATGAAGTTTTGAGTTTAAGGAGATGGAAGGAATACTTTGAAAGCGTGTTTATGAGTGATGAGACGTTTGAATTAAATGAAATAGAAATTCCGAAAGAAGAGGAAATAGATAGAGATATAAGTATAGATGAAATAATGAAAACAATGAAAAGTATGAAAGCAGGTAAGGCAGCCGGTTATGATAGAGTATCTGTCGAAATGCTAAGGGCTGGAGAAGGAATGGTGGCAGACCTGCTGTACACCTTGTTTAATTTATGTTGGGAACTTAAACGGGTACCGGGAGACTGGTGCAAAGCCGTGATAGTCCCAATGTATAAGGGAAAAGGATCACAGCAGGACTGTAAAAACTACCGTGGTATCAGCCTTCTTAGCATTGTGGGAAAACTATATGCTAAGGTACTAATTGAAAGAGTTATGAAAGAAACTGATGGAAAAATTTGGGATGTGCAAGCGGGATTTAGAAAGGGAATGGAATGTACGGATCAGGTCCTTTCCATGCGCATGATCGCGGAGAAGTTTTTGCCAAAAAACCAAAAAGTTTTTTGTGCGTTCATAGACTTGGAGAAGGCTTATGACAGAGTGGACAGGGATGTGTTATGGTTGACCGCTGGTCTGATACAGGCATTGAAGTCTCTATATAGGGACTCTAGTGCTTGTGTCAGGATCAACGGGGCCTACTCGGACTGGTTTGGCATCCATAAAGGTGTCAGACAGGGCTGTGTGGCTTCCCCGTGGTTGTTCAACCTATTTATGGACATAATGATTTCTTATATTTACGCGAACACTACACATTTAAATAAAACTAATTTTACGGATTTTATCGCGTATATTAACTTATTTTACTTTCCCGACGTTTCAAGCACTTTACAGCACCCATGGTCACGGGGAGGACTCCCGTAAAATTAGTTCCATTTATGGACAAAAAAAAAAAACCGAAAATCCGTAAAATTAGTTCTATTTATGGACAGTTGTTTGGAAAACTTGAAAGTAGAAGAATGCGGGTTAAGAATGGGTGAGTTAACCGTCAAATGCCTTTTGTACGCCGATGATCAAGTCATACTTGCATCGTCGGCAGCCGAGTTGCAAATGATGGTTACATTAATGAACAGGACATTAAAATAAAAGGGAATAAAAGTGAACGCAAGTAAGACGAAAGTTATGGTTTTTGAAAGAGAAGAAAGTAAAACGATATGTGAAATAAGAATAGAAGGGGAGTTGGTAGAGCAAGTAGATGAGTTTGTATATTTGGGATGTGTGTTTAGCAGGGATGGTAGATATGATAAGGATATAGAACGACGAGTGAATGCAGGAAATAGAGTGAATGGGGCTCTACACTCTATTGTGAAAAGTCAGAATGTGTCCAAAAAGGCACGTATGGCAATTCGCAATGCTGTGTTAGTACCTACTTTAATGTATGGTAGTGAAAGTTGGGTGTGGCAGAAGAAGCATGAGAGTAGAATAAATGCTGTAGAAATGCGGTCATTAAGGAGTATGTTAGGGATGAAGCTGAATGACAGAGTGAGAAATTGTTTAATAAGAGAAGAGTGTGGTTTGCAAGATGATGTTGTGACCAGGATTAAGAAAGGAATGCTTCGGTGGTTTGGCCATGTAGAAAGAATGAATGAGGAAAGAGTGACAAAGCAAATTTATGTTGCAGAGGTGAACGGCATAGTCGGGAAGGGTCGCCCCAGGCGAAAGTTTATCGACCAAATTGGCGATATATTAAAAATGGGCCATATCAAGAGTACCTTTAACCGACGAGCGTGTATGCGTAGGTATATGGATGTGGAGGAAGCGAGGGAGGTGTGTCAGGATCGTGCCAAATGGAAGTCCATAATCTCTGCCTACCCCTCTGGGTGACAGGCGTGAGTGTTTATGTTATTTTATGTGTTTTTGATTATTGTTAATTTTTACGTATCACGTATTGAAAAGTAACATACCTACCTACTAATTTTTGAACTGAGCACCTTGTAACTTAGCCTGCTTATTACTTATGCTGGCAGACATTATCCTCACCCCAATGATTGATGAGGATGAAAATCAATTTTATTTCTACATACGTAATTATATTTATTTATACATAAGGGTAACTTTAATAAAGGTAATACAAAAATCAACAAGAAGTATAAGGGTTCAATCCTTCAATTTCAATTGTAAAAAAACGTTACCCCTACACTAATATTTTCTCCTGTGTCGTGGAGGCAGTTTACAAATATAAATTGCACAAGGACAAACATCCAGACCCGGAACAATTATTTATAGGTCATACAAATACTTGTTCCGTGCGAGATTTGACCCGCAGCCCCCAGCGCAACAACTGATTGCTAAGCCACTGCGCCACGGAGCCGTCGCCGGGTTATAGCTAAAGTGACCGTACGTCCCGTTTCGAACGGGACTGTCGCTTGTCATCTGTCCCATTGTCCCCAAACAAAGCTCCGAGACACAAAATTGTCCCGGAAGTCGTTGGATGGAAGTATTCAAAGTCAACAATCTTCAACATATTTTTTTTAATCGAATATATTTTATGTCTCCCTGGGACAAATGCTCCAGTAGAAAGAGTATTATTTTATTTTGAATAAATTGTGGTCGTCTGAAAGAAACACTTACGGTTCCAGTTCTAAAGGCGATGTTTTTAACAAAGGTAACAATAAAAAAAACTTGAGCAGAATTTTATTCTTATTTAAAATTATCACCAACTTTATTAAAGCAGATTTAATAATTACCGTCTATACCGAATATAATTTTGGCGATGTTGTTAACAAAGGTAACAATAAAAAAAAACTTGAGCAGAATTTTATTCTTATTTAAAATCATCACCAACTTTATTAAAGCAGATTTAATAATTACCGTCTATACCGAATATAATTTTATATTGAACACTAATTGTATAAAGTTATAGTTTTTAGAGTATAAATAAACCCATGTCCTGTTTTGAGTTAAAAAATAAATGGTCAGTTTAGTTTTTTTTAGTTAAATTTAGTTTTAAAGTAAAAGTAATGTAGGTATATTAATACCTACTTAGATACTTTTTACCGAATTAGGGTGGTAGCCCCTAATACCAGTCATGCCCCTAATTCCAGTCTTTTCGCCTTTTTACTCCATAAATAAGATTGCTAATAGTCTTAACTACAAATATTGTCATCTAAAAAATTCTTTGTACCTAGAGGAAAGTATATTTATTAAAAAATATTACCTCGCAGTTTTAAACCTAACATTTAAAATCAAAACAGGTACGCAACGAAAAACGATCATTTTCCTAATTATTTGACAAGTTATGATCCCGGTAAAATTATGCTTACTTTACATTATCTCATATATAGGCTTTTTGATTTGTATGAATATGACTATAGACATAGTAATGCAGTTATTTTTGTTTGAATTTACAAGTTATTTATTTTCTTTTAGTGGAAATTAATGGGGCTGTAATTAGATAATATAAGAAATGTATGGAGTGCATAATGTCAGCCGCCCGGCTGTTATTTGGTTTGACGTACCTAATAAGAAGTACAAGTTTCAGCCACGTAATACTGGAATAAATACCATTAATTAGATCATAACTTATTTTATAGCTAAGGGAGTTATGATCAATTCGTCTGTTTTAAAGTTGGTTTTGGATATTAAAGTTTAGCAAAAGATGTACTAGCTTTTCTCTCTGACATTCGGCGTATAGAACACCTTATGTACTCAATTATTTTTTGAAAAAGAAGAAAAAAACAAGCAATAAATAATATACTATATTTTATCAAAAAACTATAACTTAGTAATACTAATTATAACTTAGAACATAAATGAAAAACTCATAACTGACTTTTTGGCCCGACCCGGGATTCGAACCCGAGACCTCATGATCAGCAGTCGCACTACTACAACCACTAGACCAACGAGGCGGTACTATACCTAATAAGATATTGTGGTTGGGTATTAGGATTATTTTTAACTGTATACTATACTTATAATATTGAATTAGCCTTTTATAGTGTAAATTATAATATTTGTCGAAATGTTAATTATGGATTCGACCCTTACATGCTAATGGTGCATCATTTTTTTATTTGCATTTACTTCAAAGAAAATACACGCTAAAAGCTTCATCGCGCAGTAAAAAACACAACAAATATATGTATAACTAATACGAAAAATTATACCCAAAACTAACAAATAATACTACCTATAAATAACCTAATAAATAATAATATTATCGACTGATAAGATGACATGAGCATGTGCGCTAGCAGACGCTCTAACGATACGGGTTCCACGTGTAAGAGCTCAGCGCTCACTGACTCCAGCTCCAGCAAGCCCGTGGGCAGTGAATACGCCCAGATTTTAAATTAATTTCTTAATAAAATCAAATTTTAGTCTTTTGAAAAAAATTTATAATAGAAATGTTCATTAATAAATTGCCTATCCACTGGTGTAAATCGCAAAATAAAATAATACTTACTTTACGAAGAGATGCATGTTATCAATAATAATTTCACATTTATGTGGTTTCGTTGTAAGGAGATTATATTAAAATTTATTCCTTTAAAAAAAATTGGATATAGCTTTTATGAAATCAAGATTATGTAGAAATATAATGTGTTTTTTATTTGTTGATATATCTTTTAAATAAAAAGCAGATAGCTCCTAAGAACCGCACAAATAAAGACTAGCGCGACATTTTGCTCAACCTGCGCCTTAATATAGATTATATGGGTGACGTAGAGTTTCTGCAGATTGATTTCCGCACACTGAAATATGGCGAAAATTTCTACTTGGATGAATCTACCTAAATTAATAGTTTAATAAGTTTGAATTTGGGGCATTCCCCATAAATTCCAAAGCCTACCATATAAGGCTACCAACCCGTCCATTCAGTCAGTCTTCTCTGGAGAGTTATTTTTCTTTTTCTTAAAATACGTTACCCCCACACTAGGATTTTCTCCTGTATCGTGGAGACAGTTTACAAACATATATTGCACGACGACAAACATCCAAACCCGGAACAATTATTTGTAGGTCATACAAATACTTGTTCCGTGCGGGATTCGAACCCGCGACCCCTAGCGCAACAACTCATTGCTAAGCCACTGCGCCACGGAGCCGTCATGAGGAATTCCACTGTATACTTTTTTTAAAGTATATAGTGGACGCATGATATCTGAGATCATGCATAAGACCGGTGTTTCCTTAATTGAGTCGAGCATAGATCTCAATCTATATGAAAGCAATCTCAAACTAGCCCTCGCCTCCTTGTCTAAGTAAAGATCAAGGGGCGTTAGGATTAGAAATGCATTAAGAGCCGCTCCACGCGATGATCGCATTGCTCCAGTTGCCATTAAGCAGGCATTTCTTTGTAAACTATTTAGTCTGTCCGCAGTCGTCTTTTGGTTGGCCTTATTACACCAGACAGTGGAGGCGTAGGTAAGAATCGGCCTCACTATACTGCTGTACAGCCATAGGATCATACTAGGACGCAAGTCCCAGTTGTTTCATGCGTATTAATTATGACATACATTGCTAAGGTGCGAGTTCCACGTTAGTTTTTCGTCGATTTTTACGCCCAAGTACTTAACTTCAGTGGAGAATGGTACTTCTTTACCATTAAGTTTTGGTGTGACTAATTTGCCCAACCATCTTTTTTTGGTAAAGGGTATTATAACAGTTTTATCAGCATTAACTGATAAACTGTTATCCCTGCACCAGTTGCTTATGGTGTTTAGGGCTCTTTGTATGATTAATGATAAAGTACTTTGACAAAAGCAATGATCACAAAGTCATCAGCTTAACCCAGTGTGTCAATTCGAAGGTCTGCCATCTTGTACAATAATTAGTCAACCGCAAGAGTCCTAAGTAGGGGTGACAAAACACCTCCTTGTGAACAGCCTCTTGTAGTTGCAACCTCAATCGAAGTTTGAAACAGCTCTATTTTTGCCTTTCTGTTTGAAAGCATCAACTTTGTGGGGTCAAAATTTTTAGATGTCTGGCCCCCAACCAGCAGTGATGTAGGGCTACTGTCGAAGGCGCCCTCAATGTCTAGAAAGGCACAAAGAGCTATTTCTTTATCCTCCATCGCTTTTTCGACGCTGTCAATAACACTGATCAGGGCTATTTCCGTAGATTTGCCTCTGCAGTAAGCATGCTGGTTGTAGTGTATAGGTCTCATAGATAGAGCTACATCCCTAATATATCTATCTATAACCTTTTCAAATGTCTTAAGAAGAAAGGAAGAACGCCTTAAAGGTCTAAAGGACTTTGGTAAGCGTAGTCCTTTCTACCAGACTTAGTTATAAATTGAACTTCGAAAATTATCCATCGTTCTTTAATATATCCTCATGCAAAGCTTGCTCTGAAGACTTTCACCAGATATGGAAGAAGGATATCGATACCGCTCTGTAGATGGATGGGTATTATTCCATCCTCCCCACTTGTCTTATATTAAACCATACAACAGCCCACTGGACCAGGTTTAGCCTTATTATCTTTGCAGCCCTACACCAGTATTCATTACAAGGCCTTCGTAGGGCTCTAAAAGAGTTCCAGGCTAGAGTCTTATGTGACCCTGTGAAATGAGTTGACGCTAGTAGCTCCAGTGTTTCCGTTTTACTATTAGTGAAGTTACCATCAGGCTTTTTAAGAATCCCGATCTGATCTGAAAAGCTAAACCTAATAGCTTTCGATAGCATTTTGTGTAGTCTTGCACGGCGAGGCAAAGACTCAACTTCGTCGCATAGCTTCTTCCACGATGCTCTCTTAGCTTTCCTAATTTCTTCATTATAATCGGTTAAGGCTACACTATAAATATCCCATTCTTTCTTGTTTTTTTTGCCCTATTGAATAGTTTCCTGGGCTTTTCACTAAGCTCCTATAATTTAGTGTTCCACTATGCTCCTGACCACCACCACACTTCCCCTTACCCCCGGCCGACACCCTCGGACAGATCAGCACCTTGGGTCACATTCACTCTCGCTGATGATGTTCCAGTCTCACCCCTCAAGGAGGACGGCTGGGGGGATTGTAGTTGATGCGGTTCAGGCTCCCTTGCCACGTCAGAGCCTTCCTTGACCTTAAAAGTCATTATCTTAATAAGCCAAGGGCGACTCTGCCGCCTGCCGCCAGGAGAGCCTCCGCCGATGGGTCGTTCAGAGAAAAGGTTACTAGGAACCAATTCTCCTCGTCCCTACGGTGGAGGATTTTCCAGAGCTCGGTATGGAGCCCTTCATTTCGTACCCTCAACAGCACAGCCGCCTCCTCTGGAGAGTCAGCTTCGCTGCGTGGCAGAAAGGTGATGCCCAGTTGAGGTTTAGGCAGTTCGCTCTCGGTTATTATTGGAAGCTCTGCCTCCGGCCAGGGTTTCAGTTTTCCGATCTCACCCACAATCCAGTCCTGGCTTGCCTTATTCGGGCACGTTACCAGAATCCAACCTGGCTTGTGGGTAAAACCCGAGAATTTTGGTCCCATTCCCGGCTGCGCTCCACAGGCCGTCTTAGCAATAGCCTGCGTTAGTGCCCGGTGCACCAGACGCATCTGCTCCACGCTCATAGGATTTGAATTGCGAATTCCTACACGCGCTGAGCCAGCTGCGGCACTGAAGTTGAGCTTCTTCTCCCCCGTTGCCAGCTTCACAGATTTCCTGGGCTGGTCTTTGGAGGACTCCTTCTCAGACCGACTGCGTTTTTTCGCCTTTGGAACTGAGGGAGGTTTGGGCAGAGGAATTTCGTCCCAGGGCTTCTGGCAGAGAGAGAGGGCCTCTTCGGCTCCTATCTCAGCTGCTATCAGCCTTCGGTGCCTCTTCCGTGCTGTCCCACTAAGCTTATAAAGCCTAGTAAACTTTTTCTTTTCCCCTCCCTGGTTCGTTTTCGACTGTGGTTCAGTGAAACAGTGTAAAAAGGGACATAAGACTAACTGAATGATAACAAAAATAAAAACTCTCACAGAAGTCCTGCAGGTACAAATATTAATTTCATTTGTTTCAATTTACTTACTTTATTTTAAAACAGTTGAAACAATAACTAATATATAATAATATAATTGAAATGATAAAATACTGAGAGGAAGAACATAAGCAAGCAAGTACACAAATTAAGACACAATTATGGTTGTTTCCAACCTATTTCAAATATTTGTTACTTTATTCAAAGAGAATAAGCAAGGATAATGTCAAGCAATTTGGCAGCGTTCGGGGCGTTCCATTTCTAAGATAGAACGTTATTTACTGCTGCCGCTGGAGTCTGAGATATTCGTAAGTCTTACTTAATATCCTGTTACATTTTTTCTTGTAACTGTCGATATTAAATACAAAATAATCAACTTAAATATATCCGGAAATAGAAAAGGTTCCAGTTATATAACTGCTATTTAGTTATAGTAGTATAGTAAATAACCGCTATTTAGATATTCTGATACTGAAACCATCCAAAACTGTAACTGTTACCTAAATAAGAACTGTATTTTACCGGTATTCGAGTAGAAAATCTTCATACTTTTGACTTTGTGGAGTGACAGTCTTTAATTGTAGGCAGGATTTACCGTCATCACCTCGTTAACCGCAGTCTCGTTAGTCTTAAGTCGAATAAGCCATCTAGTGTTGCCATAATGCAAGAACAAGACGAGACTTAGCAAGTCTTGGTCTTGGTCTTGCGCCAATACACCTGGTCTTGGTCTTGGTCTTGGTCTTGCAGCAAGAGTCTCGCAAGTCTCGCAATGACCTATTAGCCTATTACTATTTATTAAACGTTACTTTCTTTGAACAACTTAACAGAGTAGGTACATACTGAGTTTGAATTAACATAGCCATAGTAAAGACCAACCAAATTAATAAATGTCTAAACATTTAATGAGAAATTCGAAAAATCAACTGACACCGGGTGGGGTTTAAACCCACGACCTAAGCGAACCGTGCCGATGCTCTAACTAACTGAGCTATCTACCGTGTCCCACGGCCACGGGTGTCAGTCTGTTTCTTAATAGACGTTTACATTTAATAATCTTACATGTGCTAAAACATGGTTAAATATATAAAAACAAATTAATGGCAATAACTTCACTGAATTTTAAAGACCATTATCTGTCTTGAAAAAGATTGATGGAACCTCACTATATATGAAATGGATTAAAAGAGTTATACAATATACCATTTATTTAAATAAAAAATAAAATACGATACAAATTAAATTACTTCACAGTACACAATAGCTTTGACGTTATTGTTACTTTATATTAATTCTTTTGACTAAGCATTAATACAAAGTAACCATCTGCCTGACTCTTCACTTAATCTCTTTCTATGTTTTCTAATTACTAATGATGCTTTAGAAAGTAATCTCTCAGCAGGTACTGAAGTTACAGGTATTGAAAGAAAATCACGGGCCATCTTCGATAAAATCGGATTTTTTTTCTCATGCGTCCCCACCACTCTAAAATGTCTTGCGAGCTGGCGGCTTTGGGTTTACTTAGGTACTCCTCTAACTCGTTAATAACTAAGACTTGAAGACAAGATCCAGATCCATTTTTACACATTTTAAGTGTTTTAAAAGTGTCTACAATATTTATCAAATGGGTGACGACATATTCGAGCACTTTGTGTTTTAAAAACATACTTCCAAAAGTCGAGATATGCAGTGAACTTATTGAACATGTTTATCTATTAGGTAATAATAATAATAGTAAGTTATTATTATAAACCCATATAGTTAATGTTATAATAATTACTTTCTAGAATAAATTATTATGATATCTACCTATCCTTAGCATTATCTAATTACAATATTACTGGCGAGATTAGCATAATGTATTCGGGTTCATTCTGAGCACCCGGAAACTTATTTTATTCTTTGGAACATCTACTCTGTGGCGGCAATCAAACGGTGTCAAATGTAGTGCGTGCAGCGCGTCGACGACGATTGTATGCGATAACAATAGTAGCCGCCAGCACGTGTATATCTTGACCTTGTACTTTCGAATAGCTGCAAAATTTCTTTGATAGGTCAGTATCCGACCTTTGATGACGCCAACCTCAAGACGCCGCGCACTATCAAAGTGCCGATGGCCAAAACTAGGGATGCACTCTTTTTTCTTTTAATGGATATTTTCATTCGCTATGTATGTTTATGGTATTGTTCGTAATGCGCCAAGCGCGTAAGTCCAATTTTCCTTTTTTTTATTATATTTTTTTGCTTCTCATAGAGTCCCTATATACTCGAACTCCTATACTCCCTGAAACGACACTCTGTCCTAACTGCAAAACGCAAGAATCTCGCAAGTTTAGTCTTGTTCTTGCGCAAATCTTGCACAGTCAGTCGTGGTCTTGGTCTTGCTAAAAATAGGCGGTCTTGTTCTTGGTCCTGGTCTTGCAAAAATGCAAGACCAAGACCGATTTTGGACAATACTAAAGCCATCGCATCTCGCATATTTGACGCTGCGACTCGTCACTGACCTAGATATTATTTTAAATTTGACCAAAGAGAATAGTCAATATAGGGGTAGGGGAGGTATAGGGGTCATGCCAAACGTAATATACGGCGAAAGTAGACGGTTTCAGACTTTAGGTATATAGACCCTCGAAACGATAATGTCATGGTAAATTTTCTTACGCACGGATACCACACCGCGGCATTTTAAATTTCTATCATAATAATTTATCCTAATAACTTGAATACTTTTCCAAAACTTATTCCAAAACTAAAATTTAATCATTATTTTTTTTAATTGAATATTATTATTAGGTTTTATAGTAATCGACTTAGAGTAATTAGCCTAATACTTCTATGGTTATCGAAACTTTTGAAGTTTCAACCAAGTAGGTACCTAGGGATTTCTTACTTTTAATTCGATGTAACTGAAAGAAGTCTTATATAATAATTTACAGTACGAGATTTAGTGTACACGCAAAACATCCCGACTCAAATTAAGACTTGTATTTGTTTTATTGTGGCTCTACATACCTACACAACAACACCTACATATTCAAAGAACTGAGTAACAGTATGAACTGTAATGATTTGGTTTGTTATACATACATAAAGATTGCTTACAATCTAAATACTAAAGCATATAATTAAAATCTTCAGTTTTAAAATAAATAACCGTGCACTACAAACAACATTACCTCGCCCCTATATTTTATGAAAACAAAACGTTAAGGTCGTACCCCTTAGGTCGCTTAACGAGCACAATCGGATTCCGTGGCAATATAATCTCCCTGTGGACCTAATTATAAAATGTGTACTCCAAAATCAGCTTCTATTTTTTCAAATACAAGATTTTTAATGTTCAGCTGAATTTTTATAATGTATTTTATTCATATTCTACCGGTATTTGTTGATTTTACATCAGCTCTGTTAGAGAAGTTTAAGTTTTAGATTTTTTTTTGATAATACAGTGACAGCTGTAAATATATTGTAGAAGAAAATATCCTATAATACTACGATACGAAACTTTTAGTTAGGGTAGAACCCGGCTCCCGCCTAAACCCGGCAGCCGATGGTTTAATCTCCTAAATTATGTTTCATTCTATTTGTTACTGTAGTTTTGTGGAAAATTATTCTTTATTTGCTTTGATAAAAATGACGGCGATAGGTCAATCCTGGTATATTCGTAAATTAACGGCCAAAAAGGCAACAGGTGCGGAAACGTCGAGGATTGCGCCGTTTTCATAGCAAAATCACAAAGTGCCCGAATTTTGGGGAAAGTGATTTTAATTTGTTTCAGCATATTCTCTGGGTTTTGTTGTAGATAATTTATAAAATCAGAATCAGTGGTGTATGTAGTATTTTACACAAATCAATTTATAAAATGAAGGGGGGCTCGAGTTAGGGCATAAAATTTAAAATCTTAAGTTCGCATAGGTGGCCGGCTTTAAGGAGGTGCCCTAAGGGAGCAAATCCTTACAATAGCCGTCTTTGTGACATAAAAGTATCAACGCAAACAGCATGTTTCCTACTTTTGTAAAATACTTTACAAAACTCTGTCTGTTTTATTAAACAGATAAGCAATGTTCAGCAATACGACTACCAGGCCCGAGAGATGTTGAAAATTAATACCCAAAATTGAAAAAGCTGGGGCTTTTATATTTGTGAGATATAAATTATTTGTTTGTAAACTGCCTCCACGATACAGGAGAAAATCCTAGTGTGGGGGTAATGTTTGTGTAAAAAAATAGTGAGAGTTGAAAGACATTATAATAGATAAGTATTTAATTTATGTGATAATTTATATATTTTATAATATTAAAAAGATGGAATAGGTATAGATTTGAGATTCACCCCTAAAAGTTCCATAGAAATATTATATACATAAGCCTTTCGAGTTTAAAGCCAGACCTGGAGATTTGGTCTCTTGCGATTTAAACCTTATTTTCTTAATACTAACGTTCTTCTAGGTTTTTTATCGCTAAAACTTCATAGATTTCTTAACGTTTTATTCCACATAATTAAAAAAATAATTAATTAAAGATTTAGACCATAGGCAAAGGGAAACAGTCTTGAGAACTACCTAATCATTAATATTTATAATTTTGTTTTAAAGCACTTTACTTCGCCTGGATATTGTTATTTTAACAGAACTGGAAAGTAGAACTAAATTGATATATTTATGTTTGTTTTTTTTTTTATATGATAGGGTGACAAACGAGCACACAGTCCACCTGATGGTAAGTGGTTACTGTGACCCATAGACAACTACATCTATCCTCAATAAAGACTCAAGATGCAGATGCGTTGTCACCCGTGAGGACTAAGATGGAATGCCTCTTTGCCAGTAAAAAGGGTCTCCGGTTCTCTACACTACGAAACACAGCAGCATTAAGCTGCTATATTACGCTGGTTTTCTGTGAGAGCGTGGTCCATCCCCGGTCGAGCCGACCCATTCGTGCTACAACTATACTACTATTTATTTATTTATTTATTTATTTATTCACAAATCTACTAATATAGTTGCAGCACGGCTCTACCACTTCTGAATGTAATATTCATTCTTAATAACTAATGTTTAATTTATATACGCTTCATAATATGCGTAAGTACTATGCACAGACTAATATGATGCTTAGTTTTATGGTTTTTCCACCGATCCAAATTCTTTGCTCGTTTATGAATCAACTTTGTAAACATAAATGAGTGTACCTATTGTGACGCCTCATAATTATTATTAATAAATAATAATTATATTCACTATACAGACATTTAAAAATGTCATAGAAATTATAATTTAAATAATAAAATGCAAATAATAAGCATAGAGTTCAAAAATATCCATTTGGAATATTGAATATTATATATATTAGTAAACGCATAAAATGTCTCAAAAAATCTCTAAATTTATTAAAAACCTGCTTAAAATGTTCAAAATATATCAAATCATATAAATACAAGGCGATTATATTGCAATAACAAAGATAAATAACATTTGTAATATAATAGAAAAAATGCATTAAAATTTTCTAAGTTGATGAAGGAGTTCGTGTAATAATTGGAAAATTTCTAAGTTAATGAACGTGTTCTTGTAATGTTCCCTTATATTGGGGCGTTGTCGGAGACACATACCCAAGGTTGTACATATATATGGGGTGGTCGGCTGACCGACTGCTAGTACTAAGGTTGCACAATGACTAGTCCTATATTAGGGACTTAACATAGTAAGGTCTGACGAACCAAAGCATTAATATATAAGGTCTCTATGATGCATAAGCATTATGATAGCAGAGTTATGACTTGAAGTCCCATATGAATAAGACATACAGTAGTATGGTCTATGAAATAAAGCAAATATGTGGAAGGTCTCAAATATGTAAAAGCATTATATTGAAAGAAATGGGACTTGAAAAGGATTATTATAGTGGCGTGTAGGTTGCTTCGCAGCCTCTGAGACCGAGGTAAACTTGGACTCACTAACCGATGTGTCCTAGACATATCATCTTAGTGCCGGTGGTAAGCGGGTTTGTTGTAGCAATACGACTTGCCCGTGGACATCGCACACCCCTACCGGTTGTGGGCGGCGTCTTAGCGCATAGCGTTATGATACGTCGGCTATCTTTCGGATTAGGGTGAGTGTGTTTGGTAGTACTTTTAAGTGCAGCAAGCATACTCAACTTCATGTCTTAGTGCAATAGCGCTATGATACGTGGAGTTTTGGCTACTGACGTCTTAGTACCGTACTACTATGATACGTCGGTGGTATTTTTAGTTAACAACATTATCAAATTTTGTTACCAAAGTCGATAGGGATCATGTGGGTGTGTTGTGAGGGGGCGCCATCCGTATGATAGTTGCATTGATGCTTACTGCTACTTGCAGTATTGCGTCTTGTGATCGATCTGCGGGTGTACTGCACCTGATTCGATGCATCTTGTGGTTCTGGTCGATGGAGGTATGCGGGTGGTGATGTCTGCTGGGACTGTATGGGGGACCTTGGGATGGTGTAAGCCCGACGATAGTCGTATTGATGCTTGTTGCATTCTGTAGCATTGCGTCTCTACGATGGTTGTTTGGCGGGTCGCTATTCTCAATGGCGCTCTCTGCGTCTTGGTTTGACTCACAACCTAAGTAGCTTTGCCCAAGTCGGGTCCCTTCATTGCGGGGCTGCAGACTGTCTGCCCTCCATGATGTTTTATATAACAACTTAATAATATATCTCTATAAAGTTCCCACCTTTGAGAGATTGAAGGCAACTTGTTGGTGGGTGAGACAAACATGATCGAAAAATGCATATACTCAACGTCAGTGACACAAACCCTTTCTGATGGCGAATTATTAATATTATCTTATAACTGCCTATTGGCTATATCTGCCATTGTATTGGTTGGTGGAGCATATGTGTTGACCTCATGCGGGTGGTAGCTGGAGGGAGAATCTGAGGAGGCTCTCAAGGCTGCGGCCGAAAGCCGCGCAACGTGGGACCCCATTCCCTTGAGGTGAGCGGTAGACTCATGACACGCTCTGCGGCCAATTGGCCGTGCTGACCATGCAATTGGTGGTGATGCCTTACACTTACATCACGTCTGCAGGAACGGCGGTCTGGCAGGTGGTGGCGCTCACGGAAGGCTTTTTATGGTCAGTGTGCCTATTGTTGCCTAACCCGTGTGACGTACATTCACTGTGGCTGGATTTGATCGTATTCTGTATGGCGTTTACACGCATTGACATGCGCGACTTCGGTCGATGTTTGTGCTTACGTACTATCAAGGGACCAAGTCCTCTTTTACTGGTTCGCCAGTTATTTTGCTGTGGACTACGGTCCAGTTCCCAACTTTGCGTACCCTTCGGGGGGAGCGCATTAAAATGGTTGGCGCTCACCGTGCGCGGCGTGTGTGGGGCCGTGTACCTCCTCCACATTTTTTTTAAAATGTGGGAGAGCGAAGCCCTTGTAACTGGTATTTGATATAAATATTGTGAGCCTTTTCCAAGCGGGAAGGGATTAATTAATAAGGAATTGACTGTTGTGAACCAGATACAAGTGGAATAGGGACAATTTATTGTTCTTAACCTTTTTGAGCTCTGTCTTCGTGAACGGGGTTCTTTAGCTTATAAGACTCTACCAACAGCTTTCGATTGCTCTCGTGAATATTCATTCTTCCAAGATACACCTAAAAGAACTAAGTTACTATACAAACACAACGTAAAAAAGGGTCCTAACTAAGACGATCACGCCATAAATTTATTAAACGGCCTATATTTAAACCTTTAGAAAGATCAAGTTATACTGGTCACGTAAATTAGATGTATTTATATATCTTACAGATATAGATTCTAAAGAAATACAATTATAAGTGGGATATAGTAGAAAAGAAAAAGATGGGGGGGGGGGGGTTCGTTACAATTTGGTGCCGTGACCAGGATGGAGGTTAAATTTTAAATAGGAGGCCGGTAATATAAAATTATGAGGTAGGCTATATGCCTACAATTTGTTGTCCGTGAAATGGAGAGGTGTCTTGGAGAGTGGTGTTTGCTGGGGGTGGTTGAGAGTCTGGGGGTGGGGCTTAAATATTAAAATGGAGTAATAATATAGGAGGTGTGTGCATAACGGAGCGAAATAATAAAAAGTGAAATAAGTGGAAAGACTCAATTAGACTAAGAGATGGACACAACAGGTGTAAAAAAAAAAAAAAAAAAAACACTGCAATACTATATATTATAAAGTGAAATAAGTGGAAAGACTTAATTAAACTAAGTGAAGGACACAACAGGTGTAAAAAAAAAAGAAAAAGTGGTAATAAAAATTAAAAATGGCTAAAAATAAGAAAATATCAACCTCAATTAAGGCTAAGTCTAAAGATGAGATGAAAATGCTTCAGAAATTAATTAAGATTGCAGTGAAAACCTTTGAGGTTAAAATAAAGGATCTTGAGGAAAAATTTATTAACCAAACGAAAGATTACCAAATTAAAATAAATCAAGGAGAGGTGTCCAGTTCGAGCACCTCTCATGTAAATGATCCTAGACAAAATATTGTATATAATGTACATAATGTAACAATAGAAAAGCCAAAATTTGGAAATGGAAATACTCATCCAGTATCATTTTTGGAAGATCTCACCAATTATTTAAAGAAAGTTCCATCTAATGGTCTCGAAATTTCGATTGCACAAGAGTGCTTAGTAGGTGAAGCCAAGTATTGGGCTCGCATTAATAATGTGCGTTGGACAACTTTTGATGATTTTAAAGCTGACTTCCTAAGAGTGTTTTGGGGTGAAGAAGAACAAAATAAAGTAAAAAGATTCCTTGTGCAAAATAAATGGAATAGAAGTACACACCCCACCATGGTTAGTTATTTTCTTTATGTGGTTGAGAAGGCACAATAATTATCATATCCGATACCTGAAAAACAATTAGTAACTGATGTCATCAGACATTATCCTAAAACTGTGCAGCAATTATGGAGAATAGCTAAAATTGAGACAATAATAGACACGACAGATTTCTTAAGAAACTTAGATGACATCGACAAACAAGATGAAGGTCGTGAACCTTACTATAATGAGAAAAGGAGGAAGTTTAATAATAATACGGAGCAAAAACATAAAGAAATACAACGATCATACAAAACATGGCGTAAACCCGAAGAGGGAAAAAAGAAGGTTAATGAAGTACATGAAATACATTTCACTAATGACCAACCTGATGTTACGGCCCCTGAGCCAAATTTAGAGCTGTAGAGGTCGAACTAGTTCCCGATTCGACCCCTTACAATGTAAAAGGGAACAAAGCATTAAACATGTTATTAAAACTGGGTTGGCGACCTGGTCAAACATTGGGTAAAAACAATAGAGGGTTGCGAAAACCTATTACTTTAAAAGCAAATTTTAACAGAGAAGGCCTTGGTTATAACAACAATGTAAATAGCATATTAAACACCTTAAAAGCCAGGTCGGACTTGCCCATAACGGAGTTATTCGTGCAAACCGTCTTCGAGGAAGACGAAGATAAATATCAAAGGGAATTTATAGGGAATATGAGATCTGAAATTAAAGTTTCAATATTTGACAAAGAAATAGACGCGCTCCTCGACACTGGGAGCGATGTTACATGCATTTCAGAAAGTTTATATTTACAAATTAAAGATAATAATCGTAAAATATCAATAATGCCAGTTAAAGCAATGCAAATAAAAGGTGCTGTTGGGCAGCGCAGCACAAAAATACAACAGATAATCATATTGCCTATAAAGATAGATGAAGTAGTCTTTGAAACACAAACTTTAATTGTAGGTAATTTAATAAGACCTTTAATATTAGGCTTTGACTGGCTCAAGAGAAATAAAATATTGATTGATTTGAGAAATACTACTGTTGGAATAGAATTTAAAGTGAAAAACAAAGACTATTTTATACCTTTCAAATATAATAATAAATCTGTATTACATAATAACTGCATCAAACAATGTACCGATGATCCCTTAATAAATATAAAAATAGGATCTACATTGAAGGTCTCTGAAAGGGCAAAACTTAGTAAGGTTTTGGAAAAGCATAAGAATATGTTTTCGAGCAAATTGGGAAGAGCCAATTGCTATGAGCATAAAATTGAAATGATCGATGATGAACCTATAGTTACTAGGTCCTATCCCATTCCATATGCATATAGAGCGAAAATGGAAGAAAAGTTAAATGAAATGGAACAAGCTGGTATCATCACAAGGACATCAACGCCTTACAGTAGTCCATTGACATTCACTCTAAAAAAAAGACGGCTCAATTAGAGTACTGCTTGATGCCAGAAGCATAAATAAGAAAATGGTTGCAGAAACAGAGAAACCACCTATACAATTAGATGTTTTGAATTCATTTCACGGAGCGAATTATATCACTACCATTGACTTAAATAATGCATATTTTCAAATTCCGATAAATAAAGATGGTAGAAAATATACTGGATTCACATTCAATGGAAAGTCATATGTATATAATGTTTTGCCGCAAGGATTAAAAACATCAGTAGGAAGCTTTAGCAGAGCCATGAATTTAATATTAGGACCAGAAGTCCAAGAATTTTGTGTGAACTATTTAGATGATCTAGCCATTATTACAACAGGAACGTTAGATAAACATTTGGAGCACATTGATATTGTTTTAAGTAAATTGAACAAAGCTGGCTTAACGTGTAACTTGCAGAAATGTGAATTTATTTGTAAAGAAATTAAAATGCTGGGTTTTATAATTTCAACAGAAGGCATAAAGACAGACCCCGATAAGATTCGAGCGATCCAAGAGTTTCCAGCACCTAAAAAGATTAAACAATTAAGGGCCTTTTTAGGTCTATGCAATTTTTATAGAAGGTTTATACCAAATTACAGCGAGAGCATAATACCGCTCTGTGAATTACTTAAAAAGGGACGAAAGTTCCAATGGAGCGGTAAAGAACAGAAGGCATTTGATTTTATAAAACAACAATTTATTAATACAATACAATTGCATCATCCAGACTTTAATAAGCCGTATTATTTACAAACAGATTGTTCCGGTGTGGGTATGGCCGGAGTACTATATCAGATAGATGATAATAATGAAATGAGAATTTTAGGCTATCATAGTAAAGCCTTAAAAGGCCCCGAATTAAATTGGTCTGTTACTGAACAAGAGTTTTATGCTGTAATAAGCTGCCTAAAGAAATTTGAAACATATTTGAGGGGCAGTAAAGTAATAATACTAACTGATCATAAAGCATTATTGTTTATTAATAATATGAAGTTATTCAATGGTAGAGTAACCCGATGGATTTTGTATATAGAACAATTTAATTATGAAGTACAGCATATATCGGGTGGACGTAATATTGTTGCAGATGTGCTATCACGTTATCCTCCTGATGGCGATTTAATACAAGAGGATAAAAATAATAGTTTAGAAATTGCTTACACAGAGAGCGAACCGAATATTGAGTTGATAGAAAAATTAAAATCCTTACCAGTATATCAATTACAAGATTCAGAGTCGTTGGCTATTATTAAAAAGTTAAAGACATTAAATACTTCCATAATAAAACAAAACAATAAATTTAAAAGGTATAGTTTGAAAAATGATGTATTATATTACAAAACGAATTTACAAGAAGTAATATATTTACCTAAAGCATTGAGACAAGATACTATAAATCAAGTGCATGTCGAAATGGGTCATCAAGGACCCTATAAGGTAATTAAATATGTGAGAGACAGATTCTTTTGGAAAGGTTTAACAAAAGATATTAAAAACCAATTAAGGGCTTGTCATTTATGTCAGTTATCTAAGAAAAGCAATATAACATATGTGGGTCCCTGCAAATCTATAATAACAGAAAACATTGGCGATATAGTCATGGCAGACTTATATGGACCACTTGTATCAGGTACCTTTGGGTACACTTTCATATTTGTCATTCAAGATTCATTCAGTAAATTTATCAAATTATATCCTTTAAAACAGTCAACAGCAAAGTCTGTTGTAACAAAAGTAAAGCATTTTGTTGAGATTATAAAGCCCAAGGCAATAATGACAGATAATGGAAAACAGTTCGTAAGTAATCACTGGAAACAATCAATGAGTGAATTAAATATAAAGCCAATATATACCACAGTTAGAAATCCTAGACCAAATACAACAGAGCGAGTAAATAAAGAGTTGAGCAGATTATTTAGGACGCTTTGTCATACTAACCACAAAGATTGGGCATTAATATTGCCGAAGTTAGAAGAATTGTATAATAATTCTTATCACAATAGTACAGGCTTCACGCCTTGTGAAATTCTTTATGGTGAGTCTAATGAGATGTCTTTTGACAAAGTAATTTCCAAAAGCAAAGAAAAACATAATGTCGAACAAATTAGACAACAAGTGCGTAAAAATTTAAAAGAGGCAAGTCGAATAAGAAACATAAAATTTGATAAGCGAAATAGATTAATAAAATATAATATTGGTGACTTAGTAAAAATTTCAAGATCTAGTAGATCAGACGCTGATAATAAAGTTATGAGTAAGTTCAATTTGGCATATGAAGGGCCTTATGTAATAGCAGCCGTACCATTTGACAATGTATATACCTTAGCAAATCCAGAGACAAACGAAATTAGAGGAATTTTTAATGCTATTCACTTATTAAAATATTTTAAATAATAATTTCTTTTTGTATAAATTAAAATAATTAAATAAATATTGTAACATAAAAGGGTTTTGTGGGTGGCCCATGGAAATAATTGTTTAAGTTAAAGGTCTAAAATTATTAAAGTTATGAGCAAGAGATTTGTTATATGATAGAAGAACGTTATTAATATATAATGAAGAGTTGTAAATATAGATCGTAAGATAATTTTGTAATCATTTTTATTAAATAAATATGGGATTTGGGTCAGGGTGAATGGCTTAATCACATTTATCCTATGTGGTATCGAACTGACATCAAGAAATATCCAAGTGGATTGTATACACATAAAGTGTGACACTATCGAAATAATGTTTCAAAGATTTAAAGATAAATTAATAAAATAAGAAATCGACAATTGACTACAAACTTTATTAACAACACGATATACAATAACTTGAATTATGGTGTTAGCACATTGTGATAATTGTGGTTGAAGGGGTGTTGGTGGCGGCCATTTTCTGGGGCAGGGGGATTTGATAACATATGCCGTATTGTAACAGATTAAAAGAGGAAAGAACAGATATATAAACAATTATTTGAGTGTAGTGTATATGCTCTCAAAATACTAAAATTTTATATTAACGACTCCACTATGTGGATCATTATCATAAAATTTGGGGGTGGATTGTGACGCCTCATAATTATTATTAATAAATAATAATTATATTCACTATACAGACATTTAAAAATGTCATAGAAATTATAATTTAAATAATAAAATGCAAATAATAAGCATAGAGTTCAAAAATATCCATTTGGAATATTGAATATTATATATATTAGTAAACGCATAAAATGTCTCAAAAAATCTCTAAATTTATTAAAAACCTGCTTAAAATGTTCAAAATATATCAAATCATATAAATACAAGGCGATTATATTGCAATAACAAAGATAAATAACATTTGTAATATAATAGAAAAAATGGATTAAAATTTTCTAAGTTGATGAAGGAGTTCGTGTAATAATTGGAAAATTTCTAAGTTAATGAACGTGTTCTTGTAATGTTCCCTTATATTGGGGCGTTGTCGGAGACACATACCCAAGGTTGTACATATATATGGGGTGGTCGGCTGACCGACTGCTAGTACTAAGGTTGCACAATGACTAGTCCTATATTAGGGACTTAACATAGTAAGGTCTGACGAACCAAAGCATTAATATATAAGGTCTCTATGATGCATAAGCATTATGATAGCAGAGTTATGACTTGAAGTCCCATATGAATAAGACATACAGTAGTATGGTCTATGAAATAAAGCAAATATGTGGAAGGTCTCAAATATGTAAAAGCATTATATTGAAAGAAATGGGACTTGAAAAGGATTATTATAGTGGCGTGTAGGTTGCTTCGCAGCCTCTGAGACCGAGGTAAACTTGGACTCACTAACCGATGTGTCCTAGACATATCATCTTAGTGCCGGTGGTAAGCGGGTTTGTTGTAGCAATACGACTTGCCCGTGGACATCGCACACCCCTACCGGTTGTGGGCGGCGTCTTAGCGCATAGCGTTATGATACGTCGGCTATCTTTCGGATTAGGGTGAGTGTGTTTGGTAGTACTTTTAAGTGCAGCAAGCATACTCAACTTCATGTCTTAGTGCAATAGCGCTATGATACGTGGAGTTTTGGCTACTGACGTCTTAGTACCGTACTACTATGATACGTCGGTGGTATTTTTAGTTAACAACATTATCAAATTTTGTTACCAAAGTCGATAGGGATCATGTGGGTGTGTTGTGAGGGGGCGCCATCCGTATGATAGTTGCATTGATGCTTACTGCTACTTGCAGTATTGCGTCTTGTGATCGATCTGCGGGTGTACTGCACCTGATTCGATGCATCTTGTGGTTCTGGTCGATGGAGGTATGCGGGTGGTGATGTCTGCTGGGACTGTATGGGGGACCTTGGGATGGTGTAAGCCCGACGATAGTCGTATTGATGCTTGTTGCATTCTGTAGCATTGCGTCTCTACGATGGTTGTTTGGCGGGTCGCTATTCTCAATGGCGCTCTCTGCGTCTTGGTTTGACTCACAACCTAAGTAGCTTTGCCCAAGTCGGGTCCCTTCATTGCGGGGCTGCAGACTGTCTGCCCTCCATGATGTTTTATATAACAACTTAATAATATATCTCTATAAAGTTCCCACCTTTGAGAGATTGAAGGCAACTTGTTGGTGGGTGAGACAAACATGATCGAAAAATGCATATACTCAACGTCAGTGACACAAACCCTTTCTGATGGCGAATTATTAATATTATCTTATAACTGCCTATTGGCTATATCTGCCATTGTATTGGTTGGTGGAGCATATGTGTTGACCTCATGCGGGTGGTAGCTGGAGGGAGAATCTGAGGAGGCTCTCAAGGCTGCGGCCGAAAGCCGCGCAACGTGGGACCCCATTCCCTTGAGGTGAGCGGTAGACTCATGACACGCTCTGCGGCCAATTGGCCGTGCTGACCATGCAATTGGTGGTGATGCCTTACACTTACATCACGTCTGCAGGAACGGCGGTCTGGCAGGTGGTGGCGCTCACGGAAGGTTTTTTATGGTCAGTGTGCCTATTGTTGCCTAACCCGTGTGACGTACATTCACTGTGGCTGGATTTGATCGTATTCTGTATGGCGTTTACACGCATTGACATGCGCGACTTCGGTCGATGTTTGTGCTTACGTACTATCAAGGGACCAAGTCCTCTTTTACTGGTTCGCCAGTTATTTTGCTGTGGACTACGGTCCAGTTCCCAACTTTGCGTACCCTTCGGGGGGAGCGCATTAAAATGGTTGGCGCTCACCGTGCGCGGCGTGTGTGGGGCCGTGTACCTCCTCCACATTTTTTTTAAAATGTGGGAGAGCGAAGCCCTTGTAACTGGTATTTGATATAAATATTGTGAGCCTTTTCCAAGCGGGAAGGGATTAATTAATAAGGAATTGACTGTTGTGAACCAGATACAAGTGGAATAGGGACAATTTATTGTTCTTAACCTTTTTGAGCTCTGTCTTCGTGAACGGGGTTCTTTAGCTTATAAGACTCTACCAACAGCTTTCGATTGCTCTCGTGAATATTCATTCTTCCAAGATACACCTAAAAGAACTAAGTTACTATACAAACACAACGTAAAAAAGGGTCCTAACTAAGACGATCACGCCATAAATTTATTAAACGGCCTATATTTAAACCTTTAGAAAGATCAAGTTATACTGGTCACGTAAATTAGATGTATTTATATATCTTACAGATATAGATTCTAAAGAAATACAATTATAAGTGGGATATAGTAGAAAAGAAAAAGATGGGGGGGGGGGGTTCGTTACACTATCATTAAGAGCAATAACAAAAGCGCTAAACAAAAGAATTTAAAAATATTTCAGAAACACGCTTTGTTAACCAACTGAGAAACGTAGAATATAAAAGCTTCTTTTCACCCTATTTTACTGTCATTTTAGCATATTTGTCATTCCTTTTACAAGACTCGACACGTAGCAAAATGAAAAATTGCATTCTAAAAATTATAGAGATAAGTGGCGGTTACATTTCGAGTCTTAAAATAAATTAATATTGCAAAATAATGTTTTAGTGCAATTGAAGTTTTTAATGAAGTTCGACTAATATAAATGTTAAAGATATTAACATTTATATTAGTCGAACTTCATTAGCTAATGTTAGACGTTCTCTTCGCAGTTCCAAACAAACCTTCGTTACGTATAGTGCCCTGTGATGAAAATTAAAATATCTTTATTACATTATTTACCTACCTTTCACATTATTTATTGTTTTGGTGAGATATTATCATAAATTTAAAAAAAGGTTTATCCTTTTATTTATTACTAAGCTAAATAAATATACAGCCTTTAACGTATTTTATTGCCTTTATGCTTCTTGTCAACAAAGTTATTGGTGCAGTTAGTTACTTGAAACTAACGGCACCAATAACTATGTCAACATCTGTCGATACCTAATATTAATAAATTGTATTTTTTTATTTGTATACGCCTTACAAGTATTTAAGTAACCTAAAAGTGGCCTATATTTCTGATGAGTGAGTCAGTCAGTGATAAAAATTGCACTTTAAAGACCTTAATAATTCGAGAACTTTATTAGTGTATAATAAAAATAAAATTGAGGTTGTAGTTGACTGGTTTTCGTAAAGGCGACTGTTGATTTTTTTTATAGGATAACGAGCACACACAATCCACCTGATGATAACTGGTTGCTGCGGCCCACAGACATTTACATCTATCCTCGATTACGAACCAAAATGCAGATGCGTCGTCACCCGTGAGGACTAAGATGGAATGCCTCGTTTCCAGTAAAAAGGGTCTCCGGTTCTCTACACTTACCATACGAAACACAGCAGCGTTAAGCTGCTATTTTACGCTGGTATTCTGTGAAAGCGTGGTCCTTCCCCGGTGGAGCCGACCCATTCGTGCTACAACCATAATATAGCTGCAGCATGGCTCTACCACATATAATCATCAAAACATCTATAAAAAGTCACGAAAACACCTATTTGGCAGTGCAACGTTTGTAAATGTGTATTAATAAAAAATGATCTTGTTCAATTAATCTTTTTAACTTATAAATAACATAATATTAATAAATGATAGTGAGTATTATAATATTCAACAGTATACAGTAGGAGTCCATACCTGCTCTGGCATAGGTTATATGATCTTTACCATGAAAGGTCATATAATCATAGCGTCGAATTTAGGGAATATGTAAAAAAATATTAAAAAATATTTAAAAGAGTGTGCTCCACAGCCAAGTCTTTGCATTTGAGCCACAAAATTAAGACGGCTTCCAATAAAATTAAAATGACATGGAGTATAATTAATAGCGAAACTGGTAAGATTCAAATTACCAGTTATGTGTTAACAACAAATTAACTGTATCAGATCAGGACGTAGCAATGGTTTTTGAGAAATATTTTACTGATATTCCGATCTTGACCACTAAGTCACTGAATTCTTCTCCTGCCGTCGCCGAATCATTACTTAAACAAAATGTAAATGCGTGTACAAAGAATTTAACATTTCATAAAGTGTCATCAAAAGATATTGTAAAATATTTTAAAACTATTGATGTTAAGAAAACTGCGGATCTGTGGGGGATTTCCGTTAAAGTTATTGCGTCTATAATAGATACAATCGCACCTCATTTAGCTATTATTTTTAATACTAGTATCGAATCTGGCGTATTTCCTGATTTAATGAAGCATAGTAAAGTAATAGCTTTATTTAAATCTGGTAGTACATTAGACCCCGCCAGTTTTAGACCTATTTCTGTACTACCAACCACTTAGTAAGATTTTTAAAAAAATTGTTCTTGAACAAATGTTAAATTTTTTTAATATAAATAATTTACTTCATAAAAATCAATTTGGTTTCACAAGGGGTCACTCGACAACTGATGCCGGTGTTGAGCTGATTAAATATAACTTTAATGCATGGGAGAATTCACAGGATGCTTTGGGTATATTTTGTGACCTATCCAAGGCCTTCGATTGTGTTCACCATGAAACATTAATCAGGAAACTTCAACACTACGGTGTAAGAAGTGATGCTCTTGAATTAATTATTTCATATTTAAGTAAGAGAACGCAAAAAGTTGTCATTAACAATATGAGCTCTTCCGGATCGATGGTACAAATGGGCGTGCCTCAAGGCTCAATTCTCGGCCCCTTTCTGTTTCTGGTATACATTAATGACTTACCTTACATAGTAGGGGATAACCATGATATAGTATTATTTGCAGATGACACTTCTTTAATTTTCAAATTAAGTCGACAATTACTAAAATATGACGAAGTAAATAATGCTATACGTAAATTAGTAAATTGGTTCAATGTTAATAATTTGCATTTAAATGGCAGTAAAACGAAATGTATGAAATTCCTGACTCCAAATGTCAAACAATTAAATACTAATGTAATTTTAAATGGGGAGAAACTGAGTCTTGTAGATACCACCATTTTTCTTGGAATCACACTAGACACGAAGCTTTAATGGAGCCCCCATATATCAAAACTAACAAGCAGACTTAGTTCTGCAGCATATGCTGTAAAAAAGATTAGAAGTCTAACCAGTGTTGAAACAGCTAGACTAGTTTACTTTAGCTATTTCCATAGCATAATGTCGTATGGTATTTTGCTATGGGGACACGCAGCTGACACTGAAATTATATTTGTTTTACAGAAGAGGGCCATAAGAGCAATTTATGATTTAAAGCCTAAAGAGTCGCTGCGACAAAATTTTAAGGAAATTAATATATTAACTTTGGCCTCTCAATACATTTATGAAAATGTAATGTACGTACACAAAAATAAAAGTAGTTTTACAAAAACGAGTTGAATGTAAATTCAAGACAAACAACTTCCTTCTGCGTGAATCCCATATCTCTGGTGCCCTTTGACCTACAGGACCCAAATTCAAACTCGACCGAGTTTGAATTTAGACAGTAGACAGTACTACCTCAAGGTATCCACATACCAAATTTAAAGTCAATCGGTCCAGTGGAACGGAAGTTATCGTGTCGGCATACAGACTAACAGACTACCAGCTAAAACCATTAACTTCCTTTCAATG
Organism: Parnassius mnemosyne; assembly: GCA_963668995.1. Classification (NCBI taxonomy): domain Eukaryota; kingdom Metazoa; phylum Arthropoda; class Insecta; order Lepidoptera; family Papilionidae; genus Parnassius; species Parnassius mnemosyne. The sequence continues at coordinate 38,375,856 of CAVLGL010000104.1, read as the reverse complement.
CTACGCAGAAGGAAGTTAATAAGTGATATTCATTCTGTAAATACTAGGAACAGACACAAGCTAGTAGTACCAGTTACTCGACTCCATCGAGTTAGTAATTCATTCTTGAGGCGATGTATACGCTTTAACAACAAAATTCCAGAAAATATACAAAGTTTGACCTGCTCAAAGTTCAAAAACTTTATTAAACTAAGTTTGTATAAAAAGGGTTATTATAATATTAAGGAATTTATGGATGATAATAACCCCTGGAAATGAGGTGATCGCTACCAAGCTATTTCTAGTTTGTTGTGTTGTTAATTTGTGTAACATCATGATTGTAAGCTGTTATTTTAAAAAAAAAAAGACCCGCTGGGTTTCTTGCTGGTTCTTCCCAGGACAGAGGTTTATTCCGAACCAGTGGTAATCAAACAAAAGAGTGACTTTCAATAAACATTATTTATAATCTATATTGAATAAAAAAGTTTCTGTTTCTGTTTCAAAATTATATTATTTCCATCTTCGTGACAACCTACGCGTGCGGTGGCATCGCCTGACATCAAAGGCGTTTCTTAACTGTAACGCCTTTAAACTATACTATTTTTTTACTCTTGTACGAAAAATTTAATCCTCCCTCCTCGATAAATGCAAAACTTAAAAAAAGTCTATTCAAAACTTTATAAGGACACGTAAATGTCCGCTTTCATTTCTCACTTATTTGATGGATAATACGAAATATCGCTATCCCTTAAAAATAAAACTCTAATTTTAGTAAATTCCATATTGTATTTAATAATAATCTTTAACTATTTTACACCAAATGTAGTGTTTTAATCAGAGTCATCATCAATAATCACCCTAGTCTTCTTCCGTTTCGCCGGCAAAACTATTTCTTCGTTCAGCTCATTTTCACTATCGTCTGAAACAAAATTTGTATTGAAAGCTTTTCTAGCAAACATTGGAAGTCATATTCCAGTGAAAGCTTTTAGAAAGTGAGCCATCTACGCCAGACATAAGTGTCATTGTGTTACTTCAAAGAGAAAATAAAATGAAGTGTTCAAATGTATTTTCATCGGGGATTGAAAAGATATATTTCCCATTACACCTGAGTAATTTTAGTCTGTATGGAGTCAAAAACCTCTCAAGGGCTGAAGAAGAACGAGCCATAAATATGCAGCACAATATGTTCGGTAGCTCTTCTTATTTGCTGTCAATATAATGAAATAAAAAAATGAGTTTTTAGGTATGCTTCTGGAACACGTCTTCGTGTTGTTCCTTCTGTAGTCAGTGTTTGGTGCAAGTAAATACAATTTCGAAGAATCGAATACGTAATAAAATTCGTCATGTCCTCATATCACCCAATTTCATCCAGGAGACGTCGTAAGAGGCGACTATGGGAAATAATAAAAAAATCTCAGGTATGACAACTCTGTTTACACTAAACATATAATAGCAGGCAACGGGCAGCATCTTCAAAGACGTCCTGAAAAGCGCAACGAAAAAGGCTAATGCCTCGGGATGGAGGATTACCGTGTAGCAGCGGAGTAAAGAATAACCACTACCCCATATCATCCCGTGGGTATCTTAAGAGTCGACAGAGGGAAACAAATCTAGAGATGGGCAGCACCGTCTTCCTAATAACGTCTAAAATAAAAAATAAACTGCGGTTGCCAAACCGCTTGCCAAACGTGGCAACTATGACAAATAGCCCTCCTATGAGGCAATTTAATGGACTGATTATATGAATAATGATATAAATGGGTTAAAGAAAACAAATCTGCACAACCAAGCCAAATTATTCAACGCTCATAGCTCGTACTGACTTTTCTTAATACAAATATGGCTGACAAAGAAGCACACGCGCCACCTAATAATAAGTAAATGCTTTAATAATAAATAAGTGGTTCCCTTTATTAATAATCATAAAACTTACTTAGAATAAAAAGGGTCTCCAGTTCTTGTCACTTCCCATACGAAACACAGTAGCATGTTGCTGCTATTTCACGCTAGGAATTCTGCGAGAGCATGGTCCTTCCCCAGTTGAGCCAAACCATTTGGTCCATTGTTACAGCCATAATAAATCTATAAGAAGATTAAGACAACCCTTACCAGTATCATGTTTAGGTATGTTACTTAGAATATCTTCTGTGTCAGGCTCGTCGCGTTGAAGCGTCTTCTTAGCGAAGGACAAAATATCTTCATCACTGTTCTGTTCATCAACCTCGTCTATCTTCTGCATCTTTCTGCTAGTATTTTCTTCATCACAGCTACGACTGCGTTTGCGACCGCTTGCTTTATTATTATTTCCACTTTTAGTTATATTTGTTTCTAAGTTATTATCACGCAATTTACGTAAACTATCGAACAAATCTTCGTCATCGCTTGATTCGTTATTAGTTTGCTTATTTTCCGTTTTGTCCTCAGTTACTGCGGTGTTTACTATCTCATCAATTATAAGTTCTTTGTTGACTGCTTTGACTATTATTTCTCGTCTTTTTCTTAATGTTTCGTGATGAAGTTGACTAGGTATTCTCCAGTATGTCTCCTAAAAATATCTCGATAATGTCATAAAATCATTTAAAAAGAAGTAGTAATATGAAGTAAGGTTGGTCGATTTAGTTAGTTTAATTGATGAGTTGTAATTATTAGCCTTTTATGGTCTTTAATTCTGGCATATCATCACCATTACAGCCCTTCCCAAGTCCGCTGCTGAACATAGGCCTCCCCCAAGGAATGCCACAAAGCACGGTCCCGAGCCACCTCCATCCATCGACTTCCTGCATATCTTACCAGGTCGTCACTCCATCTAGTGGGGGGACGCCCAGCACTTCATCCGCCGGTACGAGGCCGCTACTCGAGAACCTTTTTTCCCATCGGCTGTCGGTTCTTCGAGCTATATGGCCGGCCCATTGCCACTTCAGCTTACTAATCCGTTGGGCTATGTCGGTCACTCTGGTTCTACTGCGGTTATCCACATTTCTAAGTTTATCACGCAGATAAAATCCGAGTATAGCCCTCTCCATAGCTCGCTGAGCAACCTTGAGCTTCCTCATCCGGCCAGCAGTGAAGGACCACGTCTCAGTACCATAGGTCATCACTGGCAAAACGCACTGGTTGCACAGTCTTGTTTTCAAGTTTTGAGGTACACCTGACGAGAAGATGTGCCGTAATTTCCCGAACGCTGCCCCACCGAGTTGAATCCGTCGATTGACCTCTCGGTCGAAGTTGGACTTACCTAGTCGGACTTTTTGTCCCAGGTAAACATACTCGTCAACAACTTCGAGCTTAGTGCTCCCAACAACTACCGGCATAGGTGTGACATGGACATTAAACATGATTCTTGTTTTGTCTTTGTTCATCTTAAGACCTATCCTTTGGGAAACACTATTGAGGTCATTGAGCATAGTGCTTAGGTCCTCCAGCGATTCTGCCATAAGGACTATATCGTCGACGAATCGAAGGTGAGTGATGTACTCGCCATTGATGTTAATACGGTATCCTTTCCAGTCATAGCCAGTCGTAGCCATCGTAGCCCTACTGTACAAGCACTTCAGCACTTCGATATACCGACAGTCAACCTGGCATCGCTGAAGGAACTGCAGCACCGCCCAAATTGCGACGGAATCAGAGGCTTTCTCATAGTCCACATACGCCAGGCATAGTGGCAAATTGTACTCCTCGGACTTCTGTACAATTTGCCGAAGGGTATGTATGTGGTCTACGGTGCTAAAGCCTTTTCGGAAACCGGCTTGTTCGGGAGGCTGAAAGTCGTCAAGTCTGCGCGCGAGACGATTCGTCATGAATCTCGAAAACAGCACGTAGACGCGGCTCAGAAGGGAAATCGGTCTGTAGTTCTTCAAGAGAGCGTTGTCACCTTTCTTGAAGAACAAGACCACCGCACTTCTGCTCCACGCTTCCGGTGTAGTGCCACCACTATAATTCTGGCTTATGATAGAATAAAATTACATAGATAGCATAGTATATATACTTTTCTTATTGTATATAAATAAATCTCAGTCTTAATACGTATTTGTATTTATCATTAACAATAAGATTCGTTAAAGTCTGTTTATTTTACCTGTTCATCAGCAGGTGGCAATATCCCGACTCCTTTTAAAACCTTTTGAAACAATTCATTCTCCATGGCCTGCACGGAATCATCGCCTATCGGCACCAGGGGAGTTCCTTCCGCTGTTGGGTCGTAGCCTTCCGCTTCTTGGTCTAACGCCACCTCTTCGAGATTCTCTGCTAGCCATCTTAAAGCTTCCGCAAAACCTGACCAAATAAATAATGATAATATATTTACGCTTCAGTGCTAAAGATGAGAAAACGTTTGCAAATGTTTGCGTACAAAAATAAAATGGTGTGTGGTTTAAAGACTTGTAACCTATTAACTAAGAAATATGTTGATTACAGTGATGTTGTTTGAAGTGGTGTTGGATGCAGTAGTGTTGGGTGTAGTTGTGTTGGATCTTCTACACCCAACACAACAACACACAACGCTACTATGTTAGTGGTGGCAGTGATAGTAAACGTGAGTATTTTATATTTACACACTGATCTCAGCGAAATATTTTTGTTATTTTTAATGAAGTGAATTTCCACATAGTAACACCTGATTGTATTAATTATAATATGTGCACAAATGGATGCAGTAAGAGTCGTTTTAATTAACCTGTGACCGAGGTAACACTATAAGACTAAAGATCAAAGGTGCCGTGTCAAATGCAAAAAAAAATCATTTTAATTTTAAATATTTTTTTAATTAAAATAATTAAATATTAAAAAAATAATGAAAATTTCTATTATTTGCACAAATGTTGTCTTTTGATGAATAGAAGACTCATTAGTTTGGAGAGGCAGCAGCATCCTCCTTATAATTGCTAAAGGACAAAACTTATTGCCAACCCGCCTGCTAAGCGGGCCAACTATGGCAAATACATCACATCATAGCACATTGTGCATTAGGGAACAATAGATAATTTTAGTAATACAAAATATTTCAAGAAAAGTTGTAAGTTCGAGTCATTTGGCTCGAGCCTCACTTTAACATTTAGTATCAAAATAGGCAAATTATGTAACATCTTGTGATGTCACCTTGGTATTGACCTGTCCATAATTTGAAATTAAAGAGTCTATCTTATGGTATGTATGTATTTCTCTGTAGAACCATTGGTATAAATGTTGCGCTTACAATAATAATTGTTAACGCTTTTAAAAAACTATAAAAATTAATGAAAACGGCATATTATCTAATTGGCCAATGTTCAGCAGTGGACTTGTGAAGGCCTATAATGATTATGATAATGATCTACAAGTCAACGTGACATCGTGATTTCATACATTTTTCTAGTTTTCTATTAACGTTAACGATTGTAGAATGTAAACTTGGCTAGCCCGGCTTGACTGTAAAATTATAAGCATTTAGATGATTTCCAATTGAGAAAAATAAGTTAATATCGAAAATAGACAGTAAAGTATAAAATTTATACTTAATTGGATTTAGAGATTTTTTTAGATAATGGTGGCTTATTGTATGAAACTCTAAACTCGCAAGATAACTTCGCCTTATCTGTATATTTTATAATAAAAACATGCACATAAGCTTTTTTTGCATATACCGCATACGCATTCATATACGCAAAACAATCATACACAAATGTTTCAAGCAACTTACCACTATCAACTGATTGGACTAACAACGTAGCAATTTCATTAGCACTAAGTTCCAAATTTTTCTTCGGCCTTTTATTAGCACGTGCCTCGGGTTTCTTCTTCTCTGCCTTCTTGACAGGTTTTTTAATTTTAAGAGGTAATCGTACTTTGACATTGCTGTCAGAATCACTTTGATCTGAAGATTCAGAATCTGATGAAGTGCCTGTAACAAGGTCAATGTACAAAATAAAAAGAAATAAATAAAATTTATATGATATGCGATATTTTGCTAGAGAGACCCAAACTCACAAGTCAAAACAAGGAGACTTTAACCTTAATTTAAAAAGAACGTAATTAAAAGAGACTTCAGACATCCTACTGCTGGACACGAGCTTTTTCTCAATTCTGAGAGGACTTCACGTGTTCTAGATTTTTTAAATACCTCAAATATAGGCGTTCCCTCACTGTTAAGCACGTGATGAACTAGCACATAAAATTGCAATTAACTAATTGTTAATTGCAATTTTATGTGCTTATATTTATGTATTTTATGTGTAATAAGCACAGCGCACCATTTATACTGCGAGGGTATCGACTCTTCGCTCACCAACCCACCAATCCAGAACACGGTGTACGAATGAAAAGGTCTTTAAATTGTAAACTTTAGAGTAAATTCCCATAAATCAATTCGCTCTAGTTAAGGGAGAAACCTTACCAGTTTTATTATTTTTTGCAGTTCGAAATACATAAAAAATATTTCTCTTTTACTTTTTTGGGACATTATTGTGAGTCTTTTATTAATTTTATCTGTACTATGAAAAGCTTCTATTGTGCAAAACTCAGAAGTTTTTGTTATCAGAACGGCAAAGCAAACCTTAATTTTTGTAAAGTTCTTACTCTATCTTTTACAATACTCTAACTTTTTCAATACTGAAGCCTATTCATTCGTGGACAAAACAGAAAATTCTTGATTTCGTTGCCTTTCTTTACAGTGTGCAGCGTAGTGACGAGCAATACTTTTCAAAATGTCATTAAATGCGCGCCTGATACCGCGTCCTATATTCAACGGTAGTCCTAAAATGTTGAAAATGTAAATACAACTCACCATCGTCGGACGTATCTTTATCGTCGCCGGTGCCCTTACTCTTCGTCTGCTTTTGTTTCCGTTTCCTGCATTGCTTTTTGTCCTGTATGAGATCTAACTCCAAAAGTCTCTCAACATAACTGCGCCTTGGATGTTTTCGGGGCATTCGTGGTATTATTAATCCCAAAGGATCTGTACAAACACAGTAAAGTTGTAAGTTCAAAGAAATGTGATAAAGCAGTTTTCTATAGAAACTCGTAAAACTGTCTTTGCCGGCCAAGTACTACAAGTCCAAAAACTACACATCATGTTTTGCACTCTTGCAAATCCTACACATTTAAACACTTTAAGCGCACGTCGCCCATTATTTCAGTTTTCATTTTCGTCATTATGACTTTGTTCCAATTATTTGTAGTGTTGATAAAATAATTGGAGTCGTGAGCCAATATGTCTAGTACAACAGATCGTTTAGAAATATATGTATGTATAACTAGGTACGTTACTATACCATCGTGAAGTACCTACGGCAGATTCATATCAGCGTTGTTAAGTTTGGGGTAGTACAGGGTTATTTTGCAATAACCAGTCAAATTTGCGGAGAAGGTTCAGAATAAGTAATATAGGAAAATCTCAGTAATTGTCCTTTTTATCTTTTAAATTCAAAATTCGTGGTAATGCATTATTTTAACTTATTTTACTGCGCACGCAAACATTCGTAAGGGTCGATCGGTAGGCAAAAACGTTGTTGTTCATAAATCACATTCTATTTGGGAAAATTTCTAATAAAAGTAGAAACCTTATTTACTCGTATTTTCAAATACTGCAATAACGGTATATTATTATTTATATATTTGAACTTAATTTTAAAATATGACTACACTGAAAAATAACCCTGTATGTCCGCCATTGTGAAATAAGTGTTCGTGCGTAAATCGCCTTTATCCTGTGTTTAAGAAATAATAAGTTTTTCATAGTTATAACAATGTTGGGATTTAGCTTACTGACCTACTTAGTACTTACTATCTATCCACCTCCATCTTAATTTTAATGTACCTATATTTTTTTTGTAAAAAAGACTAAACTATATGATGTACTAGTATAACGAACGTATAACGAACTAGTATAACGCCATTACGATTAATGCTATTGTACTAAATTAACAACTAAAAATTTCACAAAATGTAAGGGATGTTGTGGTGTTCTTTGGTGAAGCCCTATATGCAGTAGTAGACTTGTGATGGCCTGTAATGATGACGGTGATGATGATGATTTGTAAAATGCTAAAAACATATAGTCCTATACAAAATCAAAATCTAATTTCAACTAAGTAAATATTTTTATATACATCGATAATCGATTTTTTTTTACCTGGTGAATCGCCATACTGTTTCCACAGATCCGTGAGCAAAGCGTCCTCTTCTTCAGAGAACTCCTTGGGTACTCGTTCTTTGAGCCTTTCCTTGTTACTTCGCTTCGTTGGTGCCTTAAATATCAAACCGAGCTCCTTCAGCTTCTTGATAACGCCGCGCCGGGTTCTGGTTTGATCAATTAAGTTCTCCAGAATCCAGTCAATTACGTCTGTACGAAATATTTTGGGATTAACATAAAATAAAGAACATAATCTAATAAAAACGCTGCAAAATTTTTAAGCTAATATATTTTTATACAAGTATTGCTAACGAGCGAGTACACAATCCATCTGCAGGTATAATGATAGTAAATCGTAAATACTATGGTCTATAGACACCTATTTATCCTCCATTAAAAATCAAAATGTAAATTCGCTGTGACCCCTGAGGATTAAGATAGAATTGCCAGAAAATTTGTCTCTGACTCTACACTCAGCATAATGCGCCTGATTTGCTTTTACACTGGTATTTCTTGCGAGCGTTGTGCTTCCTTGGTCAAGGCGACCTATTCGTGATGCAGATGCAGCCATAATACAGCTGAAACGAGGCTCAAGCATGTAAATAAAATTATTCTGAAATCTTAGCAAATATTAATATCAGTTTTTAATCTGTTCGTTATGCCATGCTAGTCTACCAACAGTGAAAACTTCAAATAATAATGTCGTCGGAAGGAAAGCGTGTACCTTTTTCCGTAGTAGGATTTGTTTGATTCTCCATAAATAGCTTTCGTAGTTCTTCTTCTTGCTCTTCAGTCCAAACGCCTTTGCCCAACTTGTCTCTGTCGATAATTATAGTCCTGGTTTTTACCTTACTCAACGAAATGCAATGTTAGTGTGCGTATCTTCGACTTTATGAGCCTATGTTATCCACTGGTGGGAATAGGCATTTCAAGATCGCGCCCGATATATACCAGAAGTATGTACACGGTATGTAACAAAAAATCATATATTTTATTATTGAGTTGGAACAGCCCTATAAGTTTTTATTTAAATTAGACAGTTATTCTCTTGTTTGCACAGGATACATGGGAGGGAACAAGTTCATGATTATAATAAATCATGAATTTGTTCCCATCTACCTGCACCTGCGCTGTGCTGAGTCGTGGCAGCTCAGGGGCGAAGATCTGAAGGTAATTTGACAGTCCGCGGGCAATCCGGGTTCAACGAAAACTATTTGTCCCATCTCTACCCGTGTCTGCGCTGTGCTAAGCTGTGGTAACTCAGGGGCGAAGCGCTCAAGGTAATTTGACAGAACGCGGGCAACCCAAGTTTGATCCTGGGTTAGTTAAACTCTAAGTCCTGATATACTATGCGTTCCGCGGTGAAGAAAAACACTTTGAATAAACAGCATATCTGAGGTATAAATATGTTATTACAAATAAGTCTGCTAACATGTAGACAGCAACGCGGCGGACTGCTCCTTGAAAATGAGAGGAGGCATGTGCCTAGCATTGGGAAGTATATAGGCTGTACGTTTAATTTTTTTATACCAGTGTCTATTGATTACAGGTAAATGGTGTTTTTTTTTACTTATTATAAGCCAATGCATGACTAAAATCCCACCTGCTAGTAAGTTGTGGTGAAACCCTAGAACGCTAGATGGTAAATCGCATTATCATAGCGTAATAGTCTTTTCACTCTTGCCTTGAAGTTATATAGATAATAATATGATAGTAACAAACAATTCATCTGACGATAAGGAAAGTATTGAAAAATAAGTGCAGGGACCAATTTATTGTAAATGTTGAGTTGAATATGTATCAGTTTTTTTTTTTAATTTGATTTTAAAAATTGTTACCTCCGCATTCAAGACATTTTTCTTGTATAGTATAGGCGTTTTACATACATCGATTGCATAAAAATAAATATCCCGACTCAAATCAATTATGTATAGGCCATACAAATAGGTGGAACAAATGCGGAATTCGAACCCGTACGCTTAGTCACTGCAATACCGAACTGTAATTCCTGGCCGAGCAACGATTTGAAACGATTGAATATCTGTTTTCCCGCATACTCCTGCAGCAATATAATAATACATCCGGCGAGTTGACAATATCCGATTCCGATAGTGTAATTTTTACCATAATGCTGACGTAGAAATACCTTTATCTCCATAGAATTATTACGCATAGAATACTAGTACGCGCACCGAAAGTGAAGCAAGTAAAACTAACGCGAAACCGCGTTAGTTGACTCAGCGACGCGTCAGTGCGCAATGTCACGTCTTACGGAGAAGAGCTCGCGAAGAATTGTAAAAATTACCGTTTGTGTTGTAAAATATTGTAACAACGGTGATGATAAACATAAAAGAAGTGATGGTATTACATTTCACATATAAGTTTATACATTTAATTCATTATAAGTACGTAAAACTAAAAAAATACTTACCTAAGCTCTCATAATACAAATGTTGCTAGTTGTGGGGAAAAAATCACAATTTTCTTTTAAAAATATTTATTTTCTATTTGTGTTAAATACGTTTAATCGCAACGCTCTGTGTAAAACTCAAATGTTTATATATATACCTACTTCTCTAAGTGTTAAGATTATATTAACAATGGGTGCCTACTTAAAACTAATACGGAGTGATCAGCTAATCGCGATTCGTCGACGCCATTTTAACGCAACTATTTTATTTTAATTGATTTGTTTATTGACTAAGGCTAAGTTTTAGAGTATAGAATAAAAACTTTTTTATTTACAACATCAAGAGATTATTAATAAGAACGCCTTTACTAACCAGATGTCACTTTACACCCAAACATTAACCAGATGTTACGTTAGACCCAAACACAGCCTATTTTAACCGACTCCCAAAAAGAAAGGTTATCAATATGTATGTACACTGATTTCTAAGCTTGATCAATTCGTACATACATGCTGAAATTTTATTGGTTGTTGTCCCGCAGCCAAATTATACTGTCTCGATAGTAGAGTCAATTTATTAAATTAAAAATATTACAATTAAAAAAGGGCAGATTTACAATAGTAATACCTCACAAGCAAGTCGGGCGTCCAGACTAGTTTATGTCGTATCACTACGCTTGAGAGTTCATGTTATGAACATTTATTAGTGGCCCTTCACTGTGTAGGAAGCGCGCGGTAGCGCGTGTGATAAACGTAACACAACATTACGTCCAGTGAATTTTTTTTCAGACTATTATAGTAATTCGGTATAAGCTAGCCTGCACGCCCGACCTACTTGCAAGATATTGCTATTGGTTTGTGATCGCATTCGAGTTTTGTTTTTCTCGATTGTAAATCTGCCATTTTTGCATCCTAATAATTTTTATTTTAACAAATCTATTGTACTACTAAGGCAAAATCACTTTTACTTCGGGAAAACAACCATTAAAATTTCAGCGTGTATATATCGGATCAATCTGTGTGTATATCCTTTCAAATAAAAAAATCTAAATCGGTTTAGAAATTGTAGAATTCTGAAGTAAAAAACATTAAAAAATACACCGAATTGATAACCTCCTCCCTTTTTGAAGTCGGTTAAAATTAAACATTACACGATGTGCTTATTATATTCGAGCAAATTAATTGTGTTTAATAATATTCTTAAATTTTCTTACGTCTGCATTTTTGTACCATTAATATATGTATCATCATCATCATCATTACAGCCCTTCACAAGTCCACTGCTGAACATAGGCCTCCCCCAAAGAATGCCACAAAGCACGGTCCTGAGCCACCTGCATCCATCGACTTCCTGCATGTCTTACCAGGTCGTCACTCCATCTCGTGGGGGGACGCCCTACACTTCGCCTACCGGTACGAGGCTGCCACTCGAGAACCTTTCTTTCCCATCGGTTGTCGGTTCTTCGAGCTATATGGCCGGCCCACTGCCACTTCAGCTTACTAATCCGTTGAGCTATGTCGGTTACTCTGGTTCTACTGCGGATATCCTCATCCCTAAGTTTATCACGCAGAGAAACTCCGAGCATAGGCCTCTCCATAGCTCGCTGAGCGACCTTGAGCTTCCTCATACGGCCAGCAGTGAAGGACCACGTCTCAGTTCCGTAAGTCATCACTGGCAACACGCACTGGTTGTACAATTTCGTTTTAAGGTTTTGAGGTATGTCTGACGAGAAGAAGTGTCGTAGCTTCCCGAACGCTGCCCAGCCGAGTTGAATCCGTCGATTGACCTCTCGGTCGAAGTTGGACTTACCTAGTCGGACTATCTGTCCCAGGTAAACATACTCGTCAACAACTTCGAGCTTAGTGCTCCCAACAACTACCGGCATAGGTGTGACATGGACATTAAACATGATCTTTGTTTTGTCCATGTTCATCTTAAGACCTATCCGTTGGGAAACACTATTGAGGTCATTGAGCATAGTGCTTAGGTCCTCCAGCGATTCTGCCATAAGGACTATATCGTCGGCAAATCGAGGGTGAGTGATGTACTTGCCATTGATGTTGATACCCTATCCTTTCCAGTCCAGAAACTTGAAAACGTCTTCCAATGCAGCGGTGAAGAGTTTCGGGGATATGACGTCACCCTGTCTTATACCCCTCTCCAATTGGATAGGTTTCGTACTCTGGTTCTGTACTCGGATAGCCATCGTAGCCCTACTGTACAAGCACTTCAACACTTCGATATACCGACAGTCAACTTGGCACCGCTGAAGGGACTGCAGCACCGCCCAAATTTCGACGGAATCAAAGGCTTTCTCATAGTCCACATACGCCAGACATAGTGGCAAATTGTACTCTTCGGACTTCTGTACAATATGCCGAAGGGTATATATGTGGTCTATGGTGCTAAAGCCCTTTCGGAAACCGGCTTGTTCGGGAGGCTGGAAGTCGTCAAGTCTGCGCGAGAGACGATTCGTAATGACTCTCGAAAACAGCACGTAGACGCGGCTCAGAAGGGCAATTGGTCTGTAGTTCTTCAAGAGAGCGTTGTCACCTTTCTTAAAGAACAAGACCACCGCACTTCTGCTCCACGCCTCCGGTGTAATGCCACCATGGAGGACGGAATTAAAGAGCTTCTGAAGGACTTCAAGTACCGGTCTTCCACCCGCTTTCAGAAGCTCCGCTGTAATTTCATCCTCGCCTGGGGCCTTACCGTTTTTAAGGTGCTGGAGAGCCATTCTAATCTCGCTCAGACTGACATCCGGGATATCTTCGGAATAGTGTCGGATGAGACTCGCTCTTGGATCGTTACTCACACTTGCGTGTGGCTCTAACGATGATGTGTACAGCTGCCCATAGAACCTCTCAATCTCACTCAAAATCTCAGGTGACCCGGAAACGATGCTGCCACATTCTGTCTTCAGCTTTGACAGTTGGCTCTTTCTGGCAGACAGATCTCTGGCAAAGACTTTGGAGCCTTGGTTCCGCTCGATCGCTTCTTCAATACGAGCTGTATTGAAGTTGCGTAATTCCCGCCGCATGCATTTGGAGATCTGTCTGTTCAGATGCCTGTATGCTGTCAAGTCTGTTGAAGAATGTAGCTTCATCTCCCGTCTAACAGCCATGAGATTAAGAGTGTGATCGGAGAGTTTTTGTGTTCTTCTGCGGCGGGTCTTGCAGAACTTAGCTCCGACCGCATGGACAGTTTCCACGAGCTTGTCCTTCATATCGTCCACTTCATTGCAGTCTTCCAGGCACTGAAAACGGTTTTGTAACTCGAGCTGAAAGGTTTAGGGACTTTGGAACAGAGCACGAGGGGGACGGAGCGTTGACTTCATTAGACGAGACCTCTCCAACTTAACGTTTAGGTTCAGTGTGCCTCTAACCATTCGGTGATCGCTGCCGGTTTTCACCCTCGCGATCACTGAGACATCACTGAACAGTTGTCGTCTAGTCGTCATAATGAAGTCAATCTCATTTTTTGTGGAACCGTCGGGGCTCGACCAGGTCCACTTCCTGTGGGGCCGCTTCTGGAAGAAAGAGTTCATCATAAAGAGTCCCTTTTTCTCCATGAAGTCGGCCAGCTGCTGGCCCCTTGGGTTCCGTTGCCCTATTCCAAATTTCCCTACTTTCAGCTCACCGTTCTCTCTTGTGCCTAGTTTTGCATTGAAGTCTCCCATTAACACCGTATATTGGGTTTTGGAGGAATGCATGGCTCTAGAGATATCCTCATACATTTCCTCCACATCCTCATCGGGGTGTGCCGAGGTTGGTGCGTAAACCTGCATGACCTTCAGCGAATACCGTTTGGTGATTCTGAGTATAAGGTACGCAACCCTCGTCGACACACTCCCGATCTTTACAACGTTGTTAACGAGAGACTTGTGGACGATAAATCCGACACCTCCTTGGGACAGATGGTCGCCCTCCCGGTGATAGAGCAAGTTGCCGGATTCAAGGATTACCGTATCCTCCCCCTCTCTTCGGACTTCGGATAATCCTATAATATGCCAGCGCAACTTGTCTATCTCTTCTTCTAGCTCCACGATCTTCTCGTCAGTCCTCAGGGTGCGTGCGTTGTACGTTGCCAGGTCAAGTCGTCTAAGGTGGCAACCGAACCTCCACCGGAGATTCTTAGCACCCCCTGCCCCGCCGTTACCATGGTCGCCACCGTAGCCAGGAATAGCGGGGCCGCCGGGGACTGGGGGCCGTCTGTTTGTTGCTTTATTCATTGGGGGGGTATTTGCCATAGTTGCCACGCTTGGCGAGCGGGTTGGCAACCGCAGTTTTTTTATTGTAATTTGGCTATTATCAGGAAGATGCTGCTGCCCATCTCCTTCCTGTTTCCCTTTGTCGCCTTTTACGACACCCACGGGAGGATATGGGGTAGTGGATATTCTTGACCGCCACTACACGGTACACACGGTTAATATATGTATAATAAAGTTATATTAGTACCATCATTATCGTGTTTATTTTATCCCATTTTATATTCTCATAAAATACATCTTCGTACGTAATACGTAAATTTTATTATATCGATTTTTTAAAATTAATCAAAAAATAGTGATTTGCTCAATTTGATTGCAAACGCCAGAAACTGGTATCACTGAATGGCGTGTATGTGTGCGTGTGACGAGCGTAGGCACATTCGACTCGCGCCCTCTAACATAATGATGTTGCAACATTTTAACGCTCGTGTTTTGTACTATACTGCGTTTCTATGCGTAATAATTCTATGTTTATCTCAAACTTAATATTAGCGTTACTTTGGCGTGGTACTCAAACTATATATACATATAAATAAAATTTAAGTATCTATCTATCTCTAAATAACTACTTTTTAATGACCTGAGGGGGTTATTTGATTTGAAAATTTTTGTCTGTCTGTATGTCTGTCTAATTGTCGAGTGTAATCTTTGGAATGGCGGAACCGATTGTAATAAACCTACACAAACAGACAGAGAGCAATACTAGGAGTGATTTATGCTATATTTAGCCCGAAAAACTTTAAAAAGTTATAAAATAAATAGTTTTTTGATGATTGTCTTAAATCGAAATAATGCCGCATTAATAAATCCTACCCAGGGGAAACCCGAGCTGGTCGCTAGTTAATAATAAAATTAAATAATAATTTTAATGAAAGGAACAGTATGAGACTATATAATATATTCGATAATTGACGGCAGGTCGCTTTACAACGTCGATCACGACGACTACTAACGACCACTTAAGTGACAACTGCCCAAATACTTAAACGCTACTGAATTGTAAGACGGCATTAAGTCTCGTGCTGTCGCTATTGGCGGCTCTTCACGTTGGCCAATATAGTGGCGAATGTGTTGACCAATACCAATGCCCATCGTCTAGAGCTAGTGTTTGTGCTTACGTTGGTATGTATTGGAATGATGGCCCACAAGTTGGCGCGAGACGTTGGTCCATGTGGTGTCGGCTTTTTACAAAAGATCAAAGGGTTGTGGCAAAGTCTTGGCCGCTGCGTCCACACGTTGGGGCCATCGTTGCCAGATACACTGTAATTACAGCAGATTTACTGTATTTTCACATGATCTACTGTCTACTGTAATACTAAAATTACAGTGTATGGAGAGCACTGTAAGTTTCTACAGGCAAAAATCAAAATAGTTTAATGTAAACTGAACGCAGCCTTTGTGAAAAGAAAAAATAACATGAACATAAAAAAACGCAACTGGCTACTAGACCCCGCGCCACCTCTCTGCATATGTCACAACCTTTGTTTCTATTGTAATAAGAATGAATATCTCTTACTTTAAACGGGCATGATTAGCGGCGGCGGTGGATACTACGCGGGAATTTCCCGTCAGACTAAAAACCACTGCTTAGTATTAACCACCCAAATTGTGTCAACCGTGTTTTAATTTTGTTTTCAAGCCTATTGGGACTAACTTAAATTAGTATGATTGTAAATTAGTTTCGTATGCAATGCATAACGTTTTTATTTGACTCTTTCAAGTCTTTCTGTGAAACTGGTGCAAGTGGTTATTTTGTTTAAGGACTTGAGAATTTAAAATGCCTAATTCATCTGATGATAGTGATCAAAGCGGACCATCAACTCCAAAAAAAGCAAAAAAGATACATTATAAACAAAAATTCAGAGACGAGTGGTTAAAAGACAATAGTTTCAAAACTTGGCTGAAACGTGACCCAAAAGACCCGTATCGTGCAGTTTGTGTTATGTATGATGCAAAATTGATAGCTGACAGAGTAGTGATAAAAAGACATGGTGATGGTGTTAAGCATGTAAAAAGAACTACAGCAGCGCCAGCTCAATCTTCGATTGCTACTGCATTTGAAAAGGTTAAGCAGTCCGATGACGATAAATGCAAAGCATCTGAGATAAAGTTGGCCGCTTTTATGGCAGAGCATAAAATATCCATGAGGGTGATGGGCCACTTAGTTGATTTATTGCCCACTATGTTTCCTGACTCTCAGATTGCAAAAAATATGAAAATGAAGAGAACAAAATGTCAAGCAATAATAAACAATATTCTAGGAGAATCGGAAAAACAAGATTTGTGTGCAGATCTAAAGGAGCAAAAATTATCTGTCATGATTGATGAAAGCACTGATATCGGAGCAGTAAAAACTATGTGTGTTGTGGTCAGATATTACTGTGCACTAAAAGGTCAAATTGTTAGCAGATTTTGGGACCTAATTCAAATACATGGCCAGGAAAACTCTGCTCCGGTAGCTACCGCCACAGCACAACATCTTTTCGAAGCAGTAGTAAAATCCTTCGAGGAAGCTTCTATTCCTATTGAAAATATTATAGGATTTGGATCAGACGGGTGTAATACTATGATGGGGTGTTTGTGATCTCTGTTTCGAGTCGATTTAGAGCAAAATGTCCCGGAATTATCGTTCTTAAATGTGTTTGTCATTCCCTGCATCTTTGTGCGAGTGACGCATGCAAACAGTTACCAGCTGAATGTGAAAAGCTAACACGTGATATTTACTATTATTTTGCGACCAGTAGCAAAAGACAATCGCTATTTAAAGAGTTTCAAGTATTCACAGAAACAGATATACACAAAATTTTGAAACCGGCTCAAACGAGATGGTTATCACTAAGTAGTACTGTAGTGCAAAGAATTTTAGAACAGTGGAATGCACTAACACTGTTTTTGATGGAAGATGGCTTGAAGACAATGAATGTTCCGAAATCCATATGCAGTTGAATGATCCCATAACAAAATCATACTTTTTCTTTTTAAACTGGATGTTACCTAAATTTACTGAAACTAATGCGCTATTTCAGAGTGAGACTCTAATGATCACAAAACTTAACACTAAAATGAACGATCTCTCACGAACTTTTATAGACATATATGACAACGGCACATATTGCAAACACTGAACTAGAAAAAATTGACCCAACTGACGAAAACAATTTCAAAAATTTGGATGACATCTACCTGGGCTTGGGAGTATCTAAACAGTTTTCAACAAATGAAATAGCAGCTGAGAAAAAAAAAAGGATTTCAAAAAGAAATGCCGAAATTTTTTGATTAAAGCGTGCGTAGGCATCCGCAAAAGATTCGAGCTAAATGATCCAGTATTGGTTGGGATATCCAAATTGGATCCTGAAACATGTCTCGATATCTCAGATCGCGATGAATCAATTCAAAATATACTAAGCTTAATGCCGAGATTGACACCAACTTCTATGATGGCACAACAAGCTTTGGATGACAAAAGGAGAAAATTGCCAAAGTTAA
The DNA here is from genome assembly GCA_963668995.1 of Parnassius mnemosyne. Classification (NCBI taxonomy): domain Eukaryota; kingdom Metazoa; phylum Arthropoda; class Insecta; order Lepidoptera; family Papilionidae; genus Parnassius; species Parnassius mnemosyne. The sequence goes on along the minus strand of CAVLGL010000104.1, from coordinate 38,357,603 downwards.
AAGGAAATTTCGATGCTGCAATAGGACCTGATGAATTCTGGCACAAGGTTATTAACTAAGACTCTATATTTTTTTTGAGAAATACATATATTTCTTTCGTTTGCAAAATACAATATTATTAATACTAATGTTGCTTTTCAGGTGAAACAGTTGGACGAGTTCCGCTTGATTGGAAACTACATGCTCAACATCTTGGCTCTTCCTAACTCCAATGCGGAATGCGAGAGAAGTTTCAGTCAAATTAACGACACCAAAACCAAGAAACGAAATAGATTAATAACCAGGACAATAAGAGGCAACATGTTAGCGCAACAAACCATTCGGCGTCACAGCACCAATTGCGTTAAATTTTAAACCAACTGAGAAAATGATAAAATCATTTAATTCTGAGATCTACAAAAAAGAAGCGGATATCGGGCTACATGATAGTGACAGTGATTGATTAATGTATAATTATATATAGGTATTATGCTTATTCTAAATTACGAAAGGTGAAATTAAAACAGTATTTTAGTTTATAAAAGATAATAAAAGTTTCTTGAAATCTATTGTAAAATTCACTGTATTTTTTTTACTTTTACTGTAATTTTGTCGTAAACACTGTAAATTTGAGCATGAAACACTGTAATATCATTTGTCTCATCTGGTATTACTACGTTGGGCGCACGTTTAGTTTGCTACGAGCTTCCAGAGTGGTCGCACGCACCTGATTTAAATTTTATATTCACGCATCGTGACTTGTGTCTACAAAATGGCAGTAACAATGACCAATGAAGAAACTTTTCACTTTATAGAGCTCTACCAAGCCGAAAATTGTTTGTGGAACAGAAGAAATAAAATTTCTTTTTTCACCCCTTTTTTATAAACATTCACACAGAACCGGTATGCGGTATGCTGTGAACACATAAACCGCAGCGGCCGTTAGCGCCTCAATATCCGTTTTAATAAATTCGCCCGCACATTGGCCTAAACCGAACCAAACTGAACGACCTTCAACGTGTGGACGCTATCACAAACTCTTGGCTAATATCTTTGCCAACACATTCGCCACTATGTTGGCCAACGTGAAGAGCCGCCTTATCACTAAGTCAAAGTGACTGACACCACGAGTTTTTACCGACATCTTAAAATTGAGTAACTTTTGAGTATTTGGCCAAATATTGTATAAGCTTATAACTGTTTCTTTGTTAGCCTTGAAAAGTCCACTGCTGGACGCTCTTGTCTTGGATTTGTAATAGTATTCTCGCTCGGCTGGCGGACTGACGATCGCAGTACCAGACGTCTCGTACTTTCAACGCTACTTCCCGTCACCGTCCTGAATTGTTCCCCTCTGCCGTAAACAGAATGTTTTATACCATTGTCTATCGAAAGCCAAAAGGGCTTACTGGTATTTTCCATAGTCACCTCATACGAGACCCACGGGACGAAATGTGATGTTGGACCTTCTTACGCCATCATAACATAGCAACCTTACCATTAGATATATTATTATACTAATAACACTCCATAGGTATATATTTATATTGATTATGCACAGCCCTAAAAAGAATCAAACGAGTAAACAAAAAGTCAATATAACTCCCGCCTCCATTAACATAAATTTAAAGTTTTATGTACTTACTTTTGGTCGCTGTAGAGGTCGTAGCCGTGTTCTATTTCGATGGAGTCCTTCGATGACTTCCAGAACAAAAGCTCGATAAACACTTTGGGATTTTTCGACGCGATCTGAGCGAACTTTCGAAAGATGAACAGCGCAAACTTTTCCAACTCCTGTTCAAACACGAGGATCATTTGAAATTCTGCGAGCGGCGAACTTTGTAACAACCCATTCAAACCTGAAGGGCTATGTTTAAACAACAAATTTATCTTATATTATTTCGTTATTTTCGTAAAGTATATTTTATACTTTAGTTTCCGTTAACAAAATGTAATAATAATTTATCATTTTAAATTTATCTATATTTTTTTGTAAGTACTAAGTTTGGTAAATATTATATGATCATTTATGATCGCTATGGATAGGACTATGCTCGGATTTTCTCTGTATGATAGACATCACAATTTGAGTAATCGACATAGCCCAAGAGATCAATAAACTGAAGTGGCCATATGACGGCCATAGCTCGGAGAACTAACAACCGTTGGGGTAAAAAGGTTCTCGAATGGCAGCCTCGTACCAAAAAGCGAAGTGCAGGGGGCCCCCACTAGATGGAGTGACGAGCTGGTGAGAGATGCAGGAAGTCGATATATGCAGATCTTTTGTGACTTACCTTGAGGGAGGCCTATGTTCAGCAGTAGACTGGTGTTAGGCTGTAATGATGATAACGATGATAGTTACTAAACAGTACAAAGTGTGATGTTTAGGCATTTTCGTGGTGGTTATTGTGACCTCTATCTAAATACGAGAGTTATTAAGCATTTCTTAGTCAACATCTTGTCCATGTTTTCTCTAACACTGAACGTACCCTTTATTAACAATAACAGGAGACAGAAAGTTAAAAATCCGCAATAGAGAGCAAAGGAAAAGTGGTTTTTAATGTACAAACCTTGAAATGCGGCATCGGATTATGGAGTATCCTCTGGAAAGTCAGGAACAAAGTGGCTTGGAACATCATGGAGGGACGCGAGCAGTCCCAGGCGATGCGATGCAGCATTTTCAGTATGCAATGATTGGTGTGGGCAGAGTTACGCTCATAGCGCTCCAGAAGTGACACACACGCACTTACTACTCGAGGGTGGCAAAACCTTACAAGAAATGAATTAAATGTTAATAAGGTAAGATCTACATGCAAAAATTTCGCGGTTTTGCACGCGGATCATAACCAAAATTATTTTCACATTTTTAATATAATAGATTTCTACAAAACAACACTTGTTTCTAAAATTTTTTTATAGGACGGGACTGACAATCGGGCACACAGATTAAGAATCAAAATGCAGAAGTGTTGTCACCCGTGAGGACTAAGATGGAATGCCTCGTTTCAAGTAAAAAGGGTATCCAGTTCTCTACACTCACCATACAAAATAGAGCAGCACTATAAGCTGCTATTTTACGTTGGTATTCTGTGAGCGCGTGGTCCTACCCCGGTCGAGCCGACCCATTCGTGCTACAACGATAATACCCACATCAATAGAAACTAGGGATATCTTAATCCTAAATTATTTACGACATAATAATTTAAAATCTTTTTAGTTTCCATAAAAAGTTTATATACAGATTGTAACCCTCTTTTATTCATTTTCAAAATTTAAAATCGTAAATTAAAAAATACAAAATAAAAAACAAGATACGGCGGCAAAATTGTTAGTAATTCGTTACGTCACGGAAAATTAAAAAAAAAATATTTTTTAATTTAAGGTGCCGTGTGAGCTTTAAGAGTCATGTCACGTCCTCATTTGAGTCGACATGAAATGTTACGAGCCGTGGGCATGTTAGAAACTACAAACCAGCCAAAACGTGATATCAAAGTTGAAGTCACAATATCGCAGTACTAGGGATGTGGCTCAACGGCACCGGGTAGATATCGTGTTACAAGGAAGAGACAAGATCGATTTCTCCAAATGACCGCCAGAAGACAGCCCAATATCACAGCGATGCAACTACTACAGACTCCAGGAGGATCACCAGCTGCTGGTAAGCGACCAAATTATGCGAAGGAAATTGCATGAAGTTGGTCTTCATGCTCGAAGACCGCTACGTGTTCCAACATTGCGACGTGGCAATCATAGTCAGCGGCTTTCGTGGGCTCGCAAGCAAGCGCAAGCTCGGAAGCAGCATGACTGCACAAAAATACCACGAAGAGATAGTAGAGCATCCTAGTATTATCCCCCACAGAATCCAAATGGGTCGGGAATAAATAAAACGTGCATCATGTCCAACATTATGTTACTTGTAATTATCTGTTTTACTTTCAGCCTTTGACATCCGGACGCCATCCATTCCAATATACGATTGGAATTATGAGAACCAATATCTGACTCACACTGAAGAAGTTTTTGATACTCCACGAAAAATTGTTCTTGAAAAGAAGTTAATAAAGGAAACTACAGCTAGGAAGACTTGGAGATAAATTTAAGAAAAAACAGCGACAAAACAAGTCTTTATAAAAAAAATAGTAAGCACGTTTAAAAATATTCGAAACGATGATGAATTAAAGGTCAAATCTGAAGTTGTCAGTCGCATTAAATCTTGGAGAAAATATAATATTGTTCGTATATACCTTATTTACCTACACAAAACTGGTTACTGCCTACGGGGTACTCTTTAATAGCCGATATTACTGAGGAAGGTTAATCTTGATGCTATAAACTAACCACGCCTGCGCGATTGTGGCGCAGATTTTAGTTTGAAATAGCTTTAAGTACTAATGTAGTAATTATACTTCAATGTTTAAAACACAGCAGGTCACCGCAAGCTATTATCACCATGTGAATCTTGTGAACGTTTCCCGATCCAACCTGCATTTTTGCTGAATCTCGTCGTATATAATTAATCTATTCTCTTCAATTATTATTTTTACCGCTTTCCTTCCGAAGCCACCGTCAAAGGGCGACTACTTCTTTCTTCATCTTTCAAAATAAGTAGACCGTTCTGAAATCTGTAAACGCGGATGCTTTAGAAGGGCCTTTATCCATAAATGCCATTTGAGGTCTATCAAACGATTCGTCCGGTTTAAAGCGATTTGAAATCGTAAAAAATCATCGCACGAAAATGTTTCCATCGCAGATCTATTTTTCAATGAAACACGATCTCTTAGCTGAGAGAAATTTGAAATTGGAACATTTATATTTTTACTTGTAAATAATTGTATTTTACAAAATACATTATAACTGACCAGTACCTCATACAAATCACTGATTGTCACAAAACTTTCTGCGTGGCCTGTTGTAGTTCGCGAATTGTATTTTAGTTAGTAGCTTTGCGTACTTCACTGCAAGTTGAAAAAGATAAAATAAAAACTATCAATTATAAATACGAATGCTCATTTGCCACTTAATTTGCAATAAAGAAAACTACTCGCGATAACAACTCGTTTGACACGTGTTTTGTGATGAACTATTTCTTTTTTTTATTTCTTTTAAGGACTTTAGTTTTAAGTTTAAGAGGTCGCCTCTCAAAATTGTGTGGAAAACACCATTTGAAACTGAATCCGAAATATTAAAAAAAAACGTGACGAATTACCAGTTCTGAAACTTTGAAAAGTTAATGGGACCAGCCTCTTGTATTTTCTACCGACTTCAAAAGGAGAATGTACTCAATTCAACTGTATGTTTTTTGTATTTTTTTATGTGTATCACCTCATAACATTTTTTTGGATGAACCGATTTCGACGATTCTTTTTTTATTTGAGAGCTGGTGCTTCTCATGTGGTCCCACATAAATTTGATCAAGGTCTGGCTAATAGTTTTTGGTTATTCTTAATAATTTATATTGAAGTCGCTTGTACAAAATTTTAAATTTTAAATTATAGAACTTTTGATTTGGTGTATTTTTAAAACTCTTTAAGATAAATATAATAAACATCAACTCTAAGTTCATCCCGAAATTAATAAGTATAACATTGCTACTTTCGTATTTCGTTTACAAAGGGAGGAGAAAAAATTGATACTGCTAGGAATGTAGCAATCGTAAGGTAATTAAAAAAAACATGCGTGAGCATCGTGGAACACTCTGTTGGATCGAAGTTTCTTTCGTAGTATATTATTATTTATAAACGTATTATATTATACATTAACAAATACAAATAAATAAATTACTAGCGTCTATTAAAATGAAGCGTCATTTAAAATAAAATAATATTTCTTTCATGGCAAGATAAGAAAAAGTACAAGGAAGATGGATATTATTCCATCTCGCTTTCTTATAGCCGCCAAGGCCGTTTACACTACGTCAGAAGGGGTCGTGTCGGAAAAATCTTACACTTTTGCTCGCCTAGCCCCCCTCCGCCAAATTCGTACCGTCTGATAAGGAACTTTGTTTCAAAATAAATAAATCTATACATTAATACGTGAAGAGATAATTTTCTACCCCTTCTTAAGCATATTAAGCTAACGAAAGTGTGAGATTTAGCCTAGTTAAAGTTTTTATGGAGGAGTGCAGAAAGCTTTAATTTATATACAATATGTGTACAAACACATGCAAGAACATAAAATAAAACATTCATTATTTATGTTTATACTGCTAATGTCAATCACCTAATAATCTGCCCTTAGAGTAATTACATACATACGAATCTGTCGTTTGTTTACGTTCAAACAACCCATGTCAAACCATAGACTTCCATCTTAGTCTGCGATCAACCAGACGGACATAGCAAAGAGTATTAACATAATCACTACAAACCAATCAGAGTAGAGATTGTTGCCAAAGAATTTTAAAATGTTGCCAACATATAATTACTGACAAATTGACCAAATAATCTGTAAATTGTCCCATATCAAACCATAGACTTCCATCTTAGTCTGCGGTCAACCAGACGGACATAGCAAAGAGTATTAACATAATCACTACAAACCAATCAGAGTAGAGATTGTTGCCAAAGAATTTTAAAATGTTGCCAACATATAATTACTGACAAATTGACCAAATAATCTGTAAATTGTCCCATGTCAAACCATAAACTTCCATCTTAGTCTGCGGTCAACCATACGGACATAGCAAAGAGTATTAACATAATCACTACAAACTAATCAGAGTAGAGATTGTTGCCAAAGAATTTTAAAATGTTTGACAAATTGACCAAATAATAACTGGTAAACTTATGTAATTTAAAATGTTCCTTGTTTAAAAGTCTTTGGGAGTGTATGGTCAGATAAAAAAGTTTTTATATATATATATATATATATATATATATATATATATATATATATATATATATATATATATATATATACATATATGTCTTATGTATATATTGGTTTCATAAATTAATATGCAGTTCAAATAAATACAGCTTGCTTTATATACAAAAATTAAGCATTTAACGAATTCCGGTCGAATTACGGCCCCTGGGCCACGACTAGCGCCAATAAATAAACTTGTACGTGATAGAAATGCGTCGACTCGACTGGGAATGATCCATGCCCTCACATTAACTGTGCAAAATAGCAGGATAATGCTACCATTTAGTATAGTTAGTGACCCAAACAGGATCGAGGATAGATGTAGGCATCTATGGGTCCATTTAAGTTTGACCTTTTACTCTATAAATAATCTATTACTGAAAAATTCAATACAAGTGTATTTTCATTTGAAAGAAACAATTGATTTCAAAAAGAAAACACTCAACTCAACGCTACAACTATATTAGTGGTATAAATGTGGCACTAATGGGTCGGCTCGACCGAGGAAGGACCACGCTCTCACAGAATACCAGCGTAAAATAGCAGCTTAATGCTGCTGTGTTTCGTATGGTGAGTGTAGAGAACCGGAGACCCTTTTTACTAGAAACGGGGCATTTCATCTTAGTCCTCACGGGCGACGCCACATCTTCATTTCGATTCGTAATCGAGGATAAATGTGGAGGTCATGTCTATTGGCCACAGCAATCACTTACCATCAGGTGGACTGTGTGCTTGTTTGTCACCCTTAAAAAACGTGACAGCAATAAAATCACACACCTTGACTTTTTTTATTTAACAGTGGTAGAGCCAAGCGGTAGCTTTTGCTGTAGCACGGATGGGCCAGCTCGAACCGGGGTGGTACCACGACCTCACAGAATACCAACGTGAAGTAGAGGTTTACCTCTGCGTTGCGCTTGGTGAGTGCAGGTGGCCGGAGGCCCAATTCCCCCCCCCCCCCCCCATGGTAGTGGAATTAAATACAAGACTACCCCAGGAGGGTACCAGCAGCCCTGGAGAATCCCTCGCTGAGCATCCACGAACAAACTACTTCACTCCTGAGCGTGGGTGCTCAGGCTGCCCCGCGTATTCTGGGGGGGGGGCAAAATTCCACTCGTGACTAATGCTGCTCGGGGCAAGCGGAGCAATACAACCAAGGCGACCCCTGTCACGCTATCCGTGAATTTTTGCAACATCAGGGGACTTCATTCCAACCTTAACGCTGTCCATTACCATCTAGAGACGGCGAAGCCGGCCTTGCTCTTTTTAACCGAGACTCAGGTGTCCTCTCCGGCTGATACTTCATATCTCTCCTACCCGGGATACAAATTGGAACACTCCTTTGTGCCCCGGGCTGGAGTTTGTGTATACGTCAGAGAGGACATCTGTTTTCGACGCCTCGGCAGCCTTGACGGTACGGACCTGTCCATCCTATGGCTGCGCGTAGACAGCGACGACCATCCCCGCGTCTACGGGTGCCTCTATAGGTCCCATAGCGGTAATGCCGACACAGACCGACTCATCGACCACGTCCAAATGGCTGCAGACTCCGTGCTACAACAGGTCCCATCCGCAGAGAGCGTGATACTCGGTGATTTCAACGCCCACCACGCTGAATGGCTTGGTTCTCGTTTAACCGATCATGCGGGTAGATCTGTCTACGACTTTGCTTTGGCATATGGTCTAACACAACTGGTTACTTCGCCTACGCGGATCCCAGATGTGGAAGACCATGTACCTTCCCTGTTGGACCTTCTGCTGACCTCTCATCCGGACGGATATCTGGTCTCCGTCTATGCCCCTCTGGGCTCTTCGGACCATTGTCTGATCCGGAGCACGGTGCCACTCACGCTCCAATCGCAGTTGTGATCTGCAGCTTGCCGCCGTGTTTGGCACTATAGGTCAGCTGATTGGGATGGGATGCGGTCTTTTTTTGCATCCTACCCTTGGGGGCGGGTTTGCTTCTCGCCGGAAGATCCCAGCGTTGTTGCCGATTCTGTTGCTGATGTGGTACTTCAGGGTATGGAACTTTTTATTCCATCCTCTGTGGTGCCCATCGGAGGCAGATCCCAGCCATGGTTTGGTTGCTCCTGTAAAATAGCATCACGCTATAAGCAGGAGTGCTACCGGGCCTGGGCTAACGCATCAACGTCTCGGAATTTAAACACCAGCGCACTTAAAAAGAAGTATAATTCCGCCTCCAGGTCCTTCAAAAGCGTCATTGCCAAGGCAAGGTCTGAGCACATCGGCAGAATTGGCGAGAAGCTAGTTCGCCTTCCTTCGGGAACCCGTGCATTCTGGTCTCTCGCCAAGGCTGTCCAAGGGAACTTCTGTCAGCCATCCCTCCCATCTCTGCACAGAGAGGACGACTCACTGGCCCATGCCGCAAAAGAGAAAGCCGATCTGTTGTGCTCTCTTTTTGCGTCTAACTCGACTCTAGATGACGGGGGGAACACACCGCCGACCATCACGCGATGTGAGTGCTCCATGCCGGATGTGCGATTTACACAGCGCTCGGTTCGCAAAGCACTCTTCTCCCTGGACGTCAGCAAGTCGAGTGGGCCCGATGGAGTCCCTCCCATTGTGCTGAAGACGTGTGCTCCGGAGTTGGCACCGGTTTTAACGCGTCTTTTCCGGTACTCCTACTCCCAAGGCGTAGTCCCGAATTCATGGAAGACAGCTTTGGTCCACCCGATCCCTAAAAAAGGCGACCGCTCTGACCCGTCCAACTACAGGCCTATCGCCATCACCTCCTTGTTCTCCAAAATAATGGAATCCATTATAAACTGCCAGCTCATGAGGTACCTTGAGGATCACCAGCTGATCAGTGACCGTCAGTACGGTTTTCGTCGGGGTCGATCGGAGCGGAGGCAGTAGAGTCCAAGAGGGAGGCATTGGCCGTTAGTTTGGACATAGCGAAGGCCTTCGATCGGGTCTGGCACAAGGCGCTTCTTTCGAAGCTTCCTTCCTATGGGCTTCCCGAGAAATTGTGCAAATGGATCACCAGTTTCCTTGCTGATCGGAGCATCAAGGTCGTAGTAGACGGTGCATGCTCTGATTACAAGCCTATCAACGCTGGTGTTCCACAAGGCTGCGTGCTATCACCAACACTGTTTCTCCTGCATATCAATGATATGTTGCTAACTGGTAGCATTCATTGCTATGCAGACGACAGCACTAGGGATGCCTTATATACCGGCCGTGCCAATATTTCTCGGGAAAACGTCGCCGAGTACCGGGACAAACTTGTGTCTGAAGTCGAGTCTTTGCTTAACAAAGTCTCGGATTGGGGCCGACTAAATCTAGTCCACTTCAATCCCCAGAAGACACAATTTTGCGCGTTTACCGCTAAAAAGAACCCCTTTGTCGTATCTCCTCAGTTTCAAGGCACTCCCCTTGCTGCCTCAGCCAGTATCGGAATCCTTGGTGTCGACATATCGAATAGCGTGCAGTTTCGTGGTCACTTGGAAGGGAAGGCCAAATTGGCCTCTAAAAAGCTTGGCGTGCTCAGCAGAGCGAGACAGTATTTCATGCCGGCACATCGCTTGCAACTTTACAAAGCGCAAGTTCGGCCCACATGGAATACTGTTCTCATCTCTGGGCCGGGGCACCCCAGTGCCAGCTCCTTCCACTTGACCGCATCCAGCGCAGAGCGATCCGAATCGTCGACGACCGAGTTCTTTCCGATCGGCTCGATACACTGGCACTGCGTAGAGATGTTGCATCTCTTTGCGTATTTTATCGCATCTATCACGGGGAGTGCTCTGAGGAATTGTTCGGACTAATTCCAGCCGCTCAATTTCACCATCGCACGTCGCGACAAAACTCGCGTTACCATCCATACCATCTGGATGATTGGCGGTCCACCACTGTGCGATTTAGAAGAAGTTTTCTCCCTCGCACAACTTCTTTGTGGAATCAATTACCACCAGCGAATTTTCCGAACCAATACGACTTAGGAACCTTCAAGAAAAGAGCTTACACCTTTCTAAAAGGCCGGCAACGCATCTGCAATTCCCCTGGTGTTGCGGTTGTTCATGGGCGGCGGTAGTCACTTACCATCAGGTGAGCCGCATGCTCGTTTGCCCCCTATTCTATAAAAAAGGCAGTTTTTTCATGAATGTGAATAAATTTTGAAAAAAAAACATACACCAATTGAAAGTTTACTTTAGTACCTTTCTAATTATATCAAATACAGTATAAAAATATCCATTAGGGGTTTTAGGGCACAAAATCCAACATACGGGTAAAATTACCCAATTTCGGTTAAAAAAGAAGTCAAACTTAAAATTCTTGATCAAATTGTTTATTAATATGGTGTATTCTCCCTTAGCCTTAATTACAGCCCTTTATCGGTTTTTCATGGACCGTATTAATTTTACCATTAAATCTTGTGGTATAGCGTTCCACTCCTCTTTAATGGCAAGTTGAAGCACTTGGAGGCGCGTAGGAGCAGGGTTTCTTGCTCGAAGTCTTCTTCTTAGCTCATCCCAGACATGCTCAATCGGATCGATATCAGGACTACGAGCTTGCCCCTCCATCGTGGTAATTCCAACGTTTTCCATGTAGTAGAAAATCTTCTCCCATAAGCCACGCAAGCGGCCTCAAAACATGTTCTTAAAGCACTTCTTTGACGTATCGAGCAGACGTCAACCATCTCGATCTCGGCCGGGTATTCGCCCCAGTGATGAATACAATGTCAGTTTTAGTATTCACCATTATGCCACCCCAAAACATACATGATCCACCTCAAAATGCCACACGTTCGCTTATGCTGCATTGTGAAAATCGTCCTTCTGTAGACATAGACCCTAGAGCGTCCATCATGACCATGTAGTCATTCTGCACTCATCAGAGAACATAACAGACCATCATTTGTCATACGTCCAATTTAAGTAATCCTTGTCAAATTGTAGACGGGATTGTCGGTGAGCTGTGGTCAATTTGGGACCATTTGCTGGGTGATGTGAGTCAGCCCTGCTTCACCCAGTCTTCTTCAACTGTCCACCGACTTATACTGATATTGTGAACTTCTCGAAGCTGTTGTCCCAATTCAACCGTGTTAAGTTGCCCATTTCTCAAAGACCTTGTCACAAAAAAGCTGTCATCACGCTCTGATGTTCTGCGTCGCCGGCCAGATCATGGTCGCCGAATGTAGGCACCGGTCTCTTGTAACTTCTGGTATAGTCAATGAAAAGAGCAGCGGCTCAAATTTAGCTGTCAAGCAACTTCACTTTGATTATGGCCTGCTTCGAGCAAGGCAATAAATTGAACTGCTTCTATGGGCGTGGTATCCATGTAGAGATGTTATCACGTTGACCTTCGGTATACAACTGATTAAAAATCCTTTTTTTTTGCACCCAGATGCAATGGAAAGGGCTAACCTCCGGGAAGCGAGGAAGGGAGGTGGTGAATGCTCTAAGCATACCACGACAGCCGGCTGCCGTAGTAATGTGGGACTCACTGCGAAACCTAAGTACCTACCCACTAAACACTACCTGTGAGACTGGCATTGGCTTGTGTGGCCTTTCTGCCGAATCGGAAGCGACCCTCTTTAGGGAAAGTAGGCGCAGATTAAAAATCCAAAAAAAAAACGACCTATTATAGCTGCGGGTAAGGATGCAAGAAGTGACAACACAAACGGGTGAATTTGGGAAATTTAGTGTACGGTTGGTTTTTGTAAGTTACGTGAAGGTGTTTAAATTTTGTGTCTTTGTAAAGCTAAACGTGTATGCTTTTTTAACTTTGACAAATCATTTGTACTCAATATCTTTAGATTTAAAAAAAATCAGTAATAAACCAAAATACAAGGGGTGCGCGATTTTATTGCTCCCAAATGTATTGACAAAATTTAATAATAACATACCTTTGCACAAAGTCCTTAAAATCGAAGTCGGTTTCAACCACAGCTGTTGTATGTTCAGCTTCCTCCTCATCTAAAATTATTTATTTATCTTATTTTAAATAGTTACGATCATTGACGCAAATCGGATCTTAGCCTCCGTCTCTAAGACTAATTACGGATACTTTCTTCCATCATCGAGTTTCTTGAAGGAACTGATATAATATTTCGTTTTTTTTCAGTCGGTATCGTTCATGTATCGTTTAACTATGACTATTATCTATTTTTACCAACGCTTATTTTTAACTCTCTATATTGACCCAGGTTTTTAACTATTCTTTTATACACGCTTTATATAGCTTGATCTGTATGTCGGTCATTCTCAGACGGCTCAAAAAGGCGTGTCCGGGTCGAAATCCAGTACGAAATGGATTACTAACAACTTGATATTTTTTTCTATAACAGGTACGATCAAAATATTAGGGGGGGCCTATGTTCTTTTTTGAAAAAATTAAATATAAGTTAGTTAAAAAAATTAAAAACCTCGAAAATGTTGACCTCGGTGCCGCGTCCGGCCCCATATTGCGGCGGAAATTATTTTTTATCTTTTTTTCTCCAATATTCGGCACTATTTGACATGTGTTCACAAACAACTAGATAGTTTTTAATTCAATTTATAATATTACTAAAGCACAATAGGCCTTAGTAGACAAGTTACATCTGGTTGTCTTCACGTCCAACGTTTAGGATTGATATCAGTGGCGCGCACCAATCCGTTCATATATCCCATACTCTAGTGACTTTGAGAATAGTTTTTCGAGCAATACAAACTGTCAGTCGCGCCGCATTGGTGGTAAGATCAACGCGTCTGTGCGTTACCGCGTCACTCTTTTATTGAGGTACGTAATCGTTTTCGGTGGCTTGGTATACCCCTAAAATTGATTTCGGTGAATCCATTTTATCCACAACTATTTGAATTAATATTTTTAAATTATAATAAAATTATGTTTTTTATGTATTAGATTTCAATAAAAGAGGTTAACATGAAAAAATCAGTTTATTTTTGAAAACATTTAGGATTTTGTTAATTATTTTGATTCCAGTGGCATTGATTTCGGTGTTTTCGGTGGAAATAGGTGCACCGAAATCAATTTTGAAATCACCGAAATCAATCAATCGTTATTTATTTACATTTTATGATAGTAAATTTAACTTTCTTACCACCCCTTATGTTGTTTCAGTATTGAGATTATGTCAGATTTAAAAGAAGATCGGTTGGCTAAAAAGAGATTGTCTGAACGACGTCGGAAAGCTCGCATTAAGAGTGATCCAGAGCTTTACGCAGTGCACAAAGAGAAAGATAGACAACGGTATTATAAAAGGAAGAATGAAGGAAAGATAAAGTCTGTAAGTGAATTAGATCCTCGCCAATAACGAATTTTTAGAGAGAGAAGTAGAATATCTTCCAACAAACACAATTTGAAAAGAAGGCGTAAAGAGATGAGGTGTCTTGAAGAGGATTTAATAATCGTACCAGAAGTAACCGACAAAACTGACGATCCTTTGGTGACTTCACGATCACAAACAATACGATCAGAATTGCTTCAAACTGAAGCAAGTTCCTATGTCGATTTGCTACCATCAAGTTCATCCGTCGTTTCATTTCCTTTACCTCATCGTATTAAGGCTTATCGAGACTCGCCAGCACCATTGAGTCCGTCTAGTTACGTAAGTAAAATTTCAAAGCCATGTACAAGAGCATCAGTTCGTGTGATTGAAAAGGAGTTTCTTCCAACTCCAAAAGCTAACAAGAAACTGAATACCAAAGTTATCATACGTAGACTTAAATACCGCATGAACAAAATGTATCAGTTACAGAAAGAGAAGATTGATCAATTGAAGGCTGTCAACGAACGACAGCGAAAACAGATATATAGATTAAAATACCAAAGTGCTAAATTAAGAGAATATGAACATATAAGTAAAAATAATACTGAAGATATTAAACAAAGTGAATCAGACACTATAAAAACAATTAAAAATAATGTAGAAGAGGACATCAAAACTTTTCTTGAAGAAGTTGAAAACAGTCGTATGTGTTCTGGAAAGAAGGAGTTCATTACCCATAAAAAGAATAAAAAACAAAGGCGCTATTTAAATGATTCTTTAAAAGACTTATATACTAAGTTTAAGCAAACAAATCCCCAAAATAAAATTAGTTACTCCAGTTTTTGCAAAAAACGACCGTTTTGGATACTGAAACCTAATATAAATAAACGAGAAACCTGTCTTTGTATCGAACATGAAAATATGGACTTAATGGTGACTGCTTTAAAAAAAAAACAACTTAATTCAAGAAAAATCTACCAAAGATATTTTGTCATCACTGTGCTGTGACTCTTCGAATGTGTCATGTTTAACTAGAAAATGCGATGACTGCAAAGATAAAAGCTTAATCTATAATGAATTCAATAACGCTGAAGTATTGTTTTACTGGAATTGGCAAAAAAGTAAAAGAACTTATTACAAGAATGGAGTTACAAAAACAACCATTCACACAACGAAAGATAAAGTGAATACTTTCCCCAGGGACACCATTTTAAAATTTGAAAAAATGTTACCTTCATACATGACTCACTGTGGAGTTATGATAGCACAGAACAATTTTATTAAAAAAATGAAAAGCGACCTCACTGATGAAGAGTGTATAATTCACTGCGACTTTAGTGAAAATTACAGCACAAAATACGGTAGTGAAATTCAAGCCGTTCATTTCGGGGGTAACCGACAACAAATAACCCTACACACTGTGGTCATTTATTATCATAAAGATGGACTTCTGAAAGTTCAGTCGATGTGTACATTATCAGAGTCATTACGCCATGATGCACCAGCCATTTGGGAACATTTACTTCCGATTTTAAGATTCATAGAAGATGAAAATTTCAATATTCGTATACTACATTTCATTTCTGATAGTCCGTCGGGTCAGTACCGAAACCGAAAAATATTTTATACGAGTATCATCAGTAAACTCCATTGGTACCTTCCCAGTTTGACTAGTATTACATGGAATTATACAGAAAGCGGCCATGGAAAAGGAGCCCCAGATGGTGTCGGTGCAACACTCAAAAGAACAGCTGATCGAATAGTTGCTCAAGGCAATGATATCACAAGCTTATCATCATTGATGACTCATCTGAAATCTGTTCAAGGTATTATAACGAAAACTATTGACGATTCCGGTATTTATGAAAAAGAGTTGCTAATTCCATCCAATTTCAAGCAATTTGCAGGAACTATGAAAGAACAACAGGCAGTATGGAACGCCAATAAGCCCAACCAACTATCGATGAGATAAATGAGTTGCGCCGAAGGGGAATGTAAAAATAATTCAGTGTCATGTGAACATGGGTATCATGTAGGATTATACATCATAGGCGAGCAAGCTGATAGACTGTTGACTGATAGAACGAACAAGAACAAGAGTGACAAGATCAATCTGATTAAAAAGTCAAGTCAAGCCAAAAAAGGAAGTGGAGTCAGTACAACTGAACCTAATAAGCCCCAAATTTTATCGAATATTCTAATTCAACCTGGTTGTAGCTATTCTGATGATCTTGCTGATGAGTTCTATGAAAGCAAACAGCGCCTGTCCCATACCTTACCTTCAGACATTGGATTACATGAAAATGACAGCTTCTGGACACGTGTGTCGACAGATTGTGAAAATATTGCTCCGACATTAATGAATGAAGTAGTCTCCAAAATTGTAAATTGTAAAGAAAGTAGTGACGAGGAATATAACATTTTTTAATTAAGGATTGAAAACTGTAATACAAAGTGTTTATAAGAAGTTTATTACATTGTTAATTTAATGCTGGGTGATTATTATACCTAAAGCTTATTTAATTGTCTTAAAATCAAAAGACAAAGTAATATTTTTATTAAAAATACAAATACTATTAGTTATGTAAGTGCCTTCTACAATTGTTGATGTTGTTGAAAGGATTGATTTTTAAGTGATTTTGTAGTAATTTATTTCAATAAATAAATTGCCTGTAATTAAGCTAGATCTCGACCAAAAATGCTGATCTTTTTTAAGTTCCTATAATGTTAGTTTAAGACTACTATCTTTAATGACATTTAATATAATAATTTAACGCTTCCTACCAAAGTTGATTTTTGTAAGTTTTCACAATAATTAATAATAATGGTTACACATAAGTCTTGATAAAATAAAATGTTTTATTGTCAAATTAACCTGCAATTCTTTACAGATCATAAGTTCATAGTAGCACTTAGGCAGTAAATATACCTTAAAAAAATTATCTTTGAAATATAAATTATTTTATATTTATTTGATTTCGGTGATCAAAATATTGATTTCGGTGGACACCATTTTTTTAAAAATTAAATACCTTCTTAACCATTCGGTCTATACGATTCCCTCTTCTACTTATATATTTTAAGTTAACTCTAGAATAGATATTTCATGTTAGTAAGGCCTAAATTTAAAAACAAAAAATGCCACCGAAATCAACCAAATAATGAGTCGCCTGATAATGACCCATGTATCTATGTGTGAATGTAATAGAACTTTATGATTCGGTTTTCACTCTCTGACCGACTTCTGATTTTTTGAACGTTTACTGTTTTTCTTTTTTTGAAATTTTACAGACGTATTACGGACCTATGATATTACAATAATTTCATGACTTGTGACCTAGTATTCTCATTAAGATCGTCACTGCTCATAAGAAATGTGCGTTGATAAGTTTTTTAAGCTCAAATATCATATTATTCTTCCATTTGATTTCGTTGGTAATATTATTTTGCTTTTTTTTTCCTTATCGGCGGAACCCTTTTGGGCAAACAGATTAGTTTGATTTAAATGGGTCATAACCTTCTCAGAAATGAGAGAAGGCCTGTGCTCAGCAGTGGGACGTATATATAGGCTGTAACTTTAACTTTTGAAGGGGATAAGGCCTATTTATTGTGAGTAATATTGACATAATTTAATAGTAGTTAGATTAGTCACAGACCGATAAAGAAGAAGCAAAATAAGTAAAATATTAAGAGAGTTAAACAAGTTAAAAGATATGTGAAAATAAAATAAAAATTAAATATTACGAATTCTGTTACATTACCTTCTTCTTCGTTGTCTAAATTGTCCTGTGATTCATCTTCACTTTCAACTACATCTGTAAAGAAATATTTATAATTATAGTTGAAATTGCCGAATGACAGATAGATGGCAAAAAACGAATAAGTTATAAACAGGTAATAAGAATAAAATATAAATGATAAGATATAAATATAAAAGATAATGAACATTAATTAAAGAAGAAACATGTCCCACTGGATTTTCTATTGCCAATTAGTGTTACCGGCGTAGCGACATATATGGATTTAAAATAATAATGATAACTTTATCTGGCCGACCGCAACATTCACCTTCCAATTACAAAAAAAAATGTTTTTTTTTTATAACAGAGAACACCTGCGGGCTTTCGTGCTTTAAGTACCTACTTATAATATACTAGCTGTGCCCCGCGGTTTCACCCGCGTCATCACGTGTCGGAGGTACGCGGCATGACCTAGTTCAAGCATTTTATAATAATAAAAGTTCCCACTGCGTCCTCAAATTGGCTTTCACGCATTAGTTTCCGGATTTTTTTCATACAATCCTCTCTGTAGATAATACATTATATTAATATGTATAATATATATTAACACACATCATCATTCGTCTAAGGATATTTCACGTTTATTAAAATAACTCTAAAAGTACAGTGCCTTAAAGACAAAATAGTTTTTTTTAACAATTTTATTTCTAACAAATTTAACGTTTCATTCGATTTTGTTTCTTTTTTATTTATTTTATTTAAAGGATCGCTTTGATTTTGGATTAACTTTCATATTGAAGACACGAAGCACAAAAGGTAATCTCCACCTAGGTCACGTATTACACCCAGGTTATTTATTCTGTGACCCAGGTCGCATGTGTACTCACACATACACATAAATACACGTTTTAATCACTAAATACTTATTTTAGTATAAGGTCACCGTTTTCTTTAATTATAAAAGTCATTTTTAAAGAAATTACAAGATTGCTTTTTAATATGCTGTTAAAGTATAAAACACTGCGCATTTGATATAAGGATGTTTCAAAAATTATTTATAGTTTCTATATCAATAGCTCACCGCAACAATCTATCTTTAGTTTATAGAATAATGGGCAAATACTCAAATGCTATACAGTTTTTAAAGGTCGTTATGTCTCGTGGTGTCACAGTCACTTTGATTTAAAGTGATAGAGACAGCATGAAATTTAATGTCATCTTAAAATTGAGTACCATTTGAGTATTTGGGCATAAGGGTGACAAACGAACACACAGTTCACGTCTTGGTAAATGGACATTGACATCTACATCTATATTCAATTAAGGATCAAAATGCAGGACTAAGTAATGCCTCGTTTCCAGTAAAAAGGGTTTAAGGTTCTTTATACTCACCATAAGAAACACAACAGCTTTAGCTGCTATTTTACGCTGACATTCTATAAGAGCGTGGTCCTTCTCAGGTCGAACCGACCCATTCGTGCTACAATCACGAAATAGCTCTATACATAGTAAATCCACGCTGCAGATATATAAAGATCTAAATAATTTGCAACCAACAGTATCTTTTTCGGTGCATATATGTGCATCCAACAGTGAACTTTTACAAGCTGATAAAGAAAGAAAAAAGCTTTAAAAAAAAGTGTACGTGAATGCGTATCAAAAAGTTGAGCGTGGATTCAGAGTTATTTGAAATGTACGCAGCGCTTCGTCTTTCTTTTTATGTTGGTCTGATATCAATACATTAGTAACTAAAATATCTACATTGTGTTGATGGTAACAGAAATAGGAGATTTCTCTTATAAAATTGAAGTGACAAACGAATGTATAATCCACCTGAAGGTAAGGTGCTCCTGCAGCCAATAGACACCAACCCTCTAACGTAACCAACTTCAAACAAAGAAGGCTAAAGATACGTATATAAATAGATACGCTACAGGACAAATATGAAATGCCTCACAGATTGTAATTACATTGGCCCTCTATATACCCTTTAGGGTGGAATACAGCAGTGGGTGCGGCAGAAGTAAGAGGTTGATATCTACCCAGAGATATTCGTAAGCAGAAAAAATACTAAACTATTAACAATAATGTCTTAAACACAATGTTACCTTTCATGTGGTCGTGAACCGTGGCTCAGGGAATAGATGTTCACCGTAAATTTTACAGTACGCAAACAACCCGAGTTCGATCCTTGCCAGTACCGATGAATAGTAAATTGCATTTTTAAGTGCTGACTTACCACGTACTCGGCGGTATTTCCTTCACCACTGTAAGATGAAATACAATATTTCGAAGACATGTGAAATCGACGACAGGGCTAGCGTACTCCCGGGAATACAAGTATTAGTGATATGGGCGACAACAAAATAATAAGCTCTGCCATTTCATAACGAATTGCATAAAATAACCGCATCGCGTATTTTATCAATCCGATAATTAAAAAATAGTAAATCTACAGAAGAGAAATAATTTAAAATTACAAATTTTGTACATCCGACTTCAATATAAGTTATTAAGAATAACTCAATAACTATTGGTCTGACCTTGATCATTTGGGACATTCATATGGGACCACACAAGAAGTGTCAGCTTTCAAATAAAAAAAGAATCATCGAAATCGGTTCACCCAGTAAAAAGTTATGAGGTAACACACATAAAAAAAACATACAGTCGAATTGAGTACCGTCTCCTTTTTTGGAAGTCGGCAGAAAAGTTGCGTTGCTTATAATGGATGTTATTTTATATTAGGAATATGAATTTAGTAAGATGCTACTAAAAATAATTGATTTTAATTTGAAAAACAAATTACAAACTGACTTCTGTTGGTCTATCAGAACTTCGGAAGCGGCGTCAAAGGGCGGTGGATACTGTTCCAATCCTGCGCTAAGTACGCACGCCACTTGAGGCCGCAACTCCTCCCACGCAGGTATTTCTACGGGAACGCTCTTTGTCTTCTGGGGACGCTTTTTCGGCCCTGGTGTAATAAAGAGATTATTAGTAAGGGCTTATATACAAATATAATTCAACATTCGTTTCTTCTTAAGTTAGGTTAGTAAAATAACTTTATTATAAAAATATTTAATTGTATTCTATGTGCGCGCACTAAGAATAGGGACTAGTTAATTGACATTTAACATGACTTTGCCCACTAACGTCAAGTGCGTTGAGTAGTGTCTAAAACTGTGTACTAAATCAAAATTAATATACATTTAATTGTTATTAATTTTATGTTAATATAATAGCAATTTTAAAACGGCGGCTTGTCATTAAAATTTATATAGAGAGTAAAGTTCATAGTAAATCCAATCCTATTTTTTACCGCGCCTACATCAAATATTTTATGGTCATTACTTGCAATTATTAATATACATTTTGGTGTCAAAATATGTAGTGGTGTAATGAAAAATCAAGTCTCATTAAAAACTGGCAGTTCCCCACGACTTTTATTTATTTATTTATTCTTTATTGCACCAAATATAAATATTTGTACAAAAGGCGAGCTTAATGCTATATGGCATTCTCTACCAGCTAACCTTGGGTAGAATAGAGAGTGAGTTTGGGCAGTTAAGTTGTCATGATATAATACAGTTCAAATATATACATGCAACACATACATATACACATTATAAAATATATATAATTCATATACACACATAAATAAATACACACATTAATACATATATATCTCAATAAATGTATATATAAATAACTATAAACATATAAAATAAATAAAACTATTCCCTCGTGGAATTTTTTGCGCGGAACCCTAATTCTTTTACTAAAATAAAAGTAGCCTAAGTTACTCCTTATAACATCAGTTATATGCCACTGAAAGTCCCATCCAATCGGTTCACAGGTTTTTGCGTGATGCATGTTCAGACAGACGTCGTGTTACTTTTATTATAATATAGATAGACAGATGTGAATTTTAGCACACCGTATCGTACGTTAGTAACCTACGCCAAACCTAACAAAATTTCTGACCATTAATTAAAATAGGTAATTTTGTCGATTACGGGTACTTAGGTTAAAAAAATACTTTTCAAAGTCCGTTATCGTTAATCTAGTTTCTAGAGTAACAGAAATTTTAATGTCCGTTATCGTTAATCTAGAGTAACAGGACTTTTGACTGTTATTACTACAGACGCTGGAAAATACGTGATACTACTTGGAATACGTCTTGAATAAGTACTAAATTAGAGTACCATCATTAACTTGAAATTTTGACAAAAATATCACAATCAGATTAGATTTGTAAAATAAGGCATAAAACTAATATCAGAAAATACAGTAGTCCTTTTAGACTTTTCTATATAACGTAACATTTTACGTAACAGTGACACCGGAAACGAGTATTGGAGTATTTCTTAAATCACCATCAACTTGTAAGCCTTACAATTCCAATAAACTTTCCGAGTTAGAAAGGAGGAATGACTCGGGTAACGTATATTGAAACGTTCTACGAGGCGAAAGTTACTTACTTTTCGCCTTCGACTTTTTCCGAACTTTCTTTTGAACAACCAACCCTGTCTTTTTGCAATAGTACTCCAACATTTTAAGGAACAGATGAACAGTTTCCAGTAGATCCACTAAATACGACCTAAAAAATAATTGAACCCGTATAATAATTTACAAAAATAATATTCAGTAATAACACATGAGGAAATCTTTACTAACCTGGGCATTTTATTATCGTCGTAGTTAAGGAATGTCGTTAAAATAAACTCTCGGTATTCCAGTACGTAGAAAATGTTGCTCTTTAACACTTTAGCAGATTCCTTTACTGTAGGATCGGTGCTTTTATCCATGGCTAATAGAGTATACAGTAACTCCTTATACGCTCTTAGGGCGAGATGTAACCGACGGACCCATGTGGAGTATTTCTTTTTCTCTACTTTAATCATGTCGTAATATTTCTCCATTTGTTGCTGAACGTAATGAAACATCGGAACAGACATTGTTTCACTAAAATGTGCAGGAGTATGTTAGATGTTAGAAATTTATTATTTCATCATGAGCGATTTTATGCATTTCTTCTTATATATATATATATATATATATATATATATATATATATATATATATATATATATATATATATATATATGCCCGCAAGTGTCTACTGTTTGGAATGGTCGTAATCGCTACACTTGGCAGGCCTGAAGATGCCTCGTGTAGAGGCGAAACACGTGTCGTATTTTCGAGAGTGGTGTGTCGTGCCTAGTGTGGTGGTGCTGGGGGTGGTAGTGCTGGGATTAACGGCGACGGGTATAGTGCGCGCGATTGAGGGAGGGTGGGAGGTCCCCTTAAAACTGAGCAGGACACATCATTTTCTTTCTTTACGCGGAATTAAGCAAATTAGTTTATAACAACCCTATTATAATGGATTTCCGCAAAGTAACGACTGATTCTATCAATTATCTTAAAAACACTGCTTCCTGTCGTCGGTCCGGGTATTTTACATCTGGCAATATTATGCTCGATGGTAAACCGCCATTTATGGGAGGCGTCGAGGTCATTCTATTTTTTTCCTATAGTCGCCACCCACTACACCCATGGGACGAAATGGGATAATATGTTCTGTGGCATGGCATTTTTAGTTTTAACATAACAATAATGTTATATTATGTATGTCACAATTTGGAACAAAGCGAATTAATAATCCCAGTACTATTACGTATCGTAAAAACAAAATGTTTCCAAACCAGCAAGCACTTTCCTTTTAAAATATACAAGGCCCTACCATACTGAAGTAAATATTATAAATTTTACAACGAAATACCAAAACTTCAGAAAACTCAACTTCAGGCAGAATGTTAAAGAAAACTTAATGATACAGGTAAGTCATGTTTTTGTTGGTAAATAATAAATACATAAACATAAAGAATTTATTACGTTGTATAGTCCCACAATCTAGATGTAAACAAACGAAAACAAAGCTCAAGTTTTGAACCTTATCATAAGCACGAACTTGAACGAATTTCCTGTTTCGAGCTCACCGCTATGTCAGAGATACTCAATTACAAAGGGCGCACGATGAAATGGGGGCTAAATTGCCGCGACCTCATTGTAATAGTATGCCGTTAAGTTTGAACTTGCAAGTTTAATGTTCTAATGTCGGTGACAGGTTTTAGTATTATAACAAAGACAGTTATACTAGTATTACAATGTCTTGCTTATCTAGCTATTAATGAAAGAATGGGAATAAGGGGCCAACAACTTCATTAAATGCTAACTTATTCTCGTTTTGCACCCTGCTTATAACCGTACCCTGCTAATATTTGGCCGACAAACGACGATTTATTCATTTGAAAACGCTGAATCTAAATCCCATAGACCCTCTCGAGAATTATCACTACTAGCGATTCGCCCCGACTTCGCAAGGGTGATTTCTAGATATCGACAACAGCGCCACCTATCGGGTCCAATTGTGAATCTAAACCACTCTCGAATCAACTTAATCACACACACAAAATTTCATCAAAATCAGTCCAGCTGTTTAGGAGAAGTCCAGTCACATACACACGGACAGAACAGTTATATACTAGTTTCATCAATAAGTTTTCGGAATAAATAGGGCAGTTATCAATGACTTATAGAAATACGTTCAATTTTTTTCGAATCTTAAATTCGTTGGGAGTCAAGGACCAGCCAGAAAACACTAAATTAAAAACTATACCCATTTTTTGGAATTTGATTCGAACTTCATGCGGTTATTAAATATTTCTGCCTAAAAAAAACTGTACAAAAAGTGTTTCTCAAAAACTGCAGTGTACTTAAGCAGACAATGCTTCGTCTTATTCTACAGTGGCATACTGGTGCACTGAATTTACACGCGGCAGAACCGCCTGCAATGACGACCAACCGAGCGGCCAACAACGGAGCAAGAGAACGTTAAAAACACGAAGAAATTGTTAAGTTCGAGATCAAAAAATTGTAATTTAATTGCCGCGAAAAAACTACGACGTTCATGTTCTTGAGCGATAACCATATAATATTTTTCAATAATATGAAAGGCATGTTATTGAATTAGAGTCTTAATTGACTACATTTTTATTTAGATGCAATACTTCCTGATAATAAGCAAAAACATTTCAAATAAAATATGTTTTGTACACCGAACGTCACACGCTTTACTTCGTACTGGACTGGACAAATATGCATGCGGCGGAGAAGAGAGCGCTTAAAGTCTTTAAACGTCGTAAATCCTCGTCTTACAATTTTTTACTTTCCGTTTTCCTCGGAAACCCCCGGAACCAAATCACCGGCGGCACGCAGTACTGAATTTGTTAATAGCAACTTTAAAAGCTGATTTACCATTTGCTCGACGATCAATAAAAGAGCCACTTTTATCCTGCTAAAAACTCTGAACCGCTGAAAAGAGGAGGATCGTTATTCTCAGTAGTACACATGAGCTAGTACTTCATTTATTGTTATACTGTGATTTTTTTATAGAATTAGGGTGACAAACGAGTACACAGTCCACCTGATGGTAAATGGTTGCTGTGGCCCATAGACATCTACATCTATCTTCGCTTGCGAATTAAAATGAAGATGCGTTGTCAGCCGTGAGGACTAAAATAGAATGCCTCTTTTCCAGTAAAATAGGTCTCCGGTTCTCTACACTCACCATACGAAACACAGCAACATTAAGCTGCTATTTATTTATACGCTGGTATTCTGTGAGAGCGTGGTCCTTCCCCGGTGGAGCCGACCCATTCGTGCTACAACTATACTATTAATATAGCTGCAGCATAACTCTACCACGTATAAGAATTTTTATTACTGTAATTGTTTATACGTTACCTTACTAATCCAACTTGAAAATTGTATCCTCGGTTGAACTCCATGAAGAACTTTAATGACCACAAATAATATGACTCGTCATTTTGCTGCCCCTTGGATCGCACTAACACATCCTTAACGTAGTGCATTAGTGAGTTATAAGAGCTGTTTAAGAACTCTATGCAAAACTCTTTTAAAAATAGCCTGGGTAATAATACATTATAATATTATGTTATAGTGTGAAAATATAAAAATTGACTGTTAATATTTTTAAAGAATATCAACAATGCTATTTTTTTTATAGGAGAGGGGGCAAACGAGCATGCGCCTCACCTGATGGTAAGTGACTACCGCCGCCCATGAACAACTGCACCACCAGGGGAACCAGAGGAATTGCAGATGCGTTGCCGGCCTTTAAAGCTAGTAGCATTATTACAAATACTCCCGTTAACTATTCTAAGTAAGCCTAAAACGCTTGGCTAAGTGGTTCACGACTCAAGCGTGGAACTATACTGGCTCTATACCCTTCAAACCGGAACACAGTACAGGCACGGCTGCCGTCAAGTGGCGTCCGTCTATGTATACAGAGGGTCCAAACTACATAGGCAGACTCCTAGGCAGAAGAGTCTTACCACCTAGAAAAGTGGAGGAGGAGTGAACCACGACAGTAGTCGAATGACGGATTCGCAACCAGGCATAAGGCTAGTTAAATAAATACCAGAATAATATACAGGGTTATTTTTCAAAGGGTAGCCAAATTTTAAACTTAAGTTCAAATATATATAGTTTCAGTTTATGAAAATATGAGTAAATAAGGCTTCTACTTTTATTTGAAATTAACCCAAATTTAATGTGATTTATGCCGATTTTTTGCCGATCGACCCTTACGAATGTGTGCGTGCGCAGTAAAATCAGTTAAAATAATGCATTACCACGCATTTTGAATTTAAAAGATAAAAAGTACAGAATGTTTGAGATTTATTAAATTAATTTTTCTTCGCCATTTGCATATATTAAAAAAATATTCTATTCTATTCTATTAATACAGTCACACGCATGTTCATATTTTAAGAAACATTTGAATAAAATAATGAATACTCGGGTAAAATCTGGTTTACAGGGAGATACACTACATATTATCTACTACTAATGTAAAACATAAATATAAAGAAGTAGTAGAGTCAAATTTTTTACATTACTAGAAAACATTGTAGTACGGTGTCAGAATATCCACTACCCCATATCGTGAGACGATGAGGGGATAGAGGGAAACGAACTAGGAAATGGGCTGCAGCATCTTCTTAACAACAACTTGAAAATAAATAACAACGGTTGCCACCACGACTTTCATGCGCGGCAACTATGGCAAATATCTCTCTTATGAGGCAATCAATAGGAAGGTCTATGTTTATCAGTGGGCTTTTATAAGCTGTAATAAATGAATCAATGTTTTACATTCATAAACTGAAAATTTATTTTAATCGTCTTTAGAATACGGGGGAATTATATATTTATACTTATAAAAAGTTTTTTTTAAACGAAAAAAGTGTGTGTGTACTTATGTACGCATATAGGAAGTTATACTTCTTTAGCGTAACAAAACAAAAAAAATTGAGAGACAATTACCCACTAAATTTGCGCTTTTAGGTTTCAGTATGTGCGCGCATCGTAACAACGTCATGGTGCCGTTTTTAGGTGTCGGTTTGCGCGCGCATCGTATAAATTCACTCTCATCATTTTTCCCTCAATGTCTGTTATGCCATTCATAAGAGAGAACTTTATTTCACTTAAATTACTGACGTACACAACGTAACATATACGGCAAATGTAATATATAAGAAAGTACGGTTACCTATGATAAACAGTTAAAGTCAAAATGTTATATTAAAATATATCTTTGCTGTGTATATTTTGGTTTATGTCAACCAATT
The DNA here is from genome assembly GCA_963668995.1 of Parnassius mnemosyne. Classification (NCBI taxonomy): domain Eukaryota; kingdom Metazoa; phylum Arthropoda; class Insecta; order Lepidoptera; family Papilionidae; genus Parnassius; species Parnassius mnemosyne. Next base: position 38,330,076 of record CAVLGL010000104.1, on the reverse strand, counting down.
CTTCTCTCGCAATAATGTTGCGGCGACAAAATCACAACAGTGTTTTCAGTGACTGGTAAAAAAATAACATTATTAAAGCAGTAGTTTTAATACATTACATGTAATGTTAACAGTGAAAGAAGTAAACGATTTTATCATTAACGATTCTATATAAAACAAGTAAATATTTACTGACACAAAACAAGAAAACTTTAGGAGACGCTTCATTTATTCAGTACTGTCATTTTACTGATACTGCGCGTCGTGCCGGGACTTTCTTGCAAAAACGTACCGTGTGATCATACGATATGCAAGATGAATGTTACTGCCGTAGTATATTATGTGATAGAAGTAACCTTTTTATTTTGTTGGCGACACAATTATAGTGCCTTTTAAATATTATTAATATGATGTTTCGCTAAAAGCAACATTATAATTTTATGTGACGCATCTTACTCATACACATTTTAAAAATAAAATATCTATGTAATTAAACATCACATCAGCCTTGCATAGCTTTTAGTTCACTAGTTATAATGGATAAATTGCTTTACGTTACACACTGAGAAAATTCGTAAAAAATAGGCCAGAGTTATGGAAGAACGTTGTCATCACATAAAGCAGATGAGTACAATTTGAGGTCAAGAACACGATATTTACTATCTATCAATCACTGCATTCAACAGATTTTGCCCCAATGACATTTTTTGTTCCTGATACTAATATTGAAAATCCAAAGAACCCACTTAAATGACTCATTCGAGTCCATAAAATAAGAATCGTTGAGAATAAATTTAGAAAACGCCTATGAAAGGAGATTCGAAGACTGAAAAATACACTGGCATAAGTGTGTAATGTCTAGTGATGCCTTCTTTGAGGGCGACTAAATAAATGTTGGAGACTGAATGAAAATTGTGTGTTATTTCCTGTTATTATCGCTTGTTTTTTGAGAGAGTAATATACAATTTTACTTATCTCGCTTTAAGATACTTAAGTATACTCATACCTTGCTAAAATACTGATATTTTCTTTTACGCTTCTGTAAATTTATAATAATGGTTAATAATAAATGGGCTTAAAGATTTTTTATCTGTGTATCCTTGCAATAATATAGATATTAATAAGATTGCATTTGAAATGCAAATTGTTCACTATAAGCGATTAGTCAGTAGTGAAGTGATAATGATTGTGGAAGTGCGAGAAAGGTGGCACTCATTAGTGTATGTAATTTTTATCCTATCTTACACAAGTGCGAAGGAGAAAGCAGATGCAATAAAATAATGATAAAAAGAAATAATTTGCAAACAATTTGTAAATATACTGCAAACGTGAATACATTTCTGAAGCTATAATATGTTTCACAACTAAAGTCCCCGTCTGTTTATCTTGTTGTTGACATAATTAGTTGATATACGGTCTGCGCAATGTGACTGGTAGATTACTGGATGCGTGTAGCCGAAGATCGGGTTACGTGGCGCGCCTTGGGAGAGGCCTATGTCCAGCAGTGGACTGCAGTATGCTGATGATGATGACATAACTCAAACTAAAATTATTGTACACTAGAAGTTATTAATTAACTGTTGGGTCAACACGAAATTTATGTCAATAACAATGGTAAGCAAGTTTTGACTTGGGTTCAGTCAACTGACCTGCGGCGAAAATAATGTAATATGTTTTTGACGCACGTCGATGGATTACAATTAATAGTAATAATGTAAGGCTGATTGAAAATTAAGACTAATTGAAAATGAAGAAAGAGGAACAATTTAAAGTTTTCAAAGAATTATTTATAGACTACACTTGGCGCCTGGAGAATTAGCAACCCTTCTATAGTAAATGGCACGGGTTATACTTCATTTACGCAAAAAAAAAAAAAACATCTACTTGTTGGTATGACATTAAGTCCTGGAGTGGTGATAACATATAAATATGGTTCGTTATTTTTACATTCAATGGCAGGTGCGAGTATCATACGAAATTAAAGTACACAATTGTGTAATGGTTTAAAGTAATATGAGTTAGATACTCGTATGTTTTGTAACGCCCCCCCCCCCGATCTTTTTCTCTTTTCTACTATATATCCACTTATACTTGTATTTCTTTAGAATCTATATCTGTAAGATATATAAATATATCTAATTTACGTGACCAGTATAACTTGATCTTTCTAAAGGTTTAAATATAGGCCGTTTAATAAATTAATGGCGTGATCGTCTTAGTTAGGACCCTTTTTTACGTTGTGTTTGTATAGTAACTTAGTTCTTTTAGGTGTATCTTGGAAGAATGAATATTCACGAGAGGAATCGAAAGCTGTTGGTAGAGTCTTATAAGCTAAAGAACCCCGTTCACGAAGACAGAGCTCAAAAAGGTTAAGAACAATAAATTGTCCCTATTCCACTTGTATCTGGTTCACAACAGTCAATTCCTTATTAATTAATCCCTTCCCGCTCGGAAAAGGCTCACAATATTTATATCAAATATCAGTTACAAGGGCTTCGCTCTCCCACATTTTAAAAAAATGTGGAGGAGGTACACGGCCCCACACACGCCGCGCACGGTGAGCGCCAACCATTTTAATGCGCTCCCCCCGAAGGGTACGCAAAATTGGGAACTGGACCGTAGTCCACAGCAAAATAACTGGCGAACCAGTAAAAGAGGACTTGGCCCCTTGACAGTGCGTAAGCACAAACATCGACCGAAGTCGCGCATGTCAATGCGTGTAAACGCCATACAGAATACGATCAAATCCAGCCACAGTGAATGTACGTCACACGGGTTAGGCAACAATAGGCACACTGACCATAAAAAGCCTTCCGTGAGCGCCACCACCTGCCAGACCGCCGTTCCTGCAGACGTGATGTAAGTGTAAGGCATCACCACCAATTGCATGGTCAGCACGGCCAATTGGCCGCAGAGCGTGTCATGAGTCTACCGCTGACCTCAAGGGAATGGGGTCCCACGTTGTGCGGCTTTCGGCCGCAGCCTTGAGAGCCTCCTCAGATTCTCCCTCCAGCTACCATCCGCATGAGGTCAACACATATGCTCCACCAACCAACACAATGGCAGATATAGCCAATAGGCAGTTATAAGATAATAGTAATAATTCGCCATCAGAAAGGGTTTGTGTCACTGACGTTGAGTATATGCATTTTTCGATCATGTTTGTCTCACCCACCAACAAGTTGCCTTCAATCTCTCAAAGGTGGGAACTTTATAGAGATATATTATTAAGTTGTTATATAAAACATCATGGAGGGCAGACAGTCTGCAGCCCCGCAATGAAGGGACCCGACTTGGGCAAAGCTACTTAGGTTGTGAGTCAAACCAAGACGCAGAGAGCGCCATTGAGAGTAGCGACCCGCCAAACAACCATCGTAGAGACGCAATGCTACAGAATGCAACAAGCATCAATACGACTATCGTCGGGCTTACACCATCCCAAGGTCCCCCCCCATACAGTCCCAGCAGACATCACCACCCGCATACCTCCATCGACCAGAACCACAAGATGCATCGAATCAGGTGCAGCACACCCGCAGATCCATCACAAGACACAATACTGCAAGTAGCAGTAAGCATCAATGCAACTATCATACGGATGGCGCCCCCTCACAACACACCCACATGATCCCTATCGACTTTGGTAACAAAATTTGATAATGTTGTTAACTAAAAATACCACCAACGTATCATAGTAGTACGGTACTAAGACGTCAGTAGCCAAAACTCCACGTATCATAGCGCTATTGCACTAAGACATGAAGTTGAGTATGCTTGCTGCACTTAAAAGTACTACCAAACACACTCACCCTAATCCGAAAGATAGCCGACGTATCATAATGCTATGCGCTAAGACGCCGCCCACAACCGGTAGGGGTGTGCGATGTCCACGGGCAAATCGTATTGCTACAACAAACCCGCTTACCACCGGCACTAAGATGATATGTCTAGGACACATCGGTTAGTGAGTCCAAGTTTACCTCGGTCTCAGAGGCTGCGAAGCAACATACACGCCACTATAATAATCCTTTTCAAGTCCCATTTCTTTCAATATAATGCTTTTACATATTTGAGACCTTCCACATATTTGCTTTATTTCATAGACCATACTACTGTATGTCTTATTCATATGGGACTTCCAAGTCATAACTCTGCTATCATAATGCTTATGCATCATAGAGACCTTCTATATTAATGCTTTGGTTCGTCAGACCTTACTATGTTAAGTCCCTAATATAGGACTAGTCATTGTGCAACCTTAGTACTAGCAGTCGGTCAGCCGACCACCCCATATATATGTACAACCTTGGGTATGTGTCTCCGACAACGCCCCAATATAAGGGAACATTACAAGAACACGTTCATTAACTTAGAAAATTTTAATCCATTTTTTCTATTATATTACAAATGTTATTTATCTTTGTTATTGCAATATAATCGCCTTGTATTTATATGATTTGATACATTTTGAATATTTTAAGCAGGATTTTAATAAATTTAGAGATTTTTAGAGACATTTTATGCGTTTACTAATATATATAATATTCAATATTCCAAATGGATATTTTTGACCTTTATGCTTATTATTTGCATTTTATTGTTTAAATTATAATTTCTAAGACATTTTTAAATGTCTTTATAATGAATTTAATTATTATTTATTAATATTAATTGTGAGACGTCACAGTTTCATTAAGAGCTTATCTCTCGAGATTCGTACCGACTCCCATATGAGAAATTTCGCACCGTAGACGTTCGTAGACGTGCCCGTAGATATTCGTAGACGCTCGTAGATACTTGTAGATGTCGTAAGCTGCCTGGATCACTGGATATGGTTATTTTTGAGATGGATATAAAGCATTATATATAAGAAAAATCTTCTTATATATAATGCTGATTTTTCTGAACATATCCGTTAGTCAACGATATTCAAAATTCCTTAAGTGATTCTTAAATAATATTTATAAGTATAGTCGTATATCGTTAAACTGACAAAGGAGATCAGTTTATACAAGGTAACCTGTACATGCAATGGAATATAGAATACCGCAAGTTGAAAAATAAGGGTATTTCATGGTCATTTCTGAGGGTTTTTGGCTAGTAACTAGTTAGTGGCAGCTTAAATTGTATAGTACCTACCCAGGCAGAATCTTGGGCTGAAAAGTAGCATACCAACAACATTCAGAAGTCTTGCCAAATAGTATTTTTGTCTTGGAACTACACAGAAAAATTTGTAGGAACATTTAGCACTGCGAAAGTCTTTTTAATATTCTACAGTTTTCTTCTCGTTGGTAAAATTACATTTACAACTTAAATGTGACAGTCTCAAATACATACATATACATAATACATACATAAACACTCACGTCTGTCACCCAGAGGGGTAGGCAGAGATTACGGACTTCCATTTGGCCCGATCCTGACACACCTCTCTCGCCTCTTTTACATCCATATATCTACGCATACACGCTCGTCGGTTAAGGGTACTCCTAATCTGGCCCATTTTTAATGTATCGCCGATTTGGTCGATAAACCTTCGTCTAGGGCGTCCCTTCCCGACCCTGCCGTTCACTTCTGCAACATATATTTGCTTTGTCACTCTTTCCTCGTTTATGCTTTCTACATGACCAAACCACCGAAGCATTTCTTTCTTAATCTTTTTCACAACGTCATCTTGCAAACCACACTTTTCTCTTATCACACTATTTCTCACCCTGTCATTCAGATTCAGCCCTACCATACTCCTTAAGGACCGCATTTCTACAGCATTTATTCTACTCTCATGCTTCTTCTGCCAGACCCAACTTTCACTACCATACATTAAAGTAGAGACTAACACAGCATTATGAATTGCCATACGTACCTTATTTGTCACATTCTAACTCCTCATAATAGCGTGTAGAGCACCATTCATCAGCATCATTCCTGCGTTCACTCGTCGTTCTATATCCTTATCATATCTACCATCCCTGCTAAATAAACATCCCAAATATACAAACTCATCCACTTGCTCAACCCTTCTATTCTTATTTCACATAAAGTTTTACTTTCTTTCAATGACCAATTCATTAAAGTAACCATCATTTGCAACTCGGCCGCCGACGATGCAAATATTACTTGATCATCTGCGTACAAAAGGTATTTGACGGTTAACTCACCCATTCTCAACCCACATTCTTCAACTTTCAACACATCCATGTCTGACACCTTTATGAATGCCAAAACAGTCCGAGTAGACCCCGTTGATCCTGACACAAGCACTAGAGTCCCTATAAAGAGATCTTAATGACTGTATCAAGCCAGTGCTCAAACCAAATGAGTTCAGTGTTTGCCATAACACATTCCTGTCCACTCTGTCATGTGCCTTTTCCAAGTCCATGAACGCACAAAGAACTTTCTGGTTTTTGACCAAAAACTTCTCCGCTATCATGCGCATTGCAAAGATTTGATCCGTACACCCCATCCCCTTTCTAAATCCAGCTTGCACATACCAAATTTTTCCATCAGTTTCTTCCATAACTCTTTCAATTAACACCTTAGCAGGCGCTCTAGAATTTAAGTAAGTTATTTGTTCTCAAACAATTTCACGCTACATGAAGTTTCCTAGAGAACGGTTAGCGAAGTTTTCCCAGTTGGTATTAATAAAGTATTCATTAAAAGTGTAAAACATTATTTTATGAAACTAACGGTATTTAATAACAGTTATGTTTATGATCAATTCTTGTACATTTAGATGTATATAAATTTCAGTAGTAAACAAAAGCGCACACAGCGATTAATTTCTCCATGTAGTGTCAAAAATATTCTATAGCAATATTTAATTATTAAGTTCGAATATAAAACTTTTGCCGTTATAACAGGTTCGGTTCCAATTTCATTGCTTTATTCGAATCCTGATTACATGTGAAATACGGTTCGTACGAAGCGAATTATTTTACCTACAAATAATATAATATGTAGATTTTCTACACAATGTTGAAAAAAAAAATTAATACTGTTAATCAACATATTCTTGTGTACTTGAGACACGTGTATTGAGAGTGGAATATGGAGCCATAGTTCATAGTTAAGAGTTTCTGGACTGTTTTGGTTGTTTTTTTTTTTGTTAAATTGTTTAAATTTGTCGTCTTCTTCATTTATTGACGATATTAAGTATGCTTTGATTTGTATTTAAATAAACGAGAATTGAAAATCAAAAAGATTTTATAAGGTTATAATGAATGAATTAATGAAAAACATTTTCCTTATTCATTTTGTGGGAATTTAAAATGAGCTTCTATGTTCTAGTGTAGTGTATTATAAAATGTTAATGAAATGCAAAGGTAAAGTATTAATTGTTCATGTGATAAATTTATCAAATAAATCTATTTATTATTTTTAACATTCAATATATGCTTAATTGCTATTGCGTACCTAATATTTTTTTTATTTTAAATACTACAAAAAAATTATAATTTTAATTAATCCAGACTAGTATTTATCATGTTTGATACATTACAACAGATCCATAGACCGACTTATACAAGGAAGGCTTGTAATGTTAGCTTGTAAAACAAAACAAGACTTCAAAGTAGAATAGAAATGTTTAGGGCATTGATAGTCACCTAACACATTAACTCGCATGCAAAGTGTTTATGCTTCAAAGCTTACTATAGTAGATGACAAAAGAGCATGGAACGGTGTCATTCCAGTTCAACTACAAGCTATTTTGTAAATTTGTAACTATACATATTTTTCAACTAAACTAATACATTCTGCATGTATAAATAATGTAGCAACGTAGTCACTTCTTTAGGAGATAATTTCTTTGTGAGAAAAAGTGGTTCCATGGGAAATTACCAGAGTGTTGGAAATTACAGAGTTCCATCTCGGTGTGTTTTGGTAGTTACTTGACTTGAAGTGTGACTTGATACGCTTATTTGACCAAATCCTGGAAGCTGGCCAATGTGCAGTCTGTTCACAAAAGGGCAGCTGTGCCGATCCCTCCAAAAATCGGCCAATCTAAATTAACTCTATATTCTGAAAGATTATGGAGCGTATATTCAACGCCCATTATGGCAAACGCCATTACATGGGCGTTGTTCCGCCATAACATGACGTAACATAACAGAACATAACGTAACAAAAGGTTATGCCGGAGTCCTACCAGCTAAAACTCCACGGTGGTTTCCATCGGCTTATATGAGGGGCTATATATTGCTTTATTGAATGCACGTCCGGGAACATTACGTGCCCATCACCCTCGCAGTGCTAACGATATTTCGGGACCACTTCCGAGTTTTTCTTACACATTCGAGGCTCGAAGGCATTTGAGGCTCTTCCCAGAGGCCCCGTTTCTGCTAAGGATACACCACCATAAAGGGAATGGCCTTGGCGACGTCGTCTCCGAGCGAAATCTGTTCTCCGCCGATCCCACTCAGGAGCCTTCTTCAAGACCATTACGGACTCACAGAAGTTGACTACGGCCCTCCAAGCCATTCACTAGGATTTTTTTTCTTTACCGCACGATGAATTTGTGGAATCGCTTACACTGGCTAGTTTTTGGGACAGATACGACTTAGGAATCAAAGCACCTGCAATCCCCCTGGGGCTGCAGTTATTCATGGGCTACGGTCAACACTTACCATCGGGTTCGCATGCTCGTTTGCCTCCTCTTTAATGAAAAAAAGCCTATATACGTCCCAATGCTGGCATGGGCCCTCTCGTTTCCGAAAGGGTTTTAAGGCGAGAAAATGTCCACACCGCTGTCCCAAAGCGTGTTGGCGTATCTCACATGTGTCTTAAAATATTTTTTAAATTTATTTAATTGTTTACTCACGATGTTTTTCTTCACCACTGAATAAGTAGTAAATCATCACTTTAAATTACAAATAACAATTTTATTGACACTGGCGGTGATCGGACATGGTTTGCTCGCGTACTTTAAAATTTACAGCGAGCGCTGAGCCCCTGAGCTACTACGGCTCAACTATTATCAACAAAGCACTATGCTAGTACTAATGGTATCACTGAACCAAACAACGTAACGGACTAAACGTATATAAAAAAATTTTCCATTAGTTTGGAGTTAAATCCAATTACTTTGATAAAAGAGCAAAAGTTTATTTTAGATTGTATCTATCCATGTATTACAGTCCATAATTTAAAACTTCACTGCTGATCATAGATCTTAGGGGGATTTGTTCATATTTGCCATGTTCGGCGGCGGGTTGGCAACCGCAGTTTTTCACCACTTGGAGCTGCTATCAGGAAGACACTGCTGCTCATCTCAAGTTTCAGTTTTCCGCTGTCACCTCTTATACATCCAGGGGTTGATATGGGATAGTAGATAAAAATATCCACCAATACGCGGTTAGATTGTGTAATAGGATATAATGGTTTTATAACTTTACATAAGTTAACAAAAGAAATATTACTTTTTCATTTTCGGATGTGATTCTAAATCCTTTTTGTCGAAATTTTATACATGTTTGTGTATAAATTTTATATAATAATTTTATAAAAAGCTTGTTTTTAACCACTTTGTGATGTTATTTCGTTAAGCACACACCGAGCAACACCAACGGTGTTCGCTGCATCACTGATTAGAAGTTACGAAAACACATCAACGAAGTCTGCTAGAGAACATACAAACATTTTGAAAAGGTGATTCCAATTGAATTAGTTCACTAATATTAACGATTTAAAAGCCTTGTTAAAGTCTTCTGGCAAAAAATCAATTGTTGTAATTTGGATTCCAAATTAAAACAAGTATAAAACAATGTATGTATGTGTTTTAATGTTGAAATATATGCAAAATAAGTTTGCTACGTTTTTATACCTAAAATTATCTATGCGTATATCCGGTTTGCCTGTTTCTAATCCATCATCATCATCAAAATCATCATTACAGCCTTTTACAAGTCCACTGCTGAACATAGGCCTCCCTTAAGTTATACCACAAAGCACGGTCCAGAGCCACCTGCATTCTTACTAGTTCGTCTTACTAGTTCGTCACTCCATCTAGTGGGGGGTTGCCCTACACTTCGTCTACCGGTACGAGGCTACCACTCGAGAACCTTTTTTACCCATCGGTTGTCGGTTCTTCGAGCTATATGGCCGGCCCATGGCCACTTCAACTTACTGCGGATATCTTCATTCCTAAGTTTATCACGCAAAGAAACCTCAAGCATAGCCATCCCCATTGCCCTTATTTTATAAATCAGTTGATTGAAAGGGAGAAAGAAAGTGTTCCTGTTGAAAGTATCAAGGAGTAAGGTAAACAACCCAGCTACCTTGCAGTAGCTTAAGCTGAGCGTGTAAAATTTAATACTGTCTGTCGCTATTATAGAAACTCATTCTCATTTTTTAGGGAAAGCGCACACTTTTGTGTATATTCAACCGATTGTAATATTTACAGTTGCCAGAAAACTCTTATGACAAAAAAGATCATTCAAAAATCTTAGTTAGTTAAAGACATAAATATTTAATTATTATAAAAGAAAGTAAAATAAGTTTATGTTGATGTCACGGAACATTAATTGTGTTAGTGTGGCTTACATTTGATTGATTTGCAATTCCTGTAATGTTCTCTCGTCTTTTAGTAAGATATGAATTTACATTGTAGAGGAAATATTGCGAAAAAAATCCACAAGAAGGCACGAGAAAATTTACTGCTTTTGTTTTGTTAGTAGGTTTGCGTCGTGATTGCGTTAGCTTTCCGGTGGGCTGGGTTAGGCAAGTTGACTTTTTGCAATCGTTAACGCTCAAGGAAAACTATTAAATCTAATTGGAATGACATATCTCGACGTAAAGTATCTTATTTGTCAGATTTCTGGATTCTAGATGGAGTCCCACATAGTCATTTCCGGTACTACAACTCCCTAGGCGTAATCCCGAACTCATGGAAGACAGCTTTGTTGTACCCGATCCCTAAAAAAGGCGACCGCTCAGATCCAAAGTAATGGAAACCATTATTAACAGCCAGCTCATGCGGTACCTTGAGGATCACCAGCTGATTAGTGACCGCGTGGTATGGTTTCTTTCGAGGTCGCTCAGATGGTGACGGATTACAAGCCCATAACGCACACCAACGCTGTTTCTTCTGCATATCAATGATATGTTGCAAACACATTCATTCACACACATACACACATTCATTGCTATGCGGACGACAGCACTGGTGATGCTTTATACACCGGCCGTGCCAATATTTCTCAGGAAAACGTCGCTGAGTACCGGAACAAAATTGTGTCTGAAGTCGAGACTTTGTTGAATAAAGTCTCAGACTGGGGTCGACTAAATCTAGTCCAATTCAATCCCCAGAAGACACAAATTTCCGCGTTTACCGCTAAAAATAACCCCTTTGGCGTATCTCCTCAGTTTCAAGGCACTCCCCTTGTTGCCTCACCCAGTATCGGAATCCTCGGTGTCGACATATCGAGTGACGTGCAGTTTCGTAGTCACATGGAAGAAAAGGCCAAATTGGCCTCTAAAAACCTTGGCGTGCTCAGCAGACCGGGAGACAGAGATGACGACGGCTCCGTGGCGCAGTGGCTTATCAACGAGTTGTTGCGCTGGGGGCCGCGGGTTCGAATCTCGCACGGAACAAGTATTTGTATGGCCTACAAATAATTGTTCCGGTTGCTTCCACGACACAGGAGAAAATCCTAGTGTGGGGGTAACGTTTTAAAAAAAAAGAAAAAGAAAAAAATAGGGATGTTGCATCTCTTTGCGTATTTTATGGCATCTATCACGGGGAGTGCTCTGAGGAATTGTTCGGACTGATTCCAGCCGCTCAATTTCACCATCGCACATCGCGAAAAAACTCAGGATACCATCCATACCATCTGGATGATTGACGGTCCCCCACTGTGTAATTTAGAAGAATTTTTCTCCCTTGAACAACTTCCTTGTGGAATCGATTACCACCAGCGACTTTTCCGGGCCAATACGACTAAGGGACCTGCAAGAAAACAGCCTACTCCTTTTTAAAAGACCGGCAACGCATCTGCAATTCCCCTGGTGTTGCAGTTGTTCATGGGCGGCGGTAGACACTTACCATCAGGTGAGCCGCAGGCTCGTTTGCGCCCTCTTCTATATAAAAAAAATCTCGAAAACAGTACTATCTGATCTAATTACCGATCCATTCAAAGAAACAAAATATTTCATCAAAATCGGTTGAGCCGTTTTTGAGTTTTGGCGAGACTAACGGATAGCAATTGGTTTTATAGGAGATGAGTAGCCACAGGTAGCTCAGCAGCTAAGCACTCTCTGTAAATTTCGCAGTGCGGAAGTAAACCGGATTCAATGCCGCCGGTATTAATTAAATTCAGTTAGTTGCAAATTTAAGTGCAAGTTTACCACGTGCTCAGCGGTGAAAAACCATAGCGAGAAAAAAAAAATTGGGGCAGCGCAGCGCGGCGAACGATCTAACTTTTACATGACTAGGCGTAAAGCATAACATACTACATACCTATTCAAAGAAGTATTAAATGATTATATTTGGCAATCGTTTCAAAATTTAATTAAATTAACGTTAACAGATTAATGTGATATTGTTATTCAAGTCAAACAAGTCCACTGGTGAAGATAGGCCTCCCCCAAGAAATGCCACAAAGCACGTAACACATAATAATTATAGTAGTAATATTTTTCTAAGTGTTCTAAAAACCGAAAGTACACATATTAAAAGCTATATTAATGAAATATGTGACAGCAAAATTCTTGATGTGTTTTACTGTAGGTACATATATTTACTATTTTTATACGGTGTCTAGACATTTGTGTGACAAAACAAATTCCTTCCTCACTAGGTAATTGATATTGAATATTATATATTTTTGTCTATTTTTATAATTTATGTTTTGCATACCTTAAGCGAAAGCGCAAAGTATGTTCTACTATCGCCTAAAAATTAAGATTCCAACGTTTTATCGAATAAAATCGTAACTAGCAATCATATTATACATATAAATGATATAAAAAGTACATTGTTAGAAAGATAAATAATTGTTGAACTTATACATATATTTTTTAAATCGATTAATTGCTGTTTTTAAATAAAAAAGGGGTTTTAGTGACTTATGGTGTGGATTTATCATGCCCCCAAGGCTTGTAAACAATAACTTTTATAAATATCAATTGTTTAACTCAATCTATTTTTAATCTCTTCATCTATAATGTGGGAAGCCACTGAATGTAAATGGCAGTGTAAATTTGTTTAGCTATAATTAATTTTTTTCGGCTCCAAAATGGCGAAATTTTCGTTGATTTGGTAGCCTTGTATGTAAATTATTTCTGTAAATGGGGAGCTACAGCCACAGAGTAGTTTACTACTCACACTCAGTTTGGCGTCAATCGCCGTCGTGAGTGGACATTGATTCGATTGTTTGCAGCGGCTCAAAAAGACCGCTGTATTAATACACAATATTTGAATAACCAAATTTCTTAAATACTTGATTATAATAATAATAAGAGGTTTTTTTTATTACAATATTTTAAAAGCACAAAATAAATAACAGTAGTACGTACTTAAAGTAAGTAGTATCAATTTTTTTGTCATGGATGACATTTTCATGGTTTTCAAGGGTGTTGAAACCGATAGTGCTATCGAAATGTAAATCCAAGATGGCGGCTGCAATAAATATCAATTTTTTCATCTTGGGTGTTATTTTCATGGTTTTCGAGGGTGTTGAAGCCGATAGTGCTGTCGAAATGTATTTAAACGACTTTAAAAAATTCAATATAACCATGTTATACGTAATTTTTTTAATGCGCTTAAGGTATGCCCAATTGGATTTACCAATGTATGTATAATTAACTTTGTTATCACTGTATTATTTGTCTTATTGAGCTTCTTATTTAATTAACAATACTTTTTTTATAATGAATTCTTATATTTACATGAATACTTGAACATCGGATAAAACTCATTTTATGGATTTTATCACGTTTAATTTAACTTGTTTTTAATTCCCGACCTTTCGGATGCTTTGATTGATTTGAAATTCCTGTAATGTTCTCTCGTCTCTTAGTAAGATATGAATTTACATTGTAGAGGAAACATTGCGAAAAAAATCCACAAGAAGGCACGAAAAAATTTACTGCTTTTGTTTTGTTAGTAGATTTGCGTCGTGATTGCGTTAGCTTTCCGGTGGGCTGGGTTAGGCTTGATGCGACACTCACTATCACGGGTAGAATGAGGTATTTGTCGTCCCGATGTCATAGTTAGCTGGTCTGATCTACGTAGAATGAGCTTACAGTATCTTTAAGTATTGCAGTGGTATGCTTGGGTTTATAATTAATTTTATTAATTATAGGATCATAAGCAGATGGTAGCAGCCAATCATCATCTCTATTGAACGACGCATCGACGCCAAAAGAAAATAACGAACCCTCTAAAATTATAAAGTTATAATGCTAGACTTTTTGCAAGGTTGGCGCTGCTTTTCCTTAGAATATTTTTTTGTCTGGTTTAAGTACACAAATTTTTTATTTGTTTTTGTAAAACTCATTTTCGTCAATGTCGTCTTTTACATAATCCATAGGAGGGCCTTGGGTAACGGATTGTCTTGTGCCATCATGATAATTGATTGATTTAAAAATTCACAGTACAGTGTTGCATTTTGATTCTTTTATTGACATTAGACGATAGATGTAGATGTTTATGTGCCGTAGCAAGTCACTTAACATCAAGTTACTTGTGTGTTCGTTTGTAACCCATATTCTAAAAATAAACAAGAAATAAAATTCAACACAACATGAAAATTAAATTTGAAAATTAACCTTTAGCATTTGTTTACAAAAAAATATGATTTTTTAATAATGCACTTTTATAATTAATGATAATAATTAATTTCAAATTAATTATCCATGACCGTTTTGGATAGGCTAGCTTGGTACAACCAGTGCACCGAGTCGTGCCAGAGCCAAGATTGCCCGCTCCGACACTGCCCGGTCGTTTTATATCCGTTGCAAAACAAGTCTAGTAGTAGGTGGCGGAAATCGAGTGGCTCGCTGGGTGGCGTGGTCGATGCACGTGTTGTTTACAATTTTTGCTGTGCTGGTGTACGACGACGGTATCGTCATGCCGTCACGGCCATGCCGACATGCAGACGTCCTCGTACGCAGCGACAGATTCACTATGGTTCTGAAAAAATAAGCATCGTTCGATTATCTTGACAAAAATCATAAATTTTTACACATTCAACAATATGTTCTGGTCCCGTCTATAATAACCCTGCAGATATGGACAATCAGCTCTGGCCCGGTCTATATCGATCCTTCAGGCAAGTAGTATTGGACCGGTTCCTTTGAACCCTGCAATACTAATTAGATTTGGTCCGGTAATTTGCCCTTCAAAACATTTTCTTTTCAGTCATCATTCTTTTTTCTATTTTCTTCTTTTTTTTCAAGTACCGCTTATGCTAGTCCGGGATCACTATTCCCTGTAGTCATATCATTGGACCGGCAAAAGTTCCGCAATGATATTAAGAACCATTTTTTTTTCTAGTACTGTAGCCAAGACATTATGGAGTGGGGGTGGATCCGATCCCACTCATAATGTAGTAATGTAGTAAGAAGTAAAGGATTACAAGATAATATTAGGTCCTTACATATGAAATTGGCGTTTTGTACGGGAGGAATATAATGTCAATTTGTTTTTGTAAAATATATTTAATTAATCAAAGTATACACCGTTGTTATCTATGCATTTTGGGCATCTCATAGGTAGTTCATTGATCCCTTTACTAAAAGAACAATGGGAGCGAGAATCAATAAACTCTTTGAAGGCGGTTTGGACTGCCGCATCGGAGTTGAATTTTTTTCTATGTAAGAAGTTGTCCAAATTCCGGAAAAAATGGTAATCTGTTGGAGCAAGGTCCGGCGAGCACGGTGGATGTCGCAGACATTCCAATTGTAGCTAATCTTATCTAACTTAGTGGTTGTTTGTTGTGCAGTGTGTGATCTTGCGTTGTCGTGAAGCAGCAGTGGCCTAGAGCGATTGACCAATCTCGTTTGTTTAGCAACTAGTTCTTCCTTCATGGTTTGCAGTTGCTGACAATAGATATCTGCCGTAATCGTTTGGCCAGATTTTAGAAAGCTGTAGTGAACGACACCGGCGCTATTCCACCAAACACTCACAAGAAACCTATTCTGAGTCAATTTTAGTTTAGGGCAGGATTTGGCAGGGTCTCCAGGGTTCAGCCATTGAGACGAGTGCTTTTGATTATTGTACAGTATCCACTTTTCATCACAAGTAATGATTTAATTTAAAATCCCTTCATTATTGTGTCGGTTGAGCAAAGTAACACAGCAGTCGATGCGTGTTTGCAAGTTCGATTCACACAATTCATGAGGTACCCATCGTTCAAGTTCTTTTCTTATTTTCCCGATTAATATAAGATAAGTCCCGATAAGTGGACTAATACAGTTTTATTACTTACACCGAAGCTTGAAGCTATCTCTAAGGTGCTTTGTGATGGATCTGCTTCCACGGGGTTGGTTATGAAGGTCGTAATTTCCAGAACGATAACGTTGAACCCAAAAATGTACCGTGTTTTCTTTTGCGACACCAGCGGCGTATACATCAGTAATCCTTCGAGCTGTTTCTGCAGCACTGGTACCACGGTAGAACTCGTACTCGTAAATATACCGAAATTTCATGTTTTCCATTGTGCGGTAATAAGCGATACCAAAGAAAAAAATAATGAGGAAAAAACAAACGGATCACTTTTTTCAAAACTCAAATGTACCAGCTAAATGAATTCATAAATTTGAATTTGAAATTCTTAACCAAAGAAGAGATATTTCAAATCAAAGTGATCAGTATGACAAAACGCTAATTTCATATGTAAGGACCTAATATTTAGTTTTGTCAATTATAAATTGTACCAGGGCACTTTTATAACTAATGATCATAATTAATTTCAAATTAATAACCAGTGCACCGAGTCATGCCTGAGCCAAGACTGCCCACTCCGTTTTTTTTTGCGGCCAGAAGCAAAGTAAAGAGCTACCCTCCGGGAAGCGGGAGAGGGAGGTGTTGAATGCTCTTAGCATACCATGCAGCCGACTGCTTGGTTATGTGGGACTCACAATGAAAACCTACGTGCCTACCCAATAAACACCACCTGAGACTGGCTTTGGCCTGGAGGGCCTTTCTGCCGCTCCGACGCTGCGCGGTAATTTTATATCGATTGCAAAACAAGTCGAGTAGTGGGGCAGTGGGGGAAATCGAGTGGCGCTCCGAGTGGCGTGATCGGTGCACGTGTTGTTTACAATTTTTGCTGTGCCGGCGTATGACGACGGTGCCGTCATGCCGTCATATATTTCTCGTTTTGAAAATGTTAGGCAATATTAATTTTTTTAGTATATTTCTTACTATAACTAGTCAGGTTATAAATTCTGTCACATGTTTAATATAAAATAATTGAAACAAGTTTATTAATTATGTAACCATTTATATACCAAAATTAACTTAACAAAACATAGATTCTTATGACACTAAAGTTTATTCAAAATGACCTCCGTGATTTTGAATACAGGCCTTCAAACTGCGCGGGCAGTCGTCTATCGCAGCACGAACGAGGTCCATGTCAATATCGGCGGCTGCCTTAATCAAGGATGTCTTGAGTGACTCCAAATTGGGATGAGGCTTTGAGCACGCCTTTTCCTCAAAGTTTTGCCATATCTTGTAATCTAATGGATTCAAATCTGGACTGGAGGAGCGCCAGTCTTCATGCCGGATGAAGTCGATTTCACGCGCCGCCAGCCAGTCTTGTGTGCTCTTCGCTCTATGAGCTGGCGCCGAATCTTGTTGGAATACCCAATGCCTTGGCGCGTAACCGCAACGATGCAACGCAATAACTGCAACATGGTCTTCTTTAAGCGTCCATTCCATATTTAAAAATGAGTAAAATTCTAAAAAGTATACAGTTTTATTTTCATGAACAATTCGAAATTCGAATTCAATAAACTGTTTTGTGGCCAGCATTCTAAAAGAAAAGTTTTTACTGTGTGGCAATACTTATAACCTGACTAGGTATATATTTCTGGTAATTTCTATTCCTAATATTTGAATAACTACTTGAACGAAACAATAACAAATATTAGAAGTCAAATATGGAGTCCCTACTCGTGGTTAGAATTTTTGTATATTCCATATGTAGTGACCTCACGTAATTTTGTATTAATATAAGACGGTGCTGCCGTTCTGTGGTTTCTTATCATCTATAAAACGAACAAATTGTAGTAATAATACACATGATGAAAATGTCCTTAAGAGAACAAATTTTATATTTCCTATTATAAGTCAGTAACCCCCGTAACGGTCTATTACAAGTTCACAGCTGGACATGGCCTCCCCCATAGATTGCCTCATAGGAAAAATATTTGTCATAGCTGCCACGCTTTTTTTTTTAAAGGCGTTTTGTTTTTTAGGTGAGGGGGCAAACAAGCATGCGGCTCACCTGATGGTAAGTGACTACCGCCGCCCATGAACAGCTGCAACACCAGGGAGGGAATCGCAGATGTGTTGCCGGCCTAAAAAAAGCGTTGCTGCCCATCACTTGGTTTGTTACCCTCTGTCGCCTCTTATGACGCTACACGGTACTCAGTACATATAATAATAAATATAACTGTAAATAGTATACTTATGAAAATTTCTTTATTTTAGTTATAGTTTTATAAATATCATATTTATTTAAAAAACAAAAAATATTTAAATAGTAATTACACATAATTACAATTAAATTATTTAATTGTATGAACAATTTACCAATGATTAATGTAATTGGTTGTTAATGAAATGACAAAAGATATATAACTTCCATTTTAATTCTTCGGTTTAGTATTATTTACCACAAAATTACGTCTAATCTTAAAAAATAAACTTCTCGATTACATTCTTAACATTTATGCTTTTACAAAATATGTAATAATTTGCAACAATAACAAATATTTATTTGTTATATTACATAATTTGATTAGAAAGAAACGATTATTCTGTGGATTCAATCATTATTCCTTTATTGGATGGAAGAGAACATAAATAAAATCACAATTTCAGCAAACAAAAGTCAAACGAATCGAACATAATGAATAGCATTTCATACATAAAGAACTTTTGTTTAGGATCAGACATTACATAATGTTTCAGAAAGTGACGTTGCTTGTGCGAATTTTTCGGATAACGAGCACAATCGGATTGTTACTTTATTTCATTGTTATAGTTGTTGTTAGGCTGCCAATTTATTTATTGGAGGGAATATTGTATGAGAAGAAAGTTTCTATTATTATAAAGTACTTTTGTATGCAATTTCAAAAATACTGTAAATTATAGTTTTCACTAAAATAAAAGTATTCCATGCTCTAATAAATTATTATACTTTATGCTTTATTAATAAGTAAATCACTCAATTTAGTAATCACAAGGGTATCATCTTGGCGAATAGCGATATGATATCTCGGTTATCTTTCGGATAAGGGAGAATGCGCTTGGTAGTGCAGCAAGTATACTCAATTCCATGGCTTAGTGCAATGGCTCCATGATACGTGGATTTTTAATATATATATACTAGCTGACCCGACAGACGTTATTCTACCCTTTCTGGATGGGGGCGCGATGAGTTTATTTTCACATATACACACTTTTCTATAGATTTATATACGTATAGCTAAATCGTCTTAAGGACTAATAGAACAGTCAGCAGCCATAATGACAATAAACTAAAAAAAAAGGGAAAACATAACCCTTTTTTTACTCTTCCGTAAACGGATATAAAGTAGTCTATATGTTATACACGGTCATTTATACTATCTTCATACAAAATTTCATTGAAATCTATCGAGTAGTTTTTGCGTGAATCGTGAACACACATTTTTTCTATAGATTTATTATATGTATAGATAATTTTACTGGCGTCTTAGTAGCACCAACGAATCATGCTAATAAGCCACCAATGAATCATGCTACTAAGCATATTCATTCAAGTTAAAATAAATTAATTTTGAACATTAAGAATTATAGTAAAATATAGGCTTAATATTTTCTTTAAAAATTCATTAAATTTACTAAAACTGCTTAAAATATTCAAAATGTATTTAATAATAGGAATATAAATCAATTATATTACTATAATAAAGATAAATAATATTTATAAGATTTATAATTATGAAATTGGGGGGATGAGTCGCTCGCGTCCGTAGGCTTCGACCACCTAACCCTAGGCTCACCCTACACGTGCCCCCGGGTGGTGCTAAACGAACGACAAAGCCGAAACGATAGACTCGGCTCCTCGACGTATGGTAGCGGCGTAAAATCTACCACCCCTAAGTTTGCACCATGAGCCAACAATTAAAAGAAATGGCCCCGAGTTCCCGGCGCCCCTTTAATGGGGCAGGGGTGCGAAGAATCTCCGGGAGAAAAACCGGCGACGAGGTTCGCCACCCGTTGCGTCCTGTCTCCCGGAGGGGCGAAAAGTGGATTGCGCAGGCCCATCTAGCTACGCTGAATATATGTGGAGCAATCAATGACAAGATGGATGAAGTATGAGAAATGACGAATGATAGAGGAATAGATGTGTTATGTGTGAATGAGACGAAACAAAAGGGAAGAGATATCAATGCACATGGCATGTATACCGCTTACTGGTCTGGTGTAGACGAGACCGAGCGGGCATTCCAGGGAGTCAGTGTCATCCTTTCAGAAAGAATGGGTCAATGTGTGAAAGAGTATGAATGTGTAAGGCCAAGGCTGCTGTGGATACGAATGAAAGTGGGCTTAAAGAAGTTATTCGTGCTTGGAGTGTACGCCCCAGATATGTCTAAGCCCACTTATATCCGAGAGCAGATTTGGGACATGGTATGGCTGGTGTTGACGAAATGTAAGGAAAATGAAAATATTATTATGTTAGGAGATTTAAGTGGAAGGGTTGAGGCGAAGAGGTCTGGTTATGAAAGGATATTAGGAACGTTTGGCGATGAAAGAATAAATGAGAATGGTGAAGACCTCCTCACCGTATGTGTGGATAAGAATCTTTTTGTGGCGAACACTTTCTTTCGCCATAAGAGGATTCACATATATACTCGAGAAAGAGGGGATGATAGAAGCATGATAGATTTCTTAATTGTGGATGAAAGAATGAGGAGCGCAGTGGCAGATACACGGGTTTACCGGGAGTCCAACGTAGGGACGGATCATTACTTGGTCTTATGCCGAATTATACCACTGCGTCACAGCGTATAAGAATAGAGAGGTTACAAGATGAAGGTGTGAAAGATAAGTATAAATGCAGACTGAGGGAAAATATAAGTGTGTTGAATGAATTATGTATGAATGATTTAGACTTGAAGAATGTATGGAATAATGTTAAGAAAGTTTTGGTGGATACAGCCACCGAAGAATGTGGTGTAAGTAAGAGAACGAATGAAAGGAAAAGTAATACGTTGTGGTGGGATGATGAAGTACGGATGAAAGTTGAAGCAAAGAAGAGAGCATGGCTAGATTTACTAACAACCAAAGCTGGTAATTCTGGCGGTATGAATGATGAAATTGAAAGAAAAAAGGCAGACTTTAGACGTATAAATACGAGAGTAAAAGAAGTTGTTGAAAGGAAAAAGCAAGAAAGGATAGATAAGAATGATAGAAGAATATCTGATAACTTCCAGGCAAATATGAAAATGTTCTGGAAGCTCGTAAGAACTGCCAGGGGAAATTCTAAACAGTCTAGAATGAATGCTATACGAGACGAGAATAGCTGCATGCTAAATGATGAAGTTTCGAATTTAATGAGATAAAAGGAATACTTTAAAGGCGTGTTTAAGAGTGAAGAGTCGTCTGAATTAAGTGAAATAGAAATTTCGAGAGAAGTAGAGAGAGGTAGGGAGATAAGTGTAGATGAAATAATGAAAGCAATGAAAAGCATGAAAGCAAGTAAGGCAGCCGGATATGATAGAGTATCACTCGAAATGCTAAGGGCTGGAGAGGGTGTGGTTGTAGGCCTGCTGTACACTTTGTTTAATTTATATTGGGAACTGAAGCAGGTACCGGAAGACTGGTGCCAAGCCTTTATAGTACCAATATATAAAGGAAAGGGGTCACAGCAGGACGTGGGATGAGCTAGCTGGATTTAGAAAGTTGATGGGGTGTACGGATCAAGTCTTTTTAATGCGCATGATTGTGGAGAAATTTTTGTCCAAAAAACCAGAAAGATTTTTGTGCGTTCATTGGCTTGGAAAAGGCTTATGATAGAGTAGACAGGAACTTGTTATGACAAACACTGACCTCATTTGGGTTGAGCGCTGGTTTGATACAGGCATTGAACTCTCTTTATAGAGACTAGTGTTTGTGTCAGTATCAACGGGGTCTACTCGGGCAGGTTTGGCATTCAAACAGGTGTGAGACAGGGCTGTGTAGCTTCTCCGTGGCTGTTTAACCTATTGGTATTTGCAAACAACTGTCCATATTTATGGACAGTTGTTTGCCAACTTTGAAAGTTGAAGAATGTGGGTTGAGAATGGGTAAGTTACCTTTTGTACGTCGATGATCAAGTCATATTTGCATCGTCGGCGGCCAAATTGCAAATAATGGTTACTTTAATGAACTGGTCATTAAAAGAAAGGGGTACGAAATATGAAAGGGTTCTACACGCTATTATGAAGAGTCAGAATGTGTCAAAGAAGGCACGTATGGCAATTCATAATGCTGTGTTAATCCCTATTTTAATGTATGGTAGTGAAAGTTGGGTCTGGCAGAAGAAGCATGAGAGTAGAATAAATGCTGTAGAAATGCGTTCATTAAGGAGTATGCTAGGGCTGAATCTGAATGACAGGGTGATCAATAGTGTAATAAGAGAAAAGTGTGGTTTGCAAGATGACGTTGTGACCAGGATTAAAAAAAGAATGCTTCGGTAGTTTGGTCACGTAGAAAGAATGAACTTGGAAAGAGTGACTGTTACGGCCCGCAGCTGCCCCTTCAAAGGTCGCCCAGGCTGGGGCCCATAGCAGCCTGCTCGACGGGCAGACGCGGTTTGGGCCCAGATGGCCATATGGAAGAATGTCCTATCATACTAAACTATATGGGAGAAGGCTAGGAAAATATAGTACGTACCTGTTTCCGACTCTAAGATCGCCCCAAGGCTCGGTCAGGCCGTAAGTGGGTGTAAGGTGCATGGCAGGTAGTGTTTAAGGATGTGTATGTATTCTCAGATACCATACCTGGACCAGCTTAGGTGGCCAGCAGCGGCCGAGTTCCAGGCTGCCCCACAATGCTGCATCACTCCAGCAGGCTCCACCGCTGGACCATTTCTTTCCTTATTGTCAATATTTCAGTCTATTAGCTTCATTGTACATTTAACTAACTTAAACTCGAACACGTAATACCCGTAACAGTACGGACAGTAGTTCAAAGTTCGACAATCAATGTCCCGGAGTCACTTATCACAAAATTATAAATAGGGAACTAACGCGATCTCTTCATGAGTCACACGGTTCAGCATTAAAGACAACTAAGTTCCTTCGTTCGATACCAAAACTCCACGTCGCGATAAGAATTCAAAATACGCCTCGTTGACACGTAAAACTAACAAACCAGGGCACAACACAAAAATGGGCACTTAACGCGACGGCACAGTTATAATGATTTCCAGACAACCAACCGGGAGACGCTCTCGAACAAGGAATGCGCGGTTGGAATCCTAGACCGTTTATCTAATCGGCGCGTGCGTGCAAAATTCCGCATCACCCAAGCAAGTTAAATATTGCAAAATTCACATATCCACGTAGCAAAGTAACACGCACTAAATCTAACCATCTGGACCCTACCGGTCGCGTGAACTTCTGCCGCGATAACCGAGATACGCGGACTCACCGCATCGCGGCCAGCGAGCTACCGTCTCTTCGTCCACGCGTCGAGCCACTACAAGCCTCAGACGGCCGCCCCACCTGGCGGCGTTTATCTCACCTACATACCAACGCTAGTGACGCGCTAGCTCGAACGCGATTGGATGGCGTTCAAAATGACTTATTTTGCGCATAAACAGTGACAAGGCAAATTTATGTTTCAGAAGTGAATGGCAGAGTCGGTAGGGACGCCCTAGACGAAGATTTATCGACCAAATCGGCGATACATGGAAAATGGGCCAGATTAGAAGTACTCTTAACCGACGAGCGTGTATGCGTAGATATATGGATGTAAAGGAGGCGAGAAAGGTGTGTCAGGATCGCGCCAAATGGAAGTCCGTAGTCTCTGCCTACCCCTCTAGGTGACAGGCGTGAGTGTTTGTGTATAATTAGGAAATTGGTCAAAAAATTTCGTATTAATATTAAGTATATACTCAACTCCATGTCTTAGAGCAATTGTTCTATGATTCCTGGAATTTTGGTTACTGGTGCTATTTGGAATATAACAACAGTACCAATTTTTGACAATTGCCAAAGTCAATAGGAATCATGTGGGTGTATTGTGAGGGGGCGCCATCCTTGTGTGATAGTTGCATCGATGCTTACTGCTACTTGCGGTATTGCGTCTTGTGATGGGTCTGCGGGTGTGCAGCGGCTGATTCAACGAATATTGTAGTTCTGGTCGATGGAGGTATGGATATGGGTACTGGTGATATCTGCTGGGATCGTACATATGAGGGACCTATGGGATAGTATAAGCTGACGATAGTCGTATAGAAGCTTGTTGCGTTCTACAGCATTGTGTCACTGCGATGGTTGTTTGGCGGGTCGCTATTCTCAATGGCGCTTGATTTGACTCACACTTAAGTAACTTTGCCCAAGACGGGTCCCTTGATGACGGGACTGCATACTGTTTGGCCTCACCATAGACCATAGAGGAGCCCATACAGCTGTAGATTCGACGAGCGACAGGGGACGGGGACCAACGGCCTATGGATAATTGACCTACACAACAGAAATAGGATAGGTAAATAAATAGGACATACTTGGTACCGAAGCGAAGACTGCCCCAAGTCTCGTTCAGGCCGTAGGTAGGTGTAGGTGCATGTAAAGTGGTGTTTAGTGGTGTGTATAAAGAATGACTTGTCTGGACCGTTGAAGTCTGACTGCAGATCCACAAGCGCTGCCTCTACTCCAAAGGTGAGATCTCTCAAAAGGGGGGCGATTACCAAATGACAACTTCTGTCTTCATTTCACTATTTCAGTTTATCAACTTTATTGTACATTATTTCAATCCATTAACTTTATTGTATATTTAATTAACTTCAAACTCAACTAAATCCCCGTTAATCGTAATCAAAAACGTAACACACGGCACGACTAATGAACGGTGGATCAAAGGTCACTTCCGTTTCACGTAGCGAAAAGATTATAAGATATTAAATACTACGCCCGCATTAAGATTCAAAGTCAGCCTAGCTGGCACGCAAAAAACTACATAGACAATACACAAAAGGCACTTAACGCGACGGTACAGTTAAACATTAACTTCCAAACAATTAATCAACCCGGTGTCTATTTTTCTAGACTTCACAAATTCCTCTTCAAATTTGCTAACAAACCGACACTAATAGATGTTATACGGGACGACCTCACGCCGTGCTAGTGACCGCATTGCATTCAATCACTTCCGACCCGCCCCACAAGCAACCAATCCGGTCTCGCGCGAACGTCAAACGGTTGGAAATCACCGCTCTGCACGCCCCCTGGCGTCGATTCTTGACATTAGCGTTTGACACGTTTGCAGCTGATATCGACGGTCATCACGATGGACTACTGATTGTCGAAACATCATCCGAATGTCGGCTACAAAAACCACTTGGTGCCGACGGAAGTGGGTCAAAATGTCGGATATGTCCTTGATCAATTTAGGACTAGAGTGGAGACACTGGTTCTGGGACACACCATCTGACGAGGGGGCGGAGCCGTCAAAAACTACCCGAATCTTACTCTCAGGGGTCCTCAAGACCGCATGGTGAGGAAGAAAGTAATGCTCCTGTGAACGCCATTCGAAGTTGGACGGTGACATGTGACCCAGCTCTTGATACTCGCGCATGAACTCGAGATATTTGTCGCGAAAGGCTGGGTCGCGCCGCATACCGCGCTCCATGGAAAGCAACTTCTTCTCGGCCAGCGCACGAGATTGACACAAAGGGGGCCGTGAGTCTAGAAAGGGTAAGCGAGTGACAAAACGACCGTCGACGCGACGGCCGGTATTGTTCTGGTAGAACAACTCGCACTCACGGTCCCGAGGGTTGACTCGAGCCGCGTGTGGTGGGTCCTCAATTTCCCAGAACCTCTGGACGACTTCCGAAAGGGACACGCCCACAACAGAGAGCGTGTCGGTCATCTGAGGAGGTGGAGACCACAGAACCGATTCAAAGAAGGTGTGCCCAAATACAGTAGACATGGCTGACAAGCCATAGGGCTGTAGTGCTCGTATCTCGCCTAACAAGATCAAACCCAGCGCATCGGCCCCCAGCAATAAATCTATAGGCCCATGTTGGGACCATTGAGGGTCTGCCGGTCTCAAACCCGACGCACAACGAACCGCGCTATCATTTATACGGATGTTAGGGAGAAAACCTGTCATCGAGGACGTACCTCGATGACAGGTTTTCTCCTGGAGGAGGAGGAGGTACCTTAACTAGAATGTGAAGATGTTCGCTGGTAGGGCCAAACACCAACTTCGCTTGTCCCCTAGGAGCAGGAGGCTCGGCACCCCCGATACCTACCATTGAACGTGATTCAGAGCTCCAGAGGAGCCCTAGTCTTCCCACCAACCAAGTGGACGCCACACTGCGTTGTGAACCCGAATCCAATAGAGCGCGAACCGTTAAACAGTCGCCACTCGGGTTGTACACCTTCACTGAGGCCGTTGGCAATAGAACAGTTTGACAAGTGGAGTGTTGACAGCTCAAAGGCTCAGTGGAGGCGGCCGTGGTGGGAGCTAGGGCAGCAGCTACCTAGCTGGAGCTGCCTCTATCGGACCGGCCCTCGAACCGGGGGTCCGGAAAGCGGCATGCCGGCGCCATCTCAACGACCCGTGGTTGCCACTTACCAAATGGGCCGACCTTGGGAAATTCGGGGAACCTCGGCCTTGGGGCCCGGGACAGTCTTGAGGTCGCAGGAACCTGGTAGTACCGGATCGACCAAAGGGAGGAGGGTGGTACTCCAGTCGCGGCCGCTCAACTAACGGGGGTGAGGTGGTTCTAGCTGACCGCTGAGTGGCCGCGAAGCTCCTCTCAACACGCTGAGGGGGAGTGACGACCCCCCCCCCCCCACCCCTGAGGGAACGACCCCCCGACTGGTCGGGGGAGGGACCCCTTTCAAACCCAGGGGCACGGTGGCCGGCAGGCGAGCGACGAGCGTCGCCTGCCAGGGGGCGTGGCTGAGCGCCCCCGTCCGTGGGATTCGAGGGACCGGCAGAGCTCCGAGAAGAAGCGCCGTTCGCACCCAGGCACAAAACGGCAATGTGATTGCTGTGGCAGTGCGTGCAGGGCCACTGGTGCGGGCAGTCTCGTTGGAGATGCTTTTCCAGGCACGAGTAGCACCAGCGGCGCTCCCTGGCTATGGTTCGCCTCGCCGGGGCCGGTTTATACAGCAACTTCGGGCACGACGTCACCCGGTGATCGGATGCTCGACAATAAGAGCAGGGGAGCGCCTACCTGGCCGCTAGGCCGCTATAAGATGGTAGGGGGCGGCGCCCTCCCGCGGGAGCTCCGCTCGGCCTTAGGGGGGTTGGCGACGACTTACACTTTAATTACTTTTACTCTACTTTACTTTTTAACAGTGGTAGAACCACGTGGCGGCTTTTGCTGTCGCACGGATGGGCCGGCTCGAACCGGGGTGGTACCACAACCGCACAGAATACCAACGTGAAGTAGAGGTTTACATCTGCGTTTCGCTTGGTGAGTGCAGGTGTCCGGAGGCCCTTTTTACTGGAAATGAGGCATTCCATCTTAGTCCTCACGGGTGACAACGCATCTGTATTTTGATTTGTATTAGAGGATAGATGTAGATGTCTATGGGCCACAGCAACTACTTACCATCAGGTGGACTGTGTGCTCGTTTGTCACCCTTATCCTATAAAAAAAACTTACCCGTCGGATTCCGCCTTTCGCTGGGTACGGCTCGGTCGGCAGCTCGCAGGGCCTCTACGGCGCCTGCTGCGTTCTCCATTTGCCGGCACTGCTCCTCCAAGAACCGCAGCAGTTCCCTAAAGGGCGGGATGTAGGAGGCGCCGTCCCCGCCATACCTCTCCTCAAAATGGAGCCGAAGATCCAGAGGCAGTCGGGACAGCACAATGTGGAGCAACAAGAAGGACCATTCGTCCACCGGTAAATCCAGCCGCCTCAACAAGTTACAAGCCACCACGACTGGAATTACGATGTCCGGATGTAGTGTGGTCCGGTTCATAAGTAGCGGGAGGTTTATGAGCTGCCTAAAGTATTCGTCCGCAATCCACCGGACGTTGGCATACCTACCGCCGAGGAGGTCCTGAGCATTCTGGTAGGCGTCGTCCGACAATTTCAAATAGCCGACGACGCCCAGAGCCTCCCCCTCCAATGATGCCAGGAGGTACCCCATCTTCTGGCTGGGTGTCAAGTCCTTCCGGGCGTCCATTAGGCTGTCAAGCAGACCGACGAAAGTCAGCCATTCAGAGAGGACCCCGGAGAACCTTGGCAGATCAAGAGTCGGGAGTCGTCCTTACAGCTCCGGCTGAGTAGACTGCTTCCGAGGGGACTCGGGCAGGCCACTCAGCCGAGCTTCACACGCTTCATTAGCATACTTGGCTCCAGCCTCGATCAAGTCGTCCGTGAACGAAAAGAACTGCTCGTAGTACGCCAGGCAGGAGTCTAGGACTCCCTGTTCTGCATCATCCGAGGCTAATAGCTTTGTGCACGCCTCCTCCACTACGGCCCTTCGGGCCATGACCTGCTCGAGCCGCTTCTCTAAACTATGGACCCGATCCGGTCGTCCTATCAAGGCATGAGCGTTGGCGGCCCAACGCAGCTCCGCCTCCAGGCGACGAGCCGGTAGCTTGTGCGATGGCATCACTAATAAATACAATTAATACGCGACACAAATACAAATCAAATCAACAAATAACAAATACAATTACTATCAAATCAAGTTAAATACAAGTTACACAAATACAATTACTATTTATTAAATTAAATACAAATTACAATACAAATAAAGGTACACACCACAGTCGATCAGCAGAATGCCTCGCTCAGACGACAGACTCTTCGGCAATTAATCTACTATAATTATACGACAACGATAATTATCCGATTACGTGATAACACTATCTACCTACTCAAAATACCTGACGCGTACCTAGCCTAACGGGCGCGGCTCCTAAATCTACTCACCTATCCGCTAACAAACAAAGGAAGCAAACAACAAAAGAAAATATTTTTATTATTTTGTATTGAGTATTTATTATTATTTTATTTTATTATTATTATTTTGATATTTCGTATCTCTCCTACCCGGGGTGGAGCACTCCTTTATGCCTCGGGCTGGAGTTTCCGTGTATGTCAGAGAGGACATCTGTTCTCGACGCCTCGGCAGTCTTGAAGGTTCGGACCTGTCCATCCTTTGGCTACGCGTAGACAGCGACGACCATCCACGCGTCTACGGGTGCCTCTATAGGTCCCATAGAGGTAATGGCGAAACAGACTGACTCATCGACCACGTCCAAATGGCTACAGATTCCTTGCTACAACAGGTCCGCAGAGATCGTGATCCTTGGCGATTTTAACGCCCACCATGCCGAATGGCTCGGTTCACGTTTAACCGATCATGCGGGGAGATCTGTTTATGACTTTGCCTTGGCATATGGTCTGACACAACTGGTTACTTCGCCTACGCGGATTCCAGATGTGGAGGATCATACACCTTCCCTGTTGGACCTTCTGCTGACCTCTCATCCGGATGGATATCAGGTTTCCGACGATGGAAACGGAATCGGATCAGACAATGGTCCGAAGAGCCATTTGGACCATTGTCTGATCCGGAATGTGGTGCCACTCACGCTCCCTTCGCGGTTGCTTTCTGCAGGTTGCCGCCGTATTTGGCATTACAGGTCGGCGGATTGGGACGGAATGCGGTCTTCCTTTGCATCCTATCCATGGGGGTGGGTTTGCTTCTCGCCGGATGATCCCAGCGCTGTTGCTGACTCTGTCACTGATGTGGTGCTACAGGGAATGGAACTATTTATTCCATCATCTGTGGTACCCATCGGAGGCAGATCTCAGCCGTGGTTTGGTCGCTCCTGTAAGACTGCATTACGCAGTAAGCAGGAGTCTTATCAAGCCTGGGCTGCGGCTTTGGCGACTCGGGATGTAAACACCAGCACACTTAAAAAGAAGTATAACTTCGCCTCCAGGTCCTTCAAAAGAGTTATTGCCAGGGCAAAGTCACAGCACATAGGCAGAATTGGCGAGAAGCTAGTTCGCCTTCCTTCGGGAACCCGTGCATTCTGGTCTCTCGCCAAGGCTGTCCAAGGGACTTTCTGTAAGCCATCACTACCATCTCTGCACAGGGAGGACGACTCACTGGCCCAAGACGCAAAAGACAAAGCTGACCTTTTAGGCTCCCTTTTTGCGTCCAACTCGACTCTTGATGACGGGGGGAAAACATCGCCGACCATCCCGCGGTGTGAGTGCTCATGCCGGATGTGCTGTTTTCACAGCGCTCGGTTCGCAAAGTACTTCTCTCCCTAGACATCCAGAAGTCGAGTGGGCCTGACGGAATCCTCCCAATTGTGCTGAGGACGTGTGTTCCGAAGTTGGCACAGGTCCTAACGCATCTTTTCCGGTACTCCTACTCCCAAGGCGTAGTCCCAAATTCATGGAAGACAGCTTTTGTCCACCCGATCCCTAAAAATGGCTACCGCTCGTCCAACTATAGGCCTATCGTGATCACCTCCTTGTTCTCCAAAATAATGGAATCCCTTATTAACTGCCAGCTCATCCGGTGCCTTGAGGATCTCCAGCTGATTAGTGACCGCCGATACGGTTTTCGTCTGGGTCGATCAGCTGGTGATCTTCTGGTCTACCTGACCCATAGATGGGCGGAGGCAGTAGAGTCCAAGGGGTAGGCGTTGGCCGTTAGTCTGGACATTGCGAAGGCCTTCGATCGGGTTCGGCACAAAGCGCTTCTTTCGAAGCTCCCTTTCTATGGGCTTCCCGAGAAATTGTGCAATTGGATCACCAGCTTCCTTGCAGAGCGGAGCATCAAGGTAGTTGTAGACGGTACATGTTCTGACTACAAGCCTATTACCGCTGGTGTTCCACAAGGCTGTGTGCTATCACCAACGCTGTTTCTTCTGCATATCAATGATATGTTGTTAACAGGTAACATTCATTGCTTTGCGGATGACAGCACTGGTGATGCGCTATACACCGGCCGTGCCAATATTTCTCGGGAAAACTTCGCCGAGTACCGGAACAATCTTGTGTCTGAAGTTGAGTCTTTGCTGAACAAAGTCTCGGATTGGGGGCGACTAAATCTAGTCCAGTTTAATCCTCAGAAGACACAAGTTTGCGCGTTTACCGCTAAAAAGAACCCCTTTGTCGTATCTCCTCAGTTTCAAGGCACTCCCCTTCTTGCCTCAGCCAGTATCGGTATCCTCCGAGTCGACATATCGAGTGACGTGCAGTTTCGTGGTCACTTGGAAGAGAAGGCCAAATTGGCCTCTAAAAAGCTTTGCGTGCTCAGCAGAGCGGGACAGTATTTCATGCCGGCACACCGCCTGCAACTTTACAAGGCGTAGGTTCGGCCTCACATGGAATACTGTTCCCATCTCTGGGCAGGGGCTCCCCAGTGCCAGCTCCTTCCACTTGACCGCATCCAGCGCAGAGCGGCTCGAATCGTCGACGACCGAGCCCTTTCCGATCGGCTCGATTCATTGGCACTGCGAAGAGATGTTGCACACAACAGAGATAGGCTAGGTAAATAAATAGGACGTACCTGGTTCCAAGGCGAATACTGCCCCAAGGCTCAGTCAGGCCGTAGGTAGGTGTAGGTGCATGTAAAGTGGTGTTTAGTGGTGGGTATAAAGTGTGACCTGACTGAACCGTTGAAGTCTGACCGCAGATCCACAGGCGCTGCCTCTACTCCAAAGGTGAGATGTCTCAATAGGGGGCGATCACCAATTGACAACTTCTGTCTTCATTTCACTTTTTCAGTTTATCAACATTATTGTACATTATTTCAATCCATTAACTTTATTGTACATTTAATTAACTTTAAACTCAACTAAATCCCCGTTAATCGTAATCAAAAACGTAACACACGGCACGACTAATGAACGGTGGATCAAAAGTCACTTCCGTTTCACGTAGCGACAAGATTATAATAACCCAATAATCAACCCGGTGTCTATTTTTCTAGACTTCACAAATTCCTCTTCAAATTTGCTAACAAACCGACACTAATAGATGTTATACGGGACGACCTCACGCCGTGCTAGTGACCGCATTGCATTCAATCACTTCCGACCCGCCCCACAAGCAACCAATCCGGTCTCGCGCGAACGTCAAACGGTTGGAAATCACCGCTCTGCACGCCCCCTGGCGTCGATTCTTGACATTAGCGTTTGACACGTTTGCAGCTGATATCGACGGTCATCACGATGGACTACTGATTGTCGAAACATCATCCGAATGTCGGCTACAAAAACCACTTGGTGCCGACGGAAGTGGGTCAAAATGTCGGATATGTCCTTGATCAATTTAGGACTAGAGTGGAGACACTGGTTCTGAGACACACCTGTTGGTGGGTGTGACAAACATGATCTAAAAATTCATAATATACTCAACGAACTTTATGATGGCGAATTATTATTATTATATTATTACTGCTTTTTTGCTTGTGTGTTATTGGTAGGTGGAACATATGTGTCGAATTCATGCGGGTGGTAGCTGAAGGGAGGAGACTCTCAAGCCTGCGTCCGAAAGCGGCTGGTAGCCGTGCTGACCGTACAATTGGTATTGATGCTTTAAGGCCTCTACACACCAAACCCGCCGGACCGCCGGCTTTACGCGGCGGGTTGGTGCCGGCGGGTTAAGCCGGCGGCATTAGAGAATTGTAAGCCGGAACAATAACAGTGGTAGAGCCACGCGGCAGCAAGTTTTGGCTGTCGCACGGATGGGCCGGCTTGTACCGGGGTGGTACAGGTGGTGAGTGCAGGTGGCCGGAGGCCCAATCACCCCCAAATCCGCAGAGATCGTGATATTAGGTGATTTTAACGCCCACAAAGCTGAATGGCTTGGTTCCCGTTTAACCGATCATGCGGGTAGATCTGTCTATGACTTTGCCTTGGCATATGGTCTAACACAGCTGGTTACTTCACCTACGCGGATCCCAGATGTGGAGGATCATGTACCTTCCCTGTTGGACCTTCTGCTGACCTCTCATCCGGACGGATATCAGGTCTCCGTCGATGCCCCTCTAAACTCTTCGGACCATTGTCTGATCCGGAGTACGGTGCCACTAACGTTCCCATCGCAGTTGCGATCTGCAGCCTGCCGCCGTGTTTGGCACTATAGGTCGGCCGATTGGGACGGGATGCGGTCTTTTTTTGCATCCTACCCTTGGGGGCGGGTTTGCTTTTTGCCGGAAGATCCCAGCGTTGTTGCTAATTCTACTTAATTGTACTTCAGGGTATGGAATTTTTTATCCCTTTCTCTGTGGTGCCCATCGGAGGCAGATCTCAGCCATGGTTTGGTCGGTCCTGTGAAATAGCATCACGCTATAAGCAGGAGTGCTACCGGGCCTGGGCTGACGTATCAACGTCCCGGGATATAAACACCAGCGCTCTTAAAAAGAAGTATAATTCCGCCTCCAGGTCCTTCAAAATTGTCATTGCCAAGGCAAAGTCAGAGCACATTGGCAGAATTGGCGATAAACTAGTTCGCCTTTCTTCGGGAACACGTGCATTCTGGTCTCTCGCCAAGGCTGTCCAAGAGAAGTTCTGTCAGCCATCTCTGCCATCTCTGCATAGGGTGGACGACTCACTGGCCCATGACGCAAAGGAGAAAGCCGATCTGCTAGGCTCTCTTTTTGCTTCCAACTCGACTCTAGATAACGTGGGGAACACACTGCCGACCATCCCGCGGTGTGAGTGCTCATGCGGGAAGTGCTGTTTATACAGCGCTCGGTGCATAATGCACTCTTCTCCCTCGTCGTCAACAAGTCGAGTGGGCCTGATGGAGTCCCGCCTATTGTGTTGAAGACGTGTGCTCCTGAGTTGGCACCGGTTTTAACGCGTCTATTTCGGTACTCTTACTCCCTAGGCGTAGTCCCGAATTCATGTAAGACAGCTTTGGTGCACCCGATCCTAAAAAAAGGCGACCGCTCAGATCCATCCAACTACAGGCCTTTCGCTATCACCTCCTTGTTCTCCAAAGTAATGGAAACCATTATTAACAGCCAGCTAATGCGGTAACTTGAGGATCCCCAGCTGATTAGTGAACGCCAGTATGCTTTCCGTCGAGGTCGCTCAGCTGGTGATCTTCTAGGTTACCTAAGTCATAGATGGGCAGAGGCAGTGGAGTCCAAGGGGGAGGCGTTGGCCGTTAGTTTAGACATAGCGAACGCCTTCGATCGGGTTTGGCACAAAGCACTTCTTTCGAAGCTGCCTTCCTATGGGCTTCTCGAGAAATTGTGCGATTGGGTCACCAGTTTTCTTGCAGATCGGGGTATCAAGGTCATAGTAGACGGTGCATGCTCCGATCAACGCTGCCCATTAACGCTGTTGTTCCACAAGGCTGCGTGCTATCACCAACGCTGTTTCTTCTGCATATCAATGATATGTTGTAAACCAGTTACATTCATACATGCTTTATACACCGGTCGTGCCAATATTCCTCGGGAAGACGTCGCCGAATACCGGAACAAAATTGTGTCTGAAGTCGAGACTTTGTTGAATAAAGTCTCAGACTTGGGGCGACTAAATCTAGTCCAGTTCAATCCCCAGAAGACATAAGTTTGCGCGTTTACCGCTAAAATGTGATACGACAAAGGGGTTCCCTTTGTCGTATCTCTTCAGTTTCAAGGCACTACCCTTGTTGCCTCAGCCAGTATCGGTATCCTCGGTGTCGACATATCGAGTGACATGCAGTTCAATCACTTGGATCACTTTGAAAAGAAGGCCAAATTGGCCTCTAAAAAGCTTGGCGTGCTCAGCAGAGCGGGACAGTATTTCATGCGGGTACACCACTTGCAACTTTACAAGGCGCAGGTTCGGCCTCACATGGAATACTGTTCCCATCTTTGGACAGGGGCTCCCCAGTGCCAGCTCCTTCCACTTGACCGCATCCAGCGCAGAGCGGTTCGAATAGTCGACGACCGAGTTCTTTCCGATCGGCTTGACTCACTGGCACTGCGTAGAGATGTTGCATCTCTTTGCGTATTTTATCGCATTTACCACGGGGAATGCTATGAGGAATTGTTCGAACTAATTCCAGCCGCTCAATTTCACCATCGCACATCGCGACAAAACTCGCTATACCAACCATATCATCTGGATGATTGGCGGTCCACTACTGTGCGATTTAGAAGAATTTTTCTCCCTCGCAAAACTTCCTTGTGGAATCGATTACCACCAGCGATTTTTTCGGACCGATACGACTTAGGGGCCTTCAAGAAAAGATCTTACCCCTTTTTAAAAGGCCGGCAACGCATCTGCGATTCCCCTGGTGTTGCAGTTGTTCATGGGCGGCGGTAGTCACTTACCATCAGGTGAGCCGCATGCTCGTTTGCCCCCTCTCATATAAAAAAACGACCTTTGCTGGCGGCACGAGGGCCGCGGCATCTGCGGCCTGTACCGTTCAGTTGTAAGTGATTGCCAAACTTACGGAGTGGCTGTGTGTATTTTTGTTAGACCAGCGTAATTATAAATTAACTATTATATTAACATTCCTGGCAACAACCAGAACTGATTTTGAAAATTTACTATATGTTGTTGGACCTAGAATAACGAAACAAATACAAACTACAGAAAATCAATTTCACCAGCAGACAGATTGGGAATAACAATAAAATACCTAAGCAAAGCAGATTCATTTAACATTCTTTGCGACATTTTCACTATTTTTCTCTCTATTTGCGAGATATTGGGAGACAATTCGGTAGTTATTTCGTTGAGAGCGTCGTAACGCTTTGGTCGCTTGTTGTGGCCGATGTGCTTTAGGTTCCATAATATTTCTCTAGAAAGATATAAGTTTATTAAATTTTCAACTTTTTCATCTACCCACTCCATATCTACATTCAATACGTAAACAAAAAAAAACATTTAACTTCACGTCACTACGTTACGAAAGCCGGCGGCCAACTAAACGAGCGAACATGAAGCGCGCGCGAGCGCAACCCGCCGACGCGATCATCCCAAAACAAGCCCAGCGGCCTAACGCCCGCCATACACGATCAAGTTTACCGTCAAGTTTGCAGCGCACTTGAAGCGGCGTCGGGTAAACTTGACGGTGTATGGCTAGCTGTGTGCATGACAAGTCTACATGAAGCAAAAATTAAATTTCGATTCTGCCGACTTCATCAAGCTTGCAGCGTCATGTAAACTTGGATGTGTGTATGAGTAGTCAAGTATGCATGACGTTAGTCGGCTTCGGCAAGCGAAGACGCGCGCATGCAGTATATAGTAGAAAACACCGAGGTGTTATACAATGTATTAATATTTTTTTTATTTTGTTAAAAAAAAGTTACCTCCACACTAGGATTTTCTCTTATATCGTGGAGGCAGTTATACATACATACATACATAAACACTCACGCCTGTCACCCAGAGGGGTAGGCAGAGACTATGGACTTCCATTTGGCGCGATCCTGACGCTCCT
Source organism: Parnassius mnemosyne (assembly GCA_963668995.1). Lineage (NCBI taxonomy): Eukaryota > Metazoa > Arthropoda > Insecta > Lepidoptera > Papilionidae > Parnassius > Parnassius mnemosyne. The sequence continues at coordinate 38,293,285 of CAVLGL010000104.1, read as the reverse complement.
CTCTCGCCTCTTTTACATCCATATATCTACGCATACACGCTCGTCTACATGACCAAACCACCGAAGCATTCCTTTCTTAATCCTTGTCACAACGTCATCTTGCAAACATAAGTTAACAAACACAAATTGCACAAGGACAAACATCTTGACCCGGAACAATTATTTGTAGGCCATATACTTGTTCCGCGCGGGATTCGAACCCGCGTCCCCAGCGTTGCAACTCATTGCTAAGCCAAAACTTTACTGTTCAATGTGAGGAAGGTTAATATGCAACATCGCGGAAAATTAATATTATAACAACGTGAACGTGTTTGAAACTCAGATAATTTACCTACTAACCATTTTAACCGACTTCAAAAAAGGAGGAGCTACTCAATTCGACTGTTTTTTTTTAATGTGTGTTACCTCAGAACGTATTTCTATGTGAATCGATATTTAAGATTCTAATTAAAAAAAAAATATTTGATCGCTGGTGCTTATAATTTAAACATCCCATATAAATTTGATCAAGATCTGACTAATGGTTTTGGAATTATATATTGAAGTCGGTTGTACAAAATTTTTAATTTCTTTAGTTGTCTCTCTTACTCTATTTTTAAAAAACGTTACCTCCACACAAGGATTTTCTTCTGTATCGCAGGGACAGTTTACATATATAGAACAGACCCAGAACGATTATTTGTAGGCCATACAAATACTTGTTCCGTCCGGCATTCGAGCCGTCGCTTGTCTGTTTTCACATTTTTTGCTATTTACTATTGAGATATATTTTTTTCATATCATTAACCAGTTTTTGCACCACACCGAACGATCTTTCCTTTTTGTTTTCTAAATTGCGAGCAATAATATTGCATATAATATTGACGTATCGTCGTCCGTCACTAGTGACGCCATGGTTTCAACTTATGCGGCATCATGCAAACTTGACGGTGAAATTGAAAGTGAGTGGTCTGAATCCATATGGATGCACTGCAAACTAGACGCCGCTTCAAGCGCGCTGCAAACTTGACGGTAAACTTGATCATGTATGGCATCCACAACCCGCCGGGCAAAGCCGGTGGGCCGGCGGGTTTGGTATGTAGAGGCATTTACATTTATATGATGTCTGCAGGAGCGGCGGTCTGGCAGGTGGTGGCGCTCATGGAGAGCTTTTTATCGCCAGTGTGCTTATTAGTCGACGTGTTCCTAAACCGTGTGACATACATTTACTAGATACATTTTCTGTGGCTGGATTTAATCATATTCTGTATGGCGTTTACACCTATTTACATGCGCGACTTCGGTCGATATTTATGCTTACGTACTACCAAGGGGCCAAGCCCTCTTTTACTGATACGCTGGTAATTTTGCTATGGTCCAGTTCCCAAATTAACGTTCCTCTTCGCGAGGAGCGGGTTGGCTGGTTGGTGCCCACCGCAAACGGCGTGTATGGAGCCGTCTGCCTCTCCCACTTTTTTATATTGCGTGAGAGCGAAGTCCTTGTATCGGGTTTGTTTATGTAAATATTGTGAGCATTTTGCAAGCGAAAAGGGATTAATTATAAGGAATGGACTGATGTGAACCAGATACAATGGAATAGGGACAATTTAATCTTCTTAACCTCTTTGGGCCCTTTCTTCGAGAACGGGGTTCTTTAGTTTAAAATAGTTATAAGGCTCTACCAACAACTTTCGATTCCTCAAGTGAACATTTATTCATTCAAGAGACACCTAAAAGAATTAAGTTACTAAACAAACACAATGTATATAAATAAGGATCCTAAATAACGCCATATATTTATTAAACGGCCTATATTTTTAGGAAATATCAATATAATGTATTTGTTTATCCTGGTCACTCAAATTTTATTTAATTACTAGCTGTTCCCCGCAACTTCGCCCGCGCGTATTTTAAAACGATTGAATTTTATAGGTTTTAATTTTTTGCGCGGAACCCTAATTATTTTTCTAAAATATATTGGTAAATCTAATTAGGCATACGTTAAGCGCATTAAAAAAATTACGTATAACATGGTTATACGGAATTTTTTAAAGTAGTCTAAATACATTTCGACAGCACTATCGGCTTCAACACCCTAGAAAACCATGAAAATGACACCCATGATGAAAAAATTGGTAACTTATTCAGCCGCCATTCTCGATTTACATTTCGACAGCACTATCGGCTTCAACACCCTCGAAAACTATGAAAATAATACCCATGATGAAAAAATTGATACCTATTGCAGTCGCCATCTTGGATTTACATTTCGACGGCACTATCAGCTTCAACACCCACGAGAACCATGAAAATGACACCCATGATGAAAACATTGGTACCTACTTCAGCCGCCATCTTGGATTTACATTTCGACAGCACTATCAGCTTCAACACCCTAGAAACTCATGAAAATGACACCCATGATGAAAAAATTTATAACTATTGCAGCCGCCACCTTAGATTTACATTTCGACAACCCTATCGGCTTCAACTCTCTCGAAAACCATGAAAATAACACCCATGATGAAAAAATTCATACCTATTGCAGTCGCCATCTTGGATTTACATTTCGACAGCACTATCGGCTTTAGCGCCCTCGAGAACCATGAAAATGACACCCATGATGAAAAAATTGATATCTATTTTAGCCGCCATCTTGGATTTACATTTCGACAGCACTATCGGCTTCAACACCCTCGAAACTCATGAAAATGACACCCATGATGAAAAAATTTATAACTATTGCAGACGCCACCTTAGATTTACATTTCGACAACCCTATCGGCTTCAACTCTCTCGAAAACCATGAAAATAACACCCATGATGAAAAAATTGATACCTATTGCAGTCGCCATCTTAAATTTACATTTCGACAGCACTATCGGCTTCAGCGCCCTTGAGAACCATGAAAATGACACCCATGATGAAAAAATTGATATCTATTGCAGCCGCCATCTTGGATTTACATTTCGATAGCACTATCGGCTTCAACACCCTCGAAACCCATGAAAATGACACCCATGATGAAAAAATTGATAACTATTGCAGCCGCCACCTTAGATTTACATTTCGACAACCCTATGGCTTCAACTCTCTCGAAAACCATGAAAATGACACCCATGATGAAAAAATTGATATCTATTGCAGCCGCCATCTTGGATTTACATTTCGATAGCACTATCGGCTTCAACACCCTCGAAACCCATGAAAATGACACCCATGATGAAAAAATTGATAACTATTGCAGCCGCCACCTTAGATTTACATTTCGACAACCCTATGGCTTCAACTCTCTCGAAAACCATGAAAATAACACCCATGATGAAAAAATTGATACCTATTGCAGTCGCCATCTTGGATTTACATTTCGACAGCACTATCGGCTTCAGCACCCTCGAAAACCATGAAAATGACACCCATGATGAAAAAATTGATATCCATTGCAGCCGCTATCTTGGATTTACATTTCGACAACCCTATCGGCTTCAACTCTCTCCAAAACCATGAAAATGACACTCATGACGAAAAAATTAAACCTATTGCAGCCGCCATCTTGGATTTACATTTCAACAGCACTATCGGCTTTAACACCCTCGAAAACCATGAATATGACACCTAAGATAAAAAAAAATTGATATATATTGCAGCCGCCATCTTGGATTTACATTTCGACAGCACTATCGGCTTCAACACCCTCGTAAACAATGAAAATGACACCCATGATGAAAAAATTGGTACGCAATTCAGCCGCCATCTTGGATTTACATTTCGACAGCACTATTAGCTTCAACACCCTCGAAAACAATGAAAATGACACCCATGATGAATAAATTTATACCTATTGCAGCCGTCACCTTGGATTTAAATTTCGACAGCACTATCGGCTTCAGCACCCTCGAAAACCATGAAAATGACACCCATGATGAAAAAGTTGATACCTATTGCGGCCGCCACCTTGGATTTACATTTCGACAACCCTATCGGTTTCAACACCCTTGAAAACCATGAAAATGTCACCCATGACAAAAAAATTGATACTACTTACTTTTACTACGTACTACTGTTATTTGAATCTGTCGTGCTTTGTGGCATTCGTTGGAGGAGGCCTATGTTCAGGAGTGGACTTGTGAAGGGCTGTAATGATGATGATGACTGTTATTTATTTTGTGCTTTTAAAATATTGTAATAAAAAAAATCTCTTATTAAGTGGCGAAGCTTGCGAAGTCACATAGATTTCACTATGTCTGTGCGTCTGTCCGTCTGTCCGACTGTCACACGATTACCTCGAGAACGGTTTTGAATTTTCAAATTCTGTTTTCAGCAATCGATTACTGATCACCCAGGCATCTGAACCTCCTATTTTGAAACTGATTGCTCAACGACAACCGTTAGAAACCGCTACAAAGCTGATTGCTTCGCCACTTTGCTATGCTGTTAGTTTGCTAGGTTTATTATTCTTATAACCAATATTTAAGAAATTTGGTTATTCGAATATTGTGTATTTATACAGCGATCTTTTTGAGCCGCTGCGCTGCAAACAACCGAAACAATGTCCACTCACGACGGCGATTGACGCCAAACTGAGTGTGAGTAGGAAACTACTCTGTGGCTGTAGCTCCAAATTTACAGAAATAATTTACATACAAGGATACCAAATCAACGAAAATTTCGCTATTTTGGAGCCTAAAAAAATTAATTATAGCTAAACGAAACAAAATTACACTGCCATTTACATTCAGTGGCTTCCCACATTATAGATGAAGAGATTAAAAATAGATTGACTTATGCCACTAAAACCCCTTTTTTATTTAAAAATAGCAATTAATCGATTTAATATATATATATATATATATATATATATATATATATATATATATATATATATATATATATATATATATATATATATATGGTATGTGGTATCGTATACGGGTATGCGACCCCGGCTTCCCTAGCTATTACTGTCCTATCCCGTGCCCTCCTGGACGGTAATATCCTACATTTCCTATTTCCTACCCTAACTTACCTTACTCTTCCTTTTTACACCACCTATCCTTCCCCTTTTCCTATTCCTACCCTCCGCCAATCCAACGTCTGCCGCGCGGATGGATGCATGGCTAGGAGCGAGCCTAGTCGTTAGCGTGCCGCACTGCCCTGGGACCGGGCGACCCCAGAATTAGGCTAGCTTTACCTTGGCATGCGGGGCTCTGCTGGGGGGGACAAACCTTTCCCTCGCTATTCGTGGGAACGCAATGGATAATCATAAAAATAATTTAATTAACCAAAATGGCGGCGATGTAGTTCGCTACCCATCACGTCTCGTTTCTCGCGGGGGCGAAAAGCGGCCCACGGAGAGCCGCTTCGCTACGGTGAATGTAAGAGGAGGAATGGATGGTAAGGTAGATGAAGTATGTCAGATGATGAATGAAGGAAAACCAAGAGGAAAGGATGTGACACCACGGTTCATGGCCCCTACACGGCATACTGGTCGGGAGTCCCCCAAACCAGCCGAGCCTGTCAGGGAGTTGGTGTGATTCTTTCATCTCGAATGGTTGAATGTGTGATGGAGCATGAATGTATAAGCCCAAGACTCCTCTGGATTAGGTTAAAAGTCGAACTCACTCGCTTGTTTATCCTTGGGGTCTATGCACCGACGGATCTGCTTGGAGGTGGGTCATTAAAAACACAACAAGAGAGAGAGGAATTTTGGGATAGCATGAGAGAGATCTTGAATAAATGCGGAGCAAATGAACGGATCGTGATGTTAGGGGACTTTAATGGATGGGTTGAAGTAAAGCGTGATGGGTATGAAGGAGTTCTGGGTACGTTTGGGGACGAGATAGTGAATGACAATGGGAGAAGCCTGCTTGAAGTATGCTTGGAGTAAGTATGATTGTGTTGGCCACGCACAGATTCCATATCTGTGCGTGGCCAACACAATGTCTAACCACAAAAAGATCCATTTGTATACAAGAGATGAGGGTGAGTCTAGAAGTATGATTCTCGGGCATACCGTGATGTAGGCCTCGACACAGACAACTTCCTGGTCATAGCCCGAATGCGTGGTCTCTTTAAACGGTGGCGACACCGAGTGGCCGAGCCTACGATTGTTTTGGACAGAGTAAAAGTGGAAAATCTACAAGAAAAAGAAAAGAAAGACGAGTATGTAGAGAAACTGAAAAAAAGTTTTAAAGGGATAGTAGAGATAGGAGTGATTGAAGATTTGTGGGAGACATTTAAGAAAGGGGTCGTAAATATTGCTACTGAGGTATGCGGGGTAGCTAAAAGAAGGAAAGGAAGAAAGAATGATAACGTGTGGATGGATAAAGATGTACAAAAGGTTGTGCAAGAAAAGAAGAAAGCGTGGCTGGATTGGTTAGGAACCAAAGCTAACCAAAAAGTTCAAAAGGCAACGAATGACGAGATAAAGGAAGCAAGAACGAAGTATAATAGATTGAAAACAGCAGCGAAAGAAATTGTGTCCAGAAAGAAAGAAGAACGAAAGGATGATTTCGATAGGAGGCTCACTGAAGATTTCCAGTCAAACATTAAGTTTTCTGGAAAACCATCAAAACAGCCAGAGGAAAAACTTCTACCTTGGAGCTGAGTACAATCAGGAGTCAAGATAGGAACATTATAAAAGGAGAAGAATGTGTGTTAAAGAGATGGAAAGAGTATTTTGAAAGTTTGTTTGAAAGAGAGGAAGTGCAGGTACAGCATCTGCCACCTTCCACGGAATCTAATATAAATGTTGATGAAAATGAGATAAGCATGGATAAAATAGTGAAAGCGTTGAAAAGTATGAGATAAGGTAAGGCTGCAGGGTATGACAGGATTACCGTCGAGATGCTGAGGGCTGAACAGGGCCTGGTGGCTAGTCAGCTGTACCGCCTTTTCAATCTGTGCTGGCAAAATGGGCAAGTACCGGGAGACTGGTGCAAAGCCGTAATCGTGCGTGTATAAGGGAAAAGGGTCACGGCAGGACTGCATAAATTACCGCGGTATAAGCCTTCTCAGCTTCGTCGGTAAATTGTATGCGAAAGAGTGTTGATTGAAAGGATTGTGAATGAAACAGACAAGAAAGTATGGGATGCAAAAGCGAGATTTAGAAAGGGAATGGGATGTACGGATCAGGTCTTTTCCTTGCGGTGCATAGCCGAAAAGTATTTGGCTAAAAACAAGAAAGTCTACTGCGCGTTCGTAGATCTAGAAAAGGCCTATGATAGAGTGGTGAGGAATGAATTGTGGTCAGCACTGTCCGTGAACGGTGTGAGCAGTAACCTCATACGAGCAATGCAATCTCTTTATAGGGATTCTAGTGCTTGTGTAAGGATAAATGGGGCATACACTGAATGGTTTAATATCGAAAAAGGTGTTAGACAGGGATGTGAAGCGTCACCGTGGCTGTTTAATCTGTTCATGGACAATTGTTTGACAGATTTAAAAGAGAATGAAAGTGGGTTGAGAATGAATGAGTTACTCGTCAAATGTTTTCTCTATGCTGATGACCAAGTATTACTTGCGTCTTCGGCCGAGGAGTTGCAGGAGATGGTAACTGCTATGAGTGGAGCTTTTGTTAGAAAGGGAATGAAGATGAATGTAAGAAAGACGAAAGTGATGGTGTTTGAAAAAGATGAGGCAGTGACAGACTGCAAAATTGTGATTGAAGATGAACAAATTGAACAGGTGAAAGAGTTTGTGTATCTGGGTTCAAAGTTTACAAGAGATGGAAAGTGTGAGAGTGATATCGAAAGAAGAGTAAATGCAGGACACATGGTGAATGGAGCTTTGCACTCCTTTATGAGCAGTCGGAAGGTGTCTAACAAGGCTCGTTTGGCTGTGCATGAGGGGGGTGTTGGTTCCGACACTCATGTACGGAAGTGAAACTTGGGTATGGCAGAAGAAACATGAAAGCAGAATAAATGCAGTTGAGATGAGAGCATTAAGAAGTATGATAGGAGTTAAACTGAGTGACAGGATAAGAAATAGTGAGATAAGGAAACGTTGTGGTCTGAAAGAAGATGTAGTGACAAAAATTGAGAAAGGTATGCTGAGATGGTTTGGCCATGTCGAGAGAATGAATGAAGAACGATTGACGAAAAAAGTGTATAAGGCGAGTGTGAATGAAAGTGTTGGAAGGGGTAGACCTAGGCGGACATTTCTAGACTAAATCAGGGACGTCTTGAAAAAGGCCAGGTCAAGAGTACCCTAAACCGTAGAGCATGTATGAAGGGAATAATGAAAGTGGACGAAGCAAAACAAGTATGTAAGGATCGTAGCAAGTGGAAAGAAATGGTATCTGCCTACCCCCACGGGAAAGAGGCGTGATTATATGTATGTATGTATATATATAAATATATGCTTTTTATATCATTTATATGTATAATATGATTGCTAGTTACGATTTTATTCGATAAAACGTTGGAATCTTAATTTTTAGGCGATAGTAGAGAACATACCTTGCGCTTTCGCTTAAGGTATGCAATAAAAGTAGCCTAAATTACTTATTATAACATCAGCTATCTGCCAGCCAGGTCCAGCTGTTTCGGAGATTTGCCGGAACAAATAGGCAGACAGAAAAACAGACAGACGGACAGACAGAGAGACAGACAGACAAACATTTTTAAAAATCGTGTTTTTGTTATAAGTACCGGTTTTACATCCATATGCAAATATTGTAAAAATCTGTTATTTCGACATTACAAACAGCCACTTTAATTTTATTTATTTGTATATATATTTATGTATGTATATATATATATACACATATATATATATATATTTATATATATGTGTGTGTATATATATATATACACACATATGTATATATATATATACACATATATATATATACACATATATATATATATATATATATATATATATATATATATATATATATATATATATATATATATATATAGTCTAAGATCTGGCTTACTAAAATACCTCTCATTCTTTTCCTTGACGAAATAATTTTTTTTTTATAATAAAATATACAAATAAATAGAAATCGGGGTGATAGACAGCCTATGTTTTGGCAAGGCTATTTTTAATTAAAAATTATTTATTAATTTTTTTTACTTTCTTTTAATAATTTCTCCATGCAACAATACCTGTTAACCAGGTGTAAAGAGGTAAACTGATATAGTAATTTACCCTCATTCTTTTTCCTAACAAATTTAATGTGTAAATATAGAATTTTTATTGCAAATCCAATGGTATATGGTTGACTTTTCAAATCGTAGCAAGATTAGTGATTGACACGATTTAACTATTGAATAATTTTATTTAAAAAAAAATACAGCGTAACCGAGAACACTATATATATTATTATGTGAGGTAGGGAAGGATGCACGATAGCCAGAGCCTGATTAAGAGTAGCGACAGCCCTAGATTATTTATGAATATCCCCCCCCCCCCCCCCGTTCTGTCCGTGAATGCCCAGCCCATGAATATACCTAGTCAGGTCATAAATTCTGTCACATGTTTAATATAAAATGATTGAAACAAGTTTATTCATTATGTAACCATTTATATACCAAAATGAACTTAACAAAACATAGATTCTTATGACACTAAAGTTTATTCAAAATGACCTCCGTGATTTTGAATACAGGCCGTCAATCTGCGCGGCCAGTCGTCTGTCGCAGCACGAACGAGGTCCATGTCCATGTATCGGCGGCTGCCTTAATCAAGGATGTCTTGAGTGACTTCAATTTGGGATGAGGCTTTGAGCACGCCTTTTCCTCCAAGTGTTGTCATATCTTGTAATCTAACGGATTCAAATCTGGACTGGAGGAGGGCCAGTCTTCGTGCCGGATGAAGTCGATTTCTCGCGCCGCCAGCCAGTCTTGTGTGCTCTTCGCTCTATGAGCTGGCGCCGAATCTTGAAGCCCTTAGTCTTCATTTAACACCCTTTTCACCGTGGTTCTGCTTAACCCCACCTGAAGGGCCTACAGTTTCTGCTTACGTTTGGGATTTCTTTGAATTCACGCCTACACAGCTTTTATCACTGCTGGAGTCCTAACAGACCGAGGACGACCACTTCTTGACCTGTCATCTACACTAGAGTCTTCATTGTATCGTTTGATGGTACGATAAACGAATCTTTTGGTTATATTCAAATTTTTCAGTATGTCAAAAATTTGAATTGGCGCGTAACCGCAACGATGCACCGCAATAACTGTAACACGGTCTTCTTTAAGCGTCCACTCCATATTTAAAAATGAGTAAAATTCTAAAAAGTATACAGTTTTATTTTCATGAACAATTCGCAATTCGAATTCAATAAACTTTTTTGTGGCCAGCATTCTAAAAGAAAAGTTTTTACTGTGTGACAATACTTATGATCTGACTAGGTATTTACTAGATTTTTATATTTTACAAGCTTTCCACCCCTCGGTTTCGTCCACTATAAATCAAATTTTCCTGAAAATAAGTATAGCGACCATCGCTCATGCAAAACTGCAACACCAGGGAAATTGCAGGTGCGTTGTCGGCGATTTTAAGAGGAGTGAGCTCGTTCCTTGAAGGTCTTTAAGTCGTATAAGTCTGGAAAAACCACATGTCGTAAACGATTTTACAAAGAAGTCTTACGAGGGCGCAAACTCCTTGTAAATCGCACAGTCATGGTAGACCGCCAAGGATCTAGATGGTGTGGATGGTATCGTGGGTTTTATCCCAATCGGTATAGGGATAAAACTCAGGGCCTGATTTACCCACAGGCTAACTAGGCTCGAGCCTAGGGCGCAAGATTCGAGGGGGCGCTGAGCTTGCCTTTGCAAGCAAGCCTTTATGTACAAAATAAAATTCAGTATACATAATATTCTCAATAAATAAGTCCGTCGATAACGCTTTTGTCTCTTCGGACCATTGTCTGTTCCGGAGTATGGTGTCACTCAAGCTACCTCGCGGTTGCGTTCTGTGGGTTGCCGCCGTGTTTAGCACTATAGGTTAGCCGATTGGGACAGGATGCGGTATTTTTTTGCATCCTACCCTTGGGCGGGTTTGCTTTTCGCCGGATGATCTCAACGTTGTTGCTGATTCTGGAACTTTTTATTTCATCACCTTTGGTGTCTATCAGAGGCAGAATTCGCCCATGGCTTGGTCTCGCTTGTAAAGGTGTATTTATATAAATTGGACTTTGCAACATTTGGTGGCTGGCCCCTTGCTTTTGGTAAAGTATTTATCTTCAGTGATGATGCTTATTTCTGGTTGAGTGGCTTTGTTAACAAACAAAATTGTAGGATTTAGACCTACGAAAATCAAAAATCCACGGGAGAATGATCAGGTGCCTCTACACTCAGAAAAAGACATTGTTTGGTGTGGATTTTGGTCCGGCGATATTATCGGTTCTTTTTCCTTGGAAGATACGCAAGGAGCAGCGCTCACTGTCAATGGCGAGCGATCTCGGGTGATAATAACAATTTTTGTGACCTAGGATACATGGTATGGACCTCACAAAAATGTGATTGCCATACGGTGAACTTACTATATTTCATGGGAAACATTGAATTTATTGGATGATAAGTTCGAGGGCTCATAAACTGGCTGATTTAACACTGCTAGACTACTTTCTGTGGAATCTCAGGTCTACGCAGACAAACCGCAGACATTTGCTGACCTGAAGGCCCATATAACTGACGTTCTTCATGATGTTGAGCACCATTTATGTGAAAATGTCGTACATAATTGGTCCAACAGGATAAAACATCTACAGCGGAGTTGTAGCGGTCATTTGGCTCAAATTATGTTCTATACATAATTTCATCAAATGTCCTTCAAAATAAAATAAAAATTGTGGCAATAGCACGTACACATATTGTTTATTTCATTTCAAAGTTCTAACTCTCCTAAAGAAAAAACCATGTACGTACAAACATCCAAACAAACTATCAAATTTATATTATTACTAGGATTACGACTAGGACTAGTAAAGCTAGTAGGATAGGATAGGATGGGTGCCAAGCGAACTTACAGTCCATCTGATGGTTAGAGGATACTGTGGCCTAAGATTTTTACATCTATGCTCGAACACGAATTTAAATACAGATGCGTTGTCACCTGATTATTAAGATGGAATGCCTCGTTTTCAGTAAAAAGGATCTCTCCACTCACCATACAAAGCACAACCAGAGTCAAGGTGGTATTTGACGCTGGTATTCTGTTACAACCATAATATAGTTGCAGCGTGAATATAGCACGTATGATTTGTTAAAACAACACTGGTATTTTGTTTTTTTTTTACGTATTTCTCTATAAATAAAATAATTCTCTCTAAGGAAATGCTTAGGTTGGTGAATTAAAAAAAAACTATGCCTTTTATTACCTAGATATACGCAAAATATTGCTATTCAAAACAAAGTGAGTCTATGAAATATCTACCTAAATATCTTGCATTTAAAATTACTTTATACTATAAAACATTTTAGTATCACAAAGGGACATCGGCTTAAAGAATAAGGCCGAAAGTTTTTTCGATTTCTCCAACATTGCTAGGAATTCTTGTACTCTGTTTCGATAAAGGAAGTTTGAAAAGTAATAAATGTTTAGAAATACGCATAAACATTCGAAAAAAAAATAAAAACTACATTATCAAAATAAATTGCTTATTATGTATTGGCACTGGAAACCCGTGTAGTGGTGACGTAAGATTATCCACTACTGGTGGGTGTCGTAGGAGGCGACAGAGGGAAACAAATCAGGAGATGAGCAGCAGCGCCTTCCTAGTCTAATATACCAACATTAATGTTTGTTTGGTAGTATTTTATGCGCTACCATACCGTGGATTAGATTGCGGTAAAAGTTTATCAACATAGTGCTTGCGTGAAAGTTACAGGCATAGTACAATTAACTTACAGTAGGTGGCGCACGTATCGTATCGACAAATTTATTTGAAAGTTAACTAGGTATATCATTCAATTTCAATAATGCATTATCATCCCTAAATAAACAATTTAACTTAACTTCAATATAATAATATAACGATATTTCTACAAAATATTTACTATATGCTCTTAAACGTGTTAGGAACGTAACCGACAAAAAGACTGCTATTATGTCCTATCGCGCCTACACAGAATCGATATTGCGCTACGGCATCCAACTATGGGGCAACAATACGGACAAAAACAGAGCATTTGTAGCTCCACAAATGTATTAGGGCCATATGTGGAGTTTTACCTGTCGTTTTCTGTACACCACTGTATAAAAGTCTAGGACCATTGCCGCTACCTTCACTTTACATTTATGAAGTTGCGGTTTTTGTACACAAAAAACACAGAATTATTTAATAAATTAAATAATTTTAGATTGAGAGACTTCACAGAATGATAATATATAAGGACATTCCAAGTTCGGATAAGTATACAAAAAGTTGCCTCTGTATGCGTGTCAGCATATATAACAAGATTCTTAGAGATATTAAAATACTCGACATCAATATGTTTAAACACAGGTTGTACAAATGCCTAAGTCAGAATAACTTTTACAGCATTATCATTCGTTTATCTGTTGCAAAAACATAACACAATTTAATATGGTTACAATATTTTATTTTATTCAATTTTTATTCGATGATATTTTTAGTAATAATTATTATATTAATAGTATGGATTGACATATAATCTCATTATAACATTCTTAAATTCAATGTATTATTTACATGCTATTTTCATTATGTTGAAACATATGCGCTGTATCAAACTTGTACCAGCTTATAATACTGTTTCTAAGCAAATAAGTAAATAATTACAATTATTTTTTCTGCGTGCTTTATTAGACTAGCTGGTACGCGTTGTGTACCAGCTAGTCTAATATATTTTAAACATTAATATTTGTTTGTTTGTATTAATTTTCTGTGTTACCATACCGTTCCCTAGATTGTGCTTAAACTTTGTCAACTTATTGCTCGAATTTGCGCGTAGGCGCATAGTACAATTAACTAAGGCCTGAATTCCTCCTACGCTGACGTAGGTCGCGCGTACTAATGTACATTATGTTCTATATAGCCCCACGCTACGATAGCGGCGTGTAGTTTGCTACGTACGCGTGCAGTTGGTGGCGCGCGTATCGCACCGACTTTGAAAGCTATATATCATTCAATTTGATCATGAATGTGTTACCTTTCCTAATTAAACCATATAGCTCTTCCAAAGTAGAAACGATATTTTCATAATTATTTCTTTTGCCGCAGCAACTCGCCGGGACCAGCTAGTAAAGACAAAAATAAAAAACTGCGGTTGCCAACCCACTTGCCAAGCGTGGCAACCATGGTAAATGTCCCCACTATGAGGCAAATTATGGTGAAGGCCTATGTTTTGTTGTGGACTTTAATAGGATGTACCGGTAACGGACTGCGAAATTTAGTTTGAGATGCAAGTCTTTACTTAAATTCATTTATTTATTTTCAACTATTAAAGAAAAAGTAAAGTTACAGCCTACATAGGTCCAACTACTTCAAACTGGCCCCTTCTTCCGCTGAGAGGGCTATAAAGAACCCAGTACGCCGTGCACAATAAACATGTCCTGGAAATATCCATTATTCAGCCACGAACGAATCACTTACTCGAGTTGTGGTATGGTATATTAGGAGCAACTCGTTATAAATTATCACAGTACACAAGCAAACGAACTCTGTTGTCGACTTACCACCACACATTCAAACCAAACGGTGTGCTTCATCGTTACATGCGTAGGTATAGCAAAGGTGTGGAATAAGTTGTCAGTATATTTCTTTCCATCTGTTTGCAATGTGGGTGTCCTCAATAGGCTTTAGTTGAGCTAAGTCAATGCGCTTTACCAGTTTTGGCTGCATCATCACTTACTATCAAGTGGGACGGCACAGGCACGGGTTCAGAATACTTAAAAAAATAAGATCCACGCTGGGATAGAACGAAATCGTTAATTGCAATTTTAAGTCCTGATTTATCCTTGCTCAGCGGTGGAAATTACATCCTGAGGAAACCTACAAATAAAAAACAAAAATATTTCGATGATATGTGTAATCAGAACCTACCATAAAGGTTTCCGAAATGAGACTTACCTGCGTTTACCTATTTTTATAGCATAGGGAGACAAACAAACACACTGTCCACCTGATGGTAAGTGGATACTGTGGCCCATAGACATTTATCCTCAATTAAAAATCAAAATACAAATGCGTTGTCACCCCTGAGGACTAAGGTTGAATGCCTCGTTTCCAGTAGAAATGGTCTCCGGTTCACTACACTCACCATACGAAACACAGCATCATTAAGCTAGTATTTTACGCAGTTCGTTACTACAAAGGGGTACATATTATTGAATACGACCTTATGTTTGACCTATCTAATGTCACGTTTATGCAATAACTTTGGTTTGTGATAACTTAATATGACACAATTTGTAAAGAAATCTAAAAAATCGACGCCCCCGAGAAAAAAGTCGGTACCTAAACGTAAAACTTAAAATTTTATATAACTCATGAACGTTGGAATATCTAAGTGATTGATATATCAAGTGAAAGTAATTTTTTTATAGAAATTGATCTTGATGTTGGCATTGAGTTAAATAATTTTTAATGTAAGTAATATGGGAAAATAAAAATTTGTGAAAATACGCTAACAATGTGTTTCAGTATTGTTAACTTACGGGATTATTGTGCTAACAGCGTTTTTCATAACGAAACCCTTCTATAATTTATATGATATTAATATATATATATATATATATAGATATATATATAGATATATATAGATATATATACATAGCCCGACTAGAATATTTATATACCAATATATCAGATGATTCCATATGTACTCTGCACCCAATAAACTTGACATTAAAAACTATAATAGAATAAATAAAGTAGTAATCAACTACGACAGAGAGGTCAATCGACTGATTCGATTCGGCTGGGCAGCGTTTGGGAAATTACGACACATCTCGTCAGGTATACCTCAAAACTTGAAAACGAGACTGTACAACCAGTGCGTGTTGCCAGTGATACCTTATGGTACTTATATCAATATATACATAAAATAAAATAACCTTTGTTTTATTTAAATAATGAAATAATTTTTACTATAGAAATGATTCTGCCTCTCTTTTATCCACAACACAAACATATCATTATTTCTAGTGCAAACAATTTTTTTCAGATACCTTATTAATAAACCAAGTTAAAATTTCCAATACTTTATATTTCTACGAATACATTAGTTTAAAGTTTTACTGTGAAGTTTTTCCGAGTTGGATAAAAACGGATTGGCTGCAAGAAGTAATAGGGAAAGCTGGTAAATAACTTTAATAGTAAAGAACTTATTTCGCTCTAATCCCTTATCAGGGCTTCAAACAAAACTTAAGGCGCATTTTATTTTTTACGCTATGTAAATTAAATTCGCCTAACATTTAAAAAAAATCATATTTAAAAGTTGTAAGAAATTATTAATTATTTTTCCTATACTTAGTAAGTTTTGTAGTTACTTTTGTCAACTAAAAATATGTAAAAAATTTGTAGTGTATGCTCCTATTGACATCTACATTTTAATCTATTATTAAGAATGTGTTACCATAAATTCTACCGTATAAAACTGACTGACTCACTATATAGAACAACATTACAGGATTACGTTGTTTTTTGTTTTACGGTAAAATTCTGTGCGAGCGTGCTTCTTTCTAGGTCGGTTGATATATATTATTACTACTAAAAAATACTACTTGTATTTTTAAAGATATATTTTTTGTTATTGCAAGTTAATCGTAATAGATTGATATAATATAGTGTCAAAGATTTTTTAACCACTATACATTATTTTCATGTGACTGTATTAATTTACGCAGCGCACGCGTGGAAAATTTCAAGATGCACGCCTTTTTTACTTAATTGACAATTTTTTTTATAATATTAGCTAATTTATTAGCTATTTTATAAAATAAAATATTAATATAATATTTCCTTGTGTGTATGCGTAGATATATGGATGTAAAGGAGGCGAGAGCGGTGTGTCAGGATCGCACCAAACGGAAGTCCGTGGTCTCTGCCTACCCCTCTGCGAATTTTGCGAATTGCGATTATTGCGAATAACCAAACAGCTTATGAGTGTACATTCGGTACACACAATTTACCTATAAAATATCCAGTAGTCAAATCTCATACAAAACAGTAACATAATGTGCATAACAAAATAATATGCATATATTATCAATATATGATATGTATTTAAAATATATTAAAACAATGATGTATTCTTATATTACGGAATATGTTTAGGTAACGTTCTACTAAAAGACCGTAAACGAAAATATCTATAATAATAAGCTTGAGACGAGAGACATAATGGACCACAGTTAATGAAAGGACTAAGAATAAATCGCGTACTTCACACAAGATTACATGCGGTACGCCGTAAAATAAATGAGTAAAGGATAAAAGTAGCCGTTGCCATTTACCGGCCGTGATTATAAAGTAAGCTTTGTTTAACGTGAGAAAGATATTTTAGGTTTTCTCTCTGGTCGATTTCACTTGTGAAAGAATTGTTTGATCAAAGAATGTTTTTTTTTTGTTTTAATACAATTCCATTAAAATATTTCTAATTAAAATTACTATCTGCCCATCAATGACTTTTTGATGACTTCTCCTACTGATTCACTGGAGCGTTTGTCGTAATCGTTACACTTAGCAGGTAGATTGGATATATACTAAATGTTTAGTAACTAGGACATTATTGTTTATACGCATATATCTGGTATTTAAAATAACGATATTTTATATCTGGTTTAATTTCAAGATGGTCCTTTATGGGATAAGCGTGACAAGCGAGCACACAGTCCATCTGATGGCAAGTGGTTACTGTGGACCATAGACATATACATCTATCCTCGTTTGTGAATCAATCATCAGTTGTCACCCGTGAGGACTAAGATAAAATGCCTCGTTTCCTGTAAAAAGGGTCTCTACACTCAACATACGTTGACAACACAACAGCGTTAAGTTGCTATTTTCGTTAAGCTGTTACTGGTGGTGGTAGGTTAAGTTAGTACGCTGGTATCCTATGAGAGCGTGATCCTTCCCCGGTCGAGCCGACCCATTCATGCAACAACTATACACTTGATATAGCTGCAGCATGTCTCTACCAAAAATATATACCGCCATCTACATCAGTCATACTATATATTTTGCATTTCCCTAAATTAGCTTTTATATCAATCATCGATCATGTGGTGTGCTATGATATTTTTTATAGATACGTTATATGCTTACAAAACTACCGAAAATATTGTTTCGAACTCGGCTGTCCCAGCGGCAGCACACATACATATTAAAATGTGTTACTTACATTTCACTCACGGAGCAAATACAAAGAGGAGGTGTTGTAATTAGATTTCACTATACAATACCTCGTGACAATTTGCGGGATAAGGGGTTGTAAGCCCCGCCCATTTAACTGTTTTCTATCTACCGATATATATTAAATTACTCGCATTGTTCCATATCGATGTTGCAACCTAACTTGACGACAGATGGCGGCCTGTTCACAAAATGGTTATAAAATCTATAAAAACGATATTTTGGCGATTAAAAGTTCTTTAGGACTGAATGCAAAACAAATTTCAGCACCTTCGTATGATTATTTTATCAATACTGAGCTCTACGTACCTTTATATTTTTAGATCCCATGACACAAAGTGTCGCCATCTAGTGTCAATTATATTTAATTATATTTGAAAGCCGACGAAAAAAATTTTTTTGAACTATTTTAATAAATTAGGTATAAAATACAAATGAAATATGATGCCATCCATAGCATCAGAGCGTCTATCTGAGTAGTTTTTACACGATAAACACAACACTTCATCCTTTTCTTCTTAATACTACGAACATATTTGGGATTTTTGACACATAAGCGCATAGGACGACGCTGACAGTATAAAATAAAGCCACGCCCACTGTGATGACGTCAGGACCCAGTTAGAATCACAGTGCACAGTTGCTTAGGCCGTCTCCGGTTGTATTTGCCCCGTGCATTTCACTACATTATCTCTCGCTCTTCGTGTTCTTATCGCACCAGTTGTAGAACGTCTATTGTTGTCCTGTAAGTGTACGTAATCATGGCGTCATATTTATCAGCCAAGGATCGGAGTGTCTCATTGACCACTTTCCTACGCTTCAGTTTTGGCGTGTTACTTACGTAGATACGTTTATCGTTTCTGGAACGAAGTTCTTTATCGGACGGTACGGATTTGACAGATGGGGGCTAGGCAACAAAAAGCGTAAGATTTTTCTGTCACAACCCCTTCTGAAGTAGTGTAGACGGCTTTGGCGGCTATATGGAAGCGAGATGGAATAATATCCATCTCCCTCACACTTTTTCTTACCTTGCCACGAAATAAATATTATTTTTTATGTATAAATATAATTGGTAGTGTAACAAATTTTCTATGAATTAATATGCTGTCGCTACAATATATTAGCATCACTATTTACTACAAGAGATGCAATAATAATTTGCAGTCTGAAGTTGAAACTTCATAATATGCGAGAAACTTGAGCTACTTACATCCTTGTTGGTACTACATATATTTTTTTAATTTAATTTAAAGTGAAAATTTAACAAAGTGGTCGATGGTTAAATAAATATCGTAGAGGAACTGCATATCTGACAAATTGAAATGTCTATGAACATGGTAGGTCTCCTTTTCTGCCTAGGAGTCCGTCTAGGTGGGTAACACCTTCTTACCTATTTCTAACGCCAAATAAGAAGTGCCTATTATTACTTGTTTGGCGTCACTTCAGTTTTATAAAAAAAATAATTGAGGCAGCACGGTGGACTCTTCTCTAATATTCAATACAGAAATGAGAGGAGGAAGGTACCTAGCAGAGACGTTTATAAGCTGCTGTCAGTGCCTGATTTAGAGTTCCGACAGCCCTCAGGATCAGAATCAGAATCAGAATTTTTATTTGCCTAAGAACATGGTATGTGAAGGTGGTACATGATAAAAAGGTGTACATGTCTCGATGTTACATGCAAAATTTACATTATTATCTTTCAATTATAAATACAGAAATAATATCACGAAGTTTAAGTCTCATTATAATAAATTACATTAATAAGTTAAAATATGTCATATAAATTAATAGTAATAGGATTTGATGTCAATAAAGTCTTTAATTTCATATATTTTTCTATCAATGATCCGCTCAAATAATTTTGATTCAAATTGATTAGTATTAAAATTTTTGATACTGTGACGCCTCATAATTATCATTAATAAATAATAATTAAATTCATTATACAGCTTTGCTTTGTTTGAAGCTGGTTGCAGGTATCTATGGACTGCATGAACCAATTGCCATTAGGTAGACTGTAATATCTTTTGAGACTTCGGTTTCATTAAGAAAATGTGATACAAGCGCTCGTCATTAATTTCATAGTACGCGAGCAATATTTGTATTGCATTTTTAAGTGTTGATTTATCACGTGCTCGGTGGCGAAGAAAATGTCGAGGCAACCTTCATGTTAGCGTAGTAAAATATTTTAAGGACATTGGTGTTGTTCTACAACAAGCAATGGAGCTGCGTGGCGAAGTAATTGCTCCAAAACATACAAATGAGAGGAGTCATGTTGTACACACCAGTGGGACGTATTATAGGTTGTCACTTTACTAACGAAGGAAATGAATAAATCGCAAGTTTAAATTATATAATGACTGTAGATTATACTATTGTACAATGAATTACAAATATAGTGAGAGAGTTGTAAGCAGGTTATGAGACGTTACAAAGACCACTTTGAAACTCGCAAAATAGCAATATGTATTATCTCGACCCGGCTTATGTATCAACCTCCGTTTACCGGTCTCTGTTTATATCGCAACGCTAGCGTTATATTAATTAAGTTTAAATAAAGGAGAATATCATCTTCTATATTTAGTTAAAGCTTTTTGTTTTTATTGAATATAATTAAAAGAAATATTAAGACGTGGATGTTCCTAATAAAGAAATATCTTACTACCCTACTGCTCGCTAGATAACAAATAGACAAGATCGGAAAAGGATAGAGCGATGCACCGGTAGTGTATATATTTACAAGAAACATTTCGAGCCACTTTCCCCCATAACTCAAAAGCTTTTACACACTTGTAATTTTTCAAATCTAATAAGGTCCCCTTGCATATTTAGAATTTCAATGCCCATGAATAAACTTATTAAAGTTCTTGAGTTATTAATGTCTGAATGCCTTTTTTATTTCTCACTGACTCACTCATTATAAATATAGGCCAATTCTAGATTACTAAGAAATTTCAAATTTCGAATCAAGATAGATAATTAGGCGTATACAAAGGAAAAAATTAGAAAACTACATATTATGGATATTCGGTATCAACAGGTATTGGCAAAGTTATTGGTGTGATTAGTTTCAAGTATCTACTGTACTTGAAACTAATTGCATCAATATATATCAGAATTTATGGAGTCTATGTACGCTCTATATTCTGATATAATATTTATATATTTATATAAGCCATAATATTTATTTAAGGCTTTAACTAGCCTGAATGACCTTGACGAAACGGCGACCGCAGAGATTTTAGCCGATGTCAACACCGTCTAGCAACTACGTTCTGTATTACTTATAAAAGTGCAAAGATTAATATAGACTGCAGAGGTGACAATTATATAAGTGACATACTGCCTGTTATGCTTGCGCATCACTGAGAATTATGTCGCGGTTACGCATCTTCAATTACATTGTGCTGTAGCTTTGTCCGGTAGGCGTCACAAGCTATCAAGTGTTCAAGTTTCAAGTACGTAAGAGTCTTTTATTATATATGTTAAATCGTATTTATTTGTATCGTATTAATAGATCTGGGTCAAAGCGTTCGCTGTAAATTTTCCCGGGTTTGATCCCCGACAGCACGAATGAAATTTGTAATTGCAATTTTCGTCAACACGCATTGGGGAAGCACGGCGGGAATATCCTTGCCCTAAAACTCTCTCGGAAATAAAAAAGAGTCCTGTGCCTAGTAGAGGGACTTGTATAGCCTATTACTTTACTTTGTAGTAATATGTATATTCGTTTCAGATATAGAAGGGTACCTTATGCTGACAAAAAATATCATGTGGAGGCGACGAAAACGTAAAACATCTTTGTACCTAGATAAAACGTTCGATAGATTGTCAGTCATGTCATACGCCACATTTTCTATAGAGCGTAGAACATTGTAGATAGGGCAAAATAAAAAATAATCCAAAATATTATGGTAACTATTTATTAATTATATATACATTTATAGGTATTTATAATAAACATAATGAACAAGCTGCAAGGTTCAAATAATAATGTTTTTGCAAACACAATCGTAAAATTCCTGTTTTAATTTTTACCAATGGTTAATTGATGAAACGTAGTCAAGATCACTTCATATAAAATATATTTAATTAAAATTGATACGTGACCTACTTACAACTCGGCAGAAATTTGAAAAGAAGATTTTGTCTTTTCACACAAGTATTGTTTACAACTGGCGTGGTTTCGAAAAGCGTGATTAAGTGTCAGCGGTATATAATCAATTAAATACTGAACTTTTTGAAATTTATTTTTTTGTTTATTTTTGTTATATCTTCTTAAAAACTGGCGCCATCTCACTATTTTATTATATGTTTTTTTTTTGTAACGCATAAGGATAAGTTAGACTAAGTTAGATTAACTTGGATAAGTTTATAATTTTTTTAATTTTATCAAAAAATTTCCGCAATAAATTATTACCTTTTCTACAGTGATTCTCTCCTCTTAGTTTCGGCGTGACTGTAGGATGTTATAGTGAGTTACCGTCAGTTACTAAGCGGCCATAAATCATTATATGTATGTATAGACATACATATATACATTTTTTGATTTTAATATTTATGTTTTTTTGAATTTTGATTGATTTTTTGAAACCTGGTAAAATTATTTTTTTCCATACCAATTGATGGGCCTGAGTATAATGCCAGTAATGCTCTTTGGCTGAAGTTATTTTTTATTTTATGCTCAATTGCAGACAAAACAATATTGATTGCGCATTTCTTAAACAAAATTTTACCTCTTCTCCTTCTAATAATAGCTCCTGCACCTAACATGGCGGAATAGTTATTATTATCTATAAGACCATTTGCGGAAACAGTTTTTGTTAACAGTTATGAGTGTAACATTTTATCAGCTGCTTTGTTTATAGTGCCTTGAGCAAAACTTTGCCGGTTTCTGTACAGAAAATGATGCTGGCTTTGCAAATATGGATGGCCGCTACCATTGAATATAAAACCCACTATGTTACAAACTTTAATTATCATTTGCATAAAATTCTAAATAGCACTTTTTACACAAGAAAGTAAACTTTTAGATCAGTCCATCTTGTTTTTCACTAATTAAGTGAAAAGTAAAACAAACCAATAGGTCCGTGATTTAAAATTTATTGCAACTTTTTATAGAAAAGCATGACCTTATCATAATATAATAGTCAATCATTTAGCCATGGGATAAAACTTTTAAGTGTGCCAGTCAAATATTAATGATGATATTCGGGTCATTATACTGGAAATAGTCTTTTAAATATTTTGTAGTACAATTGACAATCTTCAGTATGATTGACCGTGTATATGACTTTTATAAGTCTATGTTATTTTTGATGAAAATTATTATTGCAGGTAAAAGCCCTTTCACATTTATTTTAGTCTCAAATTAAATTAATCCAAATGAAAATAAAATCTTTTGCACTTTATAACTGATCTTTAAATGTAAAACACTGACTTGAAATTATATAATTATCGGCAATTTTTTAATTTATTGAACTTTTTTAGATTGTTTTAAAACTCTACTGGTAAACAAAAAACAAATAAATATAGGTATATTATAGTTCTTGATGAAAATAAAGTATGCGCGTTACATCGCATCCCATCAAGAATTTCTAATGTAATTCTTGGTGTAAAGCTAAGACGTGATAATAACTGTAAACAATAGAATAACAAAATAATGTAAACATTTGTAAATACTTGCTTTATAACCTCATAAATATTATTTGACCGTAATAAAATAAAACAAAGTAGTCTTCGGCATGAAAGTAAAAATAAATATTTTCGATTATTTTTGCAATATCTAACAGCCGGATCAGTGCGCGATTCTGATCCATCTAAAGATGCTAAATTTCAGCAAACACTGTCAAATTCAATAGGAGTGACAGAAAAAAACGGTTCTTGATATAAAAGGGTATATAAATTATTTAACCTATAAAGTAAAATCACTTTATTTAAAATCAAAATTGCCAAATGGCTTTATTAATATGAGACACATAATTGTACAAGTGCTAACAATACTTAACATTATTTTACTAATATCTCAGAAAGTTTTTTTTAATAGAATAAGAGTGACAAACGAGCACACAGTCCACCTGATGGTAAGTGGTTGCTATGGCCCATAGACATCTACATCTATTCTCGATTACGTATCAAAATGTAGATGCGTTGTCACCCGTGAGGACTAAGATGTAATGCCTCGTTTCCAGTAAAAAGGTTCTCTGGTTCTCTACACTCACCATACGAAACATAGCAGGGTTAAACTGCTATTTTACATGGTATTCTGTGAGAGCGTGGCCCTTTCCCGGTCGAGCAGACCCATTCGTGTTCGTGTACCTACTAATAATATAGCTGCAGCAACAAATTTAAGTATTTTCAGAAGCAACTTTGCAATTATTTTCTATTGAGTGAATTTTTGTGGAATCGTGTTTTACAAACCACCATCTGAAATACGTACAATTTTTTTTGATAACGACGTGAAATTACAAAACGATCCCCATGCATATCAATGTGGCTCTATTCAGCCTCTTAATATGAACATACCTCGGGATTGAGAGATTTTAAAAGTTTTCATGCGTAGATAATGGAAGGTATAATATTATATTATTACTGTCCCGTATGAGGCAACCTTTATACTTATATACATATTCTTATCATATTTTTATGGTTGGTTTGAAAAGTTATATCTAAATGCAAACTTTCACAGGGTAATTTTTTTTTACTATTTTTACCCAGCAAGTAGTAAAGCAACTATAATCCCATCGCTGGTTATGTAGCCTAAGATAGTGAATTGCACTGACTTAACAAAAGCCTATTCACTCTTGCCTAATACTCGTAGTACTAGGTAAGTATTATTTGTGACCTGTTTGTGTGTGTGTGTGTGTGTGTGTGTGTGTGTGTGTGTGTGTGTGTGTGTATGTGTGTGTGTGTGTGTGTGTGTGTGTGTGTGTGTGTGTGTGTATGTGCGAAGAAAAGCGTATAAGAATACGTGAAGAGGAATAAAGATTGAGTACTACTTCGCTTATCTGTACGAGGTTGCCACTCGAGAACCTTTCTTCCTATTTTTTATCGGTTTTCCAAGTTATATAGCCAGCCCATTGCCAGTCCTTCGATAGGTAGACACCGAAGATTCCGATGCTGGCTGAGGCAACAAGAAGAGAACAGTAAATGCGCAAACTTGTGTCTTCTGAGGTACTGGACTAGATTTAAGCTGTGTATTGATTACGCGCTCCAGTCACGCGCGCCATACTGTGCCGATCAATGGGTTCCACGGAATGCGATCCAAAGCAGTTGTTCCAGTGTTTGACATGGATGTTGGTAGTGTACGAGCTGCTGCTTTCATAATTATTAACAGCTTATACACAAGAAAAAACAGAAAAGTGCGTTGGCGGATGAAAGAACTGTCCCAACATAGAGTGCATTATTGAGTGAGACTCATGAGACATATGCAGTTTGAGGCTGTTGATGGCACAATAAAAATCTTTACGATTACGGATGTCAAGAGGACTTTAATCAATTGAGAAATTTGAACGAGCCAAAGGTGAAAAAAAAATACCCAGTTTTGAGAAGCTATTACAGTGACCGACAGATTGGCTACACTTAGGATTTCTAGCTACTGGGGGCTCTTATATTAGCATATAGTACCTTTTTAGAGTTTTGAAGGATTGGGAGAAGGTGAGTAAAAGTCGCAACATTAACAAACTTTAAATGAAACTAATTTTTATGGATTCTATCGCATTTAATTAAAAATTTTAATTCCCGACCATTCGGGTGCTTTACAGCACCCATGGCCACGTTGGGGGGTGGCGACTGAGGTGTTTGATGTCCCAATGTCATAGTTTTACTCTTCAGTTTTTGAATATTAATTTTTGGCCCGATCTACACAGAATGAGATTACAGTATCTTGAAGTCTTGCACACTTGTGTTTGGAAATAATGTTATTAATTATAGGATCCCAAGCAGATGGCAGTACCCATCCATCTTCTCTATTGAAAGTAGAATGTTTTTTTTAATTTCAATAGATAAATCTTTGGTAGGAATCCGTGTTCTTTTGCGAGGATTTGTAGACCACAAATCCTCTACAAATCCTCTGTCAAATGTAATGGCGGGGACGATCTTGAATATGTTCACAAACTGCAGACTTCCCGGAAAGACGGTGCTTCAAGTCAGTTATATGTTCTATATAAGAAAATAAAGTCTCGGATTGGGGGCGACTAAATCTAGTCCAGTTTAATCCTCAGAAGACACAAGTTTGCGCGTTTACCGCTAAAAAGAACCCCTTTGTCGTATCTCCTCAGTTTCAAGGCTTCCCTTCTTGCCTCAGCCAGTATCGGTATCCTCGGAGTCGACATATCGAGTGACGTGCAGTTTCGTGGTCACTTGGAAGAGAAGGCCAAATTGGCCTCCAAAAAGCTTGGCGTGCTCAGCAGAGCGGGACAGTATTTCATGCCGGCACACCGCCAGCAACGTTACAAGGCGCAGGTTCGGCCTCACATGGAATACTGTTCCCATCTCTGGGCAGGGGCTCCCCAGTGCCAGCTCCTTCCACTTGACCGCATCCAGCGCAGAGCGGCTCGAATCGTCGACGACCGAGCCCTTTCCGATCGGCTCGAACTACCGATACCATCCACATCATCTGGATGATTGGCGGTCCACCACTGTGCCATTTAGAAGATGTTTTCTTCCTCGCACGACTTCCTTGTGGAATCGATTACCATCAGCGATTTTTCCGGACCGATGCGACTAAGGGACCTTCAAGAAAAGAGCGTGCTCCTTTTTAAAAGGCTGGCAACACATCTGCAATTCCCTCCCTGGTGTTGCAGTTATTCATGGGCGGCGGTAGTCACTTACCATCAGGTGAGCCGCATGCTCGTTTGCCCCCTCTCCTATAAAAAAAAAACATTGTTAAGAAACTTCTTTTTATTTAAGTACATATTGTTGTTTATTATCGTGAGGAGACATTGTGACCGAGGAATCATTGTTTAAGCTTGGTGTTGACGAATTATGAGTCTCTTGTTGTGCCGCGTACCCACACATTGGACTTTACTTGCCTAAATCGGCCTTGATTGACTTGATTGAAAAATTACGTGATTTATTGCCTGTTTGACTTATATCAAAGTGTGGTTGTCATATTTTCTTAATTCGTTTGCTATGTGCTGGCCATAACTGAAATTTGAATCAGTAGCTTCAGACGTTTCAGTAAGAATTTTAAATGCTTCCGTCAACATTTCGTTTTCCCCTTCGTCTTATTTCCTTTCTTTTGGGTTCTTCTTGACAAGTTTTTCTGGAACTTTGTAGAAATTAAGCTTTTTTACTTCTTTGTTAGTATTAATAGAACACTCTGCAACATGTTCTTTGTTACTTATTGGGAAGGTTCATGTAAAATTTCTTGTGAAGATCCTTGTGAAGATTCACCTTCATTATGTGATGTAGATCCCTGAAAAGAAAACGTGCATATAATTAATTTAAGCGTATTTATTATAGATCCCCACCTAAGAGGAATAATAGTTGGAAATTGCTCTAGAATTTGAAGATAAATGGAATTTTTTCTCACGTTATAGTTACCATGGATGACAAACACATTATGATACAAGCACTTGTTTACAGCGGCACGGAATATTAAGACTACAAACACTTTTCACGAAGATTACTGTTTTAGATGCGTTGGCATTGATTGTGAAGAGAGAATTTTGGACGAAGGGATCCTTAAACACACTACATTATATACAATAAACTCGAAGAAAAGTCTACGAAAAATTCCTCAACCATCGATACTACAAATATCATATGTGTTTAGTCTCATTCGTAATATAGCTTACAAAACGTTCGCACTAAACGAATGCACAATGAAATCATTCGAAGGAGACCCAAACAGAGGGTCTCTAGAAATAACATTTAACTACCGCCTGTCAAGAGGACGTAGAGTGGTGGAAAAAGCTTTCAGATGCTCGGCTTTTTGAGTTTTAAGGAAATCTATGTTATTATCACCTGATAAAGCTATAGAAGTGGTTTTAGTTATTATACATTGACACAACATTTTGAGAAAAAAATTCAGTTTCCAATACCACGTGAATCAGATACTAAAATAATAATCGGAAGTTGGAGAAATGACTTTCTTCATTACTTCCTATTACTAATTTATCACGTAGAAGTGAAAATGTCGCTACATCTTGCTCAATATTTCATTAATAATGGAGAAATACCATGGCAAACTGCATAGTGTCTGTTGCATCTTTGGGTGTAAGCTTGTCTTCCATGAAACTGAAGTCGTCAAAACCAAACCATTTTGATACATAAATACTATTTCGACCTGTGAACAATAAACGATTGAAGTAGGTTAGTGCTTAGTTTTATTTATGAAGCTTAATTACAATGTGAGTAGTCACATGAAATACTTACCATGCTGTAACAATGATTTTTATTTTGTAATAAATACAAAAATATATAAGAAATTAAACTTAAAAAGGTTAAAAGATTCTTGTATGAAAGCTTTCATAACTACCGACGGCCATTTTGGAAAAAATCTCGTTTTCGTAGCCAGTGATGAAACATGTGTCAATCGATAGAGTAAAATATTTGTAAACACTTACTCTATCGATTGACACGTGTTTCATCACTGACCGCAAAATAAATAATTTTTATGCTTAATTTTTTTTCACATTTTAGTCGGTATATCAAAGTGTTGAAGTGTTTTTACAGTAGAGCTACGATGGCTATCCGAGTACAGAATCAGAGTACGAAATCTATCCAACTGCAGAAAGGTGTAAAATAGGGTGACGTTATATCTGCATTGGAAGATGTTTCAAGCTACTGAACTGGAAACGATACAGTATTAACATCAATGGCAAGTATATCACTCACCTTAGATTTGCCGACAATATAGGCCTGATGGTAGACTCGCTGGAGGACCTAAGCACTATGTTCAATGACCTCAATAGTGATTCCCAATGGATAGGTCTTAATATGAATATGGACAAAACAAATATCATATTTAATAACCATGTCATAGCTATGCCGGTAGCTATTGGGAGCGCTAAGCTCGAAGTTATTGACGAGTATATTTACCTGGGACAAATAGTCCTACTAGGTAAGTCCACCTTCAACCGAGATGTCAATCGACGGATTCAACTCGGCTGGGCAGCGTTCGGGGGAAACGACAAATCTTCTCGTCAGGTATACCCCAAAACGTGAAAACGAAATTTTACAACCAGTGCATGTTGCCAGTGATGAATTATGGATCTGAGACGTGGTCCTTCACTGCTGGCCGTATGAGGACGCTCAAGGTCGCTCAGCGAGGTATGGAAAGGGTTATGCTCGTAGTTTGTCTGCGTAATAAACTGAGAAATGAGTATATCCGCAGTGGAACCAGAGTAACCGACATAGCCAAACGGATTAGTAAGCTGAAGTGGCAATGGGCCAGCCATATTGCTCGAAGAACCGACAACCGATGGGGAAAAAGAAAAAGTCTCGAGTGGCAGCCTCGTACCGGTAGGCGAAGTGTAGGGCGACCCCACACTAGATGGAGTGAAGACCTGGATGCAGGTGGCTTAGGACCGTGCTTTGTGGCATTCCCTAGGGAAGGCCTATGTTCAGCAGTGAACTTGTGAAGGGCTGTAATGATGATGATGATGATGATGATTTGTTCACATTTTTAAACTCCAATATCTCATAAAGTATATTACTGCGACATTTTATCACTGAATACTTTTTGTTTGTAACACTTTACTCTATCTTTTGACACATGTTTCATCACTGATCGCCATAACGAGTTTTTTGCAAAATGGTGGTATGCCAACGATGTACGATGCTGCTTAAAATATTATTATGTAAATAAAACTGCTCTTTTGGATTCAATAAGAGTTAGTACTTATAAAAATGAGTGTGTAATTACCAGAGCCGGTAATTTGGAATTTAGATATTCTCAATTTTTCTCTTCTGTAAGATGACAAAAGCACGGTCATCTCTTTATTCAATTCTGGCACAGATACTCTCATTTCAGAGCTTATTTCCCTCCATGCATGTTCTCTGAGCGCTTTATTGTGATAAAAAAGACTTTTGCTATAACATAGGCAGTTCTTTTGAACTACCAAACTGTATCAATTTACGGCAACTTTGGTTATCCATAGCTCGGAACGCAACGAACACTCGAGTGATGAAAACAATCGTCTCAACTGGCGGACGCTAAAACTGAACTAATTTGATACGCGTTAAAAAACCGACACCAGACGTAATGGTGCGCTCCACGTTTAAGCATTCCAACCATAGATATAAGAAAGGAGCATTCACAGGTTTGGAGTCGGAGCATGCAGCGTTGACTGTGACTTGACATTATTAAGTGCTTGTTTAGATGACTATCAACGCCATAATTTAATAATAATGACATAAAACCTTTCCTTAGCTTCCACTTTCATTCTCATCTAAAGTAATTTGAACTGACCTAAAAATAATCCTCTTCCTCTTAAGCTTGTACAACCAGTGCACCGCTAAATGTGGATAGTATAAAGAATAAAGAATTTGTCTTAACTTAGCTTTACTTTAGTTTGGCGAAGTCCACCGCCATATATACCGGCTCGCATGATAGGTAATCCATCTTAGTCCTCAGAAGTGACCATGCATTTGTAACTTTCTTTGTTTGAAGTTAGCTGTGTGTATCTATGGACTACAATAGCCACTTATTATTAGGTGGACTATAATTTCGTTTGTCACTTCAGATTTTTAAAAATAATTAAATTATTTATTTTTATGCTTGGTAACTTACTTAGTAGGAAACACTTCTATAAAAAGAATCCTTTGAAATTAGAATTTCTCTTGCCAGTCGACGTTAATAAACGTTCCTTAACTGTTCTGTCTTGAGACAGAGGAAGGATGCAGTATAACGGTAATTAAGTAGACATCTTCTAGCTTTAAGCTATTCCCGCCTGTCGTGCTTTCTGTTGTACACGTAGGAACAGAGTTACATATTAGAGAAATAATATTTTTTGTAGAATGTGGAAAATTAAGCACTTATATTTTTAATAATAATTAATATATTTATACTTAAAACACAAAAAGAGATTTAAAAAGGATGTTTTCTCACACAAAGGACGTAATAGATGGAGTTGTACAAACTACAAACTTTTCTGAATTGCTGTGTTGAGATTTTTTGCCGATGAATCGTATTGAGACTTACTGACGAAATTTGTATCCATCGAAGCCTTACAAAGGAACCCGACCAAAAATAAAAATTTTGCAACGAAATGTCGTGATATTGTATTTATAATATACGCAAAATCAGTACTGCCATTTTAGCGCTTTGGGAACTAGATTTAGCGCTTTTTTGGAATGTATAGCACGCATTTCGAAATTTTAGCACCTAGGTTAATCCAGCGCTTTTTGGTGTATTTAGCACACATTTCAATATTTTAGCGACTAGCGGGTTATTAACTCTTTTATAGCAGCACTGTTAGTCCACATTACCGATAATAATAATAACGACCTTTATTATTTTTTCCCACAAATAGTACATTGCAGTTTATCTTTTTCAAACATATTTTTTCCGCAAAACAAAGAGCATGGGAGACGAGTCCAAACTAGGATACCCTGTGCTATGGATCTCCTGGCTTCCCCTTTAGGATGATCAACTTGATTTTTTTACCGACGACTATAAGCGGGGAAATCCCCTTTATTAAAGTTTTCGTTCATGGTTTTGGCAACGCATTTATTTTGCTTTATTCAGTTTCAGTCAGTTGCTTAGAGCACAGCTAAGTTAAAAGTTACTTAGAAGTTATAACACAAAGAAACTGTGAAGCAACCGCAATCAGATGCTGACATCTGAAAGTAAGTTGCGAAATACATTGCACTTTAAAACAATTAATGACATTTTTATTGTTCGTACAGTACTAACTACTGTTGACAGCAATTGCCATAATTATAAGTCGATGTCCTGCGAAGTATTGATACATCAAAAAAATATTGCCAGAAAAAAAACTTAATGTTGTTTTCTTTATTATGATTATATAAAAAAACACAAACTTTATTTGTAGTTAATTTAGCGCGAAATCTAGGGCTTTTTTAAAGCGCTGTTTTCATGAAATCTAGCGCTTTTTGTGTTGTCCTAGAGCTGAATGAGTTTTTTTTTATCTGGCAGCACTGCCCAAAAACCCTCTATTCAGAAGTAACTTTCCTTTCAGTTTTTAGCGCGTTCAGTTCCCAGTTACAGTGAGCGTGTGTTATGCGATGACCGTAAATAAAGCGCAAGGTCAAACTTTACGCGTTGTAGGAGTGTACCTCAGTACTGCCTGTTTTGCACATGGCCAACTCTATGTTGCTTTTTCCCGCGTTAGTAGCCCCCGTAACCTTTTTGTATACACCCCGGCTAAGCCTACTTCTAACGTCGTTTACACAGAAGTTCTATCATAAACGACTTAGAACTTTGATGATAATGATTTATTTAGTTACCACTTATTGATACAGTAATGAAATAAATCGTTTAATATTCTCTTACCTAAACGACAAATTCTTTATGTAAAACCTGTATACGCGAGCTACGCCGCGGGCACAGCTAGTAATAAATATGAAGTATATTATATGATAATAGAAACTTAACGTTTATATTTAACCATATTTAACTGCATTAGTTCAAACTTGCATCGATTGAACGAACAAACGTAGCTAACGAATAACGTCGTGTAGTGAATCACCGTAAAGCGAATAGTGGAGTGCATGGTGCCGTAAGATAATCCACTACCCCATATCACGTCGTGGGTACAGAGAGGCAACAGATCGAAACAAACTTGAAAATGGATAGCAGCGTATTTTTAAAAACAGATAATAGATTACTGATATAATAAAAAACTGTCAATCGTGCTGCTGGGTACATTTCTGAGAGGATTTTAGGGTAAAAAAAATGTTCGCCGCGCTCGCCTAATGCGTGTTGGCAGACTTCATATGTCTTCGAAATAATTTTTAGGGTTCCGTACCTCAAAAGGAATAAGAAACCCTTATAGGATCACTTTGTTGTCCGTCTGTCTGTCTGTCCGTCTGTCTGTCAAGACCCTTTTTCTCAGGAACGCTGAAATTCATATCAAATACTCAAGTCTACAGTTCCTTGGAGCTGTGAAAAAATCAAACTTCTAAGCCAACGCAATCAAAAGATACAGCCGTTTATGCCGCAAATATTATGCCGCAAGGGAATCAAAACCTACAGGGTACTTCCCGTGAACTCAGAATATTAAAATTTGGTACGAAGCAACGTATTATAGCACAGATAAAGGAAAAATTGCGAAACGCATAAATTTTTACTTATATCATATAATTAAAATATTTTTAATAATTTTAACCTTTAAAATTATTTGCTCGGAACCCTCGGTGCGCGAGTCCGATTCGCACTTGGCCGGTTTTTTTCTTATTTCTCAGACATGCAATTTTCCTCACGATGTTTTCCTTCACCGCTGAGCACAAGGTGGCACGTGGCATGAAATCAACTACTAGGCTGTTATGAATGAATGAAAATCGACTAACACCAACATGACAAAATTTCTCCGAAAGATATGAAGTAGTCCATTTTAATGACTCCATTATAAAGATTTACGGTGCATATTTATTTTATTTTCTCTTCTTATGTACAATCACTTTCCGCTGTTTTTTATAGAATAAGGGTGACAAACTAGCACACAGTCCACCTGATGATGAATGGATGCAGTGGCCCATAGACATGTAGATGTTTTTTATGTTACATGACAGATCCTCATTTCATCATTATCATTACAGCCCTTCACAAGTCCACTGCTGAACATAGGCCTACCCCAAGGAATGCCACAAAGCACGGTCCTGAGCCACCTGCATCCATCATGTCTGCATGTCTCAGCAGGTCGTCACTCCATCTAGTGGGGAGTCGCCCTACACTTCGCCTAACGGTACACTCGAAAACCTTTCTTCCCCATCGGTTGTCGGTTCTTCGAGCTATATGGCCGGCCCACTGCCACTTCAGCTTACTAATCCGTTGGGCGATGTCGGTTACTCTGGTTCTACTGTGGATATCCTCATTTCTAAGTTTATCACGCAGAGAAACTCCGAGCATAGCCCTCTCCACAGCTCGCTGAGCGACCTTGAGCTTCCTCATACGGCCAGGAGTGAAGGACCATGTCTCAGATCCGGAAGTCATCACTGAACTGATCTGGTTGTACAATTTCGTTTTCAGGTTTTGAAGTATGTCTAACGAGAATATGTGTCGTAGTTTCCCGAACCCTACCCAGCCGAGTTGAATCCGTCGATTGACCTCTCGGTCGAAGTTGGACTTACCTAGTCGGACTATATGTCCCAGGTGAACATACTCGTCAACAACTTCGAGCTTAGTGCTCCCAACAACTACCGGCATAGATGTGACATGGACATTAAACATGATAATTGTTTCGTCCATGTTCATCTTAAGACCTATCCGTTGGGAAACACTATTGAGGTCATTGAGCATAGTGCTTAGGTCCTCCAGCGATTCTGCCATAAGAACAATATCGTCGGCAAATCGAAGGTGAGAGATGTACTCGCCATTGATGTTAATACCGCATCCTTTCCAGTCCAGTAGCTTGAAAACGTCTTACAATGCAGCGGTGAA
The DNA here is from genome assembly GCA_963668995.1 of Parnassius mnemosyne. Classification (NCBI taxonomy): domain Eukaryota; kingdom Metazoa; phylum Arthropoda; class Insecta; order Lepidoptera; family Papilionidae; genus Parnassius; species Parnassius mnemosyne. The sequence continues at coordinate 38,258,405 of CAVLGL010000104.1, read as the reverse complement.
TAGTTTCGGGGATATAACGTCACCCTATCTTACACCTCTCTGCAGATAGGTTTCGTAATCTGATTCTGTACTCGGATAGCCATTGTAGCTCCTCTGCACAAACACTTCAGCACTTCGATATACCGCCAGTCAACTTGGCAACGCTGAAGGGACTGCACCGCCCAAATTTCGACGGAATCAAAGGCTTTTTCATAGTCCACATACGCCAGACATAGTGGCAAATTGAACTCTTCGGACTTCTGTACAATTTACCGAAGGGTATGTATGTGGTCTATGGTGCTAAAGCCCTTTCGGAAACCGGCTTGTTCGGGAGGCTGGAAGTCGTGAAGTTTGCGCGCGAGACGATTGGTAATGACTCTCGAAAACAGCACGTAGACGCGGCCCACAAGGAAAATCGGTCTGTAGTTCTTCAAGAGAGCGTTGTCACCTTTCTTGATGAACAAGACCACCGCAGTTTTGCTCCACGCCTCCGGTGTAATGCCACCATGGAGGACGGAATTAAAGAGCTTCTGAAGGACTTCAAGTACCGGTTTTCCACCCGCTTTCAGAAGCTCCGCTGTAATTCCATTCTCGCCCGGGGACTTGCCGTTTTTAAGGTGCTGGAGAGCCATTCTAATCTAGTTTAGACTGACGTCCGGGATATCTTCGGAATGGTGTCGGATAAGACTCGCTCTTGGATCGTTACTCACACTTGCATGTGGCTCCAACGATGACGTGTACAGCTGTCCATAGAACTTCTCAATCTCACTCAAAATCTCAGGTGTCTCGAAAACGATGCTGCCACACTCGGTCTTCAGCTTTGTCAGTATGCTCTTTCTGGCAGACAGATCTCTGGCAAAGACTTTGGAGCCTTGGTTCCGCTCGATCACTTCTTCAATACAAGCTGTATTGAAGTTGCGCAAGTTCCGCCGCATGCATTTGGAGATCTGTCTGTTCAGTTGCCTGTATTCTGTCAAATCTGTTGAAGAATGTAGCTTCATCTCCCGTCTAACAGCCATGAGATTAAGAGTGTGATCGGAGAGTTTTTGTGTTCTTCTGCGGCGGGTCTTGCAGAACTTTGCTCCGACCGCATGGAGAGTTTCCCCGAGCTTGTCATTCATATCGTTTACTTCATTCCAGTCTTTTAGGCACTGAAAACGCTTTTGTAACTCGAGCTGAAAGGTTTCGGGACTTTGGAACAGAGCACGAGGGGGACGGAGTGATGACGTCATTAGACGAGACCTCTCCAACTTAACGTTTAGGTTCAGTGTGCCTCTAACCATTCGGTGATCGCTACCAGTTTTCACCCTCGTGATCACGGAGACATCTCTCTGAACAGTTGTCGTCTGGTCGTCATAATAAAGTCAATCTTATTTTTTGTCGAACCGTCGGGGCTCGACCAGGTCCACTTCCTGTGAGGCCGCTTCTGGAAGAAAGAGTTCATCATAAAAAATCCCTCTTTCTTCATGAAGTCGGCCAGCTGCTGACCCCTTGGTTTCCATTGCCCTATTCCGAATTTCCCTACTTTCAGCTCACCGTTCTCTCTTGTGCCTAGTTTAGCATATAAGTCTCCCATTAACACCGTATAGTGGGTTTTGGAGGAATGCATGGGTCTAGAGATATCCTCATACATTTCCTCCACCTCCTGATCGGGGTGTGCCGAGGTTGGTGCGTAAACCTGTATGACCTTCAGCGAATACCGTTTGGTGATTCTGAGTATAAGGTACGCAACCCTCGTCGACACACTCTCGATCTTTATAACGTTGTTTACGAGAGACTTATGGACGATGAAGCCGACACCTCCTAGGGACAGACGGTCGCCCTCCCGGTGATAGGTTAAGTTGCCGGATTCGAGGATTACCGTGTACTCCCCCTCTCTTGGGACCTCGGATAATCCTATAATATGCCAGCGTAACTTGTCTATCTCTTTTTCCAGCTCCACGATCTTCTCGTTAGTCCTCAGAGTGCGTGCGTTGTATGTTGCCATGTCGAGTCGTTGTAGGTGGCAACCGAACCTCCACCGGAGATTCTTAGCAACCCCTGCCCTGCCGTTACCATGGTTGCCACCGTAGTCAGGAATAGCGGGGCAACCGGGGACTGGGGGCCGTCTTTTTGTTGCTCTTATCATCGGGGGATATTTGCCATAGTTGCCACGCTTTGCGAGCGAGTTAGCAACCGCAGTTTTTTTATTGTACTTTTGCTGTTATCGGGAAGATGCTGCTGCCCATCTCCTGCCTGTTTCCCTTTGCCGCCTTTTACGACACCCACGGAAAGATATGGGGTAGTGGATATTCTTAACCGCCACTACACGGCAATCGTCATTTAAGATAAGCAAAATGCAGATGCGCTGTTACTCCTGATAAATGAGATTGAATGCCTCATTTCCAATTAAAAGGGTCTCCGTTTGTCTACACTCACCATATGAAACACAGCAGCATTAAGTTGCTATTTTACGCAGGTATTCTGTGAGAGCGTGGTCCTTCCCCCGTCGAGCCGACCTATTCGTGCTACATCGTTGCATGCAAATTATAACTTAGATGAATTAAAAAAACGGCAAGTGTGATGTAAGAAGTAACGACTTATTCACACTTCGAAGTTTTTACTTCCAAGAATCTTATATAAGTTCACATTTTTCCACTGACAGAGTTTGTCTGTTGCTCATGATATGTTTATGTAGTCTTGAATTATCTTTAATTAAAAATATCTTTTTAAATTTAAAGATCTTTTTAAATTATAATATTTATAATATCTTTGAAGTATTAAAATTTTAAAGTTTTCTACTTGAGATACTTTTCAATTACACTTAATCTTATTTATTTGTTTCAATATATTATTACTTCAGTTTATGTATTGGATATCGAATTATGGATGTCATGAGATCTCAGAGGTATTGCTACATGTACGGAATACATTCTGTGAAGGGAATCTCGTTATCGGAGATTATTGTGCCCAAGACGTTTGTCATACGACAAACGCATTAATTGCCAAATAAATAAAATCTTCGAAACGGCTGGACCGATTTTGAGGGTACTTTCACTTACAGATACCAGCTTTTATAAGGACTAACTTAGGCTACTTTTATTTTTAAAAAAACCGGCCAAGTACGGGTCGGACTCGCGCACTGAGGATTCCGAACAAATCCGTAGGTATATAAGTTTAGAATTATTAAAAATATTTTTATTATATGATGTAACTAAAGATCTATGCTTTTCGCAATTTTTCCTTTCTCTGTGCTATTATACGTTGCTTCGTACCAAATTTTAAGATTCTGATTTCACGGGAAGTACCCTGTAGGTTTTGATTCCCTTGCGGCATAATATTTGCGGCATAAACGGCTGTATCTTTTAATTGCGTTGGCTTAGAAGTTTAATTATTCACAGCTCCAATGCACAGTAGACTTGAGTATTTTTTGATATAAATTTCAGCTTGATACCTCCACGCGTTCCTGAGAAAAGGGGTCTTGACAGACAGACAGATAGACAGACAGATAGATAGACAGACGGCCAACAAAGTTATCCTATAAGGGTTCCGTTTTTTCCTTTTGAGGTACAGAACCCTAAATAAGAATTAGGGTTTCGCGCAAATAAAATTTAAAACCAAAATTGTATATAAACGTCGCTTTAAGTTCCCTCATATTAGACAGCTTGTGAAAATATAGGCTATAACTTAAGTTTTTTAAGCTTTCAGTGAAAACAAATGGTACGATTTATCGATATTATTATAATAAGTCCAAATGCAAAAACTTCTCTAGCTCATAATCGTTAAAGACTATTAAAGTTCACTGCTGAATATAGGCCTCCCCCATAAATTTCTTCATAGGAGGGGGTATTTGCCATAGTTGCCACGTTTACCAAGCGAGTCGGCAACAGCATTTTTTTATTTTAGTGGTTTTAGGAAGATGCTGTTGCCTATCTCCTGATTTGTTTCTCTGTGTTCCCTCTTACGAGACCCACGTAGTGGTGGATATCTTACACCGGTACTACACGGTACAGCTCATAAGAATGAATTATAAACGATTTATTATCAAAGTCCTTGAATTAAATATTATTTATGTGCGAAAGATTCTTATCTACGAGTAAATGACTAAGATGGTGTGGTACTTTCATTTTTTATAATTACAATGATTTAGTGAGTCGTAGAAATGGGGTGACGTGGTGAAGAAAAATTCTAATTAAGTTTTTTAAAGCTTAGAAACAAAGTTAATGACTTCTTGTCATTGAAATTTTAATCTCAGGAGTAATTAGACATTTCTTAAACTAGCCTAAAGTACTAACACTAGAATAGTTTGTCGATGGAACAAAAGTATTAAAAAGAAAAATATATTCACTTTTCGTGACAGAAATAGCCAATAGCAATCTAGGCCATAGCTCAACCTTGTACAGAATTCAACGTCGATATAACTCTCTGTCCAAAGAAATATATACAGTCTGTTTACAAGAACCAAAACTCAAGTGACGTCCACACAACTTTGAGAAATCATTGAATTAGTTTTGATTCCAGTAAATGCCCTGTATCATCATAAGTATCTACTATATATTAAAAAAAAACAGCGTTAAAAAGTTTAATATATTTATTAATAAAATAAACCAACAGTTGTACAAAATAACAATGGATATTTTTGGTAAACATGTGTAGTTATTTTACCTACTCATCTTCCACGTCCAAATATTCTTCTTCCGGTAAAACACCTCGGCCTTCTTTATCTGGTAGGTTTTGGTACCAATAATGCAGTTCAGGAGGTATTATTTTTTCAGTACACATTTTTAATAAATCCTTTTTTTTTCTTATGTGATATCAAGCATTTTGTTATAAGTTTTTTTAGAATGTAAGAGTTATAATCAAATTGGTCAGTGATAATTTCTGCGTTAGATTTTCGTTTTCGCAGTTTAATCGTTTGGGTGGCTGTTTCAGTTATCCCCTTTTTGACACATCAAGTTCTTTATAGTGTGGTGTGACCTATAGTCGGTATCAATATTGAACGATGTTAGCATTTTTTTTCAAACCTAAAACATTTCACTTTTAGTCACTGCGCTTTTTCTCCATCAGGCCCAAGAGATTGATTCAACATCAGTTTATTTCGTAAATCCTTTAAGTCTAAAATCTATTTTACTACAGGTTCGTACGGTTTTTTGATTATGGTGCTTTTCTTTAAATTTCGGTAAGTCCTGACTAATCTCTTAATATTGCAAAGATCAATTATCGATAAAAACAACATTAAGCGCATTTGATATTCAATTGCGTTATACATACTGGCCACCTCCATATGAGTGTGGCCAGATTAGAGATATTTTTGTTCAATAACTTCAAGGCGGTGTACGCGAATACGATTTTCTTCTGTAAAATTCAATAAACAATTCAGTTTATACTTACAATTAATGTCTTTAAGATCTTTGGGTGGCTGTAACTGTTTTTATAGTTTTTGTATGGTAGGCACTGAGACCAATATTGTTTTTGTGTATTTCTGTCGTATTCATTTTATTACAGACCATAAGAAGTCCGCGGCTGCACGTAAGCCTCGTCATCGACTGCCCCATAAGAGACATATTTACCAGAGATTAATTTAATAAACATTTTTGTGGTGCGTTACATTTAGGTTGTTAATTTTTTATTTTATAATTCCTCTTAGCTAAAATATCGTATGTAAACTAGCTAGATGAGAGTAACGTAGACTCCTTGGACGAATGTGGACGTGTTATAGGATTTAACGGATATCACTCGAAATGCGTAACCTGAAAATTTTGCTCGTAATTTTTTGGAGTCATTTTTTGCCGTGTAAGGGCAGTGTAAGAGAAAAAGTGGAAAATAAAACAGGATATAAGTAGCAGCAGCTTCCCGATAACAACAAAAAATAATTAAAAAAAACTTCGGTTGCCATACTTTGGTTTCAACTGATGCGGCATCATACAAACTTAACGGTAAACTTGTACGTGAGTGGTCTATATGGATGCACTGCAAACTTGACGCTGCTTCAAGCGCGCTGCAAACGTGATGGTAAACTGGATCGTGAATGACATCCATTACGCATCTTACACAGACTACTAAAACGTCTTATGCCGGCCACATATATACCGAATTCCGTTTCGGAATTCCGAATACAGCACGTCCATATAAAAGTAAAAGTCATGGAGTGTTTGCCGGAGTCTTTCAAAAGTAATTAACTGTATTTAATTCGTATAAAATGAATAGATTGCATATATCTCGAAAAAAGAATATCTAAGAAACAATGAGGAGTTTCATCAAAATAAAACTGTATATAATAACTGTCACTCGTAACAGTAGTCGTTAAAATTATTCATGTTTTTTTTGTCATAAATCACGGTTAAAAAGTAGTCATTATGTGCACCTAATGAACTTTAACCAAATGTTGTTCTTATGTGATGTGCGTAACGTGTGTTTTAAAAAGTTATTTAATCACATAAATGACTCTTTTTATACAATAAAATGCACCATTTTGTTTTTTTCAACAACACGGCATTCTGATAATATTTCGCACTACTTCGCAGGAACGGCCATTTGCATAGAACATGAGCATTTTGATCACAGCGCGCGGCGTGCGGACACAGACACGCCCCCTTGCCACTTCTCCTCTTTTTTATATTTCTATGGCAAAAGTGCACATTCGGAATTCACTAACAGCATTTCATTTTTATATTAATATAAGCATCTGCTTTCGTAATTTGGTATTGCAGATACATTTTAGAATGAGCTTCATTAGGATAATATATTATATTACCTATTTTGAGCCTTGTACATAGAGTACTTGGCGACAGAGCCAACATGATTGCAAAAACATTTTTTTTTGTTTTCAGAATTTGGTTGTAGTGTGAATGTTCTCATGCCTTTACCACTGTATCCGCTAATTATTTACTCGCTTATCTTTATTAAGTTATTTCTTTTATTGCATAATTGTGATATCGTACACAAGGAGGATGAGGCGGTACCTCTTCTGTCTGTATGTCAGCGCGACCATTGGTGGTACTTTGATAGGATCCTATCATAATTATTTCATAATTCATTCCTCAAGCACAGTTAGAATGCTTCCAAAAGTAATCAGAAATTGTCACCGTACTTGAAGAAAACCAAGAGAATATCACGTTGTATATTATTTCCTTGGTCTTGCGGAACGTCGGACGATAAAAATAAATGAAACATAATGTCGTGTGAGAGGTATGTAACAAATGGGTTTGAGCGGATGGAAGGAAAGACTTTACGATCATACGATGTGTGGTGAGCGTTACGAGAAAAAATAACAAAACTAAACTTTTAATAAAAAGTGATAACCGTCAACAAAGACTATTTATACATAAAATTATTACCCCATGATTTAATAGAGTGTAGAGCCCATTAGAGCTCTACACTCTATTAAATCGTGTGGTAATAATTTATCTATTTAACTTATTTTATTTTGTTATATAGAGGCCAATTCCGGCTTACAAATTTCAACAAAAACATCAGTAAATTCAGTAAGGAATCCACATTATATGCAATAAATGAAACCACAAGTAATATCAGTCCATAGAAGTGTAGAAAAATTAAATATTAAATTAAAACCCGTAAAATAACAAAAGTGAAATTTTCAAACAAAATAAATATTAAGATAAATTCAGTAAAAGTAATCACTCTGTTTAGACTACGTACCTTGGCCCTTTGGAAGATTGGCAACGTTGCACGCGGGTGGCATGGTGGTTGGCGGCAGGCAGCGTTATTGTCGGCACAGCCTTTAGTACGTCTGACAATGTGCGACGAAATAAAAACTTACTCACTAAACTGTTTAGATATTTTTACCGCCACTTTTTTATTTCGCGCAAATGGAACTGAACGAAATAAATATTATTTCATATTAATTGCAAAATTTAATGGTACCTTAAATTATAAAAGTTTCAAAACGTTTGCCACGTTCTTCGCACAAGAAGAATGCACAAGTTACATCGCCGTATAATGTTGTCCTGAAGCCTGGTCAACAAATTTCGTTCAGGATCCAGAGCCAGGGCTTTTAATTCGTCAAAAGCGGCAACAATACAATTGCGCAGTTCATCTTCGGTTTCGGAGATCTTTGAGTACACCTCATTTTTAATAAAGCCCCATAAAAAGAAGTCTAGAGGAGTATGGTCGGGCGACCGCGCTGGCCACCTGCGAGGGCCATAGCGCCCTATACATTGTTCGCCGTATTCTCTCGCGAGGAGTACGGAGAGTGGAGGAGCTCCATCTAACTGGAACCATACCCGCTTGTAAGCTACCACAGACAATCCTTCTAAATATTTTGTTATTGGACCGTTAAAAATATTGAGAAACTTCTGTGCATTCAGGTTTCCGTCAATAAAAATAGGGCCGATTATTTGATCTCCGTGAATGCCTGCCCAAACATTAACGGAAAATCAGTATTGATGAGCTGATTCCCTAAATGAATGGGGATTCGTATGGCTCCAGTGACGCATGGTTTGTAGGTTCAATATGTCGTTTCGAGTAAACGTGCTTTCATCTGTCTAAAACACATTTGATAGGAAACGTTGGTCTTGAGATTTTTTTCCGTACCCAGTGGCAGTAAGACTCTTTAATCGGCTTATCATGAGGCAGCAGCGCCTGCACCTTATCATATTTACAAGGACGTAGTTTGTTCCTTTTCATGTATTGTTATATGCCTCAATATAAACACACGCCCAGCTTGTCTAAGGCTGCAGGTTGGATTCCGATCGAATTGGTCTAAGACTCGTTGTTCAAACGAGGGTGGAAAATGACGCGGAGCAACTCCTTCATGAGTGTTGGGCGCTATGCGCTGATTTTCCCTGATTCTTTGGATAGCACCTAGGATACTCCGGACGCTAGTAAGGCAGATGCGAGTTGCGCCGTATCTCTCACGATAAGTACGCAGAGTTAACGCTGAATTTTGGCAGCATTCGCCATACAATAAAACAATATCTGTATACTCTGCAGTACTGTTAAATGCTGTTGTCTTGGCATTTTCCGCCGCAACACGTACACAAAAAAGTTAAGTAGTGTCAATATCACAGTGGAAAAATAATAAAAATAAACATACTTAAAACACTATTTACACACACACACAAAGTCAATTAACTAATAAGTGTTTATTTCACCGTAAAAAAAAATTGTATGACTAATTGTATTTATCTTACGAAAAATAAATCACTTAAAGCAATGCGTGTAAGCAGCGAAACACACCTGTATTATGGAAGAATTGCGGTGAACTGAAAGCCAAACTTGCAAATTCCAAAATGGCGAAAATAATAAAAGTAATAAATACTCCATATGGCCATAAGGCCATAAGTAATAAATACTCCATATGGCTATATCCAAACGGCCATAAGGTGCAATTATCGTTTATCGATACTTTTTTTTTACACTTACATACCTACTACATTTAAGTAATTTTGATTTTTGTTTTGATAACAATCGACAAGTTATTGATTGTTAAAAAAAGTTTATTTTTGTACAATTGAACTTATGAAACTACCGTTTTGTGACTTCCTAGAAAACGCGTAACTAAGTATGACTTTTTTAATTGGTTGTTTTAAAAGGTTTTTTATTATGTCAAAATAATTTATTATCTCTAAATCTGCAAGAACACATTTAAACAAAAAAGCTTTCAAGTTAAGCTTTAAATACTTAGGTCGTAGTGTTTTTCGAATTATCATAACAACACGATAATTCTAAAAAATCCATGCCCTAAGAGTTTAAAGCTAAACATTTTTTTTTGTTTATCGATTATTTTATTTGATTATTATATATATACTCCCTTTGAAGAAGCTAATGGTCAATATCGCGTGCACTTGCGACGTAGCCTTTGAAGAACGCCGCGTGCCTCGTGCCGCTTGTTTATTGACGCCGCGAAAAGACACCACAGTCGATACGTCGCAATAGTTTGCACTGCGTGGCAATGTCACTTTTTATTGTTCAAGGATTCAAGTTCATTGAATCATTGACTTAGTGACCCAATTCAATAGATGGTTCAAATTTGCTTAAAATTAAAACTCTACTTTTTGACTTATTACTGGACCGATTACGTTCATTTTTGTATATCGTCAGCAAAGACGATAACAAGTATGTGGTTTCATTTATTGCATATATGTGGAACCCCAATCTGTATATAAGACAGTTATTGTAATAATTATTTTTTGATTTCAGACATAATACCCATTTATAAATGCATTACGGAACATTTCTTAAATAGTCATAATATTGAACTTTTTCATTTGTCTAATTATAGCATAATTTCATATAACACTAGGTCAAAAAAAACTAGAGGAGGTAGTCTTATATTAGGACTAAACGATTGTAATTTTATAGATTTAGTTGAGTGTAAAAAACGGTATAAAACACAGTATTTTGAAGTATGTGGCATTAAGGATGTTAAAACCGAATTAAACGTAATTTGTCTGTATAGGAATACACTAGATGAACTTTTCTCAGCTTTTATGGAGCAGCTTGAAACATTGTTTGAATATTTTATTAATAAGAAATGTATAATCTGTGGGGATTTTAATGTTAATCTCTTAAGTGACACTAAACAAAAGTCAGATTTTTTATCTTTATTAAAATGTTATAATTTTAGACCCCTTATTTTATCGTTTACTTTCACACGGGGTCACGATCAATCCTGTTTGGATAATTTCATAACAAATCTTCCAGATGAATGCATAAAAGATACTATAATAGATCAAAATGGGTTGTCAGATGGTCATGCAGCACTAATATGTAATGTTGATCTTCAAATCCAGGGAATACCACGAAAAATAATAAAAATAAAACTATTACAGGAGAACAAAGAGTATTTAATGAGATGAACAATAATTATTCAGAGAACACATATTGAAACATGAATGGCAAAATGATGGAATAAATAGTTTCATAAAAAAACTGTATGCAATTTTTGATAAGAGTTTTAAGAAAAAGGTAAAAACTATTAGAATAAGAACTAAACAAAGTTCAAGCTGGATTACAAAAGGGATAAAGGTGGCCAGCAATATGAAGCGTTTCCTTGTGCCAGCACATAGATCCATCAGTGACCAATCTATTGTTGATTATAGAAATAATTATATAAAAGTATACAGAAGGGTAATTAGGTGTGCCAAAAGGTTATCAATACAGTCACAAATAGAGAAATCGAATAACTCTGTTAAGATGATCTGGAGTGTAGTTAACAAACACAGGAAGAAAGTTCCCAATGTAAACGAGAATATATTTGTCTTAAAGCATAATGACAAATATATCGAAAGTACTCAAAAAGTTGTGGATATCTTTGCGGAAAACTTTTATCATTGCCTATCACCCTCGAGAGGTTCCATAGAACTATCAATGAAGTTTCTTGAGCATAATGTACAACCGTGCATAAATGATATGTGTTGGGATCACATAACACCTGCGGAAATATCTAAAGTTGTAAAAAGTATGGAAGACAAGAAGTCATGTGGTTGGGATGACATACCAATTTCAATATTTAAGAAAAACATAGACTTTTTAAAATCACCATTAGCGAGTTTTTACAATAAATGTTATGAAAAGGGCATTTTCCCTGATGAATTTAAGATTGCAAAAGTATTACCTGTACATAAGAAAGGTTCAAAAAATGACTCTAAAAACTACAGACCTATCTCGCTTTTACCAACAATTTCAAAAATTTTTGAAAAACTGATTAAAGTTAGATTAACTAAACATCTACAGAATAATAAAATAATAAATACACGACAATTTGGATATCAGCCAAAAATAGGAAGCAACGATGCGATAGATACATTAATTGATGATGTCATCACAAATTTAAATAACAAAAAGAAAGTGGCGGGATTATTTCTGGATTTAAGCTCTGCTTTTGATATGGTTGATCATAATATATTAATAAAAAAACTTCAATACTACGGAATAAAGCAAAATGTGCTACAGCTATTCAAGTCTTATTTAGAAAACAGACAACAATATGTTGAACTGAAGGGTATCGAGGATAAGTATGAAAAGACGTATAAATCTGAATTAGATAAAATTAATAGAGGAGTGCCACAAGGTTCCATTTTGGGACCAATCTTCTTCATCATATTTATAAATGATTTGATCCCCTTTATCTATAACTCTCTACCGGAAGTTCATATTGTAGCTTTTGCGGATGATACAAATGCGGTAATATCGGCACAGAATACAAATGATCTCAACCATAGACTAAATAGAGCTCTTTTAACGTTTTCTCTGTGGTTTAATGCAAATAATCTTATGCTGAATGCAAAAAAAAACTAAAGCTATACTATTCAAAACCACAGCGAAAACGCGAGATACCTTGAACATCAAACTACATGAAAACTGCATACCACTTGTACAATCGGTGAAATTCTTAGGTGTTTATATAGACTTGTATTTGGCATGGAAAGATGAATTAAATAATATAGAGAGCAAAATCAGCTCTGCATGCTATGCTTTGAGAAGCTTGAGGGAAGAACTAACCACGAAACAATTAAAAATTTTATATTATGCTCTAATAGAATCTCGCTTAAGATACAGTATTAAGTTTTGGGGAAATAGTTATGCCTTATAATGTAAAAAAAGCGTTTGTTCTACAAAAAAGAGCAATTAGAATAATATCTCGCATACACCAGAGGCAATCATGCAGAGAACATTTTATAAATTTGAAAATCCTTACTATGCCCCGTTTGTATATTCTTACTTTACTCACTGATCTTGTCAAACATCCGAATAGATATGAAACTGATGATGAAATGGCAAGAAGATACGACACGAGACGAAAGAATATACCCAATGTCTTCAAAACAAAACTACAGGTTGTTGAGCATAGCGTTAGAAATCAAGCAGTAAAACTTTTTAATAGACTACCTAATGGCCTAAAAACCATAAATAATGTTAAAATTGTTAAGCAAAGGTTAAAGTCTTTTTTATTGGAAAAATGTTTCTATTCGGTGAATGATTACATTGAGTTTGGTAAAAATTTATATTGCATGCATTATTTAATTAATAATTTAGTTGTAGACATTTTTAGGAAACACGTATAATGCTAATTAATTTAATTTAATATTTTATATTACAATTAAGTTTTCCCACACAATGTATATTATTTTTTGGAATAAATGACTAATGACTAATGACTAATGAAAATATTTCTACTGCATCGTTGTCAACTGTCAAAGCATAATGACTACATACAATTTTTATCAATATGAAATAAATCCAAGAAAGTAATGTGATAATATTTATAGAGTAAAGTGCTTTTTTTAGGCCGTGAATAATTGTGTTTCAGGGAAAGATGCGGGGTACACTACATTTCAAGTCAATATGAAGCTATGTAATATAAAGACTTTTGAGTGCTGTAAAGATCTCTTAGATTATTAATAAGTCCGTAGTACCGCGCTACCTCAAAGTAACAGCTCCGTGAATGCGGCATCTTAATATTGTAGTGTGTATAAGATAATTTGCAAGATGCTAGTGTGCGTGAAACAGTGCATATGCCAGCAGCTTAACTATTACCCGATTAACGGGAAAATTTATTTTATTCTATGGCTTAGTAAATAAGTTCATAGTTATGAATTTATTCCAGAAATACTTAAGAATGAATAGTTTATTAATAACGAATGTATCAATATATTTGTGTATACATGGACTGCACTAAAAGTATCGGGAATGGAAAATTCCATTGTTCCTGTCATATTAAAATCTTTTTAATTGAAAATTCCTTGGTTTTAAAAATCGAATACCATTTATTTATTTAAAAAAAGATTCTCGGTCTGGTCACAAGGTTTTGTCGAACTTGTTTAGTCGTTGAAAAAATGAAATTGACTCGAGAAAATTCAAGAGCGATGATTTATTATGACTTTCGAAGTGGTTTAACACAAAAACAGTGTGTTGACCGGATGATTTATGCATTTGGTGATAAAGCCCCATCCAAAACCACAATTTATCGATGGTTTGCTGAATGTGGACGTGGACTTGTCAAGCTCAGTGATGATCCCCGTCAAGGCCGTCCAAAACTGCAGTCACCCAAGAAAACGTTGATGCTGTGCGTAAGCTGATTGATGAAGATCGACATGTGACATACCGCGTAACATAAGAGATAATAAGTTTATAGACCAACGTTATGATGTATTTCGTCTTAAATAATAAATCTGATAGTGGTGGTGTACTGATAGCTGTTCTGCAACGCCTAAAGCCAACATTATGCTCATTGTCGAATGAAACAAGTTTGTCTAAATATCTAGAACATGTTATTATTTCTTTCTACAGCTCTGATAGTAAAAGGGAACATATCATTAGTGCTGCTTATTTGCCACCTAATCTTGATAAAGTAGTATATGAATTGCATCTGAATACGATCCAAAATATATATGCAGATTCTCAATTTGATAACTTTTATGTACCTACTGGGTGATTACAACTTACCTTATGTTGATTGGATCCCTAGTGACACGGGGTAGGGACTAGTTTGCACTGGTACATCATCAACTTGCTTACAAATGATTTGTTTCTTATCTCTTTTAAATGCTTTACAATTCAATACTTTTCGAAACTCTAAACATAAAACTTTAGACTTGTTATCTCGAATAAGCAGTGCTCTGTGCTATTACCCCAAGATACTTTAATACAAGTAGATGATTATCATCCACCTTTTTACGCTTTAATTCCCCTTGAAAGTAAGATTTTCTCTATGAAACGTTGTCAAAATCGCAAATATAACTTTCATAAGGCAAGTTATGAATTAATTAATTCAAGTTTGAAGAATATTAATTAGGAACAATTACTTTCCCCACTCTTATTAGAACAAGCTACAAATGCTTTCTATGAAATTATATATGGGATTGTTAAGCATATAAGCAGCATATACCACTCTCCGATTCAAGATTACCAAAATATCCTAAGTGGTTTTGACCTCTTTAATTCATATCTTTAAAAGTAAAAAGAAGGCATGGACTAAATGGAAAAAATACAACAACATATCAGACTATGAAACATTTTCTATGTTCAGATTAAGATTTCGTGACCAGTGTAAAAAAGCATATGTTAAATACATGGAATCACTTGAGAATGCCTTTCCTCATAATATAAAAAAAATCTGGACTTTTGTATCTCATAATAGAGGTAAGACAGGTATTCCATCAAATATGATTTTTAAGTGCAAATCTTCGTGCGATCGTGAAGAAATTTGTAACATGTTCTCCTCCTTTTTCAGTCTGTTTACGAAGCTTCAACTCTTTGTCGAGATACGTGGACACCACCAACGAACTTTGCTGACTATGGTGTTGAAATAAATGAACTTAATTTTAATATGGATAAGGTTAAAATGCTATAAAATCTTTAGACACCTCCAAAGGAGCTGGGCCTGATGGACTTGCCACAATATTTTTTTCTCGAACCAAAGATAATATATGTGTGCCTCTGCATATTTTATTTAATAAATGCATGCGAGAGGGAATTTATCCCAATATGTGGAAGCGTGCTAATGTCGTTCCCGTACACAAAATTGGGTCAAAGTATAACATAGAAAATTATCGTCCAATTTCAATCTTATGTACTGCATCAAAACTTTGTGAAAGATTAGTACATAATGAAATCTGCTCAATTCTTCATAATGCTATCATACCAGAGCAACATGGCTTCGTAAAACAAAGATCAACTGTAACTAATTTGAACCTTTATGTTGGTAAGCTATTTTTTAATATAGATAATCGAATACAAACAGATACCGTATATATAGATTTTCAGAAAGTATTTGACAAAGTTGACCATGATCTATTTCTTAAAAAGATAGCATGTAATGGAATAAGAGGCAATCTATTAAGATGATTTTCTTCATATATTTTAAATAGGACCCAGACAGTTGTTTTATGCCACTACTGCTCAGAAGACTGCTAAAATGGTATTGCGTTCTTCCATGCGCGCACCCTTACTGATTGTTTAGTCAGAAGACTCGGCCGTTAGTAATTTTTTACTTGCAGGTTGCTTTTTCTCTATTGGCTTGGTCGTTTTGATGTCACTTAAATTATCACCAAAAAGAATTTTTACCCGTTCAATGCCTTGAAATTACATTAATAAACATTCTGTCTAACATTGGGATATTTAGTTGTCAACGGTTCATTGTTTCTTCATGGTAAAGGTCTAATTGTATTTGATTTATCTTTGATATTTATTTAATTAATATCAAATTTGCTCATTGCTTTAATTATTTACTCTCACGTTAAATTTACTAAGCCCGATATACTAAATAGTTAGTTAGTTTTAATATAGTTAGTTTTGCCTGTTACGATTTGTTGTTAGTTCTGAATTGTCTACTGACACTACGTCGGTGTTCAATTTCGGCACTTTAGCAAAATGAAAATTTTCTAAGACGAGTTTTCTTATAAGCAATTTCTCCTTATGTTTCTAAATATTCAGCGACTTCTGTAGTGATCTTCTGCCCACTATTCTGCCGTATTTACTTCACCACCGGCTGTCAAGAATTTGGGAAAGCACACTTTTCTCGTTTTGAGATGGTGAATATTCACGGACCCCTTCTAAAGACTCTTTAAGAATAGTAGTCTTGGCTATGAGAAGGGTGCTGGCGTAGGCATTTCAATCAATGCCCTAGGCCAGCGGCGCTCAGATGCGGCTCTTCCTTTCTGACACTAATTACTGCCACCATCGTGTTCGTGGGCGTCGAACTTAATTTCCTTATACTCGATACAAGAGTTATATTCAGAATCTTACAGAACAAGGTTGAACCAGTTTGTTATTTACTTTTTGAATAACATCATGTATCACCTCATTAAGAAAGCAAGTTTTATATTTCCGGATGACATCACGTGCTACCACTGAGGATATAATGGTATATAATATATTCAGAAAATAATAAATGATACAATCCCTATTATTAGCTTTTCATTGTCTGGATACTATCACGTGTAACCACATTAAGAAAGTAAGTAAATTATTACCGGATGACATCAAATGCCACCACCAAGAAAATAATGGTATATAATATATTCAAACAATAATAAACGAAAGAATGCTGATTATTAGCCCGTCACTTTCTAGGTAACATCAGGTCACGTGTAACGTGTCACATTAAGAAAGTAAGTAAATTATTTCCGGATGACATCACGTGCTACCACTGAGGAAATATAATGACTTGAATTTTATTAATTAATATGTGGGTACATAGATACCAATTCACACATTAATTTTATTAATGTACTGTTTTTGGCAGACTATACGTATTAAAATATTATCTGTATGTCATTTGTTAAAAGCACCATAAATAAAAATCAAAACATTAATTATTATTTAAAAAGGTTTCAAACCAACTTTTACGGGAACATCTGGCGGTTTTTCGTTAATACCTAAACTCCTTATTTTAATTATAATTTCGTCAGCAGTCTTCTCACTTGTTCGTTTTTTTCATTTTCACTTAAATTTCACTAAATAAAACTTATTTGTTGCGGCGCAAACGAGGATGATGTAACACACGGAAAACGAATGATCGAAATGCCCGGCTGGCAGAACAGACTAACAGTAGCCTGCTAAAGTCAATAGATGATGCAGTACGACTAAAAGCGGATTAGGTACATTACGTTACGTACGTTTTTAAATCTCCTAGGATGCAGTAACGAAGTATAATATAACGTTGTTGTTGTGAAAAGAACAGTTAAGTATTGTGTAACGTTTATTATTATTTTATTATGAAATATTTCAATTAGCATTATAGCAATTATTTAAATATTTTTTTATAATGTATAAGTTCACCCCACTTTTGTACTCAACACGGACATACTTAGCGTTATTGATCTTTTTTTTATTTATTTTGGGACAACAAACAATAGTACAATAGGTATTACACAGAATAGAAATTTAAATTAGAAATTGAATGAATAATTGTACAATCAACTACATTATCCACGTCTTACTTAGTATTGCTTAGTACAAACAAAAATAAAAGTAAATTTATACAATATATTTATGTATAATATAAGTAAGATATTATAAAAAGGAAAAAGAGAAAAAAAATTATCATAACATATATGTTTTTTTAAGTGTAGCATCAGTTGTTTTTTGGCTTTGGGTAAAGGTGTTGCAAAAATATCTATATCTACAAACTTCTAATTATATATCGACATCAACCGTCGCAGTGGTATGCGTTTGCCGGCATTAGTACGGCAAGCACTAATGGCGAACACACATCGTCGGCGTACACAACGTAAATTATTATGGCGAGGTACTATCAATCCTGTCTAGTTTAAAAGCGCTGGGCAATCAAATTTATTATGACAAATATTAAACAAAAACATAGCCTGCAATAATAAACGTCTCGATCTCATTGTGACTAAGTTATATTTAACACGAATTTTGTCATATGAAAGGGCAAAATATTAAAGACGATAATGCATGGTGTGTAAAAACTTGCTTTGAACTATTTCTATGGCTTCACTATATTTTGCATAGTAGGGCTGAATCAAGGTCTTAAGCAAATACAAATATGTTGAAGGCTTTTTGAAATTTTTTGATGATCTCATGACAAGACCATAAAGTTGATATGCTTTACTTATAATTTTTTCTAAATGTAGATCGAAGTGAAGTTTTTGGTCCAAAATTACACCAAGATCTCGAACAAAAGAGGCTCTATGCAATAGTTAGTCACAGAGGGTGTAGTTGAATTTAAACACTTTTTTATTTTTAGTAAAATATATTGTAAGACACTTTGGGATACTAAGATAAAGCTTATTTTTTATAAAGTACAAACTCAAATTATTAATATCTTCTTGAAACAATAAACAATCATTTACATTTTTTATAGTTTTATAAGCCTTCAGATCATCAGCACATAATAAAAATTTTGAGTGCTTAAAACATTCATTTATGTCATTAATAAAGAGGATGAAGAGCAACGGACCAAGGATAGATCCCTGTGGCACACCAGATGTTACTGTTATTGTTAAAGGGTAGTGACATAAAACAACTGTCTGGGTCCTATTTAAAATATATAAAGAAAACCATCTTAATAGATTGCCTCCTATTCCATTAAATACTATCTTTTTAAAAAATAGTTCATGGTCAACTTTGTCAAATACTTTCTGAAAATCTATATATACTGTATCTGTTTGTATTCGATTATCTATATTAAAAAATAGCTTACCAACATAAAGGTTCAAATTAGTTACAGTTGATCTTTGTTTTACGAAGCCATGTTGCTCTGGTATGATAGCATTATGAAGAATTGAGCAGATTTCATTATGTACTAATATTTCACAAAGTTTTGATGCAGTACATAAGATTGAAATCGGACGATAATTTTCGATATTATACTTTGACCCAATTTTGTGTACGGGAACGACATTAGCACGCTTCCACATATTGGGATAAATTCCCTCTCGCATGCATTTATTAAATAAAATATGCAGAGGCACACATATATTATCTTTGGTTCGAGAAAAAAATATTATGGCAAGTCCATCAGGCCCAGCTCCTTTGGAGGTGTCTAAAGATTTTATAGCATTTTTAACCTTATCCATATTAAAATTAAGTTCATTTATTTCAACACCATAGTCAGCAAAGTTCGTTGGTGGTGTCCACGTATCTCGACAAAGAGTTGAAGCTTCGTAAACAGACTGAAAAAAGGAGGAGAACATGTTACAAATTTCTTCACGATCGCACGAAGATTTGCACTTAAAAATCATATTTGATGGAATACCTGTCTTACCTCTATTATGAGATACAAAAGTCCAGATTTTTTTTATATTATGAGGAAAGGCATTCTCAAGTGATTCCATGTATTTAACATATGCTTTTTTACACTGGTCACGAAATCTTAATCTAAACATAGAAAATGTTTCATAGTCTGATATGTTGTAGTATTTTTACCATTTAGTCCATGCCTTCTTTTTACTTTTAAAGATATGAATTAAAGAAGTCAAAACCACTTAGGATATTTTGGTAATCTTGAATCGGAGAGTGGTATATGCTGCTTAACAATCCCATATATAATTTCATAGAAAGCATTTGTAGCTTGTTCTAATAAGAGTGGGGAAAGTAATTGTTCCTAATTAATATTCTTCAAACTTGAATTAATTAATTCATAACTTGCCTTATGAAAGTTATATTTGCGATTTTGACAACGTTTCATAGAGAAAATCTTACTTTCAAGGGGAATTAAAGCGTAAAAAGGTGGATGATAATCATCTACTTGTATTAAAGTATCTTGGGGTAATAGCACAGAGCACTGCTTATTCGAGATAACAAGTCTAAAATTGTATGTTTAGAGTTTCGAAAAGTATTGAATTGTAAAGCATTTAAAAGAGATAAGAAACAAATCATTTGTAAGCAAGTTGATGATGTACCAGTGCAAACTAGTCCCTACCCCGTGTCACTAGGGATCCAATCAACATAAGGTAAGTTGTAATCACCCAGTAGGTACATAAAAGTTATCAAATTGAGAATCTGCATATATATTTTGGATCGTATTCAGATGCAATTCATATACTACTTTATCAAGATTAGGTGGCAAATAAGCAGCACTAATGATATGTTCCCTTTTACTATCAGAGCTGTAGAAAGAAATAATAACATGTTCTAGATATTTAGACAAACTTGTTTCATTCGACAATGAGCATAATGTTGGCTTTAGGCGTTGCAGAACAGCTATCAGTACACCACCACTATCAAATTTATTATTTAAGACGAAATACAACATAACGTTGGTCTATAAACTCAATATCTCATATGTTAGAGGTAAGCCAGGTTTCTGTTAATACTATAATATCGTAACAGTTACTAAGAATATTCATATATAACGTGTGTAATTTTGTACATAAACCTCTGCAGTTTTGATAATAAATACATATATTGCCATTCATCTTATATTACCCTTTTCTTTTAATGATTGCGGTTGGTTAGTTAAGCACTTACTTTTTACCTTAAATTACTATTGTCACAAACAGGGAAAGTGACGGATATTTTATAAACACTATTTGATCTAACCTTTTGCTTAAAATACATTATCTATCCTGTAGTTTCGCTAAAAATGTGAATAAAGTAATATTTATTACATAAATGAAATAGACTATATAAATATATTCATATGTAATAGAATATATAATAGAAAAATAAAAAAAGCAAAAACAACACTATACTAGAAAATAATAATTTACAATTTATTTAACTAGCCTTTGGCTTAAATTATATTATCAGTTGTACGGTATTACTAAAAAAAATGTGGTTAAAGTTATGCTGATTATATATAAAAGAAAAACAGAAATATAAGAGAAAAGCAAAAACAACTTATACCTATACCGAGAAAAAAAAATAAAAAAAAAGAGAAAAGAAAAAATAAAGCTACAGCTACAAACACTTAAATACTAATATCTTGAGGCACTACTTATGTTGCAGAACTGGTATGGGATTTGATTTTGTGAAGGCCATTCGAACTTCGTATAGCAAACACTGCTGAGTTATCTGATTCTCGAACAAGAATAGTGGCGTGTTTAACCCAAGTGCATTTAAAATTCTTTTGTTTAGCCAAATCTCTGACCTCACGAAAAAGCTTTTTGTTTTTTAATGTAAGGTGCTCATTCATATAAATAGTGTAAGAACTTCCCTGTATTCCCAGTTGGTTCGAGGTTAAACCTTTCATCATTCATCATCATCATTACAGCCCTTCACAAGTCCACTGCTGAACATAGGCCTCCCCCAAAGAATGCCACAAAGCACGGTCCTAAACCACCTGCATCCATCGACTTCCTGCATGTCTTACCAGGTCGTCACTCCATCTCGTGGGGGGACGCCCTACACTTCGCCTACCGGTACGAGGCTGCCACTCGAGAACCTTTCTTCCCCATCGGTTGTCGGTTCTTCGAGCTATATGGCCGGCCCACTGCGTCTTCAGCTTACTAATCCGTTGGGCTATGTCGGTTACTCTGGTTCTACTGCGGATATCCTCATTCCTAAGTTTATCACGCAGAGAAACTCCGAGCATAGCCCTCTCCATAGCTCGCTGAGCGACCTTGAGCTTCCTCATACGGCCCGCAGTGAAGGACCACGTCTCAGTTCCATAAGTCATCACTTGCAACACGCACTGGTTGTACAATTTCGTTTTAAGGTTTTGAGGTATGTCTGACGAGAAGATGTGTCGTAGCTTCCCGAACGCTGCCCAGCCGAGTTGAATCCGTCGATTGACCTCTCGGTCGAAGTTGGACTTACCTAGTCGGACTATTTGTCCTAGGTAAACATACTCGTCAACAACTTCGAGCTTAGTGCTCCCAACAACTACCGGCATAGGTGTGACATGAACATTAAACATGATCTTTGTTTTGTCCATGTTCATCTTAAGACCTATCCGTTGGGAAACACTATTAAGGTCATTGAGCATAGTGCTTAGGTTCTCCAGCGATTCTGCCATAAGGACTATATCGTCGGCAAATCGAAGGTGAGTGATGTACTCGCCATTGATGTTGATACCGTATCCTTTCCAGTCCAGAAGCTTGAAAACGTCTTCCAATGCAGCGGTGTAGAGTTTCGGGGATATGACGTCACCCTGTCTTACACCTCTCTGCAATTGGATAGGTTTCGTACTCTGGTTCTGTACTCGGATAGCCATCGTAGCCCTACTGTACAAGCACTTCAACACTTCGATATACCGACAGTCAACTTGGCACCGCTGAAGGGACTGCAGCACCGCCCAAATTTCGACGGAATCAAAGGCTTTCTCATAGTCCACATACGCCAGACATAGTGGCAAATTGTACTCTTCGGACTTCTGTACAATTTGCCGAAGGGTATGTATGTGGGTATATGGTGCTAAAGCCCTTTCGGAAACCGGCTTGTTCGGGAGGCTGGAAGTCGTCAAGTCTGCGCGTGAGACGATTCGTAATGACTCTCGAAAACAGCACGTAGACGCGGCTCAGAAGGGAAATCGGTCTGTAGTTCTTCAAAAGAGCGTTGTCACCTTTCTTGAAGAACAAGACCACCGCACTTCTGCTTCACGCCTCCGGTGTAATGCCACCATGGAGGACGGAATTAAAGAGCTTCTGAAGGACTTCAAGTACCGGTCTTCCACCCGCTTTCAGAAGCTCCGCTGTAATTCCATCCTGGCCTGGGGCCTTACCGTTTTTAAGGTGCTGGAGAGCCATTCTAATCTCGCTCAGACTGACGTCCGGGATATCTTCGGAATAGTGTCGGATGAGACTCGCTCTTGGATCGTTACTCACACTTGCGTGTGGCTCCAACGATGATGTGTACAGCTGCCCATAGAACCTCTCAATCTCACTCAAAATCTCAGGTGTCCCGGAAACGATGCTGCCACATTCTGTCTTCAGCTTTGACAGTTGGCTCTTTCTGGCAGACAGATCTCTGGCAAAGACTTTGGAGCCTTGGTTCCGCTCGATCGCTTCTTCAATACGAGCTGTATTGAAGTTGCGTAAATCCCGCCGCAAGCATTTGCAGATCTGTCTGTTCAGATGCCTGTATGCTGTCAAGTCTGTTGAAGAATGTAGCTTCATCTCCCGTCTAACAGCCATGAGATTAAGAGTGTGATCGGAGAGTTTTTGTGTTCTTCTGCGGCGGGTCTTGCAGAACTTAGCTCCGACCGCATGGACAGTTTCCACGAGCTTGTCATTCATATCGTCCACTTCATTGCAGTCTTCCAGGCACTGAAAACGGTTTTGTTACTCGAGCTGAAAGGTTTCGGGACTTTGGAACAGAGCGCGAGGGGGACGGAGCGTTGACTTCATTAGACGAGACCTCTCCAACTTAACGTTTAGGTTCAGTGTGCCTCTAACCATTCGGTGATCGCTACCAGTTTTCACCCTCGCGATCACGGAGACATCACTGAACAGTTGTCGTCTGGTCGTCATAATGAAGTCAATCTCATTTTTTATGGAACCGTCGGGGCTCGCCCAGGTCCACTTCCTGTGGGACCACTTCTGGAAGAAAGAGTTCATCATAAAGAGTCCCTCTTTCTCCATGTAGTCGGCCAGCTGCTGGCTCCTTGAGTTCCGTTGCCCTATTCCAAATTTCCCTACTTTCAGCTCACCGTTCTCTCTTGTGCCTAGTTTTGCATTGAAGTCTCCCATTAACACCGTATATTGGGTTTTGGAGGAATGCATGGCTCTAGAGATATCCTCATACATTTCCTTCACCTCCTCATCGGGGTGTGCCGAGGTTGGTGCGTAAACCTGTATGACCTTCAGCGAATACCGTTTGGTGATTCTGAGTATAAGGTACGCAACCCTCGTCGAGACACTCCCGATCTTTACAACGTTGTTAACGAGAGACTTGTGGACGATAAATCCGACACCTCCTTGGGACAGATGGTCGCCCTTCCGGTGATATAGCAAGTTGCCGGATTCGAGGATTACCGTGTCCTCCCCCTCTCTTCGGACTTCGGATAATCCTATAATATGCCAGCGCAACTTGTCTATCTCTTCTTCCAGCTCCACGCTCCTCTCGTCAGTCCTCAGGGTGCGTGCGTTGTACGTTGCCAGGTCGAGTCGTCTAAGGTGGCAACCGAACCTCCACCGGAGATTCTTAGCACCCCCTGCCCCGCCGTTACCATGGTCGCCACCGTAGCCAGGAATAGCGGGGCCGCCGGGGACTGGGGGCCGTCTGTTTGTTGCTTTATTCATTGGGGGGTATTTGCCATAGTTGCCACGCTTGGCGAGCGGGTTGGCAACCGCAGTTTTTTTATTGTAATTTGGCTATTATCAGGAAGATGCTGCTGCCCATCTCCTGCCTGTTTCCCTATGTCGCCTTTTACGACACCCACGGGAGGATATGTGGTAGTGGATATTCTTGACCGCCACTACACGGTATCCTTAAACCTTTATGTAGACAGAATGCACTCAAGATGTTATCGCGAAGCGTGCGGGACGTAAGTTTGATAATAATATTCTTAGGCCTCCTATTTTCTTTATAAGCGTGGATTACAGGGGGACGTGGGGTGATTCAGAAACTATTTCTGTTTTACAGAAGAGGGCCATTAGAGCTATTTACAATCAAAAACCGAGAGAGTCTCTTAGAGATAAATTTAAAGAAATAAATATATTAACTTTGGCCTCTCAGTATATTTACGAAAATTTAATGTATGTTCACAAAAACAAAGATAGTTTTAGTAAAAAAAGTGATATACACTCTGTAAACACTAGGAACAAACACAAGCTGCCAGTTTCTCGACTCCACAGAGTCAGTAATTAATTCTTGGGGCAATGTATACGCTATTACAACAAGGTCCCGGAAAGTGTACTGGTTCTCTCTATTACCAAGTTTAAATGTTTTATTAAGCTGAAACTGTATAAAAAGGGTTATTACAGTATAAATGAATTGGTTGATAATAACCCCTGGGAATGAGGTGGTCGCTTCCAAGCAGTTTCTAAAATAAATTTTATTTTATAATATATATTATAATATAATTATATTTAAAATAGTTCGTAATCATTTATAATGTAAAATTTATTTTTAAAAAAAGTCCCGCTGGGTTTCTTACTGTTTCTTCCCAGGACGGAGGGTTTCGAAGCAGTGGTAAAAATGACTTTCAATAAGAATTAGAAATGTAATGTATATTGAACAAAAATAATTCTACTCTATTCTATTCTATTCTATTCTACACGGTGAACAGATGGAATGTCTTTTTGCACTATAGTACAATTAGTACGATTAGTACGATTCTAATGTGAAATCGTAGAATTGGTCTATTATAATCATTAAATGTAAATATAAAAGACTTAACAATTAATTGAACCCCATTCAGATCCTAATCGATAGGAAAACGCACCTCATATTTCAATTTTGAAAAGCGAATACCCCGTGCTCACTAATGTGATTACGTTGCGGTGACTGGCAGCAGATTGCGGTGATTGTCTATCCTAAAAAAATGTATTTAAATGTAGCCTAATTAGCGAAGTGTCAATGAACTATTTTCTATTATTTAAGACGCAAAAGTGACCCCTTTTTACCTTAATTAATATTTAATTTTTTTTCTTCCGTTTCTTGTGATATATTGTGTCGCAGATGTTTTGTTTCACCAAAGTAAAAAAAAAAGTGTTTAAAGTTTTTTATTAACTTTATTTTATTTACCTAGAAGCAACGAGAGGAAAACTTAATGCTAGTAAAACCATGGTTAATAGTTAACTGAATAATTTTTATTGAGATAATTTATTACTAAGATAAACTGAATTCTTAATATAGAAATACCATGGTGCAGTGGCTTAGCATTGAGTTGCGGCGCTGATGGCCGCAGGTTCGAATCACGCACGCAACACGTATTTGTGTGGCCTACAAATAATTATTCCGGTTTTGGGTGTCTGTCCTTGTAAAATGTATGTTTGTAAACTGCCTCCTCTATACAAAAGAAATCCTAGTGTGGGGTGTAACGTTTTTTTTTTAAAGAATTAAAAGAAGAAAGGATCCCCTACTAGAAACGGATTTTACGATAGTACGGAACCCTACATGCGCGAGCCAGGCTCGCACTTGTCGGCTTTTTTTACGTTCAATCGGCTTTTCATATTGAGCGGCAAAATTATCTGTTGTGTCGTTCTCTTTAATGGTTGTGCATTTGTACAGTTTTACAAAAGGAAGAACAGGTCATAATACTTATTTGTAAATCGATTTTAAAAATATTTATTTTCATGGGTCTGTACGTAAAAGGTTAAACAGGTCCCAATTAATGTCACTCTGATGTTTCTCTGTTTTTTTGTCTGTCAGTCTCTCAATCTATCCTTTTGTATGTCACGGATTTCTAGCTAGTGGATAAAACGTGTGACAGGCCTAAAATTTGGATTTTTGGTGTAGAATATTAACCCAAACCAAATAGATAATTAGAAACTCAATTAATTTATTTTTTTCATGTTTGTCTTCTGATTCTGACGCGCACAATTGAGTAGCTCGTAAACATACTCTTCCGGTTTTTGCGGCATGTCGATCTTCTGTTCTAATTCACGCGAATAAGCGATTCGTAAAAGATCTTCTTCATTACTCGCTTGTCGTTCCTTATTTGTTCGAGAAGCTCGAATTCGTTTATTTCTATAAACTGCCCTGGT
Organism: Parnassius mnemosyne; assembly: GCA_963668995.1. NCBI lineage: Eukaryota > Metazoa > Arthropoda > Insecta > Lepidoptera > Papilionidae > Parnassius > Parnassius mnemosyne. The sequence goes on along the minus strand of CAVLGL010000104.1, from coordinate 38,231,424 downwards.
AGATCTACTAAGTGACGAACGTTTGGCAGGCATTTTTTTACGAAGCAAATAACAAGATACAGATTTCAAAAAAATAACGCTTGCACTAAATAATATTGCGCTTTAAAAATACCGTAACAGTTGTGAAACGAATGTACTTATGCAGAGTATATATACGTATCTATACATATATACACACATAAATACATACATAAATACATATATACACTATATATACATTATATGTCTGGATAAAGGTAACAGTATTAAATTGACATTATACCGACTACATTGTTTTCGAAAGATGTTTCCGAATCAATTTTTTGAAGGCTATCTTATTTGGTGCTTTTCTAATATCTTCAGCTAAGGAGTTTTATTTGTTTATTTATTTATTCTTTATTGTATTCCTTAATCTAAAAGAATACAAAGGGCGAACTTAACCAGAGTGATATAGCATGAACAGTAAAATAATTGCCGATAAAGGCAGTAAAATGTTGTGGAACTGAAATCTGCAGATTACTTGAAGAGTGACGTACATTGTCGTGGTTGGAGGAAAGGTAATGAAATTTGTATTTAAGGTAGGAAGGGGGAGACAAATCAATTAAAATGGAGTAGAGAAGAGACAACATTCTTTGTAATTACGCCTTCCTCGGTTAGTTTAAGTTGAGAGATATAGTCATATTTTCGAAGGCCGAAAACAAACTTGATACAGTTATTAAGAAGGCGCCCAAGTTTATTGAAAAGATTTTGGTTCAAGTCAGAAAAACAAATATCTGCATAATCAATGACAGGCAAGATGAGTGTTTAAACAAGCATGTGCTTAGTTTTGTTTGGGAGAAAGTTTTTTAGACGGTAGAGCGATCTTAAGGTAACTGTGACTTTAAGGCTGACCTCAGTGACTTGTTTTTCCCAGTTCAACGTTTTATCCATGTACAGCACCAGGTCTTTTACCCAGTCAGAGAAACGGATCAAATTATCATTATAAAATACGAGTGGCAAGCAACTGAAGTCAATTTTTCCCAGCGTTCTTAAGCTGCCAACAATCATTACTTGAAATTTAGATGGATTGGTAGTTAAAAACTGCCAAAATGCGATTACCAGTCATAAATTCCTTTCAAATTATAGTTTAATTTAGCGAAAGAGTCATGTAGAATACCGTTATATGATTGCACATATACTTGGAGATGGTCTGTATATAGATAGTACGAATAATTAATGACGGAAGATATGTAGTTAATGAAAACTGAAAATAATATGGGACATAGAATTCCGCCTTGCGGCCTACCAGAATAAAAACTTAACCACTGGAAAGTCTCCTCCCTTACGTGGTGTGATTGCTGGCGGTCGCGAAGATAAAAAAAACTATTCCAGGACCGAGAGAGTAAATTTAACATGGGATAGGATACATAAGAGTATATCGTGGTCAACTGTGTTAAAAACGTTGATAAAGTCTACTAACACCATCACTGTTACTTTTTTGGTATCCATTCCATGTTTTATATCCTCAGTAACTTTTAGCAAAGCAGTGGTGGTGCTGTGAATAGGGCAAAAACGAGACTGATAAACACTCAGTAGGTTATTACTGGATATGAAATTGGAGATTTGCTTATGTACACGGGCCTCTAAAACTTTAGAATGAAAGGGTAAGATATATATGGGACGAAAATGTTTAGTGTGTAAGGGATTTGAAACCTTAGGAAGGGCACGCACATAGCCCTTTTTTCAAAGGGTTGTATACTGTCCAGAGTCTATAGCAACATTTATAAAATGCGTTACAGCTGGTTGAAGATATTCTAAGATGTTTACTATAATATCTAAGGAGAAAGCGGACTTATTTGCTTTTTTCGCTTGCAATTCGCGTCAGGACAGTAGCAACAGCGTACGATCTCAGTTACCTTACTGCGGTACCTCTATGTCAGAGTTCCGTATCACCAACAAGGAGGTTCTTAAAACCTTGCGAAGTCTAGACGTGAACCAAGCCAATGGACTTGATGGTATACCAGCTATAGATCTAAAAGTCTGTGCACCTGAGTTGTCTTTTGTGTTGACCCGCTTGTTCCGCCTCTCATTTAGGACTGAGTAGTACCTAAATCTTGGAAGTTGGCCAATGTGCAGCCTGTGCCTAAAAAAGGTAGCCGTACCGACCCTGCCAACTATCGGCCAATTTCAATTACCTCCATACTCTGCAAGATTATGGAGCATATATTATCATGGTATACCTAGAGGAAAATGATCTCCTCAGTAACCGCCAGTACGGGTATCGCTAAAATTGATCAACTGGGGACCTTCTAGCGTATGCCACTCACATATGGGGCGAAGCCCTCGAGAACAGTGGTGAACCACTTGCTGTTTCCCACGATGTTTCGAAGGCTTTTGACAGGGTTTTTCACGCTAGTCTATTGGGCAAGCTTTCAGCGTATGGCTTATCCTCTGACCTGAATTAAGAAGATCGAAGACCTTATCGAAGAATAACAAATATTAGTATGGATATAGTGGCGTTTACGTAGTCATCTGATTGCATCCATTCCTACATAACTTAATGGCTCACCAATTTTCCTCCGTTCGTTCCTTTTTAAATCGAAGAAAAGCCTGATTCTAATACTCCTATACTCTCTGCTATTCAAGGAGCAGAAGCAAGCTTTAATCTAATTTTGTGAAACATGAGTATCGTACAGGTTGAGAATTGTATTATTAAGGTAAGATTTTCATCAAATATAGATGCGTTCCCTAAAGGATCGAAATATTTCCTGAGATTTTACGGGTTTACTCTTTTGAAATAACGTAGTTGCAAAATATTAGTAGTAGTTTTGGAAAGCTTGTAAGAAGCGTAAATTAGGTCATGTCGCGAGAAACTCGGAGCGGGAAGTTGACCATGATTAATTATATGATCAGAAGAGGCACTCATAATAAGATCAATCAATGAGTCATCACAGTCTATTTTGCGATGAGTTTGCGAAGAATGTGAAGGTTGACTAACTCAATAATTGAACGAAGTTTTTGAGACCGAGAAGAAATATTGAGTATATCAGTATTGAAATAACCAGGGATTATACAGTGTTCGTACTTAGCACAAAAATTTTCTAAAGCCATTTCAATAGAAGGGAAGTAATCAATAGCAGGCAGTACACTACTCCAAGTATTATCTTTTTACCCTTGACATTTAATTCAATAAACAGGAACTCGGAGAAGGCAGAGTAAGTAGGTAGAGATTTTAAATTTATTTTGTAGATAGTTGACTTGTGCAAATATATGGCAACACCACACCTCTTTTGTTAATGCAATCGTTTCTAATAAGGACAAAGTCTGGTAATGAAAATAAGGTAGAGTGTAAAAAAGACTAGCCAACTCTGTGACACTAGGATTGCTTGTACGCACTTAGAAGAAAATGAAGATTCAAGCTCATAAAATGAGTGGGGATACTTTAGGCACTTTTTACGTGGTAGAGCAATGTAGCAGCTATATTAGTGATATAGTTGTAGCACGAAAGGGTCGGCTCAACCGGGGAAGGACCACGCTCTCACAGAATACCAGCGTAAAATAGCAGCTTAACGCTGCTGTGTTTCGTATGGTGAGTGTAGAGAGCCGGAGACTCTTTTTACTGGAAAAGGGGCATTACATCTTAGTCCTCACGGGTGACAACGCATCTGATTTTGGATTTATAATCGAGTATAGATGTAGATGTCTATGGGCCGCAGCAACCACTTACCATCAGGAAAAAAATATATGAAAAAATAATCAACAAATTATCAGAGGTATTGAATTTATTATCTATTTAATTTTATGGTAAAAAAAAATATTATCGATTTGAGAATATTCACAGAGACATTGCAAGACATGAAAGAAAGTTCTGAATCATAAATTGAATGAAAAGATTAATCTTCTCACGGCCACTAGAATGTTTGGTGTAGATAGCCCCATCGAATGTCCATACATTTCTCATGATAAAATGTTTTCGGGCCCTTGTGTGAATTGATTGTCATGCTAGGTAAGGATGCTCATCCTGCAGATATATGCTTTGTTGGCACGTAGCATAGCATAACAACAAGTTGAAGGAGTTGAATCCGCATTTACTTTAAAAGTGTATAAAATATTGAAAAATACATTAAAAAAGGTTCTAGAACAAATTATGCTGTCGTTCATTAAAATAAGTTATACGACATCCTTTGTTTCCTGTTGTTTCCAACTAACTTTAGAAATTATATTGAATATTGCAAAATACATATTAAAAATTCTCTGGAACAAATTATACTGACGTTCATGAGATTAAGTTTTGTTCCCAGTTGTTTCCAGCATTATATAAGTTATTACATTTCTATTATTAATCTGTTCTCATAATTCACTTGATAGACACTGTATCTCTGTTTTATTCAATATAAATTATATTTTTTATTGAAATCGTAAGAACTTATCATCAACATTAGGTAATGTTTGGATAGTTTCCCAATCCACAGCTAGTATGTTATTCCGGAAGCGATCTAGATCAATATCCTGTAGACGTCTGTATGTTATTTGTCTGGAGGACAAGGTATTTTTCAGTGTACAATTTGTTGCCAATAAACTGTGTTTGTACAATTTGCGGGTGACATTGCAATTTAATGTTACACAGTTTACCAAATATTGGGTATGCAATAATTAAGCAATAAAAAGTTTATATAAATTAATGTTTTGTATTAAAATATTCATTTAAATTATAAAATACATTATATATTAACCATTTCTTGAGGTGTATTTTAAATCTTGGCAAGTCCAATAGCTTTTATATGAGGTGGCAGATGATTAAATATTTTAATACCGTAAAAAGTGCTCTTATAATACTTGTAATTATTAATTTTAGGTGTACATAAATGATTCTTATATTGACTGCGTATTGGAAGTGAATTCAAGTTAGATTTAATCTGAAAATACTTGTTAATCTGTTTGATAAAAATTTAAATTTCTAAAATTTAAATATTAGTAAGAGTGAGACAGTCTTTTACTTTGAATACATTACTTGGAGTTTCGTCTGAGTATATATTATAAATTGTGCACAGTCATCGCTTTTGCAGAATAAATGTTGACTGCATGTTTGTAGAATTACCCCGGAAAATAATGCCGTTAACTAATAGAGGGTATACCTGGCTGAAATATGCAGCCCTTGATATATTAAAGAAAGTTATCTATACTAATATGGATAATGCGTAACTTTAGCTAGATATTTTTTGTTTATTTTTTCAATGTGAGATTTCCAGTTTAAATGACAGTCTATGGTGACTCCAAGAAAATTAATGTTATCAACTGTTTCTATTTGGGTGTTATTATCTGCAATATTTAAATTAAAAGATTTTGTTTTGTAATTTCTGAATTGAAAAATTTTTAGTTTTTGTTAGATTTAGTTTTAAATTAATTTTCATTCCACTGCTATTTATAAGGTTTTATTTATGTTATTTTCAAAATTAATTGGAGCTTCGTGTATAAAGATAGTTGCACCATCAGCAAGTATAACACATCTATTCTCAGTGGATATTTGGCAAGTCATTCACATAAATGAAGAATAACAGAGAACCAAAAATACTCCCTTGTAGCACCTAGTGTCATTTTAACTGGCTTAGACTGTACTTTTTTGCTAGTTTTACTGATTTTGTTAAATTTTTCAATAGCTGTAGTTGCTCTCTATCTTTAAAATAGCTTTCTAATAGTTTTAATGCTAAACCATGTATACCTAGTTTGCCAAGTTTATTTAACAGTACATCGTATATGACACAGTCAAATTCTTTTGACATATCTAAAAACAAACCTACACAAGAAGTTTTATTATTTAAAGATTCCCAAATTTCCTTGAGTATTTCATACATTGCAAGTGTAGTGGATTTATTTTTCTGAAAACCAAATTGATTTTTATTTATTATACTATAATATTTATTGCAAAACTCTATAAGCCTATTGTAGACGATTTTTTCATATTTTAGGGAAGTTAAATGAAAGAGCTATAGGCCTATAGTCTTTTTAATATTACATTTTGAACCTTTTTGAACAATGGTTTGATTTTTGCTCTTTTTAATTCATCTGGAAAGGTATCAGTTTTTATCATTAAGTTAATAATGAAAGGGCTTACTAATATACTCTATCGATTTATTTAATAATTTATAATTTTTTTTCAATTAATTTGCGTCAACGGGTGATAAATATAGGCTATGTAGATGTGTAGAAGGTAGAAGGTAGGTATTTGTGGCTTGTGTTTGAGCGTTAATGGTAAAAAAATTAGTGTTAAAAACTTCTGCTATAGCACCTGCATCCGGGATATTATTATTATCAATGTCACATTTTTAATAGGTGTTTTGAATGTGTGGTCTACTTTTTTATTAAGTAACTTTAGCTTTATTACTAGCTTTATTTTTGTTGTTACTCTTTTTATTGAATTTTATATTTGATTTTTGTTTTGCTAAACGTGTTACGGATTTTAATATTTTGCAGTATTTCTTATAATGTTATATTAATTCATTTTACTTGTATTTTAGTATTTCCTGATATGTTTCTTTTAGTTTTGCATGCTCTTTTAATGCTAACTGTCTGCCAATTTGACTTTTTCTTTAAAGAGGTTCTAAACTTTTCTATAGGTATGCAACAATCGTTTATTAATTTGAATAAGTTAATGAAATTGTTATATGCCTGATTTACATCATGTTACGAGAAATCTTCAGAAAAACTTAATTGAGAGAGATATTTTAGAAAGATATTTAAATACTTATTTTAATTTCTCCTATGTACATACCAATATTTTTCAATATATCCTTGATTACATGGTACGTTTATGTATTATGCAGAGTGATTAGATAAGCCTAAATGTAAAACTTTTGAGGTGCAACCTTTAATATTATCTATGCAAGTTTACGATTTTATTGTTATCCTAGTTTGTTCAATTATTGTTAGGTTTAAGTTATAGTTTAATACAGTATTTTTAAATAGTAAACATTTGGGATTATTTTCAAGTAAATTAATATTAAAGTTACCGGCTATTATTACATTCTTAGTCATATATCTTGAACGTTCAGTAATTCAATGTAATTATAAATCCAATGTTTTTATAAATATTCCAAAACTTGAGTCTGGAGTTCTGTAACAGCAAACAATAACAAAATATAATTCTGGCAACATTATACCACAACATTTAAGATATTTAACTAAGCTTAATTGATTTATACAGGTTGTTATAATAAAATCCATACTATTTTTAACATAAATACAGACCCTCCTCCGAACTCATTTCTACAATCTGAGTCAGCAACTAGCTGTAGGCTATAAGCCTGGAATTTGTAGAAATCTAACATCTTGTTTCTTTCAAAAGTCTCACTAATATACATAATATCATTTTTTCCAGAGTTAATAGAAGTTCTATGTAGTTGAGTTTAGACCTTATGGCCTGAATATTCTGGTTAAGTATATTAAGACCGGTTAGAACTGTTTGTGCTTGCATATTATTTAGTTTATTGTTAGTATCCTGCAAAGGAACGAAAGGAGCGAGAAGATTTCAATCTTTCCTTCACCGGACTAACTGGATGGCATACAATAATACGATTCTTAGTGCGACAAAATTTCTCATCTTTTGAAATGGTATTCGTACATATGGAATCAGGAAATGCATTTGACATAGATAAAGATAAAAATATTTTACAGAAACTAGTTCAGGGTCATAGAAAAATACTCAAGGTTTTATAAGAATATGTTAGAGATAGGTTTAAAGAAAATTGCAGTTATTTCCATAGTATAAACTCTTATCGGATTTTGCTACGGGGATATGCGGCCGATTTAGAAACTATTTTTGTTTTACAGAAGAGGGCCATTAGAACTATTTATAACCGTAAACCGGGAGTCTCTTAGAGTTATAAAATAAAATAAATAAATGGATTGACTTTGGTCTCTCAGTACATGAACGAAAATATAATTTGTGAACATAAACAAAGGTAGTTTAAGTACTCCACAGAGTCAGTAATTCATTATTGGGGCAATGTATACGCTATTACTACAAAACCCCGGAAAACATACAAGCTCTCTCTATTACCAAGTTTAAACATTTTATTAAACTAAAATTGTATAAAAGGGGTTATTATAATATAAATGAATACATGGTTGGTAATAACCCCTGGGAATGAGGTGGTCGCTTCCAATTTGTTTCTAAAGTAAATTTTGTAAATAGTTTGTACAACCATTCATGTAAAATTTACTTTAAAAACAGTCCCGCTGGGTTTCTTACTAGTACTTCCCAGGACAGAGCGTTTTTTCGAACCAGTGTTAAAGTAATAATTAAAAATTAAAAATTTTGTACAACCGACTTCAATATAAACTATGAAGAGGAACTCAAAAACTAATGTTCAAACCTTGATCAAATTTATATGGAACCACATGAGAATTACCAGTTTTCAATTTTTTTTTATAGGAGAAGGGGCAAACGAGCATGCGGCTCTCCTGATGATAAGTGTCTACCGCCGCCCATGAACAACTGCAACACCAGGGGAACCAGAGGAATTGCAGTTGCGTTGCCGGCCTTTTAAAAAGGACTAGACTCTTTTCTTGAAGGTCCCTAAGTTGTATCGGTCCGGAAAAACCGCTGATGGTAATCAATTCCACAAAGGAGGCATACGAGGAAGAAAACATCTTCTAAATCGCACAGTGGTGGACCGCCAATCATCCAGATGGTGTGGATGGTATCGGTAGTTCTGCCGCGATGTGCGTTCCTTAAATTTGGCGGCTGGGATTAATCCGAACAATTGCTTAGAGCACTCCCCGTGGTAGATGCGAAAGAAAATGCAAAGGAATGCAACATCTCTTCACAGTGCCAATGAATCGACCCGATAGGAAAGGACTCGGTCGTCGACGATTCGAGCCGCTCTGCGATGGATGCGGTCTAGTGGAAGGAGCTGGCACTGGGGAGGCCCTGCCCAGAGATGGGAACAGTATTCCATGTGAGGCCGAACCTTCGCCTTGTAAAGTTCCAGACGGTGTGCCGGCATGAAATACTGTCCCGCTCTGCTGAGCACGCCAAGCTTTTTAGAGGCCAATTCTGCCTAGTGACCACGAAACTGCACGTCACTCGATATGTCGACTCCGAGGATTCCGATACTGGCTGAGGCAAGAAGGTGAGTGCCTTGAAACTGAGGATATTCGACAAAGGGGTTCTTTTTAGCGGTAAATGCGCAAACTTGTGTCTTTTGAGGATTAAACTGGACTAAATTTAGTCGCCCCCAATCCGAGACTTTGTTCAGCAAAGACTCGACTTCAGACACAAGTTTGTTCCGGTACTCAGCGACGTTTTCCCGAGAAATATTGGCACGACCGGTGTATAAAGCATCACCAGTGCTGTCATCCGCATAGCAATGAATGTTACCAGTTAGCAACATATCATTGATATGCAGAAGAAACAGCCTTGGTGATAGCACATAGCCTTGTGGAACACCAGCGTTAATAGGCTTGTAGTCAGAGCATGCACCGTCTATAACGACCTTAATGCTCCGATCTGCAAGGAAGCTGGTGATCCAATTGCACAATTTCTCGGGAAGCCCATAGGAAGGGAGCTTTGAAAGGGAGCGCTTTGTGCCAAACCCGATCGAAGGCCTTCGCAATGTCCAAACTAACGGCCAATGCCTCCCACTTGGACTCTACTGCCTCCGCCCATCTATGGGTCAGGTAGACCAACAGATCACCAGCTGATCGACCCCGACGAAAACCATATTGGCGGTCACTAATCAGCTGGTGATCCTCAAGGTACCGCATGAGCTGGCAGTTAATAATGGATTCCATTATTTTGGAGAACAAGGAGGTGATCGCGATAGGCCTGTAGTTGGACGGGTCTGAGCGGTCGCCTTTTTTAGGGATCGGGTGGACAAAAGCTGTCTTCCATGATTTTGGGACTACGCCTTGGGAGTAGGAGTACCGGAAAAGATGCGTTGGGACCGGTGCCAACTCCGGAACACACGTCCTCAGCACAATTGGGGGGATTCCGTCAGGCCCACTCGACTTCTGGATGTCCAGGGAGAGGAGTGCTTTGCGCTTTGAGAATAGCACATCCGGCATGGAGCACTCACACCGCGGGATGGTCGGCGGAGTTTTCCCCCCGTGATCAAGAGTCGAGTTGGATGCAAAAAGGGAGCCTAATTGGTCGGCTTTGTATTTTGCGGCTTCGGCCAGTGAGTCGTCCTCCCTGTGCAGAGATGGTAGTGATGGCTTACAGAAATTCCCTTGGACAGCCTTGGCGAGAGACCGGAATACACGGGTTCCCGAATGAAGGCGAACTAGTTTCTCACCAATTCTGCTTATGTGCTCTGACTTTGCCTTGGCAATAACTCTTTTGAAGGACCTGGAGGCGAAGTAATACTTCTTTTTTAGTGTGCTGGTGTTTACATCCCGAGTCTCCGAAGCCGCAGCCCAGGCTTGATAACACTCCTGCTTACTGCGTAATGCAGTCTTACTGGAGCGACCAAACCAAGGCTGAGATCTACCTCCGATGGGTACCACGGATGATGGAATAAATAGTTCATTCCCTGTAGCACCACATTAGTGAAAGAGTCAGCCGTTTTCAAATAAAAAAAATCATCGAAATCGTGTTACCAAGAAAAAAGTTATGAGGTAAGAAACACAAAAAAAATCCTACAGTCGTATTGAGTACCTAGTCAAGTTGCGGGAGCTGCCGAGAGCTTTTTTAAAACTAAATACAAACTAAGACTTAAAACTAAATAAAAACTACGTGTTCACAGAGAGAGATGTGAATTTATTCTGGTCATTGTCTTTTACAATTCTTAATCCTAAGCTTACTCAGCATTTGTGTATTTATGCTGATGGACGTTTTATCTGTATTATGGGTGGTGCTGGTGTAACCATAACTCCTCCCTCCTCGACTGCAAAGTTATCGGCAAGATTTGGATTCCGATGATTTTGCATACAATGTAGGAGCTTAGACTTAAGTTTCCAAATTACAACAATAAGAATAATTAAAACTAATATAACATAGAGTAGTACAGTAGCTAAACTAACACTTTTCTTTTTCACTAAGCTTTCACTTTCACTTTCCACTATTTCGCTTTTCAGTTTGTACGAGAGATATTTTAGTTCGTCCAAATTAACGCGATTTAAATTCACTGTTTTCTCCGCATTTGTAGGCTGCTCTATCAATTTGGGTAGAGTTAAAATTGGTGTCACCTTATATTGCAGTTTTCCTGAGTAGTATCGTTTCCGGTGTAATTTAATATTGCCTAATTTTATTTCACAGTTTTCATCGATTTCCAAGAGGTAAGTGCCCTTTACAGGATTTCTTTGAGTGTCATCGCCACACGTTTTTGTAAGCACTATTTCATTTTGTGTAAATAGGATCCAGTTAATAGGACCAATAGACTGTATCTTAACACTTTCCAGCTCTACTATTGATAATTTACAAAGGCTTAGTTTTGATGCGAAGTTCATAAGTTGTTCTATGCATGTGTTTTCAGGATACTGCACGATATCAATTTCTTCACACAGAAACTGGTTTGCTGCTATCTCCTGACATGAGCCATCTAAGGGTAAGTACGTGTGATCTTTCACCATGAGGTAAGGATATTTGGGAAAAATAACAGTTGTTCTATTATAGGTGGGATCAAACATAGGTAAGGCATACATTTTAAAATAAGTGTATGTAATATTATCAGTCAGAGGGATTTCCATGATGAACGTTTTTTGGTTTTCTTTTACATAGCCCTTAACAGAGATAGATCTTTCTAAATTAACTAAATTGTTTTCAGTAATAGGATACAATAAACTATTTGTTTGAGATATAGATTCTAATATTGCTTATGATTCAGTAGAATTAACAATGGCTTGGTGTAGAACGTGAAGTTTAGTAAATGCTAATGCCGTTTCTATTTCGCTTAAAATTAAGTATATAGTTCTAAAATTATTGACAAACATGTTAAACATACTTAAAACATATGTGGAGTATATGCTATTATCGTCTTTAGTAATTATATATTTTACAATTCTTTCTATACGTTTCATTCGTTCATCTATAATTTTCATATTTTCCTGTAGAGATCCAGTACTATTTATAAGAGAGTTAAGCATCTCCGAGATTATTGTTATTTTCTTATTAGTGTGCGTTTGTTGGGTCTTTAATTGAGATATGAGATTGTCGTATTTTATTGCATCATTGTGGTCTAAATTTCCTGTAAGCGTTTTGATAACAGAACCTAATGGATTAATAAGACCGCGCTTGAAACGTATCGAAGGTATGAGTTGTTTAAACTTTTCTACAGCTAAGTTACTTAAATAATTTACTTGTGTTTTCATATTTTGGAATTCATTTACGTATGGCTTATGGATGTCTACTAAACTGCTAAATTCTTTATATTTATTGATATTAAAATTTAAATCATCTTTTATGCTACTAAAGTCTAACTGCTTAATTATAACCCACTTATCTACTTCCTTGTATGCTTGTCCTTGCTTTACGGGTAACATGCCTGGGTTATGCTCAATCTTTAGAAGTTGAAGGCCTTGGGTCTGGATCATCAGATTAAGGTTCACGAAGATCGCCAACAACCTGTGGAGGGCGCTTCTCATTTTGAGGTGCACTTTAGTTTTTCTTTTCCCTATCGTTACAGGTATTATGTTTCTTTCAACATCACCTTGCACTTTCGCCTTTTGATACCTAGGTTTATCCTTACTTTTCCTTATGTTAATATCTTTAATAAAAACCGTATCACCTTCTTTAAGATCAATTCCAGATCCCCCGCTTTTCTTTTTCCTAACCTTTTCTTTATCTGTATGGACTTTTTCGGAAATATACCTATATAAGTATTTGGTTCGTCTCGCGTGGTCTTTAATGAGTTGCTGTGTATATGCCTTTTCAAAATCTACGTCGAATATTTTACCAGAATCGGTATGACCAAATGCTACTTCAAAGGGTAACACCCTTTGAAGTATCCTGTCGTTGAATGAATAGTATGATTATATGCCATGACTGAATATGTCATGACAGATGCAGCGTCTGTGCATTTATGTTCATATTTTGCAAGTCTGTATATTTCAATTATAGTGGAATGAAATATTTCGACAATGCCTGTCGAATTGGGGTTATTGGGAGTTGTGATATGAGTTTCTATTTTATACATAGATAGGAGCTGGCGCATAAGTTCGTTATTGAATTCAGTGCCTGGATCAGCTGATATTTTCTTAGGAATTCCGTACATAGAAAAATATTTAATTAATGCTCGCACTACTTCAGTGGTTTGTCGACTTGCAATCTCTAAGGCCTGCCCTAATTTGCTAAAAGCATCCACAACGGTTAAATAATACTTCTTCTCAATAGTAAATAAATCTATAAATAGTTCCTGAAAAGGCGCATCCTGAGTTGATGTGAGTTGTAGTATAGGTTTTATTGGTTTCCTATCGTACTTCATTAATTTGCACGGTTCACAAGCATTTATAACGGCAGCTACAGTGTCTTGCATATTTTCCCAATAATAGTTTCTGCGTAATCTTATCATAGTTTCTTTCACACCGCGATGACATGTTTTTCCTTCATGGTGTTTGAGAATGACAGCTTTTTGTTCTTTTTCATCCTCCACATATACTACGCGATGTGTACATTCAAAGAATTGTACTGCATACTTCTTAAAGAGTTCTATAATAACTTTTGCAAATAATTTCCTATGCTCAGCGTTCTCGAAATAAATAAAGTATCGACTCTTAAATTTTATATATTCCTTTAAAAATTGTTTTATTAATTCTTCGTTTTCTAGTGGGAGAAATACCTCTAGTACTTTTTGTTTTTTTCTAGATAAATTTCTGAATTTTAGTTTATTTTGGAATAAGAAAATACTAGGATCTGATTTGGTTTGGTATCTATTGCCTCGCTCAAAATTGGGATTGCTGTTGACTCGGGTTCAACATTTGAATGTATCGTGTCTGTGCTACTACTGTTAGTTACAGATGGTACAGAGTAGTTTTCTTCGAACAATTCTATATGATCCGTTTTGTATTTCATCATCATCCACATTAACATCCATTGATGCGTCGTCTAAAGCATTAAGTTTTATGCGAGACAAGGCATCAGCATTGGTATTTTGTTTGCCGTTTTTATAGACGATTGTAAAATCGTATTCTTGAAGACGCAAACGCCAGCGTGTTAGTTTGCTGTTAGGCTCCTTAAGGGAATAGAGCCAAGCAAGGGGTCTATGGTCTGTATAAATTTGAAATTTTTGTCTATACAAATAGGGCCTAAAATGCTTTACAGCCCAAATGATGGCTAAAAGTTCGCGCTCTATTGTGCTGTATCGTGACTCGGTGTCACTAAGTGTTCGGCTGGCATATGCAATAGGCTTATCTGACCCTATTGGTCCTTGTGATAATACTGCACCAAGAGCTACATTCGAAGCGTCGGTAGTTAATATATACGGTTTAGTCGAATCAGGGTATTGTAGTAGTGGGACACTGGTCAATATTTCTTTACATTTATGAAAAGCATCTATATAATTTTGGTCTATAATTATCTTATTCCTTTTCTTTACACACGATGTTAGGGGCTGTGTGATTTTCGCAAAGTCCTTTATAAATTTTCTATAATATCCAACCAGCCCAAGGAAACTTTTGATTTCGGTGGTTGTCTTAGGAAGAGGATAATTCTGTATTACCTTAATTTTGTCGTCGTTTGGTCGCAGTCCGTCTTTAGTTATGGTGTGTCCAAGATATAAAACTTCTTTTCGGAAAAATTCAGATTTGTCTAATTGTATTTTCATGTTAGTCTTTCTAAGTCGGTCAAAAACTGTACGGAGTTTCTCCATGTGTTCTTGTAGACTAGCGGAAAAGATAATAACGTCATCAAGGTACACAAGGCAATGGATTCCTTGCAACCCTCTTAAGACGTTATTCATAGCCCTTTGAAAGGTGGCGGGGGCTGTCTTTAACCCAAATGGCATCCTCAGGAACTCATAGTGCCCATTTTGGGTGCTGAAGGCAGTTTTCTGTCGGTCATCTTCATTAAGTTCAATTTGGTGATAGCCGCTGGCCAGGTCGAGTGTCGAAAAGTAAGTGCTCTTACCTAGTTTATCGAAAAGGTCTGCGATATTTGGAAGGGGGTACTTATCATCAATTGTAATTTCATTTAGCCTTCTGTAATCTATGACCATTCTGTATTTAACTTCGCCCGAAGCATCAGCCTTTTTTGGAACAAGATGTACGGGAGAATTCCATGGGGAGAAAGATTCCTGAATTACATTATCTAATAGAAGTTTATCGACCTGCTTGTTTATCTCTGTTACTTGGACGGGGGCTAGTCTGTAAGGTTTTGTGAATATAGGGTCCTCGTTTTTAGTCCGAATGAAGTGTTTAACCTGATTACTAAAACACAAAGGTATCTGTTCACAATAAAATATATCCTTGTATTCCTCACATAGTTTACGAATGTTATGTCTTTCCTCTTCATTCATATGGTTTAGTCGTAACTTGTTTAAATTTTCAAGCAATAACTGGTCCGTTTCTAGATCAGAGTGATCTATAGAATTTAAATACGATTTATCATCCACGCATTCATAAATTTCAAAAGGTTTCTTAATAGATAGTTCCATTTGTTGATCTAACGTATTTTGTATAATTGTGGTGGCATAGCCCTTCTCACATTTTACCAATGCAGAAGGCGTGCGCACCCCGTCACAGAATCGGGTATAATTTAATATTCCTTCGCCATAAAGCATGTTAGCAGGTAATTTTGCTCTGACTTCAGAACGAGGTGGAAATATTACTACATGTTCTAAGCTATTGTGTATTATCGGTATTCTAGAAGAATTTCTAGTAAGTACTTGTTTCTTTAAATCTATTACAGCTTCCAACTGCTTTAATAAATCATTCCCAACTAACCCATCATAACGTGAATCGACATTATAAAGATAAAATTTATGTTCGTCATTACTTTGAAATATAGAAAATAGTGGAATTTTAATTACCTGATTGTGTTCACTAGACGCGTGAATGCTTATAACCTTAAAGGGTTCATTCGTTATATAGTTACGGTAGTATTGATATGCTTTATCGGGGCTTATAAAAGAACGGGTGCTTCCTGTGTCTATCATAAAGTTAGCATCTATTTCCGGTATATATATGTATGGTAGTTTTAGATTTATGTCGCAATTCAATTCTATTATTTCGGGTGGTTTTCGGAGGCTTTTACTTGAAAATTTTCAGTCTGTGCCGATATGTCATTATCCTCTGAATCATTGTTTTCTTCGGCCTCTATTAGAGAATTTTCTTGTATGGATTCATCTTCATAATAATTTTCGTATGGTTCCTCATACATGTAATTTTGAGGAAATTCGTAGGGATAGTATGCTGGATAAATTTCTATTTCGTTTAGGCGGAAACCTGGTTGAAAAGGCTTTGGAGGGGCAGTTCTCATAGAAACATCAGTATCATTAGAAACCGGCTTATTATGCACATTATTATTATTATTAGGTAAATTAAAACGCTGAGAGTTACCAAACTGTTGTGGTAACATTGGTTGCATGGGGCTATAGCCCGGGGGTCTAAATCCAAAGTTTGGTCGGTATCCAAAATTAGGTCGGTATCCAAACTGAGGTGGGTGATATTGCTTAGGGAAACTCATTTGCTGTTGAGGCTTATTTTGTGGTAACGGAATCTTCATTTGTCTACTATTTGGAATGCCAAACTTAAATTGAGGTGGTGTTCCGAAATTCTGCCTAGGGGGTTGGTTTTGTGCTAACATTGGTCTAAAACCTGTAGGCTGTGTTGGCATTGCGAACTTAAACGATGGTTGTTGCACTAGTGTACTACTAGACTGTGGCTTAGACGTATGGCTAGACTGTAACATTTTACTACGCATCTGATATTGGTCATAGAAGTTTACTTCTTCTAGAACTATACTTAGTGCTTCTTCTAGTGTACTGGGTGTTTTCAACCTAACAATGCGCACCATATTTTCGGATAAATTGTATAAGAAAACTTGCAGAGCGGTGTTATTGTAAATAATAGTTTTACTTATTTTTAAGTTTTTATCACCAATTTGATTAACCTTCGATAATAGCACTGATTTAACGGATTGTATACGACCACAAAAATCTGTATAATTTTCATTTTGATGTTTCTTTAAAGTTTCTAATTCTATGGCTAAACATTCCTCGCTACGTGGGTCGCCGAAGTGAGTTAAAAACAATGCCTTGAATTCGGCCCACGTCTCTATATCTTCCCGTTCACTGATAAGCGACGCAGCCTCGCCCGTAAGACGACTAGTAATGATTTGCATTATATATTCATTTTGCACATCGGATGATTTAAAGTTACTTATTATATATTCACATTTACGCAAAAATAAATTTAAATGGCGCGTATCGCCGCAAAATGTTGGTATTATTTTAGTTAATTCGTTAGGGATAAGTTTGATTTCCGACATTTTTAATAATTTATTCACTGGTTCTGCACAAAAATAAAAAATAATATAAAATATTTATTATAAACCTACCAGTTCCACAAATGTTGTGAGGAAAATTCGAGTATAAGTAATAATCTATTATATATTAACGTGTCGAGTAATCTTTAAGTTAACAAACACATGTAGACACAATAAGAACTTAATATAATGTATAATACTTAATATAATATACTCTATGTACGTATAACAATTAAATTAATATTATTTTAATTTTTATTTAAGTAATATTTATTACACTTAATACTTTATAAAATTTACGTAAGATTAGTACTTGAAACCCAAATAACAGTCAAAATGGAAAATGTCTAATTCCAAGTTTACTAAGGGATATGAAGGAGGTGAAGAGTCGTACTCACCAGCCCGGAGTGCCCATCATCAGCTTCACGGCTCCTTATTCTCGACGAATTTGTTTTGGTTCGCTGGATCACCACGCTGTATGGATTTTCCGCCGTTGCGCGAAAATGGGTAGAATTGTATACGCGATATTCACGAACGGTGGCACAGCTTTTCCGGTGATCCTACCGGCTGCGCCAGTCAAGTTGCGGGAGCTGCCGAGAGCTTTTTTAAAACTAAATACAAACTAAGACTTAAAACTAAATAAAAACTACGTGTTCACAGAGAGAGATGTGAATTTATTCTGGTCATTGTCTTTTACAATTCTTAATCCTAAGCTTACAGTCTACTTAAATTACTACATACTCAGCATTTGTGTATTTATGCTGATGGACGTTTTATCTGTATTATGGGTGGTGCTGGTGTAACCATAACTACCTTTTCCTTTTTGAAGTCGGTAGAAAAATCACTTTCAATAAGAATTATACATGTGATCTATATTGATTAAAAAATTGTTATATTCTATTTCAAGACATTAGATTTAGAAAACATACCTAAGTACTTAGATAATAATATTAACCAAAATTATAGATTAAAAGATATAATTTACTTGGAAAATGAGTTGCGCAGTGAACTTGTAGGATTATTTCTGCAAATAGCATCCTTTGTGGAACTTACAAAAGACAAATTTTAGCAAATAATGACCAGCAAAGATTAAAAACAGGGTTAATAAGCCCATTAGGTTCTATTATTAAATTAATTGGAGGAAATTTAAATAGTGATGGCGCCATGAGATACAATAAAGAGATTAGCCAGCTTAGAAATAGAGAACATTTGGTAGAAAGAAAACAGCCAAGGACGCTTGTGAGTATAACTGGAGATCGTCAGCATAGAGGTGGTAAGAACATTGAAGGTGGGTAGTTAGAAGATTGATAAACATGAAAAATAAAAGAGGAGAAAGAATACCGCGTTACAGTACACCTAGAGAAAGACCGCACCGGTCGGAAAAATCATGACCAGACCGAACTGGTGCTAGCGACCGCGAAGATAAGTGGAAAACCAGTTCAGTGCTGACGAGGAGAAATTTAGTCGTGAAAGTAATCAAAGGAGTAAGTCGTAATCGACACAATTGAATAAGTTTGAAAAGTCAATAAGGACAAGAACAGTCAAACATGACCTCTCCATGCCCTCCCTAAAGTTTTCTGAAACTTGAAGTAATGCTGTGGTTGTAATGTGTCCTGGGCTGAAGCTAGA
The DNA here is from genome assembly GCA_963668995.1 of Parnassius mnemosyne. NCBI lineage: Eukaryota > Metazoa > Arthropoda > Insecta > Lepidoptera > Papilionidae > Parnassius > Parnassius mnemosyne. The sequence continues at coordinate 38,212,418 of CAVLGL010000104.1, read as the reverse complement.
CAGTTATGTACTGAGGAAGTTGAATTTTGAAATGAAAGAGATGACTTGTTTTTGTACCAATGATTCAAATGCTTTGGAAAAAACGGCAGTATAGAAATAGGTTTAAAATGGGAATAAAGCGATGGATTTGGTACTTTAGCAAGTGGAAAGACAAAAGCTTTTAGCCATAACTTGGGAAAAAACACCACTAGAAACTGAAACATTTATGATGTGAGTGAAAACTGGAGTAATGATATCGAGTATGAGAAGTATAATAGATAAACTCACATAATCATAACCGGTTGCGGAAGATTTTATTGAAAGTGTGGCTTTTCTAGTACCCTCATCAATCACTGAACTAAAGTGGAAAGAATCACTCGATAACAAAGGTATGGTATTAAGTTCCTGGAGAGTCTTAACTTTAGTGGAATAATGCAGACGCGAAGCAGAAGAGTATCTTGTAGAGTGAGTAGTCTGCTGTTGAAGTTATTGAATAAAATATTTGGGATTAGAGAATTGGAATGTGATTTTCCAAATACCAGGGAATTAAGGAACTTTCATATGTTTCCAGAAGAGGATTTTAAAATACTATTGTAGATGTGGCGGCATTTGGTTTGGCTGTTATTATCATCCAGCGGTTTCGTGCTCGCTTACAGTGTTGAAAGGTGAGACTTTTCCGATTCTTTTTAAAAATGTGGAAAGCTCGATCTCTTCTTACATTGCTTTACGCATTTCATCAGTTATCCACGGTGCAGGAGGTCGGCGTAACCTGAGTGCTAGAACTGGTGCAAGCCTATCGAATAAGTCGATAATTTGGGTGTTTAAGTGAACAATTTTGTCGTCAATATTATTTGTCTCCAGAAATGGGCTCCATTTTATATTCTTAGCATCGCGGTCTAGTCGAATGGTGTCAATTTTATTAAAATTACGTAAATACACAATTACTGGTCTTGGCTTGTGGGGGCTTTCATTTATAAGACATGATCAGATGATCGTGTCGAGAAAACATCGGAACAGCCAGTAGATCATGATATATAACATGACCAGCTGAACTAGTGCAAATGATGTCTAGCCATCTTCGGAGTCCACGTTTGGAATCGATCTCAGATTAAATAAGAGAAAAATAATCAGTTGAAGGAGGAAAAAGCACTGACGGCCCTACTGAACAGACCGACTTTACAGAACTTTTAAATATTTTATTAGATATAGAAAAACATTATAAATTAGTGTATACGGTAGGTAAGAACAATCTTACATAACTAGAAAGAAATATAGCTCTTAAATATTATTCTGATAGTAATAAGTTAGTTTTTGTGTTAGAAGTTCTCTTGTTAGACAAGGCCAAATTTAATTATTACAAGAAAATTCCTATACATATATGCGATCTCAGTTCCTTAAAAATCTCTATCATAATTCCAAAGTCTTCCAAGTTCCAAGTAGACTTCCAAGTTATTCCTTAAAAACCTCCATCATAATACAAAAACCTTATAGTGAATGGATTGAAATAAAGACCCGTATCTATACCGTGCAATCAGATCAATGATGACCGAGTTCTCTGTGAGGAAGATAACATCGTGCAATACGCGCATACGACGTGTATAGAACAAATAATATTGCTTAAAAAGTATTCTGCATATCGCAAGAACTTTATTCGAATTGAAGACGTAAGAAGCCAAATCGTAACCAATGGAATATGGTTACATCTTACGATGAAAAATATAGTATGCTGAAAATTGTGTTTGAGTTTTACCAGCTTTCTTGAAGAATAATACACACCGACGGCGTGGAGCAAAAGTATAACAATTTTTTTATGTAGGATAGGGTGACAAACGAGCAGACAGTCCACTTGATGGTAAGTGGTTGCTGTGGCCAATATACATCTACATCTATCCTCGTTTGCGAATCAAAATGCAGATGCGTTGTCACCCGTGAGGACAAAAATGGAATGCCTCTTTTCCAGTAAAAAAGATCTCCGATTCTCTACACCCAACATAAGAAACACAGCAATTTATGCTCCTATTTTACGCTGGTATTCTCCGGTCGAACCAACCCATTTGTGCTACAACTATACTACTAATAAAGCTGCAGCATGGCTTTACCACGTATAACTATTTATTTTGTGAGCACCTTGCAGAATGGTATTAAATAACTTTGAAGGACTTTAAGTATCGTTTTACCACCTGTTTTCAGAAGTTCTGCTGTGATTCTGTTCTCACCCAGCGTTTTGCCGTTCGTAAGTTCCTGAACAGCCATTCTAATCTCGCTTAAACTGACATCATCGGAATATCGGATGAGACTGCTTGCGGTTCTATCAACGACGTGTAGCTTTTGAATGAAATCGAGAAGTTTAATAGACAGCTGGTCCATTAAACCCTCGATTTCATTCAAAAGCTCTGGTACTCCATAAATGATGATGCCATTATCGTTATTCAATTTTATCAAATAGCTTCTTGGGGCAGATTGATCTTTAACGAAGGATTATGAGCACTGGTTTCGCTTAATTGCTTCTTCAATACGAGCTGTATTAACTTAGAGCTTTGTACGTATCGCCGTATATATTTAGAAATCTGTCTACCGTAGTCTCATTTCCCATATAGCAGCTATAAAATTAAGAGTAATGGAAAGTTTTTGAGTTCTGCTGCGGTGGGTCTTGCAGTATTTTGCTTCGACCGTATGGACAGTTTTTACGAGCTTATCACTGAAATCGTCCACTATATTGGAATGTTCTAGGCACTGGAAAATTTTTTGCAGCTTGAGCTAAAAGTCATTCTGGATTAGCCCACGAAGAAGTCTGAACATTGACTTTATTAGGTGGGATCTATCTAGTTTGATGTTAAGATTTAATGTGTATCTAACCATTAGGTGATCGCTATCCTTTTTCACATTAGCGATCACAGGGACATCACTGAATAGTTGCCGCTTAGTCTTCAGAATTAAGTCTCTATTTTCATACAACTGTTGGGGCTGGCAGGCAGAATTAATTCATCACATAGAAATCTTCCCTCTCTATGAAGTTGTCCCCTTAGGTTCCGTTCTTCACTTCCAAAATTGCTCATTTTCAGCTCATGGTCTTTTCTTGTGCATACTTTCGCCTTTAAGTCACCGAGAATTGATATTACAAGGCATGTATGCCTATTGAGATATTATCATACGTAGCTGTCACCTTCACATTGGGCTGTGCCATAACTTCATCGAGTTGGAGAGTTTATCACAATGAATTTTAGGGAATAAACTTTGATAATTTTTAATATAAAGTCGAAGCAACCTTCATCGATATACTTTCAATCTTCCTAGAGAGAGACGAGAGACTTTTCCACCATAAATCTGACATATTCTTGGAAAAGATGGTCGCCCTCTCGGTGATAGAGTAATTCACCGGATTGGAGAATTGATATATCCTCACCCTACCTTCAGACTTCAGATAATCCTATAAACACCCAGCGTAAATTGCTTATCTCCTCTTCCCGCTCTGGAATCTTCTTATCTAACCTCAATGTGCGCGCGTTATTTGATGCCAGGAATTCAAACCTCCCCGAAAATTCATCACACCCCTGCCCCTCCATTTACATTACTTTACGGTACTTTAAGCATAACGCATAACAGATTGTGATATTAATCTAAATTAATCTAAAATGAGTTACATAACTACACGTGTTGGTAAAAAACACGGACTAATCTTTAAAATACGCCCGTTTCCTTTCTTTATAACAACCCTTTCCATTTAAAAAAATACAACCGTAATTGAAAAGCAAAATTAAAAATCTGTCACTTTCAGATTGGGCAATTATGTTATTCTTTCAATCTTTAGGCCAACAGTCTATTCATAGAATAATTTTCTTAATAAAAATATTCGTTATATTTACTACCTAAAGTTATGAAATATAAACATTAGCTTATAATTAAAAAGTTACTCAAAAACTGTATGTTTATTTGTGACAGAAGACCGAACTACTTCTACTTAAAATTTACCCTCCACGCTCTGTCATACTTATATACGATTATACCACACCTAACTGTGCACATGTTTTTTCACGTAGTATATTAACAAACTATATATTAATTATTATAGAAGTGAGGATAATAAGCATTCCAACTCATGATATTGTAACGGCCCCCCTTTCTATACATTTCTATAAGAATTTTTCTAGATTTAGTTATAGGACATTTAATAAATTTATGGCGTGATCGTCTTCATTAGGACCCCTATAAACGTTGTGTTTGTTTAGTAACTTGATTATTTTAAGTATCTCTTTGAAGAAAAATATTCACTAGAGCAAGGCTGTTGGTAGTGCCTTACAATTATTTTAAACTAAAGAACCCCGTTCATGAGGAAAGGGCTCAAAAAGGTTAAGAACATTAAATAGTCCCTATTCCACTTGTATCAGGTTAACACCTGACTATTCCTTATAATTAATTCCTTCCCGTTTGGAAGAGGCTCACAATATTTATATAAATACACGATATAAGGACTTTACTTTCCCGCATTTTAATTAACTGTGAGAGGCACATGGCTCCACACACGCCGTGTGCATAGAGCGCCAACTAATCAACGTGCTCCCCCCCAAAGAGGGACCTTAAGTTAGGAACTGCACCGTAGTCCACAGCAAAATAACAAACGAAACAGAAAAATTGGGTTCAGCCCCTTGGCAGTACATACGCACAAACATCGACCGAAGTCACGCATGTCAATGCATGTAAACGCCATACAGAATACGATCCGATCCAGCCACAGTGAATGTACGTCATATGGTTTAGGCAAAACGTCAAATAATAGTCACAGTTTTCGTCGGTCAGAGTCAAATTAGTAACACATGTTTTGAACTGCCTCATGCAATTTAAATTTTAAAAATAGAAATTAGTATATTTTAATGTGTTACACATATATGTAATAATCATCTGCTTAACAGCCTTGATTCCTTGATATATATTATTCTTAACTTGCTGTTTTTAACACTGCACAAAACATTGGAAGCCCTTAAAGATCACTGTCAGCCATGTCAGAACATTTCAACACTCGTTTGAATAAGTTTCAGCAGGACTTACAAAAGACTAGTCCAACTATGGCTCCAAATACATCTGTAATCTCAACGGAGCTTGCAACATTCAGAAAGTTCATCTTGTCCGTTCTTGAAACTGTTCAAAGACAGGTTGAATTTCTTAGGAGTGAGATCGACCGCTTGAAGATGAGGCGCTGTCGTGAGATGCTGCTGCATCATGGTATTCCCGGGGGCAAGTCTGAGGATATATCTTCAATGACTTCTAACCTTATAATTGACAAGCTCAAGATATCCAATGTGTACAATGCTTCGGATTCGGGTTCACAACGCTGTGTGGCCTCCACTTGGTTGGTGGGAAGACTAGGGCTGCCCTGGAGCTCTGAATCATGTCCAATGGTAGTTATCGGAGGTGCCAAGCCTCTTGCTCCTAGGGGACAAGCGGAGTTGGTCTCTGGCCCTGCCAGCGAACACCTTCACATTCTAGTTAAAGTAAATGTCCTCGATGACATTGTAGGTTTTCTCCCTAACGTCCGTATAAATGACAGCGCGGTTCGTTGTGCGTCGGGTTTGAGACCGGCAGACCCTCAGTGGTCCCAGCCCTACAGCCCGATGGCTTCTCAGCCATGTCCACTGTATGTGGGCACAGCTTCTTTGGACCGGTTCTGTGTTCTCCACCTCCTCAGACGGCCGACCCGCTCTCTGTTGTAGGCGTGTCTCTTTCGGACGTCGTCCAGCGGTTCTGGGAAATTGAGGAGCCACCACACGCGGCTCGAGTCAACCCTCTGGACCGTGAGTGCGAGTTGGTCTACCAGAACAATTCCGGCCGTCGTGTCGACGGTCGTTTTGTCACTCGCTTACCCTTTCTTGACTCACGGCCCCCTTTGGGTCAATCTCGTACCCTGGCCGAAAAGAGGTTGCTTTCCATGGAGCGCCGTATGCGGCGCGACTCAGCCTTTCACCACAAATATGTCGAGTTCATGCGCGAGTATCAAGAGCTGGGTCACATGTCACCATCCAACTTCGAATGGCGGTCACAGGAGCACTACTTCCTCCCTCACCATGCAGTCCTGAGGACCCCTGGGAGTAAGATTCGGGTAGTTTTTGACGGCTCCGCCTTCTCGTCAAATGGTGTGTCCCTGAACCAGTGTCTCCACTCTGGTCCTAAATTGATCAAGGACATATCCCACATTTTGACCCACTTCCGTCGGCACCAAGTGGTTTTTGTAGCCGACATTCGGATGATGTTTCGACAATCAGTGGTCCATCGTGATAACCGTCGATACCAGCTGATATTGTGGCGCGAGAAGCCCAGCAATCCGATACAGGTGTTTGAGTTGAACACCACCACCTATGGACTACGGTCCAGCCCGTATTACGCCATGCGATCCCTCCTCGAACTCGCTCCAAAATAGAAGCCCCCCGAGCGTCTAAAATACGCTCGGGGGGCTTCTATTTTGGAGACTTCGGTCTACATGGACGACATTTGCACGGGCGCCTCCACCGTCGAGGAGGCTTTTGTATTGCGAGACGAATTGATTGCCATCCTGAAGTACGGAGGTTATGAGTTGCGCAAATGGTTATCGAACTCCCCTCATATTTTGAAGGACCTCCCAGGAAAGGATCAACAAGACCCTCATCTATTCGAGCACCCTGAAAATCCTAATTTGTTGACAGTGCTGGGCATTCAATATCAGCCTGTTCAGGATACTTTCACGTATTGAGTCAAACTCGATCCCCCTCCTTAATCATGAACTAAGCGCTCCGTGCTGCCTACAGTAGCCCGCACCTTCGATCCTAATGGATGGATCACTCCGGTCAATTTTTTGGCTAAGTGCTTTCTTCAAAAGCTCTGGATATCCGGGTTGGATTGGGACAAACCTATTAGCGGTGCTCTCTTGGGAGAGTGGCACTCCATTGTGTCCTCCCTTCCGGACATCAACCGGGTCTCCATGCCAAGGTGCTTCTTCCTCAGCTCTTCTGGCGATACTTCCGTCCATCTCGTACTTGCTAAAAGTAAGGTTGCTCCCATTATATCCCGCTTAACTATCCCTAAATTGGAACTGTCTGGAGCCGCTCTTCTCACGCGACTCCTCAACCACGTTCACTCGTCTTTGAAGTCTGTAATCGACATTACGGACGTCTACGCTCGGTCGGACAGTGAGATAGTACTTTGTTGGCTCAGAGCTGCACCTCACAATCTTGAGGTCTTTGTGGCGAACCGCGTGTCTCAAATCCAGAGTTCTAGGACGTGTCTAAACTGGAGACATGTTCCAGGGGAGTTGAATCCCGCAGACTGCGCTTCTCGCGGCTGTGAAGCCTCCTCTTTGGTTGACCACCCACTGTGGTGGGGTCCCAGTTTGTTGACTGAGTCTCAGTCATTCTAGGCCCAGAATAAATACTCCGAACCGATTGAATTGCCCGGCCTACGAGCCCGAGTTGGAGTGGGCAAGGATAAGCCCACTCGGGATTTCTCCCTGCTAGAACGGTACAGCTCTCTCTCTATAAGCTCTTAGGAGTGACTGCTTGGTTGCGTCGATTTGTCCGCAATTCGAGAGACCCGTCCAACCGAATCTCTGATTGCGTTTTGTCCCCTAGCGAGCGTCGCGAAGCTTTGATGCATTGGACCCGTATGCTCCAAGCGGAGCATTTTGAGCCCGTGACTGAAACCTTGAAGCGGGGCTCCGTTGTCAAGGGCGCTCTGGCCCGTCTGAACCTGTTCCTGGACGACGCTGGGATGCTGCGCGTTGGCCGACGTTTGAAAAATTCTCAACTGCCGTACGGGGCTCGACACCCGTTACTGCTCCCCAAGGACGGAGGCTTTGTTCGGTTGCTGGAAACTCACCATCATGTTAAGAATGCCCACGCTGGGTGTAACGCTCTTTCGGCTATTTTGCAGCAGGAGTTTTGAATTTTGGCTGGCCGATGCACCATTCGGAGCGTCCTCTTTAAGTGCATACCTTGTTATAAACTGAAGGCCACCATATCGCAGCCTATGATGGGTGAATTACCACCCGACCGCGTCAGGGCCAACCGACCATTTGCTGGAGTCGGAACAGACTTTGCTGGTCCCTTCCTCGTCAAGTCCTACAACCTTCGTAACGCGCGTTCACATAAGGCCTATCTGTGCGTTTTCGTGTGCCTCGCCACTAAGGCCGTTCACTTAGAACTTGTAAGTGCCCGCGGCACTGAAGCCTTTGTGGCCACGCTGGGCCGCTTCGTATCGCGTCGCAGTTTGCCGGGCCTGATCCGGTCTGATTGCGGAACGAATTATAAGGGCACGGATAGATGTTTGAAAGAGGTCGTCGAATTTCTGTCCAGCAACAGGACTTATTTAGGTACGGCGATGTCCAAGAAGGACATCCAGTGGAAATTCGGCCCTCCGGCTTGCCCACACTGGGGCGGTATTTTTGAGACGTTGGTTAAGGTTGCAAAAACGCATCTCCGTCGCGTTATTGGCGAAACTGTTTTGACATTTGAGGAGCTTGCCACTGTATTCTGTAAAATTGAGGCGGTACTGAACTCTCGGTCCCTCTGTCCCCTCTCGTCCGATCCTAATGATTTGGAGGTTCTAACCCCGGGCCACTTCCTGATTGGCCAGCTGCTTAACGTCCTGCCCGAGTACCCCTTCAGGGAAATAAACTCTTCGCGGTTGAGCAGATTTGACCTGCTGCAACAGATGACTCAGAGTTTTTGGCACCGATGGTCTCTGGAGTACCTACATCTTTTGCAGCAGCGCGTTAAGTGGTCTGACAAGACGGATCGTCCTCGGATTGGAGACCTCGTGTTAGTTAAAGAACCCAACGCTTTGCCTTTGTATTGGCGCCGTGGGCGCATTGTTAAGTTGTCACATGGATCGGATGTGGTGCCTAGGGTGGCCGAGGTTTTGGTTGAAGATTCGGTCTTGCAACGTGCCGTTGCGACCCTATCCCGTTTGTCAATTTACTCGCGGACATAAGTCTTTATACCCGGGACGGGGGTTTGTTTAGGCCAAATCTTAACATTTAAAACTTGCATTCAAAACGCTCGTCTCGGCACGTTCATACGATGGTACCAGTCACCGCCTGGCACCCTTTCCCGCGCGCGTCTCAACGGGCGGCCGTGTCCTGACTAGTCTGGAAGTTACGCTCGGAACGTTAGGTCGCGTTAAGACCGCCTCTGATAGCGTTGTCTTATTTCGTACGTTTAAGTGACAACGAGGCTTTCCTTGAGTTTTGAGTGATTAACTTAACTTCGATTGACATTAATTTGCGTCGACGAGTTGCTTGTATGGCATTTTAATATCGTACGATGTCATTTTTCCTTTGTCGGGTAGAACGCTAAGAATTTGTGTACCGAGAGGAGATCGCGTTCGTCTTCGGTTATAATTTTGTGCTAAGTGACGTTAGACTTGAGTTCAGATAACGGTGAACGCCCACTGGAGTGATCGAACATTGTGGAGCAGAGCAACGCATGTAGGTTTGCTTCCCGATTACATCGGTGACGTCAGGTTACATTTACACACTTTCTTACACCACTTACACTCACCACTACTTATCCCTGACGGTACCTTGTGGTCGACCCTTCCTCCGGATCTCGGTAAGTTTGTTTGTTTATTCAGCCACAACATAATAATTATCCATCATTTTTTTTCATTATAGATCATTTGGGCCCGAACCCTCTGGTTGCCCGTCGAGTGGGTCACTCATGGGCCCTGGTCCAGTCGACTTCTGCCGGGGCAACTGAGGGCCGTAACACCATCATTATCGACAGCTCAAGAATTATTTTCAAAATAAAAATATGTGAACTACAACCCGTTATATTTAATGGTGTTCCTATCCCTTATAATGGCGCTGTTAAAAATTTAGGTATCTTTTTGAATTTCAGTCTTTCTTGGACTCCACAAATAGTGCAGTAAGCCGTAAAATATTTGTAGCATATGCTTCACTCCGGAGGCTTAACTACTTTTTTATATAGAATAACGGTGACAAACGAGCACACAGTCCACCTGATAGTAAGTGGATGCTGTGGCCCTTAGACATCTACATTTATCCTCAGTTAACAATCAAAATACAGATGCGTTGTCCCCCCTGAGGATCTCAATCAGGCCGTGATTAATCTTTTCATTCAATTTATGATTCAGAACTTTCTTTCACGTTTTGCAATGACTATATGAATATTCTCATAGATAATATTATTACATTACCTATGTTGACTTGTTGACAAATATATCATACAATTTTTTATAGTATAATGGTATAAAAAGGTATAAAAATTATAACGTTCAACAGTTCTCCTGATGGTAAGTGGTTGCTGCGGCCCATAGACATCTACATCTATCCTCGATAACAAATCAAAGTGCAGATGCGTTGTCACCCGTGAGGATTAAGATGGAATGCCTCGTTTCCAGTAAAAAAGGTTTCCGGTTCTCTACACTCACCATACGCAACACAGCAGAATAGAGCTGCTATTTTACGCTGGTATTATTTTAAAGGGTGGTTCTACTCCGGTCGAGCCGACCCATTCGTGCTGCAACCACAATATAACTACAGCATGGCCACCATAGCCGCATACCACTTTACAAAACTTTTTACTCATTTCCACCAAAATTACGCTTGTACAATCTTTACTACTCCTATCCTCGATTATGCTGACATTTGTTATCTTGATATAACCGAATAATAATTTAATAAACTTGAGCGACTGCAAAATCTCTGTAAACGGTTCACCTTCATAAATATGACCGTGTCTCAAAATACCGCACTAAACTCAAGTGGCTCACAATCCGTCTTCGTCGGAATACTTATATATACTTTTTGGTTTCTGCTGCGTCTTATTTAATATATCAAGTTCTTCCTATCTAAATGAACGTCTTAAATTGCTCAGCTCCTGTCATAATTTTTCGTTACGGTCCAAAGAAAATCTTTCCCTCCAATGTCCCGTGCGCTCTTAGACTTTTATGACGAAAAATTTTGTCATTTTGGAGTAAAACTTAGTCCCCCCCTAATCATTTAAAAGTATTCCTTCCTTAAATGTGTTCCAGAAACAGGTTAAGAAATAAAATTTGTCCCTCTAACCCCTCTCTCTTCCTGGACTTAATTATGGTCATTGATCTACCTGAGAAATGTTGTCTTTTTAGTGCATAAGTTTGTATCTTTTTTTTACTTTAGTGCACCCCACCCATTGTTCTTTTTCTTATTTTTTATTTATTTCTTCTTCTTGGTTGTCTCGAAGAGATTGCTATGTAGCAATAAGACCGCCCTTTGTATTTATCTCGAAAGTTGTTTAGTTTTTGTTATTTTTATCTTTTATTGGTGTAAAATAAAGAGTATTGTATTGTATTGTACACTGGTTATAAAAAAGCAATCGGTGAGCGCCACCACCTGCTAGACCGCCACTCCTGCTATTACAACAGGGTCCCAAAAAGTGCACAGGCTCTCTCTATTACCAAGTTTAAATGTTTTTTTAAGCTGAAACTGTATAAAAAGCGTTATTATAGTATAAATGGTTGATAATAAAAATAAATACATATAAACATAAAAAATACATGGTTGATAATAACCACTGGGAATGAGGTGGTTGCTTCCTAGCAGTTTCTAAAATAAATTTTGTAAATAGTTTGTAATCATTTATACACACACACACACACACACATATATATATATATATATATATATATATATATATGTGTGTGTGTGTGTGTGTGTGTGTGTATATATATATATATATATATATATGTGTGTGTGTGTGTGTGTATAAATGATTACAAACTATTTACAAAATTTATTTTAGAAACTGCTAGGAAGCAACCACCTCATTCCCAGTGGTTATTATCAACCATGTATTTTTTTATGTATATATGTATTTATTTTTATTATCAACCATTTATACTATAATAACGCTTTTTATACAGTTTCAGCTTAAAAAAACATTTAAACTTGGTAATAGAGAGAGCCTGTGCACTTTTTGGGACCCTGTTGTAATAGCAGGAGTGGCGGTCTAGCAGGTGGTGGCGCTCACCGATTGCTTTTTTATAACCAGTGTACAATACAATACAATACTCTTTATTTTACACCAATAAAAGATAAAAATAACAAAAACTAAACAACTTTCGAGGTAAATACAAAGGGCGATCTTATTGCTACATAGCAATCTCTTCGAGACAACCAAGAAGAAGAAATAAATAAAAAATAAGAAAAAGAACAATGGGTGGGGTGCACTAAAGTAAAAAAAAGATACAAACTTATGCACTAAAAAGACAACATTTCTCAGGTAGATCAATGACCATAATTAAGTCCAGGAAGAGAGAGGGGTTAGAGGGACAAATTTTATTTCTTAACCTGTTTCTGGAACACATTTAAGGAAGGAATACTTTTAAATTATTAGGGGGGACTAAGTTTTACTCCAAAATGACAAAATTTTTCGTCATAAAAGTCTAAGAGCGCACGGGACATTGGAGGGAAAGATTTTCTTTGGACCGTAAGGAAAAATTATGACAGGAGCTGAGCAATTTAAGACGTTCATTTAGATAGGAAGAACTTGATATATTAAATAAGACGCAGCAGAAACCAAAAAGTATATATAAGTATTCCGACGAAGACGGATTGTGAGCCACTTGAGTTTAGTGCGGTATTTTGAGACACGGTCATATTTATGAAGGTGAACCGTTTACAGAGATTTTGCAGTCGCTCAAGTTTATTAAATTGTTATTCGGTTATATCAAGATAACAAATGTCAGCATAATCGAGGATAGGAGTAGTAAAGATTGTACAAGCGTAATTTTGGTGGAAATGGGTAAAAAGTTTTGTAAAGTGGTATGCGGCTATAGTGGCCATGCTGTAGTTATATTGTGGTTGCAGCACGAATGGGTCGGCTCGACCGGGGTAGAACAACCGGGGTGTAAGAAATTGCCACCAATTGCATGATCAGCACGACACCTAGCCGCAGAGCATGTCATGAGTCTACTGCTCACCTCAAGTGAATGTGGTCCACGTTTTGATGACGATTTTGGCCTTGAGAGTCTCCTTCTTCCAGCTACCACCTGCATAAGGTCGACACATATTCTTAACCAACCAATACAACGCCGGATAAAGCAAAAGACAGTTATAAGATAATAGTAATAATTCGCCATTAGAAAAGATTTGTGCAATTGACGTCGAGTATATGCATTTTTCAACCATGTTTATTTCACCCACAAATTAGTTGCCTTCAATTATACAAAGGTGGGAAATTTACACACACACACACACACACACACATATATATATATATATATATATATATATAATTTCGGAAATTTCGGAATTTTAAAAAACATGGCGTAGACCGCGAACCGTTCGGGATAGAATTTTTTTTAGGGAACCGAGGTCACCTCCCCCCCGCCCGAACACGTACGTACCAGATTATCCACCATTACTGGGACATCCTGTATATATACACCATTGAGGTTAGACAGTCTGTAGCCCCGTCATGAAGGAACCCGACTTGGGCAAGGCTACTTAGGTGTGTGTCAAACCAAGACGCAGAGAGCGCCATTGAGAATAGCGACCCGCAAAACAACCATCGCAAAGACGCAATGTTTCAAAACGCAACAAGCATCAATACGACTATCGTCTGCTTACACCATCCCAAGGTTCTCAGTACAATCCCAATAGATACAACCACCCGCATACTTCCATCGACAAAAACCACAAGATGCATCGAATCAGGCACAGCACACCCGCAGATCCATCACAAGATGCCATACCGCAAGTAGCAGTAAGCATCAATGCAACTATCATAGGGATTGCGCCCTCTCATTACTACCACATGATCCCTATCGACTTTGGTAACGAAATTGGTACTTTTGTTAACTAAAAATAGCACCAAGTTATCATAGTAGTATGCTACTAAGAGGCCAGACTAAGAAATGGAGTTGAGTATGCTTGCTGTTCAAAAGATAGACGACATGTCATAACGCTATGCGCTTATACGCCGACAGCCGTAAGTCGTATTGCTACAAAAAAAGCCGCTTACCACCAGCACTGAGATGATATGCCTAGGACATATCGGTTAGCGAGCCCAAGTTTACCTCTGTCTCGAACGCTGTGAAGCAGTCTAAACGCCACGATAAAAATCCTTTTCAAATCCCATTTCTATCAATATAATGCTTTTATATATGTAATTGAGACTCTCCATATATTGCTTTATTTCAAAGACCTTACTATTTTATGTTTTTTTCTTTTATATATGGGACTTCAATCTATAACTGTGCTATTATAATGCTTATGCATCTAAGAAACCTTCTATATTAATGCTTTTGTATCTTAGACCTTACTATCATAAGTCCTTAAAAAGTAAAGTAAAGTTGCACTCAACTTCAAATACAGCAGGCTACAGATATGTTGAACCATCTGAGGATTTAGATAGATGTGTCACAGCAGTGCAAACACTACTCTTTGGCGGCAAAGATAAGTTAGAGTCCTAACATTTTGAAAATAATACAGAAATAAACACTTCAATTGTATTTTAAAATTAATATAATAAGAATAATATGTACACTCACGGACAAATTTAGAGGAATGCAAAAAAGCTTTAATTTCTCCTGTTATTGTTATTGTCGTTTGCAATTTTTAATTAACTAATAGTAAGAAAATTCCAAGTTAATAGACTTGAATTCAAAAAAAGTCACAAATATCCACGATATTGGGAATCTACGAAATTGCGCCAAGAGAAACTTAAGCCCTCTCACGCATACATTTACAACTCGGATGGACAAATCTACTCACTACCATTAACTAAATAAGCTAAAGTTAGACCTGTCAGGAATTTTCATTTAGAAAAAGCCAAAATTAGGGGCTATTTGGGTTCTAATTAGGTGCGAGATTTAAAAATTAGGTGCTCTAAAATTTTCACCACAACAAACTGTTGAAATTAAGTGCTGCAAGTATAGGCAATGACAAGGCGCCCATAATAAAAATAAAGTTGTTATGCAGAACAGATGAGAGAAAGCAGATGCAAAAACCATGTCTTCTGAAAATCTTCTGAAAATGGTAAAACTATAGACATCCGGTACTTGCGTACGGTATGCCTGCGATTTGCTACGCAAGGGCGAAGGGGTTGCATTCCCCGCAGCGCTGAAGCCGTTGCAGAAGTAACTGTGTCAATATTCCTGCGTAAAAAATTGAGGTTATGATTTTACAAAGAAAAAATATTACTTATAAACTATAGATTTGTAAATAAGATCGGAGACCTATACTGCTGGAAAAGAGGCATTCCATTCTAGTACTCACTGGTGACGACGCATCTGCATTTTAATTCTTTATTGAGGATAGATGTAGGTGTCTATAGGTCACAGCAACCACTTACCATGAGGAGGACTGTGTGCTCATTAATAAAGAAAAGAATTCCGCCAGGGAAATAGTTAAATATAAGGTAATTAAGTGAAAATAGTATATAATTATTAAAATATAATAATTATTAATATATCCAGTAAACCAAATTTATACCTTAAAATACCGAAAAGACAGCTTTAGTAACTCCTCTTAAAAAAGAATTTCAAGAATAGTGAAATTTAATAAATTTTATCAATATCGACGTGCGGATTAAGGGTGATTTTATCCAATAATAACATTTAATTTTAACAATATTATTCTAGGTTGTTACAAATTTAAATATAAAACTACATTTTTACTGTGCTTATATTTTAGAAATAATGGAAAGTTGAATATAATGTCAAAAACATATTTTTGTTCTACTAACTTAAGCAATGGCTAAGCCCACGTATTAACAGAAGCCTCTTTATGTTTATTAAGGGTACTTTCTGTCACTTTTAATACTCCTTATCCATATTTTATAAAATCCGAAATTTTTATTTATATATTGAAAGTAATTTTTTACTATCACCACTGGTTCTGGAAAAGAACTCTATTCTAGGAAAAACCATCCAGAAACCTAATATATGTATATTACTGAATATTAATGCTAAAATTCATATAGCTTGTATTTTTCAAATAAAAATAAAAAAAAATTATCAGACACGAAAAACCCGAATGACTTAATTGAATCAAAGCGAACAATGAAGCTGATTATTATTCGACTCAGACACGGCTTGCTTTGTTATAGTCCTTACAAGTCTCAGAGGCTATTTCCTAAACAAATTACTTAACCGCATTTACTGTTCTACGAAAACAAATTCAAATTTAATTAACATCTGATTACATAAAACTATCACACCATTTTGTCGAGCAGCGTTCCAGTGGTTTTTTTTTATAGGAGAGGGGGCAAACGAGCATGATGGTAAGTGATTACCGCCGCCCATGAACAACCGCAACAGCAAGGGAATTGCAGATGCGTTGCCGGCCTTTTAAAATGGAGTAGGCTCTTTTCTTGAAGGTCCCTAAGTCGTATCGGTCCGGAAAAATCGCTGATGGTAATCGATTCCAGAAAGAAGTCGTTGGAGGAAGAAAACATCTAAATCGCACAGTGGTGAACCGCCAATCATCCAGATGGTGTGAATGGTATCAGGAGTTCTGCCGCGATGTGCGTTCGTGAAATTAGGCGGCTAGGATTAATCCGAACAATTCCTCAGAGCACTCCCCGTTGTAGATGCGAAAGAAAATGAAAAGGGATGCAATATCTCTTCACAGTGCCAATGAATCGAGCCGATCGGAAAGGACTCGGTAGTCGACGATTCGAGCCGCTCTGCGCTGGAGGCGGTCAAGTGGAAGGAACTGGCACTGGGGAGCCCCTGCCCAGAGATAGGAACAGTATTACATGTGAGGCCCAACCTGCGCCTTGTAAAGTTGCAAGCGGTGTGCCCGCATGAAATACTGTCCCGCTCTGCTGAGCACGCCAAACTTTTTAGAGGCCAATTTGGCCTTCTCTTCCAATTGGCCACGACTCTGCCCCTCACTCGATATGTCGACTCCGAGGATTCCGATACTGGCTGAGGCAAGGAGGGGAGTGCCTTGAAACTGAGGAGATACGACAAAGGGGTTCTTTTTAGCGGTAAACGCGCAAACTTGTGTCTTCTGAGGATTAAACTGTACTAAATTTAGTCGCCCCCAATCCAAGGCTTTGTTCAGCAAAGACTCGACTTCAGACACAAATTTGTTCCGGTACTCAGCGACATTTTCTACACGTTGACAGCGTGTGCTGTTATCCGCATAGCAATGAATGTTACCAGTTAGCAACATATCATTGATATGCAGAAAAAACAGCGTTGGTGATAGCACACAGCCTTATGGAACACCAGCGTTAATAGGCTTGTAGTCGGAGCATGCACCGTCTATAACGACCTTGATGCTCCGATCTTCAAGGAAGCTGGTGATCCAATTGCACAATTTCACGGGAAGCCCATAAGAAGGGAGCTTCGAAAGAAGCGCTTTGTGCCAAACCCGATCGAAGGCCTTCGCAATGTTCAAACTAACAGCCAACGCCCCCCCCCCCCCCCGTAGACTCTACTGCCTCCGCCCATCTATGAGTCAGGCAGACCAGAAGGTCACCAGCTGATCGACCCCGACGAAAACCGTATTGGCGATCACTAATCAGCTAGTAATCCTCAAGGTACCACATGAGCTGGCAGTTAATAATGGATTCCATTATTTTGGAGAACAAGGAGGTGATGGCGATATGCCTATAATTGGACGGGTCTGAGCGGTCGCCTTTTTTAGGGATCGGGTGGACAAAAGCTGTCTTACATGAATTCGGGACTACGCCTTGGGAGTAGGAGTAGCGGAAAAGACGCGTTAGGCCCGGTGCCAACTCCGGAGCACACGTCCTCAGCACAATTGGGGGGATTCCGTCAGGCCCACTCGACTTCTGGATGTCCAGGGAGAGGAGTGCTTTGCGAACCGAGCTCTGTGAGAACAGCACATCCGGCATGGAGCACTCACACCGCGGGATGGTCGGCGGTATTTTTCCCCCGTCATCAAGAGTCGAGTTGGACGTAAAAAGGGAGCCTAAAAGGTCGGCTTTGTATTTTGCGTCTTGGGCCAGTGAGTCGTCCTCCTTGTGCAGAGATGGTAGTGATGGCTTACAGAAATTCCCTTGGACAGCCTTGGCGAGAGACCAGAATGCACGGGTTCCCGAAGGAAGGCGAACTAGTTTCTTGCCAATTCTGCCTATGTGCTCTGACTTTGCCTTGGCGATAACTCTTTTTAAGGACCTGGAGGCGAAGTTATACTTCTTTTTATGTTTGCTGGTGTTTACATCCCGAGTCGCCGAAGCCGCAGCCCAGGTTTGATAACACTCCTGCTTACTGCGTAATGCAGTCTTGCAGGAGCGACCAAACCAAGGCTGAGATCTGCCTCCGATGGGTACCACAGATGATGAAATAAATAATTCTATTCCCTGTAGCATCACATCAGTGACAGAGTCAGCAACGGCGCTGGGTTCATCTGGCGAGAAGCAAACCCGCCCCCATGGGTAGGATGCAAAGAAAGACCGCATTCAGTCCCAATCCGCCGACCTGTAATGCCAAACACGGCGGCAACCTGCAGAACGCAACCGCGAGAGGAGCGTGAGTGGCATCACACTCCGGATCAGACAACGGTCCAAAGAGCCGAGAGGGACATAGACGGAAACCTGATATCCTTCCGGATGAGAGGTCAGCAGAAGGTCTAACAGGGAAGGTGTATGATCCTGCACATCTGGAATCCGCGTAGGCGAAGTAACCAGTTGTGTCAGACCATATGCCAAGGCAAAGTCATAAACTCATTAAGCTGATGGGACATTTATAATATGATGTTTCTAATGTTAGAAAGTACTTTTTTTATTTACATGACTAGAAATCATGCTTTTAATCATTCTTACAAATTCATGAAACATTTTTCTCAAAGCCTTACACAATTATTAAACACTAGATTAATATCTCTATAATAGTTATAAAAATTAAAATATAACAGTTATAAAATATAACTTTATATATAAATTTATCATGAATTGATAGTGAATATTAATTTAATGTCGTAAGTGAGATAGATAAGACACAACCTACCCTTTTACTTAATCGTGTTTAGTTAAAATGTGTAATATGTTAGCTGTGAGTTCGTAATTACTAAATTTAATTCAGAATCACTTCTAAGTATTTTTATTGCATGCCTTAAGCGCTCAGTGCGCAGATATGTTCTGCTAGGGCCTAATAATTAAGATTCCAACGTTTTGTCGCATGAAATCGTATCTAGCAATCATATTATACATATAAATGATATAAAAAGTACATTGTCAGAAAGATGAATGATTGTTAAACTTATTAATATTTTTTTAAAAATCGATTTATTTTACTATTTTTACATAAAGAAGGGGTTTTAGTGGCTTATGGTGTGGATTTATCAAGTCCGCATGGCGGCGTAAACACGATAACTTTTAAAAATATCAATTAGTCAACTCAATCTATTTATAAAAACTCTTCATCTATCATGTGGGAAGCCATGGAATGTAAATGGCAGTTTAATTTTGTTTTGTTAAGTTATAATTAATTTTTTTCGGCTAAGAAATGGCAAAATTTTCGGTGGTTTGGGAGCGTTGTATTAATTTATTTTACTAAATAGGCCGCAGCGCAGAGTATTTTATAGGGATGGGCAAGGGAAGAAATCATATCGATATATATGGAATCGATATTTTTAAACAGTATCGATATATACTCGTATCGCGTGACAAATATCTATATCGATTTTGGGCTCGATTTGTTAGTTGTGATGAGACCTTACCTCCGGAATTGATAGAGTTACTTGAAAGTGTACTTTAATGACTGCTACTGGAACTCCTCTACGAGGAGAGTTTGGGTTCGTTTTGTTAGTTATAATGAGATCTTACTCCGGACTTGATGAAGTGACTTGAAAGTGTACTTTTATGACTGCTACTGGAGTTCCTCGACGAGGAGAACTAGATATGCCGAGTTTTGCCCCGTATTTTTAGTTATAGAATATAATAAATATATAGAATAGACCTTACCTCTGGACTTGACGGACTGACTTCAAGGTATACTACGTTGACAACTATTGGAACTCAATAACGCGAGTCGTGCACTTTTGGATTTTCCAAACTTTTTTTAATTGAAGTTTGACATAAAGATATCAGAAAATTGGAAGTATAGTTCTAAGGTTAGTAGTGAAAACTTGTGTGCATTTAAACTACTTAAAAAAATAAGTATAAAAATGTTATACGTAATTTTTGTAATGCACTTAAGGCATGCACAATTGGATTTACCTATAGTATTTTACTTTCTTGGTTATTTACATTTATTAACATAACATAAAAACACAATATTATATTATAAAAAAAAAAAACTAAAACTTAATACTTAACTTATCATACAGTCCACAAATAGTTATGATTTTGTTGAATTTCACAAAAAGAAAAATACTTTAAATTGTATACACCTGGTGGATCAAAATAAACAAGACATATTGGGCAAACAATAAGACTTAAGCAGCAATTGTTACGTGGCAGAGCCATGCTGCAGCTATATTAATAGTATTGTTGTAGCATGAATGGGTCGGCTCGACCGGGAAGGACCACGCTCTCACAGAATACCACATTGATTTTGTATCATTAATACTACATTGAACGGTCAATGAGTTTAATCAAGCTCTCAAATGATCTCAATATTATGTGAAATTCAGATCTAGCACCACAGGAACATATTGAAAAAGTAAGTACACTTAGGTTTATATTTCAGGGGTGTAATATCAAAGGCGGCAAAGTCCAGTTATAGTAATTTTAAGTCATTTACAAAAAACTAATAACATTTTAAAGATAATACAAATTACTGTTATAATATATTTATATAAAGTGATATTTCGATGCCTTTTATTTAAAGCTGTATCTTAATGCTAAAACAAGTCAGATAACTAAGAAACTTAAATAATATGATGGACATTGCCACATTTGTTAGTAAAGTGAGGACTTTAATTATTAACGGAATAATTAAGAAAAGTAATAAATTTTATTACTTTTCTTTATTATTCCGTTAATAATTACATGTTCTAATATGAATTAATTTTTAAGTGTTTTGTGGTTGCAAAACTAACTGCACATCAGCTAGACGCATCAACAACGCAAAAAAGTTTAGAAGATGATAATCCATTCAATGATAATGAATGAAGAAATAAGGACTGGAAATTATACATTTTCTGAACTAGATGAATCAACCGAGGGATTCATTGAATCCTTCTAAAGGAACAGATATGGAATTTGATCAAATTCTATGTCGGTTATTAAAAGAAAATGAACAAACTATATTTTAGCATATATTTTACTTTTGGTTATTATTGAATAAACTTTTTTACCGTTCCTTTTATGCCAATTATATTTTTAGCAAGCACATTCTAAAAGCGGCAAATTCTGCTAGTCTACTTTTGAAGCTCTCATAATTTGTAAACTTTCAAATTAATATATATTTATTTATTTACTTTTATCTTTGACTAAATTAAACAATAAAATTAATAACTTTTTACGAAAACCGATTTATCTGGGTCGATTCTAAATTGCAAAATTCAAAAAACTAAGTTGACATGTCGGGATAATTTTTTTATTATTTGTAAGCCAATCGTTTATAAAAAAATGTTAAATACCAAAATCAATCAGAACAAAATCCTGAAATTTGGAATCGATATAACATATTTACTCTCGTCGGGACACTTAAAAAAATCTTAAACATATTTTTAAGAAATGAAAATGTTAAAAAAATATTAAAAATAATTACTTCCTGATTTCCGATGATGCCTTCTCACTCTTACTCTGACCTCGTATAGTAGTATACGAGTAAACAATAGTCCTCTCTTTTCTGTCGACTTCCAAAAAGGAGACGGTACTCAATTCGACTGTATGTTTTTTTGTTTTTTTATGTGTGTTACCTCATAACTTTTTACTGAGTGAACTGATTTCAATGATTCTGTTTTTATTTGAAAGCTAGTACTTCTCGTGTGGTCCCACATGAATTTGATCAAGATCAGACCAATAGTATTTGAGTTATTCTTAATAACTTATATTGAAGTCGGCTGTACAAAATTTTTAATTTTAAATTATTCGCTCGGGACTTAATGCAACGGCGTAGGATTTAAAACAGATTTTATACCTGTATAAATTCACACCTGCCGAAATATACTAGAATTTTTTTTCAATCAAATATTTAGGAATTTTTACGAGTAATATAAATATGGCAAAAATAAATAATTCCTTAATTTTAAAGCATTTAAATTTCAATTTGAAAATTTCAAATTGTTATACTTTTTTAACAATAAAAAGTGTCTATCTCTAAAAATTTAATTTCTTAATTTAAAATCTAACCTTTAGGTTACATATTTTAGGCAACTTAAAAAAAACGCTTACGTTTTTACTCCCCAAGATTTTTTTTTAAATTTACGCTCATCTCGTAAACTTAAAACCTTTCTAGCTAGAATAAATTTGACCGTAGGAAAAAACCATTGAACCATTTTTATGTAAAATTTTAAGCTCTGCATATTGTTTTTAAACCTTTTTTGTCTAGTTTTTACCGTTTTCGAATAATTGCGAAAAAACACTTCTGACATTTTTTAAAACCTTCCCGGGGGTTCCGAACACGAAAACCTTTACACATTGGTTTTGTATAGTTAATACTACGTTATATCAAAAATGCAAAGCTGAGTATTACCATTTTGATTTCAGACCTTATTTGACTTACTTTTTTATAGGATAGGGTGACAAACGAGCACACAGTCCACCTGATGGTAAGTGGTTGCTGTGACCCATAGACATCTACATTTATCGTTAATACATACATACATACATATAATCACGCCTCTTTCCTGTAGGGGTAGGCAGAGACCAGTTCTTTCCACTTGCTACGATCCTTACATACTTGTTTTGCTTCGTCCACTTTCATTATTCCCTTCATACATGCTCTACGGTTTAGGGTACTCTTGACCTGGCCTTTTTTCAAGACGTCCCTGATTTGGTCTAGAAATGTCCGCCTAGGTCTACCCCTTCCAACACTTTCATTCACACTCGCCTAAAATAAAGAATCAAAATGCGTCGTCACCCGTGAGGTCTAAGATGGAATGCCTTTTTTCCAGTAAAATGGGTCTCCGGTTCTCTACATTCACCATACGAAACACAGCAGTGTCAAGTTGCCATTTTACGCCGGTATTCTGTGAGAGCGCGGTCCTTCCTCGGTCGAGCCGACCCATTCGTGCTACAACTATACTACTAATATAGCTGCAGCATCGCTCTATCACGTACGAAGCGTTGACTGGACTAACATTACCATGTTAGTTTAGTCAACATTTTACACTGACTAATTGTGTATTCTTTTAAATTATTTCTACTATTTCTTTTTCATCGTCATCCCTTTCTTTTAGTAGTACTTCACACTTCTTTTTGTAGATCTTTAGTTCCTGAAGCGCCAGCAGGAGTTGGGTCTCAAGCTGGCTACGAGCGTTCGTTTTGCGACGTATGTATTAGTTAAAAATGTTAAAACTAGAACTTTTACTGAATACAGACGTAGCAGTATAAATAAAGTCAAAAAGTTAAGGTGTTAGATTATATTTGTAGATCTTAAATGAAACGCTTAAGAAAATATTTAACAATGTAAAACCGAACTGAACATTTATGTTGTAAGAAGGGATAACAAGAATTACAATATATAATATTCAAACAATTTGTACATTACCTGTCACTTAAAATCCTAACGTTTAAATATATTGACTGGTAGAGAATGCCACAAGGCATTAAGTCCGCCCTTTGTATTCTTTTAGATTAAGGAATGCAATAAAGAATAAATAAATAAATATATTTAGGTATTTAAGTTACATTTTACTTAATACACAGTATAATTTTAACACAAATAACAATTGCAACATAAAATTAAGGTGGATATTAATTATTTATAATAATTCAACTTAAATTTTATTGGGAGTTAATATTTAACAAACTTATTCCAGGGATTTTGGTTTCTTTTTGACGAATCTTGCGGAACTTCGTTCAGACCGTATGGAAGTTTCTACGAGCTTGTCATTTATATCGTTCCTAGCAACCTTATAGGCACTGCAAACAATTAAGTTATTCAAACTAAACGTTTGCATTGGAACACGAACTTAATTCAGTACCGCTTTCGATTCGGTGACCGCTACCAGTTTTCACCCTCACGATCACCGAGATAGTACCGTGTAGTGTCGGTGTAAGAACATTCACTAACTTATATCTTCCGTGGGTGTCGTAAGAGGTTACGACGGCAATTGAAACAGGTGATGGGCTGCAGCATCTTCCTGGTTACTACTTAAAATAATAAAGAACTGCGGTTGACAATCCGCTTACCAAGCGCGTCAACTATGGTAAAATCCCCCTTATGTGGTTATCTATGGGGGAGGCCTGTGTTTAGCAGTGGACTTTTAGAGGCTGTAATAGATGGATGGATGGATCACTGTCATATCATCGGAGCTAGACCAGGTCCACTTGCTTTAGGGCCGCTTCGGAAAGAACGAGTACTTCATAAAGAGTACCTCTTTCTCCAAGACGTCGGCTTCTAATGACTCCTTGGCTTCTGTTGTCCCATTTCAAATTTTTCTACAATCCTACTAACACTGTATTGTCGGTTCTCTTACGAGTTCTCTTATGGTCTAGAGATATCCACATATATCTCCTCCAACCCTTCCGGTATGTACCGACGTTAGTTCGTACGATGTACCATGAATACTGTTTAGTGAAACTAAGTGTAATGTACGCAAGCTTTATCATACAGACCTAATATTTACAATGATATTAACGTAAGACGTGAAGACGATAAAGATGACACATACTCGGGACAGATGATCGCCCCCTCGGCCATAAAGCTAGCTGCACTATTCAATGATTACCGTAACCTCTCCCTCCCTACGGACCTCAGATAATCCACCAATATCCCAAGGCAACTTGTCTATTTCTTCTTTCAGCTCGTGCGTACTTTAAATGTTACCAGGTCGAGTCGACTAAATTGGCAACCCAATGTCCTTTGGATAGTCTTAGCATACCCTGCCCCGCCGTCACTATTTTCACCGCCATTACGTTGCGTTGTTAAAGGCAAAACGAACAGGAATTTTCAATATAATGATGCTGCCCACCTCATTGTTTGTTACCCTCAGTCGCCTCTTACGATACCCACAGTGCAATATGGTTTAGTAAATTTTCCTACTCATGGTTCATCACATGGTTCACATAAGGGCTTAACATCGGTAAAAGTGTTATATAATACAAGTTGCGCTAGGTTCAATAGTGCGTTTTGTTTTTAAGAATAGATTAACAAGATTATATGAGTTTGATCATGAAATAAACTTAACGATAAAAGAAATTTCTAGGAGATTGATTAGTCCCACATATTACAACAGATTTTAGCAGGGGTCACGGGGGCACTGAGGTGTTCGACATGCCAATATCATAGTTAACCGAGACTACCTTCATAAAGATTATTAATTTTTGGTCCGATCTACGCAGAAAGAACTTACAATGTCTTAAAACCTTGCAGTATTATGCTAGGTTTGGGATTTATTAGATCCCAAGTAGATGCTACCATCTATTTTTATAATTATAACTATTTTGTAATATAAACTTACCTTTTTGAGGACATATTTTTTACAATTTCGAATTCCGACTTTTTCAGTCCCAAAAAATAACTAGAAATTAATTAATTCACTACGTTAGTTGTCACTACAATTAACAGTTTACGACGAAATCTTATAAAAATATGTGGAACTTGCTTTAAAGAAATCAAATAATGAGGGTAGAATTTTTTATTTCTCAAAACCCATGTATGGGTTGGTAGGTTCATCTGGGTTAGTAATAATATACATATTTTATGTATAACTGAACATTGGTTGAAAGTTGATATTTAATTTCAGTAATCACCATGTCAAACACTTCAGCATTTCGATATACCGACAGTCCATTTGGCACCGCTGGAGGGACTACAACACCGCCTAAATTTCGACGGAATCAAAGGCTGTCTCATAGTCCACATACGCAAGACAAAGTGGCAGATTGTACTCTTCGGCCTTCTTTACAATTTGCCGAAGGGTATGTATGTGATCTATGGTGCTAAATCCTTTTATCAAACCGGTTTGGGAGGCTGGAATTCGTTGAGTCTGCATGCGAGACGATTCGTAATGACTCTCGAAAACAGCACGTAGACGCGGCTCAGAAGGGAAATCGGTCTGTAGTTCTTCAAGAGAACGTTGTCACCTTTCTTGAAGAACAATACCACTGCACTTCTGCTCCATGCCTCCGGAGTAGTGTATCCAAGAATGATGGAAATAAAGAGCTTCTGAAGGACTTCAAGTACCGGTTTTCCACCCGCTTTCAGAAGTTGTGCTGTAATTCCATCCCCGCCTGGGGCCTTGCCGTTTTTAAGGTGCTGGAGAACCATTCTAATCTCGCTCAGACTGACGTCCGGGATATCATCGGAATAGTGCCGAATAAGACTTGCTCTTGGATCGTTACTCATACTTGCGTGTGGCTCCAGCGATAATGTGTACAGCTGCCTAATGAACCTCTCAATATCACTCAAAATCTCAGGTGTCGCGGAAACGAAGCAACCACACTCGATCTTCAACTTCGACAGTTGTCTCTTTCTGGCAGACAGATCTTTAGCAAAGACTTTGGAACCCTGGTTCGCTCGATCTCTTCTTCAATACGAGCAGTATTAAAGTTGCGTATGTCCCGCCGCATGGATTTAGAGATTTGTCTGTTCAGTTGCCTGTATGCTGTCAAATCTACTGAAGTCTGCAGCTTCATTTTCCGCCTAACAGCTATGAGATTCCGAGTGTGATCGGAGAGTTTTTGTGTTCTTCTTCGACGGATCTTTCAAAACTTAGCCACGACCGCGTCGACATTTTCCACGAGCTTGTCATTTATATCGTCCACTACATTGCAATCTTCTAGTCACTGAAAACGATTTTTCTTGTGTAATTACTTTATTTCTTCTATTGAAGTATTTCTATTATTCAAGTAAATGGTTACCTACTATATCTTATTACTATATTATAGGTTCTCTAGAAGTTATTATTAATTATTGTATATAAAATATAACAGTAACTTAGATTTTATGAGAAAATAATAATTGAAGACAATGAGATATTTAACAATAGACATTAATTAAAAACTGTACTGCTTCATTTCTGCCCTGCGAGCAAAAACTACAGAGCCGTAAAATATGCAACGCTTCTCAAATGATGCAAAGCAGACGCTAATTATAGCTTACTGCTTAAACGAAATTTAAATAAGAAAATACTGAAGGATGAAAATACTTTGTTGCTTTTTTGATTCTGTATATATTGATAAAAAATTCAATTGCTACTTTCAATAGTATTTCAATATACCACGTGTATTTAAAAAAATATTTAAAAAATACTCTACAATCATTGTACGGTAACAAGAAGAATGTAAATATCATTATAAAATATTTTGAATGTTCTGTTATTATTACTGTATAATTATTAAAAAAGTGCATTTTGTTAAATAATACTTTCAAGTGCCACCAGCTTAAACGTAACATAAAGTAAGCTCAAATGGGTCTGGATTTAATTTTGTTAATTATAGTGTAATGTAGGAAAGGTGTCAAAGAGAAGGAGACGTGTAGATTAATGTCTTTAATTATACTAGTCTTTATTACGAACTCAACTCTAATATGTAACTATGTCGCGTGGGCTACAACACTACATCACACCTCCCACCGACAAAAATATATAAAAGAAATGATTACAATTGGTTTTTAAGTAATAAAACAAATATAAAACTATAATTTTAAGTTACATTTTACATGCATTGATATT
This sequence comes from Parnassius mnemosyne, assembly GCA_963668995.1. Taxonomy (NCBI): domain Eukaryota; kingdom Metazoa; phylum Arthropoda; class Insecta; order Lepidoptera; family Papilionidae; genus Parnassius; species Parnassius mnemosyne. The sequence continues at coordinate 38,184,706 of CAVLGL010000104.1, read as the reverse complement.
ATAACATATATAATCCCAAGCAGATGGTAGTAACCATCCATCTTCTCTATTGAAATTAGGATGTTTCTTTTTAATTTCAATAGCCTCGCGAATCATTCTAGGTAGGAATCGGTGTTTTTTTGCAAGGATTTTGTTCTATTAAATCTAACGTAATGGCGGGGTCCACCTTGAGCATGTTCACAAATTGCGGACTCCCTGCAAGTCAGCTTTATATTCTTTTACGTGGGCTTTTATAGGTCTTTTTGTTTGTCCTATGTACAAGAGACCACATTCACAATCAAGCTTGTACTCTCTTATATACTTGCATTTTGTAGAGGGATATTACACTTTACGGGTGGTAAAAATTGACTTGTCTTCTTCGGCGGCTTGTAGTAGGTTTTAATGGAAGCTCGCCTTAAGAAGTAGCAAATCTTGTCTGTGACTTCTCCGATGTATGGTAGTACAGAAGGCACACGCTCGAACGCGGCCAGCTTCACTCGGTCACTGTGACGTAGGCGCGGGACTCGAAGTTTGTTGTCTTGCTTGACGTGCTGAAGCTCAGCTGCCATATATTTTCGGTCACAGATCCCTTGTCAGAGAGCTGAAACAAAGATTTTTCCACAGTAGCTAACTGTGTGATAATTGTGATGGTGGTGAGATTGATCGTTTAAATATCGGTTGGTATGGGTTTTTTTTCCTATACACAGTGTGACCAATAGTGTTTTCAGGATATAGGATGACAAAAACATCTAGAAAAGCTAAATAACTATTTCCCTTTAACTCCATTGTGAATTGTATTTTGGTGTTTATTTAGTTGAGTTGGTCTAAAAATTTTTTGATTCGAAAAAATGTTACTTTGTGAGATGTTAAAATTGTGAAAGTTTCACCTACGTACAACTTGTAGAATCTTGGATTAACAGGAACGTAAGAAGGGCTTTCTCCTCAAAGTCCTCCACGAATATGTCGGCGACTACGGGATATAAGGGAGAGCCCATCGTCACACCATCTACTTGCTATAGATTTCTTCCTTCCACAATAGATAGCCAGATATGAGGCAGTGTTTGAGTAATACATAACAGTATATTTAAATAAATTAAATAAGTCACGGGGGACTGAGGTGTTTGACGTCCTGGTGTCATAGTTAGCCCAGCTAACTTCAGTTTTTTAATATAAATTTTTGGTTCGATTTACGCAGAATGAGCTTACAGTATCTTGAAGTCTAGCAGTGGTATACTTGGGTTCGGATTTGATTTTATTAATTATGGGATCCCAAGCAGATGGCAGCACCCACACCCACAGCATCTTCTCAATTGAAATTAGGATGTTTTTTTTTTTAATTTCAATAGCCTCGCGAATCATCCTTGGGAGGAATCGGTGTTCTTTTGCGAGGATTTGTGGTCTATCAAATCTAATGTAATGGCGGGGACGATCTTGAACATGTTTACAAACTGCAGACTTCCCGATACGTCGGTCCATCACGTCAGCTATATATTCTGAGATACATTTCTATATAGCGATTAAAAAAGTTGAAAAAGTTTCGACTTTACCTGTGAGGTAGTGTACTTGGCTCGTTTTTTTAACGTGGTTTCCCCGGTAGAACTATTGCGCAATTTATTGTTGTATTATTTAACTAAGAAAATAATGTATTAAATAAAATTATATTAATTACGTTATAAAATATTGGAAATGATGAAAGCGGTGTAAACTATGAGTAATAGAGGAAACCCAACCCTGACTACTGAAACTAAATCCCAAAACGGCTTGGTTGTTTATTTCCCCATAAAAATATATAATCCAACAGTAACAGTAAAAATTTTGGATTTAGAGGGAAAACTAATTAATTTCAACAACGAATACATTGAAACAGAAACAGAAACAGAAACTTTTTTATTCAATATAGATTATAAATAATACTTATTGAAAGTCACTCTTTTGTTTGATTACCACTGGTTCGGAAAAAACCTCTGTCCTGGGAAGAATAACAGCTTACAATCATGATGTTACACAAATTAACAACACAACAAATTAGAAATAGCTTGGTAGCGATCACCTCATTTCCAGGGGTTATTATCATCCATAAATTCCTTAATATTATAATAACCCTTTTTATACAAACTTAGTATAATAAAGTTTTTGAACTTTGAACAGGCCAAACTTTGTATATTTTCTGGAATTTTGTTGTAAAAGCGTATACATCGCCCCAAGAATAAATTACTGACTCGATAGAGTCGAGTAACTAGTACTACTAGCTTGTGTCTGTTCCTAGTATTTACAGAATGAATATCACTTATTTTTATAAAACTACTTTTATTTTTGTGTACGTACATTACATTTCCATAAATGTATTGAGAGGCCAAAGTTAATAAATTAATTTCCTTAAATTTTTGTCGCAGCGATTCTTTAGGCTTTAAATCATAAATTGCTCTTATGGCCCTCTTCTGCAAAACAAATATAATTTCAGTGTCAGCTGCGTGTCCCCATAGCAGAATACCATACGACATTATGCTATGGAAGTAGCTGAAGTAAACGAGTCTAGCTGTTTCAACACTGGTTAGACTTCTAATTTTTTTTACAGCATATGCTGCAGAACTAAGTCTGCTTGCTAGTTTTGATATATGGGGGCTCCATTGAAGCTTCACGTCTAGTGTGATTCCAAGAAAAATGGTGGTATCTACAAGACTCAGTTTCTCCCCATTTAAAATTACATTAGTATTTAATTTTTTGACATTTGGAGTCACGAATTTCATACACTTTGTTTTAGTGCCATTTAAATGCAAATTATTAACATCGAACCAATTTACTAATTTAGATATAGCATTATTTACTTCGTCATATTTTAGTAACTGTCGACTTAATTTGAAAATTAAAGAAGTGTCATCTGCAAATAATACTATATCATGGTTATCCCCTACTATGTAAGGTAAGTCATTAATGTATATAAGAAACAGAAAGGGGCCGAGAATTGAGCCTTGAGGCACGCCCATTTGTACCATCGATCCGGAAGAGCTCATATTGTTAATGACAACTTTTTGCGTTCTCTTACTTAAATATGAAATAATTAATTTAAGGGCATCACTTCTTACACCGTAGTGTTGAAGTTTCCTGATTAATGTTTCATGGTGAACACAATCGAAGGCCTTGGATAGGTCACAAAATATACCCAAAGCATCCTGTAAATTCTCCCATGCATTAAAGATATATTTAATCAGCTCAACACCGGCATCAGTTGTCGAGCGACCCCTTGTGAAACCAAATTGATTTTTATGAAATAAATTATTTATATTAAAAAAATTTAACATTTGATCAAAAACAATTTTTTCAAAAATCTTACTAAGAGTTGGTAGTACAGAAATAGGTCTAAAATTGGCGGGGTCTAATGTACTACCAGATTTAAATAAAGGTATTACTTAACTATGCTTCATTAAATCAGGAAACACACCAGATTCGATACTAGTATTAAAAATAATAGCTAAATGAGGCGCGATTGTATCTATTATAGACGCAATAACTTTAACGGAAATCCCCCACAGATCCGCAGTTTTCTTAACATCAATAGTTTTAAAATATTTTACAATATCTATTGATGACACTTTATGAAATGTAAAATTATTTGTACACACATTTACATTTTGTTTAAGTAATGATTCGGCGACGGCAGGAGAAGAATTCAGTGAGTTAGTGGTCAAGATCGGAATATCAGTAAAATATTTCTCAAAAACCATTGCTACGTCCTGATCTGATACAGTTAATTTGTTGTTAACACTTAACTGGTAATTTGAATTGCGAGAGTTGATCTTACCAGTTTCGCTATTAATTATACTCCATGTCATTTTAATTTTATTGGAAGCCGTCTTAATTTTGTTGCTCAAATGCAAAGACTTGGCTATGGAGCACACTCTTTTAAATATTTTTGAATATATTTTTACATATTCCCTCAATTCGACGCTATGATTATATGACCTTTCATGGTGAAGATCATATTTTTTTTTTTTTTTTTTTTTATAGGAGAGGGGGTAAACGAGCATGCGGCTCACCTGATGGTAAGTGACTACCGCCGCCCATGAACAACCGCAACACCAGCGGAATTGCAGATGCGTTGCCGGCCTTTTAAAAAGGAGTAGGCTCTTTTCTTGAAGGTCCCTAAGTCGTATCGGTCCGGAAAAATCCCTGGTGGTAAACTATTCCACAAGGAAGTTGTGCGAGGAAGAAAACATCTTCTAAATCGCACAGTGGTGGACCGCCAATCATCCAGATGGTGTGGATGGTATCGGGAGTTCTGCCGCGATGTGCGTTCGTGAAATTTGGCGGCTGGGATTAATCCGAACAATTCCTCAGAGCACTCCCCATGGTAGATGCGAAAGAAAATGCAAAGAGATGCAACATCTCTTCGCAGTGCCAATGAATCGAGCCGATCGGAAAGGGCTCGGTCGTCGACGATTCGAGCCGCTCTGCGCTGGATGCGGTCAAGTGGAAGGAGCTGGCACTGGGGAGCCCCTGCCCAGAGATGGGAACAGTATTCCATGTGAGGCCGAACCTGCGCCTTGTAAAGTTGCAGGCGGTGTGCCGGCATGAAATACTGTCCCGCTCTGCTGAGCACGCCAAGCTTTTTAGATGCCAATTTGGCCGTCTCTTCCAAGTGACCACGAAACTGCACGTCACTCGATATGTCGACTCCGAGGATACCGATACTGGCTGAGGCAAGAAGGGGAGTGCCTTGAAACTGAGGAGATACGACAAAGGGGTTCTTTTTAGCGGTAAACGCGCAAACTTGTGTCTTCTGAGGATTAAACTGGACTAGATTTAGTCGCCCCCAATCCGAGACTTTGTCCAGCAAAGACTCGACTTCAGACACAAGTTTGTTCCGGTACTCGGCGACGTTTTCCCGAGAAATATTGGCCCGGCCGGTGTATAGAGCATCACCAGTGCTGTCATCCGCATAGCAATGAATGTTACCAGTTAGCAACATATCATTTATATGCAGAAGAAACAGCGTTGGTGATAGCACACAGCCTTGTGGAACACCAGCGTTAATAGGCTTGTAGTCAGAACATGCACCGTCTACAACGACCTTGATGCTCCGATCTGCAAGAAAGCTGGTGATCCAATTGCACAATTTCTCGGGAAGCCCATAGGAAGGCAGCTTCGAAAGAAGCGCTTTGTGCCAAACCCCATCAAAGGCCTTCGCAATGTCCAGACTAACGGCCAACGCCTCCCCCTTGGACTCTACTGCCTTCGCCCATCTATGGGTCAGGTAGACCAGAAGATCACCAGCTGATCGACCCCGACGAAAACCGTATTGGCGGTCACTAATCAGCTGGTGATCCTCAAGGTACCGGATGAGCTGGCAGTTAATAATGGATTCCATTATTTTGGAGAACAAGGAGGTGATCGCGATAGGCCTATAGTTGGACGGGTCTGAGCGGTCGCCTTTTTTAGGGATCGGGTGGACAAAAGCTGTCTTCCATGAATTCGGGACTACGCCTTGGGAGTAGGAGTACCGGAAAAGACGCGTTAGGACCGGTGCCAACTCCGGAGCACACGTCCTCAGCACAATTGGGGGGATTCCGTCAGGCCCACTCGACTTCTGGATGTCCAGGGAGAGAAGTGCTTTGCGAACTGAGCGCTGTGAGAATAGCACATCCGGCATGGAGCACTCACACCGCGGGATGGTCGGCGGTATTTTCCCCCCGTCATCAAGAGTCGAGTTGGACGCAAAAAGGGAGCCTAAAAGGTCGGCTTTGTCTTTTGCGTCTTGGGCCAGTGAGTCGTCCTCCCTGTGCAGAGATGGTAGTGATGGCTTACAGAAATTCCCTTGGACAGCCTTGGCGAGAGACCAGAATGCACGGGTTCCCGAAGGAAGGCGAACTAGTTTCTCGCCAATTCTGCCTATGTGCTCTGACTTTGCCTTGGCAATAACTCTTTTGAAGGACCTGGAGGCGAAGTTATACTTCTTTTTAAGTGTGCTGGTGTTTACATCCCGAGTCACTGAAGCCGCAGCCCAGGCTTGATAACACTCCTGCTTACTGCGCAATGCAGTCTTACAGGAGCGACCAAACCAAGGCTGAGATCTGCCTCCGATGGGTACCACAGATGATGGAATAAATAGTTCCATTCCCTGTAGCACCACATCAGTGACAGAGTCAGCAACAGCACTGGGATCATCCGGCGAGAAGCAAACCCGCCCCCATGGGTAGGATGCAAAGAAAGACCGCATTCCGTCCCAATCCGCCGACCTGTAATGCCAAACACGGCGGCAACCTGCAGAACGCAACCGCGAAGGGAGCGTGAGTGGCACCATACTCCGGATCAGACAATGGTCCGAAGAGCCGAGAGGGGCATCGACGGAAACCTGATATCCGTCCGGATGAGAGGTCAGCAGAAGGTCCAACAGGGAAGGTGTATGATCCTCCATATCTGGAATCCGCGTAGGCGAAGTAACCAGTTGTGTCAGACCATATGCCAAGGCAAAGTCATAAACAGATCTCCCCGCATGATCGGTTAAACGTGAACCGAGCCATTCGGCATGGTGGGCGTTAAAATCGCCAAGGATCACGATCTCTGCGGATGGGACCTGTTGTAGCAAGGAATCTGTAGCCATTTGGACGTGGTCGATGAGTCGGTCTGTTTCGGCATTACCGCTATGGGACCTATAGAGGCACCCGTAGACGCGCGGATGGTCGTCGCTGTCTACGCGTAGCCAAAGGATGGACAGGTCCGAACCTTCAAGACTGCCGAGGCGTCGAGAACAGATGTCCTCTCTAACATACACGCAAACTCCAGCCCGAGGCACAAAGGAGTGCTCCAATTTGTACCCCGGGTAGGAGAGATACGAAATATCAGTCGGAGAGGAAACCTGCGTCTCGGTCAAAAAGAGCAAGGCCGGCTTCGCCGTCTCGAGATGGTAGTGGACGGCGTTGAGGTTAGAGTGAAGTCCCCTGATGTTGCAGAAATTCACGGATAGCGTGGCAGGGGTCGCCTTGGTATTGTTGCTCAGCTTGCCCCGAGCAGTTTTGTTTTAGAGCGGAATTTTGCCCCCCCCAGAATACGCGGGGCAGCCTGAGCACCCACGCTCAGGATTGGAATAACATGGTCGTGGATGCTCAGCGAGGGATTCTCCAGGGGTACTGGTACCCTCCTGGGGTAGTCTATTGTCTAATTCCGCTACCATGTTGATGGGGGGGGGGGGGGGGGGAATTGGGCCTCCGGCCACCTGCACTCACCAGACGAAACGCAGAAGCAGAGCCTCTACTTCACGCCGGTATTCTGTGAGGTCGTGGTACCAACCCGGCTCGAGCCGGCCCATACGTGCAACAGCAAAAAACTGCTGCAGGGCTCTACCACCGTTAATATATAAGGCATATAACCTATGCCTGCTCTTATGGACTCCTACTGTCGCCCATTCATTGAATGACTTCCGACTGTTCAAGGAGAATGTTTTAGAAGTAAAAGTATTATTAAATTCATTGCAAATAAGCTTAAATAATGTTCCATACAAAAAATTAGGATCATTTTGGTATGAAAGTGATGGAAGTTTTATCACTATGTTACTTCTAAACTTCTCCAAGCGACGTGCATTTACTGGAACAGACACAACTTTCTCATCTACTTGCTTTTTGTGAACATAAGGTAACGAAACTACTTGTCCACAGTGATCAGAACTTAATTTTTGAATTATACATTTATGCAACGGCTTCACATTTGTAAAAATGTTATCTATACATGTTGCACTAGATTGAGAAATACGCGTTGGCTCTATAAATAAATTAAAAAGACCATATGATTTAAACAATGATCTAAATTTAATATTGATGGAGGAAGCTTCTAGGAGATTGATATTAAAATCTCCACATATTACAACAGATTTATTCTGTATATTAAGCTTAGCAAAAACTTCCTCCATAATGTTTTCAAAAGTATCATATGTACAACATGGGGGTCTGTAGACGCTCAAAACAATGAGGTGCTCAAACTCAACACATGCCATTTCTACAGTTCGCTCAACAGAGAGGCTCACAATGTCTTTACGTTCTTTACATGATAATAATTTACTAGCTAATATTAAGGAGCCACCTCTTAAAACCGTATCTCTATTGAAAGAACTGACCACCTGGTGATTACTGAAGTTAAACATTAAATTATAAGCTTTTAACCAATGTTCAGTAATACATAAGATATGAATATTGTTGCTATTTAAGAACAACTCAATTTCTAGCTCTTTGCCTATCATGCCTTGTATATTTTGATGCACCAGGTGTAAACAATTTTCATTATCTTTCTGTGGAGTCATATAATTAAAGATTTGTAAGCCACATTCTAAATTATTTAAGTTATTATAACTGCTAGAGATTACCTCTATTGTCTCATTTTCTAATTTAAATTACTTGGTACTGATTCCAAATTGCATATTAAGTCATTACACTGCTCAAAAGAAGCAGATGTCTGTGTAGCCAAGTCCTTGGCGGAGTTAATATATAAATAATAAGATAGCACATTTGCTATCTGTCTTAAATTATATTTTGATAGGTAATACCTATCTCTAGTCAAAAATTTCTTAATTAAATTATTTATATCTATTAAATTAATTCTATTATTATAATTGTAACAATTAAATGTCAAGTTTAAATTATTATTACATGAAAAGTTATTCATTAATAAATTTAAATCATATCTTATTTTATTTTCCTGCGGCCAACCCTGTATGTAAGGCAATGTAAACAAGATTCAACTGTATCTTCACCTACAGAAATAAAATGAAAGACTTCAATGACAATCAGTGTGTCTATAAAATTGACAATAAAAAGAAAGACATGAAAAGTTAAAAAAATAACAAAAAGTAATAAGGAATTTGTTCGAGCTCTAATTATATTCAAAAACTATCAGATTATCCGCAGTTCAATAATTCTATCGAAAGTTTTAAGACGCATGCTTACAATCCTTACAATAAAAGGTTTAATGAAAATGATCAAATAAGATATCTACTTAATACTTTCAGAAAGTGCAACATACGAGTGTGATACTGAAAGTTCTTAGAAAATCAAAAGCTGAACAAACTAACAAGTTATTAGTTTTATTATATTTCTTTAAAATAGTGTACATTCATATCAAAACGTCGCTGCATCCGATGGAACCACTGAGAAAATACTTTGTCCACTCGTTTTAGGGGTCTCTTCGATGGCATTTTGGAACTTAGCCACTGCTTTCTCGGCGTACATAAAAAGTATTTCTTGAAGTTTTTATTTCATTTTCGGAAATAAATAAAAATCAAAAGGTGCGAGGTCAGGGCTATAGGGCGGGTGATCTAGTAATTCCACGTCTGACATCGCCAAGTAGTCGATTGTTTCCTTGGTGTGGTGCGACGAGGCGTTGTCGTGGTGAAGGACAATCCTACTGCAAGCTCGTTTCTCCCGAACTTTTTCCAAGACAAGTAGCAAACAATTGTACCACTCAGTTTTTGTCCATCCGAACCCTAAAAAGGCGACCGCTCAGACCCGTCCAACTACAGGCCTATCGCCATCACTTCCTTGTTCTCCAAAATAATGGAATCCATTATTAACTGCCAGCTCATGCGGTACCTTGAGGATCACCAGCTGATTAGTGACCGCCAATACGGTTTTCGTCGGGGTCGATCAGCTGGTGATCTTCTGGTCTGCCTGACTCATACATGGACGGAGGCAGTAGAGTCCAAGGGGAGGCGTTGGCCGTTAGTTTGGACATTGCGAAGGCCTTCGATTGGGTTTAGCACAAAGCGCTTCTTTCGAAGCTCCCTTCCTATGGGCTTCCCGAGAAATTGTGCAATTGGATTACCAGCTGATTGGAGCATCACGGTCGTTGTAGATGGTGCATGCTCCGACTACAAGCCTATTAACGCTGGTGTTCCACAAGGCTGTGTGCTATCACCAACGCTGTTTCTTCTGCATATGAATTATATGTTGCTAACTGGTAACATTCATTGCTATGCGGATGACAGCACTGGTGATGCTTTTTACACCGGCCATGCCAATATTTCTGGGGTAAACGTCGCCAAGTACCGCAACAAACTTGTGTCCGAGATCGAGTCTTAGCTGAACAAAGTCTCGGATTGGGGGCGACTAAATATAGTCCAGTTTAATCCTCAGAAGACATAAAATTGCGCGTTTACCGGTAAAAAGAACCCCTTTGTCGTATCTCCTCAGTTTCAAGGCACTCCCCTTCTTGCCTCAGCCAGTATCGGAATCCTCGGAGTCGACATATCGAGTGACGTGCAGTTTCGTGGTCACTTGGAAGAGAAGGCCAAATTGGCCTCTAAAAAGTTTGGTGTGCTCAGCAGAGCGGGACAGAATTTCATGCCGGCACACCGCCTGCAACTTTACAAGGCGCAGGTTCGGCCTCACATGGAATATTGTTCCCATCTCTGGGTAGGGGCTCCCCAGTGCCAGCTCCTTCCACTTGGACGCGTTCAGCGCAGAGTGGCTCGAATCGTCGACGACCGAGTCCTTTCCGATCGGCTTGATTCATTGGCAATGCGAAGAGATGTTGCATCCCTTTGCATTTTCTTTCGCATTTACCACGGGGAGTGCTCTGAGGAATTGTTCGGATTAATCCCAGACACCAAATTTCACGAACAAACATCGTGGCAGAACTCCCGATATCATCCACATCATCTGGATGATTGGCGGTCCACCACTGTGCGATTTAGAGGATGTTTTCTTCCTCGCACGACTTCCTTGTGGAATCGATTACCATCAGCGATTTTTCCGGACTGACACGACTTAGGGACCTTCAAAAAAAAACCTACTCCTTTTTAAAAGAGCGGCAACGCATCTTCAAGTCCCCTGGTGTTGCAGTTGTTCATGGGCGGCGGTAGTCACTTACCACCAGATGAGCCGCATGCTCGTTGTTCCCTCTCCTATAAAAAAAACCGTTTTTTTTTTAATACTCTAAAACAACTGTTGTGTAATAACCTGTCCTTCCGAAGAACGAGGCCACTATCTTTTTTCCCACGCTTCGACCTCTCTTCACTTTAGTTGGCAACTCCTCGGAAGGAAACACCCAGACAGCAGACTCTCTCTTAGTTTTAGGATCATAACAATAAATCCGTAAGTATGTCTAACACAGCATTTGAGTCACCTCCGTTAAATAATTGAACCATTTTACGACACCAATCAATACGACGGAGATTTTGGGCCTCTGTCAAATTATGAGGTATCTACCGGGCACAAAGCTTCCTGACCGCTAAATGTTCATGGTGGATTTTGTGCTCTTGACTCATACCGATGCCTGAGCTTGTCGAAATCTGCTGATAAGTCACTCTTTTGTCAGTCTATATCATACGCTGCACAACACTGATGTTATCTCCAGTCGTAGCCGTAGAAAACCATCAGCAAAAAGTTGTGAAATATTGAAATCTTGTATAAGTATAATGCCATCGCTGAAGAGTGAAGACATTGTGATTTTAGCATTTGGATCAATTGACAAGAATCCCTACAAAATACTTTCAGACCTAAGTAATATGCTATACCTTTTGCGAAATCACAATGTTTTCGTTATAGATGTACAATAAAATCCCTTTCTAAATCAAAATTTGTTAAATAGTAATATAGAATTAATAGCTAATAATTATTGTAATTGTCGATATGTAAAACTAAAATATAATAACTTTTTTCATAATAATTCAAAACGGTTTATTAGAATGTTAAGTTTTAAATTGCACATGGAAATCGAGTTCCTGGCATATAATAAGCAGTTTAAAAAATTAAAGGCATCTACTATTTCTAGTAATATCACGGGTAATATCACAGAGACAGACAGTCACAGAAATTTCAACCTGGTCTGAACAAGATAAGCGAGAAATTGATAACAAAGGTTTGACCTATAAAAAAGGTACAATACCCTACTACTTTTTAAAGAACAAAATGAATAAGATTAGTAACAATGAAAATAATACGTTTTTTCGTCAATAAAAATAAATTTTATAACTTAACCATATTTCACCAAAACATTGCTGATGCCATAAATAAGTCCCAAGAAATTATATCTGCACTTTCAGAATTTTCACAAAATAATAAAGAAATAGACATAGTATGTTTGACTGAAACGTTTACAAAAAAGGCATGTAGCAGCTTCTTAAGATACCAGGGTATAGAGTCGTCTCAACGTACTCCCGTAACTCTAAAAGAGGGGGTTCTTGTATCCTAGCTAAAAGTAGTATAGAATGCAAAACCCTTGGCATTGTTAGTGATTTGGCATGCAATTTTAATTTTGAAGGTGCTGGTGTAGAGCTCACGTCACAAAAAATGTTCATAATATGTATATATAGAACCCTAGTACTATAACTCACTAGTGTCGAGACAGCTAAATTAGTTTATTTTAGTTATTTCCATAGCATAATGTCTTATGGGATTTTGCTATGGGGAAATGCGGCTGATTCAGAAACTATTTTTGTTTTACAGAAGAGGGCCATTAGAGCTATTTACAATCTAAAACCGAGAGAGTCTCTTAGAGATAAATTTAAAGAAATTAATATATTAACTTTGGCCTCTCAGTATATTTACGAAAATTTAATGTATGTTCACAAAAACAAAGATAGTTTTAGTAAAAGAAGTGATATACATTCTGTAAACACTAGGAACAAACACAAGCTAGTGATACCAGTTTCTCGACTCCACAGAGTCAGTAATTCATTCTTGGGGCAATGTATACGCTATTACAACAAGGTCCCGGAAAGTGTACAGGTTCTCTCTATTACCAAGTTTAAATGTTTTATTAAGCTGAAACTGTATAAAAAGGGTTATTATAGTATAAATGAATACATGGTTGATAATAACCCCTGGGAATGAGGTGATCGCTTCCAAGCAGTTTCTAAAATAAATTTTGTAAATAGTTCGTAATCATTTATATTGTAAAATTTATTTAAAAAAAAGTCCCGCTGGGTTTCTTGCTGGTTCTTCCCAGGACAGAGGGTTTTTTTTCGAACCAGTGGTAAAGTAAAAAATGACTTTCAATAAGAATTACACATGTAATGTATATTGAATAAAAAAATATTCTATTCTATTCTATTCTATCCCAAACAGTAATCCTCAAATTTTTATTGACAAACTGGAACAATTTTTGTTGAGAATTTGTAATAGATTCAAAAAAATAATATTATGTGGATATTGGAACTTTGACACTCTAAGACCTAATAAAAACTGTCAATACCAAATAAATTGATTACAAAACTTTTATATGGAAATGCATATTAGGTCACCTACTTAACAAACAAAATGTATCGATCAATTTGCAAACAGTATAAGGCAAATACGAGCTGAGGTCCACTACTTAGGCTTATCAGACTACGAAACGGGTCAAACTCTTACAATAACGGGTCAAACTCTTACAATAAAGGCGAATAAAAAACGAGATTTGATCAAGTGGTTAGAGCGAGCTCGAGATTTTAATGAAAATAATATTAATAAATTTTGTAGCTGCATTTCTTCAATCACTTTTTCTGATATTTACGAACAATCATGTTAAAATGACGCTTTTCGAGAGTTTCATCAACTATTCGAACTATTTTTTAATCTGTGATTTCCTGTTATCGTAGTAAAAAAAAACTAACAAAATTAGCAAAAACTCTTGGTTAACAAAAGGATTAAAAAAGTCTTGTGTAATAAAAAGAAAACTATACTTAAAATGCATACGGACAGGTGCTAACAAAAAGAAAAATTATAAAAATTATCACAATATTCTCAAAAACTGTATATATATAAATCGTTGCAATTACAAAATAAAAAGTATATAGATATGAACAAAAATAAATGTAAAGCAGTTTGGGAGGTTATAAATGCGAACATTGGTGAAATCAATGTACATTTGGAAATAGATACTATTCTAAATAATAACGAGATATATTCTGAACCAAGTGATATTAGTGCAGCTTTTAATAATTTTTATATAGACATGACCAATACAAATGATTTTAATTTTAAAATAGATGAAATCAATAAAACTATGAATATCAATTATTTAAACACAATATTTTGAAAACCGACAGATGAAATTGAAATAATTAATATAATTAAAAGACTTAATAATACCAATTTAGTAGGATTAGATAATATAAATACAAAAATAATCAAAGCCTGTGCTAAGTACATATTATGTGGACCTTTGAGTTACATTATAAACATGTCGCTTGAGGAAGGGACTTTCCCTGAAATTTTTAAAAAATCAATCGTTAAGTCCTTATATAAGAAGGGAGAGGCTACCGACATGAATAATTATCGTCCAATCGCATTAATACCAGTTTTATCTAAAATATTTGAAAAGGTAATGATGAAAAAACTTTATGACTATGTTACAGATCAAAAATTATTAAACATGAGCAATTTGGGTTTAGAGAGAATAGTAACACAACACTAGCATGCTTCAATTTAATAAAATATATTACGGAGGCCATTAATGAAAGGGCTCCGGTAAGTGCGATCTTTCTTGATATGACTAAAGCTTTTGATTTCGTAGACCATAAATTATTACTATATAACCTTGAAAAATACGGAATCCGGGGAAAAGCACATGACTGGCTGGAGAGTTATCTGACTGGCCGTGAACAGTGCGTAGAGGTTGCTAAAATTCAAAAGGGCAATAAAATTACAAGCAGATCTCGGTTGCAAAATAATAAATACGGTGTCCTACAGGGAAGTGTGTTAGGTCCCTTTTTATTTCTTATATTTATTAATGATCTTCCAAACCTTACTGACTACTAAACTGTTCTGTTTGCGGATGATACTACTGTAATTATTAAGTGTAAGGGTAGAAACAACTATGAAAATGAAGTATCTATTGTACTCGATAAAATCTTTAGATGGCTTAAAAGTAACAATTTGATAATAAACTTAAATAAAACCAAGATGATACAATTTAGGGATTTTAGAACTCCATCTATTGAAATTAACATCTGTTACGATAGTACAAAAATAGAAGAAGTCAACTGTACTAAATTTTTAGGATTAATAGTTGACAGACACTGTGACTGGAAGAATCACATAGAGTACGTATGCGATAAACTGGAGAAATTTGTTTATGCTATAAAATAGCTGCGGTTGACAGTGTCTAATGAAGTGGCATTGAGCGCATACCATGGCTATGTCTCCTCAGTGCTTTCATACGGTCTCTTGTTGTGGGGCAACTCGGTTGAGTTTGGCAAGGCCTTTCGTGTCCAAAAGAAGTGTGTAAGGGCTATTTGTGGAGCTTGGTCTTTAGATAGTTGCAAACTTTTATTTCACAAATTTCACATACTGCCTTTAGTTTGTATGTACATACGTGAACTTTGTGTTTTTGTCAAACAGCATCCACAATATTTCACCATTAACTCAAGTTTAATCATTAGAAGTGCCATGCCAAGAAATAAATTTAAGCTCCATCTGCCTCTATGCAAGCTTGACATATATAAAAGAAATGTATTTATAAATTCTATTAGAGTTTACAATAAATTGCCTAACACTTTTTAAGACGTTTCGTAATTTTTAAAAAGAAACTCACAGAATGGCTAGCAACAAAATGTTTTTATAGGTTAGACGAATATATGAATTATAAAGAAATGTAAAATAATGGTGAAATAAAGAAAAACTTATAATTTTTTTTAACATTTAATATTTTTTTTTGACATTTTTTTTAGATACTATCCATTTATATATAATTAATAACAATTACCTAATTAATTAAATTTTTCACATATATTTATTGTAACTTAAAAACTTGACGCTAAAATATTTTTAAACAACTACATAATTATTTTTCCTAAATATTTTACCTCGTTAAAATGTAATAATAATTTTCTTTGTATATTGTAGATATTGCACACCATTATCATGGTAGAATGTAAGGTCTCATTAATAAATTACAACATCATAATATTATGTACTACATTCTGGCAATAAATGAATAAAAAAAAGAAGGCCGTCCCTCACGCAAATCATCGGTGACATTAGTGCGACCACGTTTAAACTCGTTAAACTAGTTGTAAACAGTAGCACGAGACATCGAAAGTCATAAAAATCATTGTACAAAAATTTTCTCACTTTAATTTTATGCTGACGTGACACAAACAATTTTCAATTTGTCGCCAAATCGTAAACAAATGACAAATTCATAAAATACATTCACAATAATATTGGCAAAGAGTTCCATTTTCAAAGTTTAAACCTTTTTTATTACATAGTTTGCAAATGGCCAGTTCTAAAAACTTTCAGTGACGCCCTCGTACATCGAGGGGAAATTCTGTATACAAGCTAAAGGTCCCGCTGGACTAATCAAAACAAAAAAGTTCATTTAACTAATAATGCCATTTCCTTTCTATTTCAAAATATTAGATATGAAGTGAATGGGGTAGAAATATACCATGTGATAAATGTTGGTAAAACAACAAAAATGAAATCTTTAGTATCTATTAGTAGTGGAGAAAATAAAGCAGCAGCTATATGGGGTTGGAATGTAAACGGATTTCATGATCAAGACGGTAGTTTTTGTGTCTTACTACTGTTAAACAAGCTATTAGGCTTCGTAGAAGATTATAGAAAAATAATTATAAATTTTAAACTTGTGCTAATACTTGATAGAAAAAGTACAAACTTAAACAGTATTGTGCCTGAAAAAGATGACTCTGTTAGAGTAAGTTTACAAAACGTGGAATGGCATATGCCTCATATCAAGGTTTCAGACCAACAAAAACTGACTTTAATAAAACATTTCGAGGAAGACAAACCTGTTCAAATCGCATTTAGAAATTGGGATCTATATGAATATCCATTATTACCACAGTCTACTTAACATACATGGTTTGGCAAAACAATTTCACAATTTGACAAAACGCGTTATGTTATAATTGGATTACAAACTAATAGAAAAAATAAAAAAGGAAACAGTGCCATTTACAATCATTGTAATTTGACAAACCAGACAACACCAGTGCATATTGTTTAATATTTTTTTTTTAACGGTGGTCGAGCCTTGCAGCAGCTTTTGCTGTTGCACGTATGGGCCGGCTCGAGCCGGGTTAGTACCACGACCTCACTAAATACCGGCGTGAAGTGGAAGCTCTGCTTCCGCGTTTCGTCTGGTGAGTGCAGGTGACCGGAGGCCCAATCACCCCGCATCAACATGGTAGCGGAATTACATCATAAACTACCCCAGGAGGGTACCAGTACCCCTGGAGAATCCCTCGCTGAGCATCCACGACCATGCTATTCCAATCCTGAGCGTGGGTGCTCAGGCTGCCCCGCGTATTCTGGGGGGGGGGCAAAATTCCGCTCAACACAATAACTGCTCGGGGCAAACTGAGAAACAAGACCAAGGCGACCCCTGCCACGCTATCCGTGAATTTCTGCAACATCAGGGGACTTCACTCGAACCTAAACGCCGTCCACTACCATCTTGAGACGGCGAAGCCGGCCTTGCTCTTTCTGACCGAGACGCAGGTGTCCTCTCCGGCTGATACTTCGTATCTCTCCTACCCGGGGTACAAATTGGAGCACTCCTTTGTGCCTCGGGCTGGAGTTTGCGTGTATGTCAGAGAGGACATCTGTTCTCGACGCCTCGGCAGTCTTGAAGGTTCGGACCTGTCCATCCTTCGGCTACGCGTAGACAGCGACGACCATCCGCGCGTCTACGTGTGCCTCTATAGGTCCCATAGCGGTAATGCCGAAACAGACCGACTCATCGACCACGTCCAAATGGCTACAGATTCCTTGCTACAACAGGTCCCATCCGCAGAGATCGTGATCCTTGGCGATTTTAACGCCCACCACGCTGAATGGCTCGGTTCACGTTTAACCGATCATGCGGGGAGATCTGTTTATGACTTTGCCTTGGCATATGGTCTGACACAACTGGTTACATCGCCTACGCGGATTCCAGATGTTGAAGATCATACACCTTCCCTGTTGGACCTTCTGCTGACCTCTCATCCGGACGGATATCAGGTTTCCGTCGATGCCCCCCTTGGCTCTTCGGACCATTGTCTGATCCGGAGTGTGGTGCCACTCACGCTCCCCTCGCGGTTGCGTTCTGCAGGTTGCCGTCGTGTTTGGCATTACAGGTCGGCGGATTGGGACGGAATGCGGTCTTTCTTTGCTTCCTACCCATGGGCGCGGGTTTGCTTCTCGCCGGATGATCCCAGCGCTGTTGCTGACTCTGTCACTGATGTGGTGCTACAGGGAATGGAACTATTTATTCCATCATCTGTGGTACCCATCGGAGGCAGATCTCAGCCTTGGTTTGGTCGCTCCTGTAAGACTGCATTACGCAGTAAGCAGGAGTGTTATCAAGCCTGGGCTGTGGTTTCGGTGACTCGGGATGTAAACACCAGCACACTCAAAAAGAAGTATAACTTCGCCTCCAGGTCCTTCAAAAGAGTTATTGCCAAGGCAAAGTCAGAGCACATAGGCAGAATTGGCGAGAAACTAGTTCGCCTTCCTTCGGGAACCCGTGCATTCTGGTCTCTCGCCAAGGCTGTGCAAGGGAATTTCTGTAAGCCATCACTACCATCTTTGCACAGGGAGGACGACTCACTGGCCCACGACGCAAAAGAGAAGGCCGACCTTTTAGGCTCCCTTTTTGCGTCCAACTCGACTGTTGATGACGGGGGGAACACACCGCCGACCATCCCGCGGTGTGAGTGCTCCATGCCGGATGTGCGGTTGTCACAGCGCTCGGTTCGCAGAGCACTCCTCTCCCTTGACATCCACAAGTCGAGTGGGCCTGACGGAATCCCCCCAATTGTGCTGAGGACGTGTGCTCCGGAGTTGGCACCGGTTCTAACGCGTCTTTTCCGGTACTCCTACTCCCTAGGCGTAGTCCCGAAATCATGGAAGACAGCTTTTGTCCATCCGATCCCTAAAAAAGGCGACCGCTCAGACCCGTCTAACTACAGGGCTATCGCCATCACCCCCTTGTTCTCCAAAATAATGGAATCCGTTGTAAACTGCCACCTCATGCGGTACCTTGAGGATCACCAGCTGATTAGTGACCGCCAGTACGGTTTTCGTCGGGGTCGATCAGCTGGTGATCTTCTGGTCTACTTAACTCATAGATGGGCGTTGGCAGTAGAGTCCAAGGGGGAGGCATTGGCCGTTAGTTTGGACATTGCGAAGGCCTTCGATCGGGTTTGGCACAAAGCGCTTCTTTCGAAGCTCCATTCTTATGGGCTTCCCGAGATATTATGCAATTGGATCACCAGCTTTCTTGCAGATCGGAGCATCAAGGTCGTTGTAGACGGTGCATGCTCCGACTACAAGCCTATTAACGCTGGTGTTCCACAAGGCTGCGTGCTATCACTAACGCTGTTTCTTCTGTATATTAATGATATGTTGCAAGCCGGTAGCATTCATTGCTATGCGGATGACAGCACTGGTGATGCTCTATACACCGGCCGTGCCAATATTTCTCGGGAAAACGTCACCGAGTACCGGAACAAACTTGTGTCTGAAGTCGAGTCTCTGCTGGACAAAGTCTCGGATTGGGGGCGACTAAATCTAGTCCAGTTTAATCCTCAGAAGACACAAGTTTGCGCATTTGCCGCTAAAAAGAACCCCTTTGTCGTATCTCCTCAGTTTCAAGGTACTCCCCTTGTTGCCTCAGCCAGTATCGGAATACTCGGCGTCGACATATCGAGTAGCGTGCAGTTTCGTGGTCACTTGGAAGAGAAGGCCAAATTGGCCTCTAAAAATCTTGGCGTGCTCAGCAGAGCGGGACAGTATTTCATGCCGGCTCAACGCCTGCAACTTTACAAGGCGCAGGTTCGGCCTCACATGGAATACTGTTCTCATCTCTGGGCTGGGGCTCCCCAGTGCCAGCTTCTTCCACTTGACCGCATCCAGCGCAGAGCGGCTCGAATTGTCGACGACCGAGTCCTTTCCGATCGGCTCGACTCATTGGCATTGCGAAGAGATGTTGCATCTCTTAGCATTTTCTTTCGCATTTACCATGGGGAGTGCTCTGAGGAATTGTTCGGATTAATCCCAGCCCCCAAATTTCACGAACGCATATCGCGGCAGAACTCCCGATACCATCCACACCATCTGGATGATTGGCGGTCCACCACTGTGCAATTTAGAAGATGTTTTCTTCCTCGCACAACTTCCTTGTGGAATAGTTTACCACCAGCGATTTTTCCGGACCGATACGACTTAAGGACCTTCAAGAAAAGAGCCTACTCCTTTTCAAAAGGCCGGCAACGGCAACGTTGTTCATGGGCGGCGGTAGTCACTTACCATCAGGTGAGCCGCATGCTCGCTTGCTCGTTGTCTCCTATAAAAAAAAAAGTTTTATTGATTCTACCACCTTTTACAGTTCACAACCTTATATACACAGATAGGTAACAAGTGAGGTGGATAAAACGGAATAGAAAAATTAAATGGAATGATGATTTCATTCTCTATGATAATTTTTTATTGTACATACAACTCATCTTGGTTTACAAAACTATTTATTGTAAAGGGTTTGAAAAAGCGACTTGGATGTTTTTAATATATTTGATCATGAATTGTCCTAGTTTTTTAAGTTTGTATCAAGAATATAAATTTGGTAATTATATTTTTATTTGTATTTTTCATCCTTCATTTTGTGCACTAAAGATGTTACATGTGTAAACAAATGGTGTAATCTTTTAAAAAGTAAGATTGGGGGCTCCCCCTAATTCTACCCTACTCGTAAGTTTATGACTGTTATTGACATCAACAGTGCGCATATTTTTATTTATTGATAGATATTCTATGTAAAAGTAGAATGTAGTGAGCCGTGGTAGCTCAAAGGCTAAGCGCTTACCGTAAACATCACAATACGCGAGCAACCCGGGTTCAATCGATAATTGCAAGTTTAAGTGGTTTTTATCGCTGTAATGGAAAAGGTCATGGGGAAACTTTTTCGTCCGAGAAGTAAAATATTTTTGGGCATCACACGAACTCTAGCAGCGTGGACTGTAGCTGTAGTCTACTTTCAGTCTTATAGAGCAACTTTTCTTTTTTTTTTAGAAATATAACCATTAAAGTGCTAGGCATATATTATAATTCAAGATATCATTGTTGTGAAATCCTTGCTCGATGACATCAGAAAACACAGACGTATATATATATATATATATATATATATATATATATATATATATATATATATATTGTTTTTATTCTATATTGCTACACTTAAGTCAAATTCTCACTCACTCATGGGTTGACTGGTAGAGAATGCCTCAGGGCATTAAAGTCCACCTTTTGTATTATTTTGTTTAAAGGAATGCAATAAAATAAATAGAATAGAATAGAATTTTTTTTTTCTATATAGATTATAGTATATAATACTTATTGAAAGTAACTTCCTACCTTTACCACTGGTTCGTGAAAAAAACCTCTGTCCTGGGAAGAAGCAGCAAGAAACTCATCGGGATTAATTGTTTTGTACATGTAATAATGGTTTAAAAAATATTACTTTGTTTGGTTTTACGTTGTAGCACGAATAGGGTGGCTCTATCGAGGAAGGACCACGCTTTCACAGAATACCAGCGTAAAATAGCAGCTTAACGCTGCTGTGTTTCGTATGGTGAGTGTACAGAACCGAATACCCTTTTTACTGGAAACGAGGCATTCCATCTGAGTCCTCACGGGTGACAACGCATCTGCATTTTGATTCGTAATCGAGGATAGATGTAGATGTCTATGAGTCACAGCAATCATTTAACATCAGGTTTACTGTGTGCTCGTTTTCACCCTTATCCTAAAAAGAAGGTCCTTCTGAGCTACACATATACATATATAAATTGTGTTCATATATACATTTATGTATTTTTTATTTTATTACAGCCCAAAAATTTAGGCGTGACACCTTTTTTTTAATATATAGACATTGGACCCTTTTATAATATGATATTTTGAGCGTGCATAAGACAAAAATGAATTTAACTTATTTTATAAGTCAATTTTTAAGGCTGTAACAGATAAGTTGTTGCATTGATATGTATTTAACATTGTCATTTTATTTTAAATTTAACCGACTCGCAACCTCGAACAAGGTCGCACCTTGTTCGAGGTTGCGAGTCGGTCGGAGTCGAGCTTTAACCACTTGAAATACAAAAATATGTATAATTATTATGAAACAGAAGTGAAATAAATGTTTAATGTTGTTTATCTATCATTCAGATTAAACACTTAAACAATTAAAATCATTATCATCAAGTATCGGATGATTTTCAACTTTCTCGTATATACCTTCTATAGCCACAAGATCTGTTACCCATTAAAATGCATATATTTTCTGAAGAAGCAATGTCATAATAAGAAGAATTGTCTATATATATGTAGAAAATGTAAGGCTATCGTGTAGTGACGGTGCCAAAATATCCACTACCCCATAATATCATCTCATGATATTATGGGGTAGTAGGAAACAAATCAGGAAATGAAAATAAAAATGCGGTTGCCAACCCGCTTGCCAAGTGTGGAAACTGTGGCAAATATCTCCTCTATGAGGCAATCTATGGGGAAGGCTTATGTTCAGCAGTGGAATTTAATAGACTGTAACGGTATATATACACATAAAAGAGGATGTCCTGAGTAACTGACTCACTTCAAGTTGGGAGAGTAGCTGCCTTTTCTTTTTTCAGAAATGTAAGTGGCATTATATTTTTCTGTCCTTATCTTCCGTTATCACAATCTCTATTCTTCTATGGCTATCTCCCTTCATATTTTTAAATCTGTTTATTTTTTCTCATAGTATTTATTAACATAATAATATTTAGTTGGCTGATGTTAGATTATAAAATAGGTTTTAAAATATAGTATATTTACGGTTTCTAAAGAAAGTACCATCTGATGATTATCTTTGCTACTGACATTTTTTACTGATTACTCCTGGTTTCCAGTTAGTTTCTTTTTCAAATAAACTTTATCACCAATTTAGGAATCACGTAAGATTCTTGTTATTTTTGACATAATACATTTCTTTTATTAGATTTTTTTTTACAAATTGGCAATAGCTTGCATTCTGTGTTCTTAGTGAACGTGACGTTAACTCATGGCTGTTACAGCGTACAGGCAATGAGGACTAATACGCTTCCAGCATATGTCACTCGGTGACACTGAGGTGAATTTTTTTGTTAAACAATGTCCTTTAATTGAGAAGTCGGTTTTAAAGTTTATCAGTTCCTAAATTATTATACAATACAATAGTTCAGTGGTTAGCTCTTTAATTTATTGCATTTTTTTTTTAATTTTTCTACTTTTATGAATATCTGTCGTTTGGTGAATATGTTTTTAATCTAATTAATATAAAATATAACAATTAGTACAAAAAGAAACATTAACCTTTACATTTTTGAAACAAATTCACTTCCCCGCAATGAAATCTGTCACATTACTCCTCATTTTTAAGTGACGCTGCCCTGGTAGCAGAAAAAGTCTTAGATGCCCTCACTAAACAGAAAATTCTTCAGAAAATGCATGTGACAAGTCATACGTAGCTCTAGTATAGCTTTTATAGATTTATAGAATTGTTTGAGCTCAACAAGGTTTCAAAGTTTTCGCCAGAGATCTGTCAATCGGGTAGAGCTATCTGTCTAAGTTAAAGACTAACCGTAAGCATAATTTCCGGGATACGTGTGATTTTGAGTGTGGTTCTAAGGATATCTTTACAAATTGTCGTTGGTACGAAACGCAAATTTGAGTAACGATCTAAAACAAGTCTTATTTGATACAATATTGATGATATCGCAGACGTCAGTCTGAGCGAGATAAAAATGACTCTTCTGCTCATTATAAATTACAGGTGTCAGGTGAGGATAGAAACAAAGCCAAGTTTATGAAAGCGGGGTAGAGAAATAATATTTAAAGTTCTTCTGAAGCTTTTCAATCCTGTCCGTCCTTCTCCGGAGGAGTGGATATGCAGTATACTGGTCTTGCTTTTTAAGTCAGACGACAAAGCTCTATTAAAGAACTATCCCCCGATTTCCGTTCCAAAATTCGTCTACGTGCTGTTTTATAGAGTCCTTTTAAAACGTCTCGTATGCGAAATTCAAGAACTCCAGCTTCTTGAACAAGCCAGTTTCCGAAAAAACTTTATAATATCATCATCATTATCTTCATTATAGCCCATCACAGCCCTCCACTGCTGAACCTAGGCCTCCCCCAAGGAATGCCACTGATCAACCTGCATCCATCGACTTACTGCATGTCTTACCAGATCGTCACTCCATATAGTGGGGGGTCGCCTTACACTTCGCATACGGGTATGAGGGTGCCACTCGAGAAACTTTTTTCGCAATCGGTTGTCGGTTCTTCGAGCTATATGACCGGCCCATTACCACTTCAGCTTATTAATCCGTTGGGCTATCTTGGTCACTCTGTTTCTATTGCGAATATCCTCATTGCTAAGTTAATCACGCAGTGAAACCCCAAGCATAGCTCTCTCCGTAGCTCGGTGAGCGATCTTGAGCATCTTCGTACGGCCAACAATGAAGGACAACGTCTCAGATCCGTAAGTCATCACTAGCAACACGCACTGGTTGTACAATTTCGTTTTCAGGTTTTGAGGTATACCTGACGAGAAGACGTGTCTGAATTTCTCAAACGCTGCCCAGCGGAGTTGAATCCGTCGATTGACTACTCGATTGAAGTTGCACTTACCTAGTGGAACTATTTGTCCTAGGTAAACATACCCTTCAACAATTTCGAACTTAGTGCTTCCAACAACTACCGTGTGATATGGACATTAAACGTAATCATTGTTTTGTCTATGTTCATTTTAAGGCCTATCCGTTGGGAGACACTGTTGAGGTAATTGAGCATATTGCTTAGGTCCACCAGCGAATCTGCCATAAGGATTATATTGTCGGCAAATCGAAAGTGAGTGATGTACATGCCACTGATGTTGTACACGGTCTTGCAACATGCCGTTGCGACTCTGTCCCGCTTGCCGGTTTGCTTGCGGACATAAGTCCTTATGTCCGATACGGGACGTGCACAATTCACATATACTGGACTGGAAAGGATACGGTATTAACATCTGTTTACGCCATATATAGGAATTTGAAACGGCATCCAATCGCGTTGGACTTAGTGTATCACCCGATGTTGTCGAGGTGAGGTAACCGCCGCCAGGGGGGGGGGACGGCAGTGTGCCGGCTCCGGTGATTCCGGCCGTGGGCTAAGTTAGTAACTTGACAACAGCAGCGCGGTCGATTCGCGTATTTTGGTGACCGCTCCATCGATTTTGCGCGACCTGTTTTTGATTTGATGGTCTAGAATTTGAGTCTGAGCGCGTTTAATTTGCTCGTAGTATTTAATATCGTACGAAGGAATTTAGTTTGTCGTTTGTTACGCTGAACTTTGTGACTCGAGAAGAGATCGCGTTCTTGTTCGTGGTTATAATCTTGTTGCTACGTGAACCGGAAGTGAACTTTGATCCACCGTTTATTAGTCGTGCCGTGTGTTACGTTTTTGATTACGGTTAACGGGGATTTAGTTGAGTTTGAAGTGAATTAAATGTACAATAAAGTTGATGGATTGAAATAGTGTACAATAAATTGATAAACTGAAATAGTGAAATGAAGACAGAAGTTGTCAATTCGTGATCGCCCCCTTTGAGAGATCTCACCTTTGGAGTGGAGGCAGCATCTGTGGATCTGCGGTCAGACTTCAACGGTCCAGTCAGGTTACATTGTGCACACTACTACACACTACTTTACATGTACATCACTTATCGCCTGACAGGTACCCTGTGGTCAACCCTCTGGAGATTGGTAAGTGCTTGATTATTTGTCAGCCGTTTTTGTAACTTATTTATAACGTTTATCCATAGGTCATTTGGTCTCCACCCTTGGTTGCTCGTCGAGGTGTTCCGCTATGGGCCCCGGGATAGACTACCTTTGTTGGGGCACTTCTGCTTGCGCATCAATTTCAATTTTCTGTTCAACAAGCAAACACAATGATCAAATACATTTACAAAAACATATGCATACGCATTCAAAGAGCACATCAAATTCACTTTTTTACTCACAACCGCTACAATAACGAAATATTTCACGGAAAAACCAAAGCATTTTTATTTTTAATTTAAAGCATTTTTAATTAGGTGGTCAACCAAACCAAATAAAATACTCCTTGACAGCGTGATTCAACGCTCCAGGGGAGCCCCAGTCCTCCCACCAACCAAGTGGAGGCCACAAGGTTGTGAACCCGAATCCAACAGAGCGCGAACTGCTAAACAGTCGCCACTTGGGTTGTACGCCTTCACTGAGACCGTCGGCAATAGAACAGTTTGACAAGTGGACTGTTGACGGCTCAAAGGCTCAATGGAGGCGGCCGTGGTGGGAGCTAGGGCGGCAGCTAGCTAGGGCTGCCTCCATCAAAGGGGGGACGTTGGTACTCCAGTCGTGGCCACTCAGCTAACGGGGGTGAGAAGGGTCTAGCTGACTGCTGAGTGGCTGTGAAGTTTCTCTCCACACGCTGAGGGGGGGCGACGACACCCCCACCCCCGGGGGAACGACCCCCCGACTGGTCGGGGGAGGGACCCCTTTCAAACCTAGGGGCTCGGTGGCTGGCAGGCGAGCGCCTAACGTTGCCCGTCAGAGGGCGTGGCTAAACGCCCCCGCCTGTGGGGGTCCAGGGCCCGGTAGAGCCCCGAGAGGAGACGCCGTTCGCACCCAGGCTCAAAACTGCATGGTGATTGCCCTGGCAATGCGGACAGGGCCGCTGGTGCGGGCAGTCTCGCTGGAGGTGCCTTTCCAAACAAGAATAGCATCAGCGGCGCTCTTTGGCGATAGTTCGCCTAGCCGGAACCGGCTTACCTAATAACTTCGGGCACGATGTCACCCGGTGATCGGAAGCTCGGCAACAGGAACAGGGGGCGCCTTTCTGGCCTCTAGGCCACTGTAAGATGTTAGGGAGCGGCGCCCTCTCGTGGGAGCTCGGCTTTAGGGGGGTTGACGACGACTTGCCCGGCGGATCCCGCCTCTCACTGGGCACTGCTCCTCCAAGAACCGCAGCAGATCACTAAAGGGTGGAATATAGGAGGCGCCATCCCCGCCCTACCTCTCCTCAAAATGTATCCTAAGGTCGAGAGGCAGGTGGGACAGCACGATGTGGAGCAACAAGAAGGAACATTCATCCACCGGCAAATCCAGCCGCCTCAACGCATTACCGGCCACCAAGACTAGATTCAAGAGGTCCGGACGTAGCTTGGCCCGGTCCCTAAGCAGTGGGAGGCTTAGAAGTTGCCTGACGTATTCGTCCGCAATTCACCGGACGTTGGCATATCTTCCAGCGAGGAGGTCCCGAGCAGTCTAGTAGGCGTCGTCCGACAATCTCAAATGGCCGACGACGCCCAAGGCCTCCCCCTCCAGTGAGGCTAGGAGGTACGCCATCTTCTGGCTTGGTGTCAAGTTTCTCCGGGTGTCCACCAGGCTTTTAAAAAAGCCCAACAAAAGTCATCCAGTTGGAGAGGACCCCGGAGAACCTTGGCAGGTCCAGAGTTGAGAGTCGTCGCAACAGCTCCGGCTGAGTAGACTGCTTCCGAGGGGACTCGGACAGGCCTATCGTCAGAGCTTCACGCGTTTTCTTAGCATACTTGGCCCCCGCCTCGATCGGATCGTCCGTAAGCGAAAAAAATTTCTCGTGGTCCACGAGGCAGGAGTCTAAGACTCCCGGTTCCGCATCCGAGGCCAAAAGCTCTGTGCAAGCCTCCTCCACTACAGCCCTTCGGGCATCGACCTGCTCGAGCCGTTTCCCTAAACTATGAACCCGATCAGATCGACCTATCAAAATATGGGCGTTCGCGGCCCAGCGCAGCTCCGTCCGGAGGCAAAGCGCCGGTTGCTTGTGCGATGGTATCTATACTAAATACAAATTACTACGCAGCACAAATACAAATCAAATTAACAATTAACAAATACAATTACTATCAAATCAAGTTAAATACAAATTACACAAATGCAAATTACTATTTATTAAATTAAATACAAATTACACTACAAATAAAGGTACACACTACAGTCGATCAGCAAAAGATACCTCGTGGTAGCGACCGACCCTTCGAAAATAAATCTACTATAATTATACGACAACGATAATGATCCGATTACGTGATAACAATTATTTACATACTCAAAATACCTGATGCGTACCTAGCCCTAACAAACTCCTGCTTGCGCCTAACGGGCGTGGTACCTAAATCTACCCACCTATCCGCTAACAAACAAAGGAAGAAAACAACAAAGGAAAATATTTTTATTATTACGTATTACGGTCGGGCGTGATTGTAAATAATCAACCACGCTCTGCTACCACTTTTGTACACGCCCCTAGTTGCCCCAACAAAGGTCGACTATCCCGAGGCTCATAGCGGAACACCTCGACGAGCAAGCAAGGGTGGAGCCCAAATGGCCCAAAAGTTACAAAAACGGCTGACAAATAATCAAGCACTTACCAATCTCCAGAGGGTTGACCACAGGGTACCTGTCAGGCGATAAATGATGTGCATGTAAATTGGTGTGTATTAGTGTGCACAATGTAACCTGACTGAACCGTTGAAGTCTGACCGCAGATCCACAGGCGCTGCCTCTACTCCATAGGTGAGATCTCTCAAAGGGGGCGATCACCAATTGACTTTATTTCACTATTTCAGTTTATCAACTTTATTGTACACTATTTCAATCCATCAACTTTATTGTACATTTAATTCACTTCAAATTCAACTAAATCCCCGTTAACCGTAATCAAAAACGTAACACACGGCACGACTAATAAACGGTGGATCAAACTTTCAAATTCACTTCCGGTTCACGTAGCAATAAGATTATAACCACGAACAAGAACGCGATCTCTTCTCGAGTCACAAAGTTCAGCGTTACAAACGACAAACTAAATTCCTCAAAAAGACTCAAATTCTAGACCATAAAATCATCAAAAACAGGTCGCGTGAAATTGATAAAGCGGTCACCAAAATACGCGAATCGACCGCGCTGCTGTTTTCAAGCTACTATCACCGGAGCCCGCACACTGCCGCCACCCCCCCCCCCCCCCCGTAAGTCCAACGCGATTAGATGCCGTTTCAAATGCCTATATTTGGCGTAAACAGATGTTAATACCGTATGCTTTCCAGTCAGAGTCAGAGGTGCCAGAATGAGTGTTGGTATATTTTAGTGCTGAAGTGATTCATGATACACTAATGCTAGGAGGGCTACCTTAATACAAAAATAGAGCACGAAACCTATCCACATGTAGAGAGAGTTATGTCATATACGTTATATCACTAAAAACTGACATAGATAATATTTATATGTATTGTGTATATATGTAGTGTATGCATGTATATGTATATGTATGTATTTATATATGTATATATTGTATGCATTTAAGTATATATATCTATGTATGAGTGTGCATATGTATATTTATATGTATATACAATATTTTTTAGCGCTTTCTATTTTGATTACTGCTGCACCGCCTTTTGTTTGTATATCTCTGTTTAGCCTAATGGTTGACAGGGAGAGAATGCCTTATGGCATAAGTCCGCCATATGTACAACTTTGTGCATGAAAGATTAAATAAATAAATAAATAAAAACAAAATATTAAGAAATACACTTCTTATACGAGGCCAATTTTTACTAGTGGAATTGTGCAAGTGAAAAAACATTGCACTTGTTATGGCTGTAGCAAAGTTGGATCGGTTTTGACAACGCTCGCACAAAATAGCAGCATAATAAATAGGTGCAGCTGTGTTTTGTATTGTGAATAACGAGAGCCAGAGATCTCTTTTTCTGGTAATGAAGCATTACCCCTTAGTTCTCAGAATTCACAACACATGTTATGCATTTTGATTCTTAATTGATGTAATCTTATAGGATCCTTTATTAACATTATTTATTTAGACTTATCCACAATTTTGTGACAAGAAAATAAAAAATAATGATATGTAGCTAAAAACTTATTTGATAATTGTATAATTAACAAGTAACTGGATGTATACTGTGTGTGCGTTACAACTGACTTTAATTGCCAATCCGCGAAACAAATTATCGTCATTAATTTCAGAATCGGAATATTACTTTTTTATAACAGATTTAAAGTAAATGCTTAAAATGAAGTTATTTTACTCATTATTAAAAAAAAGTCTGTACCTTAGCGAAGAGCAACTCAAATCGTCG
Organism: Parnassius mnemosyne; assembly: GCA_963668995.1. Lineage (NCBI taxonomy): Eukaryota > Metazoa > Arthropoda > Insecta > Lepidoptera > Papilionidae > Parnassius > Parnassius mnemosyne. The sequence goes on along the minus strand of CAVLGL010000104.1, from coordinate 38,154,580 downwards.
ACGACCGAGTTCTTTCTGATCGGCTCGTTTCACTGGCGCTGCACAGAGGTATTGCATTACTTTGCATGCAACGCACCTGCAGTTCCCCTGGTGTTGCAGTTATTCATGGGCGTTCGACACTTACCATCAAGTGCGCCACATGCTAGTTTTCCCGCTCTTCCATAAAAAAAAAGAACATAAAAATGAAAAATGTAACTATTCATTTTTAACATTATTTGGTGAAAATAAGAGAATAATTGTGTACAGCAGCGGTCTAAGTGTAGTTCCTATACTTTACACATACAACTATTATAATGGTGGTTTTCTTTTTTTTAAGCGGAATAATATTGGACTCAACGCGATTTCGATATTATCTTCTTTTAACGCTACTAAGGCTATTAAAGAGACAATCAATCTTTATGGGCTTCTAAAACTATTGTAAATGATAAAATAAATAGCATACGATAAGAATATCGAAAAGGAAAAAGACCGGGCTGTCTGCGTGAAACCATTTTCAAACTACCAACGTTTTACAGTTAGAATCAGTGATTTAACGTGTTCTGACATAAGTTTCAGATTATATATTTTGCCTGTAAAAGTTAATATAACACAGATGCATTATCATAATCACCTATCAAAGTACACCGCAGAATATACATTACATATATATCTCCATTAATAACCTTATTTTGGTATATACTTAGTCAGGTCATAAGTTTTGTCAAAAACTTTTTATAAAATTAATGTTACGCTTTTTGATAATTATATAGATATTATATATGAAATGAAAGCTAATTTGATTAAGAATACAATTTTATTTACATTATTCAAAATGTCCTCCTCTGTTTTGAATACAGGCCATTTATCAATCGCAGTATGCACTACATTCATATCTATTCTAAATTCTGATGAGGTTTGGCGCAGATTTTCTCCTCCAAATGTTGCCATATCTTGTAATCGTGTGGGTTTAAATCTGGATTAGAATAGAGCCAGTCTTCATGTCCGATAAAGCTAATTCCATGGACAGTCAACCAGTTTTGCATGCTTCGTGCCCTATGAGCTGGTGCAGAGTCCTGTTGAAATATCCAATGTCTGTTTTCGAACATTGTTTTAGAAAGAGGTTCCACTATGTTTATCAGGACGGTATTTTGGTACACCTCGGCACTGATTTTTACACCTTTTTTACAGAAAAACACCACAGTTAAGCCTGAATATGAGACTCCAAGCCAAACCATGAGAAAGATAATGTCCTCGTAGAACCCTCGGAATACGTGTGTTGGCTTCTACACTGCTGTTGGTTATCTTATCATTTTGCCTATTATAACTTTCTTCGAATTAAAAAAAAATTCATCCAAAAACAAAATTTCGCGGCATATTTTTCTCGCGTACCGCCGTAATAAAGTGCGGGATTCGTTCAAAAAATGTCCGGTCTTCTTGCGATAAGCTCGTAGTCCCAGATCTTTAATGATCACTCTTTTGACCGTGGTTCTGCGTAAGCCCATCTGAAGAGCTAAAATTTTTTGTTTACGAAGAGGATTTCGTGTGTCCTAACTGTACGAGGTCGGTCGGTCCTCTTACGATCTTCGAAGCTTGAACTTTCAATGAAACGTTTGATAGTGCGATAAACAAATCGTAGGATTTTTTTCAATTTTTGTAGAAAATTAAAAATCTCTTTTGGCGCGTAACCACTGCGATGCAACGCGATAAACCCTGCTCTGTCTTCTTTCTTCGATCATTCCATATTTGAAAATGAATGAAAATTAATGTTTTTTTTATTTTCGGCAGGCGCAAACGTAATTTTTTTTAAATTGCTGAAGTTCATCTAGCCAGTATCCAAAAATTTTAAATAATAAGGTTTTGACTGAACTTATGATTTTGTCATAGTTGTCACACTTGACAGGCGGGCTTGCAACTGCGAGTTATTTGTTATTATCGGTTGTTATCAGGAAGATGCTGCCGCCCAATTTCTGTTTCAGCATTTTACGACACTCATGGGATGATACAGGGTAGTGGATGTTCTTACGCCGTCGCTACTCAACCAACACAGATATATTTTTTTATAAAACTAAATTGACAAAAGAACATGTGGTAAGTGGCTACTGTAGTCCATGGACACCTGTAGACAACTTCAAACAAAGGAAGTTACAGATGCGTTGGCACTTCTAAGAATTAGGATCTTATTAGGATTCTAAGCACTGTTGTTTTTGAAAGTCCCGTAATAACTGCTAATTTTTTAGTCTTTAGCCGTCTGTCTTCTCCACAAATTTAGTGTTTTCATCCATAATGGCCTCGGATGGTCATCCTGGGCGCGGTTTATGATCAGTTAATTCTATTCCCAAACGAAATCGTTTCGACCATTCTTTTACGGTGGAGTACGAAGTGGAAGAATGTTCGTATACAACACCTAAACGTTGTTTGATTTCCGCTGGCGTCTTCCCCTCTTTAGCAAAAATTTTATAACAGCTTGATACTCGATTTTATGCATTTCGAAATGTTTAATCGACAATGTGACTTTATTATAATTATAGGCTATATCACTGTAACAAAATGAAATGATTATGTAATTATTTTTGACAGTATATAACGAAAAGTTCAGTGATTTAATGACATGAACGTTTTGTACATTTGATTAATATAATGTGGGTAGGCCAGAAACATTAGGACTTTACCTATTATGTCTCACGTGCTGGGCACAGGCGTCCTCTCATTTCTGAGCGGGTTTTAAGGCAAGGAAGTGTTCGCGGACTTCACATGTCTTTAAAATCTTTTTTTATTTATTTCTCAGACATGCAGATTTCCTCACGATGTTTTCCTTCACCGCCGAGCACGTGGTAAATGTAATGGCACGTGGACACTTCGCCGATGCCTATATGTTATGACACCTCGCACACCGGCGTTCACTGACGGTTTGTCTCAGTTCTAATCGGTCATAGACGTATGCGTCGTTCACGCGCCGAACCGAGTGTTAAGATATTTGAATTTTTAATTATCTCTTAAACTACGCGTCCAAATAACATGCTAGAAGGAGCAAAGTATACCTTCATAAAATTGTCTTGATGATATAGTAACTTTTGTTCGTAAGGATTAATACGCTATATCTAATAATAACGCTCATAAATCACTTTTACATTTTTAATATTTTAAGTCACAAAATACTTTATTGTAAGAAATAAGACTATGGTTTCGCGGACTTTTTTTAATATGAAGGAAATATCTATATTGTGGAACTGTATTTACGTATCATTAACCATTTCGCCAGCGCACGCGGATTAAGCAATTCGGAAAACCTTTTTCTTCCGACTTGTTTAAAAAAAATCAATACTTAAGGCTAATTTTGAGGTTTAGCCTAATGCCAGAGAATAGCCTATACCATTAGTCATAAATCTGGCTATAATATACAAAAATAATTTTTCAAATCAGACTGGTAGTTTCAGAGATTAGCGAGTTTAAACAAACAAGAAAAAAACGAAAAAACTCTTCCGCTTTATTATATTAGTATAGATTTAATAATTTAGGAAAAAGAATAACAGCTGGTGGATTTTATACAGTTTCGAATTTTTACACATAATCACAACTTTTGAAGTATCAAGATCATCGCACAGAGCAGGTGAGCACAGAGGTGCAGGCTAATGAGCGTAAAGCCTATACCTTCACACTAGTAATGCTCCATGTAATTAGGTTTAGCAAAAGGAGCAAAAGGAATACTGCCACTTTTACAAAAGTTTAAGTATTCCTGTTGCTTAGTTTACGTTGGATAGACATATCATTCATAACATTCTATTTAATCGTCTTAAAATGCCACGCTATTTTTGCATAGTGGATTTTTGGACGGAGAATTAGAGACTAGTTTTTCACGGATTGTAATTATAAGACATAAAAAGGTTTTATTCCTAAAAATAACAATTAACAACATTATGAGCGAAGCAAATCTCGAAAGTATAACTTCGCCTCCAGGTCCTTCAAAAGAGTTATTGCCAAGGCAAAGTCAGAGCACATAGGCAGAATTGGCGAGAAACTAGTTCGCCTTCCTTCGGGAACCCGTGCATTCTGGTCTCTCGCCAAGGCTGTCCAAGGGAATTTCTGTAAGCCATCACTACCATCTCTGCACAGGGAGGACGATTCACTGGCCCAAGACGCAAAAGACAAAGCCGACTTTTTAGGCTCCCTTTTTGCGTCCAACTCGACTCTTGATGACGGGGGGAAAATACCGCCGACCATCCCGCGGTGTGAGTGCTCCATGCCGGATGTGCTATTCTCACAGCGCTCAGTTCGCAAAGCACTTCTCTCCCTGGACGTCCAGAAGTCGAGTGGGCCTGACGGAATCCCCCCAATTGTGCTGACGACGTGTGCTCCGGAGTTGGCACCGGTCCTAACGCGTCTTTTCCGGTACTCCTACTCCCAAGGCGTAGTCCCGAATTCATGGAAGACAGCTTTTGTCCACCCGATCCCTAAAAAAGGCGACCGCTCAGACCCGTCCAACTATAGGCTTATCGCGATCACCTCCTTGTTCTCCAAAATAATGGAATCCATTATTAACTGCCGGCTCATCCGGTACCTTGAGGATCACCAGCTGATTAGTGACCGCCAATACGGTTTTGGTCGGGGTCGATCAGCTGGTGATCTTCTGGTATACCTGACCCATAGATGGGCGGAGGCAGTAGAGTCCAAGGGGGAGGCGTTGGCCGTTAGTCTGGACATTGCGAAGGCCTTCGATCGGGTTTGGCACAAAGCGCTTCTTTCGAAGCTCCCTTCCTATGGGCTTCCCGAGAAATTGTGCAATTGGATCACCAGCTTTCTTGCAGATCGGAGCATCAAGGTCGTTGTAGACGGCGCATGTTCTGACTACAAGTCTATTAACGCTGGTGTTCCACAAGGCTGTGTGCTATCACCAACGCTGTTTCTTCTGCATATCAATGATATGTTGCTAACTGGTAACATTCATTGCTATGCGGATGACAGCACTGGTGATGCTCTATACACCGGCCGGGCCAATATTTCTCGGGGAAACGTCGCCGAGTACCGGAACAAACTTGTGTCTGAAGTCGAGTCTTTGCTGGACAAAGTCTCGGATTGGGGGCAACTAAATCTAGTCCAGTTTAATCCTCAGAAGATACAAGTTTGCGCGTTTACCGCTAAAAAGAACCCCTTTTGTCGTATCTCCTCAGTTTCAGGGCACTCCCCTTCTTGCCTCAGCCAGTATCGGTATCCTCGGAGTCGACATATCGGGTGACGTGCAGTTTCGTGGTCACTTGGAAGAGAAGGCCAAATTGGCCTCTAAAAAGCTTGGCGTGCTCAGCAGAGCGGGACAGTATTTCATGCCGATACACCGCCTGCAACTTTACAAGGCGCAGGTTCGGCCTCACATGGAATACTGTTCCCATCTCTGGGCAGGGGCTCCCCAGTGCCAGCTCCTTCCACTTGACCGCATCCAGCGCAGAGCGGCTCGAATCGTCGACGACCGAGCCCTTTCCGATCGGCTCGATTCATTGGCTCGATTCATCTGGATGATTGGCGGTCCACCACTGTGCGATTTAGAAGATGTTTTCTTCCTCGCGCGACTTCCTTGTGGAATCGATTACCATCAGCGATTTTTCCGCACCGATACGACTTAGGGACCTTCAAAAAAAGAGCTTATTCCTTTTTAAAAGGCCGGCAACGCATCTGCAATTCCCCTGGTGTTGCGGTTGTTCATGGGCGTCGGTAGTCACTTACCATCAGGTGAGCCGCATGCTCGTTTGCCCCCTCTCCTATAATAAAAAAAAACTGGATAAAGTTCTAAGGGATTCAGAAGGAATCCTTTTAAATAACTACAATAAAAAAAAGTGTAACATCTGGATATTACAGCGGGAGAATACTCCGCCAGAATAATTGAATAATTGAAAAATAAAGTCATATCTGCTTACGGTGCGTACGCATTATATAACATAACATGTTATATAACATGTTTCAGTAGTATGGAGGCTGAGTGTAAAGACGTGTTATATAACGTGACACAAATGTTATATAACTCGAACGGCAGAAAGACTAACTACAATGTCATACGACAATGTCATATAACATTGTTATATTGCATTGTTATTCTAATGTCTACTGTATTGTTATATGATGCAATGTTGGAAAACAATGTTACATAATGTGGACGTGTTATAAAACAAAAGTTACACAACATGTTAGTTAATCTGTACGCACACTTATGCAAGACAATCTGCTTGTGCACAGAACAGGGCATATGTTGAGATGACTGCTGTAATAAAAATAGGCTTTGAGATTTTGGAACACCAACCCTATATAACTGGACTATTACTATTTATTTCCAACATTTATAAAATAAAACATTCATATCTTTTATACAATAAACATTTTAAATAACATCTGAAAAATGTATTAGAGCCCATAATTTTGAGTAAAATTTTGTAGTTCTTGACCTCAACTTATACCTCACTAATAAAAATTAAAATATAGTAAATAATAATTCATTAAAACTGAATATAACCTCACTGTTGTTTTAAGGGCTTTAATAGAACAAGTGGTACACTAATTAGAAATTCAAGCACAAACGACAGTCGAGCACAGTACCTCTAAAGCTTTAAGTTTAATACTGGAGAAAGTTTTGCATTAACTTGTATTTGTATTTGGCCCGTACTTTGTCTAACTTATAAATATCAAAGCATTTATAGTTTGATTTGAGCTTAACTTATATTAATATAATTTTGTAGGGGTGTGAGAAAGTACACCCAAACATGCGTTATCACAATTGTTGAGAGGACATCTTCTTCCCCTTTTCCTTCTCAATTAATTCACACCAGAAACACAAGGAACTTCTTCCACGGCCTCCAACTCTACCTGGGCAACGGACTCCCTGAGCCCGATACGCGAAGGCCATGAGGCCAGAAAACAAACGAGCACTCGGAAGCACCAGCTTTCCTGATCCCAGCGGCGGATCTAATCTGTGGCTCTGCTGCCAACCAAGTTTCACCCGCAGAGGATAGAGAGTGCGGCGTCTTGCAATGTCGAGAATGCTCTCCTTCCTTGGCTCCACCACCACAGCATCAACGGTGTGGCCCAGCCATAGTCGAGGAGGATAAGGAGTGTGGCGCATCGCCACTCCTTTTCTCCCACGACTCCACCTCGGCTATAGCGATAGGGGGGAGGACACTCCTCTCGCCGCATACCACCAATATACATATGAATGGGCTTGCCAAGCTCACTTGGAGTGGCCGCATCAGACCGGCCCTCCACATTGGGTCAACCATGTGGGTTATTCTTAGTTCACAATGGGTGACCATGCAACGCCTATTAAGCCACCCTGCCACGACAAGGTGGAACCCGTTCGGCGTAGCACCCTGCTGCAATCACATTACATACATATGTTGCCCCGTATATCTGGAGATCTGTCTGTTCAGTTACCTGTACGCTATCGTATCTATTGTAGACTGCAGATCTTTTGCTGTCATAGCCATGAAAACTACCATGAGATAATCGGTAAGTTTCCGGGTTCTTCTTGAAGGTCTTGAAAACATGGCTCCGATCGCATTGACAGTTTCCAAGAGCTGGTCATTAATTCGTGAAGTATTGCTTTTTTTAGGCCCTGAAAACGATTTTATAAATCAAGCTAAGGCCTAGGCAGAAAAGGAGTTCTACTACTTTTACTAGGTGATAGGACTCTTTTGCTGCTTAGGAGTCCGTCTGAGTAGGTGCCACCTTCTAACCTATTTCTGTAGCCAAATAGCAGTGCCTGCATTATTGTCTTTTGGTCTGGAGGGTATGGATCTTCCTTGTTCTTCTTTGTTCTCGGTCCGAAAACGGCAACACGTGGCAACACCATTCGCGTGGCTGCCTAAGGTACAGCGTAAACACTCTCACATTGACATTCCAAGACCATCAAGCAGAATATTATGAATGATTTGAGCGACAGAAGTTTAGGTTGAGGTGAGGAGTAAGGTTGGTCTTACCAACAGAAATACTCTGAGCACAACAAAAGATACTAAGATTATTTATTAGTTCATTAGTGGACAATAATATTTGGGGGTCATTGTAGAAGCGTGCTCGTCGCGACCCCTGCCAGCCCTTTTCAGGGCTGCAATTCTACTCAGCTGCGCACCCATGTCAACGAGGGTTAGGGCGTCCCCCCAAGGCGACGCACACCAACTCGTCCCCGTTGGTGTGGAATGCAGCGCGCAAAGCGGCGATGGGGACCGCCACCCGTCACGCACAGCCCGACACGGCGGAAGGTGGAGGACGGAGTGCAGAGTTGGCACGTGGAATGTTAGAGGAGGCATGAGAGATAAGACGAATGAGTTGATCGAAATAATGAAAGAAAGAGAATTAGATGTCGTGTGTATGTCGGAGACCAAACGGAAGGGCAGTGGTACTGAAGAGCTCCCTGGCGGGGCGTTAGCTCTATGGTCCGGAGTCCCGGAGAGCGAGAACGCCTGCCAGGGAGTGGGGGTGCTGCTGTCTTCTCGGTTGGTCGATGTTATGACTGAACATAAGTTTGTGAACTCAAGACTTCTCTGGGTTCGCTTTAAATTGGGACTGACGAAGTTATTCCTTTTGGCTGTTTATGCGCCGGTGGCTTCGTCGTCCAGGGCTGAGCTGGAGGAGTTTTGGGAGAATGTAAGAGAAGTTCTAGATTTGGCTAGGGGAAACGAAAGGATTGTTGTATGTGGTGATTTGAATGGATGGGTTGGTACCGCTCGACCAGGGTACGAGTCGGTACTTGGAAAGTTTGGCGATAAAAGGGTTAATGATGCTGGCAAGCTTATACTGGCGGTATGCAAGGAAAAGGGTCTTCTTGTGACAAACACTATGTTTAATCACAAGAAAATCCATATGTATACTAGAGAAAGAAAGAATGAGAGAAGTATGATCGATTTGTTCCTGGTGGATGACCGACTGCGAAAACAGGTTATGGATACGCGAGTGTTCAGGGGTGCTGACCTGGGAACGGATCACTATCTAGTGATTACTAGATTTAGGGGTCTGTTCGCGGGTTGGCGCTACCGGACGACAGTGACAGAACCACAGTCGGTCTGTCGCATCCGAAGCTGGAAGCTTCAGGAAGCGGATACTAGGGACAAATATCATGCGAGGGTAGCCGAAAAGCTTGACACCATCGATGGCAGAAACGAATGTGTAGAAAGAACATGGCAGAACCTTAGGGATGGAATGGTAAGTGCAGCGGAAGAAGTGTGTGGAACAATAAAAAGAGGCAGTAGTAAAAGAAGAGATGCATGGTGGAATGATGAAGTGAAAGAAGCTGTAAAGAAGAAGAAGAAAGCATGGTTAGACTACTTGGCCTCTAGTAATGATTAGGATATGAGAGAGAAGATGAAAGAAAGATATAAGCTGCAGAAAGTTCACACGAAAGCATTGATTGAGGAAGTGCGTGAAAGGTGTAGAATGGAAGCGGATGAAAGGTTGTCGCACAACTTTAAGGAGAACTCCAAACTCTTCTGGAAAGAGGTTGGAAGGACCCGAAGTGGTGCGACGGCCTTAAGAATGAACAAAGTGCTTTCGAGAACTAATGACGTCCTCTCAGAAAAATCGGACGTCATGCAGCGATGGAGCGAATTTTATAGAGAAATGTATGCGTGTGATGATCTTAGTGAGGGATCCGGGGATGACGCCGTGACTGGCACGCCAGACCCGGACCTCGATGACACTGAGGTCATCAGTATGAAAGAGATTGAACGTGCGATTCGAAGTTTGAAATGTGGTAAGGCTGCGGGACTAGACAGAGTTACTGCTGAAATGGTCAAGTATGGTGGGCCTCGCGTCTGGGACAGCTTTCATCTGCTGTGCAATTTGTGCTGGCGGACGGGGGATGTCCCGGATGATTGGCGATCCGCAGTCATTGTGCCTTTATATAAAGGTAAAGGTTCACATTTTGACTGCGGGTGCTATCGGGCGATCAGCTTGACCAGTTTAGCAAGTAAAGTTTACTCGAAGGTTTTGACACGTAGAATGCAAGAGAAATCGGAAAGATTTCTATGGGAGGCACAATGCGGATTTAGACCTGGAAGAGGATGCACGGATCAAATGTTTTCTCTCCGTATGATCACGGAAAAGCTTCTGGCTGTTAACCAGAAGATTTTCTGTGCTTTTGTGGATCTTGAGAAAGCATTTGATAAGGTTGTAAGGAAGAAAATGTGGGAACTGTTGCCGGGGTATGGTGTGGATGGCCGATTGCTAAGGGCTGTGCAGTCTCTTTACTGTGACTGTAAAGCCTGTGTGCGGGTAGGGCATGACCTGTCACCCATGTTTAGCGTCCAAACGGGCGTAAAACAGGGTTGTGTCATGTCTTCCTGGCTGTTCATACTGTATCTCGACAGCTGTTTACAAAAGCTGAAAGATAGCTGTTTGGGTGTGAAATTGGGTGACATAAAAGTAAATTGTCTGCTGTATGCTGATGATGCAGTGCTTATTGCACCATCAGAGGCAGAACTGCAGGCATTAGTCACGTGTATGAAAGAGGAATGTGAAATTAAAGGTCTCCGTTTGAATGCTAATAAAACTAAGGTTGTGGTATTTGAAAGGGACGAAGAGAGAACGAAGTGTGAAATATGGGTAAATCAGGAATGTCTAGAACAGTTAAATGAAATTGTATACTTGGGGAGTGCTTTTAGCCGGGATGGAAGATGTGATTTAGATGTGGACAGGCGTGTCGCTGCCGGGAACAAAGTCAATGGTGCCCTGACTGCGTTAGTCAAAAGGCAAGGCGTAGCGAAGAGTGCACGCCTTGCAATACATAACGCAGTGTTGGTACCGACTTTGTTATATGGCAGCGAAACCTGGGTATGCCAGAAGAAGCATAAAAGTAAGTTGAATGCAGTGGAGATGCGATCTCTTCGTAAAATGTGCGGCGTTACTATGGCCGACCGAAAGCGAAACGAAGAGATTCGCAATATGGCAGGTTTGAAAGATGACCTTATCACAAAAATTGATAAGGGCGTGCTTCGGTGGTTTGGGCACGTTGAGCGAATGAGTGAAGATCGAATGGTGAAGAAAATATATAGCGCGAAAGTTAATATTAAAAGGTGTCGAGGTAGACCGAGACTAACTTTCGAAGACCATGTGAGCAAATTGCTCGAAGAGGGTAGGGTCAAGAGTACTCGGATACCTAGACGTGCATGTATGAAGAAGATAATGAATCTGAAAGAAGCGAAAGAGATATGTAAGGATCGTGACACTTGGCGATCTGTTCTCTCTGGCTACCCCGTCAGGGATTGTGCGTGAAGATAAGTAAGTAAGTAAGTAAGACAATAATATTATTTTTTTAAATGTTTATAATTGCCTGTATAATGATTTTTGTTTTATATATTTTTAATTTGCTTATGTTAAAATAGAATCCTAATTAAAAAAGAAACCAGAGCTCCAGAAAACATCTGCTTAACTTAAATAAGTTTTGAACTGAAAGAAAATCATTGTTGGAGTGATTTATCTAATTGGAACTTCCTAAATGTAAAGAATTATGGCTTAAGCTGGCCTTAAAGATCGTACCGAAATAATTTTAACTTTCCCTATTAGAAAAAAAAAATTGTATTTTATTTTATTTCTCTAATAATATCGGTCACTCTCAAAATATATGGTTTTGTGGGGGGTGAATGTATGTGCCTTTAAAGAAATCATATCTCCATATCATCTTAGTGCTGTGAAAATTTAATTGGTTTATATGTTCATTGGATTTTATATGTTGGGCTGTAACATGTCGTGAAGCGACAATAAAGAACAAAAAGAATCTAACCTAAGAACAACAAAACAACAAAAATACAACAAAAACAAAAAAATATATTTAAGATTCAAAGATATTTACAATTTTATACAAAAATGGAGTATGAATATGAGGATGGATGATGCGATTTACAGATTATTTAAAAAAGTAATAAAAAAAAAGAGAGATTAGTGCCGAAGCTGAGTCTGAAGATCCAAGGTGTGCTCTCAGCGCCTGGAACGAGCACGCACGGCGTAGGTGAGAAGGCGTGGGCGTCTCTAGGCGACGACCTCCGGTGAATGTGGTAATTGCAGGATCCGGCGATTTCAGGCCAGACAGGGGCTTGCAGGATCCTCAGCGGCTTCAGACAACACAGAAGCCTGCAGGATCCGGTGACTGCAGGCGGGACAGAGGTTTGCAGGTTCCGGTGACTTCAGGCGGAACTGAGGTTTGCAGGTTCCGGCGACTCCAGGTAGAGCAGAGACTTGTAGGATCCCGGCGACTTCAGGCAGAGAAACGGTTTGTAGAGTCCAGCGACTTCAGGTAGAGCAGAGGTTCGTAGAGTCCAGTGGCTTCCGGCAGGACAAAGGCTTGCAGGATCCCGAGGCAGTGTGGCCCCGGGATAAGGCCTTTAGGAGATGCTTCCAATTCGAGAACTGAAGCGAGACTGCCTTTCTTCACCGATTGTTCGGCTTTTATACCTTTCTAGAGAGAACGGAAAAATTATTTAAATTAAACGCAAATTTTTTGTAAATGGTCAAGAGAAAAGAGTATTTATGTGGAATTATCGAAATAGGAACAACAGATCGGTAGCAAATTTGAATATAATTACTATGGAGACCAAATAAACAAAAATGTCAAAACATGTCAAATTTTAGTTTTAGGTTTGTAATAAGAAAACGGCAAGATTTAAGTGGAAAATGAGATATTATTGATATAGGAAAAAAGGTAGCGCAACTGCCCACACAAAGCCCGAGATTGTAGAGTTACGGAAAACTAACTAAAAGATCGAAAAAAGGTAGACTCCATTGACACCAATTTAAAAGTGCTGATAATGTGAAAATACGAAGTAGAAATGATTTGTTATTGTGTTCTTATGGTTTAAAATCGTTACAGGATCCTATGGAAATAAAGGTGATGTAAAATATCCAGTTTTGAAGTGAATGCAGAAAATCGAAACAGAATGGAAAAATGAATTTAAAATAATGTAAAATGATAAGTAAGTAGCATAACACTACATTTTCCCCCCGACCCTGGAAAATTTTTGACTCAGCAAAAATTTTGATATATACATTCTAAAATAAACCATAAAAACACAGCTTTGCAGAAACAGACATCACCAGGCAAAATCAGATATACTATCTCTTACATTCATCATCTGCCATTCAGGTAAGGGTGGAGTTCACATTCAATGACTACCACTCTAAAAGTGTGTTTTCGAAAGGACATTCAGGCTTATTTAAGGAGTTGTCATCCGCTCCTGCGTGGAGAAAAAAAAAATATTAAGGGAGTAGTCAACCGCTCCCAAGTGAAGATAAAGTTAAAGAAATACCTCAAGTAAGCTTTAGTCGCTATGACTTAAGTAAAGATTAAGAACGGCCAGAGCGGTAGGGCTCAAAGCCAGAGATCAGCAACATCACCAACGAGATGTGTCTGAAATAAAAATAAAAAGTGAAGATTTACCAACCAAACAAACAAACAAATTAAAAGAAATAAAAATAATAAGGTGAAAATGATGGTGAGAATGAAAATGAAGTTTGAGAAACAAGAGGGGGTTCCATGACAGTCGGGTCAACAGGAGGGTCAAGTGATGGAGAGTCATTTTCAGTTGAAGGTGGAGTCAAGGATTCGAATTGTTTAGTAATAGCGTCAAATTTGTAAAGTTAAGTTTAAGAAATAAAAATTTAATTAAAAAATTATACCTCTTTAAGTTATCTAGAATAAAAATATTAAAGTGATGAATGTAAGTGAAGTGTTAAATGTAGGTCTAAATATAATCCAGATAAGTTGAGAAACTAGATGAAGTTTTGTTTTAGAATTTGGAAGGTTATCTACAATAAAAATATTAAAGTGATGAATGTAAGTGTTGTGTGAAATGTAGGTCTAAATATAATCCAGATAAGTTGAAACACTAGATGAAGTGTTGTTTTAGAATTTGGAAGATTATCTAGAATAAAAATATTAAAGTGATGAATGTAAGTGAAGTGTTAAATGTAGGTCTAAATATAAGCCAGATAAATTGAAACACTAGATGAAGTGATGTTTTAGAATTTGGAAAATTATCTACAATAAAAATATTAAAGTGATGAATGTAAGTGTTAAATTTAGGTCTAAATATAATCCAGATAAGTTGAAACACTGGATGAAGTGTTGTTTTAGAATTTGGAAGATATGAAAAGGATGAATAAATAAAGAGTTAAGAACGAAAGAGGAAGTAATTAAATCAAAAGGAATGGACAAGGCGCAGTAAAGGTGAAGAGAAGTGAAAGAGAACTTTTACGTTGGGCGCCAAATGTCATGAAGCGACAATAAAGAACAAAAAGAATCTAACCTAAGAACAACAAAACAACAAAAATACAACAAAAACAAAAAAATATATTTAAGATTCAAAGATATTTACAATTTTATACAAAAATGGAGTATGAATATGAGGATGGATGATGCGATTTACAGATTATTTGAAAAAAGTAATAAAAAAAAGAGAGATTAGTGCCGAAGCTGAGTCTGAAGATCCAAGGTGTGCTCTCAGCGCCTGGAACGAGCACGCACGGCGTAGGTGAGAAGGCGTTGGCGTCTCTAGGCGACGACCTCCGGTGAATGTGGTAATTGCAGGATCCGGCAATTTCAGGCCAGACAGGGGCTTGCAGGATCCTCAGCGGCTTCAGACAACACAGAAGCCTGCAGGATCCGGTGACTGCAGGCGGGACAGAGGTTTGCAGGTTCCGGTGACTTCAGGCGGAACTGAGGTTTGCAGGTTCCGGTGACTCCAGGTAGAGCAGAGACTTGTAGGATCCCGGCGACTTCAGGCAGAGAAACGGTTTGTAGAGTCCAGCGACTTCAGGTAGAGCAGAGGTTCGTAGAGTCCAGTGGCTTCCGGCAGGACAGAGGCTTGCAGGATCCCGAGGCAGTGCGGCCCCGGGATAAGGCCTTTAGGAGATGCTTCCAATTCGAGAACTGAAGCGAGACTGCCTTTCTTCACCGATTGTTCGGCTTTTATACATTTCTAGAGAGAACGGAAAAATTATTTAAATTAAACGCAAATTTTTTGTAAATGGTCAAGAGAAAAGAGTATTTATGTGGAATTATCGAAATAGAAACAACAGACCGGTAGCAAATTTGAAGATAATTGCTATGGAGACCAAATAAACAACAATGTCAAAACATGTCAAATTTTGGTTTTAGGCTTGTAATAAGAAAACGGCAAGATTTAAGTGGAAAATGAGATATTATTGATATAGGAAAAAAGGTAGCGCAACTGCCCACACAAAGCCCGAGATTGTAGAGTTACGGAAAACTAACTAAAAGATCGAAAAAAGGTAGACTCCATTGACACCAATTTAAAAGTGCTGATAATGTGAAAATACGAAGTAGAAATGATTTGTTATTGTGTTCTTATGGTTTAAAATCGTTACAGGATTCTATGGAAATAAAGGTGATGTAAAATATCCAGTTTTGAAGTGAATGCAGAAAATCGAAACAGAATGGAAATATGAATTTAAAATAATGTAAAATGATATGTAAGTAGCATAACACTACAAACATGATTATAGTTTTATTTTTATTACTGCAAATAATGTGTTTATTTTTTATATAATTTTATTTAAAAAATTGTTCTGTACTTCGCAAAAGTAAAAGAAATACAAATATCGTAAGGATTATGTTATGTGTATCCATTAATAACGTAAGAGTTCATTCGCGATCTCCGCTACAAATTTGATTTCGTTTAGGGTTTACTACTTATTCAAATATTAAGGAGCTTGAAGTATATAAGATAGAAAACAGTATACATAACCAAATAAATATAAAAATAGAATTGCTTCAAAATTATTTTAACAGTTTCTAAATGACCTGTAATTTCTGATATAGATAGTGTATAAACTAGATAAAACTGGGACATCTAATTCCAGTTCGTTCTCATTCCCGGCGGCGCCGGATGCCACTATGCTAACTTGAGCCTACTTATTTGATAAGGGCTGCTTGAAGTGCCATCTGGTTTCGTAGTTTAATTCGACCCTGAGATTCTTAGTAGATTTTCTTAGAATAATCAGTTTTAAGAACTTCGTTCCAATAATAATCACTATGATGAGTGTGTGGAAGACGTCTAAAAATAATTGATTCCCGTGCACAGTATTACGATAGTTTAAGTATTGATACCTCTGCTGTCTCCCTGCAAATTTTCTTTAAAATGATAAAAATTGTAACAATTATCGCGCTTCTTTGATAAATTAAGTATGTATTATATCATTTACATAAAAAAAGGTTGAGTATTTTCCATAAAAATGACAACATCAAAGTATAACGCAAAAACCAATATTATAGTCATTTCGAAATTGTGAAGTTTTTAATTTTCATTTTCATTTGTATTATAAACTTTTTTACTTAAAACCTTTTATTTATTTATTCTATTATCATGCTTTCTTTATATTATAACATTTGCAATATTCAGCTCATGCGACTAAATGGCCCTTACATTGAAATGAAAATACCGAACATTGTGCATACTGTAAAGATATTTTGCTGTTTCATTGTAAGAAGATATTGAAATTCCAGTATTTACTGCACGCAATACTGGAACGCTAGTAATATCAGATATAAGTTATTATGATTTCATATTACCGTGTGGTGCATTTGTAATATTATGTGAGTTTTTGTTCAAAATGAATTAATTAATAAGTAACATGTTTCATTGTTTAATTTTCGTGAATTTAACAGGTCAATAACTTTTTTTCAATGCACTTGTAATTCATAAATAGTACATAGCTTAGTGGCTAAATATAAGTTGGGATTTATACTTGTGCAAATAATGGTTAATGCTTACAATGTTAAGGTAATTCGTTATTTCATGACATAGAGTTTTATAAATAAAATAATATCGCAGTTTCGTAGTCAGTTGACAATTTCATATCTTTGTACATTGTATACAAGTTACAGCCTATATACGTCCCACTGCTGGGCACAGGCCTCCCGTTTTATCTGAGAGGGTTTTAGGCCAAGGGAATGTCCGCTGCGCTGCTCCAATGCGTGTTGGCGAACTTCACGTCTTTGATTTTTTTCTTATTTCTCAGACATGCAGCTTTCCTCACGATGTGTTCCTTCAACGCCGAGCACGTGGTAAATCAGCACTTAAAATCAAATCATTAATGCCGGCGGGGGTCGAACCCGGGTTGCTCGCGTATTGTGAAATTTACACTGAGCGCTAACCATCTGAGCTACCACGACTCCTCTGAGCTATCTAGTATATATAAAGTTTCAATATGAATTCATCAAAGTTCATAGCTGGCTATGGGCCTGTATAAGTAAGGATTGGCCTTAATCGTCACGCTTGACGGGTGGATTGACGATCCCAGTCCCAGATGTTTCGGACCATTGATGCTGCTTTCCGTCACCAGTCTAGGTATTTTACCATCTATCGGAACCTATAAGATCTTTCTAGCTTTACTACTTAGGCACCTCTTACGACTCCATGGGACGTAATGGCACACTACAAAAACTAAGTTTTAATATGAGTAAAATAAACACTTGTTCTTATCACAAGTATCATAATATATATAATAATAACTGTAATATTATTGATTCTAAAACATTTTATTTATTTAAGTTGAAGATATTTGAAACTATAGACACAACTAAAGAAAGGAAGTGTATATTTGAACCAAATATTTATTGTATGGTTAAAGGTTTGTAATTTAGTAGTTGGTGATTTTTTAATTTATATGATGTTTGACATCTCTCCACGCCTCATGGTATTAGGCCTTTATCTACTGATATAGTATAGCGCATTACTATATTAAGATGAATCATAACGATATTTTATACATATATTTACGCGAATACTACACATTAAATTTAAAACTTATTTTACGGATTTTACGCCTTCAAATTAAACTTTATTAATTTCCGACATTTTGGAAGATTTACAACAGCAACTGTGACAGTGTTGGACATCCTGATGTCATGGATAACGAAGGCAACTTTTAAATAGTTTTTCTTGGTTCGATCTGCGTAGAATGAGCTTACAGTATCTTGAAGTTTTGTAGTGGTATGTTTCAGTTTGGATTAAATTTTCAGCCATTTTGTCTATTTAAATTAGAATGTTTTATTTTTAATTTAAATATCCTCGCGAATTATGTTTCAATCTTTAACACCAAGAAATCATTCTTGTTCCTTTGCAAATATTTGTGGCCTATCAAATTTGATGTAATGGTTGAGACGTGGAATATGTCCCTTCAGTCTCCTTCGTGACCCGTGAAAAAGATAAAATTAAACAAGATAAAATTGGTAAAATTTGTTTTATTCAAGATGAATTATTCTAAATTAGTGAACTACTATGCTCGCATGTGAAATTTTGTTTATTAGAAGGATGACAAATGAACACAGAGTCCATATAATAGTAAGTGGTTTCTGTGACTCGCAGCGTACATAATATCTTCTCGATTAAGAATAAAAACGCATATGCATTGTAACTCTTAAAGACAATTGATGGAATGCCTCGTTACAAGTTAATGAGGTCTCTGTTTCTCGTCAAAGGATAGAATTTTGCTAAACTTCTTTTATTGTTTGAACACAACAGCACTATACTTGCATTTTTTGCGAGTTTATTTATTTATTTAAACTTTTATGCACAAAAGAATAATCGTACATATGGTGGAAATAATGCCTTAAGGCATTCACTTCCAGTCAACAACTAGGCTAAGCAGTTTAGCTTAACCTAATGGTTGACTTTAACTCTTTCTAGATCGTAGCCGTAAAACGTTACAGCCTTGTAGTATAGCCCCACGAGAATATAATATATTAGTGTTAAGGTAGAATAAGGAGGAGCATTAAAGTTCTTGTACAAGCAACATGTACCTTATTCATTCAAGACTCTTCCTATATCACAGCCTATATACGTCCCACTTTTGGATACAAGCCTCCTATCATTACTGAGAAGGTTTTTAACGCAAAGAAATGTCTTCACTTGTCGTCGAAATATTTTTCTTCCTATTTCTTGGACATGCAGGTTTCCTCACGATTTTTTCCTTCACCGTTGATTACGTGGTAAATTAGCACTACAATTGCAATTACCAATTTCATATTGGTCGCGTCCTGTGAAATTTACAGCGAGCGCTTAGCTCCTGAGATACCACGGCTCTCTTAAGCTACCAAAATGATCACAGCCGTAAAATTTTGTTCAAATTATGAACACAACTTACTGAAGACCATAAAAAATAATATCTCAAAAATAGTTCACATTTGCATAAAGCTTTCCTTTCCATTGATGTACATGGATAATTTGCAGTCTTCAGATCTGGGTATTTTACTTGTAAGTATAATAACAACGATAATCACAAATAATAATAAAATTGCCAGTTTAAGAAAATTACACATTCCGTTATTGTTCTATATTTTAACCAAAAGAGCAAAAAAAATAGAATTGTATTATTGGCAATTGCTTACTCTTAATATTATATACATATCTCAATAATTTACTATGTTGCTATTTAAGAAAGCTCTCGTGCACAGCTCCCTTATTTCAAATAAATGGAATTGCCTTTTCTTATCTTGTTATAACCATAGACGCTGAGTTATATTAATTGCCAAAGTCAATTGCCAAAGTTTTATTCACAGACATTCAAAAATACATAAATTGTGCTTTGATAATATTTGTTTTATTGGATAGTTGAAAGTAAAGTAAGAAACCTTAGTGATTATTTATTTATTTATTTGAAATTTTATACACAAAGAAAAATTGTACATATGGCGGACTTAATGCCTTAAGGCATTCTCTCCCAGTCAACCATTAGGCTAAGCAGAGATAAACATATAGGAGATAGTGCAGCAAAAGTACACTAATTATGAGATAAAAAGGTAACGAAGTTCGAATAAAGCAGAATATATATATATATTTATATATATAGAAGATATTCACATCACAAATATAAATATACGTACGTACACAAACACAGAAATCTACTTAAATACATACATCTAAACAAATAAATAAAATTGAAGTGTCTGTTTGTAATGTTAAAATAACAGCTTTTTACTAAATTCATATGAATGTATATACGGTACTTATAACAAAAACACAATTTTTAAAATTTTTGACTTTCTGTCTCTCGGTCTGTCTGTCTATCTTTCTGTTCCGGCTAATCTTCGAAACGGCTGGACCGATTTCGACGGAACTTTCACTGTCAGATAGCAGATGTTCTAAGGAGTAACTTAGGCTACTTATATTTGAGAAAAAAAATTAGGGTTCTGAGCATTATGATTAAAACCCTAAATTACACGCGGGCGAAGTCGCGAGGAACAGCTAGTTAAATATATAAATATATACATAATATTACATACATATATATACACATATCTATGCCATGATAAATAAGGAAAATATGTGACAATAGAATCATTCTTTAGGAAAAAGCGTTATTTCACACTTGTAAAGCTTTACTAAAATGTTCACGAACTTCGTTTTTTAGGAAGAAACTTGTTGAAAGCTTCTTTTTTTATGTGAAGTGGTATTTCGTTCCAGAGTCTTATAGCCGTAAGAGCGGAAGGTCGATTCCACAAGGAAGTCGTGCGAGGAAGAAAACATCTTCTAAATTGCACAGTGGTGGACCACCAATCATCCAGATGGTGTGGATGGTATCGGGAGTTCTGCCACGATGTGCGTTCGTGAAATTTGGCGGCTCAGATTAATCCGAACAATTCCTCAGAGCACTCCCCGTGGTAGATGCGAAAGAAAATGTAAAGGGATGCAACATCTCTTCGCAGTGCCAATGAATCGAGCCGATTGGAAAGGGCTCGGTCATCGACGATTCGAGCCGCTCTGCGCTGGATGCGGTCAAGTGGAAGGAGCTGGCACTGGGGAGCCCCTGCCCAGAGATGGGAACAGTATTCCATGTGAGGCCGAACCTGCGCCTTGTAAAGTTGCTGGCGTTGTGTCGGCATGAAATACTGTCCCACTCTGCTGAGCACGCCAATCTTTTTAGAGGCCAATTTGGCCTTCTCTTCCATGTGACCACGAAACTGCACGTCACTCGATATGTCGACTCTGAGGATTCCGATACTGGCTGAGGCAAGAAAGAGAGTGCCTTGAAACTGAGGAGATACGACAAAGGGGTTCATTTTAGCGGTAAACTAATTAACTAAGATTATTCGAAGAACGGAAAAAAATCATGAGTATCTACTAGGTACTGAAATTTTGATTTCAAGTACAAGGATCGTTCAGGATAGTGAAAAGAGTGCAAAGTATTCTAACATATCTGTGCTGACGGATAGGCAGCCAGATAAGCTGAGTACGAAATAATGATACATGGTCACATTTACGAAGAACACAAATGTATCTGATGCACTTATGGAGGAGACGATCTAATGTGTTAAGATACTGTTGAGTTAAGTCTGTGCAACACACATCTACATAGTCAATTATCGTCAGAATAAATGATTGAACAAGCAAAACTTTTGTAGGGGTAGGAAGAAAATTTATCAGGCTATAAAGAGATCGCAATGTTGCAGTAACTTTGCGGCTTACCTCCTGCATCTGCTTGTTCTATGAAAGACAGCAATTAACGTACAGACCGAGATTCTTAAAATGTGGAGAGTATGGGATAGCATTATTCTTGTACAAAATAAACGGCAAAGTGGGTATATCTAATTTGAATAAGTATCTAGAGCTAACTAATATAATCGCTTGACTTTTAGAAGGATTCACGTTAATTTCAAACGCTGTGGACCATTCAAATATATAATGTAAAACTTCGTTTAGTAACGCTATTGAATTATTAATATAGGATGGTTCCGCTTGTGCATATAGTTGTAGATCACCGGCATACTGATAATAAGAGCACATGAGGTTTAATGTGATAAGATTGATAAAAATTGAAAACAGAAGATGTGAGAGAATACCGCCTTGAGGGACACCGGTTAATACTTCACACCAATTGGAGACATTATGTCAAGAACGCACGGTCTGTTGGTGCCATCGAAGATATGATGAGAAACAATCCTGGGCTAAAGACGAGATATTCAAGTGAGAGATTAGAGCTAGCAAGTTAGAGTGGTCGACAGTATTAAAAGCGTAAGAAAAATCTATTAAAATAAGAACTGTTAATTTGAAATTTCCCATAACCTCTCGAATATCTTCAGTGATTTTGAGAACGGTGGTTGTGGTAGTGATATGATGAAAGAATATTGTTTTTGAAAATTAAAGTAAAAATTAGTTTATGAGCAACAGCTTCTAAAACTTTAGATGTAAATGGCAGGATAGAAGTTGGTCTGAAATGAGAAATAAGGCTGCACTGGGTGGATTTCGGAAGAGGAATGACAAAGAATTTACGACAGGGGGTAACTTTTTAAAAATAAAATAAATACTTTAACCAAAAGTTAATAATATGAGTTAACACGGACAAAACAGAATCAACTACGTATATAATCATTGTTCTATTCACATTATCACAACCAACAGCTTTAGACTTTATAGACAGAAGTTTTTTGCGAAAGAGTCATGAAAATTAGGAGGCATGAAAGATATGGATGAAATAGCATTTGCTCCTGCACTATTAGGAATAGTTTGAACACACAAAAATGACTGTTGTAATCGTCTGGAGAAAAAAGACGCTGTTAAGGGCAAGGTGTGTTTTCCCAAATCCAGGAGTATTAAGAAACTTCCATATATCAGCTGAAGCTGAATAAAGCACTTGTTCATGGACATAACGGCGTTTAGCAGCCCTCAAAATTTGATTGCATTAATTTCTCGCAACTTTATATGCCTTCCACTTTTCGTCTGTGCGCTTCCTCTTAAATGCATGGAATGCTCTTTCACGCTTTGCCATGGCCATTTTTACCCCTGCTGTTATCCATGAAACTGGGGGGTGCTTAAGTCTGACAACATGCTTGGGAGCATGTTTATCAAAGAGTTTTAGCATGTTGCCGTTCAGGATATTGACTTTATCATCGACTGTAGATGCAGCAAACACAAAAGACCAGTCAATTTCATCAGCATCGCGCTTAAGCTTTTCAACATCCAGTCTGGCAAAAATACGAATATAGACAGATACTGATTATGCCGGTTTTAGAGCGACGTGTTTGGTCCGCGCGGACTGTTCGTGGTGGATCTTATGCATCCTGTTTTTATATACAGGATTATATTGCAATATATGGCCAATTTGCAGAGAAGGTTCAGAATAAGCAATATAGGCAAAAGGTGAAAAAAAACTTAATTAACAAACAAATCTCAAACATTCTTTCCTTTTTATCTTTTAAATTCAAAATGCGGAGTAATGCATTATTTTGACTGATTCCCATTCATAAATATCTTACGCCTACAAATTTTACTACACCTGCACTTATTCGTAAGTGTTGCTCAGATGGCATAAACGCTGTGAATTGAATCGCACACAGACGAGCGCGCGAACACGTAGTTATTGCCCATAAATTACATTCAATTCAGGATAGTTTCAAATTAATGTACTCATAAGGCCTCATTTACTCGTATTTTCAAAACCTGCAAAAACGGTATATCATTATTTATATATTTAAATAAGTTGGTGCTCAGTGTACACAGTACACAGTACTGTGTTTCACAAGAGTGAAAGCCTCGACTAC
Organism: Parnassius mnemosyne; assembly: GCA_963668995.1. Taxonomy (NCBI): domain Eukaryota; kingdom Metazoa; phylum Arthropoda; class Insecta; order Lepidoptera; family Papilionidae; genus Parnassius; species Parnassius mnemosyne. The sequence continues at coordinate 38,131,083 of CAVLGL010000104.1, read as the reverse complement.
AGAAGCTATAATAATCATCATCATCATCATTACAGCCCTTCATAAGTCCACTGCTGAACATAGGCCTCCCCAAGGTATGCCACAAAGCACGGTCCTGAACCACCTGCATCCATCGAATTCCTGCATGTCTTACCAGGTCGTCACTATATCTAGTGGGGGGTCGCCCTACACTTTTCCTACAGGTACGAGGCTGAAAATTGGGAAAATTGGGAAACTACGACACATCTTCTCGTTAGGTATATCTCAAAACCTGAAAACGAAATTGTACAACCAGTGTGTGTGTTGCTAGTGATGAGTTATGGATCTGAGACGTGTCCTTCACTGCTGGCCGTATGGGGAAGCTCAAAGTCGCTCAGTGAGCTGTGGAAAGGGCTATACTTGGGGTTTCTCTGCGTGATAAACTTAGAAATGAGGATATCTGCAGTAGAACCAGAGTAACCGACACATCCCAACGGATTAGTAAGCTGAAGTGGCAGGGGGCCGGCCATATAGCTCTGAACAAGAACCGACAACCGATGGGGTAGAAAGGTTCTCGAAGCTATTATGTTATGCGAAAATCATTTTATTCGTTTTCTGGCTGTTTTCACTTTTTTAAAGTTTTGGTTTGGAATAAGCTGTATCAAGTCACATCAAAAAATTGTTGTTTTTTTGCATCCTTAGTGGTGGAACATATTTTAAATTTAAAAGAGATCACCTTTGCCGTATAGTCTACATATTATTAAGATATCATGTAACATATTATATACAAAAAAGTATAATTTTTTTAAGCGGAAACTGTAAAGAAGGGCAATGTGAATTTATACTATGGATTTGGTCTGTGACATCTTTATCACTGTTTTCTAGGGAACTAAAATTTTGGTCTGTAAGTCTGTCCGTCATAATCTTAGGAACGGCTGAACCAATATTGACGAAATTTTATTAAACTTTACGAACAGTTAAGGTAAAAAATGATAAGGAATTTTTAGTGAAATTACTAAAAAACTGAAAAAACTTCTTTGACCCAGCACCAAAGAATTTTTCTTTAAGTTCTACGTGGATGAAGTCGCGGGTAAAAGCTAGTTATAATTATTATAATATAATAATTCGCTGCAAATATCTTCGGCTGAAGTTGAGCTATGTCCACCGTTGGTAATCTGTATGAGTTCTTAGCTCTCTATGAGCGTGAAGTTTAGACTAATTATTAATGTATAAAGCCTTAGTATAAAGGCGTTTATAAATTAATTGTCAAAGCAATATTTACCGTGAGTATTCACCTATCGTGATATGCTCGTAGGTATATACAGGTATATATGTACACACAATCAAAACAATATAACAGCATTTAACATACTTGAAGCAGACCTGACACACAAGTTAATGATTTTTAGGTCAGCATCTTGAATAAGTGCACAAATGGGATGCAAGAAATGGTAATCCAAACTGCTGCTTTATTAAATAATTTCTCCCAGCCAGCCAAACAGCAAAGGGTTTTCAGTTTTTGGTTCTCGCTTCGGATAATTACATCATGTTAATCATAACTTCATCTGGAATTTTTCGCTATTAAAACACCATACAATTATTATAATCTGTACAGTACAGATACCCATATTATTTTTCGCATGTTCTAAATGTTGATCACTAAAAGACATTCATTATTTTACGTAAATTTGAGAAATACAGTTGTAGGCCTTTATATTATGATTGCAATGCGCTTCCTAGTTTGCTGGCCCCAAGTGAGATACCTCGTTAATCCTCAATGTTATATTTTGGCACGTTACCAACAATAAAGAACCTTAATTTCTTATTTTGATTACTTAATAGGAATTATCGCATACTTTCTTACTATGGAATTTTTAATTCATATATCACACTTCTTAATCGTTTTATCGCTGTTATTTTAATATTTCCTAAAAAAAAAAACAAGTCTTAAGGGTTAAATAAAGGATGTAATATGGGATGGGATTCTTGGAACTTTTTTTGCCTGTCTTTCTGTCTATCTTTTTTCTGTCTGTGTACTTAAAATTTACACACTTTTTAATAAATATTTTATTATTTAGACACTTTTTAATAATATAATTTCTACATATTATAAAAACAACATACTTACATTTACTTCCTTATTACTAGCCCGTAATAGTTGAATAGCTGGACATATCTGCCATAGCCAATCTGTGAGTTGGCGAATCGATCCGGCACACCGAAAAATTATCCAGTTAGGAACTGATTCTGCATATGAAAGTAGCTACAATTTTCAAAATACAGGTTTTAGCAACAAGATACAAGCAAGTTCACCTCATAATATGATTGAACGAGATGATAAAAACACATTATATTTTTTCTTACACATCATCTGCATCTGAGTGTTTTCCTTGGGCTTTATTGATCACCATTGCAAATATAATGATGAAGATAGATACTGTTGTGTGTTCTCGTAAAATGCCTGTTTTAACATTCGGATCCATCCAAAAAATATTCTAATAGCCGAACCTTACCATTAAATTGAAAAAACCAAACGATTCTATACAAATAATAAGTGATGCAATAAATTGTATTTATGCTAAGTCGAGATATTGCCGATAAGAAAAAATATAAAGCTAATTAATATGTTTTTTGTATAGTATTTGCAATTCAACAGCAAAGTAGTAGTAGTTCAATAATAAAATGAACAGAAAAAAGTGAAATAGGCTTCTAGCTTAACCTTGTATAATAGTGCCCTATATTTTACTCTCTATTTATAATGATCACTCTTACGATAATTCATCCCAGTTCACTTTTAGTTTATGGGAAGTGACAATTCCATAACTGACTTGTTAAATATTCACTGCGTAATTAACTTAGTAGCACTAGTTATAGAAGTAGTAGTTTTACACGGTTGAAACATTTTTATTTCATTTACCCTTACTACAGTTTCGCCGGCATCGAAATCTCTTTTTAACTTGTAGTTTAAGATGAGTCTGACTAAGAAGGTCTTCTGAGCTTTAAATAACATGGTGGCTTCAAATTTAATGTCATTGTTAAGGTACGAGTATATAGCAAGGTTTTCGCTGATGTTTTTTATCGTTTTTAAACTAGCTGCGAAACCCGGCGTTGCCCAAAATACTTCGCACACTTAATGATTATAAAATCAGTTTTTCTGTCTTATATATTATGTACACAAATTTTTGTACCATTAAATGTAAGTTGTATATGTATAGTGTATACAAAATCGACTAATTAATTAATTAATTTAATAATTATGAATCAAAGTAGAAAGTAGTTTGTTTAAATAAAAAAATATGTTTCATTGAATATATACATATAGTTTTTTTTTTGTTTTTTCTTTAAAAAACGTTACCCCCACGTGGGTATCGTGGAGGCAGTTTACAAACATAGATTGCACGAGGAAAAACGTCCAGACCCGGAAATATTATTTGTAGGCCATACAAATTCTTGAACCGTGCGGGATACGAACCCGCGGCCCCCAGCGCAACAACTCATTGCTAAGCCACTGCGCCACGGAGCCGTCAAATAAATAATATAGAAAATATACATATATCTGTATTCAAATTAACAGTTTTATAAACGATTATATTTTTTCAATTTATGTTTACAACACATGCTTATATACTACATTAATTTGTTGTTTTATTATTGGGACTGTAAATTTTTTTTATAGGAGAGGGGGCAAACGAGCATGCGGCTCACCTAATGGTAAGTGACTACCGCCGCCCATGAACAACTGCAACACCAGGGAGGGAATTGCAGATGCGTTGCCGGCCTTTTAAAAAGGAGTACGCTCTTTTCTTGAAGGTCCCTAAGTCGTATCGGTCCGGAGAAATCGCTGATGGTAATCGATTCCACAAGGAAGTCGCGCAAGGAAGAAAACATCTTATAAATCGCACAGTGGTGGACCGCCAATCATCCAGATGGTGTGGATGGTATCTAGAGTTCTGCCGCGATGTGCGTTCATGAAATTTGGCGGCTGGGATTAATACGAACAATTCCTCAGAGCACTCCCCATGGTAAATGCGAAAGAAAATGCAAAGGGATGCAACATCTCTTCGCAGTGCCAATGAATCGAGCCGATTGGAAAGGGCTCGGTCATCGACGATTCGAGCCGCTCTGCGCTGGATGCGGTCAAGTGGAAGGAGCTGGTACTGGGGAGCCCCTGCCCAGAGATGGGAACAGTATTCCATGTGAGGCCGAACCTGCGCCTTGTAAAGTTGCAGGCGGTGTGCCGGCATGAAATACTGTCCCGCTCTGCTGAGCACGCCAAGCTTTTTAGAGGCCAATTTGGCCTTCTCTTCCAAGTGACCACGAAACTGCACGTCACTCGATATGTTGACTTCGAGGATACCGATACTGGCTGAGGCAAGAAGGGCAGTGCCTTGAAACTGAGGAAATACGACAAAGGAGTTCTTTTTAGCGGTAAACGCGCAAACTTGTGTCTTCTGGGGATTAAACTGGACTAGATGTAGTCGCCCCCAATCCGAGACTTTGTTCAGAAAAGACTCGACTTCAGACACAAGTTTGTTCCGGTACTCGGCGACGTTTTCCCAAAAAATATTGGCACGGCCGGTGTATAGAGCATCACCAGTGCTGTCATCCGCATAGCAATGAATGTTACCAGTTAGCAACATATCATTGATATGCAGAAGAAACAGCGTTGGTGATAGCACACATCCTTGTGGAACAACAGCTTTAATAGGCTTGTAGTCAGAACATGCACCGTCTACAACGACCTTGATGCTCCGATCTGCAAGGAAGCTGGTTGTCCAATTGCACAATTTCTCGGGAAGCCCATAGGAAGGGAGCTTCGAAAGAAGCGCTTTGTGCCAAACCCGATCGAAGGCCTTCGCAATGTCCAGACTAACGGCCAACGCCTCCCCCTTGGACTCTACTGCCTCCGTCCATCTATGGGTCAGGTAGACCAGAAGATCACCAGCTGATCGACCCTGACGAAAACCGTATTGGCGGTCACTAATCAGGTGGTGATTCTCAAGGTACCGCATGAGGTGGCAGTTTACAACGGATTCCATTATTTTGGAGAACAAGGAGGTGATCGCGATAGGCCTATAGTTGGACGGGTCCGAGCGGTCGCCTTTTTTAGGGATCGGGTGGACAAAAGCTGTCTTCCATGAATTCGGGATTACGCCTTGGGAGTAGGAGTACCGGAAAAGACGCGTTAGGACCGGTGCCAACTCCGGAGCACACGTCCTCAGCACAATTGGGGAGATTCCGTCAAGCCCACTCGACTTCTGGATGTCCAGGGAGAGGAGTGCTTTGCGAACCGAGCGCTGTGAGAACAGCACATCCGGCATGGAGCACTCACACCGCGGGATGGTCGGCGGTGTTTTTCCCCCGTCATCAAGAGTCGAGTTGGACGCAAAAAGGGAGCCTAAAAGGTCGGCTTTGTCTTTTGCGTCTTGGGCCAGTGAGTAGTACTCCCTGTGCAGAGATGGTAGTGATGGCTTACAGAAATTCCCTTGGACAGCCTTGGCGAGAGACCAGAATGCACGGGTTCCCGAACAATCTTCGAGGTGACCCAACTCTTGAGCATGCAACGTAAAATTGACAATGTGAAAAGCATGGTTCTCTCAAATTAACGCTACAATATTGGAATGTTAGGCTCTTTGCTTTATTGATGGTCATACTACAAGTCAACTTGACTGGGAATTGTAATCGCTTAAAATTGAAAGGTAATCCAGTTGATATTTAAAGTATTCGCGGTATAAACAGTATTTGTCCTTTTTCTTTACCCGTTATTATACTGGCCTCGATGATGTCCTCATGATCTGGTAATGTCACATATCAGAAATTCATAGTCAGCAACAATTAAAGGTAATTTTAGTGCGGAATGTGCTGTTCGTCCGTCTACATAATGTACCTATCTAAATAATTGAGAGTTTTTAGATTATTGTATCTCAATTAAATATTTGCGTACTATAAATGTATTATTTCTGGCACGGGCCTTTTCTGGGCCTTTGTGCCATACAGTGACACTTCGTTTAAGCTAGTGTTGCCATAACATTAAGTGAAATTGTTACATAGTACTATGATTGAGATAATGTATTATTGCACTAAGTTATTTATAAGACACTTATTTTCAACCATATGACTTTTATTTTTATTATTACTGATAGTATAGTTATTATTAATAACTTCCTATAAAAATATTTTGTGTTTGTGTATTGTGTTGGTAGTCTTACAAAGTGTATACAAAAATAGTATGAATATAGTAAATGGAAACACTTGAATAGTGTAAAATGATTAAAGTCATTTGATATTCCCAAAAATGTATGTCTTTTTCTGTGGATTTAATTAAAATACAATTTTATTTGAAAAATCATAGAAACATAATTAAACTCATTTTAAATATAAGTTATCTGCCGACTTCCAAAAAGGAGACGGTACTCAATTCGACGATGTTTTTTTATGTGTGTTCTCATAACTTTGTACTGGGTGAACCGATTTCGATGATTCTTTTTTTATATGAAAGCCGATACTTCTCGTGTAGTCCTATATGAATTTGATTAAGTTCAGAGCCATAGTTTTTGAGTTGTTCTTATATAACTTATATTGAAGTCGGCTGTACAAAATTTAAAATTTTTAATTATTTCTAGACGCAATCATTTTTGTCAACTATTTTTCTGCCCTTGTTATTTTGGATATCCGTCTTCGCCTGTTCTTGTTTCATTAAGAAATAGTTTTGGAAAGCGTTTTGTACGTCTTTCATGCACGGAGAACTTTATTTAATCCACCGCAAGGACCGTGCGCTAAGGCTACTTGGAAAGAACAACTTTCCTGACTCCAGTGGCGGATCTAATCTATGCCTCCGTCGCCAACCAAGATTCGGCTGCAGAGGGTAGGGAGAGCGGCGCCTCGCAATACCAACACTCTTCTCTCCACGCAGCCCCTCATCAATCAACAGTGCGGCCCTGTTCGAGTCACGTAACATAGGGCGAGTGGCGCATCGCCATACCAACACTTCCCTTGCTCCACGACTCCACATCGGCTGCGGCGGTAGGGGGATAGGACACCCCTCTCATCGCAGCCCACCAAAATACATCCGAAGTGCGCTTGTCAAGTCGCGTGTTAACTGCACATATGTTTTTTTTTTATTGGATAAGGGTTACAAGCGAGCACACAGTCCACCAGATGGTAAGTGGTTGCTGTGGCCCATAGACATCTACATCTATCCTCGTTTGCAAATCAAAATGCAGATGCATTTTCAGCCTTAAGGACTAAGATAGAATGCCTCTTTTCCAATAAAAAGCGTCTCCGGTTCTCTACACTCACCATAAGAAACACAGCAGTATTAAGTTGCTATTTTACGCTGGTATTCTGTGAGAGCGTGGTCCATCCACGGTCGAGCCCATCCATTCATGCTACAACTATACAATTAATATAATTACAGCATAGCTCTATCATGGTTTAGAAGGCAGTTTTGCTAAAATAAATTATTCTGTAGACCATTAATATAATTAATTTTTATAATATGTAATTTTTACTATAAATGGTTTATTTTTGTATGGAACTTTCTAGTAGTTATTAACATTTCTATGTTTACCTTAAATGCTTTGTTAAGGAATAATAACCGCATTCTAGCTCTAAATCACAGCGATTAATATCCTTCCTTATGGTTAATATAATTTAAGAAATACGTAACACAGTTTACATTATGGTCATTTAATCCAAGTTATAGAAAAGAAAAACACAAGTTGTTTTTACACGTTGTAGAGCCATACTGCAGCTATGTTATGGTAGTAGTAGGAATGGGTCATCTTGACCGGGGAAGGACCACGCTTTCACAGAATAAGCGTAAAATAGTATATACGCGTAATCGTATGGTGATTCTACACTCACGGTTCTCTATAGAACCGGAGACACTTTTTACTGGAAATGAGATTCTATCTTAGTCCTCAGAGGTTACAATGCATCTGCATTTTCATTCTTATTCAAAAATTGATTTATATGTCTATGGGCCACTGCATCTACTTACCATTTGAGGTTAAATTTGTGCACATTTTTTAACCTTATCCTATAAAAAATATTCAATGTATTTACAGTACTCGTAGTAATATAGATAGGAGATAAACTTTGTTATAATGAAGACTATTTGACGATTTTATTTTTCTAAAATATTACTATAATAAAAATGACAGTTAAAATAAATTCTATGTTCATAATTTTTAACGAAATAGGGAAGGCAAACGCTCTCACAGAATACGAGCGTAAAATAACAGCTTAATGTTGCTGTGTTTCATATGGTGAGTGTAGAGCATATAGAATATTATATCTAAAGAACCGGAGATCCTTTTTACTAAAAACGAGGAATTCCATCTTTGTCCTCATGGGTAACAACGCCTCTATTAAATATTTAGCGAGTATTGATTGTATGCTCGTTTGTTACCCTTATTCTACTAAAAATAGTCATTACATTACAGTACGGTTTTTCGTCATATACCAGATGGTCATACCGTTTTCTGTAACGAGGCCTCAAGATCTTTTTGACAATTGCATTAGTCGAGTTTTAAGACTTCCACGGAATATAAGAATTATCATAAGACGTCACCGTGTGTCGAACTAATGTTTTATACTAATAGCTAAATTATAGACTTTCAGACTTGTTTTAATGTGAAAAGGAAAATATACACAAAGCATAATTGAAGACGATTCTTTTATATAACAATCCGATTATGTAAGTTTTAGCCGATTTCTAAAAATAAAGGTGAGGTTTAATATTAGACTGAAGTTTTTTTTTTTTTAACGAAAGGTATTAAGCTTACTATTTTTAATATTTTTCTATAAATACTATTAAAGCCAAGGCAGATTTAATTATATTATTAGTCATGATAATTTCAATTACGTAGAACATAGGAAATTAAAAATTGCTAGAAAAAAGTCATTCAGAGGTATAATTTGTATGTGATATTTTGGAGGAGGTTATAGTGCTCATTTCCCCAAACTTGAGTTGATCCTTCGTTTGCGTGATAATTCCTGTTCTATATATTACGATGATCCGACTAGCGCACTTACTCTTTGACAGATCAAGATCTAGCGACAGTAATCATCGGGTTAATGTTAAAAGTTGTTTATGGGAGAGCCACGTTGCAACTGGAAATGAGGCATTCCATCTTGGTTCTCAAAGGTGACAAGGTTCCAAACACTTCAATCATTAAGAGAAAACAAAAATAATGGTATTTAAGATGCAACGAGTGCACGTTACACGAGATTTATTGTTAAATCGGATAATTCGCTGGAAAAACAATAGTAAAACATGATATTATTTGATCATGAAAATACAAAACCAGTTTTTTAAAACAAAAACTTTGGTAGACATTAGTCATAATTAGACATTATGTATACGTAACGTTTTGCTTAAACGGAATATTTTTAAATATTGCTTCAAGATTAAACAAGTAAGAGTTTTATAATGCTATAAATCTCTAATTAACTTTTTATGAAAGCTCCATGTCTCCGCCGGAGTAATAATTTAAGAAATATAAATTTTAGAACTCATAAACTGAACCTTGCTGTGATGTAAGTAGTAACTTTAAAATTTGAATGCATTAGTCATAAATAGAATGTCCTTTTTTGTAAGATTTACTGTAATAATACCAGCATTGATTTTGATGCCATTGGCCTATAAGGTCCACTGATGACATACAATTTTCTTTCTAACTTGTGTGTACTTTTTGCAGCCTCAACCATCGGTTATTATAAAGTTGTAGCTTTCGTAGCTTTTATTAACCAATGCTTGAATAAAAAGAAAAACACAATTCTTATGTTCATTCCACTTTTTTTTCGGGCTTTTTGTGACCTTCCTATGAATCATAAGATGAAAGCTTAGGGCAATACTTTCATTAATAATTTACGAATACCATAGTTAAGCTATTTTAGATATTTACTTATTTGAGTTAAGAAAGATATAGTACGAAAGAGATAGTGCCATTCGCAGGGGCAAGGACGGTATATTTTGGTCGTCCACCAACTAAGACCCCATGTAATTCGGGCGCACAAATTCCCAGCCCCATTTTAATCTCTTTTTTAGTTTTCCTTTTTTTTATGGCGGTGTAGATGCATTCGCCAATGTTACTGTGAACGTTTTAAAAGTTGAAAAGTTCAGAAGATAGAAATACTATATACCCGTTATGATTTTATTTTTAAACTCTTATCCACTTAAACGTCCGGACGACGCGGCGACAATAGCTTTGAACGTCCCGGCGACGCTCGTCGCGATTTTATACGGTCCGATCGCAACCAGTTCGACTAAAATCGTTACCACGGAGAAAGTTTTTTACTTATATCAGAATAAAAATCACTCACAGAAAGCTAATGAAATGCAGAATTTAATTATGTTAGTTAATTATATTTGTTTAAACTCTTATGATTCTGATGAATCAATCGATTGAATTACCTAGAACAGTAACAAAAGTAATTGTTAATAATATAATAGTATTACTGATTATAGATATAGATGATATATACATACATAAAGAAGACCATTTAGGAAAAAATTGATATGGTTATTGGTTTCTGTTCCCAGAAAGAATTATTAAAATCCTTCCCCTCGTCTAATCCACATTCACAAAGGGAGTAACGCCGATCCTCAATTTGGCTAGAGGCACCTGTGTACAAACATGCTCGATTCTTAAGTGTGCCTTGCATTTTATATTGCATTTTTAGCCATATATAGCCAGAAAATAAACAGTATAAATGCCATTTTGGCTTGAAATCAAAGTTAAGGAATCCTGATTTTAATATAAAAAATTTACGCTACTTTATTAAAACTGCTAACAACTTATATAGTTTTTTGTTTACAATTAGCTCAACAGATCAGAAAGCTGAAGGGGTCATATAGCTCAAAGAAACGATAACCAATGGGGAAGAAAGATTCTCGATTACAGGTAAAGTTTACGAGTGGCATGTTCGTTACCGTAAGTGAATTATAGGGTGCCCCCCACTAGATAGAGTGACGACTTGGTAAGACATACAGGAAGTCTACGGTTAGTGGTACCTCTGGACTGTGATTTATGGGTTTAACAGTAGGCTAGTGAAAGGCTGTTGATGTTGAACTTTTATACTCACAGAAACATACATTACCATATGCATACAGTATACCCAGAAAAACTTAAACAAGAAATACATATTTGGCATTAAGGCTGTCCATGGTACTTAAATATTTTAGGAATTCTAATTGATTTCTGCTCTCTGAAACGAAGATTTTCCCACGGTAGCTAACTTTGATGGATGATAGTGCGATTCACCATTTAATTATCGGTTGGTATGGGTCTTTTTTCTATACATAGTGTGACCAATAGTGTTATCATGATTTCGGATGACTAAAACATCTAGGAAAGCTAAAGAATTGTTTGCCTGTAACTCCATTGTGAATTGTATTTTAGAGCTTGTGGAATTAAGGTGGTCTAAAAATGCAGTTACTTTGTCAGATGGTAAAATTGTGAAAGTGTCATCTACACAATTTTACCATCTGACAAAGTAATGTACGCTTGTAGAATCTTGGATTGACAGGAGCAGTAAGAAGGGCTTTCTCCTCAAAGTCCTCCATGAATTCATTCTGCGTAAATCGAACCAAAAATTAACTAACTATTGGCTAACTGTGAAATCGGGACATCAAACATCTCAGTCCCCCCCGTGACCATAGGTTGCTGTAAAGCACCCGAAACGACGGGAATTAAAATAGTAAGTTAAACGCGATAAAATCCGTAAAAATTAGTTTTATTCAATTCTTATTGACTTTTTGCTAGAAGTTTTTGCTTTCAAGAAACCATTTTAAGCGTTTATGAGGTTATCATGAATTTTTCGTATGCGTCAAGCAAGTTTTTGGCAACTAAGATTATAAATTTAGGTACCGTTCCGATGGAGGACAGGATGGGCGGTCGGCTTATAAAATGTACTATAAGATAATATAAAAATATTGTTACGTCCCCCTCCACCTGCTGTTTAGAACTGTTTTAGCTTAGTAGGAATTAGAGCCACTGGGGTGACACCAACTTCCTGGATCTGGGCTACTACCCAAGTATTTCTCGACATAAAACCCAATAAATTTTAAATTTGTTTGCGCCAACCCGGGATTTGAACTTTGAACGTGACTGTCTCGTTATAACACTTATATTGTAAAAGAGAAACTAGTGTTCGGAAGATATTTAAATAAGCAAACTTTTCTTAGTTTAAAATAATTAACGGTTCTACTATTTCATTTATATTATACCCAAAACAGTCTGGAAATTTGAATAAAACTAGTAATAATACTTTCTGTATGGAAAATTAAAAATAATATTGCTTATAACAAAAGAAACATAAACCAATTTCATTAGCTTAATGTGAAACGGAAGCGTCATTAATCATGATAAATGAATCTCTCGTCTTTATTTATTTTCCCATTGTCTCACTCGCTTCCCCCAATACACAAACATGTGGAGTGAAAACACAACAGCAATTTTTCTCATATAACTCGGATAAAGAGGATAAGATTAAAAATGCAGATGCGTTGTCATCCCTGAGGACTAGGATTAAATGCCTCGTTTCCAGAAAATAGGGTCTCCGGTTCTCTACACTCACCATACGAAACACAGCAGCGTTAAGCTGCTATTTTACGCAGGTATTCTGTGAGAGCGTGTTCCTTCCCGGGTCGATCCGACCCATTGGTTCTACAACTATACTACTAATATAGCTGGAGCATGGACTACCACGTAAAAAAATTTTTTGTATACTTGATGTATATAATGTATAAACACTCACGCCTGTCACCCAGAGGGGTAGGCAGAGACTACGGACTTCCATTTGGCGTGATCCTGACACACCTCTCTCGCCTCTTTTACATCCATATATCTACGCATACACGCTCGTCGGTTATGGGTACTCCTAATCTGGCCCATTTTTAATATATCGCCGATTTGGTCGATAAACCTTCGTCTAGGGCGTCCCTTCCCGACCCTGCCGTTCACTTCCGCAACATAAATTTGCTTTGTCACTCTTTCCTCGTTCATTCTTTCTACATGACCAAACCACCGAAGCATTCCTTTCTTAATCCTTGTCACAACGTCATCTTGCAAACCACACTTTTCTCTTATCACACTATTTCTCACCCTGTCATTCAGATTCAGCCCTAGCATACTCCTTAAGGAACGCATTTCTACAGCATTTATTCTACTCTCATGCTTCTTCTGCCAGACCCAACTTTCACTACTATACATTAAAGTAGGGACTAACACAGCATTATGAATTGCCATATGTGCCTTAGTTGACACATTCTGACTCCTCATAATAGCGTGTAGAACCCCATTCACTCTATTTCCTGCGTTCACTCGTCGTTCTATATCCTTATCATATCTACTATCCCTGCTAAATAAACATACCAAATATACAAACTCATCCACTTGCTCAATCAACTCCCTTTCTATTCTTATTTCACATAAAGTTTTACTTTCTTCTCTTTCAAAAACCACCACTTTCGTCTTACTAGCGTTCACTTTCATACCCCTTTCTTTCAATGACCAATTCATTAAAGTAACCATCATTTGCAACTCGGCCGCCGATGATGCAAATATGACTTGATCATCGGCGTACAAAAGGCATTTAACGGTTGACTCACCCATTCTCAACCCACATTCTTCAACTTTCAAAGTTTGCAAACAACTGTCCATAAATAGGTTAAACAGCCACGGGGAAGCCACACATCCCTGTCTGACACCTTTATGAATGCCAAACCAGTCCGAGTAGACCCCGTTCATCCTGACACAAGCACTAGAGTCCCTATAAAGAGACCTTTATGCCTGTATCAAGCCAGCGCTCAACCCAAATGAGTTCAGTGTTTGCCATAACACATTCATGTCCACTCTATCATAAGCCTTTTCCAAGTCCATGAACGCACAAAAAACTTTCTGGTTTTTGGTCAAAAACTTCTCCGCTTTCATGCGCATGGAAAATACTTGATCCGTACACCCCATCCCCTTTCTAAATCCAGCTTGCACATCCCAAATTTTTCCATCAGTTTCTTCCATAACTCTTTCAATTAACACCTTAGCATACAGTTTACCTACAATGCTAAGCAAGCTGATACCACGGTAGTTTTTACAGTCCTGCTGCGACCCCTTTCCCTTATATATTGGGACTATAACAGCTTTGCACCAGTCTTCCGGTACCCGCTTCAGTTCCCAACACAAATTAAATAAGGTGTACAGCAGACCTGCAACCACGCCCTCACAAGCCCTTAGCATTTCGAGTGATACTCAATCATATCCGGCTGCCTTACCTGCTTTCATGCTTTTCATTGCTTTCATTATTTCATCTACACTTATCTTCCTACCTCTCTCCACTTCTTCCGGAATTTCTATTTCACTTATTTCAGACGACTCTTCACTCTTAAACACGCTTTCAAAGTATTCCTTCCATCTCTTTAAATTCGAAACTTCATCATTCAAAATGCAACCATTCTCGTCTCGTATAGCATTCATTCTAAGCTGTTTTGAATTTATATTATATATTTGCATTTATATTATTATTCATTTTAGGCTGTTTTGTATTTTTATTATATATTATAGTATATTCAATACTTGATCTCAACGTATTGATATCTGTTAAGCCATACCGTTTTATGCGTGGTAGAGCCACCACGCATAAAACGGTTTGCTTTTGATCTTCTTTTGGTAATTTAATACATTTCTTGTAAGAATCAAAATTGAATATAAGTGCAACGTTATTAACGTCGATAGTGTAATAGGTGCTTATTTATTATTATTTTGTAAAAAAATCTTTACTATTAATTTGAATGAGAAACAAAATCATAAACTATTATCTTTTATCTATTGTCTATTTAGTTATTGTTTATGTATCTCATAGTAATATATTATGGTATGGTTATCTATGAAATTGCCGTCTTCTAATACTCGCTAATTTGAAGTTCTATATCTTGAATATGACTTGGAATCCTAAATTCGTAAAATAGGTGTAGGAGACATATGGGTAATGGAAATTCAGCGCAGCATTAGCACTCTATATCGATTACCGATTTGGTGACTAATAATAATTGAAGGTTCAATTTTTTTGTAAACATATGAACAAAGACCTGATGTTAATGAAAAAAAAAAACATTAAATATTCATTATGTAATTGGAAAGAAATTGGTTTCGATACGATATCTTCATTTCTTCTAGAGGTATGCAAGACTAAAACGTTTACGGACATACGAGTAACGCTAACTTTAACCTTGACCTACGTAACAAACGGTGCGAAAGATGTTCAAATGTACGAACGTACTATATTTGAACGTTTATTGCTTATATATCTACATCCAGCATCTATTCATTACAACCATCCTTATTGAAGACAGTAGATTGAAATTCTAAGCTAGAATGAACCTTAAAAAGTAGAGATATTATGTTAAAATGGCCTTTAAAATATTTCAAAGTGGTAGGTCAACTAGGTCATATTAAACCTATGATATTGTCTTTTTTAAAACTTGTCTTCCTTTCTTTCGTGTTTTCTTTATTATAGTCTGCTAGAAAAAAAATAGATATAATTAGTGACTATTATTTTTGTACAAGAACTATACATTTGTATTTTTTATCTTTTGTTACGTTGTGTTTGTTTAAACAATGTAAAAAATCAATTAGCTAAGTTCCGCTCAGTAACCGTTTTATTACGCGAATCTTAGCTAGTCGATTTTTAACATGGTTAATATAATGGATTGTAAAATTAAATAGTAACGCCTGATTCTATTAATTATCTTATAAGTGTTTAATAAAATCCATACATGTGTCTGTACCCAGCGGGTAGAATAAAGGCAGTTGGGGGCGAATATAGGCTGCAACTTTACTTTTTGATTTTATAAGAATAGTTTTATCGTGGCATTAACTTTGCACAATCGGCACGTATTATCATCAATAACACGTATGTTCTAGCTGACGCAAATGAACGCACTGTGCTTATTTTTTTAATTGATTCTGTTTTATGTTTAATTTTTTTTCTTAACATCGAACCACGGAAATGACTGGAGACTAAAGTCAATATTGATGAATTGAAAATTTAAAATAAGAAAGCGGATTCATCATAACAAAGTGATATTGGTCCATTTGCGTCAATTCGAAATGTTCGAAGCTTGCCCTTATTTGTTAAATTGGTTATTATGCGATTCAGGGTCGAATTGTCACTTGCGATAAAAGGTGGAGCCTGACTGATAATCAAAAACGTTTGTCGCAATAATTGAATTCAGGGGACGCAGCCAAATCACGTTCCTACCAGAAATTTAGTAAATGTTATTTGTGATTGTACGATGGGCCTTGTCGGCATTATTCAAATCAGGTACTTGGGTCTTATTCTTTATTGTCAAGAATTAATAAACTTGCTCTCACGCGAAAAACACTTGTAAATTGTTCTATTCTACTCTTATTCTACAATAACACTTATTCACACACTGAACAAGAGACATACCAAAAATTATATAGTCTCCAACGGCATTTGAATTTTGCATGGGAAATCCGCCGCAATGCTGAATAACAAGTTAATTTTTTTTATAGATTCCCGTACCCAGGATTTATATACTAGTTGTTTATACGGAGGTAGTGGCCGAAATTTTTATTAAAATACCCAGTCCTTGACTTCAGGTAGCAGTCTCAAAAATGTGAGATTTTTGTTACTGTAATCTGCAGGCCGTGCTACACATAGTAATTGTGGTGAATCCTTTCTACTATACGAGAAAAATACGCAAATGCCAAGCAAGGGGCTCTTTACGTACTGATTTTATGTTTATTGTTATTTAATTGTGTCTACCGTGTAGTGGCAATGTAAGAGTGTCCACTAACACATATCGTCCCATAGGTGTCGTACGAGGCAAGAGAGGGATACAAACCAGGAGATGGGCAGCAGCATCTTCCTATTAACAAGAAAAAGAAAAAAAAAACTGTGGTTACCAACCCGCCTGCCAAGCGTGGCAACTATGCAAAGTATTCCGCCCTATAACGTTATATATGAGGAGGTCTATGTTCAGCAGTGGAGTTTTCATAGGCTGTAGTCTTATTAGGAAGTATTTTAATATTTTTAAATAGAAATAAAGATATTGGATTAGGGATTTGATTTAAAAAAAAAATTGAGTAAGATTTCTGATACTATGCAACGTTTTTTTTTACTCCGTTGTTACATGAGCTGATTTTAAATTTATTATTACCTAACAAAAGACACGTAATAATTATTATATATTAAATTAATAAAATTTTAGATACGTACTATGCTGAGCTCAATCAGCCTTAGATTTAACGAGTTAAACTTTATAGTTATATGGCATAATTTTTAAATTCTATATTTTTTTTATAATTTGTTTAATATTAGAATAAGAAGAAAGATAAAACTATTTTAAAACAAAACTTAAGTTTAAAAGATAAATTACGTAGTGATATGGTATATCGACGCGAATACTACACATTGAATAAAATAATTTTACGGAATTTATTGCGTAGTTAACACTCGAATTTACGGGTCTTTTAGACAAATAACATTTACTTTGCTCTTCAACGTAGTATAAATACATTGCTAATTTTGTAAATCCTTGGAATAAATATAAGCTTGCTAAACAAGCCAACTTCGTTAATAATTTATTCGTTGGACAATATAGACGCTTTTAAAACTGCAAAAATGCCAGAAAATAAATACTTTATGAAAAAAAAGACGGTGTAAAAATGAGTGTGTATGTACTTTAATGTTAGGGAATCGTGGTAGCTCGGGGCTAAGTGCTCGCTATAAATATCACAGTGTACGAGCAACCCAAGTTTGAAATCCGCCGGTACGGTACAATTTTATGTACTGATTTACCACGTGTGAAAATATCGTGACGAAATTTGTATGTCCTAGAAATCAAAAAATATTTCAAAGACATGTGAACAACACGCGTTCAGGCAGCGCGGCGGACATTTCTTTGACCTAAAACTCTCTCAGAAGGAGACTCTCCAAAAAGGAGACCTGTGCCCAGTAGTGAGAAGTATATAGGCTTTAACATTACTTTACTTGAATAACAAGCCCTAAAATAATGAGAAGAACGTCGTAATTCACTTAAATAATTGTACAATGGATATCAACAGAGATTTAAAAATATCTTTTACTTAAATGTCTTTGCATATCAACAAAGATATTTAAATAATTATTGTGCAATGGATACCAACAAAGAGATTTAATTACTTAAATGTCTTTGTATATCATCTATCATATTGTTTTAAGTAATTTGATAGTTTTCTTTCGCGATCTTTTTAGAAATTTTCCGAATTAGCGGCAAATAATTTTTAATAATATTAATAAGTATTAATAACCTAAATCTTAATAATCTCTTGTAATTCAAGATTTTTAGTAACCATTTCATATAACCCATATAATGAGTATAATATAATATGAAAACTCATAGGATAAAGGTTAGTCACGACATTATGTAGCTTTCAAGATAATTAAATCTTCACTGCATAGTATCAAGAACGCTCGAGATTTTTGCTCTTTGTGTCGAAGTTTTTGATGAGTTTTGTAACCAATCTCTAAGGGAAATAGCAATCTCGTGGCATCAAATACAGAATGTATTCAATCCCATGATTAACAATTTATTTATAAAGACTATACTAATCTTCTCTACTCAAAATAAAATTAGCTTTTTCGATGGAAAGGGTAATTTGACGTAATCGCCATACGTAACAGGTGGTTTAGCGATGGCATTACAAAACGTTGCACCTTGACGCCACTTCCCGTCAACGAGCCGCCGAGTATTTTACCATAAGCAACAGTTATCTATTTGTTGTCTTGAGATCTTCTTCGCATTTTCTATAGTCGACTCTTATGACATACACAGAAATGTAATGAGTGATGTATTCCAAGCGGTAATGATTAGTAGTGTCAAGTTTAGAGCTTAGATAGATCACAGAATTGTTTTAATTTTAGTTTTATTTTCTGTTTCCTTTTAATTGTATGTATAATATTCAAATTGTACATAAACTAGTTTATAAACCAATAATATACAAATTAAATATTAAATAAAATTATAAAATTATCGAAATTTTGTAAGTATTTTTAAATGATCAAAGAAATTCTCCCCTTTGGTGGAGACATTTTACGTGCATACATTTCACAATGCACATTGACAAGCACCTAGACTTGGAACTTGTAAATGGCCCTCTTCTGCAAAACAAAAATAGTTTCTAAGTCAGCCGCATTTCCTCATAGCAAAATCTCATAAAACATTATGCTGTGGAAATAACTGAAATAAACTAATCTAACTGTCTCGACACTAGTGAAATCTACATATCACAGCATAGGCTGCAGAACTTAATCTGCTTGCTTTGGATATATGGGGGCCCCACTGAAGCTTTGCATCGAGAGTGTTGCCAAGAAAAACAGAGGATTCAACAGGGCTCAGTTCTTCCCCATTTAAAACACATTTGTATTCAGATTTTTAACATTCGTTGTTGTAAATTTAATACATTTAGTTTTATTACCGTCTAAATGCAGATTATTAACGTCAAACTAATGCACTAATTTTGATATAGCATTATTCACTTCGTCACGCTTAAATGATAGACGTTTAAGTTTAAAAATCAAGGAATTCCATAATTGACACTTTTTATGTAACATGGGCAGCTCTTGCCATGTGTGGCAACGAATTTTTAGTCCTAATTTTAGTGAACTTGCATTATATTATAGTAATTTTACACATAAACATTTCCCCTGCAATGATGTTATTAGTGATATAAATATCTTTCTGTCACTGGTATAAAAGTTTCCTGACAATCTTGATTATTCTAAAGGCGCTGGATATGATGAAATTTCTCCATATTTCTTTGTGAAGTGTGCAGAATTGTTAGCGGCTCCTAACATTAATTTTTAATCAATGTTTTGCAGAAAGTTATTTTCCATTTCCATTTGGAAATCCGATAATGTCGTCCCCGACCATAAAAAAAGAACCAAAACAGCCATCGAAAATTACAGACCTATTTCCATTCTTAATGTGCTGAGCAAATTGATGGAGAGAGTTGCGCATAAGCATTTACATTCTCTGATTTTGGTCACATTCCTTGGAAGCAGCATGAATTCGTTCGTGGTCGCTTAACCAAGACTAATTAATTGATTCTAATGATGTTCTTCAAGGTTTCGACAATGGTTTTCAGATCGATGACATTTAAACAGATTTCGAGAATGCATTTGATCGCGATCACATTGTTCTTTTGCGTAAACTCCAGGAGCTAGGAATTTGTGGGAATCTTCTTTGGTGAATAGAGTTCTATCTACGTAACCGATCTTAAGCTTAATACATTTAATATTGAACATTTCCTTTTCCAAATTAATTTCACTTCATGATTCAAGCAGACTAGACCTAAAAGCATGAAACAGCTACTAATAAAACACCCTCGTTGTATTAATATTTGTTAAATTAACTGTATCCTAATTCTCAGAGGATAAATAATATGGATTAATCTTGTAATATATGAAGCTACAGTACCTATAAAATATTAGACCGCCACCAACAAAATTGCCATTTTCCAATACTGCTAGTTTGAAATTCGATTTTTGCATTCTACCTCTTCATCAATATCAAGTCTACGGTAGTTCACTGCTGAACATAGAAATCTCTCAATTTTGGGCTTCACGTGTCAATTTGCTGACAACAATCTTGGACAGATAATCGCCCCATATGCTAGGGAGAGTTTTTTACACTAAATAGCATATATAGAGAGCTACGACTAAAAAGTATGTTTTATCTACAGAACAAGCTAAACCTTTGCTACTACTGGTATTCATTTTTTGGAGTTAGAATTACTTTTTTAAGAAGAAGAACTAAAAATTCTAAAGAGTTCATTGCATCCCATCTGGAGTTTCTATAGTAGAAACATCAACGAGCTTACATTTTACATTTCAAAGAAAAAATCACAAAACAGTGTATCTTTTGCAGTAAGTTGTAAAACTTTCGCATTTAATTATTTCAAAAATGCTTTCGTAAAGATTTATAAAATATAAATATTATAATAATTGTGTTGTGATGGCGTTGGAAATCCACTACCTACACCAAATCGTCGTTTACCAATTACGTCGGTAACGAAAGAGGTGAGGTGTCGAACTTGGACATAAGAATTTGAAGAAAGCATCTTCCTGCTATCAACTCAAAATAATAAAAAATGCGGTCTGCAAAGCGTGACAACTAAGGCAAATATGTTTAGCTGTAAACTTTGATAGGCTGATGTTAATTATTGAATGTTGAATTAATTAATATTAGTATATACAAGCGCAATATAAAGCAGTAGCTTATATTCAGGGTATACATTGTTTTCTTAACAGTATTATTTATTAGTTAAATCATTAAGTCAGGTTTATTTAAAATTTTCGTAACGGTAGGACTCCTTATATAGGTGAGGCTCATTCACAGCTGCGCACTCTTTTCTTTACGCTTGTCAGTAAGCGTGAGGATGATGATGATAAACCAGTTTATTTTACATCTGAATAATGTGAGTACGTCTGTGTCCACAATTGAGAAAAGCTGTATGTTATAACAAAAAATCCAAAATATTTAGTGCCCCAACGAAAACACTCGTGGATGAAAGGACGTATCAGAAATATCAAAAGAGGGTCAGAATGCAGTGTAAGAGGCAAGGGAAATTCAGCGATAGAACATAAATACCGTTAAAACTTATTATAGATACTACGCCATAAATGTTGAATAAAATAGTTTCCAAGAAAAATGTGTATTATATTATGTAAAATCATAAGACACAGAAATGTTAGTATAATGAAAAATATTAACATTGTATAACAATCTAAACGACAAGGTAATTAAAACAATTGCTGATTCAATTTAATCTTCGTAAATTCATATAAGGATACTGGTTTTTACTTAAATTTGAATATGTTTGAGCTTTTTGTTCATCAACATCTTCAAAAATTACTAGGAAAGTGCACAGCTTCATTTTACACATTCTCCCCTAGCCGAAAGGAGCTATATCGCGGAGATAAATCTCATGATGCCTTTGTTTGAAAAACATGAGTTGAAAAAGCAAAGTAAAAAAAAAAAAAAACTGAAACGTAAAACACAGCGTTATATGTAAAATGTAAAATTCACATTCGTTTAAAATCATCGGTAGTTCTTTGTAATGCAAATTAAAAATTAACATATATTAATATATAAAAGGTAAACTTTGTAACCCACGCACAGAGTAAAAATTGTCGCCAAAGAGTTTTAAAATGTTGCTAACAAAATAATGACTGAATGATTTCGCGTGTTTTGGAGTTCTAATGCTCTTTTTCAATATAATAATTAAATATTATAACGTTCACTGGTCACGGTTGATTAATGAAACCTCACAAATAATCCAAATGCACGGTTTATTCACTTAAGTAGTAACAATATAGGTCACTATTGACAGGTAAGTACATAAAACGGCGTCTCACGAAAACGCAGCGCAAGCGCGGGAGCAATCAATTACATACACATACCTCGGAGCTAGTCGGCTAGCGGACTATTTGTACCAGAAGCCAAAGGCGTGGCGGGTGGCGTGATCCCTTAGTGCAGACGGAGTATCGTACGACAGGGGATAGTCAAGCACCGGACGACATAAGTAAGTATCGCCGCGCTACATACTCCCCCTTTTGACCAAAAAGGAACATCATGAATGGTCAAAATAGTAGTTAGCGCCTAGCAGCAATCCTTACGAGGACGACCCCTGCGACGCTTAGGAGCAACCAGCTCTGGACATTCTTCACCACCCCTGTCATGGTATTGACTGAGCAGTAGCTCAGTCACCGTCTTACTCTTACTAAGAGCAGATCGGACGAAAGACAATATCTCAAACCATAGCTTATGGTTACCCTCAACGAGAATGGCGAGGTGAGCTTTAAGGCCCCGATTCTTTCGTTTTACTGGATTCGCTTCCGGGTAATACAAAGGCACCAGATTTTTTCACACCTAGGACAAACAGGGCCATCTGCATAACATTGGCCACAAACTGGACAACGTTATCGGAGATCATCCGCCTAAGCAGTCCAAACCTAATAAAGATTTCACTAACAAGAGTTTTCGCACAGATTTCGGCTTTTGCCTCGGTTAGAGCAAACAGTTCGACCCACTTACTACCAGTGTCCTCCGCTATCAAAACGCACCTTTCACTCTGAGGTCCTTTGGGTAAAGGCCCAAAGAGATCGACGGCAATAACCTGGAGTCGTTGAGCAGGTACCGAAGTCTGGAGTAAGCCAGGTGGTTTCAATTTGGAAGACTTATACCGCTGATACTCAGGAACGGGTGGTGAAGCCAGAAAGGACTTAAGATGTACGAAGGCTTTGGTTTGATCATCTCCCCATTGCTAGATCTGTAATTTTTTGGTAAAGGGCGTAAACGGCTTAGCTACCTGCGCAAACTCTGGTATAAACTTTCTAAACAAAGAGCAAGTTTGCAGGAAGGTACGAAGTTGCTGGAGATTGATCGATTTTTTCATCTCTAGGACAGCACGCACCTTATCTTCATCTAGAGATATACCGTCGATGGATATCACGTGGCCTAGGTATTTAAGCCGGTTCCTGGCGAACACGCGCTTTTTGCGGTTTGCTCTTAACTTGAACATCCAATTTTGAGTCCGAAAGGCCTGCGCGTGAAGCGGTAATTCCCAAAAGGTGTTACGAAGGCCGTTTTATCATTATCCGCAGTACTGACCTACCAATACCCACAACGGAGGTCTAGCGAGCTCATCGCACAGCCCTTCTTGGTCGACTGTAATGGCTCGTCGATACGCCGCATGGGGTATGCGGCCGTCTTGGTAACCGCATTGCGATAGTCTACATAAAACCCATTTATGCTATTAAACTTCGGTACCAGGACGTATGGCGTGGTCCAGGCGGATTCGCAATCCTCAATCACACCTTCAGCCAGCATCTTGTTTAACTTGGCGCGCATGATTTACTTCTTCGGAGGCGTGACCCAATAGAAATCGGCGGGTGGTCGCCGGTATCTATATGATGTTCGGCGAATGGTGTTGGTTCTCCGACAACATTAAAAACGTCAGAATGCTCACATAATAGATTCGCCAATCTAGACCTCTCCGACTCTGATAGCGCGGCGGCTTCGTCATCTCGAAACACGTTAAATACGGCGGCGCACAGGCGCAACAGGTTCGCGACGAGTTTCCCATGACAAGGCATGAAATTTCCGGGGCTGATCTGTAAAAACTGTAAACCAATTCTATTCATCAAGATCAATAGACATTCTAGCCTTTGTTATAAAATAAATGCCTAGCAAAGTATCTTTCTTAATAGCATTCGGTAAAATAATGAACTCGATGGGTATATTCACCTACTGTAATGAATCTCCGCAGCTTTTCTAAAATAGACTTTGACAAGCTAAAGAATGAAGCTCTTAATCTCGATCCAGTCTCTTTAATTGCAGCACCTACTGTTGACGATAAAGTCTTGATTCTTAACCACAATGTTCTCAGCTTCTATGATGCTCATGCTCCAGTTCAAAAGATCAGATTGAAGCGTCCGCCTGCCCCATAGATGACAGAGGGCGTAAGGTTGGCAATGTCTAGACGAAATCGAGCTTTTCTTCGTTTCAAGAGAGATCGTACTGAAGAAAATTAGTTATCTTTTAAAGCAGCCAGGAATAGGTGTAATCATATGGTACGTGCAGCTAAACGCCGATATTTCCATAATTGTATTAATAACTCTTCACCAGCCGTAGTGTGGAAATTTCTAAGATCTTTTGGTCTTTGCAGGCCAGCTACATTGCATTGTGGTCCTTCTCTATCGCTCAATGAAATCAACCAACATTTCGCTTCCGTAAAAGCATTGGACCCTACAATTCGCTCCCAAACTATGATATCCATTGCTTCTATGCAAACTCCTAACATTCCTACCTTTAATTTTTCTCCTGTTTCTCAGGATGATGTCAAAAAGTCTATTTTAGCAACCCAATCCAAGGCGGTGGGCTGTGATGAGATTAGTAGACATTTGGTAATATTTATACTAGAGCACCTTCTTCCTGCAATTTCCCACATCATTAATTTTTCCCTTGATTCATGTCAGTACCCTAATCTTTGGAAGAGGGCTTTTATAAAGCCTCTCCCAAAAGTTCCTACTCCCATTCTTCTCAATGATTTTCGCCCAATATCCATTCTACCCTTTCTTTCCAAAATTTTAGAATCCTGTGTTTACAAGCAAATCTACTTTTATTTCAAAACATAACCTACTGAGTATATTTCAGTCTGGGTTTCGCCCTGGTCATAGTACCACTACTGCTTTAATTAATGTTACTGATAATATCGACAAGGTATGGAAGAAAAAAAGATAACAGTACTGGTACTAGTTGATTTCTCAAATGCTTTCAACACAGTTGATCATGAAATCCTCCTTTCCATACTATCTCACCTGAATTTTGGTCCTACTGCTTTGGAATGGTTTGCATCTTATCTTTGCGGTCGACAGCAGTCAGTCTGTGTGGGGCAAATGTCCTCAGCTTGGGCTGATGTGGATGCTGGTGTGCCGCAAGGCGGTATTCTTTCTCCTATAATTTTTTCAATTTTTATAAACTTTATTACCTCCATCCTCGACTGCTCATATCATTTGTACGCCGATGACCTTCAGCTTTATGTGCAAGTTGAATTTGAGGATATACATAATGGGATAAAAAAACTTAACGACAACTTATCAGCTATCAAAGATTGGTCTACTCGTTATGGAGTTTTGGTCCATCCTTTGAAATGCCAAGCTATACTAGTGGGTAGCTCAAGAATGCTAGCTAAGTTTAATCTGGCAGATTTACCTCCTATTTATTATGATAGCATTATAATTCCGTTCAGTAATTCTGTTAAAAATCTTGGCCTACATATCGACAGCACGTTGAATTGGAGAACCCAGGTTTCAGAAGTGAGTCGTAAAGTCATTGCCACTTTACGCTCTCTGTATCGTCTAAAACATTTTCTTCCCACAAAATCTAAAATCATGCTTGTCCATTTGCTCATATTACCCATAATTGATTATGCAGAAGTGTGTTACCCAGATCTGTCCCAAGATCTTCTGAACAAACTGGAACGCCTTCTTAACAACTGTATAAGATTTATTTTCGGGCTTCGTAAGTATGACCATATATCTCAATATAGATCTAAGCTAAATTGGCTTACAATCCGTCAGAGGCGCAATTCCAGAATATTGCTTGTTCTTTTTTCCATTTTAAATGACCCATCTTCGCCTTCTTATCTTAAGAGTAAATTTCACTATCTCTCCTCATCTCATGATAGGGTCCTACGTTCTTCTTCTAACAACAAAATCTGTATTCCTGTTCACTTCACCGAGTTCTATGGCAACTCCTTCACAGTTCAGGCTACACGCCTTTGGAACT
The DNA here is from genome assembly GCA_963668995.1 of Parnassius mnemosyne. NCBI lineage: Eukaryota > Metazoa > Arthropoda > Insecta > Lepidoptera > Papilionidae > Parnassius > Parnassius mnemosyne. The sequence goes on along the minus strand of CAVLGL010000104.1, from coordinate 38,104,763 downwards.
CCTTGCCCGATGACATCACAAAAGCACCCAGTAAGTATGTTTTTAAAAAAATGGTCCGTAATCATCTATTGAAGACAAAGCATTTTACTTGATTCATCCATTTGATATGTATTGCTAAACAGACGCATATATTCATAGGCTTTATATTCACACTTTATCCAAGTGACCGTAAATAAAATTAAATGTGTCGTAAATTTAAAAGATTAAAATAAATTTTAGCTCATAAAATTTGCCTGCTTTAACTATACTGCGTGCATGTATATAAGAACATTTTAAGAAGCCTTTTGTCTTTATAATATTCTCATACTGAGAAGCTAGTTGGTAAGAAATATTTTTAAAGGTTGGGATTTGACTATCATGAAATTTTGTTAGTTTTCTTTTTGCGTAATTTAAACTATTTTCGGTATATGTTTATTTTATTTGTTGTTTAGGTTTATCCCTCTATTTTCCTTTCTATATTACAACTCTTCTTTGAGTTTTTTGTAAAAAAAATGTTGTTGAAGCGTTTGATCTGTGAAAATTTTTAATGGGATTTAGTTTTTCGTTACTTTTAGAACTTAATACAAAAATAGCTACTTCTGATATTTAGAAACACACTTTCAGTGACCTTTGTTTGTCTACCGCATACTTTCTCAGGTGTGTAATACTTTATGGTTCCGTACAATCATTCAAGAACTTTTTTTAATAAATTAAGTACTTCTCTCTTTTCAGTCTCTTTTCTTTATTTGCAATCAGATATTTTTGTTTACATTAAGTTCTTTCCACTGTTTTTCTCAGTATTACGTATAAGCTTCGGTAGCTAGCTTTAATGAGGCCCTTATAGATCTAAACTAGCTACCAAACATAGGTCTGCAGCATATGCTGTAAAAAAGATTATATGCCTTACATGTGTTGAAACAGCTAGATTACTTTATTTTAGTTATTTACATAGCATAATGTCATATCGAATCTTGCTATGGAGTAATGCGACTGACATTGAAAATATTTGTGGTGCAAAAGAGAGACATAAGAGCAATTTATAACCTACTTTCGAAGGAATCCCTTAGAGAAAATGTTTACGAAATAAATATATTAACTTTGGCCTCTCAATATATTTATGTACACAAAAACAAAAATGGTTTTATTAAAAACAGTGATGTACATTCTGTAAATACTAGGAACAAGCACGACTTAGTTATACCAGTTACTCGACTCCAAAGAGTCAGTAATTTCTTCATGGGGCAATGTATAAGCTTTTACACCAAAATACCAGAAACTATGTTGACCTTTCGTTAAATTTCCGTTTAAATTATTTATTAAGCAAAAGGAGAAGGAGACATCTCCATACATTTTTGGGCCCAGATGTTAACAAGATGAAAGTCGCACCATTTGAAAGCTTATATATAAACAATTTATACCTGAAAATCTGGCTAGATTTGTCAATCTAGGAGCTGAGTTATTGAAGAATAAATAAAAGTGATTTTATGTATTACCTACACTGTAACAGGCGATTTTTCACAGTAATAACACTGTAACAGGTTATTTTTCACTATAATTACTTAAAAATATAAAAGCCGGATTAGTATAAAATCAGGTTATCGAGGAAACCAAATAGTGAAACGATTAACGATAATTAAAACAACAACAACTAATTGAAATGAATATTAGAAATATCGATCTGAGATCGATTACTTGAATTATTGTTGTTACTGTTATTTGTTGGCATGTTGATACTATGTATGTTTTCATATTATTTTCTAGACATGTTTTTTATCTGCCTAGTTAACACAGATAAATAATTAAAAATAGATATTCAAATGCTGGATTTAATCGAGAATCGATTATACTGCACTCGTATTAAATCAAATCGAAAATAGGTCTTTTCCTTTTTTCTTTTAAATGAATTGTTTTGAAGTTAGAACTATCAAAACAAACTAATAGAAATTACTAGTGGTAGGTAGTGTACAGAAAAGAGAATTTCACTAGTGTATTCTTTATGGTAATCGATTTATTTCCATAAAATGTTTATTTCTTTTTTCCTTATGCGAATAATAATATACTTTATTTCCAAATGAATATATCATATCAATATATCAGCTTTATCATTTAATTTTTTTGGATCCCAATAAATATAAAATCGATTGCATCAATACAATCGATTTTCTAACTTATTTATTATTTTATTCTTTTTTCGAAATCTAGATTGTAAAATGAGCTATTTTTTTGTATTTAACTTTAGAAAAATATAGCCAATTTTTTAAAGTATAAATCAATTAGTTAACTTCAGGCCCAAAAATCCCATTCTCCTTTAGCTAGTAAGGGTTATTATACTACTAAAGAGTACATGACATATAATAACCCCTGGGAATGAGGTGATTGCTACCATGCTGTTTCTAAATGTTTTCATAACAATTGCATAAAATATTATATTGAAAATTGTGCTTTTTAGGGTTCTTTACCTCAACAGAAAAAAACGGAACCCTTATAGGATCACTTTGTTATCCGTCTGTCTGTCTGTCAAGACCCTTTTTCTCAGGTACGCGTGGAGGTATCAATATACTCAAATCTACTGTCCCTTGGAGCTGTGAAAAAATCAAACTTCTAAGCCAACGCAATCAAGAGATACAGCCGTTTATGTCGCAAATTTTCGACATTCGCAAGGAAATCAAAACCTACAGGGTACTTCCCGTGAACGCGTAATTACAAAACGTATTGTAACGTAATTATAAAACGTATTATAGCACAGATAGAGGAAAAATTGTGAAAGCATAAATTTTTTGTTACATCATATATTAAAAATAATTTTAATAATTTTAGACTTATATCCTACAAATCTTGCTCGGAACCCTCGGTGTGCGAGTCCGACTCACACTTGGCCGGTTTTTAAAAAAAATGTCCCGCTGGCTTTCTTGCTGGTTCTTGCCAGAACAGAGGTTTCTTTTCGAACCAGTGGTAAAAGTAAAAAATGACCTTCAATAAGTATTATGTACTGTAATATATATTGAATAAAATGATGCTTTTCTATTCTATTCGATAGTTTTTTGCTTTGAAGGTTTTTTATTTCTGCCATTCTCTTTCGAATTTCGCTTAATTCATCTTTAATATATTGGTCACGATTGTGTTTCCGCTTGCTACAAACTAACTTTTGTCACCGTAGAAACGTCTGTGGTTGACTCTCCCGTCAATAAATTAGGCTGTGACCCACTAATGCCATTTCTAGTAGGTGAGCGTATCCGTGTCGCGTATATTCACCCGCAGCGTACTTAGCAATGTAATGTCATGACAGCGTAGGGCAGTGTATGCCAATTTACTTTATGCACTTAATTAACTTAGGAATCAAGTTCGTTTAAGCGTATTTTATTATTTTTGTGATTACAACCGATAACACGTCCACTCTGTTTGATGTCACGCGCGAACCTTAAAAGTGCCACACTATTAGTATACGGGTATAAACTGTGGAAGTATTTCAAACAAAGCTTTATAACTGGTGATGCGATTTGAAATTATATGCAGAGTGGACTACTTCCACAGTGGTAGAGCCACGCGGCAGCTTTTGCTGTCGCACGGATGGGCCGGCTCGAACCGGGGTGGTACCACGACCTCACAGAATACCAGCGTGAAGTAGATGTTTACCTCTGCGTTTCGCTTGGTGAGTGCAGGTGGCCGGAGGCCCTTTTTACTGGAAATGAGGCATTCCATCTTAGTCCTCACGGGTGGCAACGCATCTGCATTTTGATTCGCAAACGAGGATAGATGTAGATGTCTATGGGCCGCAGCAACCACTTACCATCAGGTGGACTGTGTGCTCGTTTGTCACCCTTATCCTATAAAAAAAAAAAAAATACGTAGTAGTGGAATGGGATCAGGTTTTGAATTTGCAATCGACACATAATGAATAGAGGGCACGCATTTCGTTGACGCCGGCAGCTTCTTCTCGTTCTTCAGATTGACTCTCGCGTGGTACACTCCTAGTTTTCATATTTCAATTTACAGAAATTTACAAAGTTCACGGCCGTGACTTTAAGTTTATGATAATTTAAACTGATATAGCGATGTCGTGCGGTGTGGTACGCGAGCTAGCCTGACATGGCACATGTTCGCCTGCGTGCGTGTTTTACTAAGCCTTGTTGGTTGCGAAGCAAAATGACGCCCTGACGGGCAAAAAGGATATCAAAATGTCACTCTGAAATGAAATTTGAATACGGCGGTAACAATAACAATAGGTACCTGAACTACAATAATTGAAGCGTGGCTCTACCACGTGTAAATTTGACTGCATTGAAAACATTTTATTATAAACTAATTGCAGCGTATCTGTCTGGTAACTTAAATATTAACTGCGTCAAGAATATATTTTATGTCTTGAGTCTTAACATACACAAAGTTCCTAGTTGTGCAACTCAGATTTCCGTATTCAAATCCATGTGCATTTACATTACTTCAGTCGTCCGGGAACCTCTCTTAATGCGAGTACCGACGTTTAATAACGTTAACTAAGGTAAAGCGTTCTCAAATATTTTAGTATTGATTCGGTTTCCGTATTCAAGACCGTTGCTAAGAGCCGTGGTAGCTCAGATGGTTAGCTCTCACTGTAAATTTCGGTGCGGGTATCGCACCCGGATTGCTCGTGTACTGTACACGAGCAACCCGGGTACGATACCCGCTAGCACCAATAAAATTGTTAATTGCAATTTTAAATTATTTGTTTGTTTGTTTGTGTGTGAAACGAATGTTTTTCTCCAAAACGGTTTGACCGATTTGATACAGTTTTCTGTAAATGGTTTGTGATTCATGGGCAATGGTTCTTAGATAGGTCTTATGGTAATAACTCGCAAGGGGCGCTCCAATAAACATAATTGTTCAACAAATTTGTGTAATCTAATGTTTCCATTTATCTCCAAAACGGTTTGACCGAATTAGATACTGTTTTCTGTTAAAGGTTTGTGATTTACATTAGATCGTTCTTAGATTGGTGTTATGGTTTGACTAATTTACATAAGGTTTTCTGTAAAAGTTTTGTGATTCATGAGAGATGATTCTTAGATAGGTGCAATGGTGTGGCACTCACCAGGTCGCGCTGCAATAAACAAATGTGTGTAATCTAATGTTCCCATTTATATTCAAAATGGTTTGATCAATATAGATACGGTTTTCTGTAAAGGGTTTGTAATTTAACAACATTACAAAATGTGCAATGTTTTGAATTTGTCGATGTAATTGTTTTCAACTTACCCACATTTCTACATTTTTATTTTATGTTAATCTGAATTTGAAATGTAATTGTCAATGTTCTTACAATAGAGATCACTGATCACTCAATAATAAAGTAATGTCGCTCCAGCATTTGTTCAGATGTAAACATACGTATCTATTTTAAGTCAATCTTGTATTTCTCAGACAAATGAATGTTTTATTCTTATAAAGAGAAATAAATTTCTTAAACCAGGATTTATAGGCTATGTTTCTTAGATAGATGTTATGGTGTAACTTGCCAGGACGAGCTGCAATCACAATTTTTCGCTCGTTATACAAAACTTTACCCCGAGACAGCTTAACCGATTTAGATGCGGTTATCACGTAGCATATTTGTATTCTTAGAGTAATCACTATGTTAATTTCATAATAACAGAACTAGATCAAAGATAGTTTAGTGGCCTGTCTTCGATATCCTCGATTTATTACCCGCGCAGCGTGCTTCTCATTGTAACTCTTCCATATTTTCTCTTCGTCTTCTATGCTATTATATGGATTGTTGAAGAGTTTTCTTTAAATTCTCGCGAAAAATCAATCCTTTTTATTTTTATCGTTAGTGACTTACTTCCTTTAGGTCGGGAGTTTTTCAAAATTTTTATTTAATCCTATTGTAATTACAACTTTATATCCGTCGTTGATTGTTTCAAAATTTTTATATTATCTTTTAACTATCTTAGTGAATTTCTCCTACATAGGTACATACAGTGACATGTGTTGTAGTTTCAAGTTCAAATAAAAATATTTTTCGTCTTCATCAGCTTCTTTTAGTGTACAAAGATATTCCGATACTCACCATATAGGATAGGAAACGCGACCGAGCAATTTTTACCGTTGAAACGAAACTTTAAATCATTTATGCTGCAATTAGTGTCTAAGGTTTGGTTTTAGTAGATTTTTCGACACCCACTGGTCGCTAAAGCCACATTTGTCAATCAGTATGCGCACTGCGTGCACCATAAACCCTGAACCCACGCCAATAAGACTAGCAATTGGGGAGCAGCATCAACAGTGCGAGGTATCGGTGATTCACTCACTGGTCCACTTATTCAATGTGGTGAGTATGCATAAATATTCCAAGGGATAAATATAGATTGGTTGGTTTCTTGGAAACATCAAATCCATAATATGAAAAATTTATCAAACAAAACAAAAAAGTAAACAAGCTTAACCGTACTCTATGTAGTGTCCACTTCTATCTTTCTATTATCCACAGTCTATGTAATTTAAAATTAAAAATTTTGCTCAACCGATTTCAATATAAATTATTAAGAATAACGCAAAAACTAATGGTCAAACCTTGATAAAATTTACATTAAACCACATGAAAAGCACCAGCTATCTAATAAAAAAAGAATCATCAAAATCGGTTCAACCAGAAAAAAGTTATGAGGTAACACACATAAAAAGAAAAAAAAAACATACATTCGAATTGAGTACCGTCTCCTTTTTGAAGTCGATAGAAAAGCAGACGGCTTCGTGGCGCAGTGGCTGAGCAATGAAATGCAGCGCTGAGAGCCGAGGGTTCGATTTCCGCACGGAACAAGTATTTATATGGCCATAAATAATTTTTCCGGGTCTGGATGTTTTTCCTTATGTATATCACCTGCCCTCACAATCCGAGGAGGTAATAGTGAAAAAAAAGAAAGAAAGGTGCAAAGGGTTGGCAACTGCAGTTTGTAATTTAAGTCAAAATTTTACATTTAATCCGTTCAATACACAAAAAAGAAATGTTAACTTTCATTGATATGAAATTAATATTACTTTGTGTATTGGTAGTTATAGAGAATCTATCACCACATTTTACTGTAACTCCTATTTACTTTAACTTCAAAATATTTATATCTCTATATATAAAAATGAATTGCTGTCCGTTATTCTCGCAATAACTCGAAAACGGCTGGACCGATTTTGATTAAATTTTTTGTGTGTGTTTGAGTGGGTCCCTGAATGGTTTAGCTTTACAATTGGACCCTGTAAGTGATGCTGTTATCGAGATATAGAAATTACCCGTGCGAAGCTGGGGCGGATCGCTAGTTTTAAATAAATAAAGATATGAATTATTCTAAGATATAATATAAATGAAGGAACACCTTACATTCAAGTCTAAATACGCCTGTGAACTTCACTAAAGTTTTATTCGTTGTGCCACCTAAGAATTTAAAGTAGCAATAGATTAGTTACCCAACGCCAACTTAAAATTCCAAAGCAAAACAGAAATTTATGAAGTATCCCTGATAAAAGAAATTATTTATTAAGCTCCGAAAAACCTACATTTTTCTGTTCAAAAGGTTAAGCAAAAATATTTATTACGATCATTTGTTTTATTGGTTTATCATAGTATAAATATCTCTCTATAATACTAGCGATGCGCCTCGGCTACAAGCCGCTAATCGGTAGCTTCAAATGTGAATCTAAACCATCTAGGGACTCATTTAAACACACACAAAAAATTTCATCAAAATCGGTCGAGCCGTTTTTGAGTTTTAGCAAGACGTAAAATAGCAGCTTAATACTGCTGTGTTTCGTATGGTGAGTGTAGAGAACCGGAGACCCATTTTACTGGATAAGAGGCATTCCATCTTAGTCTTCACGAGTGACAACGCATCTGCATTTTGATTCGCAAACGAGGATAGATGTAGGCGTCTATGGGCCACAGCAACCACTTACCATTTGGTGGACTGTGTGCTCGTTTGTCACTCTATCCTATAAAAAAATATTTTAAAGTAAAATATAAAACTTGTTGTAAAAAATTTAGTTTTTGTCTAATTTTACGATTTTCATCGGCAAATAACAATATAACTTAATAAAGTACAGCATTGTGACAATTGGGTATATTTGTTTAACTATCGGAAAACTTTTTAGGTCATATATAACGAAAGCCAGAAATCTCAAAATATTTTTTATGAATAAAATACATAGATATACATACATAAACACTCACGCCTTTCACCCAGAGGGGTAGGCAGAGACTACGGACTTCCATTTGGCGCGATCCTGACACACCTCTCTCGCCTCTTTTACATCCATATATCTACGCATACACGCTCGTCGGTTATGGGTACTCCTAATCTGGCCCATTTTTAATATATCGCCGATTTGGTCGATAAACCTTCGTCTAGGGCGTCCCTTCCCGACCCTGCCGTTCACTTCCGCAACATAAATTTGCTTTGTCACTCTTTCCTCGTTCATTCTTTCTACATGACCAAACCACCGAAGCATTCCTTTCTTAATCCTTGTCACAACGTCATCTTGCAAACCACACTTTTCTCTTATCACACTATTTCTCACCCTGTCATTCAGATTCAGCCCTAGCATACTTCTTAAGGAACGCATTTCTACAGCATTTATTCTACTCTCATGCTTCTTCTGCCAGACCCAACTTTCACTACCATACATTAAAGTAGGGACTAACACAGCATTATGAATTGCCATACGTGCCTTAGTTGACACATTCTGACTCCTCATAATAGCGTGTAGAGCCCCATTCACTCTATTTCCTGCGTTCACTCGTCGTTCTATATCCTTATCATATCTACCATCCCTGCTAAATAAACATCCCAAATATACAAACTCATCCACTTGCTCAATCAACTCCCCTTCTATTCTTATTTCACATAAAGTTTTACTTTCTTCTCTTTCAAAAACCATCACTTTCGTCTTACTTGCGTTCACTTTCATACCCCTTTCTTTCAATGACCATAAAATACAATATAAAAATATTATTCAAAATAGGAGTCCGGTTCAGTTAAGTCAGTTTTTCTTATTCGGTAACAGTTAAAGAATAAATTATTAGTACTTAAACGAACGAAACAAAAATATCACATTATTTTGTATTTTAATAGATATAGTACCGGTTCTTAAATAAATATAAAAGAAGAAAGAAAATTGCGACGCGACTGAAACATTATAATATAAAAAAAAAACTTTTAAATCAGGAGGATAATAAAGGGTTTTTAATAATCAAGACCGTATAGAGATTATATGTACATTATTAAATTTATAGGTAAATAACGAAATGAGTGCTGTGGCATCTCAGGAAAAGTGTACGCGAATACTACACAAAAAACCGATTCGATTCGAAAAGTTCGATTCTCGCCGAAACTAACGAAATTGTTAATGCACTTTTAAAATTAGATTTACTACATACTGGATGGTGAACAAAAACACGTAAGCACAATTAGAACTAAAAAATTAAATGAAAATTATGTATATAAAATAAAATTTGAGTTCTTCAACATGCAGTAGGGCAACGCGATGAATTCATCCCTGTTCAAAAAAAGAACCCTCCCAGAAATATGAAAACGCCTGTGCCCAGCAGTATGACGTATAAGGGCTGTAAAGTTACTTTTTTTTTGAAGTAGAACATCCTACTTTATGCCCTTGTAATAGATAGGCGCTATTTGAAAAAAAATACAACATAAATCTCAGGTTTAATTGTCATTTTAGCTATACATCACAACGATTTTTAAAAGTAAACGTATATTAAGAAATAAATAAAAAACCTGACATAATTACTCAAATACTAATGTATTTTTCTAACTGAAACGGTGTTTCGTTAATCTTTGTGAGAAAGCATATTCTTTTTTTATTACTACATTTGTCGTATAAGTATACCATTATATAACATTATTATTTTACATCATTTAATTACGATTTCCGACATTAGATAAAAACGCATTATTGGCTCAAATCCACCATTAAACGAATTCGTGCCTACATTTCAAAATAATAATCGTAACTTTTGATAGAATGAACCGATTTTAATAAAACATAGACTAGAAGATACGCTTTATGATTTTGTAAGAGATACTTTGTAATTTAATAATGTGGCCATGTAGTGACAGCGTAAGATATTCTATCACCCCATTTTATATCACGAGTATCGCGAGGGGCGACTGTGAGATATGTCACAGATATTGTATGGCTTTCGATATAATACCATCATCAGGTTATATGCCACCTTGTTTATGCAAGAAATAAACCACCCAGACGAGCAGCGGGCAGCAGCGTCACAAGCGCAAGACGTCTGGTACTGCTATCTTCAATTAAGGCAAATCCAAAATTGAAGGAATCAATGAAAGCGGCTCCTTTAGCCCAACAGTAAAATTTTATGGGCTGAGAAAGAAGAAGAAAATGAAATAATTTATAATTTGAAAAAAAAATAGTTTGCGTAAGACTAACGTATTTGAATCACGTAATTAGGGTGACATAACATTATTGTATAGTTTACCTTATGTTTGTGTATGTACTTAGTTCAATCCTTTTAGACCTTACACGGTACAACAAAAGTTCTAATGTGTACTTTAACACATCGTGATGCAAAATATCGCTATAACTTTATTTACAATTGAATCAGTTGGTGAACAGTAAAACAGTAATAAGAAAAGAAATATGTAGATTTAAATATTTTGTTACCCATGCTTTAGAAATTCGCTAACGAAAGTACAATATTGAAGCATATATATTACAGTAGCCATACTGTGTTATTCACATAGTAATAAATTAGATTTTATCGAGGACAAAAGCCATTAACGAACCACGTGTTCTCTTATCGTGATTCTATCTAAGTTATTGCTGTCCAAAGCACTATATGCTCGGGGTAAAATTACATATTTATTGAATATATTATATTATGGCATTTCGTTTCTAATATAAATTAAAATTATTCATTGCAATATAAAATTTGGTTGCAAACTTTACGTGTAATTCTTTAAGGTCAGTGAATATTTTCTTGAACGTAAGATTGTCATGTTTTAATTTATTTCATGGAAAATTAGCTTTTTTTTCTTTGAAAAAAAAAAAAAACATTGTAGGACTAAAATTTTCTTCTATATTGTGGGGGCAGTTTACATACATAAATTTAAAAAAGACAAATATCCACAACCAGAACAATAATTTGTAGGCCATACAAATACTTGTTCAATAAGGAATTCGAACCTGCGGCCTTCAGCCATTGCTAAGCCACTGTGCCATGGAACTGTCAAAACAAAACAAAAGTTTTAACTTAACCTTATTGTTAATTAGCTACAAAGATCAACAGATAAAATTATTTTTTATGTTTATCTTAATAATATTTGTCTTATTGTATCTAGAATAAAACAAATTCATCAGATTTTATAATATTTTATTTAGAATTTTATTTGTAAATAATTATGAACAGTGAAACTGAAAAGTGTGGTACTGCAATAAAAGGCTTTCTAAAATATATTTTCTTAACTTCTTTTATAAACTATTTTCTAAACTTTTTTCAGACATTACTTTAGCACGTATTTCAAGCATAGCAAATTAATTTTCTTTTCCTGTAAAAATGTAATGCACATTTTAGAATAATGCGCAGTTGTCTGCAGTTGTTGCAGAATGCCTTTTTAAACTAATAGATACCATTCCATTTCTCATTCGTCAAACGTGATGTTGATTAATGAAGTGTATTAATCCTAGTTAAATAAGCCAACTTTTTGTAACAGACCTGTTTATTTGTCATTCATATTTTTACGCAATGGCAGTTAGAAATAAAAAATAAACAATTAAATGATTATAATTCATAATTGCGTAAGCATGTGTGGAAAAAAGGTTCCATAAAAACAAAATATTGACAATATTCAAAGATATGCTAGTAGCAGGCAGCTTCTGTGAGTATTTTTTTTTCCAGTTTTTATAGCTGGTAGAACGGTGCAACTATTATGGCTGTGGCATGAATGGGTCGGCTCGACTGGGGAAGGTTGACGCTCTCACACAATACCAGCGTAAAATAGCAACTTAATGCTGCTGTGTTTCGTATAGTTAGTGTAGAGTACCAGATAACCTTTTCACTGGAATCGAGACATTGACAAGGGTGTCAATGTACAGGGTGGGCCATAAGGGTGTTGGCGGTTTCAATATTCAATTAAAAAAGAACTAAGAAACATAACAAAAATATATTTGTATAATGTTGTCCAAATGACTTCCCTCGGCTGCTTCTCACTGCACTCTTGGAACCGAATTTGCAAATTTTGGAAAACTCGTCGAAAAGTTATTCTCAGTATTTTGTTACTTTCCTGAATAATATTTCTCTTCAGCTGCTCTAAATTGGTCAGATTATTCTCGTAAACTATCGATCTGAGGTAGCCTCATAGAAAATAATCGCATGGAGAGAGATCGGGGCTACGTGGTGGCCATTCAATATCCCCCCTTTTCGAAATTAGTTTTCCGGGAAAAACATTTTTCAGCAGCTCTATGGAGACCCTAGCCGTATGACATGTGGCCCCATCCTGTCGACACCACATCCTCGAGGTATTGCCTTGAAGTTCTTGTAAAGCTGATCAAAAAGTCTGTTATCATATTGCAAAAATTGTTAGCTCTAACCGTCCTCACTTGCCCTCTTTCGTTCTCGAAAAAGTATGGCCCAATAATACCGGTTGACGTTATCCCAGTCCACACGACAAGCTTAGGGCTGTGAAGTGGACGTTCATGCAAGCGTTGGGGATTAGTCGCGGACCAAAACCGACAATTTTGCTTATTGACATGGCCACTAAGGTGAAAAATGGCCTCATCGCTAAACATCACGTTGTTAAAATTGTTCAACCGCTCGAGTCGCAAATTGACAAAGTTAAGTCGGTTATTGGCATCATCTGGTTTTAACTCTTAGGCTATCTGAATCTTATAAGCCTTCAAATGCAAATCACGCTTCAAAATTTGTCGCAAAGTCGTTCTTTTGACGTCCAAAGACTAACTTCTCCTACGTGTTGATTGTTGCGGATTTCGCTGAACTGAAACACGAACACGCTCCACAATTTCGGCTGATCTTGCAGAAACTGGGCGACCACGAGCCGTAATTGGTACTGTCGAACCGGTTGTTTCGAACATTCTGATCCATTTCCGTATCACATTGGCGCCTGGGACTTCACTTAAATAGCGTAAACCGTGTTCATGTCGATACAAACGTCGTGCAGTAATCACTGATTTATTATTTTCGTAATACGCTCGGACACAAAATGCACGCAGCACTCCTGTATACGGCTCCATGGCGGCTCAATTTCCAGAAAGCGGCGCAGCTAACAACATATCCCCCCGCCACCCTGCACCACGCGTTTCTTAGAAATTGAAGAATTAAATCGCCAACACTCATATGGCCCACCCGTTATTTTGATTCTTAATCGAGAACAGATGTAGATGTTTATGGGCCACAGCATTCACTTATTATCAGGTGAATTGTCGGTGGTCGTTTGTCACCCATATTCTATAAAAAAACAATATCGTGTTTTACCTTTGACTCTGTTTTATAATGTTGGCCTGAATATTTTAAATTTGGCATCAGCAAGACAACGTCATCAATCGAAAACTACAAGATTTAGGAAGAAATTTTCCTTAATGTTATTATGACATTGACTATTCCGTGAAGGTTAACACTATTTATCACATAACGGCAAAATTATTTAAGTGAGGGGAAGGTTATACAAAATATATATAATTAAATAGTAGTTAATTTTTACATAATTTGTATATACTTCGGTGTTAAAAATTGTCGTCTTAAAATTAAGATTTATGTGTTTCAAACATTTAATTTGACAATTCTACATAATACTATACTTGGTCAATTAAATATCTCTAACATTTTCCAGATGCAAGAATTTGGGCCTGTGACAGAATGAGTTATATAGTGCTGTAATGAGATTGTGGAGGTAGGCGGTTGCGGCAACGAGTAGAGAAAAACAGTCGAAATTGCGGGAAACAAGCCCGAGGATTCTTTGTCTCCGAGGATGTAACTTAGGTTTAATTGACGCGAAGCTCTCGTAATGAGATTCGTATTTTTTCTTCTTTTATTACCGTTAGATCCTTATTTATGCAGAAAATTAAAAATCCTATTCATAAAATACCCTAAATTATGTTTAACAACAAAATACATGAGTGTGAATTTTAATAAATACTGAGTAATAGCTAGGAGTGTATTTAAATTTTTACAACTTAAACTGTACAATAAATCAGTATGCATTTTATTGACATTTTATATTCAAGTGATACTCACGTAACGGACAGTGTTTTATATCGTATTTTGGACAATGTTACATATTGCCTGAACGGATTGTCAAAGGAATGCGAGCTGCATAAAAGTTATTAATTATTCAAATTTAGGTTTATAATTACGATTATAGTGTGAGTCTCGATGAATCTGGGTCGTTTGGCAGCCCTACTACATGATACATGATTGTATTTTGAAGTTATATTAGCTTAGAATATTTGTGTAATTTTTCATGTAACTAAAACTTTATTACTTAATAAACGTAACAAAAAACTTTTATGATATAAACGTGCAAAGGCTGTAACGATTATGGCTGTAACACAATAAGTCGGATTGACCACGTCACACAGAATCATATTTACCGTAAAGTTATGAATTAAGCTTATGCACTGAACATGATCAGAAAGACTCAGAACATATAAATCAGGCGTGGTGGTAGTAGTGAAGTAAGGGAATAAATAAAAATGTGTATACATAAATTAGATAAATTGCATTTGTAAAAATGACGACTTATAAAACCGAAAACTTCTTCCTCACTGGTGTTTTAAGTGAAGATTATTCTTAAAGTTTCCTTGTATGACAGCAACCCGAAACGGATATTTCCGCATTAGAATCAGCTCATCAGTAAATTGAAGTGAGTCGGCTATATATGTAAATCGTAGAATCATTCACAGTTTTGAAAGAAAGATTGAACGAAAGTGGCAATCTCGTATCAAAAACAGCAGGGGGGATTAGTAACTGCCTAACGATGCATGCGCCATTGTGTCAGTAAGATTAGGGTATGATGAAACTGACATATCTGTTCGGGACAAACCCCCCTTAATAAATAAAGAAAACACAAATGCATGTGATAAAATAATTGACAGGAACGGTTTAATATAAGTTTTTGCGCTTTCTTTTGAGGAGACCTGTGTTTAGCAATAGACTTGTAATAAAATACAATGATAATTGTTTTAAGAAAATAGAAGAAGAGGAGAAGAGCTACTATGTTTTTTTCTGCCAATAAAAAACTTGTACTGTCAATGTTTTTTCTATTTAGGAAGATATCAATGTGTCGAGTAACCTCACTGTACTTATAGTCAATCGTGATGTGCGACTTTTGATGCAATTAAATAATAGGATAGTTTTAACGATCATTAAATTTTGTAGGCAATAAAGAATATAACAGATTTCTACACAAAAGTAAATAATTAAGATCTTTTAAATATATTTTGAAAAGTTGACTACCTCTAGTAATTTCTGTGAACATTGGTCATTATTAAGTAAAATATAGCTCAAGGTCAGAGACTCAGGAGGCGCGCTCACCTTAATAACGCGAGCAAACTACAATTTTTCGCCGCCAGCACAAAATAATATGTAAAATGCAATAACTTTAAGTGCTGATTTACCATATACTGGGTGGTGAACGAAAAAGTGAGGAAACCATAGGCAAGTGAACTCCACTAATACGTAATTAGGACAGCAGCACTAATTTTTTCTGTACTCCAAAACCCACACAAAAGAGAAAAGAGGTCTGTACCCAGCTCTTTTAGTTTGTGTATGTTGGCTTTTTATTAGCTTATTATTGGTTTGAATTAAATATCGATATATTAGAAAGTGTATTAATGAAACCATTTTTTAATTAATTACAGTTCATAAATTTGTGGCAATAATGAGTAAATAAAAAGTGAATATTACAAAATAGCGAGGAAACCTCCAAGGAAGCTCAAGTCAAATTACGTATGTAGTGAACATGACTTCATACTTGATAGACAGGCACTAAATAGTTACCATAGACCTAAAGAGAAAGGACTGTGCGTTCCGTATTCAGTTGTGCAGTGAATATAGGCCGAAAAACGCGAGGGAGATTATAGTAAATGTGCGGTCAGTTGTCTTTTCTAGAATTCTGATTAGTCCATGTCACGGGTTTACAGAAGGTGGACCAATCAGGTTAGCAGAAAAGAGACAGGTATTGGCCGAGCTGTCGCTTTGTCTCTTTCTAGAGAATGGTCACTTTTGTGAGGCTAACATCCGTCTCTCTATGTTTATGGTAGTTACTCACCGTCCCGTGATGACCTCAAATAAAAGTATGTTGGGAAAGGTTTCCGGAATTCAACCTAGGGATTTTCTGTTATTAACAAAACTTTAATACTCAAACTGTTTTCTTGTTAAATATGAAAAATTATTCGATGCTGATTTCTTAATAACTTTTATAAATAATAACAGGATCTCTTGCATTACATTGCTCCTTTGGCTAATGGTTTGCATATGCATCTCACCCGTTATCATCGTCAACAACGTAAAACCCAATGACGATTTATGGAAAATTGGTTAATTTGTCAATTTTCCATAATCGTCACGCTTATCAAACGAATTGACGCTCACAGAAGACTTCTCTCACTTTTGACACAGTCGAAGGTCTGGTAATTTTAAGTCTAAATAATTATTGCCCCTCGAAGTGATGTCCCCTTGTTTTAGTTTTAGCCACAACGCCAATTCCCGAATAATCAGTAGATATCAAATACTTAATAGATTTAGTTATGAGTGTACAATCAAATAAATAAGAATAGTATTCCCTCTTTTTCTCTTTGACTGTAATTTAATACTTGACTAAGAAGAGGAAAAACGTATTTTTGAAAAATAAAATAATTTAAAAAAATAAAAATAATAAAATAAAGTGATGTCTCGCATTATATTCAAAAGTTTAATTAAACTCAATTGCATAAAGTTAGGTGATCAGTAAAGCGAAACGTTCCCTAGAAACATCTTGTTGAGCATTGTAGAAAAGGCTAATCATAGGTACATATTATTTAACATAAGCATTTTTCTTTTTATTTATCAAAATTAGAAGACATTTCAGTAAATTTTTAGCACAAGTAACAAAATACTGCTCAAGTTAGTATTATTATTAAATAGTTATCAGACGCACCAAATATTTTTTTCGCTCGTTTAATAATTTCCCATTTTATTCGCTATCTTTTGTTCGTGTAACAGTACCCGCGCCTTTAATTAATGATTTCTTCGCCATTTAAATAACGTTGGTTGCTTTTTAATCAATTAAACTCATTAAACGCTGTCGATATCGCCACAGTACGTTCTAAGAATGATGTATATTTCAGACATTTACTATTTTAATAACAAAAGCAAAATGAAAAGTAAAGTCGATGATCCTATTCTCTTGATCATATACTTATGCCCTGATCTCTCCCCACATGTGTCGAATTGCCGTCCCATCGGACTATGGGAATGAGGGAGTAGTGCATCTGTGCTAACGCAAATATTCCTGCACCATTGAAATGTAAGGTATTTCTTGTGTACTTAAGTACTCAAAATTTCGCTAAAATCGTACACAATGGCCAGAAACTTATATTTAAAACGTTATATAGTGGTAAAAACCTTATCGTCTTTTAATTCGACGCCAACACCATTTAATTGCAAACCGCATAATACTAAACTATCTTTATCATTACAGCCTTTTAAAGTTCACAACTGATCTTAGATTCTTAGGGGTGGCCCAAAAGATTTCCTCAAAGGGGGGATCGGACTTGTTTGCAATAGTCTCCACGTTGGCAGGCGGGTTGGCAAACGCTGAATTTTGATATCTTCTGTTCTCATAAGGAAGATGCTGCTACCCATTTCTTATTTCATTTCCATCTGTCACTTTTTTAAAACCCACTGGATGATATGGGGTAGTGAAAATTCTTTATTTCACTGCCACACGGGCAATACTCACATAAATACAATGATAAAAATATCAACTTTACTGTACTGTATAACAATTTCCACCTTGTAATAGATAAATAAAGGCAGATATTATTAAATATGTATCCCTGCTCAGACCGGAGGTCGATATTGCAGTCTAGATATCGACGAATGTGCAAGTGACAGGAATTGCCTTGTAGTCTGCAGTGCGTCGAGAATAAGGCCAGTAATCTGCGAGAGTGCAGTGAAGCAGAGGCGAGCAGTAAGACTCAGGACCGTGCCAAACACTGTAGCGCATAGAGTAGCTTGAAGGAATAGGAAACATTATTTCAGTGCTGCGATGAACCTTGTAAAACTCAATAGCTTGCAGGATCTGAAGATTGCAGAAAACGATTCTTAGAAGTGAATGGTAGGGGTTCTTGGGGATCATGGATGGAAGTTGTAGTTTCCGAAGGTTGTTAGTTGCGTGTTGACATCATCTTGATTGGTCACCAGTTTGTCCGTGGAAGGACAAGGGTTGGCCCTATGAGTGGCCAACGCTCCGTGTGTTATTTCGGAGCTGTTCTAAGCGCATTAACTTTAGAACTTTGATAGTGCGATTTGGGCTTCGGTACGTTTCGCTTACGGCGCTACGACAGCGCCGCACAACTTTAAAGGTAATTTTTTTAAATACTAATTTAATTTTTTATTGTTTTAATTCAAGAGGAGATTTAACTACACATGATATAAATAAAATATTGTTCTGAACGGTTTGCTAGGTCGTTCATCATCCGTACAGCAAAGGAGTGGAAGAAGTTGCCAGCATCTGTCTTTCCATCCGATTACAGTGTGGGTGTCTTTAAGGCAAGAGTGAATAAATTAATACAGTCGTTTGTATCTGATTCTTACAACATTCCCCAAAGTGTAGGGCAGTTTGTGACAAATACAATGTCAACTTACATTCTATGTATTTTTACTGTAACATTGCTGTTCTAATGTTAAACTAAAATAGTGGGTAAACGTTAAATTTTAACATCAAATAGTAAACTTATACACGTAATGAGCTTTATAATTATTACATTTTAATAATTATATTTGTTACGGCCTACGGCTGCTCCCTTACAGGATCGAATCATCAGGGGCCTATGAGCTGAAGACTTCCCGAGCAGACGTAGGTCGGGCCTCAATGTGGCCACGTGGAATCTCTCTAATTACACTAAAATATATGGGGGAGCGTTATACTACGGCCAGTCGACCGGAAGGAATTTGGACGAAGCTTACTTACCTATATCCAAGGCGACTGGTCCCTCCGGAGTCGGTCAGGTCGCATGTGGTTGTGTAGTGCAAGGGAAAGAATGGTGATGTGGTGTGTATCTGGGTGTGACTGATGGTGATTGAACCTAGACCTTAGCCGTCGGCAGCAGCCCGGGCGTCGACACCGCTCCAACTTGAGGGGGCCCTCCGAGGCTTGTCCACATTCACTTTCCTTGTTCGTCAAGATGACAGTCACTTAACTCTATCGTACGATTAACTAACTTACAGAAGCCACTAACTATCGCGGGGTATAAGGTTACCGCACAAAACACGCACGGAGTTTCTGGATCAAAGGTCACTACCGTTTCGCGTTGCAACAGTTAGTTCTAGAATACAGAGGCCGAACTAGCTAATATTGTCGAATGCACTTATACAGATTCTGAGTCGGACCCAATAAGTCCCGGGGAAGCTCTCCAGTAGGGATACGCGCCACAAAATTCCTAGACCGTATTTTTACTGTCCGCGCTTAATTATTCCGAGTTCCCGCGCTTAATTGGCAGCGTGTCAATTGTTAGCACTGCCTGAGGACGACTGACTGCCCTTGGGCGTTTTTCGCACGACCGAAAGTCAAACCGGTATGAATGCACCGCGCCGAGCGCCCTCTCGCGTCAATCCTTGAAAGTGTTTGGCGCGAACAATATTATATTTGGCCCACACTAGAAGTTCCTTTTAAAGCTAGCCGAATGGAGTATACGGGGTTGTGCACACGTCATAATACATGGTTATTTTGCAATAACCGGCCAAATTTGCAGTGGAGGTTCAGAATAGATAACATAAGCAAATGGTGAAAAAAAAAACAAAAAGAAAACTGAAACATTTCATCCTTTATATCCTTTTTATTCAAAATGTGTAGAAATGCATTATTTTTATTGCTTGTCATTCATAATTATGAAGCGCCTATTATTTTATACGTACGCACACATTCGTAACGGAGTGTTGAGCTCGGAAGCAGTCGGTGGCGTTCGGCGCTCGCGCTCGGTTACAGATTTAGGTATTAGGTAACACGCGAGACGGCCTCACGCATATGGAATCCGATTTTGCCCGCAAAATTTCTAAATTATATGGACTTGCGGAAGTGAAGTGAAGAAGATGAAGTGCGGAATTCCGGATCGGAATATTGAAACGGAATCCCGAAACAGAATTCTGTATGTATGTCGCGGGCCTTATAGTTGTTGTGACTCGGCAAAAACAAACGCGTCTCCCCGCCTTTTCCCTTCCATTACACCGCTGGGTACGTTCGCTTGTCTATCAGTGTTGACTTGACCGTGACCTCATTACGTACCGAGTGTCCTATTTTTAAAATTTCGTAGGTAGTATTACTTGTTACAGCCAGTACTACCTGAATTCTTCTGGGTATCATCCATTTCATTACTGTTGAATGGTTGTTGTCAAACATCGATAATACGAGTACTTAAATTATGTGGACTGACGAAGCTCATTTTACTCGTGTAGGGCTTTATAATAGTCGTAAAGAACATTACTGAGTAGTATGCAACTCACACGCTATAAAATATAGTTATTATCAAGTGCGATTTAGTGTAAATGTTTGGGCCGGAATTATTGATAACACAATTGTGGACACGTACTTCATTGAAAGACAATTAATAGGTGGTAATAATTAGGACATGTTACAAGGTGTTATTCAAGATTTCCTGGACGATATACCCCTAGTGTTACTGAATAATTTTTATTTCCAACACGACGGTGCTCCGCCTCACTATTCAAGTGCATTGCGTGATTATTTCAATAGCAAATTCGAAGATAGGTAGATTGGGCGTGGTAACCCTATGTCATGGCCTGCAAGGTCACTGGACCTTACACAATTAGACTTTTATTTATGGTGTGATAAAAAGACAAGTGTACGCCAATGAGGTCAAAGGAAGTGAAAAGTGCTCAGACATATGTACGCCATAATAAAGGTAGTTATCGGTTACGTCTGTAATACAACAAGATACAACAACATACAATTTCTGTTAGTTTTGAATATGTTTATTGAACAACGTACGCGCCGACGCGATGTTCGTGTCGGTTGAGGTCGGCAATGCTCGGCACCATTCCACTGCCTTCGTAGCCGTCTGGGCGGCTTCAATTTCCCCGGCCAGCCAGCGTCAGCTACTCTGATTCACAGAAAAACTTTGTATAAAGTCTGCTTTTAAGCGCCTTCAGCGCTAGACGCTACGCTCGCGCCGCCTGAGTAACCACTATTTAAATCACGCCAACTTATCATTGGCCTTTCAGCTCAACTATATTTTCTACAACTAATTGTTTACATGTTATTCTTCACCTCTTTCCCTCACTCTGTAGTCTAAACTTGTATTTTGTGTGGGAGTAAAATATTATTTAATTCGGGGTGTGCAGAATTTTTTTATTTGCATAGCATCTATCTCAATCGTCGATGAAATGTATTTCTTTTTAATTTTATTTATTATGACGGTCCGAAGCCCATTTAAACTATGAAGAGAAAATTGGAATCATAATTCGTAGTAGAATAAATAACGGGCAAAAGCTCCGTGCATTGCATTTTGAATTTAATTATTAAATTTGGCTGTTCTTTGAAAAATAACTCTGTATAACCCAGTAGTTTCACGTCTCGTCTCGTATAATGATCTCGCAACCACGCTTCTACCTGTCTTATTAGTATTTCCTTATTACCACATTTGTCTTTTGGAACACATATTTTTAAAAATAAGAGACTTTCGAATATTTTCGTTCGTCAAGCAAAATAAACAAGCAGATTATATTCCATATCCGAGTGTGTTGTTTTGGTCACGTAGTTTGTTCTGTGTGGAACGAATCTATATTAGACGAATGACCAATTAGTTGTACCTACTATGCTCAACTTTGTGGTATTTGGTAAATATAAACTTTCACTACTGTCTTGTACTGATGACGTAATTTTTATTACTTTAAATATTATACTTTTCATTGTTTATACTATAAGTAATTATTCATTTATATTCTCTATATTTACATAAAATCAAATAACCTTTGGCTATTGGAGTTGCTTAAATGAGCATAAGATCAATATAAATACACTGATTGGTGTAAGATCGATGTTCATGATTCTAGAAAACCAATAGCTCTTATGAATAAACAATAATAATAATTCATAAATAATAGCTTTCCATGTATAAATTTTGAATGTTATCTCCTTTAAGTGTGTGGATGTGCGTGTGAGGTTATGGAGTAATACTATATATGTAACGTTTTTATTGTGTAGTAGATTCTTTAAACATTTATTGCAATGAATCGTCGATAAAAGTGATCCAACAAATGCTTGTAGGTCGCTCTAAAGATCCCTCCCTCACCGTGTACGTGACAAGACTATCTTTTACCTTATACTGAAATGTTGAAAATTCCGTTTATAGACCACACCTAAACTCGACCCACTTAATTGTGTCAGGTGAGGTAAGAGCAATTAAAATGTTTATTACAACGTGAAAACGTAGTATTGTAAAAAACAATGTCTCTCGTATACATATAACTGTCTTTTCAAAAATATTATGCATTATCAGGCTGGACTTACCTGGAGGAATAATTACAGAAATGCTTTACCACACCGGTTAAGACTTAAATTCGGTCGCATTTTTGGAATCAATTTACGTCCCCTCTTTCGCCAGGAAGTTGTATCCTTCTTACATCTACAGTAGTTCACTATATCAATGACCTAATTAAATAAAATTTTATTTGTTAGTAAGCTATAAAAATACTAGATCTTTTATTGATTTATATGATAATGCGCATATTTTTTATTTTTCTAAAGATTTTCCAATACTTTGGAAAAAAACTAAAAGCATGGAAATCAAATATTCAGTCCACCTGTCGCTTAATAGGAATTAAAAGCGTTGAAACTACTAAATCAGCTGCGCTCATTGGTGTCCTTTTCGATCAATAGTTCAAGCCATTTACTCCGCGTGCGTGTATTCATATGAATCTTGGCAGTATATAATATGAGTCTCCATTTTTAAAATTGGTGATTGTTTCAATTCAGAAAATCAAATGAAGTCATGTGGTTCATAAGATTTAAAGTCTTCTATATTAATAATAAATCAATCTTTTATAATTATATTAAATTCCTGTAACTACTGTTAGTAATTTGCAGTTAAATCTAAAGTAGAATATGTACAACAGGCAGTCTTATCACTCTGAAAGTGATCTCTTCCAGACAACCTTAGTGTAGAGAACTGATGCAAACAATAGTTAAAAATAGAGAGGGGCGTACAAAATAAAAATATGAAAATACGAGTACATATGAATAAAGATAAGTGAAGATTATGTATGATATCATATAATAGGTTAAATGAAAAGAGTACGAAAAAGGAAAAAATAATTTAACTAATAGCGTTCTAAGTAATACGATTTAACAAGACTTTTGAAAGAATGAAGAGATTGAGCACGACGAATGTGAAGGGTAAAGAGTTAATAAAAGTTTATAAAGTAAAACTAAATTTTACTTCCTTCCTATGGGCTTCCCGAGAAATTGTGCAAATGGATCACCAGTTTCCTTGCTGATTGGAGCATCAAGGTCGTAGTAGACGGTGCATGCTCTGATTTTAAGCCTATCAACGCTGGTGTTCCACAAGGCTGCACCAACGCTGTTTCTCCTGCATATCAATGATATGTTGCTAACTGGTAGCATTCCTTTCTATGCGGACGACAGCACTGGTGATGCCTTATATACCGGCCGTGCCAATATTTCTCGGGAAAGCGTCGCTAAGTACCGGGACAAACTTGTGTCTGAAGTCGAGTCTTTGCTTAACAAAGTCTCGGATTGGGGCCGACTAAATCTAGTCCAGTTCAATCCCCAGAAGACACAAGTTTGCCCGTTTACCGCTAAAGAGAAGAACCCCTTTGTCGTATCTCCTCAGTTTCAAGGCTCTCCCCTTGCTGCCTCAGCTAGTATCGGAATCCTTGGCGTTGACATATCGAATAGTGTGCAGTTTCGTGGTAACTTAGAAGGGAAGGCCAAATTGGCCTCTAAAAAGCTTGGCGTGCTCAGCAGAGCGAGACAGTATTTCATGCCGGCACATCGCTTGCAACTTTACAAAGCGCAAGGTCGGCCCCACATGGAATACTGTTCTCTTCTCTGGGCTGGGGCACCCCAGAGCCAGCTCCTTCCACTTGACCGCATCCAGCGCAGAGCGGTTCGAATCGTCGACGACCGAGTTCTTTCTGATCGGCTCGATACACTGGCACTGCGTAGAGATGTTGCATCTCTTTGCGTATACGTTATAGCGTTACATTCAGCAAGCTCAGCGATTTAGAGGACATTGTGGGTAAACTGCAGATCGAAATAGCAGAAATACGTCGGTCGAGGTCGAATCAACGCAATAATAACTCAAGAAACAGGGGGAGACCGGGGCGACCAGGATCGCGGCAACGCAGCGGGAGTATGTCCCGGAAGAACCCGAAATGGTTGTGCTTTTACCATCATCGTTATGGTCCCAAGGCCGTGAAGTACGTCGATCCTTGCAATTGGACTGGAGCGAAGCCATCTACGCCGTCCGCACAGGGAAACTAGATACGATACAGCCAGGGGTGGAGGCTCGGTTTGCATAATAACCGCCTATGCGTTTTCGACAAAAATACCAGACTTAAGTTTTTAATTCATACGGGTGCCAACGTATCTGTGATTCCTGTGGTGAAAAAGTGTGCATCGTTACCTATCGCGAGTGATAATTATAAGTTATATGCGGCGAATGGAACGAAAATCAGAACCTATGTACTCTAGTTTTAAATTTTAATTTAAGGAGAGCAATTAGATGGTATTTTATTAAAGCGGACGTTAAACAGCCTATAATCGGCGCTACTGTTGGTAGATTTACACGCGTGGAAATTAAGAGATCAAGTTACGCATCTCAATGTTCTCGCTTCGATTGTAGCGTACAATAGTAACGGTGAGTCGTCTATTAGAACCATAGATAGTAAAAATAAATGGCACGATACACGATGTTACTAAGTACCCGGATTTGACTAAACCTGTGTCTTATAAGGAGACTCCTAAGCATTCAGTATGTCATTACATCGAGACAACAGGCCCACCCGTCCATGCGAAGGTTAGGCCTCTACCTCCGGACAGGTACAGGGGAGTTAAGTACTTTTTTTTTACGGGGGGAAATCCTCATGGAGTACCTCCGCCTGGGGAAAAGCGGAGGGACGTGCCGGACTCTTACCGGCCAAAACCACCCCGGTGTCTCTTCGCACGTGCGCGTGGGGCCGCGGTAATCCAAATTCTTCCGCAGCCCCACACTAGTGCTGGCCCGGTCTGTCCGGGCCCCTATATTTGAGGTACATGAAATGAGGACTCTTTTATTTGACCAGCGGTCAATATAGAGACACTCAGGTGATAAATGTGTAAAAAATGACCAAAAAAAACGTGATAGTTATAATTCTGCCGCTTTGAAATCTTGAAATATTCAATAAAAGTTACCAAAAAATAACATTGGCAGACACCTAAGACGGTTGCAAGGTTATGGCAGACAGGCAACTATTATGGGTTATGACAACTATTCCAAATTACCGCTATGTAGCACCTAGGGTCTTTGAGTAAAACTTCGGACGGATGTACGGAAGGACGAATGGGTGGACGAACGGACGGACGGACGGACATGGCGAAACTATAAGGGTTCCTTGTTGTGTACCTGTACCTAGGAAACTCTAAAAAAACTGGATTAGAGCGAGCGTACGCGCTTATGGACGCCACTGAAGTTCTTTGTCTGCCTGGGTGATAGAACCGCAATATATGTCTGCCATGCAAAACATATATGTCAAATAACATTACCAATAACATATATAAATTGCAGCTTTATTAAAATAACGTAAATTATTAAGAAAAAATTGTACTTGTCAACCTGTTTGCCATGCCCTTGCGACCGTCATAGATGTCTGTCACTGTTATTTTTCGGTAATTTTTTTGAATATTTCAAGATGTCAAAGCGGCAGAGTTATTAATATCACATTTTTTGGTCATTTTTTTACACCTTTAACACCTGAGCGTCTCTATTTCGACCGCCAGTCAAACTAAAGGGTCCCCATATCATGTACCTCAGATATAGGGGATTGACTGAAGAAAACTTTAAGCTTATGGAAATACCGTAAGTCTGCCGTTCACTGGCTCTTAAACTAACGGTTCAAAATAACTGCCGTGGAATAGCAAAAGTCGTTTTTATCATAATAAAGCGCTCAGAGAAGATGCATGGAAATATGAAAGCGGCAGCTGTTCGTACACGACCGACATCCATGTTGAATGGTCCAACACTGGAATGGCTGCCGCGCGCGCCAGGTGCGCTTAGTTGACACACTTCGAACATTTGGAGGGCATTCCGAGGAACGCATTGATCGGAGCGGTCATTTATGGCGCACGCGCCAGGAACGAGTAATCAATACACGGCTTTGGGCTATTATGTATACTTTATCCGAAAGAATAACAAAAACCGACACCAGATGGAACGGCCCGCTCCACGTTTGAGCATTCCAAAGAACAATTTGGCGCGCGTTCCAAAGCGGTATCCGTTTCGCGCGGCTGCAATGCGCGCCAATGTTCGACCTCTTGGAGCGCATAATCGATATGCGGCTTAAATCACTTCTGACATTGCTCTCTATCTGTTAGTAAAATTTTATCAAAATCAGTTTAGCCATTTCAAAGATTAACCTGGACAGAGAGAAAGACATACAGACAAACAAATTAAAATTAAAAATGGTTATTCACGTCTTAATGTCATAAAAGACTTAAATAATCCCATGATCCCAATAAAATCAAGTTATTTCGATATTATTGATATACACTTCAATTTATTTATATTATGTAAATGTATAAGATACTTGCGAAAATTGAGGGAGCGGTATTTTCAACCATATCGGCCTCGCGTGGTACCAATTTATACTTTAAAAGATATAAAAATCTGAAATTTAAATAATTCAATACTATAAATCAAAAAAGTGGAACTCCACACATAAAATTTAAGCGGTAATGCTAGCAGGGTATAAATAAAATTGACGATAAGACGACTTGGTAGCGCAGTGGGTAAGCATTTCCTTGCGGCACTGCGGGGCGCATTCGGTTCCACCACTGAACTAGTATGGTCAAAAAATTATTCCGGGTTCGAATGTTTGTCCATTTAGAATTTACGTATGTAATAGTCTCCACGATACAGAAGAAATTATTGGTATGGAGTGATGTTTATCCCGAACAAAATATATATTTTTGTTTCACGTTTCATTTACATGTAAAAGATGCATACAATTTATAGTCAAAAAGAATAAAAATGTTGTGCCACGTAAATGAAAACATCTCCATGATATTTTGCACGGTATGCCTGCAATCAGTTCCAACCCGGTTGCTCTGCGCTTTTATTTTGTAAATTTTTTCATGGACTAACAAATTGCATAAAACAAAGTGAATATTGTAAAGAGATAGAGTTTACTTTTAATTTGTGTGCATATTATTTTGCTTGAACATGCAATTAAGATACTCATGCATTTAATGATCATTTGGCTTGGAACAAAATTTTTCTCTAAGGGAAATATCGGGATAATATATTTTCCTTTAAAAAACATATACAAAAACAGTACTTTTAAAAATTATGGTCATGAAAATTTTTTATAGATTATTCTAAGCCAGCGCTTAAGTACAATCCCAACTGATGGTAAGTGATGATGTAGTCTAAGATGTTGAAGCGCACTGACTTAACAAAAGCGTATTCACACTTTCCTTAAAGACACCTACACTGTAATCGGATGGAAAGACAGATGCTGGCAACTTATTTCACTCCTTTGCTGTACGTATGATGAACGATATAGCAAACCGTTTGACTCGAATGCGTGGTAAGTCAAAACAAAAGAGAAAGGAGACTGGCCGACGGTCTGGTTGTCCGATGGTGGAAGGGAGAGGAGGAATTAAATTATGCAATTTCTGTGCGCACTCTCCGAAATGCAACCTGTAGAAAACCGAAAGGCTGGCTACTTTGCGCTTGTGTTCAAGATTGGTTTTAACTGAATTCGGGTCAACAATAAGCCTCTTAGCACGCTTTTCATTGAGTCCAAAGCTACTAGGTGACATTTTGGAGCACCAGCACATATATGGCAGCAATACTCCATGCACGACCGGAGTTGCTCTTTATATAAAGTAAGCAGCTGTCTCGGTGTGAAGTATCGCCGCACCTTTGCAAGGACGCCTAGTTTACTTGCAGCTGCTTTGGCCTTGGACTCAATGAACCGCCCGAAGTTCAGATTTGTGGATATCTCACCCATATCCCATATCATACCCCCAACAACTGAAGGCCGTCGATGTATTCCAGTTGTAACGACTCCCCCCGCCTCCGATCTCTATACTTATACTTATTTTTGTCTTTCTTTAGAATTTATATCTATAAGATATAAAAATATATCAAATTTAAATGACCAGTATATTAAACATATATTGATCTTTCTAAAGGTCTAAATATAGGCCGTTTAATAAATTTATGGCGTGATCGTCTTAGCTTGGACCCTTATTTACGTTGTGTTTGTATAGTAACTTAGTTCTTTTAGGTGTTGGTAGCGTCTTATAAGCTAAAGAACCCCGTTCACGAAGACATAACTCAAAAAAGGTTAAGAACAATAAATTGTCCCTATACCACTTGTATCTGGTTCACAACAGTCAATTTCTTATAAATTAATCCCTTCCCGTTTGAAAAAGGCTCTCAAATATTTATATCATATACCAGATACAAGGGCTTCGCTCTCCAACATTCAAAAAAAATGTGGAGGAGGCACACCGTTCTACTCACGCCATGCGCGGTGAGCGCCAACCATTTTAATCCGCTCCCCCCGAAAGGAACGTTAAATTAGGAACTGGACCGTAGTTCACAGCAAAATAACTAGCGTACCAGTAAAAGAGGACTTGGAACCTTGATAGTGCGTAAGCACAAACATCGACCGAAGTCGCCAATGTCAATGCGTGTAAACGCCATACAGAATACGATCAAATCCAGCCACAGTGAATGTACGTCACACGGGTTGGGCAACAATAGGCACACTGGCCACAAAAAACCCTCTGTGAGCGCCACCACCTGCCAGACCGCCGTTCCTGCAGACGTGATGTAAGTGTAAAGCATCACCACCAATTGCATGATCAGCACGGCCAATTGGCCGCAGAGCGTGTCATGAGTCTACCGCTCACCTCAAGGAAATAGGGTCCCACATTGCCCGGCTTTCAGCCGCAGCCTTGAGAGCCTCCTCAGATTCTCCCTCCAGCTACCACCCGCATCAGGTCGACACATATGCTCCACCGACCAATACAATAGCAGATATAGCCAATAGGCAGTTATAAGATAATAGTAATAATTCGCCATCAGAAAGGGTTTGTGTCACTGACGTTGAGTATATGCATTTTTTGATCTTGTTTATCTCACCCACCAACAAGTAGCCTTCATTCATTCAAAGGTGGGAAATTTATAGTGATATATTATTATGTTGTTATATAAAAGATCATGGACGTCAGACAGTCTGTTGCCCCGCAATGAAGGGACCTGACTTGGGCAAAGCTACTTAGGTTGTGAGTCAAACCAAGATGCAAGAAGCATCAGTGAGAATAGCGACCCGCCAAACAACCATCGCAGAGACGCAATGCTGCAGAATGCAACAAGCATTAATACGACTATCGTCGATTTACACCATTCCAAGGGCCCCCATACAGTCCCAGCAGACATCACCACCCGCATACCTCCATCACGTTACTTCCGGATTTCAGTATTTGGTGGAAATCCACTATTATACGACGCATGCAGAATATTAAAGTGTCTTTCAATGTTACTTTTTTTAGGTACTGCTACACTAGCGTTGCATAATAAACAAATACTTTTTATTATGCAACGCTAGTGATAGAAATTGTTCTTCCCACTCTTTATTATAAAAGTAAGTCCTTGGTCTTTTATTCATGTTAAAAAGACAATATAATAATTCAGGTCTACAAATATGTAGTTAAAACTAACAACACAAAAATGCGGCTACGTATCTCTGAGTATTGCAGCGCACTGACTCATTCGGGCGGATGGGGGTGAGGCGGGATGAGGCTCGGTATAGTAGATATATTATAGTTTGCACGCTTTATTATGTTGTGCCGTTATAAAAGGCTTGCCGACTTGTGCTGAAAGCTGAAAGTCGGCACATTCAAAAAAACGACGTGATTTTATGAGGGCGTATTAAAAAGCCGTAACGGGCGCATGGGTGCCTGCTTTGCCGACCCCTGCATAGACAAATATGACATGGGTGCCTTGTATTTTTAGCATAAGCTGCCAGCTGCTGGCACTTTGGCTCCTTTCCATTGCCCTATTCCAAATATACCTACCTTCAGCTCACCGTTCTCTCCTGTGTCTAGTTTTGCGTTGAAGTCTCCCTTTAACACCGTATGGTGAGTTTTGAAGGAATGCTTGGCTCTAGATATATCCTCATACATTTCCTCTACCTCCTCGTCAAGATGTGCCGAGGTTGGTGCGTAAACCTGTATGAGCTTCAGCGAATATCGTTTGGTGATTATGAGTATAAGGTACGTAGCCCTCGTCGATACACTCTCAATCTTTACAACGTTGTTAACGAGAGACTTGTGGACGATAAATCCGATACCTCCTTGGGACAGATAGTCCCCCTCCCGGTGATAGAACAATTGCCAGATTTGAGGATGACCATGTCCTCCCCCTCTCTTCGGACCTCCTGTAATATTCCAGCGTAACTTGTCTAACTCTTCTTTTAGCTCCAAGATCTTCTCGCCAGTCCTCAGGGTGCGCGCGTGACATGTTGCCAGGTCGAGTTGTCTTAGATAGAAACCGAACCTCCACCAGAGACTATTAGCACCCCATGCCCCCCGGTACTATGTTCGGCACCGTAAAGCCAGAAATAGCGGGGTCGTTATTCCTGGCTCCACTTACATTATGGACTTCCCGCATTTCTTACGGTCATTTAATTGCTATTCTAAATTTCTGTCGTATTTGGGAAACACTTAGACAAAAACTCCCTAGATGAAGTTTTCCGTTATGTTTACTGGGTGGCAGGACTTGTTTGTTGCCTCGGAGTCTGACCGGTAAGGTAACATTCTCTTACCTGTATCTGCCGCCACATAACAGTGCTTCCAATGCTGTGCTGTATAATTACAGACTGTGACGTATTCCATCTTGGTCCTCAGGGGTGACAATGGATCCAAATATTTATTTCAATAGGTAGGTGAAGATGGGCTGCAGTTACTATCAGGTGGACAGATAATTTGTTTGTCACTAGAGTTTATATAAAAAATACTAAATTCGGCAGGAACCAATACAAATATATTATGTGCGAAACTTCCCGC
Source organism: Parnassius mnemosyne (assembly GCA_963668995.1). Lineage (NCBI taxonomy): Eukaryota > Metazoa > Arthropoda > Insecta > Lepidoptera > Papilionidae > Parnassius > Parnassius mnemosyne. The sequence goes on along the minus strand of CAVLGL010000104.1, from coordinate 38,073,246 downwards.
TTTGAAAATTAATCATTTTCAAAAGTAGGAAGTAATAGATTTCGGTCCGATTATGAGAATGCGAGTTTTCATCAGATCACGTTGTGAGGTCCTACTATTCAAACCTAGACGTCCGGCCGAGTGTATGTGTTGGTGTGTGTCTCTCTCTCTCTCTCTCTCTCTCTCTCTCTCTCTCTCTCTCTCTCTGTGTGTATGTGTGTGTGTGTGTGTGTGTGTGTGTGTGTGTGTGTGTGTGTGTTAGTGTGTGTGAGTATATAAAAAAAATTGTCGTACGATATTTTTAAAACAAGTCAACCGATCGAGATGGGCATCTCAATGATGGGTTGGTGGGGTTGATGGGAGAGTTGCACTCGAAAATAAGCGGGAAAATCCAGGGATGACCTGCAGGTTTAACACTTTTTCAGATTTTTTTCCAAAAATAGACTGAATAGCTAAAGTAGTAACATTTTAATTTTTCTTTAAAAGAAACGCCACACGTGTGGAGGATCACAGTAGAATTTTTTCTCCTGTATCGTGAACGCATTTTACATGCATAAATTGCCCAAAAAAAAAACAACATCCAGACGTGGAACAATTATTTACAGAACACGTAAGTAATTACGTGCGCGATTCAAACCCGTGGCTTCGCAACGCCACTTTCTTCTACAAGTCTAATAATTTAATAATATTACAATGCCTTTAAGGCAAGAGTGAACAGATTTCAGTTAAGCTAAGTCAGTGCGCTTTAGCATATTCGGCTGAATCACCCTTTACCATCACCCTTATACTCTTACCCTTACCTGGTGGGATTGTTGTCAACCACTGGCTTTTATTAGTGAAAAAAAACCCATTAAAATGTATAATTTAAAAACAATTTTTTTGTTTTATTGCTTTAAATTTTAAGGTAAAAATTTTACCAAAATGGATAAGAAATCAAGATATAGTTGCTGTAATAAGCTACCGATTTGGGACTTGATCCATTGAAGGGGATCAACAACAGCTATAAAAGTAAATTGAATTGTTCTCTAAGCTACTGTTCTATGCCGCATAAACCGATAGCCGTTTGCTTTGATAGCTTTTTATACTTTAACATTTATTTTAAGAGTTAACACACTTTCTATCGCAGATGATGTGCTTGTCTCTAGTATTTATAAGATGTATATCACTATTTTGAATATGCTAGTTTTTATTTTGCTTACTTAAATTTACATAACTTTCTGCATTAAATTTTTGTTTATATGCTACAAGGCCAAAGTTATTAGCTATATTTATTTACTAAGGGTATTAAATTGCCCAATGACCTTAAATTTGTTGTTTCGGCGCCATATACTGACATACGACCATACCTATATAAAAAGGAACTGAAGATAAGGCTGTGTTCTAAGAAACAGATGTGTCGCAGCGTCATCACTGTTTTTTCCTATTTTATTCGATCCCTGAGAGATCTAATACATTTTGATCCTTTGAGTCTTGTAGGGATTCATTACAATAATTCCTATTTACTTTGAAATACCTCAATATTGCACCTTACTTGCTTTTTTCTGTAAGACCTAGTAATGAAAATAATAAGGATTGCCTAGTTTTCATCAGTTATCTAAATGAGAAGGGTGCTACAATGTCTGACGATGACCAGGTAAGTGCTTATCGGTTATGTGTAACAAAAGTGATTAGAATAACCCAGATTTCGATATTTAACTAATTAAACACGGGAGTTACTACATAATATGCTCTGAAGATCTGATGATGACCAGGTAAGTGCTTGAGTCTCAGTACGGGAAACAGGATGACCTAGCTCTCTATGTTTATTTAATTGAGCTCGCTAAATGATGCATTTTAATACAAAGTATTAAGCACACGAAGAGGGGGGAATTAAAATTAAAAATAAAATAGAAGTAATAAAAGATAAAATATAAATATTTTTATTAAATTTCTAGTATTCGTGAAATAATAGTACATCATTGTTTCATTTACAAAGACTAAAAATCTTAGTTCCAGCCAAAAATCATTGAAATATAAATACCGTGAACAGGTCGGTGAGTTGTTTAATGGAATTGGCGTTGATGGTGCTTGTAGGATTTTTGAAGTGCGCAACTATTTTTTGTCTTCTGGTCTGTCTTGTTTTTTGTTACCTGTAAAATATATGACGGATTTCTAATTTTGTAAATGGGAGTTTTGCTGGTTTCTTAATTACCTAAAGACAAAATAAATTGAGTGAATAATAATACTGATTTTTTATTACACAGTCTAGTAAATAAGCCACACTCCACATTAACTTTAAAAGTGTATTTCATTCAACTAGCTACTTCTTAAAACCATTCAAATGAGCCCAAACACAATTGTGTTTCATAGTGGCATTATTGAGATTCTTTACCCCACCTTCTGAGTTCACCTTCATGAAGGAAAGATCATCACAAACATAGGTCTTTATGAGCCATTTCAAATGAGTTCAAACATGTCGTTGTTGATTGATACCCAATTATTATAAAAGGTATACCTAACGGACAACTTGGTTTCTTGAAGAGACCCTTCACTACATCTAATCTTGCCTGCTTCACTGAGTACGTTCTCAATCATATGGAAAATGGTGGTCATACGTGATATACACGGATTTCTCAAAAGATTTTGACCGTGTAAATCATGTTGTATTTCTACAGAAGCTCCAGGTGCGGAATTCATAGGGATCTGTTTAGATGGGTCAAATCTTATCTAATAAGAAACCTCACAGAAAACCAGCGTGTAGTAGAGGTTTACCTCTGCGTTTCGCTTGGTGAGTGCAGGTGGCCGGAGGCCCTTTTTACTGGAAATGAGGCATTCCATCTTAGTCCTCACGGGTGACAACGCATCTACATTTTGATTTGTAATAGAGGATGGATGTAGATGTATATGGGCCGCAGCAACCACTTACCATCAGGTGGACTGTGTGCTCGTTTGTCACCCGTATACTATAAAAAAAAAAGTAATAAATCAGTTGCTCTCGGAGAATACAGGTCAGATTTTATTACTACTATCCCATCTGGCGTGCCTCAAGGCTCTTATCTTGGCCCTCTATTCTACAACGCATATATATTTGATATGCATAAATTTATAAGTAACACCCATCACTTAATTAACGCCGATGATAAGAAGATTTTTCTCAATTTTCGTACTATTGAAGACTGCGAATCTATTCTAAAAGATTTTGCCTATTTATATAACTTATACGTTGTACTTATAAAGGCATAAATGTAAGTATATCTAAATGTGAGTGTATATCTTTCACCAGGAAACTGAATCCAATGGTATTTCCCTATAGGTTTAATGGAACTTTAATTAAGAGAGTCACAGTTGTTCGAGATTTAGGCGTACTCTTTGATGCAGGCATGACTATGCGAGATCATATCAATAGTATATGTGGTAATTCTTTTCATTATCATGGATTTGTCATGCGCAAACATACGGAATGTCCTCTTCCATTTACGGAATTACTAAGTCTTAAATAGTTTATTTTTCGTATGTAAGATCCAATCTTGAGTATGAATGCCAGGATTGGTCACCGTTTTTTAAATTTACATTAACAATATTGAAAGAATTCAACGTAAATTTATTTCACACCTGAACTATAAATTTAAATATAATATTTAGATGACTGCCGACACTGTAACCTTCTTGCGCTCGAAGAAAGACGAAAACTGTTAGATATGGGACTTCTATACGATATTTTACACGATGGTATTGACTCTCCGTATTTACTGAATACTGTCACGTTTAATGTGCAAAGAAAACGTACTAGAATCACCAAATCTACACTTTACGGTAAAAATAGTATCTTAACACGATTGCTGTCAAGTTATAACAAAACATTTAATACCATCGATCCCTTCAAAGGCTGTAAGTGATTTTAGAAACAGATTTTGAACACAGATTCTAATAAATAATAGTCGACCTAATAAAATGAATGAAGCTATAAAATGCGCTTGAATTAGTAAAAATTTCGTTACAACTCCATGGAAAATGACCTAAAACTAGTTGCATTAATAATTTGGTAAAGTTTTAAATGCATTACTAATATAGAATAGTTTTTATATATACTAATATAGAATACTTTTCATAAATACTAATATAGAATACTTTTTTGAATACAACTTCCTATAAAGCTGATTTGAAAATGAGTCCTTCAGTTACGATTTCGCTATTTGGGCCTATTTTTAGTCGTTATAACGGTCAAACCGCGAACCCACTTATTATGCTCATTATCAAGGAAGCCCACGTAGTATTGTGACTGGGAACTACAGAACCCTACCTCTACATTGTATGTGGCCCGACACGCACTTGACTAGTTTTTCAATTATATTATGAATGTTATTTATCTTTATTATTGAAATATAATCAACTTGTATTTCTCTTATTTGAGCGGATTTCAAATAAAATGACGCGTTACGTAAGCGGAACCAAATATTTTTCATAAATCGAAATTCGTCGGATATTTCGTTTGTAAAATTAATAAATTATCCTATAACGTAAAAATATTAAGAATACTTTTAGTAATATTCATAAAAATCCATAATAAGGGACCGTATACTGCAATATTTATTCAGTTTCGTAACTTTTTTAATAGCCGTCTTAATAAAATAAAACTATTATTCATATAACTTTTATTGTTTGAATGAAATCAAAGAAACATCTTTTTAAAAACTGAGCATATTACAAAATTCTTCGTAGAAATTTAGATAATCTACTGTGTACTAAAGCTCCATTACGTAACTTTTCAGATATTTCGGGAAAAAAATATCATTTACCACAATATTTGAAACACGTTCAATATCAAACTCTGTTAACGAAATAAAAAAAAATAAAAACTATTAAACTTTCAAAAGCACTTAAATCAACAATATTCATAAGATAAACGTAAAAATTAAAACTAATAACTGTGGGACAGTTACTACAACAACAATGTGTTACGAAAAGTAACTGCTTAGTGTATATATACACCATTTTTCAATAAGTACTAAATAATACTTAATTACTATAATTTTTAAAGTTTTTGTCTACAATTCAGTCGTCATTAAAATACTTATGGTTATTTAAAAAATATTCTAAAGATTAGCGACTTATAAAATTAAAAAAAAATATTCAATAGTCAGCCTGTAAAAATAATTCACACGCAGAAATATTTTTAGCTATTTGAGTCATCAAAACTAAAAATATTTCGGTGTATGAAATATCAAAAAAAAAACAATAAAGAAACAACACTTAAAGTTCATTTAATATTAATATTATTTCTAAGGGTTACTTTTTGGCATAAAATTAAAGATTCAAAAGATCAATCTCTGCTTAGTGTAATACTATAGTAATACTTTTATAAAATATAGGAACTTAAAAAATTTAAATATAAACCTTAAGGCTAAGAAAAGAATATGGTCATAGTAATTAATTGCTAATCAGATGTAAGACAAGCTGAACAAATATAATCAAATGTATCTGTTCCGCTACATTTTTGACAAATCCATAATTTGCACACCATACATTTGATCATGTCTTTTAGATTAAAAGAGCTGATTTTGCAAATGGGGCACTCGTAATAACAGAAGTTTCTAGCAGTTTTAGACAACATAACTTTAGGTCGAGAGAGAGAATCCAAGCCGAGCATAAGCTGTTTTTGTGTAAGTGGACAAGTAAGATCTATTACGGGTTTATTTTCTTTTGCATATATTTTGTCACCTGAATTGCAAAACCTTTTAGTTGGAGGGAATTCCCCAGATCTCAATATGCGAAGTCGTTTCTTATTATTAGAAGTACTAGGATAAGATTTTATATCATCTAATATTAGATTTTCTGTCTGGGGACAAATAAGATATAGATGTAATTTCAATATTGAGAGTGTTTGAACTTTTAAGACAATCATTCAGTTTAACTTTAGAATTAGATTCATCATGCTAGATGAGGTCTTCATTGGTAAGAAAATCTAACTCCTTTAGTTCAATATTTTGAAGCATTATGTCATCTACAATTGGCAAAGGTATGGAGCTTGTCACCGGAAAATAATTTAAAATATTATCATTTTTTTATAGTATAGGGTGACAAACGAGCACACAGTCCACCTGGTTGTAAGTGGTTGCTGCGGCCCATAGACATCTACATTTATTCTCAATAAAGAATCAAAATGCAGATGCGTAGTCACTCGTGAGGACTAAAATGGAATGCCTCTTTTCCAGTAAAATGGGTCTCCGGTTCTCTACACTCACCATACGATACACAGCAGTGTCAAGCTGCTATTTTACGCAGGTATTCTGTGAGAGCGTGGTCCTTCCCCGGTCAAGCCGACCCATTCGTGCTACAACTATACTACTAATATAGCTGCAGCATGGCTCTACCACGTAAAAATCATGTAATGTTAGGGTCATTATTTCTCGAAAATCATCGTCACTTGTAGTATTGGTGTCTTCACCGGTAACTGATTTTAATACTTCTGATGTATTGGATAGTTTGGTACGCTGAGTCATAGTTGTTGAAATTAAATTATCGTATCTAGTCATTATACTTGGTACTAGAACATGTGTTTCAGTACGATAACATTTACAAACATTAACAAAAACAACTAAGTACCCTGTAATTAATTGTATTTTTTTATTGGATATGATTTAATGAGAAATTATCGTATCAGGAACAGCTGCGATATTAGATGGAATTAATTTACGTAAATTTTCGATATCATTGCAGTTAACGTAAAAATACTTCGTTGATTTCATAACACTATTAAGTGCATTAAAAGCATCTGTTGCATTTGTAATATCGTTACCGTAAGTTACTTGCCTATCAAGTTGTCTTTTGACTGAGCCGTCAACACTATCTGCAATGCTTTTACCGTGACCACCCTCCGAAAAAGACCAAGTACAGTGCTTTAGTTTTAATTTTTGCGTAAATAAATTTATAGTAAAAAGAAAATTTTCTTTTGACGATATTGGCTCGTAGGTCCGTCCGTAAAGAAGTGAATGATTTCTACTTTATGTTCTTTTTTAATAAATTTTAAAATGGGAAGAAGATGTGGCCAGATGGCATCGGGCTCGTGATAAGTGCTGTCCGATAATGTAGCAAATGTTTGACAACTATCCTTAAAGTAAATCGCTCCAGTATGTAAGGATATATTGTTTTTCGATGCACCGAAATGCAGAGATTGTATTTCGACTGCATATTTGCATTCATAATTCTCTGAGAAATCACACAGAACTACAATCTCTCCATCTTTCAAATTATTTATACAATACCTATACTGCCGTTGTTGCTCTTTCCAGTTAAAATAGTGTATTTTGAAATTTATTATTGCTTTTTCAAATTCTGTGACAAGATCTGTCACCTTACATTTCTGCTCTTGTTTAACAGTTTTTTTAGTTATGAATTCCTTATCACCTTTTTTATATTTTTTAACAATAGCGAACGACTCTAAATCTTGTGATTGATATACTGATATGGACGTTAATTTTTCTATCAACATATTATTCGCTTTGCTCTCTATGTAAGCTATTTCTAAGCTTTTATTTTTATCTTCTTGTATTAAATCATCATCAGGAGGGTAACTTTATAGCACATCTGCAACAATATTACTTCTACCCGATAAATGCTGTACTTCGCAATTAAACTGTTCCAAACAAAATCCACCCGGTTACTCTACCATTGAAAAACTTCATATTATTAATAAACAATAAGGGTTTATATTCAGTTAATATTATTACTTTACTGTCACTTTATAGTATATATACTTTTTTGGCCTTAATCCAGGGGCCGTGGGTTGAGGTTAGTTAAATCCAAGGCCTTAACAACCTAAAAGGTAAGTTATTCTACAACTCTGAGCATGACAAGCCTAGAGCGTGTATCTATACTACTAAAGATATCTGTGATAACCAGCAACAGATTTCTTACCCAGAGACATAGTAATACAAAATACACAGGAGGGAAGACTAGTCGTCGCCTCGGTCTACATGCCGGAGGAAGATATACCTCACCCTCATGACCTCGTCAGGCTGGTGAATATGACTAGGCTAGAGTTTGCGATTGGGACGGACTCCAACGCGCATCATTCCCTCTGGGGAAAATCTAACAAAGGAGGTAAGGTATTAGTTGAATAGCTCTTTAGCACAAACCTAACCATTTTAAACACAGGTTCTGAACCAACTTTCATAGAATTTACTCAAAAATTACTATCTTACAAGCCAAGTACGATAAGATCCCCAAGCAATTTGTGTTCGATAAGAAGTATAAGATACAATTAAATGAAATCAGCTAGCCGTAGGGATTAAGCCCAAAAGAGCTTAGAGTTTTCACAGATGGTTCTAAAACAAATGAAGGTGTAGGATCTGGAACTTTCTTTGAAGACCATTAATATCCACATACGCACACCGCTGGGTACCTACAACATAGTCTTTCAGGCGAAATGTATAAGTACCATTCAATCGGCCATAGCAATTGATGCTAGGAAGGTAAATGACTTCTCCATTAGAATACTGACTGACAGTATAGCGGTACTACAAGCTCTGAATTGCAATGTGGTAAACTCGGAAATAATATGTGAATTAAACACAACAACATAACTCTACAATAGATAAAGGTACACAGTGGATCCAGAGGCAATGATGAAGCAGACAAAATGGCCATAAGAGGATCTACTCTGGCTACTATAGGATCGGAACCAATACCCTTTGGTAACGTTCGTTAACTGGCACGCAGAAACTTCACTAATCGATACGCTCAGCTTTGAAAAAATCTAGTAGACTTTAGGCAAGCTAGAGAGGCTCTGCCTGAAATGAACAGTCGGTTAACCAAGCTTCTAGTGAAATTGAACAAGCTACAGATCTCGATAGTAACAAGTGTTATCACAGAATATGGCTCCTTTAACAAACTTCTGTTTACTTTAGGTGTAACAGATAGCCCCCTGTGAAGGGCATGTATCGAGGATTATGAAACGGCGGCCCACATGTTGCTGATTTGTCCGGAAGTCGCTGCATATAAAGCTAAACATCTCGGTACGTCGGGATCACTCCCCTACATCAAAGGACTGTTGAACTTCTTTGGGGAGATTTCATGGTTCGATAAATTACATTATCCATGCCCATACGCAAAATACGCGCTTAGAAGTGGAGTTACGGAAAACAGCCCGTCGTAAACTAAACTACTTTACTGCCCCTCAAATATGGTTCAAATTTCTTTAGGCAGATTATTACACCATAAAACTCTTGTTCAGTAACATACCAATTTAATTCGGAGCCTTTTAAAGCTTTACTACGATATCCTAGTATTCTTATTTCATTATTATATATCTGTTATAGTACTCCGGCCATGCCCATAGCGGAACAATCTGTTTGTAAATAATAGGGTTTATTAAAGTCTGGATGATGCAATTGTTTTGTATTTGTTGTTTTACAAAATCAAGTGCTTTCTGTTCTTTTTCGCTCCATTGGAACTTACGTCCCTTGTTCAGTAATTCACAGACCGGCATTATGCTATAATTTGGTATAAAACTTCTATAAAAATTGCAAACACCTAAAAAGACTCTCAATTGCTTAATCTTTTCAGGTGCTAGAAACTCTTGGATTGCCCTAATCTTGTCGGGATCTGTCTTTTTTATACCTTCTCTTAAAATCATAAAACCCAGCATTCAAATTTTTTTTACAAATAAATTCACAGGTTGCACGTTAAGCCAGCTTTGTTCAATTTATTTAAAATAATGTCAACGTGCTCCATATGTTTATCTTTTTTATATAATATACAATATGTTATTATATACAATATTAAAAACTATAATAAAAAAACTAAAACTAGTAACTTAATTATCATACAGGCCTACTTTCCCGCGGTATCATGACAAGAAAGCTGGCTTCGTTTGCCCGCTGAATAGCTATACTTACTTACTACCAGCCCTCTTATCACCAGCAGCGACGACCAGCCGCGGATGGAGTTCCTTTAGGAACTTTACCGCACGTGACTATCGCTCTGTGGGGACCCCGTGGGGACCATGGGGTCCGACCCTCTTTACCTCCGCTTTACCTCTCTCTCAAGGGACCAATGTCATACCGCCGGGACTCTTGCCGTCGTCTCTAAATATTCCACAAGGCTCTAAAACCGAGGGAACATTTATAGAGACAAGAGCTGTTCGGATGACATCGTTCAAAGAACCGTGGCGTGAAAACCTACCAGCACTTTTCTTACATGAAAGTCCGTGGAGCCCAAACTTGTTGACGCTGCTGCGACGGATTCCTACGGCGATGCGCAAGCTTTCCCCATCAAGTAATGTGCCGAGATTACTTGATTGTAAAGCGTTTATCTAATGTTTATCTTATGTTTATCTAATGTACCTGTTGTTATAATGGCTAAGTTATCTAAGTAGTTCACACAAAATTCTTGGAATTTTGGTCCTAATATTAAATTCATGACCTTGCTAAAGCTTCTCACTGATATTTTTAATCTTTGCGGCAGAGCATTATATAAATATGAATCCAGTAAATTTTCCACCATTTTATTTGTAGGAATTTGTAAATATGCATTATTTAAGTCAATGGTAGTGATATAATTATCAACGTGGAATGAATTCTAAACATCTAATTGTATAGATGGCTACTCTGTTTCTGTAACCATTTTCTTATTTATGCTTCTGGCATCTAGTATAACTCTAATTGAGCTATCTTTTTAAGAGGAAATGTTAATGGCCTACTTACTGTAAGGTGTTGATCCCCTCGAGATCATACCAGCCTGTTGCATTTCATTTAACTTTTCTTCCATTTTAGATCTTTATGCATATCGAATCGGATAGGATCTAGGAACTCATCATCGTTCATGTAAATTTTATGCTCATAGCAATTCGCTCTAACTTCTTACTTGAAAACATATTCTAATGCTTTTCCAAAACCTAACTAAGTTTTGTCTTTTCAGATACCTCCAATATAGATCCTTTATTTATATTTTTTATACGGATCATCGATACATTGTTCGATGCTGTGGTTATGTAATACAGATTTAATGTTATATTTGAATGAATTCTTTGTTTTTTAATTTAAATTCTATTCTGACAGTCATATTTCTCAAACAAATCAATTTTTATTTCTCTTGAGTCATTCAAAGCCTAATAAAGGTCTTATTACTAATAATTAAAGTTTGTGTTTCAGAGATTATCTTATCAATCTTTATAGGCAATTTGTTGTATTTTTGTGCTACGCTGCCCAATAGAACCTTTTATTTGCATTTTTTAACTAGTATTACTGATATTTTACGATTATTATATTTAATTTGTAAATATAAACTTTCTGAAATGCATATTACATCGCTTCCAATATTAAGAAGCGCGTCTACTTCTTTGTCAAATGTTGAAACTTTAATTTCAGATCTCATATTCCCTATAAATTCTTTTAGGTATTTATCTTCGTGTTCCTCGAAGACAGTTTGCACGAATAACTCCGTTATGAGCAAGTTCCACTTGGTTTTAAAGTGTTTAATATTTTATTTAAATTGTCGCTATATCCAAGTTCTTCTCGGTTAAAGTGTATTCTTAAAGAGATAGACTTTCGCAAGACTCTATTGTATTTACCTAGTTTTTGACCAGGTCGCCAACCTAGCTTTAATATTTAAAGCTTTATTATGCTATGCTTGTGTATGCGTTAAGGGTGAGAGGTTGTATGTTTGTTTGTTTGTGTGCGCAAAAGAATGTTAAATTTATCTCCAATATGGTATAACCGATTGAGGTACGGTTTTCCGTAAAGAGCTTGTGACTTTTGCCTATGATTCTTGGATAGTTTATATGGTGTTAGTTCACTAGGGGCACGCAATAAGCATATTTGTGCAAACGAATGTTCCCATTTATCTACAAAGCGGTTTGACCAATTGAGGTGTGGTTTTCTGAAAAGAGTTTGTAATGCATTGACAATAGTTGCTAGATAGGTATTATGGTGTTAGTTTTCCAGGGAGCGCTGCAATAAGCATATTTATGCAAACGAATGTTCCCATTTATCTTAAAAAGGGTTTAACGGATTTACGTATTAACGTTTTTTTATAAAGTGTTTGTGACTTATCGGAGATAGTTTTTTGATAGTTTTTATGGTGTTAGTTTACCAGGGGGTGCTGCAATAAGCATATTTTTGTAAACAAATGTTCCCATTTATCCCCAATATAGGTTGACCGATTGAGATACGGTTTTCTGTAGAAGGTTTTTGATTTACTGTCGATGGGTCTTAGAGAGATGTTATGGTGTTAGCTTATCAGGATGAGCTGCAATAGGCATATTTGTGTTCCCAAATGTTCCCATTTATCTCCAATACGGTATGAACGATTGAGATGCGCTTTTCTGTAAAGGGTTTGTGATTTATTGGCGATAGTTCTTAGATAGGTTTTATGGTGTTAGTTTAGCATGGGGCGCTGCAATAGGCATGTTTGTACAAACGAATGTTTCCATTTATCTCCACAACGGTTTGACTTCTGTAAAGAGTTTGTGATATATTGGCGACAGTTGTTAGATAGTGTTATGATGTTATTTATTTATACTCTTTATTGCACACAAAATATTACACAACACAGCAAACTTAAATTTATAAATTTATGTACAGTTAGGTGGCCTTATTGCTAAAGAGCGATCTCTTCCACGCAAACCTTGGTGAAGGAGATACTTTTCATTTAAATATATAGACATGTGCATAAATAGTAGCCAGAAAACACCATCCCCAAGACACTTCTCCATTTCACGGACAACAAATAGTAGGCATATAGCCTACCTCATAATATTATATTCACGGCCTCCTATTTAAAATTTAACCTCTATCTTGGTCACGGTACTAAATTATAACGCTTGCCCACCCCCTTTTTACTCTATATCTATAAAATATAAAATTTAGGTGACCAGTATAATAGCAATATATTGATCTTTATAAAGGTTTAATTATAGGCTGATTAATAAATTAATTGTGCGATCGTCCTAAATAGGACCCTTATTTACGTTGTATTTTTCTATCAACTTAGTTCTTTTAGGCGTCTCTTGGAAGAATGAACATTCACTAGAGCTGTCGAAAGCCGTTGGTTGTGCTTTATAAACTAAAGAACCTCGTTCACAAAGACAGGCTCAAAAAGGTTAAAAACATTAATCGTCCCTATTCCACTTGTATCAAGTTCACATCAGTCAATTCCTAATTAATTAATCTCTTTCCGTTTGGAAAAGGCTCACAATATTAATATAAAATATAAATATTGTGAGCAAGTAGGTGAGAAATTTGTGTTTGATCACAAACACAAATTTTTATGAACATAAGGTAACGAAAATTATTGCCCACAATGATTAGAACACAATTTTTGAATGATATAATTCATGCAACGGATTAACATTCGTAAAAATGCTATCTATACATGTTGCTCTAGATTCACGTACGTGAATACGCGTGGGCTGTAAAAATTAATTAAAAGGACTTTAGATTTAAATAATTATAATAGGTAGAGATTACCTCTATTGTTTCAGTTTCAAATTTAAAATACTTGTAAAGTATAGTATAGCGATGAGAATAATATGCAAGGAATAATCTTGTAAACATTCTCGAAGTGTGATACTTATATCGGTAAAACTATATGAGCATTTACAACCAAGCTGCGGTGTCACCATTCTGGACTAAGATGGTATGTCTCTTAACCTATGATTATATTGGCTCTCCTAACACATCAAGTCGGAATATAACAGTGTATATGTGTACATTGCTGCAGCAGAAATAGATAATAATAATGAAATTTGAACGAAGAATACCTACCCAGTCTGTTCTTAGGTAAAAGTTGGAGCCTTTATGTAAATTTTCTCACTGTGCGGGTGTTAGACGAATTAGTTCACCGCGCTCTTACAGTGCGTGTTGAGGGGCTTCTAGTTTCTCCAAAATATTTTTATTCCTAAGACATTCAGCTTTCCTCGAGTTGTTTTCCTGCATCGTCGAGCACGAAGTAAATCAGGAACGCACGCAGAAGAGGTAAAAACGAGAGGAGGTCAGTGTGGGATATATTTTTATAGGCTGTATTTTTTCCATACTTTATTCAAGTCAGATCTAACAAAATATCCTGATTATTATTTAAAAATATTTTTTTTTGTTCATTTTAATTTTTAAAATATTATTTACATTATTTTATGGTTTTGTTTAGAAACCAATACAATAAAATTTATAAACGAGGTTATTCCCTTTCTTTATTACAATTGTGCAATTAGGGTTAAGAGTCTTACAACTTTGACAATTAAATGTAGCTGAAAGCTGTTCGGAGCAAGATAAGACGTGACGGTGTGCCTTTGTGGAGTACTTTTGCTATTACACTATGCCGCATGCCCGGGATTTCTAAAATTGCCTCAGAGCATTAAGATTAGATATGCTTTTGACTTTGAATAACTCAGTAGGTTTCAAACTGTAATCTTCAGCTCATAAGTTTTCTTTGCTGTTATTTGGATTGATCATTTAATATTTCTTTGCAAATTTTACACGGTATTTTAAAAAACAAAAAATAATATTAAAAAAATATTAGGCCTCAACCAACAAGTTGCACTTTCTAAAGTTATTATTAATTACTCTAGTTTGAAGTTCGATATATTCATAATTTTTCGCTGTTTGTCTGACTTTTATTGGTTAAGCCATGCGACCGTGTCAATAAAAAATTCGCAATATTTTCGAATACGAGTTCTGTTAAAGTATACATGCCACACAGACACCACGCAATATTGACTACACGTATGGACCAGGTATCTCAAATGACTCAAGGTGTGTTTTTGGCTTGATGGCTTCTGTGTTGGAAATTCACACAACTTAACATCAACATTCAAAATACAACATCCTGGACGAACTAAAGGCGATATTTATAAATTGTGAGCTGTGATACTACATTCATTTATTTTCATCAAATACTATTACTTTGTACTAGAAATTTTTAGAAAAAATACTTTCACCTTTTTCCTAGCCCTTCAGTTTATTCAAAAAAATATTGAAGAAATGTCACTCTGTAAGTAATTTAATATTAGATTTCAATTATTTTTGTTTAAATATCTCGTAAAAACAAAAGCAATAGGTATCCCATATGTAACAAAGTTTCATTAAAAAATCTCTCGTGAAATTAATTGGATTTTTCGCTGCGATCTTACTTTTTAGTGAAGTGAGAAATATTTCCTTAGTAGTTATTTTGTATGGTTCAATATTTAAATTATTATTTCATTTAACAAATGCTTTGCTCTTACTACCGTTTAAAACTATATTATAACCACTTGTGGTAGAGATTAATATAATAATGGACGAAATTCGCACCTATATTATAATTTCTTAGTTATGTGCTCGTCAGTTTTTTGAAATAATTAGTTAATACGTAATTTAATACTAACTTAAACTATTAACTAATATTAATCTTACACTAACATATGACATACTCTTTTACCACTTTTACGAACGTGGCATTCCATCTTACGACGGCGAGAAGTAATGTGTGAATATGCGTTGCATTTAGACGCCATTACTGCACAGTTTATTATAATTTTTATTTGATTGATATAGTCAGAATAGAATTCTTGACCAGGGACATTCACATAATACCATAAATGTAATTCGTGTGATGAGTGTAGAGAACCGAATAATACTTTTAACTAGAAACGAGGCATTCCATTTTAGTCTTAAGTGGTGACAACGCATCTACATTTTGATTCTACCTAGGATAGATGTAGATTTCTATGGGCTACAACATGTACTTCCGGAATACATCCCCCATTTTGAGACCATTTATCACCATGAGGCGATTACGGAAATGCTAAAAAGATGTTATTGCTTCTAGTAGATGGCGATATAACGTAAAATATTCAGACCAGGGACGGAGATCACTCAAATGTGCAAGACATGTGCTGCGAATATCACAACTTCACTTTAATCGCCGCTTCCCCGTTGTGACGATAAAAGCACGTTTTGCCTATAATGGGAGAAGACCACGTCCAGAAATGGACTTTTACTTGATAATAAAGAAGAAAAAGAATGGTCTTTAACAACCCTTTAATGTTTACGATATTCTTTATTCTTCCTTCATCTAAAAGACAAGAAAAGTTTGATTTTAAATGTACTTTCTTGATATAAAATTATGAACAAACTGTATTTTAGGTAAAGTGTGCTTTTGACAATAGTTATCTTGTAGATGGAATGAAGTAAAATGAATGTTTGTAGATAAATAACGCATAATGTAGAAATCAGGGTTCATTAACGTCGTTTTGCGGATAACGGCGACAATAATTGCATGTCGGTGTGCGGGCACAAGATTTATGACCCACGTTGCGGGCAAATGAGCCACTTTCTAATTAAGTGGTAGAATAATTTTCTGTATCGCTAGAGTAATTTTTGAGTCACTTGTATGTGGAGAATGGAAACAGTTCCGTTTTTCTTTGCGTTAAAAAACACTTAATCGTTTATTATAATCCCGTTCTGACTGATTGACGGTTCCGACGATTTCACGATTTTTCCCGTCGACGATTTATGCCAATGGACTGCAGCCACTTAAAATAAGGTAGACTTTACTTTAGTTTATTATTAATTAAAATTGTTGTTATTTTAGTTAGATGGACCATAATGTCGTCCAAGCCTTATACTTTGGAGTGCACGGTGAGGCAGGCCCAGTTAATACTACCAGCGCACTTTAATCTCTACATGAAAGAGCTGATAAAGGCCGTTCAGCAGCATGCACATCAGATGCTATATTGACGAAAAACGCGTAAAAATATAAATTTTGCAGATGATATGGTAAAAATTTTAAGTGTTTTTGAGGCATACGCGGCACAACGAGCTTAACATAACATTTATACTTGTTTATTTATTTAACATAAAATTAAAATTATTATTGAACATTCGTGTAATACCTGAACAATTACTTTTTTTGGATTTTATGGCAAAGTATAAAGTAGAATTAAAGACTAATGCTACTTCTGAATTTTTTTATATTTATTTGAATGTGGATGGGCTGCCGTTAATTCCTTTAAATATTTATAGATCTGGCGATCAAACAACCTTTTTTTTTTTTTTTTTTGCGGATGGAAAATCATCTAATGACGCCTTTCGCTGTGGGTGGAGCGGAAGGGAGTGTCAGACTTTTACTGACTAAAAACCATCCGTGTTCCTTCAGTGCCCTTACGTTCCGGAGCCGCGGTATCTCTTTCGAACAGCCCGCAGCCCCGGCAGGCGTCGGCCCTTGCGGGCCCCTTCACGCTGCTGACAGCTCTTTGAGGCGCGCGTGGAACAAAACGCGCCGTCGACACGGCCTGTCGTCGTTAGACGGACGGACGGCGAGCTACCCATTGCTCGCCGTCCACAGGCCCGCGCCTACGGTGGTCGGGGGCCACGACGTAGCCCCCGACGCCCGGGGCGTCTCCCGCGGCGGCCGGGAAGGAAAGCTGTTGCTCTTTCCTTCTCCCGCTCCGCCACCTCCTTCGCTAGCATCACTGCTTCGCAGAAGGTGGTGACGGCATCCCATTCCGTCTCGCTCCGGACCATGGCTTCGACCAGAGCCGGACGCGAGAGGTCGCCGCCGCCTATCGCCGCTACGAGGACACGGCGGTGCTCCGCCCAAGCAGAGCACACCTCCACGGTGTGCTCCACCGTGTCCTCCGGTCGATCCTCGCAGTGGGAGCACCCGGGCGTTTCCTCCCGCCCGATTCGGTGCAGGAACCTCCCGAACACACCGTGTCCGGTGAGGACCTGCGTCAGGCGGAAGGTGAGGACGCCGTGGCGTCTCTCAAGCCACTCCTCAAAGAGGGGTCTTATCGCCGCTATAGTGGCGTGCCCAGCACGGGGTTGCGACAGTCGCTCTCTCCATGTCGCCATGAGATCATGCCGGAAGTCTGTCCGCTGTGCGACAACTTGCCGCGGCAGCGGGGTTTCCCCCCGGCATAGTGCTGCCGCGCGCCATTCGTGCAGGCGCGCGAGGACTATCGCCTCCAGATCCCATGGCGGCAATCCGGCAAGGAGGCTCGCCGCCTCGCGGGAGATCGTGCGGTAGCCGCGAACCATCTTTACGGCAACCACCCTTTGGGGCGCGTTTAGGTGGTGGACGGCAAGCCGCGCCAAACCACGCGCCCACACCGGGGCCCCGTAAAGGGCCATGGACCTCACGATCCCCGCGTAGAGCCTCCGGCAGGAGGCGTTTGGCCCCCCCAGGTTCGGCAGGAGCCGCCTGAAGGCAGCCCCGGTCCGTTCCAGTTTGGGAGCCAAACGTCGGAAGTGCTCAACGAAGTTCCATCGGCCGTCGAGGACGAGTCCTAGGTACTTCAACGTCGACTCGACGCCGATGGATACCCCTCCTACCATCACTGAGGATCCCGGTGGTGGCCTGTTCCGAGGACCATGGAAGTGCATGGCCTCGGACTTGTGCAGAGCCACCTCGAGACCCAGTTGCCGGATCCTCTCAACGACTATCGCAACCCCGCGTGTCATAGTTTCCGCCGCCGCCTCGTACGACCCCCCTTGTGCCAATACCAGCGTGTCGTCAGCGTAGCAAACTACGCTGACGCCGGTAGGGAGGTCGGCGCGCAGCACCCAGTCGTAACCGATGTTCCACAGGGGCGGCCCCAGAACCGAACCCTGTGGGACACCGCACGACATCTCTCGCCGGTTCCACTCTCCGTTTCGACCGGGGTAGATGACGGCCCTGTCCGTCAGATAGTCCCCGACTATACGACGGAGATAGGTCGGCACCCGGTGATACCGGAGTGCCTCCCTAATGCAGCTCCAGGGCATGGAGTTGAAGGCGTTGGCGATGTCTAGAGACACCGCCAAGACAACCCCCCCCCCTGGCCACTGCATCCCCCGTCGTGAGGGCTCTCACGCGCATGATGGCGTCCACCGTAGAGCGCCTCTTGCGGAAACCAAACTGGTGTTCCGCAAGATCCGGCCCCGTCCCCGCAAGGTGCTCGGCGAGGCGGTTTGCAATTACTCTTTCAAAGAGCTTGCCCACCTCGTCGAGCAGCACCACGGGCCGGTATGCGGACGGAGAGTCCGCAGGGCGCCCCGGCTTCCGAATGAGGACCAGCTTCCCCGTCTTCCAACGAAGCGGGAATTGGCCTCTCTCCAAGCATGCGCTTAGGAGCCCCTCCAGTCGGGGCCCGAGAGCCTCCGAGGCCAGGACCCAGGCTTTGCCAGGCAAGCCATCGGGTCCTGGGGCGGTATTCCTGGCCTTGAGCCTACGTACCGCCACTCTCAGGTCTACCCCGGTCCCTTCCGGGGTGTCGTCGTCGTCGTCCTGGTGGTCCGCTTCCGGCACCGCAGGTGGCGGAGCCATAGGCGGGGGCGGATGTTCCCCGCGCGCAGGGAACAGAGCGCTCACCACATCCTCCACGAGCTGAGGCCGGAGACTCTGCGTCAGCGGGGGGGCCCAGGTGCGGAGTTTATCCCGCACGATCTTGTAAGGGCGCCCCCACGGATCTCTATCGAGAGTCTCCAGCATCTCCTCACGGGCCCGATCCCGGGCCCGCAGGACAGCCTCCCGGAGGGCGGTCTTTGCCGCTCTGTATCCCTCGTACAGCTCCGCCTCAATGGCTGCCGCATTCGGTGGACGAATGCGGAGCCTGCGATGCCTGGCGTACAGGTGCCGCGCGATCAAACAACCTGCGGCGTCTCAGTTATTTCCAAATATGATATCAACATTCACAACGTACAGAAAATATCCCGAATGGTTTTAAAGCCCGCATGATGACGTAGAAACTCAAAAACTTATCAGGAACATGTGAATATCCGCCAACAACCTTTAGGACAGGGCAGGATTAGGATAGTGCCGTGAACTTATTCCCTATTCTATATACTCTTTCAGAATTTAGAGGAAGCATGAGCTTATCAGTGGCATGTTCAAAGGTTGTAATTTAACCATTACTTCAGAACGAGATTATATTCTTATCTAAAAGTTTTATAAAATATTACTCAGTCTAAAGCTCAGAAAACTTCAAGGAATCTGCGAGGCCTATGCAAGTGAACACGGTCTTGTTTATAATATAAAGAAAAGTGAGTTTGTGTCGTTTAAAGTTAATTATAAGAATCTGACGCATATACCACATAACAGACCCTACAACACTGCTTTTTATTATATATATATTAGTATTCAATAATAACTTGTGGGAAAATTACCATAAAAATCTGTAAGAAGAAAGGTATAACGTTATGTACTCGTACAGTCGTATATATTATGTATTTAAAATAATATTATAGTAATAGTTTGATCAACTAAACATTTAACATATTAAACTCATCATCATCATTACTGCTTAGCAAACAATCACGGATAAAAATAGGCCTCTCTCATAAATTGCCTCATAGCAACTGCGGTTTTTTATTATATTTGAGTTGTCATCAGGAAGATGTAGCAGGTTATCATTCAACCTTGTTTCATTTTCTTCTATCGCCTCTTATGCCACCCACGGGATCACATGGTGTAGTGAATTCTCTTATGCCCGCATTTCACTATAGTTTAAAATAAATAGTATATAAAAAATATACCTTTGAAATCGGAACCATCTTTTTCTCTCTTTCGCGGTAAAAAGAGAAAAAAGGTGGTACCTATCCATACGGAGTCCAAGGCAGGAAAAGAGTCCTACCACCAAACAAAAGGAAAAATTTAAAAGTTATATATTTAAGATTGTATATGATAATCTTCCTCTTTTAAGTGAAAATTTTATCTTTGTATAAATTCATCTATAATCTGATATTGTAATAAAAATAATTTTAAAATTTAATTTACTTTATACCACTAAACGGGGTGCAAATTATCAACAGAAGTCTAGTAATTAAAACAATGTATACATAAAATGTAATACTCGAACATCATAATAAAGTTAATCATGTCGATAAACAAGAAAATGAAAGTTCCTTAAGAAATCTTCAACTTTTAAATGCTTTTATTCGTGAAGTTAATTGCTCAAGTTCAACTGTAATAAGGACTAATAGGACTGGAAAAGATTAATGTTAAGGCGAACTGGATCAATACTATACCTTATTCATACAAACATAACAGCCTATCAGAAGTCGTCTCTAATAAATGGAAATTGCCATAGTTACCACGCTGATTTAGTTACCACGAAGTTTTTCTTATTATTTTGAATTGTTATCACGAATACTCCGCTGCCTATACACCTATAGGTCAATGTAGAAAAAAAGAATCGCCGCTCATAATTTCATTTAATTTGTGTAAATCATAATATTATTGGAAGGAAGTTCCATAGCGCACGGTACGAATTTGGTGGTTGGGGGTTAGGCGAGAAAAAGTGTAAGATTTTTCCGTCACGAACCCCTTTCTATAGTGTGATCGAGGTGGAATAATATCCATCTCCCTCGCATGAAAGAAATATTATTTTATATAACGCTTTATTTTAATATACGCTAGTAATTCATTTACTTGTATTTGTTAAAAACGTTTATCGATTATATTATACTAAGAAAGGAACTTCGTTCCTACCGAGTGTTCCCCGACACTCACGCATGTTGTTTTTTTTTTTCATTTTTACGCTTATTATTTAACGCTTGCTTACACCTGTATGCGTAGATATATGGATGTAAAGGAGGCGAGAGAGGTGTGTCAGGATCGTGCCAAATTGAAGTCCGTAGTCTCTGTCTACCCCTCTGGGTGACAGGCGTGAGTGTTTATGTATGTATGCTTGTAATAAATAACACATTTTCTTTACTTCTCTTTGTTCAATATTTCAATGTCACTCGCTTACACACTTATGTTTTAAATAACGATTTCTCTTTTTCAACACCTGTCGAGCTTTTATAGAAATGACAAATATCTTAAAACATACAGATTTAAACTAAACGTATCACTTCCCACGGTATAGTGCCTAAAACGCTGCCTGCATTTCCTCGTTAAATGTCTAAACTTAGCCATTGTGTGAGAAAATTACTAGCCCCATTGTCCTCTATGACGACAGGCACGAATACAGTGCTTTTACTCATTTACATTCGACTCACAACAACGGGAGTGAAGTTGGAAGTGGGCATGAAATTGAGCAGCGCGATTATGTGTAAATACGTTACTCGCCATGCCACTGCTCTTGCTGGTACCTCTGCCCGGCGCTCCCTTCGTTGGAACTTATTTTGTGCGGAAATCGATGTATATATGTATGCATGTATGTATGTCTATTTCTTTGGCATGCTTTGTAGTCCAAACAACTTGATGGATTTAAACATATGGAGTTCGCTAGATTCATCTTAGTTATGAAAGTGACAATCAGTATAAGTTTTCTCTTTTCAGTAGACTTTCCATGCAGTTCCATTTTTCAATTGCTGTTTTAACCAGTGGACGTACATCGAGTAAACAGGTTAGAAAGCCTCAATAGTTTCTGCACTGTTTCTGTTATACTTACTTATCTTTACGCACAATCGCTGACGGGGTAGCCAGAGAGAACAGATCGCCAAGTGTCACGATCCTTACATACCTCTTTCGCTTCTTTCAGATTCTTTCTTCACTAACTTTCGAAGACCATGTGAGCAAATTGCTCGAAGAGGCGAGGGTCAAGAGTACTCGGATACCTAGACGTGCATATATGAAGAAGATAATGAATCTGAAAGAAGCGAAAGAGGTATGTTTCTGTTATCGAGTGCAATATACCAGAACTGATTGAAATAAAGAAACATACACCGGAACAAACTTGTGTCTGAAGTCGAGTCTTTGCTGAACAAAGTCTCGAATTGGGGGCGACTAAATCTAGTCCAGTTTAATCCTCAGAAGACACAAGTTTGCGCGTTTACCGCTAAAAAGAACCCCTTTGTCGTATCTCCTCAGTTTCAAGGTACTCCCCTTATTGACTCAGCCAGTATCGGAATCCTCGGCGTCGACATATCGTGTAGCGTGCAGTTTCGTGGCCCAAGTGACCACGAAACTGCACGCAGAGAAGGCCAAGCAATTTGGCCTTCTCTTCCAAGGAAGAGAAGGCCAAAAAAAGCTAGGCGTGCTCAGCAGAGCGGGACAGTATTTCATGCTGGCACAGCGCCTGCAACTTTTTAAGGGGCAGGTTCGGCCTCATATGGAATACTGTTCTCATCTCTGGGCAGGGGCTCCCCAGTGCCAGCTCCTTCCACTTGACCGCATCCAGCGCAAAACGGCTCGAATCGTCGACGACCGAGTCCTTTCCGATCGGCTCGATTCATTGGCGCTGCGAAGAGATGTTGCATCTCTTTGTATTTTCTTTCGAATTTACCACGGGGAGTGCTCTGAGGAATTGATGGGTACTATAATAACATTTGTGTATTATATTAATGTTATTTATACACGTCAAAACACATTTTTATTAGTAAATAACCTAAGTAAAGACTAAGAGAGAAGATAAAACTTTCGGCATGGATGTTAGATGGCGAGAGATAAATACCAATATTAATGTAGTCATTAAATTGAATTTGCAGACAAGTTGCTTCTAATAGAAAAAAGTCCTTGACCCTCACTGAATGTTTATTATTAATAATCAGTCATACCATCGCAGTGATTTATTTTCCGTGTTGTATTATAGGATAAATAATTAACATGGAAATAGGTTTATTATTGTCTATCCAACACTCACTAGGGATAATAAAATCAGGCGTTATTTTAAGTTGAGTAAGATTTAAGTATAAGTCATCATAAATTCTTTATTTACTGGGAATATTATGTAATATTATAGGTATATCGGATTATGTACTATGTGTTGTGTTATAGTCTTGGATAAGACGTCCATTGGATTGTGCAATATCTACTTTGGTTAATTCATGTTATGTATTTAGGGAAATAACCATTATGAATATGAAACAAATGACGTGTCGTGTGCTTTTACGGATCCCCATGGTCAAGGGCTAGGGGAAAAGAATGAGATGTTTGACGTCTCAATGTCACAGTTAGCCAGGCTACATTCAGTTTTTAAATATTAATTTTTGGTTCGATCTACGCAGAATGAGCTTAAAGTACCTTGAAGGCTTGTAATGGTATGCTTGGGTTTGGGTTTAGTTTTGTTAATTATAGGACCCCAAGCGGATGGCAGCACCCATCCATATATTTTTTAATTTGTGGAGTCTGGGCACTAAGTGTCCGCAGAGTCTACTTCACCTGAGGATGCCTCGTGCAGAGGCGAAACACGTGTCGTATTTTCGAGAGTAGTGTATCGTGCCTAGTGTGGTGGTGCTAGGGATGGTAGTGCTGGGATTGACGGTGACGGGTATAGCGCGCGATTGAGGGATGGTGGGAGGTCGAGGGAGAGTGGGAGGTCCCCTTAAAACTGGGCAGGACACATAATTAAATATATTTTATCTTAAAATAAAAAAAATATCTACAACTTAAATAAATAATTAATTTGTATGAAGGTCAAGAGAGCGCTAGAGAAACGACGATTGCAAGACGTTGTCGATAAAAAAAATGTTTTCAGAAATTATCAATTACCTTTTAGTGGCGGTGCAAGAATATCCATATCATCTCGTGGATGCCGGAAGAGATTTGGGGAAAAGGGTTATTTTTATATAACCGTGAACATCGTTCAATTAGAACGATCAATAACGTGACATTATATATACATTTTAGATTTAGTTAAAAGTTAAAGTTACAGTCTATTACTGTACTGTACACTGCTGGGCACAGGCCTCCTCTCATTTCTGAGAGGGTTTAAGGGCAAGAAAATGTCCGCCGCGCTGCCTCCATGCGGGTTGGCGAATTTTACGTGTCTTCGAATTTTTTTCTTATTTCTCAGACATGCAGGTTTCCTCTAGATATTTCCTTCACCGCCGAGCACGTGGTAAATCAGCACTTAAAATTGCAATTAACAATTTCATTTGTGCCAGCGGGGATCGAACCTGGGTTGCTCGCGTACTGTGAAATATATACAGCGCGCACTAACCATCTGAGCTTCCACGGTTAAATTTTATTGCAATAGTGTATTTGTATTTCCTTCTTTAATATTATTTTTTAAATATACGAATGTCACCTAACCTAGCCGATTATGCGGTTTTTCTAAAAAGATCGATTTTCAACTGGATTTGAATCGAAATCTAAAATACTAAAATACTCAAATAAATCGAGATTTAAAACATCGTTTAAAATAGATCTTATTTGATTTACTTTTCGAGTTTTTATTTACACTACCAACAAAATCGATGGAATAGAATCGAAAGTCGACGACGAGGCCCAAGTAACTTGTAACAAGTAACTTGCATTGACTTTGTTCTATATTCATGCTTGATTTAAGTTGTAAGTTGATATTTGTTTTTGTTATTGGTCCTATTATTATTCATAACAAGTAGGTATAATTGCAATGATACTGAAATGGTAACTTATTAAATTTAGTTACCTATATACTAAAAGGTGATATTTTGCAGAACTAATACATGATATTCACAGATGTCAGATGACATTGACAGCTTATTATGTTTTTGGCTTTGGTTATATAGCCTTTTGCCATAGTACACTATATTGTTATTGATAGCACATGTTAGCTATATTTGATTTAACTTTATTTTACCTACAAGCAATATTCTAGTGTAATAGTTACTTAGTACTCTGTTTTTCTATTTTCCTTATATATTTTAAATGCTTTGCAAGTTTATTATTTTTTGGTCTTCTATTTTGTTGTAAATTTGTATTTGTTTCCTTTTATTTCTGGAGTTACTGTTAAAATTGTGAACAGTTAGCCGGAGGGTTTTGTGCAGATGATGAATCTTTTTATTCTACTTGCAACAGTTCCTCTTCCCTTTCACTTGCTGATGCTTAGGATGAGTCGCTACATACGTTAACTACGTGCATTAATTATGCATTAATATATGAGGAATCTCAAATTTGTTAAACTGTTTTCACATTTGCCATTTAAATGCACAAAGTATTCCTCAACATAATACGGAGCTCCTGGATACTTTCTCCTCTAGTGCAGTTCATCCTGTACTCATATCGGAAAGCTGGCTTAAGCCAGAACTCTCATCCACGTTTTATAGTTTTCCAGGTTATATTTTACTCCGTAACGACCGCGTTGGTAAAAGGGGCGGAGGTGTCGCTATATATCTGCGTAGTGACCTTATAAAATATTAAACACGTCTTAATCTCTATATTCCAGTTCAATGGAATATATTTTTATCGAAGTTGATGCCAAGAGATTTTAAAAAGTGTTTCTTGGAGTTGTCTACTGTCCACCTCAAGTGGACCACTTTTCCGATTTGGAAGTAAATTTGTTGCCTTTCAGTTCTGCCTACACACATCACACTATCATGGAAGATTTTAACACTGACCTATTAGGGGCTTCTCTCAAATTTTGCAAACTGAAATCTACCATGATGTCGCATAATTTCACTATTTTGTCTCTAAATGCCACACATCACAACTTCCACTCTGCTGACACCTGGATCGACCCTATAGCCGTCTCCTCCGTTGAACACGTTGTCAATTATTGACAATGTCCTGCTATGTAGATTAAAGTCTCCCAAGCCTTTATCCGTATCTATCGCTATTCGAAGTCTTGCTAGACTAGATATAGACAAGCTTAATTGTGACGCAGATGCTATTAACTGGTCATCTGTGTATACTGCTTCCACATTTGATGAAAAAGTTGACTTCTTTAACAGCAACATATTAGGACTGTTTAATGAAAATGCCCCTAAACGTGTCGTTCAACTTAAGCGTCCTGCTGTTCCATGGATCACGACTGGGGTAAGAATGGCTATGGAAAAACGCGACAGAATGTTTCGTGCTTTTAAGAGGAATCGCACTGATACAAAGTGTCAGGCATAAAAAGCTGCGAGAAATCGATGTAATCAGGTAGTGAGAGCTGCTAAAGCCGATATAACCACGAACAAGTACATACTTAATTCATCTTCGGTTTTCTTGTTGACATAATTTCTTTACTGAGAGTTATTTACATACATAACCGAGGATTATAAGAAGGTATGTATGACTCATTCCTTTTTCTCTTTTACAAATCATAATATAATTTAGTAGAAACATAAGTAAAATGATGTTTAGTTGCATGTTAAAAATAGGTATGGTCTTAAGGTTAATAAAAATAACGAAAAAGTTCGTTCGTTTTAATCGGTCATTTGACTGAGTTTGTTAATTGTAATTTAAAGTGCTGGTTTACCTTTTCCTCACTAAAAAAAAATCATAAGTTAAAAATAAAATAAACTAGAAAATAGTAAGTGTCGTATTAAAATACAGGAGTGGCGCGAAAATCTTTTCCCGGTCCATTACCCACTGAAAAACAAGGCCTGAGCTCATCAGAAACCTCAGTAACATTGACATTTTCTAAGACAGACCAAGTGACTCCTAATTTATTTAGCATAAAAATAAAATGTCCTTTACCTAAATGATCTAACACAGAGGGTAAAGATATTTTGAGGTTTGTTTTCTCTTAAGATTAATGACTTTCTTTACATAATCGAATGCCTCCGAGGTTATTTTATTTTAAAACTTACCAATATATTTGTAAAATTGATAGTGATCATATTAATATTAATCATGTCTCAAATTACTGTTATAAATTATTGTGGGGAAAGATTTCTGAACTTATAAGGAAATAGATATATTATATGTAATGTATACAAACTAAATTAAACTGAAAAGATGTTTGCTTTATTTTCAGAAACAAGTACGTAGGTTGACTAATTAATCAATTCAGCAGACTACTCCTTATGTAATTTACTCTTACACTCTCTTATATTATTTACTATTGCGAGAAGTTCCATTAAAGTTCTGAATACGGCGTTCTCAAAGATAAATTAATTTCACAAATTAATACTGTTGTGGGTATTTGTGTTATTGTAAACGTAGGTAGTTATGCCATACAATAAATCAGTTGTTGTCTCGCTAACGAACGTGTATTATTGCAATCACAACATGGTGTCAGAAGTGGGATTATAAGCATAGTAAATGTTTAAAATCGAGTACATCAATAGAATATTTTGCAACATACATATGTATAGTATAATATTTTGGGAAGTTGTGAACCGCGGATAAATCTATTCAGAGATTATTATAACGAGTGCTCCAATTAACAATGGAGCACGCGCGGCAACCTAGCGAATTACAGTTAGAAGGCGGACCCGTCAGCAGGGCTGATGCTTGGAAGAGGTGGAGACAACAATTCGTGTTATTTATGAAAGCTTCGGGTGTGCACTCGGAGACATCGGCAGTAAAGGCAAGTTTACTTATCAATTTAATTGGTTAAGAAGGATTCGACATTTATCAAACTTTTACGTTCACTAAAGAAGATGATCGTGATGATGTGCAAATAATTTTGAGTAAATTTGATGAATATTTTGGAACTAAAATTAATATTATATTGCTGAGATACAAGTTTTTCACGCGTAATCAAGAAGGTGAATACATACAGCAGTATGTTACGTCATTGCGGTTATTGAGTAAAAATTGTAAGTTTGCAACTTTAGAAGAAGAGCTGATCAAGGATCGAATTGTTTGTGGTGTGAACAGCACAATAGTCAGGGACCGTTTGCTCAGATGTGAGGATCTAGACCTGGACAAAGCGGTGAAGTTGTGCCAGGCCGAAGAAATTTCGCAAGAGAGTAGCCGTTAACTAAGTGCTAGTGGTGCTGGTGTGTATGCTAGTGTAGTGCAGGTAGACAGTGTCAAACAAGGGAGAGGACGACGCGACGCGCAGCACATAGGCGCCGGGCGCGCCTCGCAGGGCACCGCGCTGCAAGCGTTGCAAGCGCTGCAAACGCTGTGCTTCCCGCGCTGTGGAGTCGAGCGCTGTGCAACGCCTCGATGTCCGGCCGTTTACGCCACATGTTTCACTTGTGGTAAACAAGGTTATTTTGCGCGGGTATGTAGGCAAAATTTAAATAATAAGGCCGGTTTAAAACATGTATATGACATTGAACAAAATCAAGATGTCACGCGTTCTTTTGATTATGAATCGTTTTTTATATCAACCATTAGTGGTCAAGAGGATTGTTCAGATGGTTGGTTTGAAACATTAACTTTTGAGAAGGGTATCGAAAACTTTAAATTAGACACGGGGGCGGATATAAATGTTATATCTTTTGAAAGATTTTTGCAACTGGGTTTTGATTCCAATATGATAAAAAGTGATCGTATTAAATTAGAGTCGTATAGCGGTAATATAATACCAGTAAGAGGCGTTTGTTATCTACAATGTTTTTATAAAAATGTTCGTTATGATTTAAAGTTTGCGATAGCCGATTTGCGTTGTCAAAGCGTGCTGGGGCGACAGTCGTGTGAGAAGTTAAGGTTAGTCAAGCGAATTCATGAAATTAATATATCGGACTACGATGACTTATTTAGCGGTATTGGGTGCCTACCAGGAAAGTATCATATTGTTTAGACGAATCCATACCTCCGGTGATTTCTACTCTTCGAAAGATTCCGTTAAGTTTACGTGAACGTCTAGCAGATGAGCTTAAAAATATGGAAAACCAAGGTATAATAAGGAAAGTTTCTCATCCAACTCAATGGGTGCTTCCACTAGTTCTAGTCGCAAAAAAGGACAATTGAATTCGCGTGTGCTTAGACCCACGAGAACTTAACCGTGCAGTGCAACGCGTGCATTTCCAATTGCCCACTGTGTCAGAGCTCGCAGCGCGGCT
The DNA here is from genome assembly GCA_963668995.1 of Parnassius mnemosyne. Lineage (NCBI taxonomy): Eukaryota > Metazoa > Arthropoda > Insecta > Lepidoptera > Papilionidae > Parnassius > Parnassius mnemosyne. The sequence goes on along the minus strand of CAVLGL010000104.1, from coordinate 38,043,739 downwards.
ACACGGAGCGCGCTTCTTTTCGGTCTTAGACGCCAACTCAGGTTTTTGGGCTATACAACTGGATGAGCAGAGTGCAGACTTGTATACATTTGCCACACCGTTCGGTCGATATCAATTTCTTCGCTTACCGTTCGGTATTAATTGCTCTTCCGAAGTATTTCACGCGAAAATGAGGCAGCTTTTAGAGAATTTAAAGGGTACAGACAGTTTTATAGATGATATAATTGTCTGGGGACAAAACAAGCATGAACACGATAGGAGACTAATTGCATTGTTAAAAAGAGCTAGGGAAATTAATTTAAAATTTAATAAAAAGAAATGAAAAATAGCAGTTGAAGAAGTTACCTACTTGGGTCATATTTTTGATAAAAACGGTATGAGGCCTGACCCTAATAAAGTAAAAGCCATCTCTGAGATGCCTCAACCCTCGGACAGAAAAAGTTTGGAAAGATTTTTGGGAGCCGTTAATTATTTTTCGAAATTTATTCCGTGTTATTCTGATCGCGCTCTTCCCTTAACGAATTTGTTAAAAAAAGATAGTATTTGGCGTTGGGAGCTTAGTGAGCAGACGGCATTCGACAAATTAAAAGAATATGTTTGCACAGCGCCAGTGTTAGCGTTGTACGACGTTTCACAGCCAGTCTTGTTATCGGTAGACGCATCTCGCGATGCACTCGGTGCGGTGCTACTGCAGGGCGGTCGGCCGGTTGAATACGCCTCGCGAACTCTTACAGATACGCAACGCCGGTATGCTCAAGTGGAAAGGAGTTGTTGGCAATTGTGTTCGCCTGTGAACGATTTCACCAATACATTTTTGCAAAAAATGATGTTGTCATAGAAACAGATCATAAACCATTGAAAAGTATTTTTAAAATGCGATTAATGTCCGCCCCAGCCCGCTTACAACGTATGATGCTTAGAATACAAGGCTATGACTTAATAGTTAAGTATAAACCAGGAAAATATATGTATATTTCAGATGTATTATCTCGCGCGCCGCTTCCCGACTTAGCATTAGATGATAAATTAGAAAAATTCTATGTCAAGTAAAATTAATTGTAAACAGTATTCCAATTTCAAATAACAAGTTAACGCTGATAAAAAATGAAACGAAAAAAGATTTTGATTTGTGTACTTTACTAAATTACATTAAATTAGGATGGCCTCATGATAAGTGTAACGTAATAGAAAATCTCAAAAAATATTGGTCTTTAAAAAATGAGTTATATGTGGTAGATGACGTCATATTTAGAGATAATGTTGTTTTAGTCCCTCGTTCCCTGCGAACAGATATGTTGAAAATTGTACACGAAGGACACTTAGGTATAGATCGGTGCAAGCGACGCGCAAGACAAGTAATATTTTGGCCAGGCACGTTTCTATGTCACGTGACATAGAAATGTATGTGAAACGTTGTGCAGTGTGCAGGGAGAGCTCAAACGCACCTACTAAAGAACCCATGATTCCAGTAGAAATTCCTGATTAGCCCTGGTTTAAGGTTGGGTCTGATTTATTTGAATATAGGAAGACATATTATCTTATTTTAGTTGATTATTACTCTAGTTTTGTTGAAGTAAAAAAATTAGAAAATATTACATCACAAGTGGTTATACGCAGTATGAAGGAAATATTTTCACGACACGGTATACCTGAAATACTTATAAGTGATAATGGAACTCAATATAGTAGTCGCGAGTTCAAACAGTTTAGTACAGATTGGGGATTCACTCAATTTACATCCTCACCAAACTATCCACAGGCTAATGGAAAAAGTGAACGTGCGGTGCAAACAGTTAAGTCTTTGTTAATTAAAGCTTATAAGGGGAATAGTGACTTTGAACTTGCTTTATTGAATTACAGAAATACTCCGAGACATGGTTTGGACTTTCCCGCGCAATTACTAATGGGTCGCAGATTACGTTGCAAATTACCAGTGTGTGCAGAATTACTAAAACCACAAGTTGCAGACCCATCTCAATTTAAAACAATGCTGCAAAAACAGCAGCAGTCAAAAATGTACTATGATAAACATTGTAGAACGTTGCCTAAGCTAGATATCGGTGTCGAAGTAATATGTATAGATGGTAAGAAAAGGACCCGCGCTACTGTAATTGATCAAGGTGATACACCTCGTTCATATGTAATACAAAATGAGCTAGGAAGACGAATCCGACGCAATAGGCGTCATTTAATTAAGTCTTACATAAGTCCAGATTCTAAAAATATTAAAAAAGATATGGACATCACTGTAAACCGAGGAAGTGGCAATTTTGTGGGAGAATAATGCAAAAAATTACATCAAATCCCTGATAAGGTGACTCAGCGTAACGATAATTCTAGTTTAAACGAAAATAAAATTGCTAAAAATGGGTTTAAAGATCATAATAATGAGGCATCCACATCATGGCCACACCCTCTCACACGTAGTCGGGCACGACGATTCAACATAAAAATTGATTAAATTGTTTTAAATATTTTATTATTACGTTAGTACTATAAGAAATTTTGTTTATTTTTAGTTATTTTTTTTTTTGCACAGGAGGATGGATGATATTGTATCTTTATTAATAAGGGAAGATGTTGTGGGTATTTGTGTTATTGTAAACGTAGGTAGTTATGCCATATAATATATCAGTTGTTGTCTCGCTAACGAACGTGTATTATTGCAATCACAACAAATACTATCTTACAATTATTAACATTATTATTCATGTCACAGATATTTCGTAAGATATTACTGAATAACTTTAGTAAAACTGTGAAGCTAAAAATGCTATGTGGTAGAACTCCTTCCCTGCCGAGTAGTCTATCTGGATAGGTATCACTTTCTTACCTATTTCTCTCGCCAAATAGCAGCGTTTGCATTGCTCCGATCTGAAGGAAACAGACAGTCTGTATGATTACAGAGTAGTAGGCATTACATCTTAGTCCTCAGACGTTTTTTGGTTGAAGTTTCCTGCAGGTATCAATGCACTGCAGTAGAAACTTACCATCAGATGCACTGTGGGTTCGTTTGTCATCTCAGTTTTATAAATAAATAAATAAAGTCATTTAAACAATATTTATCTCTTAATATAAATGTTCCGTAATTCATTGATGGTCTGAGATGTCTTTTCCGTTGAAGAAATTGTAACAAAATCATAAACTTCGTGTTTTTCAATGCAAAATGATTACGTGATTATAATATAGAGAGTGAAAAACGGCGGGTGGATCAGAAGTAAAATGGATAGAAATAAGAAAAGAAAAAAGGTGATAGAGTGAGGTTTAATCATTATCATCATCATCATTACAGCCCTTCACAAGTCCACTGCTGAACATAGGCCTCCCCCAAAGAATGCCACAAAGCACGGTCCTGAGCCACCTGCATCCATCGACTTCCTGCATGTCTTACCAGATCGTCACTCCATCTCGTGGGGGGACGCCCTACACTTCGCCTACCGGTACGAGGCTACCACTCGAGAACCTTTCTTCCCCATCGGTTGTCGGTTCTTCGAGCTATATGGCCGGCCCACTGCCACTTCAGCTTACTAATCCGTTGGGCTATGTCGGTCACTCTGGTTCTACTGCGGATATCCTCATTCCTAAGTTTATCACGCAGAGAAACTCCGAGCATAGCCCTCTCCATAGCTCGCTGAGCGACCTTGAGCTTCCTCATACGGCCAGCAGTGAAGGACCACGTCTCAGTTCCGTAAGTCATCACTGGCAACACGCACTGGTTGTACAATTTCGTTTTAAGGTTTTGAGGTATGTCTGACGACAAGATGTGTCGTAGCTTCCCGAACGCTGCCCAGCCGAGTTGAATCCGTCGATTTACCTCTCGGTCGAAGTTGGACTTACCTAGTCCGACTATTTGTCCCAGGTAAACATACTCGTCAACAACTTCGAGCTTAGTGCTCCCAACAACTACCGGCATAGGTGTAACATGGACATTAAACATGATCTTTGTTTTGTCCATGTTCATCTTAAGACCTATCCGTTGGGAAACACTATTGAGGTCATTGAGCATAGTGCTTAGGTCCTCCAGCGATTCTGCCATAAGGACTATATCGTCGGCAAATCGAAGGTGAGTGATGTACTCGCCATTGATGTTGATACCGTATCCTTTCCAGTGCAGAAGCTTGAAAACGTCTTCCAATGCAGCGGTGAAGAGTTTCGGGGATATGACGTCACCCTGTCTTACACCTCTCTGCAATTGGATAGGTTTCGTACTCTGGTTCTGTACTCGGATAGCCATCGTAGCCCTACTGTACAAGCACTTCAATACATCGATATACCGACAGTCAACTTGGCACCGCTGAAGGGACTGCAGCACCGCCCAAATTTCGACGGAATCAAAGGCTTTCTCATAGTCCACATACGCCAGACATAGTGGTAAGTTGTACTCTTCGGACTTCTGTACAATTTGCCGAAGGGTATGTATGTGGTCTATGGTGCTAAAGCCCTTTCGGAAACCGGCTTGTTCGGGAGGCTGGAAGTCGTCAAGTCTGCGCGCGAGACGATTCGTAATGACTCTCGAAAACAGCACGTAGACGCGGCTCAGAAGGGAAATCGGTCTGTAGTTCTTCAAGAGACCGTTGTCACCTTTCTTGAAGAACAAGACCACCGCACTTCTGCTCCACGCCTCCGGTGTAATGCCACCATGGAGGACGGAATTAAAGAGCTTCTGAAGGACTTCAAGTACCGGTCTTCCACCCGCTTTCAGAAGCTCCGCTGTAATTCCATCCTCGCCTAGGGCCTTACCGTTTTTAAGGTGCTGGAGAGCCATTCTAATCTCGCTCAGACTGACGTCCGGGATATCTTCGGAATAGTGTCGGATGAGACTCGCTCTTGGATAGTTACTCACACTTGCGTGTGGCTCCAACGATGATATGTACAGCTGCCCATAGAACCTCTCAATCTCACTCAAAATCTCAGGTATCCCGGAAACGATGCTGCCACACTCCGTCTTCAGCTTTGACAGTTGGCTCTTTCTGGCAGACAGATCTCTGGCAAAGACTTTGGAGCCGTGGTTCCGCTCGATCGCTTCTTCAATACGAGCTGTATTGAAGTTGCGTAAGTCCCGCCACATGCATTTGGAGATCTGTCTGTTCAGATGCCTGTATGCTGTCAACTCTGTTGAAGAGTGTAGCTTCATCCCCCGTCTAACAGCCATGAGATTAAGAGTGTGATCGGAGAGTTTTTGTGTTCTTCTGCGGCGGCTCTTGCAGAACTTAGCTCCGACCGCATGGATAGTTTCCACGAGCTTGTCATTCATATCGTCCACTTCATTGCAGTCTTCTAGGCACTGAAAACGGTTTTGTAACTCGAGCTGAAAGGTTTCGGGACTTTGGATTAGAGCACGAGGGGGACGGAGCGTTGACTTCATTAGACGAGACCTCTCCAACTTAACGTTTAGGTTCAGTGTGCCTCTAACCATTCGGTGATCGCTACCAGTTTTCACCCTCGCGATCACGGAGACATCACTGAACAGTTGTCGTCTGGTCGTCATAATGAAGTCAATCTCATTTTTTGTCGAACCGTCGGGACTCGACCAGGTCCACTTCCTGTGGGGCCGCTTCTGGAAGAAAGAGTTCATCATAAAGAGTCCCTCTTTCTCCATGAAGTCGGCCAGCTGCTGGCCCCTTGGGTTCCGTTGCCCTATTCAAAATTTCCCTACTTTCAGCTCGCCGTTCTCTCTTGTGCCTAGTTTTGCATTGAAGTCTCCCATTAAAACCGTATATTGGGTTTTGGAGGAATGCATGGCTCTAGAGATATCCTCATACATTTCCTCCACCTCCTCATCGGGGTGTGCCGAGGTTGGTGCGTAAACCTGTATGACCTTCAGCGAATACCGTTTGGTGATTCTGAGTATAAGGTACGCAACCCTCGTCGACACACTCCCGATTTTTACAACGTTGTTAACGAGAGACTTGTGGACGATAAATCCGACACCTCCTTGGGACAGATGGTCGCCGTCCCGGTGATAGAGCAAGTTGCCGGATTCGAGGATTACCGTGTCCTCCCCCTCTCTTCGGACTTCGGATAATCCTATAATATGCCAGCGCAACTTGTCTATCTCTTCTTCCAGCTCCACGATCTTCTCATCAGTTCTCAGGGTGCGTGCGTTGTACGTTGCTAGGTCGAGTCGTCTAAGGTGGCAACCGAACCTCCACCGGAGATTCTTAGCACGCCCTGCCCCGCCGTTACCATGGTCGCCACCGTAGCCAGGAATAGCGGGGCCGCCGGGGACTGGGGGCCGTCTGTTTGTTGCTTTATTCATTGGGGGGTATTTGCCATAGTTGCCACGCTTGGCGAGCGGGTGGGCAACCGCAGTTTTTTTTTATTATTGTATTTTTGGCCATTATCAGGAAGATGCTGCTGCCCATCTCCTGCCTGTTTCCCTTTGTCGCCTTTTACGACACCCACGGGAGGATATGGGGTAGTGGATATTCTTGACCGCCACTACACGGCAGGTTTAATGTGAATAGTAAATTATTCTTACTCGATTCATCATTAAACCATGTAGTGGCGGTGTTACAATACACTCCCCCTTATCCCCATATCATCTCGTGGATGTCTTAATAGGCGACAGAGGGAAATAAATTCCAGCAGCGTCATCCTCATAAGCACTAAAAATAAAAGCTGCGGTTACCAACCCACTTGTAAAATAAAAAGCAAAGCGTGGCCACTATGGCAAATATCCTCCCTAATTATCCTCCCCATTATATGGGTGAGTTCTATGTTCAGCATTGGATTTTAATAGCCTGTAACGGTAACGGTAACGGATTCATCATTATCGTTTAGGGGGGATTGCGCCTTAATCGGGCAAATGGCAGGCGGACGTCCATTTTCGTCAGGTGACGTCCGGTTGACGTCGCAGTACCAAAGACTTCGCACCATTGAAGCTGCCGACCCATGCCTGTCTGTCCATTTTGCTGGTTTGATAGTGAACTCTCCAAATTTCATCATATTAATATAATAACTGCATATTACGTTGAAAAGTGTATATGTGCTAAATAAATGGTTATTTTTATGATAAAATTGTATGTTTAATAAAATTTACTTGTTTATCTTTAACAACTTCTTTTAGTCTACTGCTGAAGGTTCCCTTCAAGAATGTATTCACGTGGTAGAAACTGCAGCTGCATTATGTTTGCATCCTCTAGCTCGAGGAATGATCTGGCTCTCACAGCGTTTAGCACCGACAAAATGCTGCCGTGTTTCGTGTAGTAAGGTACGAGTATCGAATATACCTTTTCTACTGATAATAATGTATTCCTTTCAGTTCTTCGGTCCCATACATTGTCTGATATCTTCCGTAACTTTGAGTAATGCTGTAGTGATGCTGTTACCGAGACGAAATCCAAACTGAAAATCGCAAAGTAGATTATGTGTAAGTACAAAATTGAAGACTTGCTTATGTATATATGTATAGCAATATGAAGGTGATACTTGGGGTTCGATACTTTGGGAATAGGGCGTATGAAAGCCTTTTTCCAGAGAATTGGGTACTGACCTGAGTCCGGCGAAAAGTTAATAATGTGAGAAGGTGCAGTTAATACAAACTCCACTATATTGACTATCATAGTTCTACTGATTGTATCACAACCCACAGCCTTGGATTTAATTGCTAGAACATTGTTTTTAATGTCATCCTGGTGGACCAGAGAAAATTGAAAAAAAAAGGAAATTGAGGACACTGGATAGAAGCTAAATAGGATATCGTTTAAGATCGTATTGTAGTGTCCATAATAGGAGCAGAAGCAAAGTAGAGATTAATATCATCACAGGTAATAATATATCTCTTACGTGGTAGAGCCATGCTGCAGTTATATTAGTGGTATAGTTGTAGCACGAATGGGTCAGCCCGACCGGGGAAGGACCACGCTCTCATATGAATACCAGCGTAAAATAGCAGCTTAACACTGCTGTGTTTCGTATGGTGAGTGTAGAGAATCGAAGATCTTTTTTACTGGAAAAGAGGCATTCCATCTTAGTCCTCACGGGTGACAACGCATCTGCATTTTGATTCGCAAACGAGGATAATTGTAGATATCTATGGACCACAGCAACCACTTACCATCAGGTGGACTGTGTGCTCGTTTGTTACCCTATCCTATAAAAAAAACAAGACAGAAAAGAGGCGCACTCCAGAGTAGGCTCCATCTCACCCACACCAATTGACCTAAGAAACTTCCAGATGGCGTTACGCCCAATCTGATTGCATCTGTTTCTAACTTTCTTAAAGCATGTCCAATTCTCTTCCAAACGCTCTCTTTTGAAACGCTAAAAAACTACGTTCCGCTTTATCATCGACATCTATACTAACTCAGTCATCCAAGAAGAAGGTTGATGTTTAAGTCTAACTTTACGTACAGGAGCATGGGTATAATGTAGACTAATTATTTTATCATCAAAGATGGATCATCGTGTCATTGATAAATTTAATCGATCAAAATTTTATTATAAGTGTCACGCTTTAGTTTATCCAAATTTATTTTAGAAAAGTTGCGCAAGTTAATAAAAGTAGGCAAAGATTTAGGAGATTTTACCTTGAATGCAACATAAATGAGGAGGTGATGCGAGAATTGTGGAGTAGAACACTGATCAACACTGATGTCAGATGATCAGGAGAAGATGTAATAATAAGGTCAATCAAAGAGTCATTTGAATCTAAATTAGGATGTGTTGCCACTGTTGGATGAATGTGGATATTGACTGACGCAATCATTGTACGAAGTTTTTGGAAAAGGTTAAAATGTATCAAGACGTCGATGTTAAAATCAACCACAATTATGCAGCGTGCACACTCAGAGACAATATTGTCGAGAGCCGTTATATGCCATATAATGGCTATATGTCAATAGTCGTTGTTTTATACGTGGTAGAGCCATGCTGCAGCTATATTAGTAGTATAGTTGTAGTACGAATGGGTTGGCTCGACCAAGGAAGGACCATGCTCTCACAGAATACCAGAGTAAAAAAACAGCTTAAAGCTGCTGTTTACATTTGGTGAGTGTAGAGAACCGGAGACACTTTTTACTGGAAATGAGGCATTCTATCTTAGTCCTCACGGGTGACAACGTATCTGCATTTTGATTTGTAATAGAGAATTGATGTAGATGTCTATAGGCCACAGCAACCATTTACCATCAGGTGGACTGTGTGCTCATTTATCACCCTTATCTTATAAAAAAAAGTCAATGGAAGGCGGACAATGCACTACTCCATGAATCACATTTACGCCTCTGACGCTGACTTTTAAGAAGAAGAACTTCGGAGAACCTGAACAAAGTTATAAGAAATAAAAATAAACATTGTGTCAAAAAAACTGCAACCATAGTAATATTATAATTTATAATTATTATTATAATTTCAACTACGTTGACTTTTTTTGGGTTGAGAGTTACTAGATTTCAACTTGCGCTAAATTATTATATTCCACATCAGAGCATAAATAATACACAAAATTAGCAGGCGGTTTATTGATCGCAGCCTCAATTGTCTTAGTAACTTCGACATTGTTTCCTGTCGCTGGTATATCAAATATATTTCGGATACTATATCAAAGTTCATAAGACCTTATTATGTATCGAAGGTCACAAGATCATTTAGGCCATTCCCCTAAATCGTCTCTTACAACATCCATGGGCACACGGCGATTAAATGAAATAAATAATGGTTAGGTAAATGTCTATAGTATAGTGGTGGTTAAGAATATCCACTACCACATATCTTCCCGTGATTGTCGTAAAAGGCGACATTGGGAAAAATGCAGGATATGGGCGGCAGCATCTTCCTGATAACAGCAATAACACGATAAAAAAAACTGCGGTTGCCAACCCGCTCGCCAAGCGTGGCAACTATGGCAATATACCCAACTATGAATAAAGTTACGAAAGGTCCCGCTATTCCTGGCAACGGCGGGGCAGGGGCAAAGAAAATATACACTACGCAAAAAGAAACGACACTTAAGCATGTGTGCACGTAAGATCGCTTGCGGCTATGTGTGGGTGTCTGAATGTGTGCGAGGGCCTTGAAAGGCGCGCGGGGCGTGGAACGGGCCGTCGCCGACTGCCCTGGCTGAGGGCTAGCACGTAGTAGTAGTATAGTTGTTCGCGTCTCGTCTGTCTAATGTCACGCATCGCACGCATGCACGGACTGACTGCGCTTTATACAAAAACTAACAACGCACAACTAGGACCAAGAGAATATGGTGAGCTGAAGGTAGGGAAATTTTAAATAGAGCAACGGAACCCAAGGCGCCAATAGTTGGCCTTCTTCGTGGAGAAAGACGGACTCTTTATGATGAACTCTTTCTTCCAGAAGGGGCCCGACAGGAAGTGGACCTTGTCGAGCCCCGACAGTTCAAAAAGGTCCACATCCTTACCTCGATCCGGTCCACACCACCTCGAGACCGCGAAGTCGCACCCATTCTTCTTAACGGAGACCTAGATAGTAACTCCGTCTGATGTAGCGTACGTAAACTACCCAGGTTACATGCCTGAACTTGAGTTTAAACAACACACTGGTGTCTGTGTGTACGTCCGCGACGACTGTTCCTGTCGGTGTCTCCGTTGCCTTCAGGTTTCAGGGTTTTCTGCAATGTAGCTTTTGGAAGACACCAGTGTAGAAGCAAACCCTCTACGCCTGTGTCTATCGATCGCACAGTGGAGACCAGGAGACCACCAGGCTCATTAAACACCTGAGAAGGATGGCAGATAAAGTCGAACAACGGTATTCATCTGCAGATCTAGTTTTCTGTGGCATTTTAAAGGTCGGCGTTAAAATGTAAATCACAAATAGTGGTTGTCCCCATACGAGAAAACCAAACATGCTGGGAGAGAGGCGCACAAACTTGCGTTATCGCTAGATCTCACTCACCTAGTTCAAGTAGCGACTCGGGTTCCAGATGTAGCCGGACATACACCGAATTGCTTGGACCTTCTGCTGACAACAGACCCAGACAGGCACTCGACATCGTTCAGCTCCGCAGGGATCATTCGATTACTGTCTGGTGAAATCCGTATCGATAATTTCTCCACCGGATCACTACCCAGCGAGCACGAGGAGTGTATGGCGATACGAGTCAGCAGACTGGATTGAGATGCGGTACTTTTTTGTATCCTATCTGTGGCCACAGGTGTGCTTCTTTTTGTATGAACCCTCCTGCTCTACCGATGCGGTGGTGGATGTGATACGACAGGGAATGGAATATTTTATACCGTTATCCGATATCCCGCTTGGTCACAAAGCTTGGCCTCGTATCGGAATGTGCTCGTGCTAAGCCCCGCAAAGAGCCCGCTTACTGGGCATTAGTTCTAGCTCACGATCGCAAAGTTAGGGCTCGGAGAGTTCATGCAAAGAAGAGAGTTTTTAAATCTACTGCCAAATAATGCAAGCGGGTTCTTCACAGGGCACGATTCGACCATGTTAGTCGTATAGGGGACTTGCTTCCTACCTTCTTGGTAGTAAGCAATTTCGGACCCTGTCAGTTTCTGTCGAATCCAACTTCTGCCATCCCTCATTGCCTACCATGGAGAAACCTGATGGAACACTAGCTTATTCCGCGATTCAGAAAGCAAGTTTGTTTGCATCTCTGTTTGCGAGCAATTCTCGTCTAGATGCTGGCTCTAAACAACTGCCAACCCTACCTCGCTGTGATTCTTCGTACTTCTTTACAGAGTACGTTCATCTTCATACTCTGTAAGCTTATGGAAATGGTATTGGACAGCAGTTTCACTCGATATCTCGAAGGCTTTTGACAGGGTTTAGCACGCAAGACTGCTGAGTAAGCTTCCTGTTTACGTCATCCCCGCCAATTTATGCAACTCGATATCTGACTTTCTGAGTGAACAATCGATCAGGGTAGTACTGCTTTTCTACCCTGATGCATATTAATGCCGTAGTTTTTCAGGGGCCTGTTGTCTCTGAGACACTTTTCCTGCTACACGTCAATGACCTACTTCCACAAGGTATTATTGGTATGCAGATGAAAGCACAGTCACAGAGGGATTCATATACAGTGCAAAAGACGTAAGGGTAAAATGGAGTTCGTTTGATGTAACTCCTACTTTCCGGGGTACAAATGTAGAGGTGAGTGCTAACCTCAACTTTGGCTTAAACATTGAGTCAAAAGCATAAACTGCCGCCAAAACACTGAGAATTTCTAACAAGGTGAAGTAATATTTCACGAATGTGCAGCTTCTAACTTTAAACAAAGCTCAATTCTGAACCTGAATGGAGTATTGTAATCTTTGAGATGGCTCAGCAAATTATCAACTTACCGCACTCGACTCAGTTCAACACTGAGTCAAGAGACTTATCGGCGATAAAAAGCTGGTGGAAACTAAGCATCATAGCTTAGCTCACCGCCGCCAAGTAGTTTGTTTGTCGGTCTTCTACAGATTGTACTTCGAAGAGTGTGCCTATGAGCTCCATAAGCACATACTGCAATCTCCATTCTTCTATCGGAATTCCAGACGTACTGCAAATTACCATCCACCCTTAGTTGATATTCCGAATATTCACACTAAGCGCTATAAGTAACTTTTTATAATGAACACAGCTAAGGAGTAGAATGCCCTGCCGGTATCTGTTTTTCCGAGTGCATATAACTTTAACCTCTTCAATGTGCGTGTTAACAGTTCTCCTGGGCAAACCCGCTCCATCGTAAACCTCATATATGTCCTCGGACCAGATGGAGGTTAAGAGTGAGCATAGTTTTAATAAAAAAAACGAGCTTTGCAATGAGTTGCTACGCTGGGGGCCGATGGTTCGAATGCCGCAAGGAACAAGTATTTGTTTGTTTGTTCTTGTGCAATTTTTGTTTGTAAACTGCCTCCACGATACAGGAAAAAATCCTAGTGTGGGGGTAACGTTTTTAAGAACAAAAAAAACGTCAGGAATAAAAAGTAAGTGAAATAAGTCAAATTACCATTAAGTAAAAATCAGATGGGAGAATAAACGTGAGGTGAGCAATATTTTAACTTACCTTGATTACCTGATACCTGAAAAATGCTGGCCAAGCTAGCAGGTAAGCATGTGATCATAGCACATACACTAACTCTACTCAATCTTACACATTTCATTCGTCAGAAAATAAGTGATGCCTGGTGGCCATGGGATCTCGGACTATATAACAGTTTGTGTGAAATATCTAACTAACATCAGGCTCTACCAAAAATTTACTTACGGCAACAATTTTAAACGCAATTAAAAATATACTTATATCATGAATTGTTAAAATGTTATGTACTAAAAAGTTCAACTTTTTTATATACATTATAGTTACATTTTCCTTAAAAAAGTAACATTTAATCTCACAATGTTTGATAAAAAATACTTTTTATCCGTTAAGCATATGGGTGAAGTTTAGTTCGGATCTTATACTTTAAGTTTAATTTACATTTTCTTTCGCTATATAGTAAACTATGAAATCAATTTGCTTCATCGTAATCTTAGTAGTAAGACATTATTTGATCGAATATTAACTTTGTCAGTTATTATATCAATTGTAATCTATTTTAAGAACTAAAGATTAAAATGTGTATAGCAAAAAAGACATCACACTAATTCACTTCCGTTATATTATAAGATTTTGTTATAACATTATTCAAAGAGGAAACTCTTACTCCTATATCAGGCAATTTGGCAACGTTCGTGGCGCCTCATTTTGAATATAGAGGGTTGTTTACGTCCGCTGTTGTAGTTTGTGGTATTTTCTAACTAAGGCTGAAATATCGTTATAAAACTACTTACATTTTTATATCTTTGTTATTTATATATATATATATATATATATATGTATATATATATATATATCCAAATTATTAACAAATTACACCGTCAAGATTAGTATATTTTTTCTTAAAATAGCAGTGAAAATCGAACTTACAATCCACCTGATGGTAAGGGTTATCGATGCGTTGCCACCCCCTGTAAGTGCTTCACAGCCTGTACTGTCTCTCTATACCCTTCAGACCGGCAGCCGTGCAGGCGTTTCTGTTGGGTGGTAGAAATAGTTAAGATGGTAGTATCTACTCGGACAGACTAGACAAAAAAGAAGTATTTTTAGGGTTCCGTACCTCAAAAGGAAAAAAACGGAATCCTTATAGGATCACTTTGTTGTCCGTCTGTCTGTCTGTCTGTCAAGACCCTTTTTCTCAAGATCGCGTGGAGGTATCAAGCTGAAATTCATATCAAACACTTAAGTCCACTGTCCCTTGGAGCTGTGAAAAAATCAAATTTCTAAGCCATCGCAATCAAAAGATACAGTTGGTTATGCCGCAAATTTTCGACATTCGCAAGGGTACCAAAACATACAGGGTACTTCCCGTGAACTCAGAATCTTCAAATTTGGTACGAAGCAACGTATTATAGCACAGATAAAGGAAAATTTGCGAAAAGCATAAATTTTTAGTTACATCATATAATAAAAATATTTTTTATAATTTTAAGCTTATATACTCGTACCTACGGATTTGTTCGGTACCCTCGGTGCGCGAGTCCGACTCGAAGTTGGGCGGTTTTTTTCATGAGGATATGCCTACGCATACCCGTCTAGCGGAGGCAAGGATGGGTTATGTCGGACTCACACCGACTAAAACCCCATGGTGTTCCAACTTCGCCGTATATTGGTCGGACAACGGGAACGCTTTCGCACACATAAGCAGCCCCACCAGCGCCAGCCGCCCCATGGCAGCCCATTTTTGGGGAGACTTCTCCTCCCCCCTTTCTACTCAGGTAAGGCGCACCAGGAAACACAAGGCGCGCTTTCCTTCACAGCTTCTTTATGCAACTGCGGAACGACTCACCCGATAAGCGTAAGCCTTGGGGCCAGCAATAAACTAGCACTTGGAAGAACTAGCTAATCTGATCCTAGCGGGCAGTCCCAGCTGTGCAGGCACTTCTTTTGGGTGGCAAAAGTAGGTAAGATGTTGGTACCTACTCAGATGGAGTAAAGGAGTCCTACTACATAATATTTTTGCTACAAATAATACTGAAACAATATACTATATGTTTATTTAATTTGATGTAATGACAGGGGCCGTCTAGGATATAATGACAGACTGCAGACGTCGAGGAGCTAAGTTGTTTCACATCAGCGATATGTTATTTTACGCAGGTTTTTATTGAGCATTTTGTTTGCTCTATGTAAGAGAGATAACATTCGCAATCAAGCTTGTACACTCCTGCGTCCTGACATATTTTTGCCTGTGGGCGGTTTTACTCGGTTATTGTGTCGAAAGCGCGGGATTCAAAGCTTGTTGCCGTTCAAATCTTGCTTACGTGCTAAATCTCGGTGACCATGTGTTTACTGTAATAGATCTCTTGTGCTTTCTGAAACAAAATAAATTCCACGGATTGATAGACCACAAATCCTAGCGAAAGAACGTTGATTCTTTACTAGAATGATATGTGACATACCAAATACACTGCAAGAGTTCAAGATAATGTAAACTTATTCTACGTAGATTGGACCAAACTAAAAATTAAAGCTGAAGATAATCCGGGTTAACTTTAACATTGGGACATCAAAGACGTCAGTCCCACGTGACTATGGGTAAAGCTCCCGTCGAGAATTAAAAATAAGAAAAATTAAATGTGATGAAATCCGTAAAATAGTTTTATTTAATATGTAGTGTTCGTGTTAATGAAAGAAATAATTATGTTTATTTAAATAATAAGTTTTTCGTATTCTTTTGGCAAATCTCTCACATTATTAACAATGCTTTATTAGATTTGGTCGGAACAGAATAATGGAAAAAGATATTTTAAAATGAATGCTATTCTCCCCATTTCTCGAATTCCTTTGTATACTTATAAACTGAAATCATTTCTTAATAATTGAGATGCATCGAGGTGGATATAATCGTGAGTGAATGAAAGAAATATTTCAAATAAATTGAAAAAGTAAAAGGTACGTTACATGAAAAGCTTTTTTATTGTTGATAAGTAAACGACTTATATATTATAACTTTTCTTGTAGAAATAACTATTGATTTTGTTATCGATAAAAATCTTTTTCGAGCTTATAATTATTAAATTATTTTAGCAACAAACCGCATGGCGATTGGTGTGATTTTTATATTATCACCCATTGATAGTGGAGTCTAATTTTGTAGTAAGTTTGTGTGTGTGTGTGTGTGTGTGTGTGTGTGTGTGTGTGTGTGTGTGTTTTTGTGTGGAACTATAATTATTTTTCTAAAATAAAAGTAGCCTAAATTACTCCTTATGACATCAGCTGTGTGTGTGTGTGTGTGTGTGTGTGTGTGTGTGTGTGTGTGTGTGTGCGTTGGTGTGCGTGTGCGTGTGCGTGTGCGTGTGCGTGTGCGTGTGCGTGTGCGTGTGCGTGTGCGTGTGCGTGTGCGTGTGCGTGTGCGTGTGCTTGTGCGTGTGCGTGTGCGTGTGCGTGTGCGTGTTCGTGTGCGTGTGCGTGTGCGTGTGCGTGTGCGTGTGCGTGTGCGTGTGCGGGTGCGTGTGCGGGTGCGTGTGCGCGTGCGCGTGCGCGTGCGCGTTCGTGTGCGTGTGCGTGTGCGTGTGCGTGTGCGTGTGCGTGTGCGTGTGCGTGTGCGTGTGCGTGTGCGTGTGCGTGTGCGTGTGCGTGTGCGCGTGCGTGTGCGTGTGCGCGTGCGTGTGCGCGTGCGGGTGCGCGTGCGCGTGCGCGTGCGCGAGCGCGTGCGCGTGCGTGCGTGCGTCCGTTTGTGGTCTTTGGGACCTTAAATTTCATAATGCTCTCAACGTATTTGTTGAAGGGTTTACTCCTTCATGTGTAAGCCTGTGTCCCAGAAAATTCACTTCCTGCGTTTTATATATGCATTTATTGCTATTCAGCACGGCTTTGTTTTTACTAAGTACCTGTAGAACTTTCTTTAGTCATGCGTCATGTTCTTCTTCACTGTTCCCGAATACCAGGATATCATCAATAAAATTGACAACCCCTTCACAGTTTATCAGCATCCTTTCATCTTCTGAAAAATCTCGGAAGCGCAGGTAATTCCAAGCATTATTCTTTTATATCGTTATGTGTCTGGATTCAGAGTGCATTTCCACTTGATGGAAGGCATTTTTTTATGTCTAATTTGTTAAAATATTTAGCTTTCTTCATTTTAGGCAAAAATTGTCCCTAGTAGGCAGGGGTTGGTTTTCTCGCAATAAAGCGGCGTTCGTACATCTCATATCTACGCACAAATGTAATTCACCATTTTCTTTCATGATTGGGACATTGGTGAAACCCATTTAGACGGGCCTTGCACTTCTTCAATTATATAACTGTTTAGTGATTCCTTAATTTTAATTGGAACCTTCTCTGTAATGGGGATAGGTACTCTTCACTTGATTTATCCCAATACCAAGTTTTAAGACACCCAGACGGACTGCTGTGTTCTTACCCAACAGGTCTCTAGTACCCCCCGAAATCACATAAATGGTTGTATGTTCCTTTCGTCCATCGACTTCGAATATAGTTTCAAATGAACCCTCTATTTTCAAAGGAGAGTTACTACCATATGCTAATAATGTCTTGTCTGGTCTTTACATTTGATTAAAAGCATATGCTTTTTTGCTTTTTTAACTCTTCCCACGTTTTGTAAGATATAATATGATATAAGGTTCATGCGCAATTTCGAATTACACTTTTCCGCAATTTGATCTATGAGATAATCATCTTGCTTTTCGAATGCACACTTTTTGCCTGTTGACGCAATCTTATCAAAAACTTCTCAAATATTTTCTCCTTTTTCCTATTGTAGCAATCGAAAAACATGCCGCTCATAAACTTTGCTCCGTTTGGGTTGAAAATACTCGTCGAGTTTTTTATGGCTACTTTAAATACATCAACGGTTTCTGATAATTTGACATTGGCACCCGGTTAATTGTAGAATATTTCTTGTATCCCAGAGCCACCAAAATGCAATAGCGTAGCTCGTTTCTTGAGTGCTGATATAACTTCAGCTGCGTCCAGATAGATTAGTAGAAACCTTTTCCATTTTTCACACCTTATAGCCATAGATGTGCTATCACATTAAAGTTGATAATGGTATCATTATTATTATTATTTTAGGGGCATACTGAAACAGTTTCTTATATATTTATTTCCAATTTAATGCTGGTACTTTAATACCCAAAGTCCAATTTAATGGTAGAAACTTAGTACCCAAAGTCCAATTTAATGGTAATACTTAGCACCCAAAGTACAATTTAATGGTAGTAACTTAGTACCCAAAGTCCAATTTAATGGTGGTACCTACCTTAGTACCCAAACTCCAATTTAATGGTAGTACCCTAGTACCCAACTCCAATTTAATGGTGGTATCTTAGTACCCAAACTCAAATTTAATAGTGGTATCTTAGTACCCAAACTCCAATTTAATGGTGGTATCTTAGTACCCAAACTCAATTTAATGGTGGCATCTTAGTACCCTAAATCAATTTAATGATGGTATCTTAATACCTAAACTCAATATAATGATGGTATCTTAGTACCCAACACTAATTTAATGGTTGATATCTTGGTAACCAAACTCAATTTTATGATAGTAATATGTTCCATAACAATCGCCCTTCTCTTTCGGTTTATTTGTTATACCGACTACTTCCATTGCTGTGCCATTTAGGCTTTGGGTGAATTCAATACCTATAATGCGCATTTACAGTATTACTAGTTACCTACTATGCAATTTACAGAAGTCGTGAAGTGTCCACGATTTTTTGTAAGACTTATATATGCCATGAAAGCGGTAAAATAGCAATTTCATTAAAGGCGATAAATATCACACCTACATGTAAAATGCCACTGAAATTTAGCTAACGACATTGTTTTTCGGTTCGAATCGAAAGGAGTGATTAGTTACATCTACTATTTTTCCATCAAAAATCTTTTTCAATAAAAGTTGTGCTAATAGACATATGTTAAAATAAATCATTATTTTATCATTGCTACATAAAGAAAATAAATTTTGCACACCATAAGCGTGGTCGATTATGCGAACATGTAATTTATATAAATTATTAAAATGATCATAACAGGGTTAAAAACAATAAATCATAATTCATAATCCAAAGTTTTTTTCCGCGGGTACTCTAGGATTTAATTTACAATTTGCAATTGCAATGCTAATAGTAGCAAATTGCTAACCTATTTTTGTTGATATCTTTATACTAAACAGGTATTTACCTTTTTTCTCGTCGCCACTTGTATTGTCTGCTATCTTCTCTTATCTGTGTAGTGTAGCACAGGCTCGGCACGCACTTAACTACAACACGTCCACTCTCGCCTGAGGCTCTCGTGTAACTGACGCGGTGCGCTCGAGACAGTGACTTATATATTTACGCAAATGCTACAATAGTGCAGAATTTAAAGTCAAAAATTTATGATTAAACGAGCGTATTTCAAGATTGCTATGTAATATAATTGTGCTTGTTAAATGAAAGAATAATAAAGAAAGAGAAAATATAATAACATGTTTTGAAACACGTCACAATTACTTAAATTCTCCATGATTTTATATCAATTCATGTATTTGCACTTGACAAAATTAAGAGTAATATTCAATGATGCTTTATCGTAATACTGCGAAAATGGTTATGTATTTATTATGTGGACTAAATATATAGACTAAAAGAAATAATATCTGTCCGAGGTGAACGAATGATATCTGCCTTTGAATTTGAAAAATACATAAACTATACATAGTAGATTTTTGAAACGGAGCAGTAAGGACAGGTACCTTAACTGTTGTAGGTACAGGAACATTTAGTAGACTGCTCTTAAGATTTGGAAATGTTTTGAAATGCATTTCAAAAATATTTCAAATTTACACAAAACCTCTTGTTGATGTTGTTTTATCAATTCTGTTTCTTATAAGAATCAAAAATCTATATAACGCCAACTAAAACTAAGCTCAGAAATCGCTTTTGCCATACATTCCGCAGGCCATGAGACTACAACTTACTTTTACACTTAACAAATCTTTTTATTCTGGATAGACTGACGATTGGTAGTGATAAACCAATATAAAAATGTTTTTTTTTTATTTCTTTAAAAAGATCATACATTATATTTTAGGTATGGGAGTAAGTGGAACATCCTTTTAAGTAAATATATACTTGTGGCAGGATGTCCCGCTCTTCTATAGCAAGAATTAAATAAACACAAAATAAATTACATTTATTTAATAAGCTTATATTTATTTAATAAGGGATTTATATATCGGAAATGACAACAAGGATATCCCACTTCTGATGTCGGAGATTACAATAGAGGATCGCAATTTCGATCTCTGAGATACATCAGGATAGCGTTAATTGTTAAAAATAATAAAAGTGTGAAAGCGGATGTTCAACTTGCTCTCTTGCTTACGCAGTTAATCATTATCAGTAATAAGACAGCGTAACACACTATACATCCAGTATAGTGAAATTACAGTTCGACCACACCGTAACACGTCACCGCCACAATCACACACCAGTGTAACGTGAGGTACGTAATTACATGATAACACCAAAATATGTAAATCAACAGCAACACTACTTATCTCAATGTAACAGGACAGCATCTCAGCAACACCAATCCTCCTTGACTGCACTAGAAGAATTACCACAACGAACAGAACCACAACAATATCTTAGGACTAGTAGAGTGACCGCACTCGTTGAATGACTTCAGCGGAATCTCTCGCGCACGGCACCTACAGTGAACTTTATACTACAGACACAAGAGGGGGTTTCTCGATATACCCTCCATTCTACCTCGATCCAACCGGGTATTTTATAGACGCTCCGACATATATAAGTGTACGAGTTTATGCGAGTGTGAGTTTGTAGGTGCGTTTGTGTTTGCGTTTGTGGTTTTGTATGCGAGTGTGTGTATGTGTTTGTGTGTGTGTGTGTGTGTGTGTGTGTGTGTGTTTGCGTGTATATATGTACACATGTGTGTGTTTGTCAGCGTATTTGTATTTGTCTTGACTATAGTTAATTCAAAAGCTTTTCCTCATCTATTACTACTCTTGCAGTCATAGAAAGTTGTTTTATGTTTTGTTAACAACAAATTTAAAATGTAAACTTTCTAAAACTTAGTAAACCACTAAATGAGTAAACTTATTCTGTAGGGAATGTATATGATTTATTGAACATGACCTTTATTAATGATCGTTGACCACGTTCCAGTTGTAAGAGTTTCGTTTCCGTAGTACCACCCCAAACTGGTATACAATATGTTAAAATCGATTGGGCTAGTGCAGCATATATTTGATTTAATAGTTTATGAGGTCATGTCTAAGGGTCTTAAAGATCCAAATAAGTTTTCGTAATCTGTAAGTTGCTTCTATATATGAATGCCATGTAAGTGTTTGGTCTATTATAACCCCCAAATATTTAGTACTAGCTACTTTTTCTATAGTAGGACACGTGCAATTGTTACGCAAACCACAGTTGTGTTTTTTGAGATTATGGTTGTGACCGTGTGTTAATGGAAAATCATATATATTTTTTCTTAGACGTGTTAAGGGTAAGCAGGTTTATTTCGAGCCAGTTCGCAATTTTGAACAGTCCAAATTCTGCTGTACCGTAGACTTCATCCCGCGATTTACCCGTGAAAACGATAGCAGTATCGTCCGCATACGAATAAATCTTACCATTTTCAAGTTTTAATCTACAGAGGTCATTAATATAAATGAGAAATACGGTAGGACCTAGCACACTTCCTTGAGGTAACGCAAAATTTATTTGAAGGTCATTACTGACATAATTGCCTATTTTAGTACTTTGCGTTCTGGTTCTTAAATAATCTCTTATTAGTTCTAGTTGGACTTCCCATATACCGATCTTTTTCAACTTCCTAACAAGCATGGTAACAGAGACGGTGTCAAATGCCTTTTTTAATCCAAAAAATACAGTAAGACATTTTTTATTTTGGTCCAGGTGATCAACAATATGTGTAGTTAGATCTATGACAGCGTACTGTGTGTTTTTTTCTCTTCTAAATCCACATTGTGTTTGCGATAGAATGTTATATTTATCTAAATACCGTATTAATCTGTTATTAATTAATTTTTCTAAGATTTTGGAAAAAACTGGTATGACAGAAATTAAATTATTATTATTTATATCATCTCTGCTCGCATTCTTGTATACAGGTGTAATAATAGAACGTTTAAGGGAGGCTGGAAATACACTTTTAGAAAAACAGAGGTTAGCCAAGTGACAAACAATCGGCACTAATAAAGAACTGGCCAATTTCACAAATTTTGTGGGTATGTTAATAAGAACTAGAATTTATATTTGGCTTATACATATATGGTAAATATAGTGGAATTTACGTTGGAATTAAACTTGGAGTTACGTCGTCGCCAAGAAGAATGTGGGTCAATTTGCAGTAGTTACGTGGTGTTGAAGATAAATTTTAATATTTATCATCACCCAACACTCTATTAAGGTAATCTAATAGTATTTGGTGTAAATCACCTGACTTATAAGGTTAGTGAATTTATTTTTCCTACCGATTATTAATTACCTACTGCGTTGTGGTTAACATTCTCAATTTTTTTTTGATAATTTGCAGTAATTAGGAAATGTATTTTAAGAATACCGTTAGAAATTAATCTGCATTATTTTTTGCTTATTAACATTATTTAATATAGTCGTGCCGTAGAAATTGTATAGTAGCATTAATTGTTATTACCTACACCAAGTCAATGTTTTAGGCTTTAATTAGTATATATTTTATTGTTTAAAGTGTTTTATAGTAATAAAATTATACTATAATAATAGCGTAATTGTAGCATAGGACGATTGTTAATTTTCGATTTAGCTTAAAAAATAAAATTATCTTCTATTGTTTGAAGGTCTAGAAATATTGTGTAAAGTTACTTGTCACTATAATATTATTAAATTATTATTATCCGAGTTAGTACCTACATACGTATTATATATAGGGCTGCATCTCATTGCTAAGCCACTGCGCCATGGAGCCATCATTTTCTTTTCACTTTAAGATAACACAATGGCACTTATGTCTGGCGTAGATGGCTCACTTTCTAAAAGCTTTCACTGGAATATGACTTCCAATATTTGCTAGAAAAGCTTTCAATATAATATTTGTTTCATACGACAGTTAAAATGAGCTGAACAAAGAAATAGTTATACAGGCGAAACGAAAGAAGACCTGGGTGACTATTGATGATGATTCTGATTAAAATACTACATTTGATATATAAAAGCTTAAGATGTTATTAAATACATGCTGAAATTTATTGAAATTTGAGATTATTTTTAAGAGATAGCGATATTTCGTATTATCCACGAAATAAGTAAGAAATGAAAGCGGTCGCTTACATGTTATAATTTTTTTAAACAACCTTTCTTTAGGGTTCCGTAGATCAGACGTGATTAATATTATTGCATTACACACACACACACACACACACACGAACGCACACGCGCACACACACACACACACACGCGCACACACGCACACGCGCACACACGCACACACGCACACACGCACACACGCACACACACACACACACACACACACACACACACGCACACACACACAGACACACATACACACATATATATATATACACACACACACACACACACACACACAAACATATACACAAACACATTTTACACACTCCTTTCCTTAAATTACTCACACACTTTACACTCATTACATAAATACTTCTTACAGTTATACATTACATATCTTAAGACAGAGGAATGATATTATTAGTATAAATTATTTTCTTTTTTGTGCCTTATATATATTCATCATCATCATTACAGCCCTTCACAAGTCCACTGCTGAACATAGGCCTCCCCCAAAGAATGCCACAAAGCACGGTCCTGAGCCACCTGCATCCATCGACTTCCTGCATGTCTTACCAGGTCGTCAGTCCATCTCGTGGGAGGACGCCCTACACTTCGCCTACCGGTACGAGGCTGCCACTCGAGAACCTTTCTTCCCCATCGGTTGTCGGTTCTTCGAGCTATATGGCCAGCCCACTGCCACTTCAGCTTACTAATCCGTTGGGCTATGTCGGTCACTCTGGTTCTACTGCGGATATCCTCATTCCTAAGTTTATCACGCAGAGAAACTCCGAGCATAGCCCTCTCCATAGCTCGCTGAGCGACCTTGAGCTTCCTCATACGGCCAGCAGTAAAGGACCACGTCTCAGTTCCGTAAGTCATCACTGGCAACACGCACTGGTTGTACAATTTCGTTTTAAGGTTTTGAGGTATGTCTGACGAGAAGATGTGTCGTAGCTTCCCGAACGCTGCCCAGCCGAGTTGAATCCGTCGATTGACTTCTCGGTCGAAGTTGGACTTACCTAGTCGGACTATTTGTCCCAGGTAAACATACTCGTCAACAACTTCGAGCTTAGTGCTCCCAACAACTACCGGCATAGGTGTGACATGGACATTAAACATGATCTTTGTTTTGTCCATGTTCATCTTAAGACCTATCCGTTGGGAAACACTATTGAGGTCATTGAGCATAGTGCTTAGGTCCTCCAGCGATTCTGCCATAAGGACTATATCGTCGGCAAATCGAAGGTGAGTGATGTACTCGCCATTGATGTTGATACCGTATCCTTTCCAGTGCAGAAGCTTGAAAACGTCTTCCAATGCAGCGGTGAAGAGTTTCGGGGATATGACGTCACCCTGTCTTACACCTCTCTGCAATTGGATAGGTTTCGTACTCTGGTTCTGTACTCGGATAGCCATCGTAGCCCTACTGTACAAGCACTTCAACACTTCGATATACCGACAGTCAACTTGGCACCGCTGAAGGGACTGCAGCACCGCCCAAATTTCGACGGAATCAAAGGCTTTCTCATAGTCCACATACGCCAGACATAGTGGCAAATTGTACTCTTCGGACTTCTGTACAACTTGCCGAAGGGTATGTATGTGGTCTATGGTGCTAAAGCCCTTTCGGAAACCGGCTTGTTCGGGAGGCTGGAAGTCGTCAAGTCTGCGCGCGAGACGATTCGTAATGACTCTCGAAAACAGCACGTAGACGCGGCTCAGAAGGGAAATCGGTCTGTAGTTCTTCAAGAGAGCGTTGTCACCTTTCTTGAAGAACAAGACCACCGCACTTCTGCTCCACGCCTCCGGTGTAATGCCACCATGGAGGACGGAATGAAAGAGCTTCTGAAGGACTTCAAGTACCGGTCTTCCACCCGCTTTCAGAAGCTCCGCTGTAATTCCATCCTCGCCTGGGGCCTTACCGTTTTTAAGGTGCTGGAGAGCCATCCTAATCTCGCTCAGACTGACATCCGGGATATCTTCGGAATAGTGTCGGATGAGACTCGCTCTTGGATCGTTACTCACACTTGCGTGTGGCTCCAACGATGATGTGTACAGCTGCCCATAGAACCTCTCAATCTCACTCAAAATCTCAGGTGTCCCGGAAACGATGCTGCCACATTCTGTCTTCAGCTTTGACAGATGGCTCTTTCTGGCAGACAGATCTCTGGCAAAGACTTTGGAGCCTTGGTTCCGCTCGATCGCTTCTTCAATACGAGCTGTATTGAAGTTGCGTAAGTCCCGCCGCACGCATTTGGAGATCTGTCTGAGGGCACTTTCCAGTTCTAAGTGAACGGCGTTAGTGGAGAGGCACACGAAAACGTACAGATAGGCCTTATGTGAACGCTTGTTACGAAGGTTGGAGGACTTGACGAGGAAGGGGCCAGCAAAGTCTGTTCCGACTACAGCAAATGGTCTGATGGCCCTGACGCGGTCGGGTGGTAAGTCACCTATCATAGGCTCCGATATGGTGGCATTCAGTTTATAACAAGGTATGCACTTAAAGAGGACGCTCCGAATGGTGCGTCGGCCAGCCAAAATCCAAAACTCCCGCTGCAAAATAGCCGAAAGACCGTTACGTTATGATGGTGAGTTACCAGCAATCGAATAAAGGCTCCGTCCTTAGGGAGCAGTAACGGGTGTCAAGCCCCGTACGGCAGTTGAGAATTTTTCAAACGTCGGCCAACGCGCAGCATCATCCAGGAAGAGGTTTAGACGGGCCAGAGTGCCCTTGACAACGGAGCCCCGCTCAAGGTTTCAATCACGGGCTCAAAATGCTCCGCTTGGACCATACGGGTCCAATGCATCAAAGCTTCGCGACGCCCGCTAGAGGATAAAACGGAATCAGAGATTCGGTTGAGCGGGTCTCTCGAATTTCGGACAAATCGACGCAACCAAGCAGTCACTCCTAAGAGCTTATCGAGAGAGCTGTACCGTTCTAGTAGGGAGAAATCCCGAGTGGGCTTTCTCCCTGCTAGAACTTGCCCACTCTTATTGGGGCTCGTAGGGCAGGCAATTCAATCGGGTCGGAGTATTTATTCTGGGGCCAGAATGACTGAGACTCAGTCAACCAACTGGGACCCCACCACAGCGGGTGGTTAACCAAAAAGCCGCGAGAAGCGCAGTCTGCGGGACATGTCTCCAGTTTAGAGACGTCCCAGAATTCTGGATTTGAGACACGCGGTTCGCCACAAAGACCTCAAGATTGTGAGGTGCAGCTCTGAGCCAACAAAGTACTATCTCACTGTCCGATCAAGCATAGACGTCCGTAATGTCGATTACAGACTTCAAAGACGAGTAGACGTGGTTGAGGAGTCGCGTGAGAAGAGCGGCTCCGGACAGTTCCAATTTGGGGATAGTTAAGCGGGACCTAATGGGAGCACCTTGCTTTTAGCAATTACGATATGGACGGAAGTATGGCCAGAAGAGCTCACAGTCCGCAAATATATGACAACAACATAGCCTTTCTCAGAGGCATCGCAAAATCCATGCAGGGTAGCCCTGCATTTCCCTGGAGGGAGGAAGCACCTTGGCATGGAGACCCGGTTGATGTCCGGAAGGGAGGACACAGTGGAGATCCACTCTCGCAAGAGGGCAACGCTAATAGGCGTCCAAGCCCGACCCGGATATCCAGAGCTTTTGAAGAGAGCACTTAGCCAAAAAATGACCGAGGTGATCCATCCACTAGGATCGAAGGTGCGGGCTACTGTAGACAGTACGGAGTGCTTGGTCCATGCTTTAGGAGGGGGATCTAGTTTGACTCGATACGTGAAAGTATCCTGAACAGGCTGATATTGAATGCCCAGCACTGTCAACTAATTAGGATTTTCAGGGTGCTCGAATAGATGAGGGTCTTGTTGATCCTCTCCTGGGAGGTCCTTCAAAATATGAGGAGAGTTCGACAACCATTTGCGCAACTCAAAACCTCCGGACTTCAGGATGGCAATCAATTCGTCTCGCAATACAAGAGCCTCCTCGACGGTGGAGGCGCCCGTACAAATGTCGTCCATGTAGACCGAAGTCTCCAAAATAGAAGCTCCCCGAGCGTATCTTAGGCGTTCTCAGCGAGTTCAAGCAGGGTTCGCATGGCGATATACGGGCTTGACCGGAGTCCATAGGTGGTGGTGTTCAACTCAAACACCTGTATCGGATCGCTGGGCTTCTCGTGCCACAATATCAGCTGATATCGACGGTCATCACGATGGACCACTGATTGTCGAAACATCATCCGAATGTCGGCTACAAAAACCACTTAGTGCCGACGGAAGTGGGTCAAAATGTCGGATATGTCCTTGATCAATTTAGGACCAGAGTGGAGATACTGGTTCAGGGACACTACATTTGACGAGGGGGCGGAGCCGTCAAAACCTACCCGAATCTTAATCTCAGGGGTCCTCAAGACCGCATGGTGAGGGAGGAAGTAGTGCTCCTGTGAACGCCAGTTGAAGTTGGATGGTGAAATGTTACCCAGCTCTTGATACTCGCGCATGAACTCTGCATATTTGTCGCGAAAGGCTGGGCTGCGCCGCATACGGCGCTCCATGGAATTCAACCTCTTTTCGGCCAGTATACGAGATTGGCCTAAAGGGGGCCGTGAGTCTAGAAAGGGTAAGCGAGTGATAAAACGGCCGTTGACACGACGGCCGGTATTGTTCTGGCAGAACAACTCGCACTCACGGTCCAGAGGGTTGACTCGTGCCGCGTGTTGTGGCTCCTCAATTTCCCAGAACCGCTGGACGACTTCCGAAAGGGACACGCCCACAACAGAGAGTTGGTCGGCCGTCTGAGGAGGTGGAGACCACAGAACCGGTCCAAAAAGCTGTGCCCAAATACAGTAGACATGGCTGACAAGCTATTGGGCTGTAGGGCTCGTATCTCGCCTAACAAGATGAACCCCAGCGCGTCGGTCCCCAGCAACAAATCTATAGGCCCAGGTTGGGACCATTGAGAGTCTGCCGGTCTCAAACCCGACGCACAACGAACCGCGTTGTCATTTATACGGACGTTAGGGAGAAAACCTACAATGTCATCGAGGACATTTACCTTAACTAGAATGTGAAGGTGTTCGCTGGCAGAGCCAAACAACAACTCCGCTTGTTCCCTAGAAGCAGGAGGTTCAGCACCTCCGAAAACTACCATTGGACGTAATTCAGAGCTCCAGGGGAGCCCTAGTTTTTCCACCAACCAAGTGGAGGCCACACTGCGTTTTAAACCCGAATCCAATAAAGTGCGAACCGTTAAACAGTCGCCACTCGGGTTGTACACCTTCACTGAGGCCGTCGGCAATAGAACAGTTTGACAAGTGGACTGTTTACGGCTCAGAAGATCAGTGGAGGCGGCCGTGGTGGGAGCTAGGGTGGCAGCTACCTAGCTGAGGCTGTTTCCTTCGAATCGGCACTCGAACCGGGGCTGTTTCAAGGTCGCAGTAACCCGGTAGTACTGGTACTGACTAAAGGGGGAAGGGGGTACTCCAGTCGCGGCCACTCAGCTAAAGGGGGTGAGAAGGGCCTAGCTTACTGCTGAGTGGCCTTGAAGTTCCTCTCAACACGCTGAGGGGGGGCGACGACCCCTCGACTGACCGGTCGGGGGAGGGACCCCTTTCAAACCCAGGGGCACGGTGGCCGGCAGTCGAGCGCCGAGCGTCACCCGACAGAGGGCGTGGCTGAGCGCCCCCACCCGTGGGAGTCGAGGCCCCGGCAGAGCCCCGAGAGGAAGCGCCGTTCGCACCCAGGCACAAAACGGCATGGTGGTTGCCCTGGCAGTGCGGACAGGGCCGCTGGTGCGGGCAATCTCGTAGGAGGTGCCTTTCCAAGCACGAGTAGCGCCAGCAGCGCTCCTTGGCGATATTTCGCCTCGCCTGAACCAGCTTACCCAATAACTTCGGGCACGACGTCACCCGGTGATTGGATGCTCGACAATAGATGCAGGGGGGCAATCCCTGGCCGCTAGGCCGCTGTAAGATGGTAGTGGGCGGCGCCCTCCCGCGGGAGCTCCGATTGGCCTTAGGGGGGTTGGCGCCGACTTGTCCTGCGGATTCCGCCTCTCCCTGGGCACGGGTCGGTTGGCAATCCCTAAGTCGTCGACAGTGCCCACTGCGTTCTCAATTTGCCGGCACTGCTCCTCCAAGAACCGCAGCAGATCCCTGAAGGGCGGAATATAGGAGGCGCCGTCCCCGCCGTACCTCTCCTCAAAATATATCCGAAGGTAGAGAGGCAGGCGGGACAGCACGATGTGGAGCAACAAGAAGGACCATTCATCCACCGGTAAATCTAGCCGCCTCTACGCATTACAGGCAACCACGACTGGATTTACGATGTCCGGACGTAGTCTGGCCTGGACCCTAAGCAGCGGGAGGTTTAGAAGCTTCCTAACGTATTCATCCGCGATTCGCCGGACGTTGGCGTATCTTCCGGCGAGGAGGTCCCAAATAGTATGGTAGGCGTCGTCCGACAATCTCAAATTGCCGACGACGTCCAGGGCCTCCCCCTCCAGTGAGGCCAGGAGGTACGCCATCTTCTGGCTTGGTGTCAAGTCGCTCCAGGCGTCCACTAGGCTATCAAAAAGGCTAACAAATGTCATCCAGTCGGAGAGGACCCCGGAGAACCCTGGCAGGTCCAGCGTTGAGAGTCATCTCAACACCTCCGGATGAGTGGGCTGCTTCCGAGGGGACTTGGGCAGGCCAGAACGGCAGAGCTTCACGTGCTTCATTATCATACTTGGCCCCCGCCTCGATCATGTCGTCCGTGAGCGAAGAGAATTGCTCGTAGTCCGCGAGGCAAGAGTTTAGGACTCCCTGTTCCGCACCCGAGGCGAAAAGCTCTGTGCAAGCCTCCTCCACTACGGCCCTTCTGGCATCGACCTGCTCGAGCCGCTTCCCTAAACTATGGACCCAATCGGGTCGTCCTATCAAGGTATGGGTGTTTGCGGCCCAGCGCAGCTCCGCCTGCATGCGAAGCGCCGATAGCTTGTGCGATGGCATCACTACTAAATACAATTACTATCAAATTAAATTCAATACAAATTACACTACAAATACAAATTATTATTTATTAAATTAAATACAAATTACACTGCAAGTACGGCAAGTACACACTACATTCGGTCAGCAAAGATGCTTTGCTAAGGCGACCGATCCTTCGGCAATTTATATCTACTATAATTATACGATAACGATAATGATACGATTATATGATAACGATAATTAATCTACCTACCCGAAATACCTGACGCGTGGGTACCTAACTCTAAACTACACTCCTGCTTGCGCAGCCTAACGGGTGTGGTTCCAATTCTACCCACCGATCCGCTAACTAAACACAAAAAATATATTTTTTTTTATTACGACCGGGCGTAACCACGCTCTGGTACCAGAAATTGTTACGGCCCTCAGCTGCCCCGACATAGGTCGACTGGGCTAGGGCCCATAGTAGCTTCCTCGACGAGCAGCCGAGGGTTCGGGCCCAATGGCCTATAGATAATTATAAACGAAAGGCTGATGTGCGATCCCTCCAGTGGGCGTTCCTCAATAGAGATATTCTGCTTTTATTTCACTATACTAGGTTATCAACTTTATTGTGCATTTAATTAACTTCAAATTTAACTAAATCAACGCTAATCGAACTTAAAACAAGTGACACACTGCACAACTAAAGAACGGTCGGTCATAGTTCAATGTCCCATGTTTACGCCCGAACGCTGTCTTCGGGATTGACGTCAGAGGGCGCGCGGCTCAGCGATACCGGTTCGACGTTCGGTCGTGCGTAGAACGCGCGAGGGCAAATAGGAGTCATCTGCCAGCTGTGCTTGGGACAGCACGTTGTCATTTTTGTCGGGAACTCGGAATAATTTAGGCGCGTCTAGTAAATATACTGTCTGGGATTTGTAACGCGCATTCCTTGCTTGAGAGCTTCACCCGGGACTCCTTGTGTCTGACTCAGAATCTGTATAAGTGCATTCGACAATATTAGCTAGTGCGGCATTTGATATTCTAGAAATAACGGTTGCCACGCGAAACGTGGCTTCTGTAAGTTAGTTAATCGTACGATATAGTTAATGGACTGTCATCGTGACGAACGAAGAAAGTGACTGTGGACGGAAAGTCTCCACAAGAAATCTCCGCGGAAGATTGCTTCAATTTGGAGCGGTGCTGACGTCCGGGCTGCTGCCTACGGCAAAGGTCTAATAAGGTCAATCACCACCAGTCACACCCAGATACACATCACAGGACCTAATTTCCCTTGCACCACACAACCACATGCGACCTGACCGAATTCTGAGCTCGTTTTAATATTCTCCCTGTTGAATAGCAGCAAGATCGAACGCGCCCCCTTATTGTTTTTAGAGATTTTCCACTTTGGCCTTAGGAGGCCCGACCTACATCTGCTTGTAAGGTCTTCCGCTATGGGCCCGGACGATTCTACTCTTATTTAGGCAGCTGTAGGCCGTAACATCCCATGTTCACTTAGCACAAAATTATAATTGAGCACACGCGATCTGCTCTCGAGTCACAAAGTTTTAGCGTTCCACTCGACAAGCAAATGTCTTATTACGATATTAAAATGACACACAAACAACTCGTCGATGTAAATTAATTGCAATAGAAGTTAATTTAATCACTCAAAACCCCCGAGACGCCTCGTTCTCACATAAAAACGCACGAACAAGACAACGCTATCAGAGGCGACCAAACTATACGAGAGTAACTTCTCAACTATAGGGCGCGGCCGGCCGGCCGGTGCGACGCGCGCGGGCTAGCGTGCCAGGCAGTGACATTTAAATTCCATCGGAACGACACGCCGAGGCGAGCGTTTTGGAATGCAAGTTTTAAATATTACGATTTGGCCTAAACAGGATATCTGAACAATGTCAGCATCAATGGCGAACACATTACTCATCTTAGATTTGCCGACAATGTAGTCATTATTAACATAGAATCGTTGGATGTCCCTAAAAATACTTAATGACCTCAATAGTGTCTTCCCACGGATATGTCTATGTTTAACGTCCATATCATATCTATGGTAGGTAATAACTGTTATGAACATTTTGTTCAAAGTTCTTGATGATAATAATAACCTAGGACAAACTGTCCGACTATGTACGACTACTACAACTACGACTGAGAGGCCGATTGACGCGTCCAAATTGGCTGGGCTGGCGGGAGATGATGACATCTTCTCATCACGTATTTCCGAAACTTAAAAACAAGAGAGCACAACCAGTCCGTGTTGCTAGAGATTACATATGGATTTGAGGCAGGGTTCTTTACCGCTGGCCGTATGAGAAAGCTCAAGGTCAGCCAGCTATGGTGAATAGCCTTCACACGCTTGGAGTTTCTCTGTGTAATAGAAATTCAACTAGAGTAACCTACGTAGCCCAACAGCAAACAGCCACGCCAGCCAACGCCTCGTGTCGGTAAGCGAATTGTAAGGTTGTCCCTCACTTGAGTTGAGGATAAGATGCACGAAGTCGATGGATGCAGGTGGCTCAGGACCGTGTATTGTGGCATCCCTTGGAGGAGTTCTATGTTCAGTAGTGCGTTTGTTAAGGACTATAATGATGAGTGATGA
This sequence comes from Parnassius mnemosyne, assembly GCA_963668995.1. NCBI lineage: Eukaryota > Metazoa > Arthropoda > Insecta > Lepidoptera > Papilionidae > Parnassius > Parnassius mnemosyne. Next base: position 38,010,875 of record CAVLGL010000104.1, on the reverse strand, counting down.
TGATTATTATAACAATTATAAAACACCGGAATACACAATACAATCCACAATCCGTTGATGTACTTTGTCTTTATTCAATGATCGGTATTCATTGGCCTAAGGGTTGGCGCGACTACTTCATCTAAACTCAAAATTAGTTTCTCCTCTGCTATATGAAATAATTTATAAAATTCCATTTTTAAATATCTTAACATTAGAAAATTTATATATATAAAATAATAAGTGTAAGAAATTGAGTGACAATAAAGGCAATTTGAAGACATGTACCAAGTTTTCCACTGTAAACTTCCTACACATATTGTACAGATAAATACTTTATTTTATAGGTAAATCTGAAAGGGGTGTCTCATTTGTTTTTATATAAGGTGTCTATAATTTTAATCAATATAAAGCAGTAGATGAAACTCGTTTAGAAAGTAATATATAAATACTATTAAAATATTTAACAGCTTAATACTGCTGAGTTTCGTATGTGACTAGAACCGAAGACTCTTTTACTGGTATCGAAGCATTTCATTATTGTCTATGTTTTTATTCTTAATCGAAAATAGTACATCTATCGTGAGTACGTGTATGGCAGTTAGTGTCTACTCTATGGGCTACATCATCTACATGATATCAAGTGGTGTGTGTGCTCGATCGTCACATCTTTAAAGTGTCTTTACCATGAAGCTACGCAGTATAGTAAAATATATAGGAAGTGCATCGTGAAGCTTCGTATCGTGCAACTTAGACGAGAGATGTGTTATATTCTGACAATAACGAGAAAGGACTAAATTTTACCATACCACAACACATTATAATTCCTACAGTAATTAGGGCAAATATTGTTCGTATCGGACGCATTTGTAAAAATTTTGTTCTTTTACGATGATCTATGTTTGCATGTATATTAATTCCATAAATCTTTGGATATTGTCTCTAGGTGAACAGACCTACAACATCGTCTACAATAGCGTCCTAAAATAGTGCTCTTATTTATGTTTAATGCTAACTCTGTCGTAGTGAATCCTCAACTATGCTTTTAAACAGAAGCAAAGCTTCGGGTAAAAGCCATAATCAATTAAAGCGGACTATTTTAATTTTAATATACTTCGATATATCAACTGTTTGGTCGATGGTTGTGCGCATACAGTCGATACAGTCGTTATCAATTTACCAGCTTATTCTATCGGGCGGTCATTTTTACAGTAAAATTATAAAACTTTCATAAGAACTAGTAAAGTACCGGCTTGTACTTTACTACATTATAATGCATACCAAACAAAGTAGATAGGTAGGTAAAGCATAACTAAATAGTCGCGGATCGGCTGTTTATTTGAGAGTTTGCATCTCAAAATACAACGAGGTAATAATATACATTGAGCTGTAGATCGGTAGTTTGACTGATTTATTAAAAAGCAGTCGATGTGGTTTTTTTAATATTGTCGAGCAACTATCGAGTTAATCATATGCGGATCTCCATACATTTCCAGGTGGTTTTTCGGTTTATATAGAAAATTTTAAGACATTTTTTAGGTACTATTTTCGTCAATGTTGTCTATACACCGCTTAGATAAAATGATAAAATTTTAACTTTTGGTTTTGAACGACTTTGCGGAATGTTCAAATTCAATAATTTCTGTATTTATTGAAAACTTAAATCGATTAGGTTTGGAATATCAACACGTAGAGTATAAAAGTAAAGGAAAGCAGAATTTCGTTTTAAAGTGACGGGCGGCATAAGGTGGCTTTCTTAACATAATGTATTTTTTAAGATTTATTTTTAAAATACAGTAAAAATATGGTAAATACTTTTTATTAAACTTTTTATGAAGTTACAGGAAGCCAGTGTCCAGGAGTGGGATATATATAAGGTATAGTCTGTAATTTTACTTTTACTATTAAATGTACTAAGAAGGTCATGTTTTAGAAGCTAACACTTGGAAATTATAGTTTTTGCTTCTGTTAGGGATTGTATAATCAACTAAACGACTTGAATCGATTGTGACTATATTTTTGCGGTTTATTGCGGTCATATCCATTCAACATATTTGCTTTGTCGAGCCTTTTGTTCATTGCTATTCTAGGATCCGTTAGATGGCGCTGTAATCAACTCATATTCATAATACTTGTTGGTTTAGTGCCAAAAAAGATTTTTTGTAGAAATTAAAAAAAAATCTAATAAAATAATGGAGATAGAATATGAGAGACAAGGGACCATACAGTCCATCAGATGGTAAATAGGTGCTGAGGCCCGTAGACATCGACATCTATACTCGTTTCAAAATCAAAATGTAGGCTCGTTGGTACCCTGTGGTGTAAGATGGAATGCATCGTTATCAGTATAACGTATCTCCGGTTCTCTACACTCAACACTCACCATACATAACATAGCAACATTATTCTGCTGTTTGACACTGGTATTCTATAAGAGCGTAGACCTACCCAAGTTGAACCGACCCATTCATGCCGGACCTGTAAGTTAGTCAAAATAGCAGCGTATGGCTTATCACCTTGCCTAATTGTCTGGGTGAAGGACTTTCTGAGTGAACGGTCTCTCCGGATCGTCGTTGATGGCTGCTCATCCGATACTGTAGCGACTAACGCCGGTGATCCTCAGGGGTCCGTTCTCTCCGCAACTCTCTTCCTGCTGCATATAAATGATCTGCTCATTCCCGGTGTCTATGGGTATGCAGACGACAGCACAGTTGTGAAGAAATACCAACCAAGCGCCCGGGCCAGTCGGGATCAAATCCAGTCAGAAAGAGAGGCTATGGTTGAGCGTGTGAGTCTCACACTACAGGCAGTCTCCGAATGGGGCGATGCCAATCTCGTGAGATTTAACGCCTACAAAACACAAGCGTGTCTTTTTACCGCTAAAAGGAGCCCGCTCACCTTGGCTCCTACTTTCTGGAATGTATCCTTGGAGTACACTGACCGCCTTCAGTTGTTGGGGATTGAATTTTCTATGAACCTAAACTATAGGCGGTTCATTGAGTCCAGAGCCAAAGCAGCCGCAAAGAAACTTGGTGTCCTTGCAAGGATGCGACGGTACTTCACGCCAGAGTAGCTTCTTACCTTATATAAAGCGCAAGTCCGGTCGTGCATGGAGTACTGCTGTCACATATGGGCTGGTGCTGCAAAATGCCACCTGGCAGCATTGGACTCAGTGGAGAGACGTGCTAAGAGGCTCATTGGTGACTTTGATTTGGTTGAAACCAATCTTGTCAGCCTCGAGCACAGGCGCAGAATAGCCAGTCTCTCGGTATTCTATGGGATGCGGTGAGTGTGCGCAGGAATTACACGCCTTAATTCCTCCCTCTCCTTTCCACCATCGGACAACCAGACAGTCGGCGGGTCTTCATCTCTTTGTTGTAGATACTCCACGCATTAGAACCAAACGGTTTGCTTCGTCTTTTGTAATGCGTACAGCAAAGGAGTGGAATAATTTGCCGGCGTCTATCTTTCCGTCCGAATACAAGCGTCTTCAAGGCAAGAGTGGCTTTTGTTACGATAAGACAGTGCGATTTACCATCTAAGGCTGCATCACCACTTACCACCAGGTGGAATTGTGGTCAAGCACTGGCTTATAATAAGTAATAAAAAAAACGGTATGTTATCCGTTTGTCATCCGATTGGTTATATTATTAAGTGTAAAAGTAGTAACTGAATATTAAGATTTTAAACAAATTTAATTGTTGACTGGTCCTGATAACAGAACGGGTTTAGGATCGTCTCAGACTGGCTGACTGACTGGCCTTTCCCAAATTATGCAGATGCACATTAATTACATGGGAGATTTTTACTCCGTGCTTATTTCACTGGAGAGGTGCGTTGGTGAACACAGAGCTGATATCCTCGCCTCACCTCGGACGATCTATACAATCAAACTTATTTAATCCTCTTGGTAACCTATTAATATAAGAGCGCCGGATTGTCCGCACACGAATATAAGACTCATTGAATATTATGAAAATCGCAAGATAAGATAATTATATTTTCTCTATTGGGAGTAAAACTGTTACAAAATAGCTAAAAAATGATACAGACCTAATGACTTAATAAAATTGGTAGCAAATAAATGAAATAACATGGAATAAAAAAGTTTGTTTTAAAGAACATTTAACCTTTTTATATTTACAAAATAGTCCTAAATTATTTCGTTTTTTCATAAATTTTCTAAAATGATATACACTTAATTATTTTCTCTTAGCGAGAATATAAATACTATACACAACGGGATAATGAAACTGGCTACGTACTAATTATATTCTCAATGGTTATGACCGATTAACCGAGTGGGGTCGTCACGGCAATCATACTGCTAGGTTGCGAAGGATGATGTACTCGTATTTGGGAGAGCTGAGGAGTTACGTTAGTAATAGTTAATATTATTTGTTCTCGCTCAGGCAATGGTAATGCTGCTCCTCATCAGCAATCTGTTAAAAGTAGACTCGATGTATTTGGACTGTACTTGTAGTAAGTAGGTCTGCATTGGCAATCGAAGATGTAGTGGTGTATCTTCCCTAGGTAATACCTGGAAGGGAATATAATCAATTGTTCCTTACTTATATAAAAACATTGAAGAGTAAACAAATCAAAACATAGGTACTTTCTAAATAAAAATCTTGACAAAATAGTATTTTGATTTGTTTTAATATGAATGTAATATTTAAATTCAATAATTAATTTTCTAAATAAGCGATAAATGTTATGTACATAATATTACGGAAACAGGGTCAACTAGAAAAGCAGGTAAGTATTTGAAATAAAATCGTTTTGATTGAGGACTACTGTACAAAATAGATTTATTAAGTTCTGCCTCTTGTCAACGGCTTGTAACCAATCTGATCTGCTGACGCTGATGCCGATGATACGCCTGTCCCTTCAAAAAGATGTCATTTAATAGATATCTTTCTAACATTTCCCATAGAAACCTCTTACGCCACCCATAGGATGAAATAGGTGATGGATTTTTTTACGCCTTATCACACACTATAGCTTATCAGAGTCCACTATTGAACATATGCTCCTCTCATTTCTTGTCTCCTTTGGAGGATTTTTGATATGGTTTTCACGTTTAACAGGCGGGTCACATTTTTCTGTTATTTTGACTGGTCATCAAGAAGATGCTTATGCTGTCACCTATCTTCTAATTTTTCTTAATTTTTGCGACATAATATTAAAATATTTGTATAAACACGGAATATGTACGTAAAAAAAACTAATATTATGGTTTGTCACTTTAAATTTGTATCGCTCTATAGCAATTAATATATACAACATTCAATTTCTCTGTACAATATGAGGAGGGTGAAAGAAAAAGGTTATTGAAAATGGTACTGAAAATTAGGCGTGGGAGCGCCCCAACTGCTCGTGACAAAATATAACCGCAGCGCGTAAATCTTCTGACTTTTGTTTCCTTATACGTGATTTGCAAGATATGATGAAGATAATATTTTTGCTGAAGAACTAAAGCACATTGGAGAACAAGGCATAAAAATAATGCGTGATTTATGCAATCTCGTATGGAATACTGGAGTTTGGCCCACTGACTGGAAAAAATCACTAGTGATTCCGTTACACAAAAAAGGATCAACGAGAGTATGTGGGAATTATCGCACGGTGGCTCTGATATCTCATGCGAGCAAGATAATGCTGTATACACTCAATAGTAGATTACAATCCTATCTACAGTGGCAAATACCCGGTGAACAGGCGGGATTTGTTAAAGGACGGGGCACAAGAGAACAGATCGTGAATGTGAGGCAAATAATTGAGAAAAGCCGGGAGTTCAATACACCTGTGTTCATGTGCTTCATTGACTACTCTAAAGCATTTGACTGCATAAGATGGAATTGTTTATGGGACATACTCCGGGAAATGGGCGTACCTCAACATCTCATAGTATTGATTGCCAATCTGTACCAAGAAGGCGAATCCATGGTTAGAGTCAATGGCGTCATATCTGGACCATTCAAGCCAAGAAAAGGAGTAAGACAGGGATGTATCCTGTCTCCTATCCTGTTTAACATCTACGGGGAATATATAATGAGAAGGGCCCTAGAAGGATGGGAGGGAGGAATTTCAATCGGGGGTGTTAAGATCAGCAACCTCAGATATGCGGATGACACCACACTCTTTGCATCATCGGAAAAAGAACTCGCTCAACTCTTTCGCAGATTAGAGGTAGAGAGTGGACTGGCTGGACTTAGTATTAACAAGTCCAAAACAAAAGTTATGTTGATAGACAGAACCGGTCAACTCTCTAGGACTGGAGAACTCTCGGACCTAGAATTTGTGAGTGAGTTTGTTTACCTCGGATCGCTACTTTCGGACAGAGGAGGAAGTGAACAAGACATAAGAAGACGAATCCAAATAGCCAAAGGTGCAATGAGTAGATTAAAAAGAATTTGGCAGAACAGAAAAATCTCTAATGTCACCAAAAAGAGACTTGTCAGAACTTTAGTGTTCTCCATCTTCCTTTATGGCTCTGAAGCATGGACGATTCGAGCAGCAGACAAGAAAAGGATTGATGCGTTCGAAATGTGGTGTTGGAGAAGGATGCTTCGGATACCATGGACCGCTAAGAGGACCAACGAATCGATCCTGGGGCAGCTTCGTGTTGACACCAGACTCTCTACCACGTGTTACCGGAGTATTCTGAGTTACTTTGGTCATATTGCCCGACGCCCACCTAATAACTTGGATAGACTTATAGTCGTAGGTAAGGTGGGGGGCAAAAGACCACGCGGCCGATCATCTAGCCGCTGGTCAGACCAGGTCAAATCACTCACTGGCCTCTCACTCACGACTGCAATGCAAAAAGCCGAGGACCGGACAGAATGGAGGGCTATAGTGAACAGCGCTACGAAGGCACTAAAATACGGACACGACCTTCAATTTTGAAGAACACGACCAAGAAGAAGAGAACGTGATTTGCGACTGTCGTTATTAAAAAACACACTCTTAGCTTCGTAATCATCGTACGAAAAAACTGGTTGTACGTTATCATCCAAGTGTTTAATAATGATATAAGAATAAGCGGATAATATCGGTATGCTTACTTTGAATATTTATTGCGTATTTTAAAATTCCCGTGTAATTTGATTTACCGTGTACTGGCGGCATAACTTAATTCACTGTTCTAAGTCATTCAATGGGTGTCGTAACACCTTCTTGATAACCACTCAAAATATAGAACACTGTGGCTGTTATTAACCCGCCTACGAGGGTGACACTCAAAGTTATTAGAAGTGGTTACTTGTAAATGATATAATAAAAAAATACGAGTAAGTTCAAATTTTGAAAATGGAACTCTTTGCTAATATTATTATGTATGTCTTTTATTAATTTGTCATTTGTGTACGATTTGGCGGCAAATTAAAAATTGTCTGTGTCACGTTTGTATAAATTTAACGCGACAAAATTTTCATATAATGATTTTTTACGACTTTCGATGTCATTTCAGTCAACAAGAAAGTTATGATAGACTTCGATTGATTTTTCACGATGAAGTCCCATCTCGTGGCACTGTTTCCAACTGGTTTACGACTGAAGACAACATTAGTGTTCTGCGGCGTATGATAGAGACTGACAAAAGAGTGACTTATCAGCAGATTCGTACAAGTTTAGGCATCACATGAACATTTAGCGGTCAGGAAGCTTTGTGCCTGGTGGATACATCATAATTTGACAGAGGTCCAAAAACTACGCCGTGTTGATTGGTGTCGTGAAATGGTTCAAAGATTTAACGGAGGTGACTCAAATGCTATGTTCGACATACATACGGGTGACGAAAGCTGGATTTATGGTTATGATCCTGAAACTAAAAGACAGTCTGGTGTCTGGTGTTTCCTAACTAAACTGAAGAGAGGTCGAAGCGTGGGAATAAAGATGGTGGCCTCGTTCTTCGGAAGGACAGGTCATTATGCAACAATTGTTTTAGAGGATCGAAAAACAGTTACTGCAGAGTACACTTACAATTGTTTGCCACTTGTCTTGGAAAAAGTTCGGGAGAAACGACCTCGCAGTAGGATCCTCCTTCACCACGACAACGCCTCGTCGCACACTGCCAAGCAAACAATCGACTACTTGGCGATGTCAGACGTGGAATTACTGGGTCACCCGCCCTATAGCCCCGACCTCGTACCTTGCGATTTTTATTTATTTCGTTTATATTATGAATATCCGGTTGTTGCACCGAAACCATTGATTTTAATTTAGGACTCAGCCTATTCGGTGTAATGTAACTGATTAATCTTTTTTAAATAACCTTTAAACTCCTCCCTCGCACGGTAGGTTTTCTGATCCAATTTATGTGTAAGTATATAAATTAGAAGTATGTCCCAATGCTGAACTGGTTTGCCTAACGATTCTAATGCCCTCAGGTTTTTACTTAATAAATCGATTAAGCGCTTTAAAGTTACAGACGACTCCCTTGTAATCGTTTCTAGGTTAAATAAGGCTGACACATGATTTTGAACTAACAATCGTTTATTGTTAAACCTCTCAGATAAGACATTCAATACCATTGTATAGTTACTTGCAGAAAAATCAAATGATTGAATTACCACAGCAGCAAGCCCTTCGAGAGACGCGCGTAAATAATGAAATTTATTAATTTTATCGATTTCATCATTAGAGTAAATAAGGCTATTAAAGGTATCATGGATCTACAACCAGTTCTCGTATGATTCACAAAATTTTGGCAAAAGTATTGTAGGTAACTTAACGAACTTATGATTACTGACTCGAGAACTCTTGTCACTACCTGCCGATTCAGAGTTAGCATTATGGTGAACTCTCAGTAAAATTTGAGCTTTGGCTAGCGCCTTGTAATACTGAGATTCAAAGCATCAACGCTCAGTTATTTGTAAGTCTGGCTTGTCGATAATATATTCTATGCGCTGCACACACATAATAACTGCAACTCATCATATTGGTTATACAATGTATCCCAATTTACCCATACTCATTTGAAATTCCGTCGCATCATGATTTTGTAAAGTTGTAATAAGCTAATCCACGTAACTAATGAAAGCAGTTAAGCGGCCTTTAAAACTACCACGCTTCTTGATCAACTCCTTTTCTTTGGTCATTCTGGAAGACAGGAGTATTCGACCTGGAATGTATAGAATTACGAATATTCAGTAACAATCTCCGACTATCTAATGCACTAACTCACTACTAAGCTCTGAAAAACTCCTTAAAACAAATGTGCTAATTGCAGCGTCCATGGTAAGCTAACACCATTACAACTATCTAACAACCATTTTCAATAAATCACTTTCACAATCCTTTACAGAAAATCGTATTAACTAACCGTAACCGTACTTATTTGGTCATACCGTTTTGGAGATAAATGGGAACATTCGTTTGCACAAATGTGCTTATTGCAGCGCCCCATGGTGAATTAACACTATAAAAACTATCTATGAACCAATTCCGATAAGTCACAAACACTATATATGTGCCGGACGGGCGAAACTCTCCGGAGTAAATGTTGTCGAAGATACTCCGCGAGTCGCTCACGTCCTACACCTATAGGTTCCGGAGGATACTTCTACTGCCGTCTCTGTATGCTGCTGGAAAACTGTGGACTGAAGGTTCAAAATTAAAATGCACGATTTATAAATACAAATAGCAAGGGAGTGGCCAACCGCGAAATTTTATAACTATTATTTACTGACCACGGTTGTTGAATACGGTTGTTGAACTACAGTTGTTCACTATCGGTTGATCACTATATATTTCAAAAGATTTAATTAAAATATGCGGTAGTATGAAAATATCTATTGGTAGTAGCTGGTTTTCTAACACTACTGACTAGCAGCTATTAATCAACTAAAACTAGTTGATTTTATCACTTGTGTAACTGCGAATATCAGTTACCACTTTCTGCGATTAGCTATCACTTTTACTATATGTAACTGCGAATGTCAGTTACCACTTTTTTCGGCTAGCTAACACTTTTTCACTATATGTAACTGCGATTTTCAGTTACCACTTTTTTGGCTAGCTAACACTTTTTCACTATATGTAACTGCGATTTTCAGTTACCACTTTTTTGGCTAGCTAAGACTTTTTCACTATATGTAACTGCGAATTTTCAGTTACCACTTTTTTCGGCTAGCTAACACTTTTTAACTATATGTAACTGCGAATTTTCAGTTACCACCTTTTTCGGCTAGCTAACACTTTTTCACGATATGTAACTGCGAATTTTCGGTTACCACTTTTTTCGGCTAGCTAACACTTTTTAACTATATGTAACTGCGAATTTTCGGTTACCACTTTTTTCGGCTAGCTAACACTTTTTAACTATACGTAACTGCGAATTTTCAGTTGCCACTTTTTTTGCCTAGCTAACACTTTCACAATTCACTATATACTGCTGCTAGTCACTTCAACTACTACCGGATACTACTGCTTGTCACTGGTAATTCTTCACACTACAACGTTGCTGGGTCTCGTGCCCATAAGGTAGACTTCCGCTATACTTTATAGTGAGCCGCTTGCCATTTTCCATTTTGCCTCTTTATTGCATGAAATTTTCACTACTATGGAGATTGGGGCCTCCACCATGGGCCTCCCGCCGGTTTTGAAGTTCCGGTAGATATTCTCGGACCCAATGCTGCCAGAACATGTCAGCGAGTATCTGGGAGCGTCGCCAGTGCCTTTTGCTATGTATATCTTTTTTATCAAATACTCCAGGTGTCGGCAGTCTCGCAGATCCTCCCAAAAGGAAGTGATTCGGAGTGATGGATTCGTTGTCATTTCTGTCTACAGAGATGTGAGTCAATGGTCTGCTATTTGCTGTGTACTCCACCTCGCAGAGCAGCGTGGCTAAGCCCTCTTCACGTGGATGTCTCTCATGAAGAACGGTGTATAGTGCCGTCTTCACGCATCGTATGAGACGTTCCCACACCCCTCCCATGAAAGGCGGGGAGGGGGTTATAAAACGCCACACTATGTCTCGTCGGCTGGCTTCTTGTCGAAAAGCCTCTCGAAGTTCCTTGTCTGCGCCGTGCATGTTGGTGCCGTTGTCGGAATAAATATCGGTGGGACACCCTCGGCGCGCTGCAAATCTTCTTAAGGCCAGTATTGCGGAATCTGCGAAGATTTGCGACAATTTCTAAGTGGACAGCTCTGGATGTGAGGCAGGTGAAGAGAGCCACGTATCTCTTCTGGTGTTGACGTCCCACTGTGACGGAGAGTGGCCCAAAATAGTCCAGACCTGTGAAGGTGAACGGTCTCTGGTGATGAGCGAGACGTGCGCTGGGATGATCACCGGTGGCTGGCACGGATGGTTGCACTTTTCTGATCCGGCACTGTACGCATTGGCTCACTATCCTTTTCGTGGTGGGTCGAAGTCGGATTACGCAGTTGTGCTGTCGAACCTCGTTGATGGTAGGGTCGGTTTCGCAATAATGCAGGCTACGATACGTCCAGTCGATATACAGTTGAGTGACGTAATAACCACCATCCAATATAGCTGACCCTTTCATGTCTTCCGAGACTCCCTTCACGGCAGTTATGCGATTTCGTAGAGCGATGATCCCGTCTTTTAATTCTATTTGGAGCGGTCGTAAGCGGCTATCATGGGCGACCTTTTTATTGTTACGGAGATCGGCTATTGCTTGTTTGAAGGAGTCTTCTTGGATGACACGTATTACGAGCTTTTCGGCCTCTCTGATGAATTCGGCCTCGAGTGTGATGTACCTTTTGACATCTCTATTTTTCACTTGACTGGGAGGCTGCGCGAGGTATCGCGGATTATTTTTCGTTTTCCTCCAGTCGGGATCTTCCTCTTTACTTCTTTTGGTCCTTTTATAAAAGATTCTATCAGTGGTTTTGCGGAGGATGAGCCGCTTGCAATTTTCTATTTTGCCTCTTTATTGCATGAAATTTTCACTACATAATTAGCATAAATTGCAACATTTTCTATATAAGGTTAAATCATGAACTAATATGCTATACATCATTAAATGGGCATTTTTGTCCTTTATCAGTATATGATAAAGGTTACTCAATATATTAACAAATTAAGAAGTTATTAAGCGAAACGTCTCAAATTTTCATAATATTTGGGCACATTAATTCTTTAATTTTTCTATAACTATCAAATGTGTTTAATTATACAAATTATTTCTTCACTTTCGTAATCTATATACCACATGCTAACTAAATGTCATATTTACAACTCTTTTGGAACACAAAAATATTCTCATTATTTTTAGTATAAACTATTGCGCAGTTAAGTAAATTTTCAGAAAGTTCTACGATACGACGCGCTGTGATTGGTCGATTTTTTCTTAAAAAATTAAAGTTATTTATATTCACTATTATCAAAACGACATTCTATACAAATATTTTAAGAGTTATAAACACACTGTAAAACTATATTAATACACTATTTACTCGATTTCGTTGGTAATTTCACTTTTTATACAAAACAATATTCTTTCATCACTTTGTTTCTTAAAGTTGTTAGGCCGTCGCGAACAATATATAAAACTGCATCTAAATCCGTTAAACCATTTTGGAGATAAATGGGCATATTCGTTTGCACAAATATGCTAATTGCAACGGTCTTTGTTAAGCTAACACCATAATACCTACCATAATATCTAACAACCATTTTTAATGAATCACAAACTCGTTACAGAAAACCGCATCTCAATCAGTCAAACCGTTTTGGAAATAAATAGAAACATTCAATTTCACCAATATGCTTATTGCAGCGCCCCGTGGTGAACTAACACCATATAAACTATCCAAGAACCATCACCAATAAGTCACAAGCTCTTTACAGAAAACCGTACCTCAATCGGTTGAACCATATTGGAGATATATGGGAACATTCGTTTGCACACACAAATAAACAAACAAACAACCTCTCATCCTAAACGTATACACCTTCTCCGTTCCGTCGCGAGTAAATATAATTAATTGTCAGTAAATAAAATGAAAGTAATATATTTAACGACTGTAACCAATAGGTGTATCAGATACACATGCTATTAGGGGAAATTTATGCTTTTTTTCATTTACATATTCAAACTTTTTTTTAAATTAAAGCCCAAAATTTTTGGCAACGTTGTCATCACAACACAAGTGAAATGAACCAAAGCCTGAATCACGCTATCGAAGTTTTTGAATTACTTTCTTGAACCAATCTAATATACATAGAACAACTTTATAATATCTACCACACGGAAAGATGGCCGCTCTAAGGGCAAATGCGTATATAATACATCATGTTTCATTTAATCACTATCCTTTACTCAAGACTGAACTCCTTGCTCCTTAGGAGATCTCCCTCTTTCCTTGCACTATTGTAAAACTGAGAAGTAGTTTTAAAACGGTCTTTTGGCTTGATAACTTCTGGAAAAAAAAACTGATGTTGCTTTTATGCTGTTATTAAATGAAATGATATATAATATCATTCATATTTCTTTCGACGTAAGAAATTAAAATTTCGTTTGTCAAATTTCAATGTAATATATTTTCTTATTATATATGTATATATATTTGAGTGTCAACATGCAAAGTGTATAGTTATAAATACTGCGATTAATCAACATGTTTTATAATCTACTAACTACTACATAAGTACGTTTTTTTATTTATTTTTACATGTTAAATTAATAATTAAGATTACTGACAATAAATATGATTTTCATAGTGCAGGACTGATTAGAATGAATATATAATAATAACTAATAAATAAATATATAAATAACGCACTTGCAGACTATAGTAATATTTTAAAAGAAACAAGATAAATATTAGTTGTATATTAAAACATACCACTATTAACAAAATGTTGCGTTTATTAGCTTATTAAATTCTTTGAAACTTCAATTTTAAAAAATATAAAAGGTGAAAGAGTTTAAAAAAAACTTAAACAAGACGCATTGTTCATGGGCTGTGATGATCCTGATAATTATTTTATTTTATCCTGGAGATCCTGATCAGCATATTGGGATAAAGTTATTAGATATTAGAATTGTATAGCCATCAATCTTTGATTCGAATGCAAATTTTCAAGTCAATCAGTCTTCCACAAATTGGGGAAAAGGTACTTCACGCGGTGAAGCTTCTTACCTTGTATAAAGCGCAAGTCCGGTCGTGCATGGAATATTGCTGTCACATATGGGCTGGTGCTGCAAAATGCCACCTGGCAGCGTTGAATTAAGTGTAGAGACGTGCTAAGAGGCTCATTGGTAACCTTGATTTGATTGAAATCAATCTTGTCAGCCTCGAGCACAGGCGCAGAGTAGCCAACCTTTCGGTATTCTATAGGATGCATTTCGGTGAGTGTGCGCAGGAATTGCACGCCTTAATTCCTACCTCTCCTTTCCACCAAAGGACAACTTGGCGGTCGGCGGGTCTTCATCCTTTGTTGTCGATATTCTACGCATTAGAACCAAAACGCTTTTGCTTCGTTTTTTGTAATACGTACAACAGAGGAGTGGAATAATTTACCGGCGTCTATCTTTCCTTCCGAATACAATCTGGACGTCTTCAAGGCAAGAGTTAATATGCTTTTGTTACGCTAAGACAGTGCGATTTACCATCTAAGGCTGCATCACCATTCACCAACAGGCGGGATTGTTGTCAAGCATTGGCTTATAATAAGTTAAAAAAAGGTATCATATACACCCGAAGCTGAGAGCGGCGGACTTATGATAGAGTAAAAAAAACATTCTAAGCTAGGGTACACTATGGAATTCTCACAGCCCCAGTTCGCTCCAATTCTCAATTAATTAATTCTTTGAAAGCTTGTTAATAATAGGAAATTTTTAATTGAGACTTCGATTATATGCTGCAAAATTTAGTTTGTTTTCTGATTAAATATTTGGGGGCCCTTTTAAAAAAACGTCTAAATTTTAATTGCTTGGTATCCTATAATTAATAAAATTAAATCCAAACTCAAACATATTACCGCAATGTTTATTATTTTGAGTGGTCGTCAGGAAGATACTGGTGGCCATCTCCTGTTTTATTCCCATGATCGCCTATTCTACACTCACGTGACGAAAAGGGGTAAAGGGGTAATGGATTCTCTTTCACCACTACCACACCGCACCAGCAGGAAATGATTTTCACTTCAATAAAAAAAAACTGCAAGATTTTGAAAAGCAAATATTGATGAAAACAGTAGAGCCTACTACACCCCGTACCTGCACCATCGTATGTTTATTTGGCATGGATCTTTTAATAGGTGGCCACGTTATGATTTCCCGCGCTATGCTATTTTACGAGGGTAAAATAAATATTTTAATTATATTTTTTTAACTTCTCAGACATAAATTATCCTCGCAGTGTGTTCTTTCTTTGCCTAGAGCGTGGTAAATCAACAATTCAACTTGCAATTTAAATTTGAGTGGTCAATTAAAATTGGCGAGAATTGAATTTGGGTTGGATTGATCGGTTCGAACCTTAGGGATCGATTAACGAATTTGACAAGTAAGTTAAAAATTCTAACAATGCAGTTAAAAACTCTATAATTAAAAGATTAAAAATTAAATGAAATGTATAAAAAGTTCTTCCCAAAGTCAAAATTAAAATAAGCCCGTATTTAAGTAAAATTTTCTTTCTTTAATATTTATAGCACCTTTTCTCAAATGCTTGTTCATTTATAAATATTCATGTGAGCTATGGAACCGATGCTGTTACAAAAATCTATATGTGTCTGAAAATATTAAAGCTATCTTAATAATTGACAAATTAGAGTCTCATTAAAGTTATAAAAATAACCTACATACCTACGTCTAACGACTATACACAAGGCTCCTAATTACTTATACTTTTGTATTCACATGCTCGCGATCTTTTTAACTTATCAAACATATAGGTTTCCCCATGATATTATACTTTATTAATTCACTGACGACATGTGGTAAATCAAAAAATTCAAAATTCCTTATTATAACAGTTTCTTTGGTCTTCGCGAGAATCGTATATTATACGTTTTGCTGCCGTGTCGCGAAACCTTGCGGCGAGTTACACCACTCCCGTATTTGTTTAAATAAAATGCATAAAAATTCAAAAGGAATTTTTGCAAGATTGTGTTTCACATTATACCTAGTTTGTTAATAGTTGTATAAGTTATGTAACGACGCCACAAACTATTTCGAGCTTCCCTCTTAATCACAATTTTGTATACACAGAATCCAGTATAACAGTTTAGTAAGGCCAAACGTGGCAATTGCGGTAAATCATACCGATAATGGGCACCAGTCTGGACATTTTACGTCTGACAACTTATGATTTTGCATTATTAAGTTTCATTCCTTCATTTAATTTTCTTTATCAGTTACTTACTTATTATTAGTTTATCTAACAGTTAGTTCCATCTATGCTATGAAAACCAAAAAAAAATATTATAAAAATAATGAGAGGTTTGCAATAACAGACCAGTATTATTCAGTTTATACAATGATAAGTAACTTATTAAATGAAAGTTATTTTTACTGATCTTATCGAGTTTCATTAAACTTTTTAATTCCCGACATTTCGGGCGCTTTACAGCACCTATGGTCACAGGGGGGACTGAGGTGCTTGACGTCCTGATGTCATAGTTAGCCCGGCTACCTTCAGTTTTAGAAAATTAATTTTGGCCTAATCTACGCAGAATGAGCTTATAGTATCTTGAAGTCTTACAGTGGAATGCTTGGGTTTGGATTTAATTTTATTAATTATAAGATCCCAAGCAGATGGCAGTACCCATCCATCTTCTCTTTTGAAATTAGGATGTTTTTTAATTTCAATAGCCTCGCGAATAATCCTTGATAGGAATCGGTATTCTTTTGCGAGGATTTGTAGTCTATCAAATCACACTGCAGACTTCCCGGAACGGTCAGCTATAATATGTTCTTTTACGTGGGTTTTTATAGATCTTTTTGTTTGTCCTAGAGGGATATGTCACTTGACGGATGGTAAAAATTGACAAATCTTCTTTGGCGGCTTGAAGTATGTGTGTTTTAATGGAAGCTCGCTTCAAGATGTAGCCAACCTTGTCTGTGACTCCTCTGACATAGGGTAGTACAGCAGGCACAAGCTCGACTGTTGCTGGCTTCACTCGGTCACTGTGACGTAGGCGTGGGACCCGAAGCTTGATGTCTTGCAATACTTGGTCGACGTGCTGAAGCTCGGCGGCCAGATGTTATCTGTCACGGTAGTTAACTATGATGGATGGTAGTGCGATTCACCGTTTAAATATCGGTTGGTATGGGTCTTTTTCCTGTACACAGTGTGACCAATAGAGTTATCAGGATTTCGGATGGCTAAAACATCTAGGAAAGCTAAAGAATTGTTTGCCTCTTACTACATTTTAATTTTTTTTTTCGAGTTTATGGAATTAAGATTGCCTAAAAATGCAGTTACTTTGTCAGATGGTAAAATTGTGAAAGTATTGTAGCAGTAAGAAGGACTTTCTCCTCAAAGTCTTTCGCGTTTGAGTAATACTGCATATTTTGTAGGTATGTTGTTAACTTCTAGCTTCCTAGTTACAATTGAGATGCAGTCTTCAATAGGTAAGCGTGTGAATAGTGACTGAATATCAAAACTAACCATAGTTTCATTGTCAGCGAGATGTAGGTATTTTATCTCACTAACAATCATTTCTTACTTGATTGTTTATCGTTTGTGGTATTAGTGGTGAAACTTTACATAAGAGTAACAGTATGGAAAAATAAATAAATAAACAGGTGCGATATCTCATTAATTAAAAAAAATTAATTAAATAATGTTGATAAAGAATTTTTTTCGCTGGGTAGGTGTGAAAAAGTCAATAGCTGATTTGATAGCTCCAGTTTACTTATTCAATTAAAAATAATTTAAAATCAAATTAGAGTTAAATTACATTCAAATCAGTGAGTTTACACATTTTAGTTTACATTAATATTATAAACATATGTGTTTAAAGGAGATTTAAGGACTTACTTGCATCACCCTACAGCTCAACTTAGCTTACAAGTGAATATCTATTTATACACATTTCTAGTAATTATCACATAATGGCAAATGTCACTAAGGTTGATCTGATGCAGAATGAACTTGAAGTTAGGTGGATGCAAAAGATGACAGAATTTGAAAAACGCTTAGAAGCTGCATTAGTCCCATCCAATCCAACTTTGGTGCAGCTAAGTGCGGAATTTTATGCTTTTGAAGATCTAGTGAGCACATGTTTAGTCTTCTGTAGCAACAATTTCAAAGGTGTACTAATATAGTTAACGAAATAGATATGCGACAAAGTTGTAAGGTGCTTCTTTTTAATGGTGTTCATGAAGAGCCTGGATTAAATGAGAAACAATAGGTACTTGCACTAATTAATAATAAAATGGGCCTTTCACATTTTCACAAGACAGCAAGTCTTCCTTGTTATGTATAAGGAAGACTTGCTGTCTTCCTTGAAACGCTGTCATCGATTGGGAGCTCCAGGAAGTGATCGGGTAAGAGCTGTACTTGTCCATTTTCATAATCATGATACTAAATCCGAAGTCTGGAGATCTAAGACTAAATTAAATAATACATCATACACGGTATCGGAGTTTCTTACTAAAATGCGACAGAGTACATATAAGAAGGCTCGCAGACATTTCGGCATGAAAAATGTTTGGACTCTTGATGGAACCATAAAGTTAAACTTCCAGATAAAGATCCTTCTTACTAAATAGCCCCAGCCTAGTTCCTCGTCTAACACTGTGCAGCAAGGCCCATTAGAACCCAGTTGTCAGCAAGATGGGGCCAGGCGTAAACAAGTTATCCAGGCCGTTTAATGTGTGGAAAGCAAGAAGACACGTCGTGTGGTGCCATAAGAATAATTCCACTGTCGTCGGCAGTTTGTGTATTGTATCTTTGTATCTTCGATTACTAAGTTAACGGTGGTAGAGCCACGCAGCAGTTTTTGCTGTTGCATGTATGGGCCGGCTCGAGCCGGGTTGGTACCACGACCTCACAGAATACCGGCGTGAAGTAGAAGCTTTGCTTCTGCGTTTCGTCTGGTGAGTGCAGGTGGCCGGAGACCCAATTCCCCCCCCCCTCCCCCCATCAACATGATAGCGGAATTACACGAAGAACTACCCCAGGAGGGTACCAGCACCCCTGGAGAATCCCTCGCTGAGCATCCACGACCATGTTATTCCGATCCTGAGCGTGGGTGCTCAGGCTGCCCCGCGTATTCTGGGGGGGCAAAATTCCGCTCAAAAGCATTACTGCTAGGGGCAAACTGAGCAAGAACACCAAGGCGACCCCTGCCACGCTATCCGTGAATTTCTGCAACATCAGGGGACTTCACTCTAACCTAAACGCCGTCCACTACCATCTCGAGACGGCGAAGCCGGCCTTGCTCTTTCTGACCGAGACGCAGGTTTCCTCTCCAGCTGATATTTCGTATCTCTCCTACCCGGGGTACAAATTGGAGCATTCCTTTGTGCCTCGGGCTGGAGTTTGCGTGTATGTCAGAAAGGACATCTGTTCTCGACGCCTCGGCAGTCTTGAAGGTTCGGACCTGTCCATCCTTTGGCTACGCGTAGACAGCAACGACCATCCGCGCGTCTACGGGTGCCTCTATAGGTCCCATAGCGGTAATGCCAAAACAGACCGACTCATCGACCACGTCCAAATGGCTACAGATTTCTTGCTACAACAGGTCCCATCCACAGAGATCGTGATCCTTGGCGATTTTAACGCCCACCATGCCGAATGGCTCGGTTCACGTCTTAACGATCATGCGGGGAGATCTGTTTATGACTTTGCCTTGGCATATGGTCTGACACAACTGGTTACTTCGCCTACGCGGATTCCAGATGTGGAGGATCATATACCTTCCCTGTTGGACCTTCTGCTGACCTCTCATCCGGACGGATATCAGGTTTCCGTCGATGCCCCTCTCGGCTCTTCGGACCATTGTCTGATCCGGAGTGTGGTGCCACTCACGCTCCCTTCGCGGTTGCGTTCTGCAGGTTGCCGCCGTGTTTGGCATTACAGGTCGGCGGATTGGGACGGAATGCGGTCCTTCTTTGCATCCTACCCATGGGGGCGGGTTTGCTTCTCGCCGGATGATCCCAGCGCTGTTGCTGACTCTGTCACTGATGTGGTGCTACAGGGAATGGAACTATTTATTCCATCATCTGTGGTACCCATCGGAGGCAGATCTCAGCCTTGGTTTGGTCGCTCCTGTAAGACTGCATTACGCAGTAAGCAGGAGTGTTATCAAGCCTGGGCTGCGGCTTCGGCGACTCGGGATGTAAATACCAGCACACTTAAAAAGAAGTATAACTTCGCCTCCAGGTCCTTCAAAAGAGTTATTGCCAAGGCAAAGTCAGAGCACATAGGCAGAATTGGCGAGAAACTAGTTCGCCTTCCTTCGGGAACCCGTGCATTCTGGTCTCTCGCCAAGGCTGTCCAAGGGAATGTCTGTAAGCCATCACTACCATCTCTGCACAGGGAGGATGACGCAAAAGACAAAGCCGACCTTTTAGGCTCCCTTTTTGCGTCCAACTCGACTCTTGATGACGGGGGGAAAACACCGCCGACCATCCCGCGGTGTGAGTGCTCCATGCCGGATGTGCTGTTCTCACAGCGCTCGGTTCGCAAAGCACTGCTCTCCCTGGACATCCAGAAGTCGAGTGGGCCTGACGGAATCCCACCAATTGTGCTGAGGACATGTGCTCCGGAGTTGGCACCGGTCCTAACGCGTCTTTTCCGGTACTCCTACTCCCAAGGCGTAGTCCCGAATTCATGGACGACAGCTTTTGTCCACCCGATCCCTAAAAAAGGCGACCGCTCAGACCCATCCAACTATAGGCCTATCGCGATCACCTCCTTGTTCTCCAAAATAATGGAATCCATTATTAACTGCCAGCTCATCCGGTACCTTGAGGATCACCAGCTGATTAGTGACCGCCAATAAGGTTTTCGTCGGGGTCGATCAGCTGGTGATCTTCTGGTCTACCTGACCCATAGATGGGCGGAGGCAGTAGAGTCCAAGGGGGAGGCGTTGGCCGTTAGTCTGGACATTGCGAAGGCCTTCGATCGGGTTTGGCACAAAGCGCTTCTTTCGAAGCTCCCTTCCTATGGGCTTCCCGAGAAATTGTGCAATTGGATCACCAGCTTCCTTGCAGATCGGAGCATCAAGGTCGTTGTAGACGGTGCATGCTCTGACTACAAGCCTATTAACGCTGGTGTTCCACAAGGCTGTGTGCTATCACCAACGCTGTTTCTTCTGCATATCAATGATATGTTGCTAACTGGTAACATTCATTGCTATGCGGATGACAGCACTGGTGATGCTCTATACACCGGCCGTGCCAATATTTCTCGGGAAAACGTCGCTGAGTACCGGAACAAACTTGTGTCTGAAGTCGAGTCTTTGCTGAACAAAGTCTCGGATTGAGGGCGACTAAATCTAGTCCAATTTAATCCTCAGAAGACACAAGTTTGCGCGTTTACCGCTAAAAAGAACCCCTTTGTCGTATCTCCTCAGTTTCAAGGCACTCCCCTTCTTGCCTCAGCCAGTATCGGTATCCTCGGAGTCGACATATCGAGTGACGTGCAGTTTCGTGGTCACTTGGAAGGGAAGGCCAAATTGGCCTCTAAAAAGCTTGGCGTGCTCAGCAGAGCAGGACAGTATTTCATGCCGGCACACCACCTGTTACTTTACAAGGCGCAAGTTCGGCCTCACATGGAATACTGTTCCCATCTCTGGGCAGGGGCTCCCCAGTGCCAGCTCCTTCCACTTGACCGCATCCAACGCAGAGCGGCTCGAATTGTCGACGACCGAGCCCTTTCCGATCGGCTCGATTCATTGGCACTGCGAAGAGATGTTGCATCCCTTTGCATTTTCTTTCGCATCTACCATGGGGAGTGCTCTGAGGAATTGTTCGGATTAATCCCAGCCGCCAAATTTCACGAACGCACATCGCGGCAGAACTCCCGATACCATCCACACTATCTGGATGATTGGCGGTCCACCACTGTGCGATTTAGAAGATGTTTTCTTCCTCGCACGACCTCCTTGTGGAATCGATTACCATCAGTGATTTTTCCGGACCGATACGACTTAGGGACCTTCAAGAAAAGAGCGTACTCCTTTTTAAAAGGCCGGCAACGCATCTGCGATTCCCCTGGTGTTGCAGTTGTTTATGGGCGGCGGTAGTCACTTACCATCAGGTGAGCCGCATGCTCGTTTGCCCCCTCTCCTATAAAAAAAAAAGTTAATTTTATTTTTCTTTTTTTGCTGTTTCATTAGAGTTTCTGTTTCTGGAAATTGATATGAAAGGTGTAAGGGCAATTCTTGGGGTAGTATACTGTCCACCTACTA
The DNA here is from genome assembly GCA_963668995.1 of Parnassius mnemosyne. NCBI lineage: Eukaryota > Metazoa > Arthropoda > Insecta > Lepidoptera > Papilionidae > Parnassius > Parnassius mnemosyne. The sequence continues at coordinate 37,988,557 of CAVLGL010000104.1, read as the reverse complement.
TTAACTTTTTCAACGCTTTTGAAAGTGCTCTCCCTACCATTTCATCTGAGTACACGCACTGCATAATAATGGGTGATTTCAATACTGATTTGTTGAGAAATTCTTTTCGTTCTCAAAAATTTCGGTCAGTCATAGAGTCAGGCTATCATCACATTCTCCCCTTAGAGGCAACTCACCACTACATCGACATTGATGACTCATGGATTAATCATATAATCACAGCTTCTCCCGATCATGTTATTAAGCACGGACAACTATCGGCTCCTGCTTTTTCACGACATGACCTTACTTATGTATCATATAAGCTTGTGTCTCCTAAACACTATCCTGCAGTACTATATATTCGTAATTTCGCTAAAATGGATTCTGATACTCGTAAATTTAAAAGTGACGCATATCATATGACTTAACCCCTGTTTTTAAATCAACTTCTATTGAAGATAAAGTCGCCGTGCTTAATAATATAGTTCTTAATCTATACAACAATCATGCTTCTAAACATCAAGTAAAAGTAAAGCGTCCATCAGCCCCGTGGATGACTAGGGCCGTAAAGGTGGCAATGACTAGGCGAGATCGAGCATTTGTGAAATTTAAGAAGCATCGTACTCAGGAGAGCTGGGATTGCTACAAAATGCTAAGAAACAGATGCAATCAGATGGTACGAAATGCTAAACGCCGTTATATCCATAGCAATATAAAAAATTCTTCGACCGTAGATGTGTGGAAATTTCTTAAACACTGGGTATTAGTAAGGCTGTTACATCTGATCATGGTCCATCAATCACTCTGGATGAAATAAATCATCATTTTATCTCTTCTTCTACTTTAGATCCCACAGTTCGTTCTACAACAATAGCTTCCATTCAATTCATGCATTCTTCTCCTATTCCATTTTCTACTTTTTACCTGTGACTGAGGGTGAGATGCAGAAATCAGTATTAGCTATTAAATCCAAGGCTGTGTGTTGCGATGAGGTTAGTAAGGTTATGATATCCATGATCCTTGAGTGCCTTTTGCCTGCAATCATAATAATAATAATAATAAATTGGCGTAGGGAAGTGACGATCCCATCGCCCGCTGACGTAATGGTAATGTGACAAAACTGCTACGTCAGCGCAGTCAGTCAGCATCTTGCCAAGAGGTGTGAGCGCCGTGCCTCGGCAGAATTGAGGGTGCTAATTTGGGCCCGCTTGTGCTTTCGGCCAAATCATGAAACGGTGCCGGGCCTGGGCGTCTCCCGTTAATTGACGCCCAATTTATGGATGATGGAAGGAAATAGACTGCGTTTAGGGCCGCTGCCTGGGGGTCGCCGGGGTGCGTCTGGAGCTGGCGCTGGACGCGACAGCATGCGGGCCGCCAGCCGAGTGCGAGGTGCTGCTCGACCACCTAGCAGCCCCTCGCATCCATCATCCCCACCAGCTGGCTTGGTGTTGGCAGGGTCTTCGCGGGCCCAGCAATCAGCACCCGCCACTGGTGGAGTACGCCGCATGCGTTGGTCAATGCAGATGAATAGCAACGCATTGCGGGCGTATTTTGGGGCGAAAGGGGGAGAAATTGGAGGTTTTGCGTATCGGGCTAGGATGCATCGACTTTTTGCTGAGCAGGAGCCATCTATAACCGTCACCGAGCAAAACCTGGCTAACCGAGTTCGGTATATCTTGCGCTCAAATATATTCGATAGCACCGAACTCGAACGGCTACGACGTGAGGCTGCACCCTCATCGGATGACAATGCTACGGCTGAGGATGCGGCGCCACAAAATGCAGAGCAACCAGCACACGTGGATGCCGCCGTGAATCTTTCAGTTATGGTTGGTTCAGACGATGATGGCACAGTCGCCCAGGAACTAGAACTAGAGCAAATGAGGAGTACATTGGAAGAGACTATTTTGGAAACGCGCAGTATGCCTCTCGAAAATCGACCGCGACTCCCGCGCATGCCCCTAAGCAAGCGGAATCGGGCTGTCGTGAGGGCTCTCAACCCAATGCTGGTGACCTATTTGGAAGCCAGCCGGGACCTTTGCGAGACGGACTCAATTCTTTTTGGCGCCGCACTGGCAGTTTGCCGCATTATTGGCGCCAAAGTTCCCACGGCTGGACGCGCTACTAGACAAAGTAGCGCCATCCCAGCCTGGAGAAGAAGGATTGAGGACCGTATCGCAAAGGCAAGAACCCTAATCGGCAGACTGATAAGCTTCAGGTCAGGCAATAATAGGCCGAGAATTGTGCGCACCATCAGGATGGCGTTTGCTGGGACAAATATCAGTTTGTCCCAGCCGGATATAACGCAAAAACTGACGGAGCGCATAGACGACCTGAAGCAGAGAATCGCTGCTTGGGGGAAGCGGATTCGGCGATATACCGAGAGGTCGACACGGTTCAACCAGAATCGTCTCTTCCAGAGTGATCAGAAGAGGCTCTATGAATCATTGGAGCGACCAATGGTACGTGGAACGGGCCCAGCACCGAATCAGGCCGACACTATCGCATTCTGGCGCGGCCTGTGGTCAGAGCCCGTAAACCACAGCGAGGGCCCTTGGACGGAAGTCGTGGCGAGTCAGTGTGCGAATGTTACGCCCATGGACCCCGTCCTCATAACGCCGGATGACGTAGCTGAGGCGGTCCGTAGGGCCCCGAATTGGAAAAGTCCGGGACTCGACGGACTGCATCACTACTGGCTGAAGGGGTTCATGGTGTGTCACGCTGTGCTCGCCCGACAGTTTCAAGAGGCTCTCGACCAAAAGTCGCTCCCGAGCCTCTTCACTACTAGGATCACTCATTTGGTTCCTAAGGACCGGGATTCCACAGACCCGAGCAAATACCGCCCCATAACGTGTCTACCTACCATATACAAGACACTAACATCCATTTTGAGCGCGAGAATCATTCGTCACCTGAACTCAAACCAGGTGATGTCGCGCGCTCAAAATGGATGTCGGGGCGGTGGTCGTGGAACCAAGGTACCACTCCTCATTGACGCGGTCATTGGCAAGGTGGTTAAACGCAACCGTCGGAACCTCTCTGCCGCCTGGATAGACTACAATAAGGCATTCGACTCGGTGCCTCATACATGGCTTAAGAGGGTCCTCGAGCTGTACAAGGTTGACTGTACAGTTCGAGACTTCCTCGGGCAGTGTATGGGGCAATGGAGTACGATCCTTTGTCATCTAGGCGAGCGGATGACGGCTGCGGAGAACCACATAAGGATAAGAAGGGGTATCTTCCAGGGCGATTGTTTGAGTCCAACCTGGTTCTGCCTCTCTCTGAACCCTCTCAGTACCTTACTGGAGGGCTCCGGGAGGGGATTTCAGCTTCGGAGAGGAGGTACAAAAGTGACCCACCTTTTCTATATGGATGATCTCAAATTATTCGCCTCCAGTCGCTCTCATCTTATGGAATTGCTAAACATCACTTGTGATTTTAGCAATTCTATTAGAATGGAGCTGGGGACGGATAAGTGTGCGATCCTCCATGTCGAAAGGGGAAGGGTTGCTAACTCTGAGGGCATAGACTTATCTATGCCCATCAGCATAAGGACCCTTTCCGAGGCTGAAACATACCGATACCTGGGTATGTCACAGAACATCGGTGTAGATGAGTCGGGTATGAAACGGTCAGTTTGCGATGTGTTTTATGCACGCTTGACCAAAGTGCTTAATAGCCTTTTGTCCGGTGTGAATAAGACGCACGCATATAACGGTTGGATCATGCCTGTTCTCATGTATACCTTTGACATACTCAGGTGGACTCAGACCGAACTGAACGCTCTGGACAGAAAAGTCCGCACTATAATGACGTCCCACAGGATGCATCATCCGAGATCGTCAGTAATGAGGCTGTACTTGCCGCGAAAGCATGGTGGGCGCGGCTTTTTAAGCGCGCTTATCATGCATAATCGCGAAGTGTGCAGCCTCCGTAATTACTTTCTGACGAGAGCGGATGATCCATACTATAGGGACGTTATTTCTTGTGATAAAGGGCTAACCCCTCTATCCTTAGCCAACGAGCAATGGCAAGACCCGGCAGTACAGAGCATTTCCGACCGGGAGACCGTATGGAAGGAGAAGGAGCTCCACGGGAAGTTCTACAAGGCCCTTCATGAGCCTTTCGTAGACACAGTCGCCTCCCTCCACTGGCTACGTTTCAGTGACCTCTTTGGGGAAACCGAGGGTTTTGTCTGTGCAATACAGGATCAGGTTATTAAGACTAACAACTATCGGAGATACATCCTAAGGGATGGCACCGTCGACATTTGTCGAGCTTGTCGCCATCCCGGTGAATCACTTAGGCATGTCATCTCCGGTTGTTCAGCGCTTTCTAACTCTGAGTACTTGCATAGGCACAACCTAGTAGCTAGGATTCTACACCAGGAGCTCGCTCTGAAATACGGTCTCGTGGATCGGAAACTGCCTTATTATAAGTACATGCGGGAAGCCGTGCTCGAAAATGACCGCACCAGGCTCTACTGGGACCGGGCCATTATCACAGACAGGACTATTCTTGCGAATAAGCCTGATATTGTGCTGATGAACCGGGCACAGTGAAGGATATTTTTGGTCGACATTACCATTCCGTATGACGAGAACCTCGTGAAAGCCGAAACAGATAAGCGATCAAAATATCTGGACCTGGCTCACGAGGTGACATACATGTGGGGTGGAGTGCCGGCCGCAATTATACCTGTAGTCGTTTCTGCGAACGGATTAATCCCTGTCAGCCTCTCGGGTCATCTGAGGCGGCTGGGACTCCGTGACGGACCGCTCCAAGCTCAAATGCAAAAGGCGGTGCTCCTCGATACCGCCCGCACTGTCTGCCGGTTTCTTTCCCTTTCCCCCTAACCCTCGGCCGTTTGGTCTCCCCTGCCGAGGGCTTCCATCTGGTTGGGTTTTTATTTATTTATATATTTCTTATGTATGTTTATCATTTTAATTTACAATTATATATTTATACAGCCCAACCAGATGAGTAAACTATATAGATACCCCAAATAATAATAATAATAAAATATTTATTCACTGACCAAAAGTAATAAACTATTTAAAAGTTAAACTAATACAAAATATCAAAATAAATCACATAAAATATCAAATAAATCACACACATTGTAAACTTTTCCCTCGACTCAGGCCAATGAGTAGGATACTCAGTGGAAAAAACATTTGTGCGACTACTTCCTAAAATACCTAATCCCTTATTAACTACCCATTTTAGACCAATTTCACCAATTTTGCTGTACCTGTCTAAAGTTCTGGAAGCCTGTGTTCACAAGCAAATCTCTATGTTCATAACCAAACATAACCTGCTGAATAAATATCAGTCAGGCTTTCGCGCAGGTCACAGTACTACCACTGCCTTGATAAAAGTCACAGATGACATTCGAATGGGAATGGATGAGCAGAAGCTTACAGTGGTAGTGCTTGTTGATTTTTGAAATGATTTTAACACAGTCGACCAAGATATCCTTATAGCCTTCCTAGCTAATCTTAGATTCTCAATCCCAGCTTTGGAATGGTTTTCATCCTATCTTCGCGGCCGCCAACAATCAGTGGCTTTCTATTCGTCAAAAGCGTAGCTCCCGAATTTTACAAGTACTATATTCAATTTTAAATGACCCAAATTCTCCTTCTTATCTTAAGGATAACTTTCAGTACCAATATTCTACTCATGATAGAGTTCCCCGTTCCCAAAATAGTCTTAAAATTCGTATTCCACGACATAAGAGTGGTTTCTTTAATTCCTCTTTTACTGTGCAGTCCATACTGCCCTGGAATGCCTTGCCTGTTCATATAAAAAAACCAGTAACAAAAAATATTTTAAAGGACTACTTCGAGAATTCTTTAATATGAATAATACCACCTAATTTATCCGATTTTTGTTTTTCTCCCTCTTTCGCTTTGTAATTGATATTTTGTATAATATGTATTTTAATGTGCATCATGTTATTTTATTTTTGTGTTATATTATTTTATATTTATTTAGAGATTTTGTATATATAAGTATATTATATCCGTTTATATATTTACTATTAATTTTTTTTCTTTATTGCAAATAGATAATATTAAGTTTATATAGTTTAAAAATATTTTATTTATTTACTTTTTGTTGTAAGATATAATGTTTTTACTTATTTATTAAACTATGGATTGGTGTTGCAGCTACCACAGCTTCTCAAATCATCCAGGGCTGACTGGTAGAGAATGCCACAAGGCATTAAGTCCGCCCTTTATATCCCTTATTATAAGGTAGATGTAAAAATAATAAATAAGTAAATAAAATATTTAACTGCATTTAAACGTTTTGCAGAGAAATAAATAATACGAGTATTACTTCTACACACACATATGCAAAAGTGTAAATAATATAAATATTTACTTACATATCTGTGAACATATATGTAATTAGATTAGTACATACATATTATAATAAATCCAAAGAATAGTTATATTTTGTTTATATAAATGAAGAAAAAACACCTTTAATAGGCCTTACATTTAAGCTGTATACTTAAAGTCCTTAAAGTTATTAAATCGCTGTTGGTTTTTTTTAAACAAATTGAAAAAATGATAGGAATCTTTGTGTCTTGTTCTTGGTGTGTCCTCTCAGTGGTGACAATATTTTTTCCAAGTGTTGAGCCATCTTATAAGTTGGTGAATCGAATTGGCTTACTATGGGACGTAGTGGAGCTTTTGTTTTTGTATTTTCCGTAACCCATACAACCTGACGTTTCGGGTGCTTTACAGCACCCATGGTCACAGGGGGGACTGAGGTGTTTGACGTCCCGATCTCATAGTTAGCCCGGCTACCTTCAGTTTTTGAATATTAATTCTGCATACAAAATGTCATGAAAATCTGTCCAGTAGTTTTAGCGTGAATCGTTAATACACAGCCAGACAGACTAACAAAAGTTCATAAAACCACTAGTTTCGCTTCAATGTCCCCTGGACTTGTTTTTTCCCGAAAATATTAGAATTACAGACCCGACTTTTCTTTAGATTTGTTATATGTATATAAATTATCAATTCGATCTGAAAAATACGACTTTAAAACCATATCATCTACAGACTTTTTTCTTAAGTAAACTAGGTCACTTTGTAGAGTATATGCCAACTATGTCAAGAAGCATGATGTAAATAGTAGACAGGTGTCTCTTGTAGCGGTATGAAGTGTGAGTGGAATCTTGTTTCGTTCCCAGTGAGGTCGTTCTCTTAAGGCAAATTACGTGTCTACAGCCCTGAATACTAAACATATGAATGAAAGCTTACGCCTTCAGCATAGTAACCACAAAGTACATTATATTTACAAACTAGCACAAATTCACGATAAATTATATCTTTTGACGCGTAGCGGTATGTAAACGAACGATGCAGAATATCGCACAAAAGATTAAAGAGATGAATATTTGAATACATTATCATATTTCGACGTTTTCAAAAACGAATTCTCGAGCGCTTCATATACTAACATTAGGTTCAACACTCTAGATAACTATAACACTTTGTTTAGCAGCTATCTTTAATTAACTATACAAATAAATAAAATTGAATAATCTGTTTGTAATGTCAAAATAACAGCTTTTTACAAAAATGCATATGAAAGTATATACGATACTTAAAACAAAAAAAAAGTGTAATTATTTGTCTGTCTGTCCGTTTGTTTCGGCTAATTTTCAAAATAACTGTGCCAATTTAGACGCGACTTTCACTAGCAGATAGTTGATGTTATAAGGTGTAATTTAGGCTATTTTTGAAAAAGAATAAGTGAAAAAAATTAAATAAAACTAAAAACATACATGTGTGGCGCTACTTCTGCTGTAGGTTGACATCATGCCTTGTAGGGAGGAGTTGCTCTTGACGGCGTTTCAAGGATCGTCTCGCACATTTCTCGCCGCATGGCACCGGTCCGTACATTTTACATGTAACGTAAACGATATGGTAAACTGCCCTTTAACGGAAGCCATAAGATTTTACTAGCATTTTTCGTAGTTGTCTCTTACGACCCCCAAGTGACGAAATGGGGAGATCGATTTTCCTACTCATGTCTTACCTACTACGTACTTATCTATACATATAATAAATCTGTAGAAAAGTCGTGTCCATAATTCTAATATACGAGTCTGTTTGTCTGTGTATTCTGGATTACCGCAAAAATTACTGGACCGGTTTACATGAAATTTTGTATGTAGACAGTAAGTAACCCGGGGCAAATAATATAATATTTTTATCTGATTACGAAATTTCAAAAAAGAAGGTTAAGTATTTTCCTTCCTTTAGATGTTAATTTTCTATTATATAATCTTAGTTATAGGCGGATGACGGGTGTTTTGCAAATAAGTACCATATTTATAAATAAAGCTTAGAATATTGCTACAACCTTGGTGAAATTTATTTAAAACTACAGCGATTTAGTTATCGAAACAGCGCCTTCTATTATCAAATAGAAAAAGTAGTATATTTTGCCTTCAGTTACTAATAAATTGAGTTACAAATATAACTTACATTTATGTATATATATATAAACAATTAGATTTTTAAAATTATTTACAAGTTATAACATCTTTTTTTAGTATTTTTGTTATTTTATTTCAAAAGTGTAATAATTTCAATATATAATAGTGACGTCTATCAAAAACATAATAATTGATAAGCTTTTTATTTCTGTTACTAATCTATATTATGTAAACTGACTGAAAAACTGACTAAAAACTGAAAAAGACATTAATTTAGTAGTAATAGACCGGACATTAGCAACAAAATAGTCACCTCTTACTTATGTATGTACCAAATGGTATATTTCGAATTTGTGTAGTTCATTCTTAGTGATATCATGAAAAGGTTCGTTTCCTAAATTAAAAATATTTTTTAAGAAAAATATGCCCGATTGTGCATTAATGTATTGTAAGTTCCTATATGTAGCAAAAACAGAATGTGTTTTCGGTTTATTATCGCAAGTATAATGTATATTTACCCCAGAATTTTTAAATTTTATTGTTTCTGGTAGATTATTCTAGAACATTTAGTATTATTGTAATAAGCGCCCTCTGTTATCTAGTAACGTCACTAAATGAGTTAGTGATTTACAACGTTTATCGATTGGTGCTATCGATAAATAATATTTAAGGAGATGACACAGTAAACGATACTGTACCCACACTAATAAAAAAATCGGGTGGGCCTGTGTCGGGGCACACGACCGTTGGTTTTAACGTGAAACGTCTATGTCAGCCAGTACAATTAGTACAACTAGTGAATGCAACAGTCAAAAATATAGCCTCCTTTTTAAAATTTTAATATAATTATACAACACCAGGAGAATTGAAAATGCGTTGCTGGCCTTTTAAAAAGGAATAATCTTGTTTTTTGAAGGTTCTTACGTCGTATTGGTCCATAAAAATTGAACGATTCCTAAGCAAACTCCTAATAAAACGCACGGTAGTGGACCGCCAAGCATCAAATGATCTGGATGAGAACGTAAGATTTATCGCGATGTGTGTTGGTGAAATTTGGTGGCTGGAATTAATCCGAACAATTCCTCAAAGCACTCTTCGTATAAATGCGATATAAAAAGCAAAGGGATACAACATCTCTACGCAGAGTCAGTTAATCGAGCCAATCAAAGAGAACTCTGTGGTTGACGATTCAAGCCGCTCTGCTCTCTATGCGGTCAAGTGTAAAGAGCTCGAACTGGGGAGCCCCGGCCCAGAGATGAGGTCAGTATTCCATGTGAGGCCGAACATGCGTTTGTATAGTTGCAAACGGAGTGCAGGCATAAAATACTGTACGGCTTTATTGATTACGCCAAATTTTTTTGGAGCCAATTTTTGTTTTTTCTTCCTAGTGACCATGCTACTGCAGGTCATTCAATATGTCGATGCCAAAGATTCCGCTACTGGCTGCGACAACATGGGAAGTGCTCTGGAATTGAGAAGGTACGACAAAGGTGTTCTTTTGAGCAGTAAATGCGCTACCTTGTAAATTTGTGTAACAATTAATCATGTAACGACTTTTAACTTCCGTGTTTTTCTAAAATATGTTAGCTTTAAAGTGTATTTTTCTGAAAGAAACGAATTTGAAAACATGGAGGCGCTCTCTTATTGGATTTAACGTTTCGCGATATGATTTCGACGCGGACTGACCAATTATATGCTATTATTATAGCGTCTAATGGACCTAGTAACGTCATTCATGATGTCACCAATGTGACTGCTGTTTGAAATGATCCTTAGTTATTATTATTAGTTATTAAATATTTTATTTCATGTCATTTCATTTCATATATGACGTTATTCATGACTTTAAAAAGGTAATATAATTTTTTGGTGTGATGGGAGTATAAATCGATTTATTATATCGTTAAGCATTACAAACTTAGTAACCTTTAACAACATTATCGATAGGTACTTTGATGTCGGAACGGTAACATTTCTAAAACGGGTTTTTACCTTACAATTTTTAGCGTCACCTACTTGTGAATAGCTGAAATGTTTTCTTCATAAATATTCAGAGTAGTTTTGCTATGTTTAGCTAGAGGGCGTTACGCACGCGCGAGCTCAAAGTTTTTGTATGCAAATGTTCCCTATGTCCACTCTATAGTATACAAATATATTCAAATCTCTTTGTAAAAACTGGTCTGTCGGCAATTATTGCAAAATTATCATTATAGTTTTAATAAAGAGATTTTTATATATGTCGTAGCCTGATCGTAGAATTGATCATATATCATACAGTTCTCTACCATTTCGTGAAATGGTGTGGTTATTTCATAATATTTAACACTGTTTGTTGACATGTCACGATATATCTTGACCATATCAATTAATAGAAACCGTTTAAATATATTAATAACTAAATACAACGATTCTATTTCATGATATGGTCATATGACGATATCATTAAACCGTTTTTTCTAGCGGTGCTAATTGTGTATTTTTTAACGGATACACAATTTTAACAGAATTGACATCACTTTATGTCTTATTTTCACATTAAATAAATGTTTGCTTCTATCGCTAATATTATCAGATAGTATAGTTTTCGCTTTCATTATTTCATGTATTAATAGCGCCCTCTACTTACTTCTAAATAAACTAATATGGCAAGTCACTGATAAAATTAAATAATAGAACGCTACTGAATATACGATGTTAGTAATTAAAAAATCGTTCGTGGCATCTTTGGATGTGTAATTATTAGGTAGATGTGGTCAACGATTATGCAAAAGCTTAGTTTCAGTTTTTTCGAATTGTATTTAAATAAATACGAGAACCTTGTAGCTCGCCGTGTAATTTCACCATGGCACTGGAACTAAACATGTAAAAATTTTTACGTGCTGACTTAACACTTGTCCGTTAAAGTGGTGAATAATGTAACTTCGTGGGGTAACCTAGATGTCTGAGTAATTAAAATAGCCGTGGAGATATTAAAAACGTTAATATGCATTGAAGCATTGCAGCATACTCTATTCTTCTGTCCACAAAATACTATAGGTAATGAAGAGTCCTGTGTACAGTAGTGAGGCGTATATTAGCTGCTACTTTACTTTTTTACCTTTAATAAGACTTATAAATCAGTTTGTAATTTAAGATAGCTCTAATATTATGATACATATTAAGATACTTGTGACAGTTGTAGTTTCATCGCTCATATGAGTATATGTAGTTGAACAAGCTTTTGCGGAAAAAACTTTAATTAAAGAAAGCTGATTTTACTTTAAAAAAGGTTAATTTTATTTTACTTGTCAAAGGCGGTAATCAAACTGATTAAAACTTAGATGTTATGGTATATATTAAATATATATAGCATGTACTTGAATTGCAATTTAAAGTGTCAATTTACAACGTTTTGGGCGGTGAAGGAAAACCTGCATATTTGAGAAGTTTCTCAGTTGAGGTCAACCCGCGTTGGAATCAGCGCAGCGAACACTTTTTTGGCCAAAAACACTCTGCAGCCTGTGCCTGTGTTACTTCTGGAGTAACGTATATGTAAGCTGCTACTTTTGTACTTTTCATGGGGCAATATATGCAGTTTTTATGTCATTAATATTTTCAGGTAAGTTATTTTTTGTTTTCGCTCTACGGTGAATATCAAGGGTTTCAAAAATGAGTAGAACTATTATCATCAGCCTACCAAAATTCCACTAAAATGACCATAGGCCTCCCCCGTAAATTGTCAAGTAGCTGGATATTTGCTATATTTGCCAAGCTCGGTACGCGAGTTGGCAAACGCAGCTATTATTATGTTGATCTGTTGTCAGGAAGATGATGCTGCCCATCTCCTGTTTGTTTTCCTATGTCGCCTCTAACGATGGGACGATATTAGTAGGCGGATTCTCTTTCACCGCCACTACAACCTGAACATTTTCCTACTCCGACGGCTCCGTGGCGCAATAGCTCAGCAATGAGTTGCAGCGCTAAGAGCCGCGGGTTCAAACCCCGCACCGAACAAGTATTTGTATAGGCCGCCAAATAAATGTTCCGGGTCAGGATATTTGTCCTTGTGAAATTTATGTATAAAAACTGCCTCCACGATACAGAAGAAAGTCCTAGAGTAGAGGTAAAGTTATTAAAAAAAAAAAAACAGAACAAAACTCCCTTTAATGAGTGCAGTGCTTCCCACGTCCATGGTGAATAAAACTTATAAAGAATAAAACTAATTTTAAGGATTTTATCGCGTTTAATTTTAACTTTTTTTAATTCCCGATATTTTGGACCCTTAACAGCACCCATGGTCACGGGAGGATTGAGGTGTTTGACCACCTGATGCCATAGTTAGAAAAGAATTGAATAGAATAAATGCAGTAGTATGCTCGGGTTTGAATTTCATTTATTAATTATAGGGTTCTTATCAGACTGTAACACTCAGCCATCTTCCTTGTTAAAATAAGAATGAGGAAAACATGAAAGAACTTTTAGTAAAATTCTACCACTGCTTACATCCAGAGCTAGTTGATAACCGAGATATATATATCTAAGATATCATACGAATAAATCATACTGAGGAAATAACGTGTAAAAGCAAACATTTAACTATTTTGTTTTTGATTTATTTTAATAGATTCTTTACTCACATATTCACATACAATCTGTACATGTACGGTAAAACAGGCAGCCCACGCAACTCGTGGCGCCCTACACAAAATCCACTCTCGGTGGAGACGGTCCAAAATTGTATGAAGCGAAGCCCTAGTTTTGTACTAGTATGGAAATAAATAAAATAAAATACTAAACCACTTTTGATCATCCAAATCCACGAATTTGCATTAATTTCAGTGGTATTAATATTTAATTCTCACCAAAAAATGCAACAATAATGGCGGATTGATGTCGTTTTATTTAACGTTAGCTGTCATCTCTGAAATATACTCATATCACATTTATTATGTAAAATAGATAAAATGTCTCCAAACTAGTAGGAAAGTAGGAAAAAAAATTATTTTTTGATCAAAACACGAATAGAGTGTATTATAGATTATGTATGTGCTTTTTTGATCTTAAAACAACTAACGTCTTCCTCATATTTGCATATCATAAATTCAGTTCAGGAGAAAACAAATGTAAAAAGTACTACCTAATTCCAAACAAGAAAACTGTTGAGATAAATCAACGGTGACTACGCACAAAATTATTTAATTGCATTCATTAGTGTGTACTTATTGTTGTCGTCATCTCAAAAACGGGGATTTGTAAAAGAAATACCTAATATTCCACATAATCACATCTTATATTTCCATAAAATAATACAACATCACAGGGCATACATAATATCATAGCAAATAAATTCACACGTACTTACTTTACAGTTTCAGTTTTCCAATAATTAGATATTAATTATTAACTACTATTACAAATACTTCGGCGCTTTATTGCTCACGACTTACTTCCTCTGACCCACGAACCAGAATGCCGTGTTAGCTTCCCTCACTATAATCCCCTCCACTCGTTTAGTATGCATTCGAATAAACGACCGAGTCTATGGTTGAATGATTTGATAATTTTGGGTTGCTATTGTACAAGTACCTACCATAAATGAGCAGTATAAATACAGACTTATTTAGGGTTACCAGAAAGAAGCTAACATATGATTCTGACTATACGTGGTGATCATATACTCTTTGGTTCTGAGGGGTCCTTTCTAAATATTACCATACTCTTTGAAACGTTCTACAAAGGTGACATTTGACTGTCCCATGTATACTTCAAAGATTTGAAAGATTAAGAGTTACTAAGTAATTTATAAACTAAAATATATTAGTAACATCATTAACTAATTATAACTAAATTAATTAATATACTGTGGCGGGTGGAAGGAAAAAGGCAAGGCATTCTGCCCGGGGAGCGGCCAACACTCCGGGTGGTAGTTTTTTTTTTTGCGCCCGAAGCAATTGGAAAAGGGCTACCCTTTATGTAGGGAGGCGGAAATGCATTACGCATACCACGACAGCCGGTCTATCGTGGTTATGAGGGACTCACTGCCTACCGGAGAAACCTAAGTGATACCCTCTAAAACCGCCTTTGGGGACTGGCAACCAGCTATTTAAAGCTTCTTTTGCCGTATCGGAAGCGACCCTCTTTTGGGAAAATAGGGCGCAGGCGGCTGTTAGCCGCTGAGAAAGTGCCTACGAAGGCAAATTAATTATGAATAACTTAATTAGAGTTGGCCTGAGCCGCTAGGAGGCAGTTCAGGTCGTTTGAAAGTTTATTAGGCGGGTCCGAGAGGGAGTTCCTCGGCCTGCGGACGCTATAGCGGGAGGGGAGTGGGGCTGCATAATTAGCTGCCTCACGAATAAAATGATTGGAATGCGATTCTGATGCTTTGAAGAAGTTCTCAGAGAGTTTTTTAAGGAATTGTTGGATTGTAGGGAGCTCTAAGTCCCAATAAAGTTCGACATTACGGACGTACCAAGGTGCGTTCGTAGCTCGACGACAGAAGAGGTTTTGAACTACTTGGAGTTCATTTATAATTTTAGGGTCAGCGTGGGCAAAAATGGGGCCAGCGTAGGACATGACTGGTCGTATACAGACCTTATAAAGGGTACGCTTGTTTCTGAGGGACATTTTACTGTGTCGGCCCAACATACTGTTGAGCCTACCCAGGTAAAAACGTGCGTGACGGGTTACTCTTTTGACGTGGGACCTGAAAGTGAGCCTCGTGTCAAGGGTGACGCCTAAATATTTGGCAGTGGTATGCCAGGGGACAGGGGTCCCTAGCATACGTATTGGTGGAGTGTTTTTGAGTCGGCGTCGTTTATAATCGAAGTGAATGGTGAAACTCTTCTCAGGGTTCACATCGATGCGCCATTTTTTGAACCAAGCTCCTAGGTCATCAACTGACTTTTGGATCTTGTTCCGTATAAAAGGTAGCGAGATAACTTTACAGTATAGGGCAGTGTCATCTGTGAAGAGGGAGAGCTGAACACCTTTGACGGGATGGGAATGTCGTTGGGGAACAAAATGTACAGGAGAGGAGCAAGTACTGAGCCCTGAGGGACACCAGCTTTGATGGGGCGCTGAGAAGATAGCGTGCCTTCGTGTCTAAAACGAAAGATACGATGCTTTAGATAAGAGGCCACGAGACGTACTAGACGATCGGGGAGACCTATTTTGTATAATTTGTAGATAAGGCCTTCATGCCAGACTCTATCAAAGGCTTTAGCTATGTCAAAAAAGACCGCGATGGTCTTATGACGACGAGGATAAAAACCGCTGAGGATATATTCCACAATACGGTGAACTTGTTGGGGACAAAAGTGTTTCGCTCGGAAACCGAATTGATGGGGGATGATATGAGGGTCACCGTCTGTGGGAAACAGATGTCGCCTTATGCGAGTTTGGATGACTCTTCGAAGAGCTTACCCATGGCCTTGAGGAGGCTAATGGGGCGATGACTGGAGGGGAGGTTGAGAGGCTTGCCTGGCTTGGGAATACCAATCACAGTTGCCTCTTTCCACGTAGTCGGAAAGTAACTAAGGTTGAAGCAGGCATTGAAGATAATAGATAAAAGGGTTAGCACCTGCTCAGGAAAGTGTTTTAGGGCTTGGTTGGAGATGCCATCCGCGCCCGGAGCCTTTTTAGGCTTAAGTCCTTTGATGAGGGATGAAATCTCATCATTGGACACAGAGATAGGTTCCGAGGCTGTAGGGGGTGAGTTCCGGCGGCGGACTTCATCCTCCACTGCCTGGACGTGTGAGGGGTCGACGGGTTGAGAGCTAGGAGAACATTGAGCGGCAATGCTGTCTGCAAAGCACTCAGCCTTTTCCTCGTCCTCGAAGGCTACCGTACCGTCGGGACGGGAGAGAGGGGGAGTGTGGGTGATAGCGTCTATGCGGAGGGATCTTGCCATCTGATAGTACGCTGTATGAGAAGAAGAGATATTCTCCATGAGCTTACTCTTTTCGAGGTCTCGAAATTCAGAGAGGCGGAAACGGAGTTCTCGTTGAAGACGATTGGCCGTGCGCCTATATTTGGGCGTGGGATATTTTGCTGCTCTCCGGAAAGCAGCTTTTTTGGCTTTTAATGGGTTGCTAATATGCAGGGGAAGCCCACTATTATTAGCAATCGGGACGACCCTTTCATTCTCCTTAAGGGAGGTTTTAATAAGGGTGGAGAGTGAATCGACCGCGGTGTCGATTTTTTCGGGACTGTCTAAGTCTGACGATAGGGAGATAGGTGAGTCCTGTGAGTCCAGAGCTTTCGCTAGGAACTCCTTGAAGCCCTTCCAATTTGTAAAGGTTTTAGTAGAGGGTGTTGAGGGGGGTGGCTGATGGCCAAGAATGAGGGAGACCGGTCTGTGGTCGTATCCCAGATCGTCTAATGTCTCGATTTCCCTGAGGTTGAGGGAAACACTTTTGAATAGTGCAAAATCTAGCACGTCGGGAGCGTAATCGGTGATATCGGGATAGTGAGTAGCACCGAGGGGACTGTGGACGGTAAGGTCAAGAGACTGCGTGATATCGAGCAGTATCCTGCCACTACGTGAAGTAGTACGGCATGTCCATTCAGTATGCTTGGAGTTAAAATCTCCAAACATAATGACTGAATTGCCTAGAGATAAAATAGCCTCAAAATCTTTTTTGAGGAAGTTTTAGAAGGGATGTAACAGAAGGCTATGAAGATGGACTGATGTCCAGTCATAGCTAACCTGCATACCTTGGCTTCCATGTTTGAAAGTTGCGGAGTAGAAATGGGAGAGCAGTGAAGTGTCTTCTTGTAATAAATGGCCGTACCGCCGCCTCGGCGGTCGAGTCTGTCATTACGAAGAAGAGAGAAGTTTTTAATGGAAAGGCCTTTAGTGTCCTTAGTATTGAGACTAGTTTCCTGTAGGAGGAGGAAATCGGCTTCCCGATTTCGAAGAAAGAGCTTAAGCTCTGGGAGGTTATTTCGCAAACCGCGAATATTAAAGGATACAAGCGATAAACCCTTAGGTTTGATACGACCGTGAGACTTTGGTAGAGCAGACTACTCTGTCATTGTGAAGTTAAGTTAATTAAGTTAACTTAACTTACAACGAACACAAAAGATTATGATGCTCTGCAAGAGCGAGGAGACGGTCCTGAGGGGACCTCGCAGCGCGCAATTTGCGTGCTAACACAGCGATTTCCCCAACGTCGATGTTCCTAATAGCGGAATACACCGTTTTTAGGTCATCAGCCATTGAGGGCTGTGATTGTTGTTGAGTGTCTGCCTTTTTGGGGCCCCAGGGAAAGACTGGAGGCTTCATAGGCTGAGAGAAGCCCGGAGGGGGCCGAATAATGCCCTGAGGGGGCCTAGGGGGACCCTGAGAGGGCCGAGAGAAGCCCTGGATGGGCTGAGAAAGGCCCTGACGGGGCATCCGTTGGTAAAGAATCGGGAATGAGCGATCATTGACCGGCGGTGGAGCTTGCCTACTGGGGCGAGGATGAGGTGCGCAAGGGCAGCCTCTATAGTTTGCCGGGTAGCCTGTTTGCTTACACAGGACACACGCGGGTAGGGATTTGGCGTCTTTGGGCCGAGGACACTCTTTAGTGTTGTGGGGTTCAAGGCACTTAACGCACCTGGGTGGGGCGGAGCAGTTGGCCGCCGCATGACCATATAGCTGGCAGCGGTGGCACTGCGCCGGAAACCCGGGCCTATGTGGAGGCTCAACCCTCACTCTCGACAGGCCACACACTGTGCGTACCTGCCGGAAGATGGCTTTCGCCTCCAGCACGTTGGAAAGGATGACGAGGGCAAGCGAGAACCTCTGGCCCGTTCTGCTGTGCATTTTGTGCACGGCTTCTACGGGAAATCCTTGGGACTTAAGGTCCTCAAGGATTTCCTCGTTAGAGAATTCGAAAGGGACGCCGCGGATGACGGCCCTGACTTTGCGCTCTTCCGGAAGAGCGTATGTATGATAAGAAACTCGTTCGGCTGTGAATAGCCTGGTGACACGCCGGAAGTCGTCGATTGATTGGGGGATGATCTTAATAGCCTCCCCGAGGTTGATGGCGTGGTCGTATTTTATGCCTGCGTTGTAGCAGGTTTTGGAGAGTTCTGTGAATTTAGCCTTGTCTCTTAGGAAGACAGGGGGCGGGACTTGCTTCTTGGCAAGGACTAGAGCACAGCGAGAGGCTGGCTTGGTCGGAGCGGGGATGTCTAGTGACATAAGTGGGGCCAAGGCAGCGGCGGGGGCTGCGGGGGCAGAGGCGGCAGCGGGAGCTGCGGAGGTTGAAGGAGCGGCAGGGGCCGCTGAGACAGGGAGGGTGCGGTTTTTAGCGGCGCGTTTATCGTTGCGCTTGGAGTTCACCGTGGTGAACGAAGAATCCCCGGTTCCGTCGGAGTCACAGGACTCCGATGAGCCGGTGCCAGAATTGGTAGCGGGTCTCTTCCGGGAGGCCGACGCAGAGGACTCGGAGCATGCGTACTCCATTTCTAGTGGGGCGAAAGAGTTCTTGGTCTCTAGGTAGGCCGCAAATACGGGCGGCGGTTGGAGTGCCTGACGGGCAGGGGGAGTAACATGGGCGGCGATGACGGCGAGGGCCGTCTCATCGAGGTTTAGGCCCAGACCAAGAGTTTGGTTTAGGGCGGCGACGAGGGACTTAATTTGGGTAACTGTGGACATGTTGGGGGCAGTAATTCTATGAAACAGTAAGGACGGGACGGTTCCCTGTTCTCAAAAGAACAGGGAATTGAACACGAGACGTACTACGAGACAATATACACGTATAACAATACAAGAAAAACAAAAGAATAACAAAAGAAATAACAAAAATCAACAATAAAAAAATAACAATAAAATAACAATTTAAAACAATAATAAGCAGAGGTCAGTCAAACCACCCCGCCCGAAGACAGGGGGGCAAGAGCTGTTAGCGGAAATGACTCACCAAAGCGTCGACGCTGTACAGCGCGAGCAGGACAGCGGAGGCGCGAGAGCGGGATAGCACTACCGTACGGGGACAAGAGCGCGGACTACCTGGACACAACCGCTCGGGAGCGGTGCCACAGGCGGAGTCCGGGTGGTAGTTCGGAGCTATTCTATATATGCTGCTTTATCTTTCGGAACTTTGTTAGTGCGATTTAGGCTTCGATGTGTTTTGCTTGTGGCGCCACGACAGCGCCGCCACATCACCCCCCTGCTCAGACCGGAGTTCGATAGTGCAGTCCAATTGCCGGTGCGTCCTTATTGCCGGTGGAGAATGCATTCAATAGCGGGTAACTCCGTTTCTCTACGCTAAAAAATGTACTACTGAGATACTACTTTATTGCGCTAATAATAAGGAATATGTTTAACTTATTTTACCTTAGAGTGGCTGTTTTAAGGTGGATAAACAGAATAATCCTGAATACTAATTTCTGTTCAGGTATATGTGTCTATTTGGGCTGCTGAGGTGCTAGGATACACTCATAGATAATATAATTTGTTATAATATGGTACATTACAGTTGTTACAAAAACATTCGCATCCTAAATATTCTGCCATTTCCGGTGTACAATTATTTATATATAACAGGTCTTCAGCATATCAGTACAATCAGAGTATGCCTTGAGACTTGACGGATATTTAAAGCCTGGATAATGTCATAACAAAGGTTATCAGTCCTATGAATTATAGAAAGTGAAACATTAGGTCAATCATGTTTGGGATACTTAAGGTAATATAAATAAAACAGCTTAATTTTTTTATTTTTTATTTATTAATCCTACTTCAAAATCCTCTCTTACTAAAATGCCATCCAGAAATGAGGCCGGTGTGGTTATGGAATTTTGATACCGAGCCCAACACAAATACTTTACAACGGTCATTATGTGGGCACAGTAACCCACTGTCTGTTGTCCAGAAGTGCAACTGCAATAATAACCTGCAATCATCTCATCCCAACTTGTCCCTTGTCTCGCCAACAATATATATGTATAATAAGCTCTGCTCGAGTGATGGTGAGATTTTATACGGCCTCTTATTAAAACAGAGTCTTCTTGGGATGATATTGATTTTGATTGATATTGGGTCACAACTTACCCAGTCTTCATTGACACCAAACATACAATATACTGATAGTATTGGCATTAGGGCGCTGGAGCATTTATATCGATATGTTTTAAATTTTCTCCTTAGAAGTGACATCATTTTTATATTTTGATTCTTAATCGAATAAGTGGATGTTTATCGGTCGCGGAGATTAAAGATCGTACTGCACTGCCCCATACACTGGTCGATTAATATGGGTGGGGTATTTTTAGAGTATTCTCATCTAGATGGGCTAAATGAATATATAAAAGGAATTGATAAATATAAATAAATATATGTTCAATATACTAATATAAATAATAATACATAAATAAATAAAAGTCCAACCAGACAACCCCCGGCAGGGTTAGGGAGAAAGGAAAAGAAACCAGCGGACGATGCGTGTGGTACCGAAAAGCTCCGCCTTCTGCATTTGAGTCTGGAGCAGTCCGTAACGGAGTCCCAGTCGCCTCAGATGACTCGAGAGGATGACCGGGATTAGCCTATTTGCAGAGACGACTACAGGAATTATTTCGGCCCGCAGACTACCCCACATGTCAATGATCTCGTGAGCCAGGTCCAGATATTTTGTTTTCTTATCTGTTTCAGATTTCACGAGATTTTGTCATACGAAATAGTAATGTCGACCAAAAACATCCTCGACTGTGCCCGGTCCATCAGCATAATATCAGGCTTATTCGTAGGAATAGTCCTGTCTGTGATGATGGCCCGGTCATTTTCGAGCAGGGCTTCCGGCAAGTACTTATAATAAGACAGTTTCCGATCCACGTAACCGTATTTCAGAGCGAGCTCCTGGTGTAGAAGGCTTTTTTTTTTTTTTTTTTAGGACAAGGGTGACAAACGAGCACACAGTCCACCTGATGGTAAGTGGTTGCTGCGGCCCATAGACATCTACATCTATCCTCTGTTACAAATCAAAATGTAGATGCGTTGTCACCCGTGAGGACTAAGATGGAATGCCTCATTTGCAGTAAACAGGGCCTCCGGCCACCTGCACTCACCAAGCGAAACGCAGAGGTAAACCTCTACTTCACGCTGGTTTTCTGTGAGGTCGTGGTACTACCCCGGTTCGAGCTGGCCCATCCGTGCGACAGCAAAAACTGCCGCGTGGCTCTACCACTGTAAAATTGTGGTAGAGCTACCACTGCCTACGAGATTGTGTCAAGTACTCAGAGTTGGAAAGAGCTGAACAATCGGAGATGACATGCCTAAGTGACTCACCGGGATGGTGACAAGCTCGACAGATTTCGACGGTGTCATCCTTTAGGATGTGTCTCCGATAGTAGTCTGTCTTAATAACCTAATCCTGTACCGCACAGACAAAATCCTCGGTTTCCCCAAAGAGGTCACTGAACCATAGCCAGTGAAGGGAGGCGACCGTATCTACTAAAGGCTTTGTAGAGCCTTGTAGAACCTCCCACGTATCTCGTTCTCCTTCCATATGGTTTCATGGTCGAAAATGCTATGTACTGTCGGGTTTTGCCATTGCTAGTTGGCTAAGGATGCAGAAGTTAGCCCTTTATCACACGAAATGACGTCTGTGTGGAATGGATCATCCGATCTCGCCAGGAAGTAATTATGGGGGCTGAAAACTTTGCAACTATGCATGGTGATAGCGCTTAAAAAGCCGCGCCCACCATGCTTCCGCGGCAAGTACAGCCCCATTACTTACGATCTCGGACGTCATGGTAGTGCGGACTTTTCTACCCAGAGTGTTAAGTTCATTTTGAGTTCACCTGAGTATACCAAAGGTACACATGAGTATAAGCATGACCCATCATTATAGGCGTGTTTCCTTTCACGCCCGACAATAGGCTGTTAAGCACTTTAGTCAAGTGTGCATAAAATATACCGCAAACTGATTGTTTTATGTCCGCCTCATCAATACATCCTCGGAAAGGGTCCTTATGTTGATGGGCACAGACAAGTCTATGCCCTCAGAGTTAACAACCCTACCCTTCTCAACATGGAGGACCGCGCACTTTACTTTAATCACAAGTGCTGTTTAGCAACTCCACAAGATGGGAGCGACTGGAGGCGAATAATTTGAGATCATGAATAAAGAAAAGGTAGGTCACATTTGTACTACCTTTTCGAAGTTGAAATCCCCTCCCGGATCCCTCCAGTAAGGTACTGAGATGGTTCAGAGTGAGGCACAACCAGATTGGACTCAAACAATCGATGTGGAAGATATCCATTCGTATCCTTATGTGGGTCTCCGCTGCCATCATCTGCTCATCTAGATTTTTTTTTTATATTATTTTTTTTAAAAAATACTAGTAATGTTATTAAACATTACTAATATTCCCTTTAACCACTTCTGGTAAGCTTAAAATGCTTGTGTTAGAAGTGGTTCACGACAGTAGTCGAATGGCGGATTCGAACCCACGACCTTTCGAGTTCGCGGTCCGCGTCCTGCCATTAGGCTACTGACGCTTCCTAGATACAAAGTATCATACTCTACTGGCGCAAACACTGCCCGAGGAAGTCTCTAATGTACAGTCAACCTTGTACAGCTCGAGGACCCTCTTCAGCCATATATGGCATCGAGTCGAATGCCTTTCTGTAGTCGATCCAGGCGGCGGAGAAGTTCCAACGGTTGCGTTTTACTCCCTTGCCAATGACCGCGTTCATGAGAAGTGGTTTCTTAGTTTTACGACCACTGCCCCGACATCCATTTTGAGCGCGCGCCATCACTTGATTTGAATTCAGGTAACGAGTGTTTTCGCGCTCAATATGGATGTTAGTTTCTTATAAATGGTAGGTGTATACCTACCATATATAATAAAATAACGTGATGGGGCGGTATTTCCTCGGGTCTGTGGTATCCTCGTCTTAGGAATGAAATGAGTGATCCAAGTAGTGACGATGATTGGGAGCAACTTCTGGTCGAGAGCTTCTTAATATTGTCGGGCGAGTACAGAAAGAAAGAAAGAAAGAAAGAAAGAAAGGTTCATTCTCCAAAATGACGCCATCACAGATAACATAAAAAAGAAACACATAATTTACAAATAATATTGGCTATACAATACAAATTACAATACACTACATATTACAAACTATACAATACCAATACTCATATGTGTCAAGGCGTCATCTGGGAACAGGAGCACACTCAGCATAATGCCATGAATTTTTTTTTCTCTCCATGGCGCTGATTTTCAGTGTGTCCAACCAGTGACTTACCGAAATCAGTGCTATACGTATACTCATGACAGAATTATGCACAACAAGGGGGAAAGAAACAGTAACTATCTTAAGTGATAGGGAGAGAGTAGAGTTCAAGGTCGAATGCCACTTCGACACAGCACGTCCCGTTTATGTTGCTTTCAGACGCTCTTAGAAGGGCTATACGAACACTCAAAAGGGCAGATTATTAAAATACTATAATGGGCTATATACTACAAAAGGGAAATTATTAAAATACTATAAAGTGCTATATAATAAAATGACCAGATAATTAGTAAAAAAAAAATGTAATTATTGAAGAATATAAAAGTATATAAGAAGACAAAAGCCGCATTCAAAAGGACGATTTTAATGCTCCGTTATTAATAATCTATGACGATGAGGTACGTAATCGTGCAAAGCGTTATAAACTTTGATCAAAGTTAATCTGACTTTGTAGTAATTGTGTTCTATATTTATTTTTAAATGTGTGTACTGCTTTCAGATTTCGCAAAGGAGGCGGTATATCGTTCCAGCACTTGGATGCGGCGTATTTGAAACTTCCTCGGAAAGCGTGAGTGCGGTGACGAGGCACGACGAGAGTATTCCCTCTAGTGCGTGTATTGTAAGTTTTTACATCACGTGACCATATGAGTTTGTCAGCAAGATAAGGAGGTGTTTTATTTTTTAATACCCCGAATAGGATAGTTGCCATGTGTAGTTTTCTGCGATATTCCATTTTTAACATTTTGGCATTGTTAATGTAAGGGGTAACGTGCGTGCGGGGCGGTATTGTAAAACTAAATCTTGCACATGCATTTTGAACACGTTGCACTAGACGTCGCGACCGCGCTAAAAGTCTCGGGCCATATACAATGTCCATATAATTAAATTTCGAAAGGACAAGAGTGTCACACAATTTTACCCGAATATCCGAATTTAAAAACTCCCTTATTTGATAAAGAACCTTAAGTCTATAAAAGCAGTTTCTGCTAGTACTTAGTATGTGGTTCTCAAACTGTAATTTGTCATCCATTAGTAAGCCCAGATTGCGAATCTCATTTACACGTTCTACGATTTCCCCTCGAATTTGGATGCATGCCCCTCTTTCTGATATATTTTTTATTTGATTTTTAGAACCCATAATTAGTAGTTTAGATTTAGTTCCGTTTAGTACAAGGCAGTTTGAGTCGCACCACGCGGCTATACTTTCGAGGTCTTCGTTGATTTTATTAACGGATTCTTGAGTATCACGCGGATTACATGACATGTAGACTTGCAGATCATCTGCGTATAAATGATATTTACAGTGCTTAATGTTTTTTACTAAGTCGGCACTGTAAACTGAAAACAATATTGGAGCCAGGTTCGATCCCTGGGGCGCACCGGCTTTGATTTTTTTTGATTGCGAACGTATTAATGTTCCTCGGTCATCGCTCAGTTCTACAGTTTGTAGTCGGTTCTTAAAATAACTATCGAACCATTGTACTGCGCTGCTACTGAATCCATAGTAATGAAGCTTTGATAAGAGAAGGGAAACATTTATACAGTCAAATGCACGAGAAAAATCTAGTAATACTAATATTGTGCCTTTTCCTTCATCTTGAGCGGTTAGTACATCGTCAGTAAGTTGAGCTAGGGCCGTCGTGGTGCTATGGTTCTTACGAAATCCCGACTGCATTTCCGGTAGAATTTTTTTTCTATCTAAATACATGGTTAGCTGTTCTGCGACAATTTTTTCAATAATTTTAGAGACACAGGGGAGAATACTGATGGGCCGAAGGTCTTTTTCAGACAAAGGATTTGAGTTCTTAGGTATGGGTTTGACTAACGCATGTTGCCATAATGTCGGATAGGTGTTAGAGTTAATGGATTTGTTCACCATAGCAGTAATAGTTGGTAGTGTTTTCGGAAGGGTCATACGGAGCATATCGAGAGAAATCCCATCAATGCCTATGGCTTTAGATTTTAAACTTTTAATGAATTTTAGTACCTCTAGTTCATGTACCTCCTTTATCTCAAATATGTCATTAACGCAGCAGTGGAACTCAAAGTACGTTAAATATGACAACGAGACGTTTCTATTTCCAGGCACGTTTAAAAAATAGTCGTTTATTTTATTTGGATCATTAAACAAGTCTATCGGGATATTGTGTTTTGGTTTTATCTTAACATTGGACTTTATATGTTTCCACATTGAAATGGGATTATTTATATTACGATTAACATAAAAATTATAGTAGGCTTGTTTTTCTCTATATAATGCTTTATTGACGCAGATTTTTAGATCTTTATAGTATTTAATATGTATGTCGTTTTTACTTTTTCTCATTTTAATGTATGCGTCATCTCGTTTTTTCATCATCAATTTTATATTGAAGGTTAGCCACGGGAATTGCTGATGTTTAATCGTTTTTTTTCTAAGAGGCGCGTGAATTTCGAATAGTGTAAGTATGGCTGTGTTAAATAGCACTACCTGATTATTTACATCCGCGATACTCTCAATTTCTTTCCAATTTATTGATGTAAGGTCCTTATGAAAGTCTCCCTCGTCTATGTCAGAGATTCTCCTACTCATTATTGTTACTGGTGCCGGCTTTTTTTTACTCATATCAATTTGACATGTAATAAAAGCATGACTACTTAATTCACGTATAAGTTCTACAGTAACTGCGTTTACTTTTATGTCGGTACATATTACGTCAATTAAAGTCTCGCTATATTCCGTAAAGTGGGTTGGCTTAGTTACATGCTGTTTTAATTTGAAACAAGTAAGAAAATTATTTAACTTTATAGTGGTATTATGCGTCATATTTAACATATTAATATTAAAATCACCGAGAAGAAGTAAGTTTTGGCTCCATGAAAAAGTCCCCATAGTAACGGTAAGCGCGTCTATGAATGTATCGACATTCAGCCACGGCGGTCTATACGCGGTACCGATAACGAGTTGCTTTCCGCCGCTAGAGGTCGAGATCCACATTTGTTCTACTAGCGGGGCCGGGGGGTGGGACAGCACGCGAACGCCGACGCCTCGCTTCACATAGAAGCCGACGCCGCCGCCGCGCGAGCGCACGTCGGGCGGACGTGGCGCGTGCCGCAGCCGGTAGCCGGGCACCGAGGCCGCACGCCCCTCTTCGCCCTCCCGCAGCCACGTCTCATTGATGGCCATGATATCGACACTATGCCGTTGCATTGTGACAATAAATTCATCGTGCCGCGTTCCAAGGGACCCTGCATTTAAAAGACCAACTTTTACGTTACTTTTAGAAGCCATAAACGAATTTTAGATATACATATTTATTTGACATAATAGGTTCCGACGCAAAATTTAACTTTAGTTTGCTTCTTGTACAGACAAAATTAATTTTATGTGATTTGATAGAATAAATAATATTTATCGGGATACCACAAATTTTTAAATAGTTATCCATTGAGTAAATTTTCTTGTACCTTAATGTACTCGTATAGTAAATATTGTATGTATGTATTGCAGAACTTAAAGACAAAACGCTAGTGAGTCTTTTCAATACATTGATATTAGAAATTTGTGCCAGAACTAACCAGGATATATTATTATTCCACATACGAGTATAGGCATAGCATATTTCATTTGACAGAAATAGAATCCTAAAATAGTTCTTAAATAAAAATACAAACATAATTATTAACGACTTACATAAAAATGAGCAATAGCAGAACAAGGTAATATTTAAAAAATTCAGATAATTATTACTTTTATATTTTTTTTCCATTGCTTCCGATAGCCCCAACTGAATTTGTTCCAAAAACCCTCTCGAGATCTACTTCACTTTTTATGCGATAAGACGTTGTTCCGTGTTCTCGACGAGTATAAATTTTTCCCTCTTTTGACCATACGTAGCGCCAATCAAATCGCCGAGCGAATTCCTTAGTTCTAAAAAATACATTGCGGTTCAATTTAGTAAGCCGTTCATTTATATAGAAGGCTCGTGTATTTTCGGAGCAGAGACCCAGACCTTCGGTAGTTAAGGAGCGGCGCACGCGCGCGGCCCGCAGCAGAGTGTCCCGCGTGTGCCTGCGCGCCAGCCGCACGACTATGGGACGGGGCTTCGCTAGCCTACTTTGCTCGTCGCGCATAAGACCGACTCGCACACAACTCACTATATCGCGCTCTTCTAGGGTTACGCCCAGCTTAGTAGCGCACGCAGTCACAATGTGTAGAACATTTTCTGCGCCCTCTTCTGGAATGCCTGCGACTTCGATATCATTGTACAGAAGCTCTTGGTCTCGATCATTTAAATCTGCTCTTAAGTCCGCAATAATCGTCTCGAGATCCTGAATTTTGCCGCAGACATTTTTGGACTCAATTAGGGTTTGTTGTTCTTCAAGACGGGTGTATTTGTTTTCTAATGTATCTAGGCGTTCTTCACACGATTTTAGGGAATTACGCAAATCAAACATCTCCTGTCGGAAAGATCTAAATTCTTCCCTGGTTTCTCGCAGTTCTTCTCTAAATCTACGTAGTTCAAGAGCTAGTTCCGACTCTTTGAAACCTTGCGCCACAGGGCTTTGGGGTTTCTCTTCGCCTTGCTTGATAATATACTCGGAATTAAGTCCTCGCACAGGCGTATTCTGATCTGACTTTCGGGGCGTCCGTATTTTACAGTCCGGACACAACCAAGTAGGTTGGACCTGCACACCTTCAGGAACTTTAACGCAGGCCCTGTGTGATTTTCTATCGCATTTAGGACACGTAACGCCCTCTGCCGCCGCCATAAATTTCCGCACGCACTGCACTTCATCGCGTTAGTTTAAGTTAATTGCAATGTAATGATGCAGATAATTATCACTAGGTGTCGCCCACTATATATTGTAATTGACACTTTGTAGTTCGAGGGTAAATAGACGATGTACATTAAAGTTATTAATAAAGGTACCTCTTATATTTCACTTTTAGATGTTTTATTTCAATTTTCTTTCACCACAATCCTTAAGCACACACAAATAATTAATTTATTAACATATGCACCAGTTTTTAAAGTCCAGAAAAAAATGTTTCAAAACATCGATATCACAACTTTAGACGTAGATATTAATTTTTATTTCGCGACAAGCTTTGCTTACTTCTAGTAGCACTGACATCCGCAACGTCACTCACTACAGCGTGACATACCCGTCGCAGACCATCGACTCGCAGACTTTTCCAGTTTGGGACCCTACGAACCACCTCAGCGACGTCGTCCAGCAATATGATGACGGGTGCCATGGGCGTAACATTTACACACTGGCTTGCCACAACTTCCGTCCAAGGACCCTCGCTGTGGATTACAGGCTGTGACCACAGGCCGCGACAGAATGCAATAACGCCAGCCTGTTTTGATGCTTGGCCCGTTCCACGTACCTGTGGAAGAGATGATTCTGGTTGAACCGTGTCCACCTTTTGGTATATCGCCAAATCCACTTTCCCCAAGCAGCGATTCTCTGATTCAGGTCGTCTATGTGCTTCGTCAGTTTTTGCGTAATATCCGGCTGGGACAAACTGACATTTGCCCCATAAACGCCATCCTAACGACCCGAAGCTTGTCAGTCTGCCAATGAGGGCTCTTGCGATTGCGATACCGTCTTCAATTTTTTTTCACCAGACTGGGATGGCGCTAATTAGATCGTCCAGCCGTGGGGAGTTTGGCACCAACAATACCGACATACTGGCAGTGCGGCCCCAAACAGAATTGAATCCGTCTCGAAAAGGTCCCGGCAGGGCTTATTAAGTGGCGAAGCTTGCGAAGTTACTTATTGATTTCACGATGTCTGTCCGTCTGTCCGTCTGTCCGTCTGTCCTACGATTATCTCGAGAACGGTTTCGAATTTTCAAATTCTGTTTTCAGCAATCGATTACTGATCACCCAGGCATCTGAAACTCCTATTTTGAAACTAATTTCTCAACGGCAACCGTTAGAAACTGCTACAAAGCTGATTGCTTCGCCACTTTGCTATGCTGTTAGCTTGCTAGGTTTATTATTATTATCATTATTGCATATCAAAAAGTCTTAACTTCGTTGATACGAGATATTTATTACTATTAGTTATAAGGAATAACAATAATGGTATATGGAGGAAAATAAACTTTTTTAGAATAAATACCTCAGCATTGCAGTCGTTTAAAAAGCATTACAAATTTTAAAAGCAGATACTTACGTAAAACAGAATCATAGTAATTATCCCTTTGCAATGTTAAGGTGCAAAACAATTAATCGGTTAAAACTTGAAATCGTCTGATGGTGCCACAAACTCTCCAAAGTTGTTCGTTATGAAAAGTTTTCCAACGGAATATCACGAAAACCATTATTTAATATTTTAAATTCTGTTCCATGATTTTTTCAATAAAAATCTTTTAATGCAGATTTTTCGACAAAATATATATTATTCTGTGCAGCGCCTAGATTAGTATCAAATCTGTATTAGAGATTCAACCGCAGCTGAGTAATGTAAAAGTGGATTGTGGGTCAGTCGGTGACTGTGGGATCTTTTGTCTTTATGTTAGACAAACTAAGCAAAGATTTCGCATTGTATTACCAACGTTTCCTATGAGCTCACAGGAACAAATGTTGCTAACGATGCGTTGCGTCGGCTTTAATCCATTTCTCTCGAAACTTGTGAACTGACGGACATTTGTGCACTGTGGAAAGCAACCAAAGTATCATTTCAAATAACTCAGGTTTTAACGGGTCACGGCTACCACAAGGAATATCTGCATAGGTTCAAAATCGCCGCTGATCCCTTCTGCCCTTGTGACAATACCACTCCTCAAACAATTACTCATCTGTTGAGGGACTGCCCTAGGTTTGAGTATAATAGAATAAAACATGAGATGCTCTGTAGCAATTTACGTATACCACCATACCATCTGACGAAACTCTTGGATAAACAAAGTACAACTGAATCCTTCGTTATATTTACCAAATCCATTATAGATAAGCTTAAAAGATTCAATAAATTGTAACTAAAAGATATAGACAATGTGTATATATTTTCCCCTTAGTTTCATATTTCAAGATAACATGTATAATTATTACTCCTCCTTTCTAATTTTATCTTTATTCTTAAGGATGCAATAATATATAGATTAAGCATTTAGGCTAGTTATTTTAAGTTCATTACAAATTGTATATACTCATAGCTATACACAACTTTATTATTATTATCTTTCACAAGCTAATCGTACTTGAACAATTTTATGACTCATAGATTCAATTTTCGACTATAAGATATTAATATTAATGATTGCTAACAAATCATAAGCTAAAGACAAATTATAAGCAATAGATATAAGAATACCCTGTATTTTACTTATATTATTTTGTATTTCTATAGGCAATCCCTTTCATTTCATGTTCATAATATTTTTTTTTAATAATTTGCAATTAAGTTATAATGTTTAGAGTATACATACGAACAATAGATCTTGCTTTGTTACTATTAATTTCATTTTGTGTAGAATAAATATGTAAGTGATAATATGATGAAGATTGATACCTCATCAATGTATCAAATCGCATTGATGTAGCGTTATTTTGTCTTAGAGATTAACAATACATGCAATATAGTTTAAGCAATTTTATGTAAACCTCACTGTGTAAAACTGTCAATAAATTCCCAACAAGGACGGTTTACTCCTTGTTGGAAAATCAAAAAAAAAAAAAACAATGCACTAGTCTAATTCTTAATTATTGTGGTATGGTATTTGATTCCATATGCTGACCGTGCGGTTAACAGCCCTTTTGTCTAGCGTAGAGATTTTTATACCAAGTTAGAGATGATAAACAAGTCAGTACCTACATCCACACTTATGTCTGTAAATTATTAAAAACCAAAATGATGTTGTCACAATTATGAACTAAGATGGAATGCCCTCGTTACCCGTCAAGTTTTATATTAAGTTCACTTTTCTAAACGAAACGTTAATTAGAGATGGAAAAAGTCACCTTTGTCAAGAACATTCGAAATAGGTCGTGGTCAAGTTTTTCTTTTTCTTTTATGTGGCATCCAAATATCACTACAACGTATAAGAAGACCTGGGATAAGGTATTGTAAAGGTATGTATATAATAAACCGCCTGCTAAGCGTTGCAACTGTGGTAAATATCTCCCCATATCCTATGTTGCAATCTATGGCGAGTCCTACATTCAGCAGTGGACTTTTAACAGACTGTAATAGCACATTACACGATAGTGCATATGAGACACATTTTGGCACTTAATGGGCTAACTTAATTGACGTCATAATTTATGTTTTCATCAGCCCGCTCACAGAAAATTGTTGAATCTATCAGCATTTGATATTATGCTATTCAGAAACCAATAAAACAAAATTAAACTTCTAAAAGCCGTAAACTAAAAATAATAAATAATTATATCAACTTCAAAAGTCAGTGCTAAGACATATTGTGTAGAAAAATTCAAGCTCCGAAGATTTAGAAGCAGTTGTGTAAGAATTATTTTATAATTTTTAGTTGCGGCTATACCTTTTACAATTTTGAGTGGACTAAGTAATATCAAAAACTCAAGGTAACAACTAGAATGTCGTTAGACTAGTTACTTCTTCTTCTAACTTGACACTTGGGTTGTAGTTCACCAAATCTGTATGGACCTCTGAAAAAAAGCTTAAAAAAAGAGTAATTAAAATCGGTTCACAATCGATAAATTTATCGCGTACGAGGGCGGCACTGAAAATTTCGGGAATCAAGGAAGTGACACAACATTACTATTTAAAAATGTATTTATTGCTTTTCGAAGTATTCTCCGCGAAATTTGACACATTTTTCCATACAATGGAACCATTCATTGAAGC
Organism: Parnassius mnemosyne; assembly: GCA_963668995.1. Lineage (NCBI taxonomy): Eukaryota > Metazoa > Arthropoda > Insecta > Lepidoptera > Papilionidae > Parnassius > Parnassius mnemosyne. Next base: position 37,956,083 of record CAVLGL010000104.1, on the reverse strand, counting down.
AACAATTCCATTTGGAAGTTGGGGTCTCCAAAATGGCCGTTTTGTAGGCGTCCACAGCTTCTTCAGGTGATAAAAATCTCTGTCCACGCAATTTATTCTTTATTATAGGGAAAGTATAGAAATCATTAGGGCTTAGGTCGGGGCTGTACAGCAGATGGTTTAATAATTCTATGTTTTCTTGCTCTAAAAACTGTTTTGTACTGTGTGAGGTGTGAGAACTCGCATTGTCGTGATGGAGGATGATGCGGCGGTTGCAGTTCTCTTTACGGAGTTCAGAAACGACCTGTGGTAAACAAATGCTAGCATACCATTCTGCATTAACCGTTCTTTATCCCTCAAGAAGAATAGTCGTAACATGGCCGGTTTTGGAGACAAACGTGGCCACCATTTTTTTTGCAACACTTCGTGAACGAACAATTTTTGTTGGTTTTAACTCATTTTCGAACACCCAAACTCGTGACTGGTTTTTTGTTTCGGATTCGTACTCATATATCCAAGATTCGTCACCTAATACGATGTTGTATACAGCATTTGAGGATCCTGCGTAGAATTGTTCGAGAGTTCTGATGCACCAAGTAACGCGAGCCGCTTTTTGCTCTTCACAGAGCGAATGCGGAAATCGGGAAAACAACTTTTTTACACCTAATTGTTCATGCAAGATTATTTGTATTTGACTCATGCCAATGTCTAAAGTTGCTTGAAATTCGCGGTAGGTCACATGTCGATCTTCCTCAATCAGCTTACGCACAGCATCAACGTTTTCTTGGGTGACTGCAGTTTTTGGACGACCTTGACGGGGATCATCACAGAGCTTGACACGTCCACGTTGAAATTCAGCAAACCAGCGATAAATTGTGGTTTTGGATGGGGCTTCATCACCAAATGCAGAAATCATCCGGTCAACACACTGTTTATGTGTTAAACCACTTCGAAAGTCATAATAAATCATCGCTCTTGAATTTTCTCGATTCAATTCCATTTTCTCAACGACTAAACAAGTTTGACAAAATCTTGTGACAAGACCGAGAATCTTTTTTTAAATAAATAAATGGTATTCGATTTTTAAAACCAAGGAATTTTCTATTAAAAAGATTTTAATATGACAGGAACAGTAGAAATATTCCATTCCCGATACTTTTAGTGCAGCCTATGTAATATAAAAATTGGTACTCAATTCAACTTGAATTGAGTACCACGTCCTTTTTTTTAAGTCCGTTAAAAATAAGATGTGCTTTTATTCATAGCCACGCTTAAACTTTTAATTCACTTTCTAATCTTTACTTCAACTATAAATAAACTACCTTCTGTATTTATTACCTCTTTCAAATGAAATTTTTTTGACCAAAATAGGATTTTTTTTTACTGTAAGAGAAATTTTTGTTACAGCTGGTTAAAACGATATTTTGCTTCTTTGTATAAAGTATGAAATTTAACAGAGATCCGTCAGAGCGATTTATTTAAGGATAAGAAGCCAAGTGTAATTAGTGCCTGTAGCGCAATTTGGCTGCGCTGCATATTTTCCGGTGCCGCCGTTTTTATTTAGAGCATAGATAATAAGACAAAATTTATAACTAAAACAACATCTGATTAAAGCTGAAAAAAATTAAACAAAGGTTGAAGTATCTAACAATATACATTCGTAATATTGCATTCAACTGATGATATGAGCTGATAACTATTAAAATGCCAAAGTAACTAGTTGTATTTTTTTATAGGAGAGGGGACAAACTAGTATGTGGTTCACCTGATGGTAAGTACTACCGCCGCCCATAAACAACTGCAACACCAGGTGAACCAGGTGAATTGTGTTGCCGGTCTTTTAAAAAGGAGTAGGCTCTTTTCTTGAAGGTCCCTAAGTCGTATCGTTCCGGAAAAATCGCTGATGGTAATCGATTCCACAAGGGAGTTGTGCGAGGAAGAAAACATCTTCTAAATCGCACAGTGGTGGACCGCTAATCATCCAGATAATGTGGATGGTATCAGGAGTTCTGCCGCGATATGCGTGATTAATCCCAACAATTCCTCGGAGTTCTCCCCGTGGTAAATGCGAAAGAAAATACAAAGTGATGCAACATCTCTTCGCAGCGCCAAGCTGATCGAAAAGGACTCGGTCGTTGACGATTCGAGCCGCTCCGCGCTGAATGCGGTCAAGTGGAAGGAGCTGGCACTGGGGAGCTCCTGCCCAGAGGTGGGAACAATATTCCATGTGAGGCCGAACCTGCGCCTTGTAAAGTTGCAGGCGTTGTGCCGGCATGAAATACTGTCTCGCTCTGCTGAGCACGTCAAGTTTTTGGAGGCCAATTTGGCCTTCTCTTCCAAGTGACCACGAAACTGAACGTCACTCGATATGTCGACGCCGAGGATTCCGATAATGGCTGAGGCAACAAGAGGAGTGCCTTGAAACTAAAAAGATACGACAAAGGGATTTTTTTTGCGGTACACGCGCAAACTTATGTCTCTGAGGATTAAGCTGGACTAGATTTAGTCGCCCTCAATCCGAAACTTTGTTCAGCAAAGACTCGACTTCAGACACAAGTTTTTTCCGGTACTCGGTGACGTTTTTCCGAGACATATTAGCACGGTGTATAGAACTTCACCAGTGCTGTCATCCGCATAACAATGCATGTTACCGGCTTGCAACATATCATTGATATGCAGAAGAAATAGCGTTGGTGATAGCCAGCGTTAATGGGCTTGTAGTTGAGCATGCACCGTCTACAACGACCTTGATGCTCCGATTTGCAAGGAAGCTGGTGATCCAATTGCACAATTTCACGGGAAGCCCATAGGAAGGGAGCTTCGAAAGAAGCGCTTTGTGCCAAACCCGATCGAAGGCCTTCGCAATGTCCAAACTAACAGCCAACGCCTCCCCCTTGGACTCTACTGCCTCCGCCCATCTGTGAGTGAGGTAGACCAGAAGATCACCAGCTGATCGACTCTGATGAAAACCGTATTGGCGGTCACTAATCAGTTGGTGATCCTCAAGGTACCGCATGAGCTGACAGTTAATAATGGATTTCATTATTTTGGAGAACAAGGAGGTAATGGCGATAGGTCTGTAGTTGGACGGATCTGAGCGGTCGCCTTTTTTAGGGATTGGGTGCACCAAAGCTGTCTTTCATGAGTTCGGGACTACGCCAAGGGAGTAGGAGTACCAGAGAAGACACGTCAAAACCGGTGCCAACTCTGGAGCACACGTGCTCAGCACGATTGGGGGGATTCCGTCAAGCCCACTCGACTTGTGAATGTGCGGACCGAGCGCTGTGAGAACCGCACATCTGGTATGGAGCACACCGCGGGAAAGTCGGCACTCCCGTCATCAAGAGTCGAGTTGGATGCAAAAAGGGAGCCTAAAATGTCGGCTTCTCTTTTGCGGCGTGGGCCAGTGAGCCGTGCTCCCTGTGCAGAGATGGTAGTGATGGTTTACAGAAATTCCCTTTGACAGCCTTGGCAAGAAACCAGAATGCACGGGTTCCCGGAGGAAGGCGAACTAGTTTCTCGCCAATTCAGCCTGTTTGCTCTGACTTTGCCGTGGCAGGAACTCGTTTGAAGGACCTGGAGCCGAAGTTATACTACTTTTAAGCATGCTGGTGTTTAATTCCCGCGCCGCTGAAGCCTCAGCCCAGGTCTGATAACACTCCTGCTTGCTGCGTAATGCAGTTTTACAGGAGGGACCTAACCAAGGCCGAGATCTGCTTCCGATGGGTACCACAGTTAATGGAATAAATAGTTCCATCCGAGAAGCAAACCCGCCCCAATAGGTAGGATGCAAAGAAAGACCGCATTCCGTCCTAATCCGCCGACCTGTAATGCCAAACACGGCAGCAACCTGCAGAACGTAACCGCGAGGGGAGAGTGAGTAGCACCACACTCCGGATATCAGAGAATGGTCCGAAGGGCCGAGACGACGGACCATCGACGGAAACCTGATATCCGCCCGGATGAGAGGTTAGCAGAAGGTCTAACAGGAAAGGTGTATGATTCTCCACATCTGGAATCTGCGTAGGCGAAGTAACCAGTTGTGTCAGATCTTATGCCAAGGCAAAGTCATAAACAGATCTCCACGCATGATCGGTTAAACGTAAACCGAGCCTTTCGGCGTGGTGGGCGTTAAAATCGCCAAGGATAACAATGTCTGCGAATGGGACTTGTTGTAGCAAGGAATCTGTAGTCATAAAAAGTTAGTTAGTTGCTAGTATAAGAAAATCTTTCTCATTTCATGCTGTTCTTGTCAAAAGTCAAGTTAGTAAAGTGCTTGGAAAGATTTCATTGTGTTTCCCCTACTATTACTTACTACGATACGGTAAATTATTACGAATATTAATTCACTTTGTTGATAAAAAAATGCCACTTGGTGGTGCTGAAAGAGAATCCATCATAATTGTCCATCCCATGGGTGTCGTAGGAGAAAACTATAGGAAATAATAGAAATACGTCAAGGCCCCCAATAGATTGCGCTTTACCATCGAGCATATTTGTATGATGTAAAATACCCAGACAGATGACTGGGATGTTAAAAGTACGGCACATTTCCTTTCCAAGTGTAGCAATTACGGCCATTTCCAACAGTGGACAGTTATAGGCAGATAAAGAAAAACAAATGCATAAAATATCTCATTAAAATAGACGAAATAGAAAATTCCTATAGTCAAGCATACTCCTGCACATATTTAGTGAAACGATGTCTGTCCCGATGTTTCATTACATTCAGAAACGAATGGAGAAATATTACGACATGATTACATTAGGGAAAAAGAAATACTCCACTTGGGTCCATCGGTTACATCTCATGCTAAGATAGTATAAGGAGTAACTGTGCACGCTCTTAGCCATGGATAAAAGCACCGATCCTTCGGTAAAGGAATCTGCTATAGTGTTAAAGAGCAATGTTTTATGCGTTTTGATATATCGAGAGTTTATTTTAACGACATGCCGATGTTATAGTAAATATTTCCTAATGTGAATATTATTCTTATAAATAATACGGGTTCATTATTTTTAAACGTTTTGGGTCATATTTAGTGGACCTAATGGAAACTGTTCATGTATTCCTAAAAATGTTGGAGTCCTATTGCAACAGGACAGACTTGGTTGTACAAAAGAGGTTTCGAAAAGTCGAAGGCGAAGAGTAAGTTACTTTCGCCTCGTAGACCGTTTCAAGATACGTTCTCCGAGTCATTACTCCTTTCTAACTAGGAAAGTTTATTGGGATTGTAAGGCTTAAAAGTTGGTGTTGATTTAAGAAATACTCCAATACTCGTTTCCGGTTGCAATGTTACGTAAAATGTTACATTATATAGAATAGAAGGCTAACAGGAATACTTCTGTATTTTCTGGTATTAGTTTGGTGCCTTATTTTACAAATCAAATTTAATTGTGATTTTTATGTCAAAGTTGTATTTTAAGTTAATAATGGCACTCTAATTTAGTACTTATTCAAGACGTATTCCAAGGAGTATCACATATTTTTCAGCGTGTATAGCAATATTTTGTTTTAATATCTAATAACAATCAAAAGTCCTGTTAATCTAGATCAAAGATAACGGACGTTGAAAAGTATTTTATTAAGTGAAAACAGCTTAAGCCCCGTTGAGCAATTTTTGGTAGGGGAAAAACTTATGACATCGATATATCGATATGCTCGTGACGTACTACGCATAAGCGCAATACTTCCCGACCATATCTACTACGCGTCGCTAGTCTGGCTTGGGACTATAAAGAAAATACAAAGAGGAGGTGTTCTAATTAGATTTCACTATGTAACAACGCGTGACAATTTGCGGGGTGAGGGGATGTTAAGCCCCGCCCACTTTACGCTATCTACATCTACGGATAAATAGTAAAACTACTTGAATCGCTCCATATCGATGCTGCAATGTAGTTTAGCAACCTTGTCGATAGATGGCGGCCTGTTCAATATATGATTATAAACTATAAGAATAATATTTGGCGATTAAAATTGCTTTATGTCTGAATGCAAAACAAATTTCAGCACCTTCTTATGATTATTTTACCAATACTGAGCTCTACGTACCTTTATATTGTTAGTTCACATGACACTAAGTTTCACCATCTAGTGTCGAATATATTTAATTATATTTGAAAGCCGACGCAAAGAGATTTCTCTAGAAATATTTTAATAAATTAGGTTAAATTACTTACAAATGAAATGTGATGCCATCCATAGTTTCAGAGCGTCTATCTGAATAGTTTTTACACGATAAAACAGAACACTTCATCCTATTCTTCTTAATACTACGAAAATACACCGATTTGCCATTTTTAACACATAAGCACACAGGACGAATGCTGACGGTATATTAACTAAAGCCACGCCCACTATGATGACGTCAGGACCTACTTAGAATCACAGTGCACAGTTGCTTATGCCGTCTCCTCTTTGTATTTGCTTCATGCTTAGGACAGACTAGTGACGCGTATTATAGCAGCCTGTGTACATGTGTACGCCTGTATAATTGAGTTTTCATTTCTGTCAACAGTCCTTATATCTAACTCTGTTTTAACTTTAGTACCCGAAATCGACTAAGTTACTTACAATTATTAATTATTATAAATGTTGTTAGGTTTGGTGTACGTTATGTACCTACTTTATATATAATCTAAGCCACGGTGTGCTGAAATTCACATTTACAATAAGATTTTTTATTGGCCCATTTTACATACTTTGACACAAAAATGTGTAAAATAGGCCAATGAAAATGATCGGTTATAGGTAGACAGCTGAAATTTTCACATAATGTGTATTTATGTTGCCGCTATAACAAAAAATAATAAAAATAAATTAAAAGTTAAAGGGGGCTCCCCTACTAGAAACGTGTTTTACGATGGTACGAAACCCTTCATGCGCGGGTCCAACTCGCATTTTGCCGGCTTTTTTAAGATCTTGAGATTCATTATAATTCCATTACAAATGTCAAGACTTATTTTTGATTTCAGATAGTAGGTAGGAAGAGGAAGTTTTGCTTTGTTAATTACAGTACTCAAAGTACGAAAGCCTGCAAGTGTTCTCAGTTACAAAAATACCCAATGTTTTTTTTTTGTAAATATAAGGTAAATTTTGTGGTTAGACAAATAAAGTTATTATTATTATTTTAAATCCAAATACATCGCTACGTGGCGTCGATAACACTTATTGGCAATGGAGAATCCAGTGGGACATGTTTCTTCATTAACTAAGATTTATTACCTTTTATATTTATATCCTTTTCGTTTTATGCCGTCTATATATCTCTTAGCAATTTGAACTTTAATAAGAAGTATTTCTTTACAGATGTAGTTGAAAAGGAAAATGAATCACAGAACGATTTATACAAAGAAGAATTTTACTTCTTTTGCTTTTTCTTTATCGACTTGTAAAATTGCACCAAACTCTTTTTAATTTATACTCACAGCTATAATTAAATTAGTGTCGCAAGAAATTGGTTTTAACCCTGTTAAATAATACTAATCTGTTTCCTCAAAAGGGTTCCGACGATAAAGAAAAATAAAAAGCAAAATAAGCTACAAAACGAAATTAACTTAAGAATAATATGAGTAATAATTTTTTTTATATAGGAGAGGGGGCAAACGAGCATGCGGCTCATCTGATGGTAAGTGACTACCGCCGCCCATGAACAACTGCAATACCAGGGGAATCGCAGATGCGTTGCCGGCCTTTTAAAAAGGAGTACGCTCTTTTCTTGAAGGTCCCTAAGTCGTATCGGTCCGGAAAAATCGCTGATGGTAATCGATTCCACAAGGAAGTCGTGCGAGAAAGAAAACATCTTCTAAATCGCACAGTGGTGGACCGCCAATCATCCAGATGATGTGGATGGTATCGGGAGTTCTGCCGCGATGTGCGTTCGTGAAATTTGGCGGCTGGGATTAATCCGAACAATTCCTCAGAGCACTCCCCGTGGTAGATGCGAAAGAAAATGCAAAGGGATGCAACATCTCTTCGCAGTGCCAATGAATCGAGCCGATCGGAAAGGGCTCGGTCGTCGACGATTCGAGCAGCTCTGCGTTGGATGCGGTCAAGTGGAAGGAGCTGGCACTGGGGAGCCCCTGCCCAGAGATGGGAACAGTATTCCATGTGAGGCCGAACTTGCGCCTTGTAAAGTTGCAGGCGGTGTGCCGGCATGAAATACTGTCCCGCTCTGCTGAGCACGCCAAGCTTTTTAGAGGCCAGTTTGGCCTTCCCTTCCAAGTGACCACGAAACTGCACGTCACTCGATATGTCGACTCCGAGGATACCGATACTGGCTGAGGCAAGAAGGGGAGTGCCTTGAAACTGAGGAGATACGACAAAGGGGTTATTTTTAGCGGTAAACGAGCAAACTTGTGTCTTCTGAGGATTGAACTGGACTAGATTTAGTCGCCCCCAATCCGAGACTTTGTTCAGCAGAGACTCGACTTCAGACACAAGTTTGTTCCGGTACTCAGCGACGTTTTCCCGAGAAATATTGGCACGGCCGGTGTATAGAGCATCACCAGTGCTGTCATCCGCATAGCAATGAATGTTACCAGTTAGCAACATATCATTGATATGCAGAAGAAACAGCGTTGGTGATAGCACACAGCCTTGTGGAACACCAGCGTTAATAGGCTTGTAGTCAGAGCATGCACCGTCTACAACGACCTTGATGCTCCGATCTGCAAGGAAGCTGGTGATCCAATTGCACAATTTCTCGGGAAGCCCATAGGAAGGCAGCTTCGAAAGAAGCGCTTTGTGCCAAACCCGATCGAAGGCCCTCGCAATGTCCAGACTAACGGCCAGCGCCTCCCCCTTGGACTCTACTGCCTCCGCCCATCTATGGGTCAGGTAGACCAGAAGATCACCAGCTGATCGACCCCGACGAAAACCTTATTGGCGGTCACTAATCAGCTGGTGATCCTCAAGGTACCGGATGAGCTGGCAGTTAATAATGGATTCCATTATTTTGGAGAACAAGGAGGTGATCGCGATAGGCCTATAGTTGGATGGGTCTGAGCGGTCGCCTTTTTTAGGGATCGGGTGGACGAAAGCTGTCTTCCATGAATTCGGGACTACGCCTTGGGAGTAGGAGTACCGGAAAAGACGCGTTAGGACCGGTGCCAACTCCGGAGCACACGTCCTCAGCACAATTGGTGGGATTCCGTCAGGCCCACTCGACTTCTGGATGTCCAGGGAGAGCAGTGCTTTGCGAACCGTGCATGTGAGAACAGCACATCCGGCATGGAGCACTCACACCGCGGGATGGTCGGCGGTGTTTTCCCCCCGTCATCAAGAGTCGAGTTGGACGCAAAAAGAGAGCCTAAAAGGTCGGCTTTGTCTTTTGCGTCATAGGCCAGTGAGTCATCCTCCCTGTGCAGAGATGGTAGTGATGGCTTACAGACATTCCCTTGGACAGCCTTGGCGAGAGACCAGAATGCACGGGTTCCCGAAGGAAGGCGAACTAGTTTCTCGCCTATGTGCTCTGACTTTGCCTTGGCAATAACTCTTTTGAAGGACCTGGAGGCGAAGTTATACTTCTTTTTAAGTGTGCTGGTGTTTACATCTCGAGTCGCCGAAGCCGCAGCCCAGGCTTGATAACACTCCTGCTTACTGCGTCATGCAGTCTTACAGGAGCGACCAAACCAAGGCTGAGATCTGCCTCCGATGGGTACCACAGATGATGGAATAAATAGTTCAATTCCCTGTAGCACCACATCAGTGATAGAGTCAGCAACAGCGCTGGGATCGTCCGGCGAGAAGCAAACCCGTCCCCATGGGTAGGATGCAAAGAAAGACCGCATTCCGTCCCAATCCGCCGACCTGTAATGCCAAACACGGCGGCAACCTGCAGAACGCAACCGCGACGGGAGCGTGAGTGGCACCACACTCCGGATCAGACAATGGTCCGAAGAGTCGAGAGGGGCATCGACGGAAACCTGATATCCGTCCGGATGAGAGATCAGCAGAAGGTCCAACAGGGAAGGTGTATGATCCTCCACATCTGGAATCCGCATAGGCGAAGTAACCAGTTGTGTCAGACCATATGCCAAGGCAAAGTCATAAACAGATCTCCCCGCATGATCGGTTAGACGTGAACCGAGCTATTCGGCATGGTGGGCGTTAAAATCGCCAAGGATCACGATCTCTGCAGATGGGACCTGTTGTAGCAAGGAATCTGTAGCCATTTGGACGTGGTCGATGAGTCGGTCTGTTTCGGCATTACCGCTGTGGGACCTATAGAGGCACCCGTAGACGCGCGGATGGTCGTCGCTGTCTACGCGTAGCCAAAGGATGGACAGGTCCGAACCTTCAAGACTGCCGAGGCGTCGAGAACAGATGTCTTCTCTGACATAAACGCAAACTCCAGCCCGAGGCACAAAGGAATGCTCCAATTTGTACCCCGGGCAGGAGAGATACGAAATATCAGCCGGAGAGGAAACCTGCGTCTCGGTCAAAAGAGCAAGGCCGGCTTCGCCGTCTCGAGATGGTAGTGGACGGCGTTTAGGTTAGAGTGAAGTCCCCTGATGTTGCAGAAATTCACGGATAGCGTGGCAGGGGTCGCCTTGGTGTTCTTGCTCAGTTTGCCCCTAGCGGTTATGCTTTTGAGCGGAATTTTGCCCCCCCCCCCCCCCAGAATACGCGGGGCAGCCTGAGCCCCCACGCTCAGGATCGGAATAACATGGTCGTGGATGCTCAGCGAGGAATTCTCCAGGGGTACTGGTACCCTCCTGGGGTAGTTCATCGTGTAATTCCGCTACCATGTTGATGGGGGGGGGGAGGGAATTGTGCCTTCGGCCACCTGCACTTACCAGGCGAAACGCAGAAGCAGAGCTTCTACTTCACGCCGGTATACTGTGAGGTCGTGGTACCAACCCGGCTCGAGCCGGCCCATATATGCAACAGCAACAACTGCTGCGTTGCTCTACCACCGTTAAAATTATTGAGTTTACTCTTAATAACTAAAAAATTTTTAATAAATATTCTTAACTAAAAATTTATCAAAACATTGATCATGAGCTGTGACAATCTTAGCAAGAATACTAGATCAAATGTCATGAATTATTGTAACGTCATAGGTCCGTAATACGTCTGTTAAATTTGAAAAAAAATCACAAACCTGTCAGTGAATAAAAACTGAATTTAAATATATTCGCATAAAAGCGTGTAAAGGAGAAGTTTTGAACAATCTGAAAAAGGATTGCTAAAGATGTCTCACATGAGATAGATAATAGTGACATTCATGGTTAAGCGATAGCGAATGGCAGAAAAAGTCGAAATCTTATATCAATCACTTCAAGAAACTCGATGACGGAAGTAGAAAGTATCGGTTATTAGTATTAGAGATGGATGCTAAGATCCACTTAGCGTCACTAATCCAACGGGGTTTGTAACTATTTTAAATAAGATAAACAATTTTAAATGAGACACAGCTGAGGTTGGAACCGACTTTGATTTTAACGGCTTTGTGCAAAGGTAAGTTATTATTGAATTTAGTACGACTTTCCATTTACTCCCATCGAGTTGGGGGTTTATACGTATTTTTACATAAAAGTTACACTATTATAAGCACACACACAAAGTTACAATATGCGGAAGCACGTAATTTTTGAGAAAAAAGTTATTGAAAATCAATTATACTTGCATTGTTTATGTGTAATCCTACAATAAAACTGACGCCATTTTGTAATGTCATTGTGTTCAGTAGGGATGTCGATTCTTTCCGAAAAATGTCGATTTTTTAAATAGATTCGAATTGTAAGCTGATGTATATTTTTTTCATGTTTGCATTTTTAATGTAAATACAAATCCATTTTATGAGAAAAAAGTCCCCTTCATCATAAAATATAGGGGGATTGATTCAGAAGGATTTCTGTATCTATTTTGAGACTGCTACGTCTCCGGCGCTGCGGGAAGAGCAGCCTCTACGCCTTAGCGTAACAAAAGGCAGGCATCCCTCCTAGCCTCCACAGGTTCGGCTTTTTGGTCGCCTTCGGCGACCAGCCTCAGCCGCTCCGGCTCGTCCGATGCCTACGATTTGTTACAGCAGGCGGAGGCTGCTCCCCATACGCGCCTCCGGCTCTTCAAAACCACTCTAGGGGTAGGACAGACTCGTACCAGGTGGAGTCGGGGTCAATCAATTCGGTTCTTTGACATAAGTTGAACCTAACCTATTTTATTTGTTATCTGCCCTAATTGGTACTGTTAAAATAAAACAAAATTCAATAACAGATCATTTATTATGGTATCTTTCTTGTTTTTCATTAAATGGAATTATATTTATATTATAAATGCAAACATAAAAAATATAGATATTTTAGAAATCGATTTTTTTATGAATCGATACATCAGCTTACGATTTGAATCGATTTAAAAATCGAACCTTTACTGAAAGAATCGACATCCCTACTGACGACAATGACATTACAAAATGGCGTCACTTTTATGGTAGGATTAGATATAAACAATGCAAGAATAATTGATTTTCAATAACTTTTTTCTCAAAAATTACGCGTTTCCGCATGTTGTAACTTTGTGTGTGTGCTTATAATAGTGTAACTTCTATAAAAATACGTATCAACCCCCAACTCGACGGGAGTAAATGGAAAGCTAAGCCTTGAATTTTTTCATCATTTGAGATGAGTATCAGTTATTATTGAATTTTGTCATCATTCGAGATGAGTATCTTTTTTTTGAAATCAATTGTTTCTTTCAATAGAAAATTAACTTTTTCAGAGAAATAGATTAATTATAGAATAGGCCATTATGCTTTAATAAATCTATTACTAGCAATCAGTTTTCATAAGGTAAACAAGATATTATATACAAACAATATTATATTTTCCTTAACGTAGATTTATGCGAATACAACTTCAGATGTGACCTTTAAGTCATTTTCAGTTTTAAAATAAAAACTATTTTAATTAATGTGTTTACATTTTTTTTTTAAAACTTGTTTTGTCACTGCTCTTTCTTAAGATTATCTCCAAGAGTCTTGCTAGCTGAAATTTCCTTTAATAACTTCTTTTCAAGAACAATTTTTCGTAGGGTATCAAAAAATGATTCAGAGTACCTAACTCAGTCTGATATTGCTTGCGATAACTCAAATCGTCTGGGGGATGTCAAAGGCTGAAATTAAAATAGATAGTTACAAATACCATAATGTTAGACATGATGCAAGTTTAAATTATAAAATAATTCTTTCACTTTTTATTAAATATCGTATAAAGCAACAACTAGGTACTTTCAGTTACGTTTCTTTTCACACCCAACATGTCGAACTTAGGTCTGGCATATTTAACGAGATTTCTGCCATCTCGCCTCCGTCGCCAAAATCATTTGAGGGTTGAATCGTGTGCAGATGAGGTTGGCATTTGAATGAAGAATGATATATTTCTTTACACCCATTTGATTCAAATTCTAACAAGATGTTTCCCAGTTACTCGAAACTGTCATATTTATTTATCGTACGAGTCCTACGAGTACAGACAAGCGTCACAATTAAAGCAAATCATCGCAAGGCAAGGCAATGCAGTGAGAATGGCCAATGTCCAGCGAGTTTTACGGGCTGTTGACGAAGAAGAAAAATCACGTGGTAGAGCCACGCTGCAGCCATATTTTTTTATAGGATAGGGTGACAAACGAGCACACATTCCACCTGATGGTAAGTAGTTGCTGTAGCCCATAGACATCTACATCTATCCTCCATAAAGACTCAAGATACAGATGCGTTGTCATCCGTGAGGACTAAGATGGAATGCCTCTTTGTCAGTAAAAAGGGTCTCGGCTTCTTTACACTCACTATACGAAACACAGCAGCGTTAAACTGCTATTTTACGCTGGTTTTCTGTGAGAGCGTGGTCCTTCCCCGGTCGAGCTGACCCATTCGTACTACAACTATACTAATAATATAGCTTCAGAATGGCTCTACCACGTAAAAATATTATTGTTGTAGAACAAATGGGTCAGTTCGACCAGAATACCAGCATAAAATAGCATCTCAATCCTGCTGTGTTTCGTATGGTAAGTCTTAGAGAACCAGAGATACTTTTTATTGAAAACGTGGCAATCCATAGTAGTCTTCAGGGGCGACAGCGCATCTGCATTTTGATAATTAATCGAGGACACATATAGATGTCTATGAGTCACAGCATCCACTTACCATCAGTAGAAATAAGTGCTCGTTTGTCAATTTTTTTTCAAGTTTTGGTCGTATTCTATAAAAAAATAGAATCAAGTGTTTTATTTTGAAGTCTATTACGTTAAAAATGAAAAAAAAAATTAGGTTAACACCTCCGTGCAGAATCGCGCTATTTTCGTGTAGATCTTAGCCTATTTTATTAATTCCTTGTATGTTATTGCCACGTTCGAGTAGTAAGTGCGTGTGCGTTACTTCTCAAGCGCTATGAGCGCAAGTCTGCCCACACCAAACATTGCGTACTGAATATGCCATAAGCCATCTTGTTCCTGATTTTTAGAGGATGATTATATTATGATATTCCATATTATGATGCCGCATTTCAAGGTTTGAGCATTAAAATCACTTTTTCTTTGCTGTCTATTGCGAATTGTTAATTTTCTGTCTTCTGTAATTGTTAATAGTCTGAATTTTCAGTGTTAAAGAAAACGTTGGCATAATGTTGATTAAGAAATGCTTAATAATTCTCGTATTTAGCTGGAGATCAGAATACTACTACAAAACACGTCTAAACGCTTTTCACCACACATATTTACTGATTAGTAACTTCCATCGTTATCACCATTACAGTCCATCACAAGTCTACTGCTGAACATAGGTATTCCACATGGTATTTCACAAGGCATCTGAATACATCGACTTCCTGCATCTCTTACCAGATCGCCACTTCATCTAGTGGTGGCCCTCCACACTTCGCTTATCGATACGAAGCTGCCTTTCTTGGAACTTTCTGCCCCAACGGTTGTTACTTCTTCGAGGGACATGGCCGTCACATGGCGACTTCATTTTATTGATCTATTGGGCTATGTCGATTACTCTGGTTCTACTGTGTATACCATTACTAAATCTATCTCGCAGAGAAAATCTGAGCATAGCCCTCTCCATAACGATCGTAAATGTTCATATGATATTTAGTAACATATTACATATAAAAAATATAGAAATATTTAAAATATGAAATTATTATTTCATTTTATTAACAACTAACATATAAAATATTCTTTACGAAAATAATGAAATAATATAAGATAAATTTGTTGTTTAAACATAGCCCTTCAGGTTTGAATTGGTTGTTATAAAGTTGGCCGCTTGCAAAATTTCAAATGGTCCCCGTGTTTTAACAGGAGTTGGCAAAGTTCATGGCATGTTCATCTTTCAAAAGTTCGCTCAGATCGCGGCGAAAAATCCCAAAGTGTTTATTTCTGGAAGTCAGCGAATGATTCCGACGAAATAGAACACGGCTACGATCTCTACAGCGACCAAAAGTAAGCACATAAAAGATTAGATAATATATGTAAATTGAGGCGGGAATGATATCGACTTTTTGTTTACTCGTTTGACTCTTTTAGAACTGTACATAATCAATATATTAGCTCGGAGAAAAAATTTTCCCCATGCACAGTTCTATTATATTCTCCGTGTTTTATATACAAATTGAAGACATTTTTTTTTCAAAGTATTTATTTCATTGAAATATATTATTATGTCCCATTTTGTTTGATAACTTATTGCCACCTTGTAGGTAGTGATATAATGCCATTGCTGAACAAATCTTGGGAAGTTTGATAAAAAAAAACTTAAGTAGTTTTGACAGTCCTCTCTTGATGTTAACCTAATGTGACGGCTCACAATTATAATTAATAAACAATAATTAAATTCAATATAAAGACATTTAAAATATCATATAAATTATATTTTAAACAATTGAAATGTAATATTAAGTATAAAGTTCAAATATATTTATTTCGAATGTTGAAAATTATAGTGTAGTAAAAGTATAATATTGTCTTTAAAAATCTGTAAAATTAATTAAAACTCTGCTTAAAATATTCAAAATGTATTAAATAATACAAGTTCAAGTTGATTATATTGCAATAATAAAGATAAAAAACAACACAAAGTTAGTGAGGTTGTTCTTGTATTACTCAAAAAATTCCCCAAGTTAATGAATGTGTTCATTTAATGATTGCTTACATGAAGAGCGTTACCGAAGACACATACCCATGGGTGTACATATATACGGAATGGTCGGCTTACCGACTGCTGCTAATACTATTGCAAAATGTATATTCCTAGGGACTTATGATAGTAAGGTTTGTGATACAAAAGCATTAATATAGAAGGTATCTATGTTTTTTTGTATAGGATAGGGTGACAAACGAGCACACAGTCCATCTAATGGCAAGCGGCTGCTGTGACCCATAGACATCTACATCTATCCTTAATAAAGGATCAAATGTGTTAGCACCCGTGAGGACTAAGATGAAATGCCTCTTTTCCAGTAAAAAGGGTCTGCATAAGCATTATGATAGCATAGTTATGACTTAAAGTCCCATATGTATAAGACATATAATAGGATGGCCTATGAAATAAAGCATATATGTGGAATGTCTCCAATATGTAAAAGCATATACGTGGTATACGTGGTAGAGCCATGCTGCAGCTATATTATGGTTGTAGCACGAATGGGTCGGCTCGACCGGGGAAGGACCACGCTCTCACAGAATACCAGCGTAAAATAGCAGCTTAACGCTGCTGTGTTTCGTTTGGGGAGTGTAGAGAACCGGAGACCCTTTTTACTGGAAACGAGGCATTCCATCTTAGTCCTCACGGGTGACAACGCATCTGCATTTTGATTCTTAATCGAAGATAGATGTAGATGTCTATGGGCCACAGCAAACACTTACCATCAGGTGGACTGTGTGCTCGTTTGTCACCCTTATCCTATAAAAAAATCATTATATTGGAAGAAATGATACTTGAAAAGGATTATTATAGTGGCGTGTAGATAGATTGCATCACAGCGTCCGAGACCGATGTAAACTTCGACTCGCTAACTGATGTGTCCTAGACATATCATCTTAGTGCAGGTGGTAAGCGGGTTTGTTGTAGCGATACAACTTACCCGTGGACATTGCACCGTTGCTGCCGTTTGTGTGCGGCGTCTTAACGCATAGCATTATGATACATCGGCTATTTCTGGGATTGGGGTGAGTGTGTTTAGTAGTAGTTTTAAGTGCAGCAAGCATACTCAACTCCATGTCTTAGTGCAATAGCGTTATGATACTTGGAGTTTTGGCTACTGACGAGTTAGTAGCGTGCGTAATATGATACGTCGGTGGTATTTTTAGTTCGAGCACGTCAAAAATGCAACTATGTTTTTTTATAGGGGAGGGGGCAAACGAGCATGCGTCTCGTTTTACCCTTCTCCTCAATGACAAAAGAGACGACTCTACGCCTGAACTTTACTTTAAAAATATAAACACTACACGTTAAAACCCCCTTTTCACTCTAATAAATCAAACTTCACCTGAGTTTAATAAACATGATTTAGTATCTTTATATTGTGTTACTTGGCATGATACAAGAATTCATCTATTTTTCTTTGTCTTCACGAGAATTTTTTTTGTACTGTAGAGGCGTTTAACAAACCTGGAAATTTCTTCTCTCATATACTTTTTTAATCCAGTTCCCAAGATAAGCTAAGGTTGAATAACACGTACTTGGACGTGTTATTCAACCTTAGCTTATACGTGAACGTTTTTAATTGATATTTTGAAATAGAGGCCAATTCACTAAGTCTTACAAGACTAAATCACACTTGATAAAATGTTAAGCATAATTAGATAGTACGCGAAAATCACTCTGCATCTAGCTTGAGAAGGTGAATATCAAATGAAATTGGCGGCTGTTAGATGCAATTGTAGTTTTCGTAAACTAACTAAATAAGATATTCTAAATATTTACTAATATTTCTAAACATTTCATTTTTAACATTTATTTTAACAGTAAGAATAGAAATTAGAAGAATAGAAATTAGTAATCGCGACACTTCTACTTGAAATAAAAATAAAGAGAATTTGATTTGGAATTGCTACTTAATTTAGCTACAGTGAGAGAAAATTAGTCTGGCCCACCAGGAAGGGTAAATGAAATAGGTAAACTCACGGTTAGTGGCAGCGGCGATCAGCTTCAACTTGGTTTCAACAATATCTTCGGATGTGGAAGGCTTCAATCTTCCTTGACCACACTCCTACGTAATTATATAGTCTACGCATACAGCTGGGTCGATCCAGAACACTCATTAACGCTTAATTACATTGATTTAATTACATTGATTTTGAATTTAGACAAGAACAGCCATTACCGATGCAGTTTGTCTTGAGTCTTGATTACATGTGGGTATCGATCGCGTCGACTTCTTTTGCAGACGCTTTTGTTGTAGGCCAACAGATAGCGCCATAAGTTTTATTTTGCATATAATTGGAAGGGAGGATGTGATAGAAAAGTAATGAAGGCAAGCTAGTACATAATTCCCCACACTTGAAATCGTTTCAGATTTCATGAGTAATAATAGCAGTTCTGCCTATAAAACTAAATACTTCACGAAATAGAAACTAACTTAGATTAATATCTACCTAACTATAATATTAATACTTGAATTTGAGTTGCATAACTATTAGAAAGGTATGTAAGACAACAAAATTTAATAACTAACTATACTTACAAGCTAAATAACAAAAAACTATAATATTAGTTATGAGAAAAAAAATTATTTTGTTATAAGTATAGCTATATATTATTGATTTAAATGTAAAGGACACAGTTTATTTACTGGCCTCTTAAGGAGTCCATTAGTGGTGCGTTGGGTGACCACGCGCACTACACCGTCTTTGCCGGGATGCTCGTCTTGAACTCTACCTGGACGCCACTATAGTGGTGGTAAATTGCTATCGACAATTAGTACAATATTTCCGACATGAATATTTGGTTGTTCTCGAAACCATTTCGTGCGTTGCTGTAAGGTATGGAGATAATTGCGTTGCCAAATATGCCAAAAAGAAGTGTAAGTTTTTGCAACATCTGCCAGTGGGCCCGAGGTGGAACATATTCATTACCAGGTGTAAGAATATCGACCTTATTAGGATCCGGGGATAGACAGCACAACGTTCGCGAGTTAAGTACGGTTTCGACTTTAGTAAGAATTGTTATTAGCTACTCGAATGTCAATACTTGTGACCCTATAACGCGTTTTAAGTGAAAATTCATTGATTATACACCGCTCTCAAATATGCCAACAAAATTACTCCCAGTAGGAGGGTTCAGTCGCCAGATAATGTTTCGTTTCGCAAGACTAGACTCAAGTGAATCCTTATTCTTACAAACCATTTGTTGTAGTTCGTTAAGGTAATGGCGGGCACTAATAAAGTTAGTGCCGCAGTCGGTCACTATGAAGGTACAAAGGCCACGACGTGATACGAAGCGATCTAACGCCGCAAAAAAAGCAGAAGTCGATAACTCGGTTACTGCCTCAAGATGGATAGCCTTTACCGCGAGGCAAACGAATACACACACGTAGGCCTTGTAAGTACGAGCATTTCGTCTACGACTTTCCTTCACTATGAATGGACCGGCAAAGTCGATTTAGGAATATTTTCCATTAAAGGCTGACAATCAACCGGTTTTACATTAAAACATGCTATGCATTTAGATAAACGCGACCGAATTAAGTTACGGATGCCAAGTGCCAATTGAAGAGTACGAGGACCACAGTGTAAGTAATTGACATGAAAGTGATATATGATCAACAACAATAAGCGTGAAGCCTTTGGCAACAATAATAGTAGATTAGAGGAGTGATTTAGACGGCCCCCCACTCGTTGCAATCCCGCATCATCTATAAATGGATTTTAACGGATTTGACTTCATCTGTAAGATGACGTTTTTGTTCATGTCGAACCATATAGACGATAGATTGTTCCAGCTATGATACGTTCAGGAAATTCTTAGTTTTATAGTTTCGTCTGAACGCTGCTACAGCACGCAGACACCAAGATAGCACACGCTGGACGCGGGATAGCGTGGAGTAGCGGTCTAACAGTCCAATAATAAAGTCAAACTCAACAGAGCTAGTATCCGTTTGAGATACATGAGCAGTAGAGCGCAACTCGGGTACGGCATTTTGTGATTCCCACTTGAACTTTACTGGCCAAGTGGAGGAATCGTTAGCGAGCCAATTTGAACCTGACCACCACGTACAACATGTCACTAGCTGTGAACCGCTAAGACCTCGACTGCAATGATCGGCAGGATTATCATATGCCGAAACGTGTTGCCAGCTATCAACTGATACATCGTCGATGATTTTCGTAACGCGATGGGAAACAAAACTCTACAGTTTATAAGGTTCAGTGTGTAACCATGCTAGAACCGTGTTACTATCAGTAAAGACAATCACTTTACTGAGAGGGATTTTATCTCGCAGCAAGTTTTGTATGTGCTTAAGAACTCGCCCTAGAAGGACAGCAACGCAAAGCTCTAGACGGTTAACCGTTAGTGGTTTTAGGGGTGCAACTTTTGATTTTGCATCCAACAGATGCGTATTAAAATGGTTGGCACGAACTGTCTTCAAGTACACACAACATCCATATGCCTCTGAAGAGCCATCACAAAACCCAATTAATTGATAACTCTTGGCGTCATCATATGTAACTTTACGAGTCAGTTTAATCTGTTCAACATGTTTTATTTCAGATATAAAGTTGTTCTATTGATGAGCGACTTCAGGTGGAACGGGTTCGTCCCAACTTAACTGAAGGAGCCACATGCCTTGAAGCAATAGTTCGGCTATTAGAACAACAGGAGTGAGCCAACCAATTGGGTAATAGATGTGAGCGATATTTGATAATATTGTACCTTTTGTTAAATTGGAATTGAACCTAGACACTGAATATTTAAAGAAGTCTTCTACGGGGTCCCACTGGATACCAAGAATTTTAAGTATATGGTCGTGATTTTCGTCACAAAAGGCCCTAGGTACTTGACAATGTTCAGACGTTAGAGCTACAATAAACTCGGCCAAATTACTACTCCATTTACGCAGCTCAAATTGCCCACAGCTTAGTAGTTTAATAAGTTCATCTTTGAGCTCAAGTGCCTGTTTAAGAGATGGCGCTCCGGTTGTTATGTCGTCCATAAAAGTGTCATGACGTATAACGTCAGCCGCTTGAGGATACGCATGAGCATGATCGACTGCTTATTGATGCAGACCACGAATGGCTAAGTATGATGAACTGGTCACACCGTTTACGGTATTTAATTCGAACTCACGCACGGGATCAGCTGGAGAGTTTCTCCACAACACGTGTTGCCACCCTCGATCTTCCTGAAGTAAATCTATATTGCGATACATTTTCGAAATATCGGATGTGAACACTATTGCGTGAAGACGAAATTTTGTCAGTACATCAACAATGTCATTTTTAAGCTTAGGCCCAGTGTACACGATATCATTTAATGATTTTCCGTTTGTCGTTCTGGCACTTGCATCAAAAATGACACGTATTTTTGTCGTAGTACTCTCAGGGTGGAGTACCCAATGATACGGAATTACAAATTTGCCTGATCCAACGTCTGCGGGTTGCATATGACCCAGATCTGAATATTCATACATAAAATCAGAGTAGTCCTTTTTTTAACTCTACAATGCGCTCAAGTCGCTTTTCGAGTTTTAATAAGCGTGATTTTGCCATCTCGAAAGATTCAACCAGATCATCACAATGCTTCTTCAGTAACAAAGGAACGATGTAACGACCGTCAGGTTTACGTGACACAAGAGTAGAGTAGAGTTCTTTGCATTTAACATCTTCAGGGTTCGATATAAAGGTTTTCGGTAGTTCTTCGACCTCCCAAAATTGCTTGACCACGTAATTCAAAAGCCGGGTGGAAGTAACGAGGGAAGAAACCATAGGTGGAGGGTGACAGCTGTGATCAATTTTGCCAGTGAGCACCCACCTAATGACACTATGTAAAGCGACTGGTAAACCAGGACCTATTTCTAAGCGTTGGCCATCATACATTTCTCCGCGAACAGCAGCATGTCCATATTAGTGGGTTTGTCGAACTGTTTGTCTGCTAAAACTAGATGTTTAAAATTTTCACGATCTTCAAAAGGTACTTCTAAAACAGGCATTTTTACTTGTTATTGTATTCATTATTATGGCATTAATAGTGAAGTTTGGACTATCAGAATCCGTTGGCATTACCAAGCATGAAGTTTCACCCTTTATTTGATGCACTACATTTTTTCCTATTTAGGATAGTGTTTATTATTGTATTTCGTGTCCCGGTGGCACGTAAATTATTTTTATATAACTGTCCGATTGAAAAACAGACTCGGAACAGTTACCTGATTGACTAACCTCTAGAACTTTAACATAACTTTGTAAAATAAATCAACAAATCAAAAAAGGTAGGAATTTGTTCCTCGTTTTGCATCTCAAAACGTTTACGTGTATCAGAATCTAAAACACGCGTAGCTAAATAAAATAAAATAAACTCATATAATTTCTTAATTTTCATAGCTTTAAGAGCATTAACGGTTTCAGTAATTATGCTGATTTACGTAATTTAACCAACACATTGGTTAAATTACGTAGATCAGCATAATTACTGGACTTCAAAGGGATGAAGCAACAAATTTTATCTAAGTACGTTGCGGCCAAAGTTCGTTTGTTTTTGAGCCGCTCGATAAGTGCGTCAAAAACAATTTGGTAGTTATCAGAGGTAACAGGCACTCCTTTTACAATTGTCAACGCTGAACCTGAGAGACACGTCAAAAAATAATGAAACTTTTCGAATGACCTTATACTATTGTTTTTATGTACAAGTGTGGAAAATGTATATGTAAGAAAGTTTGCCAATGTTCAACGTTTCCATCAAATTTCGGTAGCTCGAGTTTCGTAAATAATAATTTATATTTCGTATCGTTTCGTAATTGATGTTTCGTAAATAATTATTTATCTATTTAATTAATTTGCTTCTGCACACGCGTGCTTGGGTGTGGGTGTGTGTTAGTTTTTAAGTATCAGTTCTGTCTCAATGTAACTTTTTGATTTTAGCCAATTCAAAACCGTTTTCTTACAATCTTATTTATTAAGGGGGAATATGTTAAGATACTTATTTATTTTATTGTAGATTTAGGGAGACTGCATATAGTACTGCCGTCTTGCAAAGTCTGATTTTACTGTGGGAACTACGGCAACTTTATAGTTTCTTCTCCTGGTTAGCAACTTAGCATCAAAGGGAAGAGATTTGTGCATTCTAAGAACTAAGGATGATAAGATCAGAGTAGAGGTCAAGGGCGGATACGTTTACTTGAAAGTCATCAAAATTGGCATATATACCTCTAATATTTTGGGATATTATGGTAAAGTCTGTATTTTGTACTGTGATAATATTCTTCAGATTTCCAATTTTACATTCAAAGTTAGAAAACGTGCCAGAATTATCTATTGCATTAATATTATTGAGAACGTGATTCACGTTTTGTTTTAAGAATTCTTAATTCGTTAGCATTATGTGGTAAAAAAATATATAAATATTATCAGTATTAAAAAATATATATTATCAGTATTATGTGGTACAGATTTCAGTATTGTATATGGGATGAGACAATGAGTGCAAAAGTGTGTAGTAAGTTTTTTGACATTGTGTGTGTTTTAAAAAAGTGTTTCTTTGTGAATGTGTAATGATGTTGCTGTGTAGTAAATAAATACAATTATTTTGCGTGAATGATGTTTGTGTACTAGCAGATACTAAAATAAAATATCTTACAAGAGATGAAGACGATAACAGCCATATGATCTTTGACTCTAGCCTTCGGCGTACAAGGTGAAAAATACTCCTCACCTGTACCATGTGGGGTTAAAATAACCCCATAAGACTTAGCCTCCAGTTTGTGTGTAAATGAAGTTTAATAAATTTATGTGCGTTTTTATAATAATAAGTGAATAAAAAATAAACAAAGATGTATAAAAATAGACATTTATTAAGAAAAAGTTACAATTGAAGAACTTCTCCATAAAATCAACGAATTTCCAATTAGGTAGTATAAAAAATTAAAAAAATATATTTTTGAATCAAAAACGTAATTATTTTGCTTATTATTTAATACAAGAGAACTGTTTTAACATATATAACTAATAATTACAATCACGGTATGTTATTTGAGAGAGATCGTTCGTTACCTAAATCAGGACAATTTTGGCATTTTAAATTTGCATGTTTTTTGCATATAGCAGTACACATTTTAAGAAGCAGCCATTCAGTGTCCTTGTTTCTAATACAGAACGAACATCTCTGACGTCTCCTTGGCTGCTTTGGTGATGGTCCTGGAACTTATTCATTTAGAATTTCATTCACGTGTTTTCTTGTATCGCGTGGTACATGTGGGTTATCTATTCTTTAGACTCATATTCCTCCAATAACAATGCCGCAATACGATCATCGTTCATATTTGTAGGTGTAATGAATATCTGCACCTGAAATAAATACAATATTGAAGACATAATACACCTACTGTAGGTGTAAATAACATAAAACCGAAGAAAGGTATACTTACTTTTCAGCGACGTCCTGTACAACGTGGGGTTAAAAATGCCCGGGAACCACTTTATGCACGTGCACACACGACTACGTTGCGCAGAGTAATGACACAGACATGTTAATAGACGTGGCAGGTCTTAAGCTTCAGCTACTGAGACAATCGAGTCATTTGGTTGTGTTTCAATATGAAATCATGGCATTTTAAAAGTGTTGGAGTTAAAATAACCCCACGTGGTACGCCAAAGGCTAGTCATTTCAACTGCAATAAGTTTTGCACCTGTTGTTCACTTCTAACTAAGATTACTGGTGTGTTTTCACTTTTTCTAACATAGACCCGGCCATGAGCGGTCCAGCAGAATTTGAACTCATTCGATTTTACCAGGTTTCATGCGAGGAAGTGGAGGCGGTCAACTGTTCGGAGATGTATATAGGCGTGTACTCGTTTTTGGTGTGTCCCAAGTGCTTCGCACAGAGTTTCTCTTTGTGCCATATATTGAATGTCTTGGTGGATCTTAAAAAGTCTTTCTTCAACATAGTGGACGATAATTCTACAACAATTGGGCTATTGTTTTCACCTTTCTTGTTTTTAACTCTGTAGATATCTCTTATATCTGCCTTCGTAATGGAATGGCCTACATTCCCCGATAGCTTCATTACCATATTTAACAATTCTTTCTCGCTTTCATTGGCAACTTTCGGAGCATTTTTAATTTGTATATTTGATTTTCTATTTTCTCTCTGCAGGTCCTCTACTTTTCCTTCAAAAAAGTTATGTATTCCCTATCTTTCTTGGCTTGAAGCTCGAATCCGTTTAACTTCTTTTTCAGCACTTCGTTTTGGGCAGCGAGGAAAGCCATCGATTTTTCAATATTATTGTTAGTTTCCTTGATGTCAGCTAGGACTGGGGTAATTTTCTTAAATTGGTGGTTTCCTTGAGCAGTTAACATTGTCGAAATCATGGTTTTGATTTCTTCTTTGAAGTCACTAAATTCGCAGTCCAGGTCGTGACTGCCTTTCCTTTTCACACGCCGGCTTACGAAATTTGGTGGAGTGAACTTGTCCGTAAGTCCAGGAATGTTGGATTCAGAGACTGATTTATTCATTGCATGCTCCATTTTTACTATTAAACATAGTAATTGTGTACACTCGTAGCGAAGCGAAACCAAAAGCACGTCGTAGCAGATAGTCGTAGTTTCGTAGCACGTAGCAGGTGGGCGGAGCTTGTAGCGACCACCGTAGCACTGGAGTAGATATTTGCGGTGCAATGTTGGAGCGAGATCAAAAATAACAGTTATATTGTTCTGTTGTTGGGGTGAATGAGGTCCCTCCGCTCGCTAATGACGGCCGTGACCGATGCACTTATTTAATTTCCTTTGTCTTGTTTATGGGAATTTCGTATTTAATCACTTAGTTTTACTGGCTTGTTTAGCGTATCAGTTAAGTACAATTTTTAGATCGACGCGACACACGTCTGCTCGCTTGTGCGTTCTCGGACGAAGAGTCAATACGCTTAAACCTAGCCTCGAATTGAGACGCAGAAGTTGTATCCGTTTGGATATTTTTCGGTAAATCACATAGTATTTGAATTTCTCGAAATGCATATTCCCTTTGAATAGTAAGCAATTTGTGTTGTCTCTCAATTTCACTAGCGTTCGACTTTGTTTTATCTGTCATTATGTTTGAAATTATAATCAATAAAACCGTAAATTTTAAAAAAACCTAATTTTTTTAACTAAGCAATAATGGCGCTATTAATAGGTATATATTATACTACACTTATTGAAAGAACTTATCAGTATTGAATATGTGGACTATAATTATTCACCTACTACCTCCGTGTTTAGGTACAACCAACGGCACATATCGTGTAATTGTAATTCATGTAATCAACAGAGAATAATTCTGCCTAATTATAAAATTATATATCAAATAAATTTAATAAATTACTTCGTATTATATCGTTAAAATTAAGGCAATGAAAAAAGTACAAATTTTACTTGTAAAAGTTATTTTTAAAATCTAAAACTGATTTGCTATGAACTGTAATTTTTGTATTGAACCCAAAATACCATAGGAAATTCGCGCTCGTACGGACCACTATGTTAACAGTTAGAATAGAAATTGCGCAGATTGAATTCCATTTTTGTAGTAATCGCGACATTTCTACTTGAAATAAAAATAAAGAGAATTCGATTTAGAATTGCTACTTAATTTACCTACAGTGAGAGAAAATTAGTCTGGCCCACCAGGAAAGGTACATGAAATAGGTAAACTCATGGTTGGCGGCAGCGGCGATCAGCCTCAACATGGCTTCAACTATATCTTCGGATGTGGAAGGCTTCAGTCTTCCTTGTCCACACTCCTACGTGATTATATAGTCTACGCATACAGCTGGGTCGACACAGCACACTCACTGACGCTTAATTACATTTACTTTATTTTGGAAGGTTTAGACAAGAACAGCCATTACCGATGCAGTATATATATATTGTATTTAATTATTACGTTGTTTGCATAAAACTCATTGAATTACTTTTACGATTACCTAATGACATTTTACTAACAAGCAAGTGATCAGTCAAAGAACAAAATGTTAAGATCCATACAAATGCATTTTGTTGCACACTTATGTTATTTTAGGGTGAAATTCTCTTAACATCACAAAAGCACCATAGATGTCTCCCCGTCTAAAATATTTAAACCGCTTTGTACGAGGGTGTCTGAGTTATGAATGTTAATTCTTCAGGACTTAACTCGAACACCGTTATAAGTACTAATTGCTTACGGCTTATTGCGAGGTTAGCGTGATTTTCTATTAGGGTTGAAACCTTTTACAAATATCTTACGCGGTAATTTCAACGACACACTGCACAAGAATGAGGAACAAAATTAACAATCTATAAAAATATATAGTCGTCAAATGACGACTGCAGATAAGTAATCACGATCGGTACTTTATCTGATGACATGTAGGTTCAAATCTTAGACAATCATGTAATGTTTATGGTCTTTTAATTTGGCACTAACGTTTTCGTACATGCTCATGCCAGTGGTTCTATTGGATGGCTTAAGGACGACTAAATTTAGTCCAGTTCAGTCCCCAGGCGGTTTGCGCGTTTGTCGTATCTTCTCACTTTCAAAATACTCTCTTGCTATATCAACAAGCATCAGAACCCTTTGGCGTCGACATATCTAATGATTCAGTTCCGGGATCACTTCGAAGGGAAGGCCTCTAAAAATCTTGGCGTAGTTGTACTGAAAGTATTCAAAGTAGTTATTATTGTATTTATGACGCTTCCTCATTCAAAGTAAACAAAAACTCTTTGAAGTGTCATATGAAGGTACCAGCAACCTACAACTGGCTTATTTTCACATAAAAAAAGCGTAAAGAAGTGACGACCCCACCTTCCACAGGTGTGATTACAGTAATGTGACATCAGTAAACTACTACATTAGTACAGTCAGTCAGAGCCTTGCCAAAAGGTGTCAGCGCCGAACCTCAGCAAAACTCTCAGGCCATAAAACTTTTCTCAGATTTAAATAGTAAGTTTGGGATATATTTTATGCACCCTTGATAAAAGTACTTAACAACGTTTTCTAGGGTGTGAATAAGGTACACACATATCTGTTGGGTCATGCCTATCCTTATGTATGATTTAAGCATATTTAGGTGGGAGTGTGGTCAAGCACGGGCTCATTATAAGTTCCAAACTGTACATATCACCCTGGATAGAAAGTGTGTACTACAATAACGTCCCATAGGATGCATCATTCGATATGGTCAGTAGCGGGAGAAAGAAATTTCCAGGTTTGTTCATGTGAAGTTTATGCGTGTAAACGCCCCAACGATACGCAAAAAAATCTATGATTCTTCTAGCGTTGTTCAAACCAGTTGCAAAATACATGGTTTAATTTGTATATATGAAAGTTAAGTTCATGAAGGCAATCATCTCTTTATTATATGAGTATAACCAAAGTTATAACGGTGCAGATCACAAACTAAAAGAACACCATATTAATTTGTAAGACGGTATAAAGGTCCACAAGGCTTTGATTTTCGCAGTTTTCCTGTTAATGTATCTGGTTAGTGACTATCAGTTTACGTATACCGTTACTTTATCGTATATTTAATACGTAATGCACGGTCTCTACTCTAAGATAAGTATACTCTACGGATTTAATTTCTGAACCATATATGATCAAACCATTGCTACTTTCAGCAATAAATCAATATTAATTGGGACGGTACAGTATTAACTAGATAACTTATTTGGGTAGGCTTTAAATTTATCTCTATGCTATAGTAGGTACTTGGTGGTTAATCCTTTGATATTATAGAATAGAACAAAAAGGTGCAAAGGAAACAACAACTTATTCAAATTTAGGATCTTAGCGCTTCCTCGAATTAAATTCAAATTATAAATATTAATTAAAATGTAATGTCATATGAAATTTTTTCAGAAATAAAACATATTTAAAACTTAAAAACGGAGAACATCATCTTCGAAAAGAAATCACGTTCATACAAATGGCAATGTTACGAGCACAATAGATACGTGAACCAAATGCTTTTTTATAGAATAAGGGTGACAATCGAGCACGCAGTCCACCTAATGGCAAGTAAATGCTGTGGCCCATAGATATCTACATTTATTTTCGATTGAGAATCAAAATGCAGATGCGTTGTCATCCCTGAGGACTGAGATGGCATGCCTCGTTTGCAGTAAAAAGGGTTTCCGGTTCCCTGCACTCATCATACGAAATAAAGCAGCATCAAGCTGCTATTTTAAGCTGGTTTCTATACGAGCGTGGTCCTTCTCCGATCGATCCAACCCATTCTTGCTACAATCATAATATTGCTGCAGCGTGACTTTACCACGTATATAGCTCTACCACGTACTCGCACATGCTGCATGCATTTGGTGCACGTTTGCGTCTCAAGATTTATTGAATTAATATGACTGTGAATGTACACGTAACGTCAAATATGAAGATATTTATTATTATTTGTAGGTGTAGAATAGATATCACGAATTTCCACCTATTATGAGTTCAAGAGTCGTAGCTCATCTTTTCGACTAAAAACAAAAAAAAAGAATTATTGATTTTTCTTTTTTATATATATACATACATATATATATATATATTAATATAAAAATTAAATATAAAAGAAGCTACAGGGATAAGACTTTGTTTTAAATTTTATATTACGCAAGTAACAATGAAATTTTCAATTGAATAGTCATTGGAAAAAAGCATATGTTAAGCCCCTTCCTAAAGTACCTGCTCCTGTCCTTCCCAGCCATTTTCGCCCTATATAAAATTCGAGAGTCCATTTCAGTCAGGGTTTCGTTCAGGTCACAGCACTACCACTGCTTTAATAAAAGTCACTGACGACATTAGAAAAGGTATTGATGAGAAAAAAGATAGCAGTGCTAGTTCTAGTTGACTTTTCTAATTCTTTTAACAAAGTTGATCATGCTAGCCTTCTTTCCATCCTGTCCTATCTTAATTTTAAGCCCATTGTCTTAGATTGGTTTGCATCCTATCTTCGCGGGCGTCAGCAGTCAGTTCACGTAGGTCATATGACCTCAACTTGGGCTGAAGTTGAATGTGGCGTACCGCAAGGCGGTATACTCTCTACTAACATCTTCTCAGTTTTTATAAACTTGATCACTCATAATTTTGATTGCTCGTATCATCTGTGCGCCAATGATCTGCAGCTATATGTGCATTGTGACGTTGAAGAACTACATAATGGAATTCACAAATTAAACCAGAATTTAAACACAATTAAAGATTGGTCCTAAAAAATATTCTTTTAAAAAGAAGGTACGCGAGCATTTACTGAATAATAAATAGAATTTACAGAATTATTAATTAATCGTTTTTAAATGTATATATTAACCTTGTATTTATGTATATTTATATCCATATATAAGTATTTATGTATGTTTATATTTGTTTATTGGCATGTAAATATATTTATATTATGAATATGTGTCAATGTATATAAATATGCGAATATATATATATATATAATGCATTTACTTATAATATTATATCATAATCGGTTTTGTTACATATAATTTGTATTAATTTTAGTTTAAATTTTTTTTTCTTTTCTTTTAATTACTACACCTACGACAAACTCTCACCACTCCATGGATTAACTGGTAGAGAATGCCTTTAGGCATTATGTCCACCCTTTGTATCCTTTTTTTCTAAAGGGACGCAATAAAGTTTTTAAATAAATAAAAAAATAAAATTGAAATTTTAAGTACTGATTTAACACATCCTCCGAGGTACGTAAGAAAAACATCGTAGAGATGTCTGCAAATCTATATACTACACGCTTGTTATTCTCCAAATGCTAGGTAGAGCTGAAATAGCAGCAAGTTGCTGAGAACAGGCCTACCCAAAACATATGGGCTTGGATGGAAAATTGAGAGAAATATTATAGGTGACACAAGTGCATAACCAGTGTCTCAATAAGTGTCAAAGGCTGAGATCTGCCTCCGATGGGTACCACAGATGATGGAATAAATAGTTTCATTCCCTGTAGCACCACATCAGTGACAGAGTCAGCAACAGCGCTGGGATCATCCGGTGAGAAGCAAACCCGCCTCCATGTGTTGGATGCAAAGAAAGGCCGCATTCCGTTCCAATCCGCCGACCTGTAATGCCAAACACGGCGGCAACCTGCAGAACGCAACCGCAAGGGGAGCGTGAGTCGCACCACACTCCGGATCAGAAAATGGTCCGAAGAGCCGAGAGGGGCATCGACAGAAACCTGATATCCCTCCGGATGAGAGGTCAACAGAAGGTCCAACAGGGAAGGTGTATGATCCTCCACATCTGGAATCTGCGTAGGCGAAGTAATAAGTTGTGTCAGACCATATGCCAAGGCAAAGTCATAAACAGATCTCCCCGCATGATCTGCTCTCTGGATGCCGCTCTGCGGATGGGACCTGTTGTAGCAAGGAATCTGTAGCCATTTGGACGTGTTCGATGAGTCGGACTGTTTCGGCATTACCGCTATGGGACCTATAGAGGCACCCGTAGACGCGCGGATGGTCTTCGCTGTCTACGCGTAGCCAAAGGATGGACAGGTCCGAACCTTCAAGAATGCCGAGGCGTCGAGAACAGATGTCGTCTCTGACGTATACGCAAACTCCAGCCCGAAGCACAAAGGAGTGCTCTAATTTGTACCCCGGGCAGGAGAGATACGAAGTATCAGCTGGAGAGGACACCTGCTTCTCGGTCAGAAAGGGCAAGACCGGCTTCGCCGTCTCGAGATGGTAGTGGACGGCGTTTAGGTTCGAGTGAAGTCCCTGATGTTGCAGAAATTCACGGATAGCGTGGCAGGGGTCGCCTTGGTATTGTTGCTCAGTTTGCCCCGAGCAGTTATGTTTTTGAGCGGAACTTTGCCTCCCCCCCCCCCCAGAATACGCTGGGCAGCCTGAGAACCACGCTCACGATTGGAATAACATGGTCGTGGATACTCAACGAGGGATTCTCCAGGGGTGCTTGTAACCTCCTGGGGTAGTCTTTCGTGTAATTTCGCTACCATGTTGATGGGGGGGGGGGGAATTGGGCCTCCGGCCACCTGCACTCACCAGACTTTCTTAATCCTGGTCACAACATCATCTTGCAAACCACACTCTTCTCTTATTAAACAATTTCTCACTGTCATTCAGATTGATCCCTAACATACTCCTTAATGACCGCATTTCTACAGC
Organism: Parnassius mnemosyne; assembly: GCA_963668995.1. Taxonomy (NCBI): domain Eukaryota; kingdom Metazoa; phylum Arthropoda; class Insecta; order Lepidoptera; family Papilionidae; genus Parnassius; species Parnassius mnemosyne. The sequence goes on along the minus strand of CAVLGL010000104.1, from coordinate 37,923,787 downwards.
ATTTATTCTACTCTCGTGCTTCTTCTGCCACACCCAACTTTCACTACCATACATTAAAGTAGGTACTAACACAGCATTGTGAATTGCCATACATGCCTTTTTGGACACATTCTGACTTTTCACAATAGAGTGTAGAGCCCCATTCACTCTATTTCCTGCATTCACTCGTCGTTCTATATCCTTATCATATCTACCATCCCTGCTAAACACACATCCCAAATATACAAACTCATCTACTTGCTCTACCAACTCCCCTTCTATTCTTATTTCACATATCGTTTTACTTTCTTCTCTTTCAAAAACCATAACTTTCGTCTTACTTGCGTTCACTTTCATTCCCTTTTCTTTTAATGTCCTGTTCATTAATGTAACCATCATTTGCAACTCGGCTGCCGACGACGCAAGTATGACTTGATCATCGGCGTACAAAAGGCATTTGACGGTTAACTCACCCATTCTTAACCCGCATTCTTCTACTTTCAAATTTTCCAAACAACTGTCCATAAATAGGTTGAACAACCACGGGGAAGCCACATAGCCCTGTCTGACACCTTTATGGATGCTTAACCAGTCCGAGTAGGCCCCGTTGATCCTGACACAAGCACTTGAGTCCCTATATAGAGACTTCAATGCCTGTATCAGACCAGCGGTCAACCCAAATGAGTTCAGTGTTTGCCATAACACATCCCTGTCCACTCTGTCATAAGCCTTCTCCAAGTCCATGAACGCACAAAAAACTTTTTGGTTTTTGGCCAAAAACTTCTCCGCGATCATGCGCATGGAAAAGACCTGATCCGTACATCCCATTCCCTTTCTAAATACCGCTTGCACATCCCAAATTTTTCCATCAGTTTCTTTCATAACTCTTTCAATTAGTACCTTAGCATACAGTTTTCCCACAATGCTATTCTTAGCTTAGAAGGCTGATACCACGGTAGTTTTTACAGTCCTGCTGTGATCCTTTTCCCTTATATATTGGGACTATCACGGCTTTGCACCAGTCTCCCGGTACCCGCTTAAGTTCCCAACATAAATTAAACAAGGTGTACTGCAGGTCTGCCACCACTCCTTCTCCAGCCCTTAGCATTTCGAGAGATACTCTATCATAACCGGCTGCCTTACCTGCTTTCATACTTTTCATTGCTTTCATTATTTCATCTATACTTATATCTCTATTTCCTCTTCTTTCGGAATTTCTATTTCATTTTATTCAAACGTCTCATCACTCATAAATCTGCAAATTAAGAAATAAAAATTTCAAAGACGCGGTAAGAACCTCTCAGAAATTATAGGTGACTGGTGCCCAGCAATGGGATCTGATTACTTTACTTTTAAAATATTAAATGCTTCGTAATTTTAAATTATATGTAAAGAGCTTAATTTGTAGGTCGTTTGTAAATATCGTTTGTATTCCAACAAAAAAAAACATAATTTGTAATTTTACTGACGAACCCAATTCATTAACCAGTTAAATTTTTTCGTCTGTTCTCAGACAAGAAATAACGTTAACGGCTAAAGTTACGAGTACGTTTCAAAAAGCTTTTAATAAGAGGACTTAAAACAACATCGGTCACGGCCCATACCCGCTGTTACTTGGCTATAAAATATCGCGAACATGAAAAGTGTATGGATTAATTCGTTCCCTCTGGGCACAATCTAAATCCTAAATTGAAAATATATTAATAAAAAGCCGAGGATCATAGAATGCTACACTTATGTATTTCATCGCTTTTGATGTTATGATGTAGCCATGACTGCAGCCGTGACTACAAACTCAGTTAAAACAATTGATATGAAAACTATGCAGTAATGTGTACTTAACTAAATAAGCCAAGTCTACAAAATGAATCAATAACCTTTCTTTTCTTTTCACTGCACGTATCTATGACACAGGTGCTTTGACTTTTGCTCACGCTTTGACAGCTCTCATGTCTTAATACCACAGACTGTATAGAGACACTCATAATACGTTCTGTTCTAAGTATTAGTGCATTCTATATTTATTGTCAACCTATCATTTGCAACTTATTTTAAAATACTTTGCATATCCCCATCTAAAAATGATATTACTGATAATACAATGCAAAACTGAATAAAAAATTCACAATAAAATCTAATATTTAAAGAAGTATACGCATAATGATAGTATTACTTTAGTGTTATGATGAAACCTGTAACACAGATAAAAACTGGACGGGTTTAGATGCGTTTAAAACCTATAAAAAGTAGTTACGAAATGAGATTTTTCATTACAAAGCTGAATTATTTACCGGCTCCAATAAAATAAGTTGGCGCCGTAATTTAATATACACCGAAGTCACTATTTTTTGACGTATCAATCATTGGTGGTCGTTTCATATTTTGGTCAGGTCGTATTTGGCCGATGTACTTTATAAAAAAAAAACTGTTTATATATTCTATATTTTCTATATCTTTAATATCAAAATAACCATATTCAATAGTAAATATTATTTTTTAAATTAAATCTAACTTTTTTAATCCACCAGATGTCCTAGACATTAAATTTCTAGCGTGATATATTAAGTGTATTCGGTACATATGGTCGGCCTGACCGGGTTAGGACCTAGACCCAACAGAATACCAGCTTAATTTTGCAGCATAAGGCTGCTGTATTTCCTATATCAGTCACGCTGAGAACCGAACGAACCATAGTCAGTTAAGTTAAAATGTGTAAGTGACTGTGAATCTTAAGTTCCCTGTCCAACAGTGGACTATTGTGAGTAAGAAACAGGTTGCTGTTCTACACATAATCTAAACAGTGGACTGAATGTGATAAAATAGTTGTAGTGATAAACTAATTCATTTGTAACATAAAGTATATGATAACTCTGCATGCTGCTTTTTTAGGTTTTTGTAAGTTGTCATTATAATCAAATATATTAACGTTGTGTATGTGATTCGAATATTTGTACATTGAAAAGAAGCAAACCTAATAATAAACATTTTCTTACTTCCTCCTTTAATTTTTTACGATTTTTTAGTCAAATTTTTATATAAAACAATGAGGATAAATCAATTTTCTAAACTTATTTATTTTTCACTAACGAAGGATGGATAAAGAAGCTTATTGAAAACGGTACAATAGAGTGTGGGAGCGCCCCGGCTGTTCACGACAGAATGCACCCGCAGCGCACTAATCTACTGACTTTTGTTCACCGATACGTAATTTGTGAATACCGATACTGAAAATAAAATACGAATATTACTGGGTGGTTTTCTTGTGAGGAACAATGAGTCGGTACAAAAATATAATCTAAGAATGAAAAATTGAAAACAAAAATGTAAAACAAAGGTAAGTATAGTAAGCTCTCGTCTCAGAGAACTATGCTCCTTTGTAGTAATTACGCAACTTGTCAGTAGATTCAAGACTTTAAGTATGTATGTAGAGTGGTGTGTATGAATTTATTTTTAGAGCACTACTCTAGATATAGACGTAGACTCTGTGACATTGAACTGCTGAGTCGGTTAATTTTCGAAAATAGATTAAAAAAGCGACAATTAGATATTTCATGAATTTTACACTCACATTTGAGGTGTTTGTTTCTTCAATTAAAATATGTATAGTAAGTAACTTTCTTGGGGCGATATTTATTTTACATAGAAATTACGCTAGTGTAAGTAGGATGCAACGTCTAGACTAACATTAACTCTGCTTCATCATCATAATCATCATCATCATTACAGTCCTTCACAAGTTCACTGCTGAACATAGTTCTTCCTCAAGAAATGCACGGTCTTAAGCAACTTGCATCCATCGACTTCCTGCATGTCTTACCAGGTTGTCACCCCATCTACTGGAGGTTCGCCCTACACTTCACCTGCAGGTACGATGCTACCACTGGAGAAACTTTCTTGCCCATCGGTTGCCGGTTCTTGGAGCTATATGGCAGGCCCATTGCCACTTAACTCCTAACATAACTCTGCTTAATTTGGACTAATAACACAGAGTACTTTGTACTTGCCCGATAGCTAATACAGTAAAGAAATTTTAAGAAAATTATATGACCTTGTCTTATGTTTCACATGAAATGATGTTTAATATATAAGTAACTAAATTTCTTCATTTAAATTCAATGATATATGACTTTTAAATAAATTTTTCGCGCGCCACCTACTGTAAGTTAATTATACTAAGACTATAAATGTAGAAAAAAAAAGTTTAAAAAGAAAACCATTACAAGAACATAAAAATCCCATGATAAAATAGCTGAAAAAAGAAATTATATTTATTTATTTATTTGTAACAGGAAAACAAACATATTATATAAGTCACAAGGTAAGCCTATTAAAAGTTTTCACAAATCGGTAATAGCTTACGTAAACACAAACAATAATAAATAATATAAGTTACACGTTTGATATTAATTAGATTTAAGAATTCAAATGTATATTGTTATTGTAAATAAGATGTTATTAATTTACAAATAGAAGTATTACTTGTACAAAAAAATTCGCCTTATCACAATCCTTATAAAGAATGAGTTTCGCCTGTAATTTGATCTACATAAATATAAACATGTAGGGGATTTCATAACGCAGTGAACGAAAGAGTACTGAGAGATGTAATATTTTGAATAATCGTAAGTCAGGACAGTCTAAACGAATGAAGACGAGAACACTGTAATTCGTAACTTTCTTAAGGTATCTGAAATTTAGAGCGTACATATCGAATATTTTTTTTGAATTGCTTCGATTTCATTGTTGTATATTTTATGTTGAGGATTACGTACTTGACACGCATATTCGCGATGGCTACGAACCAGCAATATTTCCATTGATTTCTACTGACGGATTTTGTAACAATACCTAAGAAAATTATATGAAGCTTATCTAACGTTTCACATGAAATAATGTGTAATATATAGGTAATTAGATGGAAGAAGTAATTGTGGAAATATCGTTTTAAATTTGTAAAGCTGTGCTGTTTAATTAGGAATGATAATTAAAATACAATCATTTCAATTGAATGTTATATGACTTTCAAATAAATTTGTCGCGCGCCACCTACTGCAATTCAAATATACAAAGTCTATACGTCCTACTTTTGCGCAAGCACAAGCAGTAAGTTGACAAAATTTAAACGCAATCTGATGAACAGTATGGCATCGCATAAATACGAATAAACAAAACATTAATTTCTAGATATATTAGACTAGCTGATACCCGGCGCGTTGTTGCTTGAGAAGAAATAACTGTGAAAATATGGTTTTAAATTTGAAAGAGTTATATTGTTTATTCAGCGATAACACATTCATTAAAATTGAATGATATAGAAATTTGTCAATACGATATATGCGCCACCTACTGTAAGTCAATTGTGTTGGGCAGATTTAAACATTATCTGCCTTATTTTTTTTTTACTTATTATAAGCCAGTGCTTGACCACAATCCCACCTGGTGGTAAGTAGTGATGCAGCCTTAGATGGTAAATCGCACTGTCTTATCGTAGCAAAAACCTATTCACTCTTGCCTTGAAGATGCCTAAATTGTATTTTGACGGAAAGATAGACGCCGACAAATTATTCCACTCGTTTGCTGTACGCATTACAAAAGACGAAGCAAACCATTTGGTTCTAATGCATGGAATATCAACAACAAAGGGATGAAGACCCGCCGACCGTCTGGTTGTCCGACGGTGGAAAGGAGAGGGACGAAATTAAGGCGTGTAATTCCTGCGCACACTCACCGAAATGCATCCTATAGAATACCGAGAGACTAGCTACTCTGCACCTGTGCTCGAGGCTGACAAGATTAGTTTCAACCAAATCAAGGTCACCGATGAGCCTCTTAGCACGTCTCTCCCCTCTGAGTCCAATGCTGCCAGGTGGCATTTTGCAGAACCAGCCCATATGTGACAGCAGTACTCCATGCACGACCGGACTTGCGCTTTATATAAGGTAAGAAGCTGCCCCGGCGTGAAGTATCGCCGCACCCTTGCAAGGACACCAAGATTCCTTGCGGCTGCTTTGACTCTGGACTCAATGAACCGCGCATAGTTTAGGTTCGGAGAAAATTCAATCCCTAACAACTGAAGGCGGTCAGTGTACTCCAAGGATACATTCCGGAAAGTAGGAGCCAAGGTGAGCGGGCTCCTTTTAGCGGTAAAAAGACACGCTTGTATTTTGGAGGCGTTAAATCTCACGAGATTGGCATCGCCCCATTCGGAGACTGCCTGTAGTGTGAGACTCACACGCTCAACCATAGCCTCTCTTTCTGACTGGATTTGATCCCGACTGACTGATTGCAAATAGCAAAAGTGGTCTATTAATTGTTCCAGGTTTTAAGTATGAATAAAGAAGTTTTTCTCATGAAAGAAGTCCCCTGGCTACAGTGTCCCCAGTTCGCCCTAAATTCGACGTTATCTTTTTAATTTCATACTTTTCTCTAGTTCACATATTTTCTAACGAAACGATTATAAAAGTATTCCTTTTTTAAAAGTCTAAAGTCTTGTCATATCTCTATATGTCAAGGTCTTTAAATGTGAATGTTATGGTTGTTATAATTATATGTGTACGTTCACGAATAATTTTCGCCTCACTTACCTCAAAAACAAATAATGATATCAATGTCAAGCTGGTTTCATTCGACTCAGAATTATGTTATAAGACCTTGGTATTTTATCCGCATTCGTTACATTCATTTTGAAGTGAAACTTCTTTATCTAAGTTGGGGAAATATTTAGTACGATATTAAAAAATAAAAACATCGCTTTTTTCACTTCATTTAACACTTTCATTTTTCACCGTAAAATATAAAATAAAAGAATATTGACACAAATACACGCCTATTTTTTGTTATTTGTGTTAAGCGATGTAACATTAAATCAAATTAAAAAATTGATTTTTATGTTACATCGTTTAACATGACTTAAAATGACAATCCGGAAAATTGAACAGCAACGTGAGTTCATCGTAAACAAAATAAGCACTCGATATAAAAGGCCCAACGCGGCAAGGAAGGAAGCCATCTCTTTCTAGATTCGAACGAATTAATTGTTTTTTTTTAATCTCTCGAATATACACTGCGATAGGTACATATTTTAGACGAAAATCGATTACTCTGAAATAAAATTAATTAAAACCTTTTCTACCGACTTCAAGCAGGAGGAGGTACTTAATTCAACTGTATGTTTTCGAAGATTCTTTATATTTTCATTTAAAAGCTGGTGCTTCTCATGTGGTTCTATTTAAATTTGGTCAAGGTCTAACCAAAAGTTTTTTAGTTATTCTTAATAATTTATATTGAAGTCGGTTGTACAAAATTATTAATTTCAAATTATTATTTTTTTATAGAAGAAGGGGCAAACGAGCATGCGGCTCAACTGGTAGAAAGTGACTACCGCCGCTTATGAACAAAAGCAACACCAGGGTAATTGCAGGTGCGTTGCCAGCCTTTTACATAGAAGTAAGCTCTTTTCTTGAATATCCTTAAGTCATATCAGTCCAGAAAAATCGCCGGTGGTAAAAAATTCCACTGAGAAGTTGTACGAGGAAGAAAACTCCTTGTAAACGCACAGTGGTGGACCGCCAAGCATTAAGATGGTGAGGATGGTATCGCGAATTTAGGCGCGATGCGAGTTCGTGAAATTTGGCGGCTGGAATTAAACCGGAAAATTCCTCAGAGCACTTCCCGTGGTAGATGCGATAGAAAATATAAAGGGATGCAACATCCCTACGCAGCATTCACTAATCGAGCCAACCGGATATAACTCGGTCGTCGGCGAACCGCTCTGCGCTGGATGCGGTCAAGTAGAAGGAGCTGGCACTGACACCAGAGATGAGAAAATTATTCCATGTGAGGCCGAACTTGCGCATTGTAAAGCGATTAGCCGGCATAAAATACTGTCTCGCTTTTTAGAGGCCAATTTGGCCTTTCCTTCCAAATGACCACGAAACTGCACACTATTCGATATGTCAACGCCGAAGATTCCGATGCTAGCTGAGGCAACAAGGGTAGTGCCTTGAAACTGAGGAGATACGACGAAGGGGTTCTTTTTAGCGGTAAACGCGCAAACTTGTGTCTTCTGGGAATTGAGCTGCACTAGATTTAGTCGCCTCCATCCGAGACTGTTCAGCAAAGACTCGACTTCAAATACAAGTTTGTCCCGGTACTCGGTGACGTTTTCCCGAGAAATATTGGCACGGCCGGTATATAAGGCATCACCAGTGCTGTCGTCTGCAAAGCAATGAATGTTACCAGCTTGTAGCATATCATTGATATACAAAAGAAACAGCGTTGGTGATAGCACGCAGCCTTGTGGAACACCAGCCTTAGTAGGCTTCCGTCTCCCACAAATTTATAAACTCTTTGTTTGTTTATAAAAAAAATATGAGTGTAAAAGATTAATTATGCCATGTACTATTCGTGTTCGTCAACACCGTCTAGCAACTACGTTCTGTATTACTTATAAAAGTGCAAAGATTAATAGACTGTAGAGATGACAATTATAATATAAGTGACATACTGCCTGTTATGCTTGCGCATCACTGAGAATTATGTCGCGGTTACGCATCTTCAATTACATTGCACGGTGTGGTGCTGTAGCTTTGTCCGGTAGGCATCACGAGCTATCAAGTGTTCACGTTTCAAGTACGGAAGAATTTTTATTATATATGTTAAATCGTATTTATTTGCGTCGTATTAAAAATATGTCGTCAAAGCGTTCGCTGTAAATTTTCCCGGGTTTGATCCCCGACAGCACGAATGAAATTCGTAATTTGAAATAGGAGTGACAGAAAAACGGTTCTTGATATAGAAAGGTAAATAAATAATTGAACCTATAAAATAAAATCACTTTACAAATTATTATTATATTAATATTATTACAAATCAAAATAGCCCAATAGCTTTATTAACATGAGACATAATTGTGCGAGTGCTTACAATACTTAACATTATTTTACCGAAATCTCAGATTTTTTTTTAAATAGAATAAGGGTGACAAACGAGCACACAGTCCACCTGATGGTAAGCGGTTGCTACGGCCCATACACATCTACATCTATTCCCGATTACGTATCAAAATGTAGATGCGTTGTCACCCGTGAGGACTAAGATGTAATGCCTCGTTTCCAGTAAAAAGGTTCTCCGGTCTCTACACTCACCATACGAAACACAGCAGGGTTAAACTGCTATTTTACATGTTATTCCGTGAGAGCGTGGCCCTTCCCCGGTCGAGCCGACCCATTCGTGCTACAAATATACCTAATACTAATATAGCCGCAGCATGGCTCTACCGCGTAAAAAAAAATTGACGTTGAAAATTTAATTATTTTTAGAAGCAACTTTGCAATTATTTTCTATTGAGTTAATTTTTGTGGAATCGTGTTTTGCAAACCGCCACCTGAAATACGTACAATTTTTTTTCGATAATGACGTGAAATTACAAAACGATCCCCATGCATTTCAATGTGGCTATATTCAGCCTCTTAATATGAACATACCTCGGGATTTAGAAATTTTAAAAGTTTTCATACGTAGATAATGCAAGATATAATGTTATAATATTACTGTCCCGTGTGAGGAAACCTTTATACTTATATACATATTCTCATAATATTTTTATGGTTGGTTAGAAAAATTATATCTAAATGCAAACTTTCACAGGGTAAATTTTTTTTTACTATTTTTACCCATCATCATCATCATCATTACAGCCCTTCACAAGTCCACTGCTGAACATAGGCCTCCCCCAAAGAATGCCACAAAGCACGGTCCTGAGCCACCTGCATCCATCGACCTCCCGCATGTCTTACTAGGTCGTCACTCCATCTCGTGGGGGGACGCCCTACACTTCGCCTACCGGTACGAGGCTGCCACTCGAGAACCTTTCTTCCCCATCGGTTGTCGGTTCTTCGAGCTATATGGCCGGCCCACTGCCACTTCAGCTTACTAATCCGTTGGGCTATGTCGGTTACTCTGGTTCTACTGCGGATATCTTCATTCCTAAGTTTATCACGCAGAGAAACTCCGAGCATAGCCCTCTCCATAGCTCGCTGAGCGACCTTGAGCTTCCTCATACGGCCAGCAGTGAAGGACCACGTCTCAGATCCGTAAGTCACCACTGGCAACACGCACTGGTTGTACAATTTCGTTTTCAGGTTTTGAGGTATGTTTGACGAGAAGATGTGTCGTAGCTTCCCGAACGCTGCCCAGCCGAGTTGAATCCGTCGATTGACCTCTCGGTCGAAGTTGGACTTACCTAGTCGGACTATTTGTCCCAGGTAAACATACTCGTCAACAACTTCGAGCTTAGTGCTCCCAAAAACTACCGGCATAGGTGTGACATGGACATTGAATTATTTTTACCCAGCAAGTAGTAAAGTAACTACAATCCCATCGGTAAGTGGTTATGTAGCCTAAGATGGTGAATTGCACTGACTTAACAAAAACCTATTCACTCTTGCCTAATAGTACTAGGTAAGTATGATTTGCGACCGATTTGTGTGTGTGTGTGTGTGTGCGTGCGTGTGTGTGTGTGTGTGTGTGTGTGTGTGTGTGTGTGTGTGTGTATGTTTGTGTGTATGTGTGAAGAAAAGCGTATGAGAATATTTACCATTTAACATTTTTTAACATTTAATAATTTTAACATTTTTAGATGATAGTTTGTCTAACGTAAAAAAAAACCATAAACCCAAGAATGTCTTTATATTGGTATTTATACTTAGGGAAACACCATTTTTTATTTATTTAAATTGTTTGATTTAATTTGATAACAGTGTACCTAAATGTTAGTATCTTTACCTATATTTCCCTCCCCAATAATATTTTATAAAGTCATACTTATATAAACAGCGTTTTATCGTAATACATTAAAACGCTGTTTATATAAGCTGTTAACATAATTATAAAATTCAGTATCAACTAATTAATAAAAATATGCAACAATAAAATTACATAGGTATTAAAAACTATCGAAATCTAAGTAACGAGAGCATGTTCGTCGTTCCACATCTAAATTATATAAAAATGCATTTTTCAATTTCACTAATCAACGTCGCCGCAAAAATTCTTCTTTGGGCACTTTAAAAATTCATTTATTTAGAAAATAATATTTACAGTTACGAGTATACAGATATTAAGTAAATTAAGTATTTCTAGTCATAAAAATATTTATAATTGAGTATAAACTTTTAAAAAACTAATATATATTTGAACGAAGTCGCTCCAACACCGACGTGCGGTCCACCCTCGACGATGTACGAAAACGGACTGTGACAGAGCTTACATGGCGACGGAGCATGCGCGCTCGCGTAAATATATTCAATTTCAGGGAAAAATAATATATTCTCTTATAAAACGGGTAATAAAAATAAAACTCTCAATTTAAAATATTAATATTTTTAAGACCTTTTTTTTAGTGTAAGAACTATTTAAAAAGCTTGTGCCGTTTTGGAGAAATTTTGCTAAATATGACAAAGGTAGGTACTCTTTGGGGATTTCTTTTCTAATAAGAAGTTGACAAAAATACAATTTTGTTAAATTAAAAACATTTACCAAATCTTCTTCTATTACCCTGTATTTTTTTTTGTGGATTAAATGAGCAGTTATTGAGATTTTTTTACTTAAATATCCTAGATTTAAGCATTTCAACCACTGTTAAGGCCTTAAATCATTATACGAGTGTAAAGACTCGTAGAATAACAGAATCGTGGTTGTAGTAATTATTCTAGTGCAATCAAGAAAGACTGTGTTAATGATAGGCTGTTCTGTGTTACAATGAGATGGGTAGTGTTACTGTTTGTTTGCATTCTTTGGTTTTATCATGTAATATGTCCCTCACTATTGCGCAATTGGGTCATATTATGGTATGGTAAAACTGTAATTACTCTATACTAAATGTTTTACACTATTATTATTTTTAACAACTAACCTCTTGATGTATTTCCGAGAAGTTATTTATAGCGCCCGAATTTGTAAATAATCTAAATCACTTATCTGTTTGGTAATTGGATATTATAACTTTACGTCTTACGTGTAAGATTATTATTGCCATTATGAGCAAGTAGGTGAGCTATCACAAACACAATATTGTAAGTTAAAAACAAGGAGTACCCTGACTGAAGTAGACTGCGCGTAGATACACAGTGTTACAATTTTTATAACACTCAAAGTTTCAGAACCGGAAGCGAAACGTGTATTTTTTATATGCGCCGTGGTTTCATAAGTTTTTCAAATGTCTTGAATCAAAGTAAATTCAGTGTGAGTTGTGTAAATCAGGCAAGCGATAAACTTTAACTTAAATATTAAATCCAAAACATGAGTGAGTTATAGAAAGTTACACAAAACAATCGATTGATTAAACCTTAAAATACAATTTGTAAGAAGAGTTGCATAACGGGGAGACGGGGAGGGTGCTCGCTTTCAATATCGTAATAAGTAGACAACCTGAATTTAATTCGTTACATCATGACTAATATCTTTATCTAAAGGTCATTGACGATGCTCTCATCAATCCAAATGGAGTGGACGTCTTTCAAAATCGTTTCGTGAATGTATTAAACGTATGCCATTTGGATGGACTTCATGCAGCACTGGATTTGCCAAATTATCCAAACGGATTGAAATCCATGCGTCCAGTTCGAATGGATGTCACCCGTGGCCGTCCGTCAATGTCTAAAACGTGCGCCACGGCAAATGTAAGCAGTCTGTAAATGGGCAAAACCATGTTCATTTTTTTGTGATTTTTGTCTCAGTTTGTGCCCTGGTATTGATGGCGGTACATGTGCTAGATCATAGGAGCTCTGTGGCTGAGTCTATGAAACGCTTATACAAAATTCTCCGGATTGAATTATATATTATGATGTCTTTCGAGGTATATTAGGTTTTAAAAGCTTTGAATAACTCAATTCTTTTTCTTTTTTATGAATCATAATATAATTCAGTAAAAACATAAGTACACGATTTTTATTGTATATCAAAATCAGGTATGGTCTGAAGGTTAATAAAATACTGAAAGAATGTGTTCGTTTAAATCGGTCATTTCACTGACGTTGTTAATTGTAGTTTTAAGTGCCGGTTTACCTCTCACTAAAATATGTAATAAAATTAATGAAATGGGTAAAAATAAAAAATAAAAACTGGGAGATATAAATGTCGTATACTAATACCCGCTCAGTAATAGTGCATTGCCCGCTCAGTGATAAGGCCTGAGCTTAACAGGGACCTCAGTAACATTGATATTTTCTAAACAGACCAAGTGACTCTTAATTGATATAGCACATAAAGGAAATGAAAATTACTTAAATGACCTAACGCAAAGTGCAAAATTATTTTGAGGTTTGTTTTCGCTTGAGTTTAATGACTTTTTCACATAATCGAATTCCTCCGAGGTTATTTTATTTTTAAACTTTACCAAGAAGTTTTTTAAATTCATGTTAATCATAATGTTAATCATGTCTCCGATAAATGTTATAAATTATTGTGGAGAAAGTTTTCTGAACTTATACGGAATTCGATATGTTATAGATATGAAATATACAAACTTATTACACCGATGAAACGTTTGCTTTACCTTCAGAAACAAGTAAGTAAGTTGAATACGGCCGCCAACAAGAGGCCAATTCAGTGAGGTTGTCACGCAATTGACCTCAAGTTGACGCGCACCTTAAATTAATAAAAAGTAGTTTTCTTTTATGTAAGTATGTAGACACTTTTGAAATTTATTTTTGAGTTTTTATTTAAGTATAGCCCACTCAAAAAGCTAAAAGGGGTCCTTAAACAATAAAAGCCAATACGTGTGCTTAAATAATAAAAGCAATGTCAACTTTTCATTCTTTACTGTTCCTAAAGATATCAAATGGTAAGATATTACTATTTATTGGTAGATCTAGATAATTAGGTACCTAGTTACTGAGAAAATAGTTACAGATTAATTATTTGATAAGCGATCCAACCACAGATTTGCAGTTTTCGATTTTTTCTAGTATAATGCCAATGACCTTAAAAAAAGTTCATTGTGAGTAGACCTCCCAGTAATAATATCTAATAATATAATAATAACCTCCCTCCCTTTGCATTTTCTTTCGCATCTACCATGGGGAGTGCTCTGAGGAATTGTTCGGATTAATCCCAGCCGCCAAATTTCACGAACGCACATCGCGGCAGAACTCCCGATACCATCCACACCATCTGGATGATTGGCGGTCCACCACTGTGCGATTTAGAAGATGTTTTCTTCCTCGCACGACTTACTTGTGGAATCGATTACCATCAGCGATTTTTCCGGACCGATACGACTTAGGGACCTTCAAGAAAAGAGCGTACTCCTTTTTAAAAGGCCGGCAACGCATCTGCAATTCCCTCCCTGGTGTTGCAGTTGTTCATGGGCGGCGGTAGTCACTTACCATCAGGTGAGCCGCGCGCTCGTTTGCCCCCTCTCCTATAAAAAATAAATAAAAAAAATAGTGTTTGCCTGCTAATGCAAGATCAGCATATTGTGGGTAATAGTTTAACACTTGCTCGATAAGAGAGAGAGAGAGATTGAAAATAGCAGCAGTTCTCATTGCCACTCTTTCAATAATAGTGAATTCTCGTGTCGCATGTTTGTAAATAGCAAAAAATGTGAAACAGACAAGTGACGGCTTCGTATCACAGTGCCTTAGCAGTGAGTTGCAATGCTAAGGACCACGAGTCCGAATTCCGCATGCAACAAGTATTTGTATGGCCTACAAATAATTTTTCTGGGTCTGAATGTTTGTCCTTGTGAAATCTATGTAAACTGCCCTCGCAATGCAGGAGAATATGCTAGTGTGGAGGTAATGTTTTTTTTTTTACAACCTACTTCAATTTTATTACGCGTTATAAAGGATAGCCCCAAAACTACTGGTCAGATCTTGATTAACTTTATATGGGATATATAAATTATATGCACCAGCTTTCAAATAAAAGAAAAAATTATCAAAGTCGGTTCAACTACAAAAAATTTCTGAGGTAACACACTTAATCAAATACAGTCAAATTAAGTACCTCCTCCATTTTAAGTCAATTAAAAATATATGTATGTAAATTATATGACGTTCAAAGATGTTCGCGTTTATATATTTTTAAATTTTCTCGATGTTGCATATTAAACTTGCTCACATTGAATAATGTATTAGTTACTGATAATAAAAATAATGTTTTTATGATCAGTAACTAATACATTGATTCTTTACTTCGGTGTATTTTACTACCCTTAGAGTATTTATAATTAAGCTATGCTTATAAATACTCTAAGCTACTAACTATCTCATATAAAAGGGTTCAATTTGTTTTCTCACAACATCTAGGGGTAGAGTTAACCTACAGTAGGAGCGGCCTTAACAAAGGCGCGTTACGGGCTTAGTGATACAAACTCTCGTATGCGGACGTAAGGCACATTTTGATTTAATACGTGCGCCGCATTAATTTTTTTTCGACGATTATACGATAGGCTATTTTAACGAAGGTGACTTCCAAGGCGTGCAAAGTATTATAAGCTTTAGCGACATTGCAACTAGGTTTAAACTCGCAAGTTTGCTATCAGAAAGTGATTATTCTGCTCTTGTACTAATATTTATTCTATGGTGATAGCGTGAAGCTAGAAATACTAGGTAGTAGAACTTCTTTTCTGCTAAAGAATCCGTCCGGGTAGGCACCAATCTCTTACTTATTTCTTTCGTCAAATAGCAATGCTCTGAATGGAATAGACAGCTTGTATGATTATAGACTATGAGGCATTATACCTTAGTCCACAGAGGGGATGACGCATACGTAGTCATCTTTGTCTGCATGATTGCAGCATGATTTTGGCAACTTACCATCAGTTGGACTGTGAGTTTGTTTGTCAATTCTGTTTTATAAAAAAGCTCTGAACCGAGATGTACTTTCTGTTCAAGAAATTGTTACATAATTATAAAGTTCACATTTTACAATGTATAATGATTAGGTCATTATAATATAGAGAGTAAAACATGGCGAGTGAACCAGACTTCTAGGGGTCAAAAATTTAAGGTGAATAAATTAATCTTACTCGATTCGTTTACATTATTAGTTTAATAAAATTTGAATCTGCCGCACCTGGCCAGTCTGTTTATTTTAGTGATTTGATAATGAACTCTTCTAATTTTATTATGTTAATATAATGACAGCTTATTAGGTTGAAAGAGTGTATATGTGCTAAATACATATTTACTTCTTTAAAAAAAATTATGTAGTTTGTTTAAGAAAGTTTACTTATTTATTTTTAACAACTCTGTATATACAGCTAAATAAAGGTCATTTTCAAGAATTTATTCACTTGTTAGAGCATGCAGATGTGTTATAGCTACAACCCGAATTAGTCGGCTAGCTCGAGGAAGGAAGGCTGCTGTGTTTTCTGCAGTGAGGTACGTACAGCTAAAGTTAGGTCCCTTACTACTTTTGAAAGACCAAAAAAAATTATTACCTTCCTACTATCAATGAGGAGTCAGGTTCAATTAAGTAATGACAAACATGGAAGGAAAAATTTTATTCATGACATCATGTGGAAAGTTATTCTATAACAGAAATGAAATTTTCCACCGTGTGTAATTACTTTATTCATAATTTATCCTAAGGCTATGAAATCCCACATAAAATTTGTCGCTGATAGAACGGTGAAACTTAAATGAAGTTTCGACAAGATAAGTTACCTTCACGTTTGGTAGACTTTTACTTAGAACTACGCAGACGGATGCATTTTTTATGCAACTGAGCAATTTGTCGTTTCGTACTCTTATTTAAATTTAAATAATAGTACTGTTTATATAACTGGGTGGGTGTCGTAAGAGGCGACAGTGGGAAACAGGCAGGAGATGGGCAGCACCATCTTCCTGATAACAGCAAAATTACAATAAAAAACTACGGTTGCCAAATCGCTCGCCAAGCGTGGTAACTGTGGCAAATCCTCTCCATGATGAGAGTAACAAAGAGCCGGCCCTCAGTCCCCGGAGGCCTCGCTATTCCTGGCTACGATGGCGACCATAGGAACGGCGGGGCAGGGGGTGCTAAGAATCTCCGGTGGACGTTCGGTTGCCACCTAAGACGACTCGACATGGCAACATACAACGCGATCACCCTGAGGACTGACGAGAAGATAGTGGGGCTGAAAGAAGAGATAGACAAGTTACGCTGGCATATTATAGGATTATCCGAGGTCCGAAGAGAGGGGGAGGACACGGTAATCCTTGAATCCAGCAACTTGCCCTGTCACCGAGAGGGCAACCATCTGTCCCAAGGAGGTGTCGGATTTATCATCCACAAGTCTCGATAGCAACGTTGTAAATATTGAGAGTGTGTCGAAGAGGGTTGCGGACCTTATACTCAGAATCACTAAACGGTATTCGCTGAAGGTCATATAGGTTTACGCATCAACCTCGGCACATCCCGATGAGGAGATGTTGAAAATGTATGAGGATATCTCTAGACCATGCATTCCTTCAAAACCCACTATACGATGTTACAATTTCAAATAGGGCAACGGAACCCAAGAGGCCAGCAGCTGGCCGACTTCATGGAGAAAGAGGGACTATTTATGATGAACTCTTTCTTCCAGAAGCGGCCCCACAGGAAAAGGATCTGATCGAGACCCGTCGGTTCGAATAAAAATTATATTGACTTCATAATGACGACCAGATGACTATTGTTTAGTGATATCTCCGTGTTCACGAGAGTGAAAACTGGTAGCCATCACAGAATAATTACAGGCACACTGAACTTAAACGTTAAGTTGGAGAGGTCTTGTCTAATAAAGTCAACGCTCCGTCCCCCTCGTGCTCTTTTCCAAAGTCCCGAAACCTATCAGGTCGAGTTACAAAACCGTATTTAGTGCCTAGAAGACTGCAATGAAGTGGACGATATGAATGACAAGCTCGTGGAAACTGTCCATGCGGTCGGACCTAAGTTCTGCAAGACCCGCTGCAGAAGAACACAAAAACTCTCCGATCACACTCTTAATCTCATGGCTGTTAGACAGGAGATGAACCTACGTCTTCAACAGATTTGACAGCATACAGGCAACTGAACAGACAGATCTCCAAATGCATGCGGCGGGACTAACGCAACTTCAATACAGCTTGTATTGAAGAAGCGATCGAGTGGAACCGAGGCTCCAAAGTTTTTGTCAGAGATCTGTCTGCCAGAAAGATCCAACTGTCGAAGCTGAAGACCAAGTGTGGCAGCATCGTTTCCGGGACATCTGAGATTTTGAGTGAGATTGAGAGGTTCTATGGGCAGGTGTACACATTATCGTTGGAGCCACACGTAAGTGTGAGTAACGATCCAAGAGCGAGTCTTATCCAACACTATTCCGAAGATATCCCGGACGTCAGTCTGAGCGAGATTCAAATGGCTCTCCAACACCTTAAAAACGGAAGGGCCCCAGGTGAGGATGGAATTACAGTGGAGCTTTTAAAAGCTGGTGAAAAGCCGGTACTTGAAGTCCCTCAGAAGCTGTTTAATTCCGTCCTCCATGGTGGCACTAATCCGGAAGCGTGAAGCAGAAGTGCGGTGGTTTTGTTCTTCAAGAAAGGCGACAACGCTCTCTTGAAGAACTACAGACAGATTTCCCTTCTCAGCTGCGTTTAGGTGCTGTTTTCGAGAGTCATAACAAGTCGTCTCCTATGCAGACTTGACGACTTCCAGCCTCCCGATCAAGCCGGTTTCACAAAAACCACCGTTCGACAAATTGTACAGAATACAGATGAGTATAATCTGCCACTTTGCCTTGCGTATGTGGACTATGAGAAAGCCTTTGATTCCGTTGAAATTTGGGCAGTGTTGCAGTCCCTTCAGCAGTCCCAAGTTGACTGTCGGTATATCGAAGTGCTGAAGTATTTGTATAGTAGGGCTACGATGGCTATCCGAGTACAGGATCAGAGTACGAAACCTATCACAAGGTGTAAGCAATCCAACTCGACAAAAAACTTCTTTGGATTATTTCATAGTTAAGCCTTGTGCTAAATGTCAAACCTACGTTTTTGACGAATTTACCGATCACTTTCCAATTTTTTTACATATGAATTTTGCCAAAATATTTAGAAAAACACAAATGCTTAATAAATTAAAAGTAGATTTTGCTGGCTTACAAAAAATATTTTCAACTGAGTCTTGGCATGACTTATACTCAACTAATGATGCAAATCTATCAGCACAGATTCTGACATCTAAATTAGAGAAAGCCATTAAGGACAATACAATTACTAGTAAAATGTCTAAGCGTTAATCACTACTCAAGCCTTGGATTACTGTGGGAATTGTAAATTCAATCCGAAAGAGAGACAAAATGCACAAAAAATTAAAAAAAGATTTTAAATAATGAGCAATTTGGACACACATACCGAAACTATCGAAACACATTAAATAGATTAATAAAACAATTAAAAATATATTGCTATAAATGTTATTATAAAAAAATAAAAGAAATATGAAAGAAACTTGGAATACAATAAAGGAAATATGTAATATGGTAAAAAAGAAAAAATCTTCCACAGATTTACTCAAACATCACTCACTCTCTTGACATTATTAATGGGTTTTTCACAACGGTTGGTTATAGTCTTGCAAATGATATCGTATCCAAACTTAACACTACTGACAGTTCTCTTTCTCTGTTGGCAAAATGCAAAGATGCACCAAACGGTTCAATATCCGATATCCGATCCAATATCTACCTAACCGATTCAGTGGAAGTTTCTAGCGTCATCTGTAGTATTGAATCAAGTAACTCATCGGAATTTGATTGTATTACGTATAAAATTCTAAAAGATTACATAAAACACATTTCAGAACCTATTGCATATTTAATTAATTTGACATTTGAATATGTTGTTTTCCTCATAGTCTATAAAAATTCAATTCTCTGACCATATATAAATATGGGGATAAATATTTACCGACTAACTATCGCCCAATTTGACTATTAAGCACAATGTCTTAGGTACTCGAAAAAATATTTAACAAGTGACTAATGAATTATTTAGAAAATAATGAGCTTTTGGATAAAAACTAATTTGTTTTTCGTGCTAACAGGTCCACAGATGACACTGTACTTCAACTTACTATAAATATTACACGTTATCTTGATAAAAATGAAAAAGTGATAGGAGTATTCCTGGATCTTCAGAAGGCATTCGATACCGTATTTGTTCCAATATTATTAACATGTTTGGAAAATATTGGAATCAGGGGAAATGCACTTATGTGGTTCCAGGACTACCTTTCGGATAGGCAGCAACGTGTTAGGGTGAAATAAATTCAGCTCCATTTACGGTGTGCCACAAGGCAGTACACTTGGGTTAAGACATTTTTTAATTTACATAAACGATTTCTGTAGACCTAATCTCAAGGATGCTGATATTCAAATGTGTGCTGATGATACAGTCAAACTGTTTCATGGCGACTCTTGGGAATGTATACATCGGCTTGCTGAATACGGTCTTTGTACATCATGATTAGAAAACAGCTTGCTAACACTCAACACAAGTAAAACAATAAATATGTGCTTCAGTAAAACTAATATTAATTCACCCAAATCTTCTAGCTTACAAATCCATTTCTATCTTTGCAATCGACAAGTCAATACCAATAATTAATCATGTACTTACTCATTAATCGAAAGAGTAAAAGTTATAAAATATCTAGGAATAAGTATTGATGATAAGCTCAACTGGAAACAGCACATAACATCTGTTGCTAATAGACTCAGGAAATTAGTTTATGTGTTTAGAGAATTGCGCACTGTTTCAGAACTTCCACTCTTAATACAAACTTATAAAGCACTTGCGGAATGTGCAATTACATTCTGTATAAGTTCGTGGGAAGCAGCAGCTAAAACACATTTAATAGAACTTGAACGAGCACAAAGATATCTCTTCAAAGTAATATTATACCTTCCATTTAGACATCCAACTTCTGCATTATTCAAAACGGCAAACGTACTTTCTGTGCGCCAACTATATATCTATAATTGTATAAAAAATACCATAAATTTATGGTACCATATCTTCCCTCCACTGAAAAAAGACGAGAACGTTTCACAGTTGAGCGAGTGAGATGTAAGATTGCTCAACCAACTAAATGTACCAACTAAAAAACGAGACTGTACAACCAGTGCGTGTTGCCAGTGATGACCTATGGAACTGCGACGTGGTCCTTCACTGCTGGCCGGATAAGGAAGCTGAAGGTCACTCAGCGAGCTATGGATAGGTTTATGATTGGAGTTTCTCTACGTAATAAACTTAGAAATAAGGATATCCGCAGTAGAACCAGAGTAACCGACATAGCCCAACGGATTAGTAAGCTGAAGTGGGAATGGACCGGCCATATAGCTCGAAGAACTGACAATCGATGGGGAAGAAAGGTTCTTAAGTGGCAGCCTCGTAACGGCAGAAGAAGTGTGGGGCGACCCCCACTAGATGGAGTGACGACCTGGTAAGACATGCTGGAAGTTGATGGATGCAGGTGGCTCAGAATCGTGCTTTGTGACGTTCCTTGGGGAGGCCTATGTTCAGCAGTGGACTTATGAAGGGCTGTAATGAAGATGATGATGATGATGATGTAACTGACAAAGGCATAACATAACAAAATCATTTAACCAATTTGAATAAAAATAAGTAATGATGACTTGAACAAATGATGTATTATAAGTAAAATTTCAACGTGATACTCTAAAACTGGAGTGAATTTTTATTATTAATATTACTGTATAAATATGAGCAATTTTTAACATAATCTGTAGAAAAATATTTCGATACCTCTTAAGTATAATGAGTCAACTACATAATTCAAATTTTACAGGAGCGCCTGTCAAAGATTAATTGTTTATAACTTTTTCAGTTTTGGTCCTAGAATGTTGATTTTTTTATGTTCGTACTATTTTAAGATTTAAGACCCTTCGATAATAAAAGAGTAGACCTATTTTAGCGAGTTTCCAAGATAATGTAGTTGATTTAGTATACATCGTATTAACTATGGCCTATAATGAGCTAACTGCCACATACACTGGTTTACAGTGTATTTCTATATTTACCATATCTTTAAGAAAAAGTATTAGGTTTATAAAAACACAAATACAGAATTGTATCTCATTTTCTTGGATTAATTTACTGACATTGTATCTACAATATGAACAAAAATAAATTACTTGACTCATTATACACTGATGTTAATGTACAAAATCAGTTTCATGGAGTAGCAGTAAATTGATATATCCGCAAAATAATCAAGCTTTTAGCTTGTTTATTTTTCATATAAAAGAAAATAACTTTATTTATTGTTATTTATTATTTATTAAAACCTATTCAATTCATAATCAAGCGGTTAAAGTTATATACCTTCCATAAAACATTACACGCATAACGGTAGAAAACAAAATTTCAATCTTTTTAGTATTAAAACTAATTAACAAAATAAAACGTCATATTTCTCTTCTTAATCCAATAAATTTTTTGGACGTGTCTGTTTTGTTACTAAAATTCGATAAAATAAAATATCTTCACGAAAAAACAATATCTGAGTGGATGAATCAGGTTCTTTTAATCACAGTCAGACTCATCATTATTAATATTGCCTGTAATCAAACCATTATAAAATAAGTGATATTCTTCTGCTATCTGACGTGACTTATACCAAGACCCATAAATTCTTTGTGTTTATTTTTGTCAATCGGCAGGGGTTATTCATAAGTAGTGACTAAAAGCAAACCCACCTTTTCTTTTATGTTTTGTGTGTTCTTCGTTTTATTCATGCAGTAAATACAATTAACAGCATCGTCTCCATAGTTGTACTTAAATATAATTTTAAAGTGATCATTTCCTTGTATTTTAAATTCACTTAAATTGTTCATGACATTTTAGTTCTATAGCTTGTACTTGTTCAATTATAGCAGTGCTTGAAATGTGTTCCAAAATCAAGGATCAACTCCTATGACATTCCAATGACATTATAGGGCTAGCCTTCTGTTTGAGGTCTGGGGTATAAATAATCCTGTTTTTAGTCTGTCTCTCAATCAAGGCATGCATGCTGTACCCTTCGTTTTGGGTATGCCCAAAGCCAAGGAAACGATGAATAATAATCATATTTGTTACATACATACATATACATTAAAATACGACTCTGTTTCTATTCTAGCCTCCATAACTGTCAGACCAGAAACGATAATCTTTTATACATTTGGGTATTGTCATTTTAATGAATTTATAAACACAGCTTGCAATTTAATTAGCTCCCCTTTTAGCTTTCTGTTGATTTCAAGAATAGCAAACCTTGTAAAGATACCATATCAAAAATGGTAACATTTTACATGGACGATTTTCTTTTACAATAGAATGTACATATAACATTTCTGTAAAACAAAAGTACATGCTAAAACTTCTTTATTTGCATTACTAATTCCTTGTCCTTTTTTGTAATTTGCTGATGCTGCTTTTTTTCAAATCATTTCTTTATTTCCTTTTCTTTCAAATAATTTTTAACGAAGAAGAAATAGAAAAACTAAATTTCCATAATTTTGTTTTTCTATTTCTTCTTCGGTAGCCTGTCTTTTATTTCGAAATATGTGACATTTTTCACATGCGTCTTTTTTGGGCTTATGAAAGGAAATATTTATATCTTTGTTTCCAATATCACGACATTGTCGTACATTGTTTTGGCAGAATAAACATTTGAATGAAACCACTTCCACAATCATCAAACATTATGATTCCACAAATCATAATGCTTGTACATCTTGGGAAATGGCAATGAGCCATTCAAAAACTTACATTTCGAATCTTTGCGATCATGACATGCGACATGATCAATCACACCACGTACCATATTGAATGTATAGTTTTTGGATGGTGACCGGATTTTACAAACACTTTTCCACAATCAAATTTTTCTAGAGCGGTATAAACAAAATTGAAACTTATCGAGACCGTTCTGAGAAACATTGTTTTACAAACAGATGTTCTTGTTATCTCGGCATTGTCATTTGATTCCAGCCATTGTAAATAATATTAAATAGTATAAAGCTGCTTCGAATTTTCAGAAACAGTAATACGCACTTTTGGTATTTTCACAACGTATCTAGTGAGAAAATCCCATTGCCGTGAATTATTGCCAATTCTCCAAAACATCTCAAAAAGTATTTTTCGCTTCTGTTCTGATATCTTATTATAACATTTTTGGCGGTAGCATTTAGGACCAGGGCAGGATGTATTTTTTCATTTGTACTGGTATACTCCATACCTGTCTTCATTTTGTATTTTCTCTGGCTATTCTTCCATTCTTGCTTAAATTACTCTCTTAAGCAACCCTTGTCTTTTTCTAATCCAACCAATCGCTGGTATGACTATCAGGTACAGTAAAATTAAGTTTATGTAACTATTTGGACTAGAAAAAGAAATTGCTGGTGAAGGTATGGGATTATAATGTTCTTCTTAAGTCCATTTACAGGTATCTCGATAGATTAGGATTCTCTTGAATTTTCTATTATTGATGGCGAATAGGCTGACTCAGGTGACGTATCAATAATAATATCAGGAAATATAGAGACTTTGGATGGCAACATTTCTATAATACGTTCACTATATTCTAGGTCCACGTGATCGATAATTGACAGTTCATCTTTGGTAAAGTAGGCATCAGGTGGCAAAGGGGACTCTGAAAATAAAGTAAACATGCTTTTTATATCATACAGTTATTGAGGCAAATTATGGCAGCACAGACTGACAGACAGACGACTGTTTGTAATTAATCCCTTTACTACTAAAAATAAGAAAACTAAGTCATGTGTAATATTACTGCAAACTATCACGACGTATACTGGTCTATCTCAACTTAACCCAGTATAGAATGTACGGAACTTTTAGTAATTTATAATCTAAAAATAAAGTGATTATTTACTGTCATAATTAAAATTTATATAAGCTATGGTAATGAAAAACTTAAACTACTTACCATTTTTATGAAAAGATTCCACTTACTCATTATTTTCAAAATTTTCGTGAATCCTTAATATAATCTGAGTGTCTTAAATATACTAAATTAAGCATAAGTTTTGCTCTAGCATTTTGCAGTGTTCCCTCCATGCTTATTTATATTAAAATATAGTGATTTTATAAATAAAATCTAATATATTGATCGCAAAAATATACACCTAAATTGAAATACTTACGTGCCACGCGAACGCTGTATACTGGTCCAGTTTACACATGTCGCTCATAGTACCCCACCCGCGTCCTGCGTATACTGAATCCGAGTATTTAGCTTGGAATACGTCGTATTGAAATTTTAAATAACACTACATGAACCAGTATACGTGAGATTATTTCCAAAAGTACTTATGAATTTAAGATTTTTTCGACATAGTCTGATAAATAACATGTTTTTACAATCAATACCGTCAAAACCTGAAAATACCTAAAATGTTAGATGACTCACTATACTTAGGAGGTATCGATTTGATTTTTATATTCTTTGATTATCAAAAATTTTGATAAAATAAATAAAAAATTTCGTATTGCTTATCTATACTTATAAATAAAATTGAAGTGCTTGCGTGTTATAGAATATAGAATAGAAATGATTGCCTTCTAGCGCAGGGGGTTGTTGGCATGCTAATAAGACACGAATAATCATTTTTAAACATCTGAAATAATGCTTGTGTTGAAACTTTACGGCCAGTTAGAGACAATGTTGGGAGCATGGAGAAAATTTGTTCCATGGTTGGGAGTGATGTAGGCTATATGACATGCAAAAAAATTACATTAATATTAGTATTGATGCAAATATGATATCTGGATATGACATCTTTGTACATCAATTGAGTTGGTCTCACTAAGAAAATATAATCAATGCTGCTTCTCGCATATTTTGCCAACTATTATCATAAAATAAAACTTGTATATCAATAGTATGATGTCTTCATTCTTCGATATATCGAAGGTTTTTTAAATTGTTGTAAAGGAATAAATTTATTCCTTATATTAATATAATCTAATCACATAGTATTATAAAGTTTAGTTTAGCTATCAACAAAATGTGATTTCTGATTTGTATTTTTCAAATCCATTATTTTGATAATTTTTTTCTTGTTTTCACGAAGATTGTAATATTTTTAGGCTTATAGCAGTTGTATTTGAGTAATAAAGTATACCTTAAGCAAATCAATAAAGATGCTGTGTATGTGTATGCTGAAAGTAGGAAAGTCGAAATCCATTGAAAATTTCAAATGAAAAGCTAACTTGAAAACTTACTGACAGATACGGTTTTACTTCGATTCTGGCTGAAGAAAAATTTAACTGGCAGTAAAACCATTTAAAAATTCAAGATTTCTAAAAAGAATGGTATATTTTTGTGTTACAAAATTTTTATTTTTTTTTTTAATTTAAATGAATGGCCAAACGGGTAAACTATTTTGACAAAAATCGCCACAACTTAATCTTATTGAGCCAGTCATTACAAAAACTTAAAGTGTCCTTCATAGATGATTTGCAGAAAGTTATACAGATTTATGCACTAGCCTGGGCACATCCAGATGACGAAGTCGAGACGATGTATGGAAGATCTCTAAGAGAGAGAGAGAGATCTCTAATATCAACACACTACTAAAATAACTCATTATGCTGTGTTGATGGGTGACTTTAACTCGTAGCTAGGCACATATATAGACGATAAGTAAAGGTTAAGGAAACAATGGGATTAGAAAACGGACCACAAGGCAGTTTTACGTGGTAGAGCCAAAGCAAGTAACACAAATGGGTTGGCTTGACTGGGGAATAACCACGCTCTCACAGAATAATAGCTTATAATAGAAGCTTAATGTTGCTGTTTTTCGTATGGTGGAAGTACAGAACCGGAAATGCTTTTAACTGTAAACAAGCATTCCATCTTAGTTTTAAGTAGTGAAAACGTATCTACGTTTTGATTCTTAATCGAGGATAGATGTAGATGTCTATGGGCCACAACATCAACTTACCATCAGACTGTTTGCTCGTTTGCCATCATTATTCTTTAAAAAACAACTAGCTGAGTTCTTGGAGAGGGAAGACTATGAATTTTTTTAACAGAAGCGGCCCCAAAAACTGGACCTGGATTGTCTTGACTGTCTTCCAAAAACGAGAATGACGTCACTAGGATAACTAAGCGGCAACTATTCTGTGATTGCAAAAATAAAAAGTGTCGGCGATCATCAAATTGTTAAAATTGCACTGAATCTTGGCATTGGACAAGAGAGTTCCCGTCAATGCTCTGACCTAATAGCATTCCGTTCCTATACGATTACGATATCAATGGGAAGCTCGTAGAAACTGTGCATGCGGTTGAAGGAAAATAATATAATACCCATGTAACAGGAGTAAGAAGCTCTTCGACCACACTGTTAATCGAATCTTCAATTTATATGAAATGCTCCTGTATATCATCGTCTCTTCACATAGGCTGGCACACACTAGGTTACTAACTCTACCGCCTTATACTGTCTGGTGCTCTGAATTACGATTGCATACGAGTAAATCTATAAAACTTTATAAATCCTACGTTTAAAGCGCATTATAAAATTAATTGGATAGGTCCAAGAAAGCATTGTCATAACTGGAAATGTAACAAAATTGCTCCATTTATAATGCTTACTAGAGGAAAAAAAATTGGTTCCACTAGAAAGCACGTAAGTTTTGACTCCATTTATCTAAGAAAAAACTTTTTTTTTAAATACCTATAATAGATATTTCTAATTGATGATTTAGTTATTTAGGTGTTTGTATTTGTTAAATATGCATGTTTGTCAAAATTTTTATATGTGGTTACTGTTGTACAGGACTGGAGTGACATGGTAAAACATACAGGAAGTCGTTGGATTGCATATGAATCGGGGTCGTGTTTTGTGGCATGCCTTGGGGGAAATTTACGTTCAACAGTGAACTTGTGGAATGCTGGAAAGATGAAAATAATTTTATTATTTACAATCACAAAAATTATTAGCTTAACTAAATTAGAGCAAGTAATAATAATAATAATTGCAATGCACCAAGCACTACGTCCTAGTTTGAAGAGTAAAAGGGGCAGTATAATAACAGAGTGCATTTTATTACATTCTTTAGGAGTGTGAACGTAAGCAACGCAGGGATAAAAAGGAGCAAGAGTTTGTATGTTAAATGGATTATCGTCAAAATAGGTAATTGAATATGTTCCGTATTAAAAATTATCCCTGAAAATATTTTAAGGTGTGCTTTTAATTAAAATATTTTTCATTCTCAACCTTTGTTTGAACTTAGAAGCAAAGACCAAGCAATAAAAAAATAATTATGTGAAATTAATTTGATTTAAAACATTCGGTGGTCCGTTCGATTTAACTCACACAAATATTGCACGTTCTATTTTTGTAATCACAAAAAATTATAAATAATTATACCAATATCGTTTAATTAGAAGTTATCAAAAGTTCATATAAAATTTAATTAAATGAAAAATAAAGTTCACAAAAAATTATCAACGATTGTCCCGTTTTAGAATACTAAGGTGTCTTTTCGGTGGGCAAGAAATTCGCAGATTAATTGGAGCATAATCATTTTTGCGAAAGCAGCTAAAACTTTACACACCATAATTAATTTTCGAACGCATCCCGGTAGCCATTTCTTGTTTGTGACTGGAGTGAAAGTGATACCGATGTCCTATTTACCAATAATTACATTTTGTTCAAACATCAACGTATCTTTTCGTTTACGCTTTTAAATTATTAAGTTTTTATTAATTTTCTCAAATAAATATTTGGCCTGTTGGGTATCTAGGACGTAATTACAAATGATCTGATCAAGAAGTTGCTATGGCTTTTGAGAAACATTTTACTGATGTTCCTTGTTTGACAACAAAATCATTAATTTCTTCTCCTACTGTCGCCGAATCATTGCTCAAACAAAATGTAAAGGCTTGTTCAAATACTTTTAAATTCCATAGGGTACTGCCAAAAGATATCGTTAAATATTTTAAAACTATTGATGTTAAGAAAACGGCAGACTTATGGGGGATTTCCGTTAAAGTTATTTTATCTATAATAGATACATTAGCACCTTATCTAGCCACTATATTTAATATAAGCGTCGAATCTGGTGTGTTTCCTGATTTAATGAAACATAGTAAAGTCATACCTATATTTAAATCTGGTAGTACATTAGACCCCGCCAATTTTAGACCAATTTCTGTACTACCAACATTAAGTAAAATTTTAGAAAAAATTATTTTAGATCAGATGTTAAGTTTCTTTAATATTAATAAATTGCTACATAATAATCAATTCGGTTTTACAAGGGGTCGCTCGACAACTGACGCTGGAGTTGAGCTTATTAAACATATTTTTTGTACATGGGAGAATTCAGAGGATGCTTTGGGTATATTTTGTGACCTTTCCAAGGCCTTCGACTGTGTTCACCATGAGACATTAATCAGGAAGCTACAGTACTATGGTGTCAAGAACACAGCGCTTAAAATTATTATTTCATATTTAAGTAATAGAAAACAGAAGGTCAGGTCAGGATCAATGGTAAAAGTTCTTCCGGGTCACCTGTACTAATGGGTGTACCTCAGGGCTCGATTCTCGGCCCATTCCTGTTTCTGGTGTATATTAATGACTTACCTCACCTTGTAGGGGATAGTCATGATATAGTATTATTTGCTGATGAATGGCTTAATTATTTATTCTTAACTTCAAAATTTTATTCGGCACTTACGTTTAGTTCGAAAATGTCCATTCGATGGTCATCTTTTCGGTGGTCCCCGTGACCAAGACATACAACGAAACGACACTCGAAAAGACAACTCGTCACCAAAAAGACATTTATAAAAGATTCGGTTTTACAGCATGCGTTTTATAGATGCTTAATAAACTGTTTGTGTAGAGTGTGAGCTTTCTTGCATTTTCATATAGAAAAATGGCAATTTAGATGAAGAAAAGAAAATCACAAGAAGTGAGCAGAAAAAACTTACTATGAGAATATTACGAGTAAAACTAAAACAAAACCCTGTAGCATTGGAGGGAAAACATAGAAAAGACCGGGAATATTATTATAAAAAAAGAACAAGGGTTGATTAAAACTATTAAAGATATGAGTGCTAGAGATCTTAGAGTTTTTGGTCCTAATTTCTTAAATATGTATGAACCATCTCGTTTTTGTATTAATTTCAGATAATTATAAGATACCTTATCTAAAAACTAAAAAGAAAGCAGAAAAGTAATATTTTTTTTACCAACTTTAGTTTTCCGAAAATGACAATTACCCAAATAAATAATATAAAATTGAGTAAGAATCAAAATTCGCGACTAAAACAGGATGTCAGTAATATTTCCAAACATTAAAACACATTCAAAAGTTCAATAACAAAATAATAGTGCAACATCATTTATAAGTAAAATAAATCATGTTTCACTTGCGAAAATATTTACAGTAAAATGTCAATATCATTAATTATTATTGTTGTATAAAGTATAATGTAATATTTTAATGAAAAATAGTAAAAGTTATACAAAGAATAATTATATGTCCTATATTGCTATTAATATAGGACATATAATTATTTATAGTAAGTAAAAGTAGATATATTATGGTTAAATAACAACGAGACGAAATACTACATTCATTCAAGGGCATGATATATCGCTAGTGCCGTTTAGCGTAACTTAGTTGTCATGTTTCATTAGAAGGGCCCAAGTTGTCCCCTAACTATTGTCTTACTTAAGAAATTTAAGGTAAACTAATAAAAAAAAACTATTGTACAATTGGTAGTGATGAATTTTTTTTTTAATAACTATTCCACATTTGTGAATAGTTCTTTTAAAACACTTAAACAGATACCACAAGCTTATGATTGTATAAATATTTTTTTTTAAACGATACATTATTAAATTATATATTACGTTTTTCGTATTCATCATTACAGCCCTTCACAAGTCGACTGCTGAACATAGGCCTCCCCCGAAAATGCCACAAAGCAGGGTCCTGAGCCACCTGCATCCATCGACTTCCTGCATGTCTCACCAGGTCATCACTCCATCTAGTGGGGGGTCGCCCTACACTTCGCCTACAGGTACGAGGCTGCCACTCGAGAACCTTTCTTCCCCATCGGTTGTCGGTTCTTCGAGCTATATGACCGGCCCACTGCCACTTCAGCTTACTTATCCGTTGGGCCATGTCGGTTACTCTGGTTCTACTGCGGATATCCTCATTTCTAAGTTTATCACGCAGAGAAACTCCGAGCATAGCCCTCTCCATAGCGCGCTGAGCGACCTTGAGCTTCCTCGGATGGCAAGCAGTGAAGTACCTCGTCTCAGATCCGTAAGTTTTTACTGGCAACACGCACTGGTTGTACAATTTCGTTTTGAGGTTTTGAGGTATGTTTAACAAGAAGATGTGTCGTAGTTTCCCGAACGCTGCCCAGCCGAGTTGAATCCGTCGATTGAAATCTCGGTCGAAGTTGAACTTACCTAGTCGGACTATTTGTCCCAGGTAAACATACTCGTTAACAACTTCGAGCTTAGTGCTCCCAACAACTACCGGCATAGGTGACACGGACGTTAAACATGATTTTTGTTTTGTCCATGTTCATCTTAAGACCTATCCGTTGAGAGACACTATTGAGGTTATTGAGCATAGTGCTTAGGTCCTCCAGCGATTCTGCCATAAGGACTATATCGTCGGCAAATCGAAGGTGAGTGATATACTCGCCATTGATTTTAATACCGTATCCTTTCCAGTCCAGAAGTTTGAAGACGTCTTCCAATGCAGCGGTAAAGAGTTTCGGGGATATAACATCACCCTGTCTAACACCTCTCTGCAATTGGATAGGTTTCGTACTCTGGTTCTGTACTCGGATAGCCATCGTATCTCTACTGTACAAACACTTCAGCACTTCGATATACCGACAGTCAACTTGGCACCGCTGAGGGGACTGCAGCACTGCCCAAATTTCGACGGAATCAAAGGCTTTTTCATAGTGCACATACGCAAGGCAAAGTGGCAGATTATACTCCTCTGTCTTCTGTACAATCTGCCGCAGGGTGTGTATGTGATCCATAGTACTAAAGCCTTTTTGGAATCCGGCTTGTTCAGGAGGCTGGAAGTCGTCAAGTCTGCGTGCGAGACGATTCTTAATGACTCTCTAAAACAGCACGTAGACGCGGCTCAGAAGGGAAATCGGTCTGTAGTTCTTCAAGAGAGCGTTGTTGCCTTTCTTGAAGAACAAGACCACTGCATTTTCGCTCTACGCCTCCGGAGTGTGGCACCATGGAGGACGGAATTAAAGAGCTTATGAGGGACTTCAAGTACCGGTTTTCCACCCGCTTTCAAAAGCTCCGTTGTAATTCCATCCTCGCCTGGGGACTTGCCGTTTTTAAGGTGCTGGAGAGCCATTCTATTCTCGCTCAGACTGATGTCCTCGATATCTTCGGAATAGTGTCGGATAAGACTCGCTCTTGGATCGTTACTCACACTTGCGTGTGGCTCCAACAATGACGTGTACAGCTGCCCATAAAACCTCTCAATCTCACTCAAAATCTCAGGTATCCCGGAAATGATGCTGTCACACTCAGTATTCAGCTTTGACAGTTGGCTCTTTCTGGCAGACAGATCTCTGGCAAAGACTTTGGAGCCTTGGTTTCGCTCGATCGCTTCTTCAATACAAGCTGTATTGAAGTTGCGCAAGTCCCGCTGCATGCATTTGGAGATCTGTCTGTTAAGTTGCCTGTATGCTGTCATATCTGTTGAAGAATGTAGCTTCATCTCCCGTCTAACAGCCATGATATTAAGAGTGTGATCGGAGTGTTTTTGTGTTCCTCTGCGGCGGGTCTACCAGAACTTAGCTCCGACCGCATGGACAGTTTCCACGAGCTTGTCATTCATATCGTCCACTTCATTGCAGTCTTCTAGGCACTGAAAACGGTTTTGTAACTCGAGTTGAAAGGTTTCGGGACTTTGGATTAGAGCACGAGGGGGACGGAGCGTTGACTTTATTAGACAAGACCTCTCCAACTTCATGTTTAGATTCAGTGTACTCGCGATCACGGAGACATCACTGAACAGTTGTCGTCTGGTCGTCAAAATGAAGTCATTCTTATTTTGTGTTGAACCGTCGGGGCTCGTCCAGGTCCACTTCCTATGGGGCCGCTGGAAGAAAAAGTTCATCATAAAGAGTCTCTCTTTCTCAATGAAGTCGGCCAGCTGCTGGCCCCTTGGATTCCGTCGCACTATTCCAAATTTCCCTTCTTTCAGCTCACCGTTCTCTCTTGTGCCTAGTTTTGCATTGAAGTCTCCCATTAACATCGTATAGTGGGTTTTGGAGGATTGCATGGCTCTAGAGATATTCTCATACATTTCCTCCACCTCCTCATTGGGATGTGCCGAGGTTGGTGCGTAAACCTGTATAGCCTTCAGCTAATACCGTTTGGTGATTCTGAGTATAAGGTACGCCCCTCTCGTCGACACACTCTCATTCTTTACAACATTGTTAACGAGAGACTTGTGGACGATAAATCCGACACCTCCTTAGGATAAAGATGAAAGCGACAAAGATGCCTAATTTGCGAAAAACCTAACGCCTATATATTTAAAGTGTAAAGTAACAAAGAAAAAAATCACCTTTAATGTATATCTTAGAAGATATGTCTGGTCATGATCTCAGAGCCTAGAATATAAAAGATCTCAACTTAGTGAAAATAATTTACGTCTTTTTATTATTTAATTTCAATAGGTCGTCGATAGGTAGGTTAGTCAATTTTACAATAGGTAAAATTGTACCGTTTTTTTAAAATATTTTATTAATTATAAAAAATATCACTAAAGTATTGGCGCACAGTCACCTTCGTGTTTTATCCGAACGGTGCGTACGTGGGCGGAGGGTGGAGCGGAAGAGACAAGAAAGCGCTAAACGACAACCGGGCATGAGAACGTCATAGCCAGACGTCATAGCTGCGGGCGACACCGAAGTCTTACGTCGTTGAAGAGCACTCGCGCTTATTTTGTTTTATTTTATCATAAGATATTGAACACAGCCTTGTGTACTTACAGTCACTTCTCATAAATATTTTACCCCAAAATATACATATTAACCGTTCTTAGAGTGATTCGCGTACTGAGAACTCCCTATGGAATGATTTTATGAGCAAGGGACGGGAGACAGTTGAGCTCGTGGACGGCAGCTGTCAAAATCTAAGTTCTGCATTTTAATATTGGATGCACGACAGTAAGAAGAGGCAGACTATATTGAGCGTAGGAGAGTATTGTTGCGAAGGTTATAGATCTAAATCGATATTAATAACTGACCTCCGACCCTAAGTTTATGGATAAATTCCCTTTGGTTAATTCTTATTAGTTGTTTTATTTAAACTAAATTAAAATGTGGCAAGATAAATAAATATTTTAAATAATAATAGTCAGCATATAACAAATAAGGTGGTGGGACTTCTTTTATTTACAGATAAGGTGATGGGTAAGTATCAGCCCATTACCGATTTTGCAGCCAAATGATAGTACGAGTACTGCTTTATTCCGATCTGAATAATAGTATATTACAGAAAGTCAGAATAACGACAGGCTGTTAGCCATTTCACCTTCGTCCTCATAGGGCAACACTTCTGTAGCCTTCTTTGTTTGACGTTAGTTGCAGGTATACATTGGCTGCAGTTGCATTCGCAATCCGAGGACAAAGTACGATCACAGCTTACAGAAACAAGTAAGTTTTCTAAATTTGAGGCAGCCATTACAACATTAGATGAACTATTAATAGAGTCGTTAGGATTTGCTGATTTCGTTATTTTATGCAATGCAGCTTTGACCGCTGGCTATGACGTTCTAATGCCTGTTTCTCGTTTAGCGTGTTCGCGTCAATATTTTAGTGATATTTTTTATAATTAATAAAATATAAGAATATACACATGTGACAATCGGACCAGTTTGGTCATTTTGCAATGGGCATAATAGTTGGATGAATTTTCACGACAATAGTTCACCACTATTTAAGCAGAATACATACATAAAAGAGCTTATCGTTAAGAAATTTTACAGAATCCATATTGTCGGCATCCCTAAGGCAGCCAACGAATTCAAGTTTTAATTGACCTGTGATAATTGTCTCAATGAATACAAAGCAATTGAGTTAAATTCGATTCAATTTTAATATAACTTCTCTTTAATATAATAATTTCTTATAGTTATGCGAAGACTACACATTAAATTTAACTGATTTTTACGGATTTTGTGCGTTTAATTTAATTTTTAATACCCGACGTTTTGGGTGCTTTACAGCATCCATGGTCACGTCGGGGACTGACGTCAGGTAAATTTGACACTGCTTCCTTTCGCTGGTATTTCATACATATCAAATATCGTATAACCTTATTATGCATCAAAGGTCACACGATCATCTAGGCCCTCTTAACGCCCATGGGCATACTGGGGTCGAATGGTATAAATTATGGTCAGGTAAATGACCCAAAACCATCTTTAACTTTAAAAGAAAATACATTAGAAAACATCAATAATACGACACGTTAAGCATTTCGCTATTATATCTCATAAAGCAACATTGTGCAAATACCCGACGATCGATTATTCGTCTGTTAGACAAATATTACCTTTGACTTTAATTCAAATTGAGGACATTTAAAGAGCTCCGTTGCTGTTAGTATGCACGTCGTACCGACTTGACACTGTCGTGTTTCAATAGTCAATTGAATATATTTGTATTTTTTGTATCAATTGAATATATAATTGATACTGGGTGGTAAAATGATTTAAATATATCTCGAAGTAGTTTTCAGTTTTTCTTATCAACAAGGAGTTATAATTGATAAAAATTTAATCGAATAAAGTTGCAACAATATTTTATTTCTTTATTTCAGATGTTCTATACAAATAAATAAATTTGGTGTATCTGTTTGTACTTTCCAAATAACAGTTCATAACTAAATGAATCTATATATAAAATTATCGTGTCGCGGTGTTTGTTACCAAACTCCTCCGAAACCGCTGAACTGATTTGTATGAAATTTTGTGAGCATATCGCATAGATCTGAGAATCGGCCAACATATATTTTTCAAACCCATTAATGATAAGGGTGACCCACCCCTAAATTTTTATTTTGACAATTTTTTTATTTTATTATGATTTAGCATTGAAAAATACATAGAACTTAAAATTTTCACCCCCCTACGATCAACCCCTGTTTTTTAATCGTGATTTTTAAAATTAAAAATATTTCCTAGAAATAATGTATATGGCAAAACAACGTTTGTCGGGTCAGCTAGTATGAAAGATAAATATACATTACTTATAACCAGTGATCGGATTAGGTAGTGCGATTTAGGGTAAATGACCTTAAGCATTGTATGAATTAATAACGCAGAATGAACGTAGATTGAATCAAAATTCATAATTAAAAAAGCTGAAGGTACTCCGGGTTAACTCTGACATCGGGACGTCAATCAACTCAGTCCCCTGTGACCATGGGTACTGTAAAGTATCCAAAACGTCGGGAGTTAATAAAAATAAGTTAATTAAAAGTGATAGAATCCGTAAAAGTAGTTTTATTCATTATTTATTGTTTATACTAATATGTGGTTGTTGGCGACGTGCTTAAAAATAATTTATTATTTAGTTCCTTTCAAAAAGTAAATAATATCGTGTTCGCAAAACATTGCTATTAAGTTATGCAAGACACTTTAACAGGAAGCATTCTATGTTAAAAATTAATAGATTCAATATAAAGTCTAACGAAAGTGCGGGGTTTCATGCCCCGGTCGAGCGTATTGTCATGAAAGTTTTTGGATTAATTTAGTCATGTATTGCATAGTAATCAGTTGTGCAATATGAATAAAAGTGTTATATTAATATATACTTATTTTGGATAAAAATATATATTTGGCACTTATGATTATTTTACTCTTGTGATAACAGATAAGAAACATTATGACTGATAAGGAAAACATACGTAAACAATAGTGTTTCATAATGGACAGAGATATATGTAATTTAAGGTCGTGTAGATATTGATTGTTCATGTTGTGAGAGATCTAAACCGAGCGCAAAATAATCTAAAATAAATACCAAAAATAAATTTTAAATATTTGTGAAATTTTCTGAAATGTGCGGACAAATAAGCATTAAATGTTTCAGGATTATTGTACATGCTAATAAGAGTAGTTTTGTGTTAAAAGTGTTTAAATTTGTGCTAAATATAGTGAAATAATGATAGTTTTATATAAGAAAAATAAAAGTCATTTAATAGTGAAAATACTTGTAAAATTGTGAATTATACTATCGTATTAGTTATTCATGTTTTTCAATAAAGATTGTCGTTTTAACGTTGTGTGTTAGGTATTTAAGATTTCTAACTTTTAGAATGTCTTGTAAAATATTGTTGAATAACTTAACACGTTTTTATGTGATAATAATGTAATAATATTAAGACTGTTTCTATTATTCTTATGTATAAATTGTGTAACCATATGTTTTGTATCAATAAAGATATGGTGAAAACTACATTGAAATTAAATATCGATACATTTTTTTACTTTCTCATGTAAATTCAAAGTATTAGAAAAGTCTTCCCTATATCATTAATTTTTTTAACTCTAGTTGGTATAATATGCATAACATATATTTAATTAGTGGTCAGTTTTTTAGCAGGAAAAGTAAACCTAAACTACACTAAATATTAATAAGACTAAAAATATAAATTTATAGCGTCAGATGTTGAAAATTAACATCAAGAGAAAAGCCTTGTAGGTGCCAATGTTTTCCGTGGAACTCATCTTGACGAGGAATCCTATATTATGATCAACCTAGTAAGAAATCAGACTTTCTTGCATTATCTGTTCTACGAAAGATAAAAAAGCGTCAGCGCCCAAAGTGCTAAAATAAGTGCACTATGACATTCGTCGTAACGGACTTGATATCGTCGCGAAAAAATATTCTCTTCTCTGGGATTCCTCATTTAAAGCTAAATTTTATTGAATCCTTCAAAGTAAGAGTAAATACGTTTCATTCGGGCATTTTTGATCATATCGTTGCATATTATTACATATGACACTAACCATTTCTTGTAGACATAATGGCTTAAAACCAGTGTTTTTAATTTTATATATATTTTCTGATATTTTACTTGAATCACAATAAAATTTTAGGAATTAGTGTATTATACGGAGAACAAGAAGAGAAAGAAGAAGAAAGAATACTTTTATTATTTATATTGTACGTGGTAGAGCCATGCTGCGGCGTATTAGTGTTGCAGCGCAAATAGGGCAGCTCCACCGGGAATGGGAACCGCACGCACAAAATGAATATATACATAAAATAGCAGCATTACGCTGCTGTGGTGTGTGTGATGATGTTACATTGGGAGTGAACGAGAACCGAAAATCCTAGTAGCGAGGCATTTCATCTTAGTCCTCAGAGGTGAGAACGCATCTGCATTTGTATTTTAACTGAGAAAAGAAATATCTTTATTTTAACACCGTTTAATGAGTATTATATTATTGTATCTAAGTACTAAGTACTTTAAATAAATGCTACAAAATGGTCACCACATTGTCTGTCTATATCTAAATAATATGGGTTCTTTTCCTGTAAATCAGATAAACATTCAGTTATGTATGATCGATGACGTAAACAGTAAGCCGCAGGACACCCTATACAACAAATTTATTGCTTCTATATAATGCAAATAGAGTTCACTGTGTGCCAACATTGATTTAGTTTACTAGATAAACCAGTGTTCCAGGTATGTAAGTATTTGCTCGTAAATATACGCCTATGTATACGCGTTTCATATATTTCTTTAAAAAATCATTCTATAAACACAAACTAGGGCTTTCTTAGTTATTCGTTTACTGTATATATAAAAATCACAATATTTATTATCTAAAAGGATATTAGATAATAATCATATTAACTAAAAATGGCGTTTAGGGTAAAGATTAGAATAGTTGGAGGGTGTCTACATTATATAATAAGATTTTATGTTATTTTTGTGATTAGTTTGTGATTACTTGGAAGTTCTAGAATCCGAAGTGATTTACGAGCTCGTTTAGTCTCCTCCTCACAGTTTGATCGGTTACCCGGAACTGGTGTTTGGACTGCAACTTCGGCTTGCATTAGATTGGCTTTTCACCGTAATTTGTAGAACTGTCTTTTCTTGCATTTGAAAGCCGACTGTTTCCGGTGTGCCGCTAAGCCATTCGCCATTGTCCCGGTAGCGAGACTACGAAAAAAAATTGCCAGCGTCAGCAATGCAATAATGACGATTGGATTCTTTTATATTAAACTCCGAATTATTTTGAAATACACAATGACCTAATTTAATATTGAACTTAATTCTAATTTTATTCTGTTAATCGATTTGTAATTTGACTACCTCGCCTTTCATAACAGACTATGTGTCATTCTAATTGGCTATTGTATTTTTCTATATTTATTGGATCTATATTTGACATTAATTTCATTGATATCTAAGCAGGTAGTAATCTTCCTATTTAATTCAATAAATTAACATAAATAATGTAATATAAATACAAAGACACACTTAAATTTTACCGCCTTCTTGCCTTAAAATCATAATTTTATATTTAATTTCAGTAATTACCAGGTGATCTACTATTTCAATAGAGAAAAAACGTTAACACAGTAGATATATGTGTATAAATATATAATATAATGTGTAATAGAGAAAAACGTTTACACTGTATGGAATAATTATTAAATAAAGAACTTAAGGATATTGTGAGCCTTTCAATTGAGCCAACTGTAGAAATAGCCCGAGTCGAGCACCTCCTGGTAATAGTGTTTACAGAAAACTAAATGAATAAAAATTACAACTGTATATTTATCCATGAAATTATCCTTATTAGGTATGAAAAATTATAAAAGTGTGTAGGTCTAATAGTGTTTGAGTTGTGTAGGGTTCAAAAGTGATTCACCTTTTTCTTTTCCTAACTTGGCTGGCAAAATACTCATGTCCAGTTACTAAAGAGTTAAAGCTAACGATGATTATTTGTAAGCAAAATGTTAGAGAAAAGCATCGTCTAGCCCTATGAAAGGGCTCTCAACATATATGTATTGCAGCATAACTGCATTGCTATATGTATATGTTACGGTTAGTATTTCTTATACCAAACCATTTTCGCTTAAAAAGGATTTTTAAATAATCCAAAATTATATTCTCTGAAAAGATTACTGTTTAATGTAAAATTCTTAAGGAATATGCTAATGAGGAAAATGTTCCGGAATCTCGGAAAATTAAATTACCGGAGGCCCACATGAAATCCAAATAAGCAGCTTAGAGTTTGTAATAAGAAATAGAGTGAATACAAAATTTTTGTGTTTTAATTTTAAGGGCTAAATGACTGACATACATTATAGCTTACAAGATATCTTGGTATGTTGAATTTTTATCGACGATTCATACCAAACGCTGCTCAAGTACAGGCGCCGCTGCATCTTCTATTAATGGGAGAAATTATAAAGCCATCTACGCTCATCACCTGGAATCCAAAATTTGAGCAGTGTTAGTTAGTAATATTCACTGATAACTGACTTTTGTCAGTTATTAGTGAATATTAAGAGTAAAAACAGTAAAAACAGTGAAAATAGTATAAACACCCAACATGATTTACCACGTGCTCAGTGGTGAAGGAAAAACATCGTGAGAGAACTTTTTTTTTTATAGGAGAGGGGGCAAACGAGCATGCGGCTCACCTGATGGTAAGTGACTACCGCCGCCCATGAACAACCGCAACACCAGGGGAATTGCAGATGCGTTGCCGGCCTTTTAAAAAGGAGTAGGCTCTTTTCTTGAAGGTCCCTAAGTCGTATCGGTCCGGAAAAATTACTGATGGTAATTGATTCCACAAGGAAGTTGTGCGAGGAAGAAAACATCTTCTAAATCGCACAGTGGTGGACCGCCAATCATCCAGATGGTGTGGATGGTATCGGGAGTTCTGCCGCGATGTGCGTTCGTGAAATTTGGCGGCTGGGATTAATCCGAACAATTCCTCAGAGCACTCCCCATGGTAAATGCGAATGAAAATGCTAAGAGATGCAACATCTCTTCGCAGTGCCAATGAGTCGAGCCGATCGGAAAGGACTCGGTCGTTGACGATTCGAGCCGCTCTGCGCTGGAAGCGGTCAAGTGGAAGGAGCTGGCACTGGGGAGCCCCAGCCCAGAGATGGGAACAGTATTCCATGTGAGGCCGAACCTGCTGACAAATAAGAAAAAAATATTTCGAAGACATGTGAAGTTCACTAATACGCATTGGGGCAGCGCGCAGCGGGCATTTCCTTGTCCTAAAACCCTCTCAGAAATGAGAGCATCCCTGTGGCCAGCTGTGGAATGTATATAGGCTGCATACGCCTATATAGGCTGCAACTATATTTTGAAAGTTTTCAGGTACCTTCAGCTGTTAAATATGTCTTTTTGTCTAGAGAATACGACATTTGTACCGAAGAATTAGTACATCACGGAGGGAAAGCTCCTTAAATCCACCAATTGCATGTAGTTTTGTACCATAAAATGCCACAATCTAAGTGAATCTTAGGGAAACACAGACTCAAGGCCTTTGTCTAAAAGTGGACTGATTACAGGCTATATCAAAAAAAATCTTTTTCCTAATAGTTGTACTTCTTATGTACTTGCGCAAGGCGATGATGGGAGGATTCATAGCTTTTCAGAATTCATAGGATGCTTTATGTATTTTTTGTTGTTTCCAACGCCTTCGACCGTGTTGATCACGAGGCATTAATCGAAAACTAAAACATATTGGTGTAAAAAATATTGCGATTGGATCTTATGTTTAAGTACATACAGAGCTCAAAGAGTCTGTATCACTATTTTACAATTATAATTGTCGCGAAGTTCCATCTAAATAAGCGAGCACACTTAGTCCTACAGCATATGCTGTAAGATAGATTGGAAGTCTAATCAATGTTGAAGCAGGCTTACTTATTATAGTACTTATCACACTGTTATGTTTGAAATAAAATAAATTTTAATCCGAAGTTGTTATAAAATAATGTATACGTTTCCCTTCGGAACAACGTTGTATATCCTCTTTTCAACTTTTTCATTTGCAATTTCTTTCAATTTTTCACGCGTTAATTTTTACTCTAGGTGAAAAATAATGACTAAGGCGGTTTGATTTCTTTTCGTAAAGCGTAATTCTCATAAAATACTTTTTGGGGATAGTTTTGAGACTTGATCAACGTAAACATAATTGTAAATTATTTTGCAATTAATATTTTGTTTAAATCCGTTTAGAACTTGACTTAGAAATCAAGTGAAGCTTATTGAATTCTATTTTTTTAAAGATTTGAAGACTGTGATAAGTTTTGTGTTTCTTATTCTGCTTCTTCACCAGCCCATAGCAGAATACTGTTGGTTATACCATAAGTAATGGAGATTTACCATAATCGAAAATAGCTTCGCAATGGGATTAATTGTAATTAATAAGCTTTACAGGTGGAATTTAGATGGCAGAATTAAATGTCAAAGTTCTTTACAATTAATTACTTATTTAAATTAGAACACTAATATGTGCCCCAGGCTGGAGTTTGCGTGTAAGTCAGAGAGGACATCTGTTTTCGACGCCTCGGCAGTCTTGAAGGTACGGACCTGTCCATCTTACGGCTGCGCGTAGAGAGCGACGACCATCCCCGCGTACCACGGGTACCTTCAACACGTCCAAATGGCTGCAGACTCCATGCTACAACAACTCCCATCTACAGAGATCGTAATGCTTGGTGATTTTAATGCCCACCGCGCTGAATGGCTTGGTTCCCGTTTAACCGATCATGCGGGGAGATCTGTTGTCTGACACAACTGGTCACTTCGCCTACGCGGAACCCAGATGTAGAGGATCATGTACCTTTCCTATTGGATCTTCTGCTGACCTCTCACCCGGACGGATATCTGGTCTCCATCGATACCCCTCTGGGCTCTTCGGACCATTGTCTGATCCGGAGTACGGTGCCGCTCACGCTCCCAAAGTAGTTGCGATCTGCAGCTTGCCGCCGTGTTTGGCACTTTCGGTTTGCTTCTCGCCAGATGATCTCAACGTTGTTGCTGATTCTGTCTGATGTGATACTTCAGGGAATGTAATTATTTATTCCATCGTCTGTGGTGTCTATCGGAGGCAGAACTCAGCCATGGTTTGGTCACTCCTGTAAAATTGCATCATGCTGTAAGCAGGAATGCTACCGAGCCTGAGCTTACGCATCAACGTCCTGGGATGTAAATAACAGCGCTCTTAAAAATAAGTATAATTCCGCCTCCAGGTGCTTCAAAAAAGTCATTGCCAATGCAAAGTCAGAGAATATCGGCAGAATTGGCGAGAAACTAGTTTACCTCTCTTTGGAAACACATGCATTCTGGTTTCTCGTCAAGGCTGTCCAATGGGAACTTCTGTCAGCCATCTCTTCCATCTCTGCACAAAGAGGACGACTCACTGGCCCATGCTGCAAAGGAGAAAGCCGATCTGTTGAACTCTCTTTTTGCGTCCAACTCGGCTCTAGATGACGGGGTGAAAATACCGCCGAACATCCCGCGGTGTGAGTGCTCCATGCCGGATGTGCGGCTTACACAGCGCTCGGTTCGCAAAGCACTCTTCTACCTGGACGTCAGCAAGTCAAGTAGGCCTGATGGAGTCCCGCCTATTGTACTGAAGACGTGTGCTCCGGAGTTGGCACCGGTTTTAACGCGACTCTCCCGGTACTCCTACTCGC
This sequence comes from Parnassius mnemosyne, assembly GCA_963668995.1. Taxonomy (NCBI): domain Eukaryota; kingdom Metazoa; phylum Arthropoda; class Insecta; order Lepidoptera; family Papilionidae; genus Parnassius; species Parnassius mnemosyne. The sequence goes on along the minus strand of CAVLGL010000104.1, from coordinate 37,880,050 downwards.
AAGGCGTAGTTTCGTGTTCATGGAAGACAGCTAAAAAAGGCGACCGCCCAGACCCGTCCAACTGAAATGTTGAACATGAACTAACTGGTTTCCATTATTAACAGCCAGGTCATGCGGTATCTTGAGGATCACCAGCTGATTAGTGACCGCCAGTACGGTTTCTGTTGAGGTAACTCAGCTGGTGATCTTCTAGGTTACCTAATTCATAGATGGGCGGAGGCAGTGGAGTCCAAGAGGGATTCGTTGGCCGTTAGTTTGGGCATAGCGAAGGCCTTTAATCGGGTTTCGCACAAAGCGCGTCTTCCAAAGCTGCCTTCCTATGGACTTCTCGAGAAAATGTGCAATTGGATCACCAGTTTTCTTACAGATGGGAGCATCAAGGTTGAAGTAGATGGTGCATGCTCCGATTACAAGCCTATTTACGTTGGTATTCCACAAGGCTGCGTGCTATCGCAAACGCTGTTTGTTATGCATATTGTAAACCCCCTTATTTTTGTGTTTTTTAGAATCTATTTCTATAAGATTTATTAATATATCAAATTTACGTGACCAGTATATTAACCATATATTGATCTTTCTAAAGGTTTAAATAAAGTCCGTTCAATAAATTTATGGCGTGATCGTCTTAGGATCCTTATTGAAGTTGTATTTGTGTAGTAACTTATTACTTTTAGGGGTCTCTTGGAAGAATGAATATTCACGAGATCAATCGAAAACTGTTGGTAGTGTCTTATAAGCTAACGAACCCCGTTCACGAAGACAGAGCTCAAAAAATTTTACAATAAATTTTCCCTATTCCATTTGCATCATGTCCACAATAGTCAATTCCTTATTAATTAATCCCTTCCCACTTGGCTCACAATATTTATACCAAATACAAGGTCTTCGCTCTCCCACATTTCAAAAAAATGTGGGTGAGGCGCACGGTTCCATACACGCCATGCGCGGTGAGCGCCAACCATTTAATGCCCCCCCCCCCCCCCCCCGAAGGGAACGGTAAATTGGTAAGCTGGACCGTAATCTAGAGCAAAATAACTGACGAACCAGTAAAAGAGGGCTTGGCCCCTTGGTAGTACGTAAGCACAAACATCGACTGAATTTGCGCATGCCAATGCGTGTAAACGCCATACAGAATACGATCCAATCCAGCCACAGTGAATGTACGTCACACAGGTTAGGCAACTATAGGCATACTAGCCATAAAAAGCCCTCCGTGAGTGCCACCACCAGCCAGAGCAGCGTTCCTGCAGACGTGGATGTAAGTGTAAGGTATCACCACAAATTGCATGATCAGCACAGCCATATGGCCGCAGAGCGTATCATGAGTCTACTGCTCAACTCAAGGGAATGGGGTCAAACGTTGCGCGGCTTTCGGCCACAGCCTTGAGAGCCTCCTCAGATTCTCTCTCCAGCTACCACCTGCATGAGGTCGACACATATGCTCCACTAATCAATACAATGGCAGATATAGCCAATAGTCAGTTATAAGATAATAGTAATAATTTGCCACCAGAAAGGGTTTGTGTCACTGACGTTGAGTATATGCATTTTTCGATCAAATTTGTTTTGTCTCACCCACCAACAAGCTGCCTTCAATGATTCAAAGGTTGGAAATTTATAGAGATATATTATTATGTTGTTAAATAAAACATCATGGAGGTCAGACAGTCTGCAGCCCCGCAATGAAGGGACCCGACTTGGGCAAAGGTACTTTTTGGTAGGGTGTGTGTCAAACCAAGACGCAGAGAGCACTATTGAGCGCTATAAGTCATCTTTCATAATGTGCACAGCCGAGTATTGGAATGCTTTTAAAATGTTTTCCTGAATGCATATACATAACCTCAACCTCTTCAAGGTGCATGTTAACAGGCTTGTCCTGGGCAAACTCGCTCCATTGTAGACCTCATCTTTGGTCTCGGGCCAAATGGAAGTCAAGAGTGAGATTAGTTTATAATTATTAAAATTAAAAAGACAAGAAAGAAGGTGAACAATTATTACATCGGATAGTTCTTGCTTAAAGCTAGAGTCACAATATACTCGTATTATCAGAGAAATGTTAAGAGTTCTATGAAACATCACTGTAGACAGTTCTAATCTTGTAGGTACGTCGGCATTAAATTTAGGATATTTAAGATAAAAAAAAATAGACTTTTAATAAAAATAACAGTTGAATTCAGAAAATTGAAAATAAGAAAATATTTAGCATAAAATAGCAGCTTAATGCTCTTGTTTTACGCTCAAAATGGTTTCTTTTGGTGAGTATAGAAAATCGGAGACCCTTTTTACTGATACATGGGTGGCAAAGCATCTGCATTTTGAATTCTTATCGAGGGTAAATTTCTATGGGCAACAGTACCTACTTACCATCAGGTGGGCTCTGTGCTCGTTTATCACCCTTATTCTGTAAAAAAATATTCATTAAAATCAATTAACAAATGTTTGCTGGCAGACAGAAATATTTTGAAATTTTTAAGACAGTCTGCCGGTTTTCGCACGATGTTTTCATGAATCGTAAAGAATATAATGGTAAATCAGAAGTTTAAATTAAAATATTAAGTATTAACAGATTTATTGTTTTCAAAACCAAACGGGGGTCTACTTATATTGCTTTCCTAATAAATTAAAGCCGCGCTTCATGCCGAACGTGGCTTCAGAACAAATACTTTATTACTCATAAACTATTTATCGAAAAATATTGTAATATTATAGCCTAAGTCTTCAGTAGAAAGCTTGTGGCATGTTGGTGCGGTTTTCGTACAAATCAAGCGAATGTCACTCCGGGCACTTTAATACAACAGCGTGTGTTTGCATACCATAACGCCCCGCCGAACCCTCTTTACCGAGGCCTTTCCCTTACACTTACCGCTTTACTACGAAAAGGAAATCTAAGTTTTCATCAGTAAGCACATCTATAATATAATATAGGAATCGTTAAGATTCGATACAATTAGTTACGGATAAGCAACATTACAAGAACACTACCGCCACTAAAAAATTATTCATCAAACATGTTTTAAAACACAAACTTATATATACCCTATAAACAAATCGCAGACTTGATTCTTTACAAATCCAATGGCTTCATACTTTTATGTGTTGTGAAACAATAGACGAATTGGTCTTAGTAAAATATTTGCCTCTGTGGCGCCCCAACTAGATAAAAAAATATTAAGGCCGTTGAAACATTAAATAATACTCCAACTTTTGGTTTGTTGTTTTTCAAGTTAAATTTTATGGGTTAATTTGTTTCGCCATAATGATCCTCGGAGGGAAGTACTGTAAATAACATTTGCAAGTTTTTTTGTAATCGGATAGGCTTTGAAAACAAAGTTAATCGGCGTCCTGAAGTAATATTTCAAGTCCTCCTGATTTACTTCGATTACTAATCACTACAAATATTTGGAAGCTATTAACCGCAAGGTGAATATTAAAGTGATGTAAAGGTTCGCATTAACACAAACGCTTTCTGGAAAGAGAAAATAGTTTTATTTTATTTATAGTCAATATAGAAGTTCTGATATTTGAAAACCTATATAAAGTCCATGTAGAGTTAAAAACTGTTAACAACAATGTGCAACATAATTAAGTAAATCATATCAGAAATAGCTAAGTGGTGATATCCTTATTTTCAAATTGTCATCCTCCAAGCCACCCCAAACTACAGGATAAAATCAAGTGTGAATACGTATTCTTTAAAAAAAGAAAGAAGAAAGATATATCATACAAGCATCTGTTCCTTAATAATTTAATACCTTTTTATTATATAATTTTTGTCATGAGGTAATGGCGTATAAGGATCTATAGCCACGTATCGTCCCTTAAGTGACATAAGAGGCCACAATATGAAATGCAAGAATAGAATGATTTTTATTCATTTTAGGGATAACTATCAATCATGTATTCTTAAGTAGTATAATACCTCTTACCATCCGTCAAGTGTAATATCCCTCTACAAGATGCAGAAGTGTACAAGCTTGATTGCAAATGTGGTCAATCTTACATAGGACATACAAAAAGATTCATTAAAACCCGCGTGAAAGTACATATAGCTGACGTGAAGCACCGACGCTCTGGGAAGTCTGCAGTCTGTGAACATGTTCGAGATCGTCCCAGCCATTCCATCAGATTTCTACCAAGGATGATATGCGAGGCTAAAAACATCCTAATTTCAATAGAGAAAATGGATGGGTGCTGCCATCTGCTTGGGATCCTATAATAAATAAAATTAAATCCAATCCCAATCATACCACTGTAAGACTTCATGATACTGTAAGTTCGTTCTGCGTAAATCGAACCAAAATGTAATATTAAAAAAACTGAAGTTAGCCGGGCTAACTGTGACATTGGGACGTCAAACATCTCAGACCCCTCGTGATCATGGGTTACTGTAAAGCACCCGAAACGTCGGAAATTAAAATAGTAAATTAAATGCGATAAAATCCGTAAAAAATAGTTTTATTCAATGTGTAGTGTTCGAGTAAGTATAAGAAACCATAATATTGCATTCTTTATTTTATGACCAATATTTTAAAATGGGGTGTGTTTTTCTAGATAATTATTAGTTTATTTACAAACATCACCAAATTATCTAACAATGGCAAATAAAGAAAACAGTTGACCGATGCTATTGAATAGGTCACCATTTTTCTTACTATATTATTAATCTCTAAGTGTTATCCAATTACGTACCTCGGTATTTTCTTTTGTGGTGAGGTCTTTTCTGCACGTGTCATTTGATTATTGAAGTAAGTTTTTTTATGACCCACCCTGCAGTGTAAGCACGGGACTATATTTTTAGACGCCCGCGCCTTGCTTTTAGAATAAATGAATAAGTATCAATATAAGATCCACCAGTTTCACCACTTTCGTTACTCACTTCCTTTACATGTCCTCTCAACAGGCTCTTTATTGCATGCCTTAAGCGACAGCGCAAGGTATGTTCTACTATCGACTAAAAATTAAGATTCCAACGTTTTATCGCATGAAAGCGTATCTAGCAATCATATTATACACATAAATGATATAAAAAGCACATTGTTAGAAAGATAAATGATTGTTGAACTTATTAATATTTTTTCAAATTGATTAATTGATATTTAAAAAATAATGGGTTTAAGTGGCTTATGGTGTGGATTTATCAAGTCCGCAAGGCTTGTAAACACGATAACTTTTGAAAATATCAATTGTTTAACTCAATCTATTTTTTAATCTCTTCATTTATCATGTGGAAAGCCACTGAATGTAAATGGCAGTGTAATTTTGTTTTATTTAGCTATAATTAATTCTTTTCGGCTGCGAAATGGCGAAAATTCGATGTATTCGGGAGCCTTGTATGAATAAATTATTACTAAAAAAGACAGTGTCACTTAGTTCGGAGTCAGTCGCCGTCGTGAGTGGACATTGTAACGGTTGTTTGCAGCAACTCAAAAAGATCGCTGTACAAATACACAATATTCGAATAACCAAATTTCTTATATACTTGATTATAATAATAATGACAGATTTTTTTATTACAATATTTTAAAAGCACAGAATAAATAATAGTAGTATCTACTAAAAGTCACCAAGACACCATGGGTGTCATTTTCATGGTTTTCGAGAGAGTTGAAGCTGATAGTGCTGTCGAAATGTAAATCCAAAGTAGCGGCTGCAATAGGTATAAATTTTTTCATTATGGGTGTCATTTTCATGGTTTTTGAGGGTGTTGAAGCCGACAGTGCTGTCGAAATGTAAATGCAAGATGGCGGCTGCAACAGGTATAAATTTTTTCATCATGGGTATCATTTTCATGGTTTTCGAGAGAGTTCAAGCCGATAGTGCTGTCGAAATGTAAATCCAAGATGGCGGCTACATTAGATATCAAGTTTTATACCATGGGTGTCATTCTCATGGTTTTCGCGGGTGTTGAAGCCGATAGTGCTGTCGAAATATAAATCTAAGGTGGCGGCTGCAATAGATATAAATTTTTTCATCATGGCTGTCATTTTCATGGATTTCGAGGGTGTTGAAGCCGATAGTGCTGTCGAAATGTAAAGCCAAGATGGCGGCTGCAATAGGTTTCAATTTTTTTTATCATGGGTGTCATTTTCATGCTTTTCGAGGGTGTTGAAGCCGATAGTGCTATCGAAATGTATTTAAACTACTTTTAAAAAGTGCGTATAATCATGTTATACGTATTTTTATAATGCGCTTAAGGCATGCCCATTTGGATTTACCAATATTTTTAATAATTGTGCACTAACATCATGTTCACAATTAAAAGATGAGCCGTAAAATTTAATGAATTCTGTAATTAATAAAGATTTAAAAGCATTTAAATCTTTATTAATGATCGCCAATCATCCGGGGGATGTCCCGGATGATTGGCGATCCGCAGTCATTGTGCCTTTATATAAAGGTAAAGGTTCACATTTTGACTGCGGGTGCTATCGGGCGATCAGCTTGACCAGTTTAGCAAGTAAAGTTTACTCGAAGGTTTTGACATGTAGGATGCAAGAGAAATCGGAAAGATTGCTATGGGAGGCACAATGCGGATTTAGACCTGGAAGAGGATGCACGGATCAAATGTTTTCTCTCCGCATGATCACGGAAAAGCTTCTGGCTGCTAACCAGAAGATTTTCTGTGCTTTTGTGAATCTTGAGAAAGCATTTGATAAGGTTGTAAGCAAGAAAATGTGGGAACTGTTGCCGGGGTATGGTGTGGATGGTCGATTGCTAAGGGCTGTGCAGTCACTTTACTGTGACCGTAAAGCCTGTGTGCGGGTAGGGCATGACCTGTCACCCATGTTTAGCATCCAAACGGGCGTAAAATAGGGTTGTGTCATGTCTTCCTGGCTGTTCATACTGTATCTCGACAGCTGTTTACAGAAGCTGAAAGATAGCTGTTTGGGTGTGAAATTGAGTGACATAAAAGTACATTGTCTGCTGTATGCTGATGATGCAGTGCTTATTGCACCATCAGAGGCAGAACTGCTGGCATTAGTCACGTGTATGAAAGAGGAATGTGAAGTTAAAGGTCTCCGTTTGAATGCCAATAAAACTAAGGTTCTGGTATTTGAAAGGCACGAAGAGAGAATGAAGTGTGAAATATGGGTAAATCAGGAATGTCTAGAACAGGTAAATGAAATTGTATACTTGGGGAGTGCTTTTAGCCGGGATGGAGTGACTTAGATGTGGACAGGCGTGTCGCTGCCGGGAACAAAGTCAATGGTGCCCTGACTGCGTTAGTCAATAGGCAAGGCGTAGTGAAGAGTGCACGCCTTGCAATACATAACGCAGTGTTGGTACCGACTTTGTTATAATGCAGCGAAACCTGGGTATGCCAGAAGAAGCATAAAAGCAAGTTGAATGCAGTGGAAATGCGATCTCTTCGTGAAATGTGCGGCGTTACCATGGCCGACCGAAAGCGAAACGAAGAGATTCGCAATATGGCAGGTTTGAAAGATGACCTTATCACAAAAATTGATAAGGGCGTGCTTCGGTGGTTTGGGCACGTTGAGCGAATGAGTGAAGACCGAATGTTGAAGAAAATATATAGCGCGAAAGTTAATATTAAAAGGTGTCGAGGTAGACCGAGACTAACTTTCGAAGACCATGTAAGCAAATTGCTCGAAGAGGGTAGGGTCAAGAGTACTCGGATACCTAGACGTGCATGTATGAAGAAGATAATGAATCTGAAAGAAGCGAAAGAGGTATGTAAGGATCGTGACACTTGGCGATCTGTTCTCTCTGGCTACCCCGTCAGGGATTGTGAGTGAAGATTAGTAAGTAAGTATAAAATTGTGACAAGTCAGGTTACGATCCCTAAAGTTGTATGATCTTATTTGAACGAAAATGTTTACGAGTCTCATAATTTTTATGTTTTTCTTGGACAAAAACTGTCACAATTTCTGAAATCTCATACTGGGCACGATAAGTTCAAGACCATTTTTATTAATAAATTTTATATTTTGTAGTTCCTATAAAGCTTTCCCTCTTCTTTCTTGTTTATCACCGCACATCCATTCACAATGAAATAGGTCCTCTATAAAAGACACTATTTTAGCAGTATTTTTCTGTGTTTTGCTCACTGGCCTCACATCCAAATAATATAATAATAATAATATTTTTATTAAGACTCATTCCATAGAGATGTAAGTATAACAATAATAATAATAATGACCGCGCCAGGCTATACTGGGACCGGGCCATCATCACAGACAGGACTATTCTTGCGAATAAGCCTGATATTGTGCTGATGGACCGGGCACAGTCAAGGATATTTTTGGTCGACATTACCATTCCTTATGACGAGAATCTCGTGAAAGCCGAAACAGATAAGCTGACAAAATATCTGGACCTGGCTCACGAGGTGACCGACATGTGGGGTGGACTGCCGGCCGAAATTATACCTGTAGTCGTCTCTGCGAATGGGTTAATTCCAATCAGCCTCTCGGATCATCTGAGGCGACTGGGACTCCGTGACGGACCGCTCCAAGCTCAAATGCAGAAGGCGGTGCTCCTCGATACCGCCCGCATCGTCCGCCGGTTTCTTTCCCTTGCCCCCTAACCCTCGGCCGTTTGGTCTCCCCTGCCGAGGGCTTCCTAATTAAGTAATTGTAAAAATTGAAATAGAGTACATAATGATTTCTTATATTTACGCGAACACTACACATTGAATAAAACTATTTTTACGGATTTTATCGCGTTTAATTTACTTATTTTATATTCCCGACGTTTCGGTTGCTTTCCAGCAACCGTGGTCACGGGGGACTGAGGTGATTGACGTCCCGATGTCAAAGTTAACCCGGAGTACCTTCAGCTTTTTAATTATTAATTTTGGTCCGATCTACGCAGAATGAACTAACTGTGTCTTGAAATCTTACAGTGGTATGCTTGGGTTTAGTTTTAATTTTATGAATTACAGGATCCCAAGCAGGTGGTAGTACCCAGCCTCCCTCTCTATTGAAATTAGGATGTTTTTTAATTTCAATAGCCTCACGTATCATCCTTGGCAGGAATCGATGTTCTTTCGCGAGGACTTGTGGTTTATCAAATCTAATGTAATGACGGGGGCCGTCTAGGATATGATCACAAACTGCAGCTGAAGGTACTCCGGGTTAACTTTGACATCGGGACGTCAATCACCTCAGTCCCCCGTGACCACGGTTGCTGGAAAGCAACCGAAACGTCGGGAATATAAAATAAGTAAATTAAACGCGATAAAATCCGTAAAAATAGTTTTATTCAATGAAATAGAGTACGTTTAAAATATAATATTTTTGCTAAATAAAATGCATATAAAACAAATTAATCAAAGTCACAATTGCTCGCAAGTTGTTTTGTCTTACTAAAGAAGTCGTAAACGTTGTGCACTGAGTATGTACTAATGAAATTTTCTACTTGGGCGGTTGCGTAATTTAGAGGGTTTCTTAAACTGTTTAATCTTTCCTAGCTTTTCTTAGGTATTACTATTATTTTTGAAATCATTGAATTTATTATTTTTTCATACCTTAATTACATTTTGCAAAATCTTTACCATCTACCTACCTTAACGGGAATACATATAGGTAATTTTATTAATTGGAAACTTTTTATACTTGTTCTTTATTAACCTTTAAGTCTGGAGCTCTTGGATTAACCGTGCTTTTAAATGTCTTTTATTTATAAATAACAGATTCTGAAAAAAAATTTTATATACACTCTTTCATACAGGTATTTCAACCGTTTGAAATATTATGATTACTTTCACTTCACTGCATTGTACATAAACGCAAATTTAGAATAAAAATGTATCACGATTTCGTTTCATTGGAGTTATACTCGGTATTAAATATTGATAAATATGTCAAAATAAATGTCGTAGAAAAAATAAGATTTGACGGGTGCCATGCGATTTTTTTAAAGGCGCAATTAAATGTATATTTGAATTTCTAACTTTATGACTCGCCCACAGCTTAACGTAAGTCCAACAGAGTACAGTAATATAATAATAATAGCTGACCAGGCAGACGTTGTTCTGCCCTTTCCAACGAACATTTGCTTTCCTAAAAAAAAACTCCTGGGATTAGCAATAAAAAATTGAGGGTCATTTATAGGTATAAAAACTATCCTCAAGTTGGACCAAACTGCACACAGTGTGCAAAATTTCATTGAAATCAGTTCAATAGTTTAGGAGTTCATCGCGGACAAATAATGTGACACGTAATTTTTATATAAAAGATGAACTTCGAGCTGAGCACGTTGGAGACAGGGCGTACGCCAGTTCTGAGAACACGCCAACAAATTCGGATGCCGTCAAAGCTAGCATTATTCAAACACAATAAATAATATTATTATGCCTGTGTAAATGTTAGTATTTTGCTACGTAATGGTGACGTAATAATTCACCAATTTATTCCATGGGTGTCGTAAGAGGCGACAAAGTGAAGTTGAAACAAAATATAGGCAGTAGCATCTGCCGGTTAACAAATGAATATAATAAAAAAACTGCGGTTACCAACCCACCTCTCAAGCGTGGCAACTGTGGTAAATAAACTATGAGGTTTATTTTTAGCAATGGACTTTATATAGGCTGTAACTGCCAATCCGCCAGCCATCAGAGGTCTATGTTCAGCAGTCAACTTTTAGAAAGGCTGTAATGAATGAATGATGCGTGTTTGTTTTTTAGTTTAATTATATATATTGTACTCTAGTGATACATGTCCAAACAATAAACAAGTATAATTATTACTTGCAGTTCTTTGTATAAAAATACATGTAATTTTTCGCGTGTGTATTATATCATTTTATTATGTGTATATTTATTATAGTTTGTCCATCGTGTGTTACTGATATGTGATAAGTCATAAGTCAAGTGCCTAATAACACACGTACATGTATACACACAACACTTGTTGGAACGCAGTTCTTTATCGGACGGTACGAATTTAGCGGATGGGGGCTAGGCGAGAAAAAGTGTAAGATTTTTCCGTCACTATCTCTTCTGACTTAGTGTAAACGGCCTTGGCGGCTATAAGGAAGCGAGACGGAATAGTATCCACCTCCATCGCACTTTTTCTTATCTTGCCATGAAATAAATATTATTTTATTTTAAATGACGCTTCATTTCTATAGACGCTAGTAATTCATTTATTTGTATTTGCTAATCAATAATGTAATACGTTTATCAATAGCTCTATATTCTCTATATTCGTTTTTTTTTTCGTCATTGCAAATCCAGAGAAGAGAGGTGGGGATGTTTTTTGATGGATCTGAATAATTTACTTTAATACTAAAATGACAAAGTGCATTCAAATTGATACTCTTGAAAACTCGTCGAACGTCGAAACTCTTGAAAGCCTTCGTCAAAAGCATCCTACCGTCAAACCTTTTCAGGGTTTATCGCTGCCTCCCAAGACTTCCATGCAACCTTTACAAATTTCTGTAAAAGACACTTTAGAAGCAATTATGTCATTTTCGAATGGCTCTGCTGGCGGCATTAACGGAATTACGCCTCAACATCTTAAAGATCTTGTAAGCGCTTCTACCGGTGACGCCGGCGGAGTACTTCTTAAAGACATTAAAAAATTATGTAACTTTATACTTTCTGGTAATGTTCATCCAAATTCATTGTATTCTTATATGGGGCAAGATTATGTGCCTTCAAAAAAAGGATAACGGTATCCGTCCTATTGCCGTTGGTTCCACATTTCGACGCTTAACTTCAAAATTAGCTAACAGGCACATAATCTCTAACTTTAAGACCAAATTTCAGCCCACTCAACTAGGCTTTGGCACTAGAGGTGGCGGTGAGGCGAATGTACATTCAGTGCGTACATGTTTAACAAACTCTGATGCAAATGTTCTTGTGAAGGTTGACCTAAGGAATGTTTTCAACTCTATCGATAGGGTAACCTTGCTGAAAGAAGTGGCTAACAATACCCCCCAAAATTTATCATTACGTTTGGCAATGTTATAGTCAAAATACTAACTTGTTTTACGAAAATTATGTTATCGATTCTGCTGTCGATGTTCAGCAGGGTGACCCACCGGGTCCAGCACCATTCAGTTTGGGAATTCAACCCATTATTTCAAATTTGAAATCCAAGCTGAATGTCTGGTACCTAGACGACAGTACACTGAGAGGTAGAGCAGATGACGTCCTCAGTGATCTTACTCATATTTTTCAAAATTTCAAAAAATTGGTCTTGAACCAAATACCAATAAATGTGAAATATTTTTTCCAATAATTTATCTACTTCTCATAGAGACATTTTAATTCAAAATTTCAATCATATTTTTCCAGGAATAAAACTGTCAGTACGGAATCACTATACCTGCTAGGTTTCCCATTGTTTTCCGATAGTATTAAACCTGTTTTAAAAACAAAATTTGATCAGTTTTTAACCACGTTGATAAATTGTATAAATTAAACCCCTACATAGCTCTTATTATTTTAAAATATTGTCTTCTTGTACCTAGATTTACATACTTACTCCGCTCGAGTCCAGTCTGTAAATGTTCGGATACATATATTTTGTAAGATATATAGAATAATCTTTAAATAGCTATAGAAAAAATTCTAAATTTAACTTTAAATACAACAGCCTGGACTTGAGCTACTTTACCTTTAAAATTTGGTGGCATTGATGTGAGAAATCTTTCTAGCGTTGCATTGCCTGCTTTCCTTGCTTTCGTGCATAGTGTCAGTGACTTATGTAACATAATTTTAAATAATAAAGTAGACCTATGCTTTGCTACGGAGGCAGGGCACACATGGCAAACGCTCTGTCCTAGTGAAAATGTTCCACTGGAAGTTAACCAACAAAAACAGTAGGATATTACATTGGTACAGGGCGTGCAGAAAGATTTGTTCATAATTTCTATAGTGACCAAGATAAGGCACGCCTTCTAACTGTTTCGACTAAGGAATCTATTTACTAGTTACACGCTTTACCATCAAGTAATCTTGGCACGTTACTTGATGGGGAAAGCTTGCGCATTGCCGTAGGAATCCGACTAGGAGCGTCGTTTTGTCAACCCCATCAGTGCCCCTGTGGTAAAAGCGTCGACAAGTTTGGTCTCCACGGACTTTCATGTAACAAAAGCGCTGGTAGGTTTTCACAACACAGTTCTTTGAACTATGTCATCCGAAGGGCTCTTGTCTCTATAAATATTCCCTCCGTTTTAGAGCCTTGTGGAATATTTAGAGACGATGGCAGGAGACCCGACGGTATGACATTGGTCCCTTGGGAGAGAGGTAAAGCCCTAGTGTGGGTTGCTACTTCCGTAGATACTCTGGCGGCCTCTCATCTCAGGGGTCATTACCCGTCTAACAGCCATCAGATTAAGACTGTGATCGGAAAGTTTTTGTGTTCGTCTGTGGTGGGTCTTGCAGAACTTAGCTCCGACCACATGGACAGTTTCCACGAGATTGTTATATATATATATATATATATATATATATATATATATATATATATATATATATATATTATAGCATAAGAGTGACAAACGAGCACACAGTCCACCTGATGGTAAGTGTTTGCTGCGGCCAATAGAAATCTACATCTATCCTCAATTACGAATCAAAATGCAGATGCGTTGTCACCCGTGAGGACTAAGATGGAATGCCTCATTTCCAAATAAAAAGGGTCTCCGGTTCTCTACACTCGAAACTACTTCGAAACACAGCAGCAATATATATATTCCACTGTATTTCAGTTCTGTCTTCTAGGCACTGAAGAAGGTTTTGTAACACAAGATGAAAGGTTTCGAGACTTTTTATTAGAGCACGAGCGGTACAAAGCATTGACTTCATTAGACGAAACCCCTCCAACTTAGAGTTTAGGTTTAGTGTGCCTCTAAGCATTTGGTGATCGCTTACAGTTTTCACCCTCGCAATCACTAAGACATCACTGAACAGTTGTCGTCCGGTCCTCACAATGAAGTCAATCTCATTTTTGTCGAACCGTCGCGGCTTGATCAGGTCTATTTCCTATGGGGTCGCTTCTCTAAGAAAGATTTCATCACAAACTTTTACCATGATGTCAGTCAGGTGCTGGCCCCTTGGGTTCCATGACCCTATAACGAATTTCCCTACCTTCAGCTCACCGTTCTCTCTTGTACCTAGTGTTTACGCCCGAACGCTGATTTCGGGATTGACGTCAAAGGGCGCGCGGCTCGGCGATACCGGTTTGACGTTCGGTCGTGCGTAGAACGCGCGACGGCAAATAGGAGTCGTCTGCCAGCTGTGCTTGGGACAGCACGCTGTCATCTTTGTCGGGAACTCGGAATAATTTAGGCGCGTCTAGTGAATATACTGTCTGGGATTTGTAACGCGCATTCCTTGCTTGAGGGCTTCACTCGGGACTCATTGTGTCTGACTCAGAATCTGTATAAGTGCATTCGACAATATTAGCTAGTGCGGCATTTGATATTCTAGAAATAACGGTTGCCACGCGAAACGTGGCTTCTGTAAGTTAGTTAATCGTACGATAGAGTTAATGGACTGTCATCGTGACGAACGAAGAAAGTGACTGTGGACGGAAAGTCTTCACAAGAAATCTCCGCGGAAGATTACCTCAATTTGGAGCGGTGCTGACGTCCGGGCTGCTGCCGACGGCAAAGGTCTAATAAGGTCAATCACCACCAGTCACACCAAGATACACATCACAGCACCTTATTTCCCTTGCACCACACAACCACATGTGACCTTACCCAATCGTGAGGGACCAGTCGCCTTGGATATAGGTAAGTAAGCTCGGTTTAATATTCTCCCTGTTGAATGGCAGTAGTATAGAACGCTTCCCCTTATTGTTTATTGTAATTAGAGACTTTCCAGGCGGCCCCTTGCTGAGGCCCGACCTGCATCTGCTTGTAAGGTCTTCCGCTATGGGCCCGGAAGATTCTACTCTTATTTAGGCAGCTGTAGGCCGTAACACCTAGTTTTGCGTTGAAGTCTCACATTAAAACCTAATGGTAGGTTTTGGAGGAATTCATGGCTCTAAATATATTCTCATACATTTCTTCCACCTTCTCATTCGAGATTGGCGCGTAAACCTGTTTGATTTTCAGCAAATACTGTTTGGTAATTCTTAGTATAAGGTATGAAACATTCGTCGACACACTTCCAATTTTTATAATATTGTTAACCAAAGACTTGTGGACGATAAATCCGACACCTACTTGGGACAGATGGTCGCCCTCCTGGTGATAAAAAAAGTTGTTGGATTCAAAGATAACCGTGTCTTCCCTCTCTCTTTGGACCTTGGATAATCCTATAATATGCCAGCGTGACTTGGCTATTTATTTTTCTAGTTTCAGGACTTTAATGTATGGTAGTGAAAGTTGGGTCTGGCAGAAGAAGCATGAGAGTAGAATAAATGCTGTAGAAATGCGTTCCTTAAGGAGTATGCTAGGGCTGAATCTGAATGACAGGGTGAGAAATAGTGTAATAAAAGAAAAGTGTGGTTTGCAAGATGACGTTGTGACAAGGATTAAGAAAGGAATGCTTCGGTGGTTTGGTCACGTAGAAAGAATGAACGAGGAAAGAGTGACAAAGCAAATTTATGTTGCAGAAGTGAACGGCAGGGTCGGGAAGGGACGCCCTAGACGAAGGTTTATCGACCAGATCGGCGATACATTGAAAATGGGCCAGATTAGGAGTACCCTTAACCGACGAGCGTGTATGCGTAGATATATGGATGTGAAAGAGGCGAGAGAGGTGTGTCAGGATCGCGCCAAATGGAAGTCCGTAGTCTCTGCCTACCCCTCTGGGTGACAGGCGTGAGTGTTTATATATATATATATATATATATATATATATATATATATATATATATAATATATAATATATATATATTTCAGGATCTTTTTGTCCGTCCTCAGGGTGCGTGTGTTGTAAGTTGCCAGGTCGAGTCATCTTAGGTGGCAACCGAACCTCCACCGGGGATTATTAGCACTCCCTGCCCCGCCGTTACCATGGTCGCCACTGTAGCCAGGAATAGCAGGGTCGTCTTTTCGTAACTATTATCATGGGGATATTTGCCATAGTTGCCACGCTTGGCGAGCGGGTTGGCAACCGCAGTTTTTTCAGTGTTGCTATTATTAGAAAAATGCTGCTGCCCAATTCCTGGCCGTTTCCCACTGACGCCTCTTACGACACCCACGGGAAGATATGGGATAGTGGATATTCTTAACCGCGAATATCCTAGGCCATGTCGGATTCCTTTTTAATTTTTAGGAGTATAAATAGTTATCATGTAAAGAGTTTCCAAATACTAAAGTGTAATTTAATTATTAAACTTCATAGGTTTTAATTGTGTTATATACGTCAGATGCCGTTTTTAATATTTATAATGATAAGTTGTTTCCACATGGAAAGGTCCTAAATATTAATGTTGCACAATTATTAAATAATTTTTAAACTTATGATCTCATTTCATACGTAAGATAACGTGAATTTTTCAATTTAATTTTAGGTGAGAGATTTTTTATTACTGTTTTTAATAAAAGTTAAGTTTATATTGCAAATTAAAAAAAAATTAGATTTGAAAAATAATATGCTTTCTATTATTTCATTAAATCATTATCTTAATTTCCCATAACAAAGTATACTTCTGTCACAAGAAGATTATTATCTGATTGACAGTGATAGGTATGACAAATACAATTAAGGACGGGAATTATGATGATATGGATGACCTTACACCCTCACTACATGGTCAACTTTTATTTTTATGACTTTGTGGCTTATTAATGAGTCTGTAATAGTCCGCGGCTAGACACGTACCTCTTCTTCCATTCTAGGAAGGTTTTGTCCTAATTGCCACGTCACAGCGTATGTATCGGAATATTTTTTTAAATTTAACGCTGCTTCTCGCCGCCAGACTGGACATTTTAAATCTGGCATTGGTGTGAACGCAAACACACCTGTGTGTATAATCCTGTCCTACGCAGATGACTTGTCTTCGTTTACAAAGGGACCTTTTATTATAAACTCTTTTTTCTAGAAGCGGCCCCACAGGAAGTGGACCAGGTCGAGCCTCGACGGTTCGACAAAAATGAGATTGACTTCATTATGACGACAAGACGATAACTGTTCAGTGATGTCTCAGTGATCGCAAAGGTTAAAACTGGTAGCGATCACCAAATGATCTAACCATTCGGTGATCGCTACCATCATCATCATCATTACAGCACTTCACAAGTCCACTGCTGAACATAGCCCTTCGCCAAGGAATGCCACAAAGCACGACTATACGTGGCTATACGTAGTAGAGCCATGCTGAATCTATATTAGTAGTATAGTTGTAGAACGAATGGGTCGGCTCAACCGGGGAAGGACCACGCTCTCACAGAATACCAGCGTTAAATAGCAGCTTAATGCTGTTGTGTGTCGTATGGTGAGTATAGAGAACCGGAGACCTCTTTTACTGAAAAAGAGGCGTTCCATCTTAGTCCTCACGGGTGTCGACCATCGACTACGTCCCTTCATCTAATGGGGGAATTCCCTACACTTCGCCTGCTGGTACGGGGCTGCCTATCCGTTGGAAGACACTATTGAGCTCATTGAGCATTGTGCTTAGGTCCTCCCTTGATTCTGCCATAAGGATTATATCGTCGGCAAATCAAAGGTGAGTGATGCACTTGACATTGACGTTAATACCTTATACTTTCCAGTCCAGTAGCTTAAAAACGTCTTCCAATGCAGCGGTGAAAAGTTTCGGGATATAACATTACCCTATTTTACATCTCTCTGCAGTTGAAAAAGGTTTCATGCTCTGGTTCTGTATTCGGATAGCCATTGTAGGCCTACTTTACAAACACTTCAGTACTTCGATATACCGACACTCCACTTGACACCGCTGAAGGAACTGCAGCACCGCCCAAATTTCGACGGAAGCAAAGACTTTCTCAGAGTCCACATACGCAAGACAAAGTGGCAGATTGTACTCTTCGGTCTTCTGTACAATTCGCCGAAGGGTATGTATGTGGTCAATGGTGCTACAGCCTTTTCGGAAACCGTCTTGTTCGGGAGGCTGAAAGTCGTCGAGTCTGCATGCGAGACGATTTGTAATGATTATCGAAAATCGGTCTGTAGTTCTTTAAGAGAGCGTAGTCGCCTTTCTTGAAAAACAAGACCACCGCACTTCTGCTCCACGCCTCCGGAGAAGTACCACTAATAAGGACGAATTATAAAGCTTCTGAAGGACTTAAAGTATCGGTTATACACCCGCTTTCAGAAGCTCCGCTAAAATTCCATCCTCGCCTAGGTATTTGCCGTTTTCAGGTGTTGGAGAGCCATTCTAATCTTGCTCAGATTAACGGCCGGGATATCATCGGAATAGTGTCTGATAAGGCTTGCTCTTGGATCGTAACACACTTCCGTGTGGCTCCAACAATGACGTGTACAGCTGCCCATAGAACCTCTCAATCTCACTCAAATTATGTATTTGGAGATCTGTCTGTTCAGTTGCCTGTATGCTATCAAATCTACTGAAGAGTGCAGCTTAATTTCCCGTCTAACAACCATAAGATTAAGAGTGTAATCGGAGAGATTTTGTATTCTTCTGCGGCGAGTCTTGCAAAACTTAGCTCCGACCGTATAGTCAGTTTCCACGAACTTGTCATTAATGTAAAGATGATGTGCCATGTTATCACAGTCATTAAAATTTGATATAGGGTGGGCATTCTTTTTACGAGTAAGTAGTCGTTGTCGGATGGTGTGAATCCATCTATGATACCCAAAAAGCCCAAACTGGTGAGAGTGAGTAAACATTTTAAATAATAATAGTCAGCATTTACAGATAAGGTAGTGAATCCTTTCCTGTGTTAGAGTTTGGGTAAGTATCAGCCCATTACCGATTTTGCCGTCAAATAGTAGTGCGTGCATCGCTTTGTTCCGATCTGAATAGTATATAGAAAACTAGTATAAGGACAGGCTGTGAGCCCTTGCACCTTGGCTTTCAAAAGACAACACTTCTTTGTTTGACGTTGGTTGTAGGTGTAAATTGGCTGCAGTTTCCAGTTTGAAAGCCATTTCAAATATATAATAAAAAAATGTTATCAAGTCTTTCAAGAAATGCTAATAAAATTGATTTTTATGAAGGTACATAGTTAAATAAGACTAGCTTTAGTGTTTAAATTTTATAAAAGTCAAAACCTATTTTACTGGTGTTTAAAAGTTTTCTTAAAATAATTGAATACTGTACGATGGAGTTCACAAAAATCTGAGATGACTTTAACATGAAGCTAAATTGAATTTTCTGTCTGGTGAATGAATCAATATCGTGATTGAATGGAGCTCAAAGCTCTTTCTTTCTCTCAGACACGAATTCTAAATTTAAAATATATTCAAAAAATCAATCCTTAAACGGAAACTTGGTCACTATTTATTCCTTTTTTACCGCCTGTTGTTGTTATCGGAGATGATTTCTATAAAGTTTTGGTGAAAATGCATATAATTTCATTGCTTCTTAAGTATTTTACAAAACGTTAAAAGCCGTGGATATTCTTCATATATAGCAAAGTAATATATTTTTGATACATTACTAGAATAACAGGCAAGATAACTAAAAATAATTTAAGCATTTGTAGGCTATCTATGCCAGTTACCATAAGACGGACTGCGTAGTACCCGCCGAAAGGAAATGCTAAACAAAAAAGGTATCTTACCACAGTGTAAAGTTATCTTAAACTTACTTTAATATTTGCACTTTTGTTAGAAATGATAAATGATAAGCGGTTTTAATTAAGCTTTGCCGGAAAGAGCTTAACTGTAGGTAATTAGCGACGCTACGTCGTTCGTGAAGCATTGCATAGTTTCTGTAACAGTTGTTTTTACTTCGTTTAGTATTTGATAAATCAATGAAGTTGTAAATAATATCCTTTTAATATTATTGTTTTCTTTAAATCAAACCAAGTAATATTAATAATAAAACCGTAATAAAATATTTTATTAAAAGGATTGTGAAGTGCCGATACGCGACGCGAGTAGGTATTTTCAAAAATGCTATCTGTTTCATAACGCACGCTCTGCCTCCCAGTTGTGTCTCGCCAGCAATGCAAAGTCGGGAATTTGCATTTGGAAAAATCCAAAATTAGGGGCTTTTTAGGTGCTAATTAGGTGCCAAGTTTAAAAATTAGGTGCTCTAAAATTTTCACCGCAACGAACTGTTGAAATTTGCGTTGCTAGCAAAACGTCACGCTAGCAACGCAATGAAGTTATTAGATATACGAAAAATATTAATAGCAAGAAATTAAGTGCTAATTAGGTGCTGCAAGTATACGCAAAAACAAGGCGCCCCTCATAAAAATAAAGTCGTTATTCAGAACATAGCAGATGCAAAATTCAGATTTCCTGAAAATTAAAATAAAATCAAAATTGCTTTCAGAAAAATTCCAAATTAGGGGCTTTTTAGGTGCTAATTAAGTACCAAGTTTAAAAATTAGTTGCTGCTAAATTTTCACCGCAACGAACCATTAAAATTTGCGTTGCTGGCAAAACGTATCGCTGGCAACGCAATGAAGTTATTAGAAATACGATAAATATAAATAGCAAGGAATTAAGTGCTAATTAAGTGCTGAGCGATTAACGAGACCCGATACAGATTAAGATATTATTCTGGGAATTATGGGGTCCACGACCACCATTACCTTACCATAATGTATGAACGGTATTTTTTGTTCTTTATCAGTCATCGATCACTAATAAAAATATTAGTGATCGATGTTATCAGTGCCTAAAAATTAAGTGCTAATTAGGTGCTGAAAGATTATTGAGGTCGCATGTAGAGGTATTATAGAGGTAATATTCTGGAAATTATCGGATTTTAAACCACCATTACCTTAATATAAGGTATGAACGGCATTTTTCGTTTTTCAGATTTAATTTAATCTATAATATTATTTAATATAATTTTCAACCAAATAAATGTTACAATTCTTATTTTTAGACATGTGAAGCCTAAACTTTAGTGTACGAAATCAAAATAATATTTTCTTTCCAGTAAAATTGCTTCATAATAAATATCGCCTTCTACATCTTTCTATAGTTTTAATTATTTTATCGAACCCAAACCGATGGACTCTCAAGGTGGTAGGTATAAATTACGCTAGATGGCGTAAACACAAAAAATTGATTTATTTTATATTTTATTTATTTAAAAATAAACAATTTTATTAAATAAATAAAATAAATAATGATATTGAATAACGTTATAATGTTTGTCCAATTCATTCATAACAATACACGATTTCATAGCTTACCGACCAATTTATATTAAAGTTTTTGTTCAAAAATAAACAAATACGACAAATTAATACCTTCGTCATTTTACCGTTCATACCTAAATTGATTACATAGTGGTCTGAATTTCAACGTAAACTGTGTGTTAGGGTTTATATTTTAAATCTTGATATATTATTAAATAAATAATTAATTGACAGTTTTCGTATCTCATAAACATGTGCCACGATCCATGAAAGGCAAAATAGTTTTGTAAAGTTGAATCATCAATACCTTTAAAGTGTCCCAGTTCAAACGAACGAATCATTCATAATTGATACATGTCTATTTCGAATGTCTATTTCATTCTCCATTTGTTGTTTCATAACGCACGCGTGCAAAATTTTGTACGATTTACTTTAATTTATCATTTTATCTTAATATATAAAACCAAGTCGGGTTTTATATATTATAACGAGTGTCCGACCGAAACAGGATTTTCAACCGAAACTGAAACCGAAAACGAATATTTGGTCCGGGTGTCAGTTTCGGCCGAAACCGAAACTTATTTAGACATGTTAATTTTTTTATTGTATACTGAAATCTGGTATAATTTTTTTATACATATACAGATAGGTAATGCATGTTAATGAAAAACAGTTATTGTAATAGTCATATAGCAATATATTATTTATTTTAAAGTAAAAATCAACAATTTAACGGTAAGAAATACCCATAAAAAGTTACTCGCTAATTGAGAACATATTTTATTGTGTTCTCAATATTGTTAATATTATTCAATGAGAGCATAAACTTAATATATCACACTCACACACTTACACACAATATACTCACAATTTAACAAAATCCCAGAAAATATACAAAACCTGCTCAAAGTTCAAAAAATTTAGTAAACTATGTTTGTATAACAAGGGTTATTATAATATTAAGGAACTTATAGATGATAATAACCCCTGGGAATAAGGTGATCACAACCATCCAGCTGTGAAGGACCACGTCTCAGTTCCGTAAGTCATCACTGGCAACACGCACTGGTTGTACAATTTCGTTTTCAGGTTTTGAGGTATGTCTGACGAGAAGATGTGTCGTAGCTTCCCGAACGCTGCCCAGCCGAGTTGAATACGTCGATTGACCTCTCGGTCGAAGTTGGACTTACCTAGTCGGACTATTTGTCCCAGGTAAAAATACTCGTCAACAACTTCGAGCTTAGTGCTCCCAACAACTACCGGCATAGGAGTGACATGGACAATGAACATGATCTTTGTTTTGTCCATGTTCATCTTAAGACCTATCCGTTGGGAAACACTATCGAGGTCATTGAGCATAGTGCTTAGGTCCTCCAGCAATTCTGCCATAAGGACTATTTCGTCGGCAAATTGAAGGTGAGTGATGTACTCGCCATTGATGTTGATACCGTATCCTTTCCAGTCCAGAAGCTTAAAAACGTCTTCCAATGCAGCGGTGAAGAGTTTCGGGGATATGATGTCACCCTGTCTTACACCTCTCTGCAATATGATAGGCTTCGTACTCTGATTCTGTACTCGGATAGCCATCGTAGCCCTACTGTACAAGCACTTCAACACTTCGATATACCGACAGTCAACTTGGCACCGCTGAAGGGACTGCAGCACCGCTCAAATTTCGACGGAATCAAAGGCTTTCTCATAGTCCACATACGCCAGACATAGTGGCAAATTGTACTCTTCGGACTTCTGTACAATTTGCCGAAGGGTATGTATGTGGTCTATTGTGCTAAAGCCCTTTCGGAAACCGGCTTGTTCGGGAGGCTGGAAGTCGTCAAGTCTGCGCGCGAGACGATTCGTAATGACTCTCGTAAACAGCACGTAGACGCGGCTCAGAAGGGAAATCGGTCTGTAGTTCTTCAAGAGAGCGTTGTCACCTTTCTTGATTAACAAGACCACCGCACTTCTGCTCCACACCTCCGATGTAATGCCACCATGGAGGACGGAATTAAAGAGCTTCTGAAGGACTTCAAGTACCGGTATTCCACCCGCTTTCAGAAGCTCTGCTGTAATTCCATCCTCACCTGGGGCCTTACCGTTTTTAAGGTGCTGGAGAGCCATTCTAATCTCGCTCAGACTGACGTCCGGGATATCTTCGGAATAGTGTCGGATGAGACTCGCTCTTGGATCGTTACTCACACTTGCGTGTGGCTCCAAAGATGACGTGTACAGCTGCCTATAGAACCTCTCAATCTCACTCAAAATCTCAGGTGTCCCGGAAACGATGCTGCCACACTCTGTCTTCAGCTTTGACAGTTGGCTCTTTCTGGCAGACAGATCTCTGGCAAAGACTTTGGAGCCTTGGTTCCGCTCGATCGCTTCTTCAATACGAGCTGTATTGAAGTTGCGTAAGTCCCGCCGCATGCATTTGGAGGATGCCTGTATGCTGTCAAGTCTGTTGAAGAATGTAGCTTCATCTTCCGTCTAACAGCCATGAGATTAAGAGTGAGATCGGAGAGTTTTTGTGTTCTTCTGCGGCGGGTCTTGCAGAACTTAGCTCCGACCGCATGGACAGTTTCCACGAGCTTGTCATTTATATCGTCCACTTCATTGCAGTCTTCTAGACACTGAAAACGGTTTTGTAACTCGAGCTGAAAGGTTTCGGGACTTTGGAACAGAGCACGAGGGGGACGGAGCGTTGACTTCATTAGACGAGACCTCTCCAACCTAACATTTAGGTTCAGTGTGCCTCTAACCATTCGGTGATCGCTACCAGTTTTCACCCTCGCGATCACGGAGACATCACTGAACAGTTGTCGTCTGGTCGTCATAATGAAGTCAATCTTTTTGTCGAACCGTCGGGGCTCGACCAGGTCCACTTCCTGTGGGGCCGCTTCTGTAAGAAAGAGTTCATCATAAAGAGTCTCTTTTTCGCCATGAAGTCGGCCAGCTGCTGGCCCCTTGGGTTCCGTTGCCCTATTCCAAATTTCCCTACTTTCAGCTCACCGTTCTCTCTTGTGCCTAGTTTTGCATTGACGTCTCCCATTAACACCGTATATTGGGTTTTGGAGGAATACATGGCTCTAGAGATATCCTCATACATTTCCTCCACCTCCTCATCGGGGTGTGCCGAGGTTGGTGCGTAAACCTGTATGACCTTCAGCGAATACCGTTTGGTGATTCTGAGTATAAGGTACGCAACCCTCGTCGACACACTCCCGATTTTTACAACGTTGTTAACAAGAGACTTGTGGACGATAAATCCGACACCTCCTTGGGACAGATGGTCGCCCTCCCGGTGATAGAGCAAGTTGCCGGATTCGAGGATTACCGTGTCCTCCCCCTCTCTTCGGACTTCGGATAATCCTATAATATGCCAGCGCAACTTGTCTATCTCTTCTTCCAGCTCCACGATCTTCTCGTCAGTCCTCAGGGTGCGTGCGTTGTACGTTGCCAGGTCGAGTCGTCTAAGGTGGCAACCGAACCTCCATCGGAGATTCTTAGCACCCCCTGCCCCGCCGTTACCATGGTCGCCAACGTAGCCAGGAATAGCGGAGCCGCCGGGGACTGGGGGCCGTCTCTTTGTTACATTCATAGGGGGGTATTTGCCATAGTTGCCACGCTTGGCGAGCGGGTTGGCAACCGCAGTTTTTTTATTGTAATTTTGGCTATTATCAGGAAGATGCTGCTGCCCATCTCCTGCCTGTTTCCCTTTGTCGCCTTTTACGACACCCACGGGAGGATATGGGGTAGTGGATATTCTTGACCGCCACTACACGGCAACTATCACTACCAAGCTATTTCTAATTTGTTTTATGTTGTTAATTGTGTTACGTTACATACATGATTGTAAGCAGTGGCGTAGCTAGACGTGGGCGAAGTGGGCTCTCGCCCACGGCCTCGCTCTTAAAGGGACCTCGCTAAGCCACCGAAAATGCGATGCCCCCAGACTTTACTAAAACTTTTATAAATTATTAAAATGATAAGCTAATAATAATATGTATATTTACATATTTTTTATGTACATTACTAAGTACTGTACCCCAGAAACTATATATAGACACATCATACAGCTTACAAAGATAATTAGAAGAATAAAGAATGAAATATAGTGGAATTCATTTATTACGACCTTGGTTGTAGCGACCATTTACCTACAGCGACGTTAAATCTAAGTCCCTTGAATATAAAGCATATTTTAGTACAAAATTCATGTGGCTATAGCGACTTTGGATGTAAGGCCGAGTTCAGGTGTAGCGAATATTCTAAATGAATCATTTGTAACACATTTCTAGAAATCCTATGCAGATATTGCGACCGGAGTCGGCCGCCAAAGACACAAAGATTTCTTTCTATCACAAACATTTCTTATCTTTTGTTTACATCCATATGGATGGTCAGCAAGTGTGGAGACCTTTAGCTATTGTTTATAGATATCAGATAAGTAGGTAAAGAAGCGTGTACGTTTCGGAGTTAAGTTTATGGTTCAGTTACAAAGTGATATTCTGAGTAGCAACTGTAATGTATTGAATTTGTTACCTTTTCCTGTAACGACTTCCGGATATAACGACGAAAATAGAGTGGTCCCTTCATCGTCGTTATACCGAAAATCCACTGTAGTATGTTTTGTCGTCGAAGCGATCACGCTGTGCTTGACTTGAACGCACACTGACCCCAAAATAGTTATACCTAGTAGAAGCACAGTATAGATTTATAGACTGTGGTAGTAGTTTGTATTTGTAGTACCGCCGTTCGCCGTACTACTCCGTCTCCGTGCGGGGCGCATGGGTGAAACGAGTAAATAATCTAAGGGGTGCAATCGCAAAATTTTGTAGCTCAATACCACTCAATACCCATTCATTAGGGTTTTTTTTATTATTATCAACATCATCATTATTACAGCCCTTCACAAGTCCACTGCTGAACATGGGCCTCCTCCAAAGAATGCCACAAAACACGGTCCTGAGCCACCTGCATCCATCGACTTCCTGCATTTCTTACCAGGTCGTCACTCCATCTCGTGGGGGGACACCCTACACTTCGCCTACCGGTACGAAGCCGCCACTCGAGAACCTTTCTTCCCCATCGGTTGTCGGTTCTTCGAGCTATATGGCCAATCCACTGCCACTTCAGCTTACTAATCCGTTGGGCTATGTCGGTTACTCTGGTTCTACTGCGGATATCCTCATTCCTAAGTTTATCACGCAGAGAAACTCCGAGCATAGCCCTCTCCATAGCTCGCTGAGCGACCTTGAGCTTTCTCATACGGCCAGCATTTTATTATTATATTAAAACAATTTTTTAATCGTTACCTAGTTTAAAAATTATTTTACATTTTATTACATTTATTTGTTACAAATGTGAATTAAAAATATCATTTATATATGTCATCGTAGGATTTACTAAAAATAACACTTCAAAAGATTTCCAGCAAACGATTGATTTAATATAACTTTCAACCGTGCAAGTGCGATATAATATATACGATAGAACGATAGAAGTTTAATTTTATAGCAAATAGATATTACAATTTTTTTTAGTGTACTAAATCGAAAGGATATTTTTTTTCCAGTAAATTGCTTTGTAATAAATAGCGCCATCTACAACGTTCTATAATTCTAGTCATTTGATCGAATCAAAATCGATGGACTCTGAAGGTGATAAGTGCGATAGACGCTAGATGGCACAAAGACAAAGACCTGATTTTTGCATTTGCTTTGCTGAATAATTTTCTGAATAACGGTTTTTTTTTTATCTGGGGCTCCCTGTCATTGCCTATACTTGCATCACCTAATTAGCACTTAATTCCTTGCTATTAATATTTATCGTATATCTAATAACTTCATTGCGTTGCGGGCGATACGTTTTGCCAGCAACGCAAATTTCAATGGTTCGTTGCGGTGAAAATTTTGGAGCAACTAATTTTTAAACTTGGTACTTAATCAGCACCTAAAAAGCCCCTAATTTGGCCTTTTTCTGAAAGCAATTTTGATTCTATTTTGATTTTCAGGAAATCTGAATTTTGCATCTGCTATGTTCTGAATAACGACTTTATTTTTATGAGGGGCGCCTTGTTTTTGCGTATACTTGCAGCACCTAATTAGCACTTAATTCCTTGCTATAATTTTTTTTCGTATATCTAATAACTTCATTGCGTTGCTAGCGAGACGTTTTGCTAGCAACGCAAATTTCAACAGTTCGTTACGGTGAAAATTTTAGAGCACCTAATTTTTAAACTTGGCACCTAATTAGCACCTAAAAAGCCCCTAATTTTGGATTTTTCCAAATGCAAATTCCCGACTTTGCGTTGCCGGCGATACACAACTCTGCCTCCTGCTGCCGGGCTCCGGGCGTGAACAACACAAATACAACATATTACACTAATT
The DNA here is from genome assembly GCA_963668995.1 of Parnassius mnemosyne. NCBI lineage: Eukaryota > Metazoa > Arthropoda > Insecta > Lepidoptera > Papilionidae > Parnassius > Parnassius mnemosyne. The sequence goes on along the minus strand of CAVLGL010000104.1, from coordinate 37,852,490 downwards.
CTCACGCACACTACGATACCAGCAGCAGGAGCGTTCATGCATTCATAGCCTATATTTGCATACATTTACGATAAGTTACATAATGAATTTGTTTGTGTTACTTTGCAATTTTATTATATTGCATAGTCTATGTAGACGTGGGGACTTACTACATATACCTTTATAGAAGTGGGCTGTTATTTTTTTATGTAAGTATCAACGTATATGTGTGTGTGATTATTAGATGAGTATTACATTCATTCAACTAAAATAATTTTATACATTTTAGAATAGAATAGAAAGGTTAGAGACAAAACTAAAAAAATGCAATTTGCTTCGTAAATCGAAGCGACGGGCAACTAACTTCTAAAATCAACAGCTCTGTGTGCTCAACAGGTAAGTACTTACTTACTTAAGTATAATAAATTATACTTACTTTGATTGCGTACCTTACCATCTTACATACTATTGTATGTACATTGGTTGACTGGTAGGAGATAGACCGAAATTTATTCCACAAAATATAAAAGTATGGGATAGCTGATGTTGAATTGACTTCAAAACGGAGGGGTTCTATATTCAGCTGTATGTATATTTGTTTTATTTTTATTTATGTTCACCGATTTCTCCGGATCGATAGGCAGTACCCCAAGTGTTGCGGTCACCATTCTCCCACCCTCATCTCTCACGTCGCTAGTCTTCGTCGGCTCATTAGGTAGGGATATACAACATGTAACGTAATTAACGCACATACTCAGGTACCTCAATTAGTATATTATGTTATAATCATAATATATACACTGACTCTTTAGTTAAACTAAATATAATTCTGGAAGAATGTTTATACACGTAGATATAGGTCATATGAGGGTCTTGCTAGCATAGTAGGTATTCGCTCGCGTTCGAGACGCGTTAATGCCGCCGCCGCTTGACACAACTCTAAGTAGGTATTAGTGCCAAAAAAACCGACAATACACGATTGTTAAAATTATAAAATTACCTACATAATGGATATTAATCTCTCAGAATCTCGATCTCAGAATCCCGAGCATCAAGTTGTTTATTTAAGTCAAGTAAACATTTGGTTGCATCTTCCCATCACACTTTTCAGGATTTGGACTGTCGACTCTGAATAATTTTATTTTTTGATTATGATACAATGTCATAGGCAATATTCATTACGAAATGTTATGCATTTGCATAACATTTTAATTGTAATTGTAAATAATAATGAACTGCTAAAAATAAGAGGCGATACGACAACATAATTTAAAGACGGCGTGTTTAAAAGATGTGAATCAAAATTACAATAATTTAAAAAATCAAATACTTAACTTACTGATAGCCTAAACTCTCATGCAACGTTGTATTTTTAATACATTTTCAAAATGACCACCACCTTGTTCAATACATTTTAATGACCGTTTTCTTAATTGATATTTTAATTTCGAAAGCACTTCAATGTCATTTTACACTATTTTAAAAGCGTTCACTATCCTATTTTTAGGTCCTCGGCACTTGTTCTCCCACTAAAATAAACTAATGATTTAATAATTTCCTACATAAAAGTCAAGAGGCGTCCAATCAGCTGATCTGGGAGGTCACTGGACAGGGCTGGCGCAACCGATCCAGCGCTGTCCAAACTCTGTATTTGTAAAGACTTGAATGAACTTGAAATAAGGTACATTTGTCTTTATTTTGTATTGAATGATGGAATTTGTATTAATACAAATAAACCTGCGCTTTTAAAAGTCTCATTGCCTTGAGTTACAGTCCATTTCAGTTTGTTTTTGACTATACAGGTTTAGTGTGACTGTAATTTACGTAGTTTTAATTATTTTTGGGAGAAAAATTACTTATATTAAAAATTATAGAAATCGATTTAGTAAATGATTCTGAACTACTTTCATGATGTGCGTTAATTGTGTTACATGATGTAGATAGGAACGTAATAGATTATCTGAACAGTTGCAAAACAGTCGTAACCAATTATGATGGATAAGGGGAAGTTGAAGCCACCAGATCGTCTGGAAATTTTGGAGTGAATCTGCAGCTATATTACTAGTAAAGCTGTAGCATGAGTAGGTCGGCTCAACTGGGGAAGGACCACGCTCTCACAGATTACCAGCCAAATATAGCAGTTTAACACTAAGTGTGTGTAAAGAACCGAATACCCATTTTACTGGAAAAGAGGCATTTCATCTTAATTATCACGGGTGACAACGCTTTTGCATTTTAATTCTTTAATGAGGATAGATGCAGATGTCTTGCTGTGACTCATAAAGTGGTAAGCGGTTACTTACCATCCGATGGACTGTGTGCTTATCTGTCACCCTATCCTATAAAAAGGGACCTATCAAACCCAGAACGGTAGAGGATAGCACCGTTCAGCCAGATACCCATGCGTAAGCCAACGTCGCTGATTAAAGAACCCGAACTGAGCGCCGCGCTCACGCCCACCGTGTCTGAGCGTACGAGTGGGCAGGAACCGTCGCCCATGCCATAGCGGGCGAAGAAAACGGCAAGAAGGCATACTCCCCCGGAAACGGACGAATCACTCTTTGAGAAGAGACAATGCGTACGAACGCCAATTCAAGCATCATCATCATCGGCGTCCTCATCACCATCATCATCGGATGATGAAGAAACCACTTCAGAGGGCAGGTACAACGTGCACTGGTCACCACCAAAGTCACCGAGCCCACCTAAACCAAGCCCCTTCATCTCACCGGACCGTAGGAGCAATATAGACATGGCCGAGTATGAAGACGGAGGCGGAGAGTTATATGACTGAGAGTCCACTACATATGCATATGCTGGAGGAATACCACCCACGCCTATTACCAACTTGTCTGGCCTACCAACAGATAATAGCCAAAGACCCTCAAGTAGCTACGTCCAACTGGCAGCTGCTACCAAGGTCCAAGACGGCGGATGCTCCAGCATTCCACTTTAAAAAGGAGGCCGAAAACGCATGTCACGCATCGATCATTTTAGAGTACCTCCCGGACTGGACGACGCATTTCGAGGTGCTCAATAGAAAGTTGAGGACCCAAGAAATGCTCGTCCGTTCGGGAAAGGCATAAGATTTACCCCCTGGAGCTTGGAAGAATTCCGGGTGATACAGAAGTACCACAATAAAATCTCCGAAAAACTACCAACACTGTCTTGGTACTGTTATACTCCGCAGGAGGAAATGCTTACGAAAGTGGGCATCCAGAGGCTGCCAGTGGACACGAATATCCAATGAATAGGGGAGGCTATCTGGGCATTTCCTCTTAGGTGCGTAAATTAACCCCCTCCCCTCCCCCGTAGAGTTAGACCTGGATGCCTCTACTTCGCTCATCTGGACCATCTGAGCCTGGAGCGGTTAAATGAACTATATAGGATCGATGAACTCCTTCCTATATATGAAAGTAGTCGTCATCGAAGCCTGGCCGTTCCGTGAGTGGGCCCGGTTCCGTGCCACCGCAGCCAGGCTTTCGAAAATGTGTCAGCCAACTGCTTCAGGCCAGTGAAGTGTGTCCGCTGTGCCGGAGATCATGCCGCCAGTCAATGTCCAAAGGGTCGAAACAAGGAGCCAAAATGCATCAACTGGGGTAAAAACCATACATACAGCCAATAACTGTCGCTGCCCAGTCCGGAGGAGGATTTTGAGGAAGCTGAAGATCGAGATCACTCTACCGGGGTTACTTCCGGAAGACCCCAAGAGGATCCCATAGAGTCGCCTAAAACGTCCGGAATGACGTCATTGTGGCCAACCTAAAGATTGTGGGACCTAAAGATGGCTGGCGTGCGGTATGTTCGACCGCGCCGACAACGGGCTACATCTCCATCTCAACAAAATGGCACCTGTACATTCCCGGCCCCTGGACGGGCGATCTCTACCAAGACAATAAAGAGTCGAGTAACAACCCACAAAGTCACAGTTAGACCAACATAGTCATTTTTGACATCAATTCACAGCGACTGGGGAATCGAAACCCCGACCGCTGCTTTATACCTACAACGCTATAACGGCTCCCATGACTGGTTCACTGAGTTGGGCCGTGAAGAGAAGTCGGGTAATGGGGGATGATAAGAAGCAAACACGCAGACGACAAGGACACAATTCAGGAAGTTCCAGCCAGTTGTAGGAACCAGCTACAGTTTCCAGTTTTAATTGATTAAAGAAAAGCAAATAAAGAAAGTTAGAAAGTAGTGAAAATTTTAATATCGCATTTCCAAAAAGTGTTTTATCAAGTTAATGGTCTAAGAGCTGGCTACGAAAACGTGAACTGATAAGGTGTAGACCTTATCAGTTCACGTTTTCGTAGCCAGCTCTTAGACCATTAACTTGATAAAACGAATTATATATATAACATCTCCTTGGAAGCTTATAAGTACAGAGCGAGGCCCGTCAGAACTCTCTCCCGGGGCGGAAGGCGTGGGTGGGCGGACAAAGTCGTAAATTTTCAATAAGAAAAAAATGAGTAGGTGCAGTTCTGAAATGTGGTACAGTTATAGTTTTTAATTGTAGGAATCTAGGAAAATTATTGTCAGAAGTCTAGGTTGGGGCTTAAAGACAGTCAGAAATCGACAAAGTTGTAAAGAAATTGTTTAAATTTAAACCACAAGGTGCAGTTCTAACAAATACATTTTTATATTATTTGTTGCTTATCGAACCTGTATATAAATTGTCAGAAGTCTTAATAATGGCTAAGTACATAAAAATTGATGATAATCAGAAGTTGCTGAAGCGGCTATCGCGACGGAAAGCAACGTGTCGAATCTAGTTGTGAGTTAAAATAACAAGGTGCAGTTCTGACAATTGCATTTTTATATTATTTGTAGCTTACCAAACCTGTACATATATTGTCAGAAGGCTAAATAAGGGCTAAGTACAGAAAAATTGATGATATGGCCAGAAGTTGGTGAAGCGGCTATCGCGATGAAAAGTAACGTTTCGAATCTAGTTTCAAAATTAAATAACAAGGTGCAGTTTTGGCTATTTATTGTTTTTATTATTTATTTTGTTATTTCAATAAATATGCAATGAAAAGAGGCTAAGCGAGGGAGATAAAAAAAAATTATAAAATTGTGTTGCCGAGTAATCGCTGACTTAGACGACGGACTTTAAAAAAATAATTCGCAAAATAATACGAATAATGAAATAGAATGGAGAAGTTTTGCCAAGAGTTTACAGGTACTCTATGATAAGAATTTACTGAAGCATAACATCCTTTTTTTATTTCAGATAATTTTATGCACATTTGGCCATTTGTTTTTTTAATATTTAAATTTTTGTCTTTATAAGAAAGCCAAAAGTAGATAGAGTAAAAGCTAAGTATATTTATGTAAAGGAAGTATAATTATTTAATTATACAAATCTGGTTTGTGCCGTGTAGTGGCGGTCAAGAATATCCACTACCCCATATCCTCCCGTGGGTGTCGTAAAAGGCGACAAAGGGAAACAGGCAGAAGATGGGCAGCAGCATCTTCCTGATAATAGCCAAAAATTATAATAAAAAACTGCGGTTGCCAACCCGCTCGCCAAGCGTGGCAACTATGGCAAATATCCCCCCAATGACTAAAGCAACAAACAGACGGCCCCCAGTCCCCGGCGGCCCCGCTATTCCTGGCTACGGTGGCGACCATGGTAACGGCGGGGCAGGGGGTGCTAAGAATCTCCGGTGGAGGTTCGGTTGCCACCTTAGACGACTCGACCTGGCAACGTACAACGCACGCACCCTGAGGACTGACGAGAAGATCGTGGAGCTGGAAGAAGAGATAGACAAGTTGCGCTGGCATATTATAGGATTATCCGAAGTCCGAAGAGAGGGGGAGGACACGGTAATCCTCGAATCCGGCAACTTGCTCTATCACCGGGAGGGCGACCATCTGTCCCAAGGAGGTGTCGGATTTATCGTCCACAAGTCTCTCGTTAACAACGTTGTAAAGATCGGGAGTGTGTCGACGAGGGTTGCGTACCTTATACTCAGAATCACCAAACGGTATTCGCTGAAGGTCATACAGGTTTACGCACCAACCTCGGCACACCCCGATCAGGAGGTGGAGGAAATGTATGAGGATATCTCTAGAGCCATGCATTCCTCCAAAACCCAATATACGGTGTTAATGGGAGACTTCAATGCAAAACTAGGCACAAGAGAGAACGGTGAGCTGAAAGTAGGGAAATTTGGAATAGGGCAACGGAACCCAAGGGGCCAGCAGCTGGCCGACTTCATGGAGAAAGAGGGACTCTTTATGATGAACTCTTTCTTCCAGAAGCAGCCCCACAGGAAGTGGACCTGGTCGAGCCCCGACGGTTCGACAAAAAATGAGATTGACTTCATTATGACGACCAGACGACAACTGTTCAGTGATGTCTCCGTGATCGCAAGGGTGAAAACTGGTAGCGATCACCGAATGGTTAGAGGCACACTGAACCTAAACGTTAAGTTGGAGAGGTCTCGTCTAATGAAGTCAACGCTCCGTCCCCCTCGTGCTCTAATCCAAAGTCCCGAAACCTTTCAGCTCGAGTTACAAAACCGTTTTCAGTGCCTAGAAGACTGCAATGAAGTGGATGATATGAATGACAAGCTCGTGGAAACTGTCCATGCGGTCGGAGCTAAGTTCTGCAAGACCCGCCGCAGAAGAACACAAAAACTCTCCGATCACACTCTTAATCTCATGGCTGTTAGACGGGAGATGAAGCTACATTCTTCAACAGACTTGACAGCATACAGGCATCTGAACAGACAGATCTCCAAATGCATGCGGCGGGACTTACGCAACTTCAATACAGCTCGTATTGAAGAAGCGATCGAGCGGAACCAAGGCTCCAAAGTCTTTGCCAGAGATCTGTCTGCCAGAAAGAGCCAACTGTCAAAGCTGAAGACAGAATGTGGCAGCATCGTTTCCGGGACACCTGAGATTTTGAGTGAGATTGAGAGGTTCTATGGGCAGCTGTACACGTCATCGTTGGAGCCACACGCAAGTGTGAGTAACGATCCAAGAGCGAGTCTCATCCGACACTATTCCGAAGATATCCCGGACGTCAATCTGAGCGAGATTAGAATGGCTCTCCAGCACCTTAAAAACGGTAAGGCCCCAGGCGAGGATGGAATTACAGCGGAGCTTCTGAAAGCGGGTGGAAGACCGGTACTTGAAGTCCTTCAGAAGCTCTTTAATTCCGTCCTCCATGGTGGCATTACACCGGAGGCGTGGAGCAGAAGTGCGGTGGTCTTGTTCTTCAAGAAAGGTGACAACGCTCTCTTGAAGAACTACAGACCGATTTCCCTTCTGAGCCGCGTCTACGTGCTGTTTTCGAGAGTCATTACGAATCGTCTCGCGCGCAGACTTGACGACTTCCAGCCTCCCGAACAAGCCGGTTTCCGAAAGGGCTTTAGCACCATAGACCACATACATACCCTTCGGCAAGTTGTACAGAAGTCCGAAGAGTACAATTTGCCACTATGTCTGGCGTATGTGGACTATGAGAAAGCCTTTGATTCCGTCGAAATTTGGGCGGTGCTGCAGTCCCTTCAGCGGTGCCAAGTTGACTGTCGGTATATCGAAGTGTTGAAGTGCTTGTACAGTAGGGCTACGATGGCTATCCGAGTACAGAACCAGAGTACGAAACCTATCCAATTGCAGAGAGGTGTAAGACAGGGTGATGTCATATCCCCGAAACTCTTCACCGCTGCATTGGAAGACGTTTTCAAGCTTCTGGACTGGAAAGGGTACGGAATCAACATCAATGGCGAGTACATCACTCACCTTCGATTTGCCGACGATATAGTCCTTATGGCAGAATCGCTGGAGGGCCTAAGCACTATGCTCAATGACCTCAATAGTGTTTCCCAACGGATAGGTCTTAAGATGAACATGGACAAAACAAAGATTATGTTTAATGTCCATGTCACACCTATGCCGGTAGTTGTTGGGAGCACTAAGCTCGAAGTTGTTGACGAGTATGTTTACCTGGGACAAATAGTCCGACTAGGTAAGTCCAACTTCGACCGAGAGGTCAATCGACGGATTCAACTCGGCTGGGCAGCGTTCGGGAAGCTACGACACATCTTCTCGTCAGACATACCTCAAAACCTTAAAACGAAATTGTACAACCAGTGCGTGTTGCCAGTGATGACTTACGGAACTGAGACGTGGTCCTTCACTGCTGGCCGTATGAGGAAGCTCAAGGTCGCTCAGCGAGCTATGGAGAGGGCTATGCTCGGAGTTTCTCTGCGTGATAAACTTAGGAATGAGGATATCCGCAGTAGAACCAGAATAACCGACATAGCCCGACGAATTAGTAAGCTGAAGTGGCAGTGGGCCGGCCATATAGCTCGAAGAACCGACAACCGATGGGGAAGAAAGGTTCTCGAGTGGCAGCCTCGTACCGGTAGGCGAAGTGTGGGGCGTCCCCCCACGAGATGGAGTGACGACCTGGTAAGACATGCAGGAAGTCGATGGATGCAGGTGGCTCAGGACCGTGCTTTGTGGCATTCTTTGGGGGAGGCCTATGTTCAGCAGTGGACTTGTGAAGGGCTGTAATGATGATGATGAATGACAAATCTGGTTTTTAACAAGTAAAAAAATTATTAAAAAAAATCTAACAAATTTATAATACAATTTTTAACATTCGCAATCTGCTGCTCATGTTCTTCTTCCTTACTGGCATATTGAATATCTGATCCATCATCTGAAATATGCAATGACAAAAGGTTAAGCGACGGAGATTAAAAAAAATTATAAAAATTGTGTTGTCGAGTAATCGCGGACTTAGACGACGGACTTTAAAAAAATAATTCGTACTCAGAAAAATTATAGAAAGTAAATAAATAATACGAAAAATGAAATAAAATGGAGAAGTTTAGCCAAGAGTATTGAAATCCTCGAAACCATCTAAGATATTTTTTTTTATAGGAGAGGGGGCAAACGAGCATGCGGCTCACCTGATGGTAAGTGACTACCGCCGCCCATGAACAACTGCAACACCAGGGAGGGAATTGCAGATGCGTTTCCGGCCTTTTAAAAAGGAGTACGCTCTTTTCTTGAAGGTCCCTAAGTCGTATCGGTCCGGAAAAATCGCTGATGGTAATCGATTCCACAAGGAAGTCGTGCGAGGAAGAAAACATCTTCTAAATCGCAGTGGTGGACCGCCAATCATCCAGATGGTGTGGATGGTATCGGGAGTTCTGCCGCGATATGCGTTCGTGAAATTTGGCGGCTGGGATTAATCCGAACAATTCCTCAGAGCACTCCCCATGGTAGATGCGAAAGAAAATGCAAAGGGATGCAACATCTCTTCGCAGTGCCAATGAATCGAGCCGATCGGATAGGGCTCGGTCGTCAAAGATTCGAGCCGCACTGCGCTGGATGCGGTCAAGTGGAAGGAGCTGGCACTGGGGAGCTCTTAGCAAATAGTAAACTCGAGACAAAGTAGGTAGCTCAAGATGAAATTGCCGGTGGTACTTGAACAGCCGAAGCTGGCCGAAGCCGTTGCCGATGCGTCGCGAAAATAACCGAATAAACGATTTGTTACATTTCGTTCTGATCGCTCGTTCGTGAAACGTGAATCATGTTACTGAGTAAAACGTCTGCTGTAATAGATAGTTTCGTTGGACTGCAATAACCCGCTACCCGCTATTGTATAAATAGATAGTTTCAATAACTGGTTACGTTCTGTAACGATCACTCCTAGTAAGCGTCAGTCCGAGTATAAACGTTGTTCCATACACATCGTTTGTCAGTGAAAGATTTTCGAGCGAATTTCTATAACACCGAAAAATGACCTCTGAGCCATTTTGTGCATTTAAATGCACCGGCATGAATATTAATCATGATGCCAACATAACAGTTAGATGTTCGGACACCGATATTTTAATTATTTTGCTAGAAAATATGCATCATTGCAATAGCGAAAGAAAAACCCGGATAGAATGTGGTGTAGCAAATAGGAGAAAGATAATTGATATTAATAAATTATCTAATTTACTGGGAGACGATTTATGTAAAGCGTTACCCTGCTTTTTTTAGAAAAGGGAAACAACGTCCATTTAAAATCATGTCACAGTTACAAAAGTACACGAAGTTTTTTTTTAAATCTCGAAGATATATCGTGCAACGAAGACCAAGTTTTTCAAGATTTAGAAGGACATACGAGCCACTTGTACGGAAACACTGCAAAATAACAACTTCAACTAGTCAATAGTACTAGATTCGAAATATTTTTAAGAAATTACATAATAAGCGATGTAAACGAACCATTTTATAAAAAAATTGTGGAAAATTTCGATGCTTCAAGTTTGCCTCCTTGCCAATCAGAACTATGTCAGCAATTTAAAAGGGTGAGATACAATGCAAACGTATGGAGAAATGCACACCTCCGTGTTCCAACGGATCTGGAGCCTACAAATTGCGACTGGGTAGAGCAAGGATCAATGTATGAATTTAAGTGGTTTGAGGGCCTTCAATTACCGTTAACAGTCAACGATGTTATACAACAAAATGAAAACGAAGAATCTGGAGCTGAAGGCAAAATATTCAAGTACTGCATAATTCGTTCAGTGACAAAAAAATTGTGAATTTTAATGATAATAATTTATGTTTCAGATGATGAATCAGATATTGAGTATGCCAGTGAGGAAGAAGAACATGAGACATGATGTACATTATTTAGCCTTCTGACAATATATGTACCGGTACGGTAAGCTATAAATAATATAAAAATGCAATTGTCAGAACTGCACCTTGTTATTTTAACTCAAAACTAGATTCGAAACGTTGCTTTCCGTCGTGATAGCCGCTTCAGCAACTTCTGATTATATCATCAATTCGTATATACTTAGCCATTATTAAGACTTCTGACAATTTATATACAGGTTCGATAAGCAACAAATAATATAAAAATGCATTTGTTAGAACTGCACCTTGTGGTTTAAATTTAAACAATTTCTTTACAACTTTGTCGATTTCTGACTGTCTTTAAGCCCCAACCTAGACTTCTGACAATAATTTTCCTAGATTCCTACAATTAAAAACTATAACTGTACCAAATTTCAGAACTGCACCTAATCATTTTTTTCATATTGAAAATTTACGACTTTGACCACTCACCCACGCCTTCCGCCCCGTGAGAGAGTTCTGACGGGCCTCGCTCTGTATTTATTAGCTACCAAGGAGAGGTTATATATATAATTCGTTACTACACCTTATCAGTTCACGTTTTCGTAGCCAGCTCTCCGACTATAACCAATGTTTGTTTAATTTCAAGATCCACAGCGTTCACCCTACTAGTAAGGCAAGTTAGGAAATACAGTTCACTAAATGACTAATATTAAGACTGGGACCATTCCTTAGGGATCCGTAATCTTATTTGTAACCATTCTTTTAAGCGAGGAACAGACTCTGAGTTGAGCGTCTAATCAGGGGTCACGCCCACCTCGTTGTTCCCGAATCCAGCGTCCTGGGGTATTGGTCTGTGAATGGAAGGTCAATAATTGGTTGATCTCTGCTGCAGGGCGTGAGACGCAGATTCTTTGCCTTTTCACCCCTAAAGAATGTAAAACTAACGGTTTTTTATTATTATTACTTGCTCTAATTTCGTTAAGCTAATAAATATAGTATACGTGAATAATACAATCATCATCATCTTTACAGCCCTCCACAAGTCCACTGTTGAACGTATATTTCTTCCAAGGCATACCAGGAAACACAATCCTGAGTCACCTGCAACCTGCACGGTATAAGTATGTATGTATACTATCTAGTATATACAAGAGATAATACACAGGAGAATTTCATATAAATTAAAGACTGCATGTCTCATTTCCCGTCTAGCAACCTTTCGATTAAGAGGGTGGTTGGAGAATTTCTTACTCCTGTTACCGTGGGTATTGCAATATTACGCTTCGACCACATGCAGTTTCCACAAGCACCATTGATACGATCCACTGTATCGTAATCTTCCAGGCGCTGGAAGAACAGGATACTAGATTAGGCTACAAGTAGGTCGGAGCATTGACGGGAATTCTTATATAATATCAAGGTTTAGTGCAATTCTAACCATTCGATAATCGCCGCCAGTTTTCATTCTAGCGATCACAGAAACATCAAAGACTTGTTGCCGCTTAGATATCAAAGGGACCTCAATCTTATTTTTCGTAAAACAGTCAGAACTAACTAAGTCAAACATTTCATAATCTTCCCTCTCCAGAAACTCAGCTAGTTATTTTTATTGAATTTCTACCTGATGGTAAGTGGATGATGTGGACCATAAATATCTACATCTATTCACGACTAATAATCAAAACGCAGATGCGTTTTCACTACTTAGAACTAAGATGGAATGCCTCGAAAACAGTTAATAGGGTATCCGGTTCCCTACTCTCACCAGACGAAACTCAACAGCATTAAGCTGCTATTATACGCTGATATTCAGTAAAAGCATGGTCATCCCCCAGTCGAGTTGACCCATTTGTGCTACCACTATGATATAGATACACCATGGCTCTACCACGTAATACCTTGCCATAGGTTTTGTTTTCCAATCCCAATGTTTCCCTACTCTCAACTTATCAATATATTTGTGCCTAGCTTTGAGTTAAAGTGACCCATCAAAACCGTGTAGTCAGATTTGAACAAATGTATAGATCTTGAGATATCTTCATATTACATCGTCTCGACCTCTTTTCAATTGGATGCCAAGCAAGGCTAATGCATAAACTTGTATAACTTTCTGCAAATCTTTGCGTTATCAACGATGATGGACCCTAAGCTTTTGAAATAATTGGCTCAATATGATTTAGTTATTGACATTTTTTTAAATAATGGGTATCCATATGGGTAAATTGAAAATAATTTACACATTTGGCTATTTATTTAAATTTTAAGAAAAAAATAATTTTAAAACACTTCAAATATACATACACTGTTTGTTTTTAAAATCTTGAATTTCTAAAAGTTTTTACTGCCAGTATAATTTTACTTCAACCAGAAGATCGAAGTAAAACCGTACCTGTCATTACGTTTTAAAGTTAGCTTTTCATTTGAAAGTTTCAATGGATTTCTGCGAACTATTTCTAAACTTTTCTATTTTCATCTACTTGTCAATGGCTTGAAACCGCACCTTTAATTAGTGGCTTAAAGTATAGTTTATTCCTGAAATACAACTAGTAGAAGTTTAAAAAAATACAAATTTTTAATCAAAACAAGCAGCATTGATTATACTTTCCTTCAACAATTGATATCTAGAGTTTCAAATCTAGATATCATATCTACGAGGGTGGATTGAAAAGTACTCGGCCTAACACAGATCCATTCAATTCTAAAAATCAAATCTACCCACATTATTTAGTTCAGTTCAGACTAGTTCATTGTGTGAAGTTCGAAACGTGTGCGATAATTAGTTGTGATTTTATAAATTTATTAACAAAGTAATCGGACATAATTTCCGCGAATGGAGCAAATCGAGCAGCGTGCCGTCATTAAGTACCTCCATAAGAAGGGGCTATTATCAAAAGCCATCCATGATGACATGGTCAGTACATTAGGCGATTGTGCTCTGTCATATTCATCCGTCAAAAAATGAATAGCAGAATTTAAGCGTGGTAGAGAGAGTGTGAAAGATGAACCCCGCTCTGGAAGGGCTTCGACGTCAACTACTGACGAAAATATTAAAAAAGTACTTGATTTAATAATGGGAGACCGCAGATTAAAAATTAGAGAGATAGCCGAGATTATAGGCATCTCTTATGAACGAACTCAAAACATCATTGTCAACGAGTTGGGTTTCCACAAGGTGTCTGCGAGGTGGGTTCCGCGACTGCTTTCAGTTGAACAAAAAAGGACGCGATTGACTATTTCACGCGACTGTTTGGAGTTATTTGAAGCCGATGCAGATGATTTTTTGAATCGTTTTGTTGCTATGGACGAAACATGGGTTCATTACTGTACACCGGAAACAAAACAACAATCAAAACAGTGGAGAAGACCTGGTTCACCACCCCTTAAAAAGGCTAAGTCGATTTTGTCGGCAAATAAGGTGATGGCTTCAGTATTCTGGGACTCGAAAGGTGTGATTATGATTGATTATCTTGAAAGGGGTCAGAATATAAACTCTGATTACTACTGCACCTTACTACGTCGTTTACGAGAGGAAATAAAAGAAAAACGTCGAGGAATGCTCAGAAGAAAAGTCCTGTTTCATCAAGATAACGCCCGTGTTCACACGTCAGTACAGTCAATGGCTGAAATTCACAACTGTGGCTTTGAACTGTTACCGCATCCGCCGTATTCACCTGATCTGGCACCATCAGACTTCTTTCTGTTCCCTAACCTAAAAAAGCACTTGGGAGGTCAAAGATTTTCGACAAACGACGAGGTCAAAGCAGCTGTAGACGCATATTTTGACTCTAAGGAAGAATCATTTTTTTTCAACGGTCTAAATGCTTGGAAGGGGAGGTGGCAAAAGTGTATTGAACTTGATGGTGATTATGTAGAAAAATAAAAATATAACTGTTTTAGTATTTGTTTATTTTCTTGGTTAGGCCGCGTACTTTTCGATCCACCCTCGTACATCAATGCTAATACTAATGTCAAATATTTTGGATAAAATATAGCCTTAATTTCTCCTACAATTGCTCTCTATTTGTTCGTGAAGTTTCAACACAATCATTATTTCATCCATTTCGAAGATTAGCCTGGACAAATATACACACAGACAGAAGTTTTAAAAATGGTGATTTGTGTCATATTATTATGCAAATAACCCCCTGCGCTAGAAGGCAGTCATTTCGGTATTACAGAGAGGTACTTCAATGTTATTTACAAGTATAGATAACCAATAAGAATTTTTTTATTTTAATTAATCAAAATTTTCGATAGCAATAAAATAACAGTTGGTATTTTGCGTATTATTCAACATATTTAGTAAAATATATTAGTGTTCAGTGGCGTGGAAGTTTGATAATAACAACATATTTTATACCCTTACGTACTCGTCAACTAAACAAACGAGGTTCCGGCATCCAATATAATTAGGGTGGTATACCCATTCAAAAATAGCAAACTAAAACTCCAAAAACTATTTCCCGCCCAAATATCGTCTCTTTGTCCCTTTTTTCTACAGCTTATGTTAAACATTGGTCACATTTATACTAGATGACACCCGCAGCCGCAGCCGCAAATGAAATAATTGCAGAAATACCGTTTTAAATTTAGAAGAGTTATATTGTTTAATTAGGAATGATAATACATTCATTGAAGTTAAATGATATATGACTTTTAAATAATTTTGTCGCTGCAATACGCGCGCACCTACAGTAAGTTAATTGTACTATGGCTATAACCTTCGCGCAAGTGTCGGCAATAATATGTTGACAAAGTTTTACCGCAATATAATGAACGGTTGTGCTGCCATAAAATACGAACAAACAATCGTACATTTTTATATATTAGATAAACGCTGCAAAATTCACTCTAATGATAGGGTATCACGTTGAAATATTTAAATTATTTCGCTTTGTGTAGCCTTTGTCACTAAAAAAATAGTTTTATTATCAAAATTATTAAATAATCGCAACATATTTTTGTAATTGTGCGAAATGACAAATTGTTCGATCGCATAAAAAATGCATCCGTCTGCGTAGTTCTAAGTAAACGTCTATCAAACGTGTCGGTAAGTTGTCTTGTAGAAACTTCATTTAAGTTTCGCCGTTTCTTCAGCGACAAATCTCATGTGGGATTTCATAGCCTTTTGACAAATTATGAATAAAGTAATTACGCATAGTTAAAAATTTCATTCACATGATGTCATGAAGAAAATCTTTCCACCCTTGTTTGTCATTACTTGACGGAACCTGAATCGTAGTTGACAATACGAAGGTTATAAATCTTGATTTTTCAAAAGTAGTAAGGGTGCGTACTTTTATCATAAAAAGTTATTTAGATGATAATGTAATCAAACATAATATAAAATGTATGCGACATGTAATTGTTTTTGTACTTGTCGATGGATCATTCTACTTCTTTTAACACATGCTCATTTCAATCCGTCCCTGATCTCAGCATTTTTTCGGGTCATGATATATTAGGTACGCGACCTACGATGTAGATATTATGATGAATTACTAAAAAGGACTTACATATTTCACAACAAAAAAGCCTGATCATAAAAATAACGTACCAATAAATTACGGAACAGTTAGGGTCAAACAGAAATAAGTTTTTAATTAGTTTTTTTAATTTATTTTATAAAACTAAGGTGAGAAACGAACTTACAATTTACCTGATAGTAAGTTGGTACTGCAGTCTATGGACACCAAACTCAAACAAAAATGACTACAGAAATATTGTCACCTTTGAGGACTAAGATGATTATAGCTTGTATGTAATTACACTGGCTCTCTATACATAGCAATGCAAGTTGTTTGTCGACAGAAATAGATAAAACGCTGGCATCTCCCATACGAACCCACACCCACACGGACTTACCACCTAATATAACTTTAAGATTATGTAACAATTTTTTCAACGGAAAAGTCATATCTGTCCAGCTTTTTTTTATAAAACTGAAGTGACAAATAAGCTCACAGTCTAACTGATGGTAAGTTGCCACTGCTGTTCATGGACACCTCCAGAACAAAAAATGATACATATGTCTTGTCACTTCTGAGTACTAAGATATTATAATAGTCCAGGAAATGAAGCATTTTGGCTCGCAATTTTTTCGTCTACCATGGATTTACTTGAAATTTTCACAGAAGGTAGGGAATAGCTCAAGGATAATTGTCTGTATCTTGAGCCTTGGGGGTGGTTGCCACCCCATCTCGGGAGTGGAATTTTTTATTACATTTTAACTATAGGAATCGACGGAAAAAGTAATTTAAAGTTGAAAGTAACAGTTTTTGACGAAAAAATTGACTTTTTAAATGGTTTTTTGCGAATAACTCTAAAAATATTAGTAGAGAGCCAAATTTTAGCTTTTAAAAAAACAAAAACAATGCTTTTTTAAATTTTTCTACGACAAATACGAACTGAGATATAGACATAGACATAGACATAGACATATGTTTTATTAGCATCAATACACACACAAAATATACATTTAGAAATAATGAGACATTAAAACTTACAAGGTAGTTGAAAAACATAAATAAAAATAAAATAAATCTTAGCAAGAGTGAGTGATGTGATGCCAAAAGGATTCCGTCTCAGCATATGCTACCACAGATACTGCAGCAGCGCTGATTTTCAGCGGAGCCCTAATAAATATTGATTCCGTATTGCGCCCACGACTATATCGGTAATAACATAAACGAAAAATAATGAATCTACCATTCACTCAAAGTAAATATTTCCAAGTATATACAAAAGGCATTGTATATTATATTAAAATTAAACATACACATATACATACATATATACACACACGCATATATACATATATATGCATATATATATACACATACACACATACATATACATATACATACATTAAATATAACTTAAAAATACACATACGTAAATATATTTATACACACTCACACACAGAACATATGTATGATATATTTTATTATATATTATATACACATTAAACTATCCCTATGATATGTTTGCTAAATCATATCTATGAAATAACCTGCCACTACACGTGAAATAATGATTTTTGAGATTCTAAAAGGTGTATTTTTAATTTAGCTTTAAAACCGTTTACAGATTTAGTTTCCCGTATATGTGGTGGTATATTGTTCCAACATTTAGTAGCCATGTATCTAAAACTGCCACGAAACGCGGCCGTTCGATGATATAAGGTTGCCAGTATCGGGGTAACCGTTCTGATGCTTCGACCATCTTCTGCTCTTCTCCATTTTAATTTTTGAAAGAGGTATTCCGGTCTTTCTGATTTTATGCATCCGAAAAGAAGCGTAGCTAAATGTAAATCTCGCCTCAATGACATCCTTAATATGTCCGATTTATTAAGATACGGATGTACATGATGATATCTAGGTATATGAAAGATGTACCTTGCACATGCGTTTTGGACCCTTTGTATTGACCTATTTGTTTTAGCAAATAACCTAGGACCATACACAGTATCTGCGTAACCAAGCCTTGAAAGTACGAGTGACTTACATAAGCGCAGGCGAACACTCTCACTGAGATAATCACGCACTTGGTACAGTACTTTGAGTCTATAAAAACAGTTGCGTGTTATTTCAAGTACATGATTCTCAAAGCGAAGACCCTGGTCCATCAGCAATCCTAGATTACGAGTCTCACTTACACGTTCCACTGGTTTTCCACGAATGCTTATAACAAATTTCGTTTTCATTATAGAGTCGACCTGTCCCTTTGACCCCAACAGCATGAATTTGGATTTGCAGGGGTTAAGGATAAGTGTATTTGCTTCTGACCATAATGAGATGTGATGCAAATCCTCATTTATCTTTGCTAATGCACTTTCTACATCGCTAGGAAAAAATGGCAGATAAATCTGTATATCGTCAGCGTATAGGTGGAACTTGCAGTGCCTTATATGGCGACATACGTCCGCTGTATATAAAATAAAAATAAGTGGACCAAGTATAGAACCTTGAGGCACTCCCCTAGTTACACGGCATGGAGACGAGCGCAACTGAGTACCATTATCCTTGTTAATTGCTACTATCTGTGTCCGATTAGATAAATAGCTGTCGAACCATCGAACAGCGGGCAATTCAAAACCATAATATCTGATTTTGGATAGCAATAAGGGAATGTTTATGGCATCAAATGCCCGGGAAAAATCAAGTAAGACCAGTAACGTGCCTTGTCCAATGTCTTGTGATGTCAAGATATTGTCAACTACGTCCATTAAGGCGGTTGATGTACTACGTGCCTTTCTGAACCCGGATTGAAAGACAGGTAATATATTATTACACTCTAAAAAAGCTGAAAGTTGCATACACACGATTTTCTCCAGTACTTTAGATAAGATATAGCAAATTAATGCTCAGCTTTTTTTGTCAAATGCATAAATTGGAAGATTTATAGCGAAATAACGAGAAAAATTTGCATTATTCGAAGAAATCTCATAGAATCTTTTTTAAAGTATTTGATTAGAGCTTTCAAACAAAAAAAAAATGTATCTACCATGAAAATTGACCGACTTAAGATGAAAATAAAATCCGTACCCGCTTTTTCTACGAAAAATATCTGTGAAAACAATAAAATACTAAAAATAAAAACGATAAAGTACTAAATTGTAGCTTTTTTGATGATAAAAATTTCCCTTTTTTGTACAGTGAATATTCGGCGAGATATCGCCGTTTAACGTTTATATGCTAGTATTTTACTGGATAATGTAACATAATTATGCTTAATAAATTTAAAAAAAAACACCTACATTTACGATCGAACATCACCTTTTTCAAGTGCTTTAAACTCTCCTCATTTAAAAATTAAGGGATCTAATTTTTAAATGGGGAGAGTTTAAAGCGTATTTTTAAAAAAATTTAAATTCAATTCACATAGTCTTATAGCTCCAGAAAAGCCCTACAAAATCGTTTCGGAAAAAAATTTTCTATCACCTAAAATGAAGGAGCTATGCTTAAAAAACCGATCAATGTTTTTTTTTTTCGAAAAATTCGAATTACCCGCTTCGGAGCGTAGTAGTAGTAGTAGTAGTAACCAGTATATTCGGCCGTTATACGTTATATGTTCAACTTTTTTTATTCTTATCGGAAGACAGAGAAGAAGAAACATTTGCTCACGTGTATGCGTGTGTGAGTGTATATTTCGTTGATTTCTCACCAGTGTATTCTAAAGTTCGAAGACAGTAGCACGTGCTCTGACAATTTCAATGTTTTCAAGAGTAGTTTTCAACAAGGGTAGGATGAAAGATTATGAAATTGTATCCTAAAGCATGAAACAATCATTATTTAACTATTTTTACCCATATTTAGGTTTTTAATGTGATTTTATTATTTTAAACAATAAGGGGTAGTTTTCACCCCTAAAAAACAAAAAGCGTACAACGGCACAATATAGAAAATGAACTAGAGGGTGAAATAAGCCTAATCCCAATTTTTTGTACAAATCAGTGCTGGACGAAAAAATTGCGAGGTTTAACCATTTTCTAGCTTCATTTCCTGGACTATAATGCCTCATTGTCTGTAAAAAAATCAGGCGAGGCTATCGATAAGAATGTTGAAGGTCTAGCAATTTCACTCGATATCTAATGCATATTAATTGTTCTCTAGGGCACTGTTCTCTCTGTGACTCTTTTGTTGCTGCACATCCATGAAAAATGAATGTCAAGTATTTTCTCCTAATAGGGTGACGACAATCTGATAACTTTCAACGCTGCCAAAACGCAGGCATGTCTGTTTTCCGTAAAACGGAGTTCTACTTCTAGTTCGAGTTCCTACTTTCCGAGGTACATCTGTAGAGGTTACTGATCATCTTGAGCTTCTCGGCTTACAGTTAACTGCTAACCTCAACTTTGGCCCTAACATTGAGTCGGAAGCACAAACTGCGGCCAAACAATTAGGTATTCTAAATAAGGTGAAGCGATACTTCATGCCTGGACAGCTTCTAACTTTATACAAAGCCAAGTCAGAACGTGTATGGAGTATGGATTATTGTAGTCACCTTTACGATTGATTAGTAAAATGTAAACCGCACTTGACTCAGTAGAACGCAGAGTCAAGAGGCTTATCAGCGACAAAAAGCTAGTAGAAACTAAGCTTCACAACTTAGCTCACCGCCGTAAAGTTGCTCGTTCGTTGGTCTTTTACAAGGAGTGGGATGCCCTGCTGGTGTCTGTTTTTACGAGTGCTTATAACCTGGAACTCGTCAAGGTGCGTGCCACAGGCTTCTCTTGGGCAAACTCGCTACATTGTAGACCTCATCTTTGCCCTCAAGCCAGGTGGAGGTCAAGAGTAATCCTGTTTTAAATAATAAAAAAATAAATAATAATGTACGGGCTGCCTATTCCCTTCAAACCGAAACACAGCAGTGAAGTGTTACTATTTGGCGGCAGAAATAGGTAAAATTGTTGTACCTATCTATACAGACTCTTTGGCAGAAAATAAGTCCTACCATCTAGTATTTCTAGCTTCACGCAATAATACAATAATTCAGTAAGATCTTAGGGAATGTTTGTGACATGAATAGTAATGTTAACAATCGTAAGGTAATATTAATTTGTGAAATTAATTTGTCTTTTTGAACGCTGTATTCACAACTTTATAGAAACTTCTTGCAATAGTAAATAAGTAAGAGTAAATTACAGAAGGCGTAGTGAGCTGAATTGACAAATTAGTCAAACTACGTACTTGTTTCTGAAGGTAAAGCAACTTTTTTTTTCATTTTGAACAAGTGTGTTATATATAATATATCCATGTCCGTATACGTTCAGAAACCTTTCTCCATAATTTATAAATTATAGCGTTTATTCGAGGCATTATTAACATTATGATTAACTATAATTTTACCTCGTAGGCATTGCATTATGTAAATAAAGTCATTAAACTTAATCGAAAATAAAATGACTTTGCTCTTAGCGTTAGGTCACTTAAGTAAAGAACATTTCCCTTATAGGCTACAATAATTAAGAGTCACTTGATATGTCTTGGAAATTGTCAATGTTACTGAGGTGCCTGTTGAGCTCAAGCCTAATTATTGAGCGAGTAGGATATGGACCGAAAAGAAATTGTCGCGTTACTCTTGTATTTGTATAAGACAATTATTATCTCCTAGATTTTTATTTTACTTATTTCAACAATTTCGTCACATGATTTTAAGAGAATAAAGGCAATCGAATGATTTGAACTACGAACTTTTTCTGTATTTTTATTAAACTTCAGAAAATACAACATACTTTCAACATGCAATTAAAAATCATTTTTTATATTATGATTCATAAAATAGAAAAAGAAATGAGTCATACAAAGCTTTTGAAACCTTTTAATATGCCTCGGTTCTGTATGTAAATAACACTCAGTAAAGAAATAATGTCAACGAGAAAACACACAGCGTCTCTCCAATGTATCAAAATTTTTAGCGTTATGAAACAAAGTAGAAATATTTTATTTGTTATATACAAAATTGTAGGTTTATTTTTTGTACTAGTCTATTGGGATATAGCAATTTTTACACAAATTTAAATATAAATACAATTAAAAACATGATCACCAAAATAGATATCTGAATGAAAGCTTCATTCTTTAAATAATAAATTAGTTCCTTCAATATTATCATCCTACGCCATACAGACTTTGCGACAAAATAATTTAAAATTAAAATCTATGTATATTGTCATGAATTAAAACTAGATATATTAATTGATGCCATGCTCTCTTAGACAAACAAAGGTTTGCTTTTTCTATTTATAATGAGGTAATGAATCGAACTCAGGTTGCCCAATTACTATGAAGTTTAAGACGAGCACCCTCCCTTATGCAACTTTTCTTAGAATTTGTATTTGAAGGTTCAATTCATCGCTTGTTCAGTGTAACTTTCAATAACTCACTCATGTTTTGGATTTAAAATTAAATTTAAAATTTCTCGCTTGTCTGAATCCCACAACTCACACTGAATTTACTTTGATTCAAGAAATTTGCAAATCTTATGAAACCACGTAGCATATTAAAATACACATTTCGCTTCCGATTCTGAAATTTTGGGTGTTATAAAAATTGGGTCACTGTGTAGCTACGAACAGTCTGTGTACTCTTTTTTTTAACTTACAATATTGTGTTTGTGACAGCTCACCTACTTGCTCATAATTTTAATAATAATCTTGAAAGTAATACGTAAAATTATTATATCCAATTACTAAACAGAAAATTTAGATTATTTAAAATTTTTACTATAATTTTTAACGTTAATTAAAAATAATAACAGTGTGAGAGCGAATATTCAACTACTTGCTTTTTCTACATAAATTGAGTTAAAATGTATCATGATTTTTTTAATAAATTAAAGATGTTTTCTACCTTTTGTAACTTAATTTATTTTGTGTGGAATTCATTGTTCAAAGAAAATCGCGTTCTGTAGGAATAAATCATGCACTGGGAGTTTTTTTGAGAAAAGTTCATTAAATTTATAATCATAATAAAACAGACATAAAACCCTAAAGTGTATTTGCTCTGCGCAAAAGCTCGTTTAACAGTATAAGTGCTTCCTTAAGTAGAAAATCGATTAGGCATCTCTTGGTCTGTTTTTGAAAATGGCTATCTTACTACGGTTCATTGAATAAAATGCTTATAGAAACAAATAAATAAAAAAATACTGATAAACGCTCGTTAAAATTGCACTAAAGCATTTTTTCGCTTTCGGTTAGATGCCTGTGATTTTGATAAAAATATTACTGAATTAAATTAAACTAATAAATTTTCGAAAGCCGTCCGAATACCATAAACTTAATTGTATGATTTTACGAGTACACTAATTGAAAGCGTTTACTTTCGTACAATACAACAATAAATTTTAACATAATACATGATACAAGGAACAACAAGAAATAATCCATCTCCCCACTTCGTCTCGTGGGTTTCGTAGGCTACGTTAAATGCCACAATGATAAAAATAAATATCACATCTACTATGAAGGGAAAGGATTTCCCGTCGCTACTATACTCTGCGGAGGCTGGCTTCTAAGTGCGGTCAGCCTCCGCACCTACTTCACCAGACTACTACTATTTATTACGATACTACATACTACACTCTATGAAATAATGATGAGTGAATGGTACAATGAGTATAATTATTATAATGTGGTTGTTATAAACTACTTTGCTTAATTATGCGTAAAGAAAGAAAATTATGTGTCCTGCCCAATTTTAAGGGGACCTCCCACCCTCTCTCAATCGCACTATACCCATCGCCGTCAATCCCAGCACTACCACCACCACACTAGGTACGACACAATACTCTCGAAAGTACGACACGTGTTTCGCCTCTACACGAGGCATCCTCAGGTGAAGTAGACTGGTGAAGTAGGTGCGGAGGCTGGCCACACTTAGCAGCCAGGCTCCGCAGAATATAGTAGCGACGGGAAATCCTTTCCGTTCAAAGTGGATATGATATTTATTTTTATATGTCGACAACGAGCATACGACTCACCTGATCGTAAGTGACTACCGCCGCCCATAAATAACTGCAACACCTAGGGAATTCAGATGCGTTGCCGGCATTTGAAGAAAGAGTAGGCTCTTGTTTTGAAGTTTCCTAAGTCGTATTGGTCCGGAAAAATCACTGGTAGTAATTGATACCACAAGGAAGTTTTGCGAGGAAAAAAACTCATACACAGTGGTGGACTGCCAATCATCCAGATGGTGTGGATGTTATCTCGAGTTTTGTCGCAATGTGCATTGGTGAAATTGGGCAACCATTCCCCTGAGTACTCCCCGTGGTAGATACGATAAGCGAAGAGATGTTGCAGAGGCCGAACCTGCGCCTTGTAAAGTTGCAGGCGGCGAGGCGGAATGAAATACTGTCCCGTTCTGCTGAGCGCGCCAAGCTTTTTAGAGGCCAATTTGGTCTTCTTTTCCAACTGACCACGAAACTGTACTACCTTCGATATGTCGACGCCGAGGATTATTAATATTGTTTTTTGTTCAAAAACTACGATTACGTTTGTAGTTACGAAACAAAACGAAAACTTTGTTAATTTTCGGTTTAAAATGAAGAAAAAATGTAATAATTTACGAAAAAATGAGCTAGCAGTCCAACTGTTTCAAGCAAAGAAGGCCATCATCACCGTTCTACGAAGGTACCTAGTAAAAGAGAGATCCATTCCCGTTCATAATGCATTTTGAAATTTAAAACATATTTATTTGTAATTAGTTATTAAGTTGTGTGTATTAATCTCATTGAATTACTTTATAGATTACCTAATGAAGATTTTACTAATAAGCATGTGACCAGCCAAAGAAAAAAAGGTATTGGGAAAAGTTAAGATCCATACAAAATGCATATACCTACGTTATTTTTAGGGTGAAATTCTCTTAACATCAGACAAGCACCCTAGAATTCTCCCCAGCTAAAACATTTTAGCCGCACTTTACGAGGGCGTCTGAGTTCTGAATGCTAATTCTTCAGGACTTAACTAAAACACCGTTATAAGTAGTAAGGGCTTATTTCGAGATTAAAGTGTTTTTCTATTTGGGTTGAAATCTTTTAGAAAATATCTTACACGGTATTTTTAAAAATTTAAAATCAATATATTTTGTTGACTGCATATAAGTAGTCAAGATAGGTACTTTGTCTGCTGACTTGTAGGCTCAGATCTTAGAGAATCATGCAATTTTTATGGTTTTTTAGTTTGGAATTAACGTTTTCATACACGCTCATGTCGGTGATTATATAATTGTACTGAAAATAATAAGTCGATTCGCAAGTTTTCATCTAGAGATAGCTAAAAATCCTTTAAGGGTCATAAAATATACCGGCAAACAACAACCAGCTCATTAGTAGGTACATTTAAAAAAGCGTAGAGAAGTGACGACTCCACCTTTCACAGGTGTGATTACAGTAATGTGACATCAGTAAACTGCTACATCAGTACAGTCACTCAGAGCCTTGCGAAAAGGTGTCAGCACCGTACCTCAGCAAAATTCTCTGTCTGTCAAACCTTTCTGATAGATATAGTAAGTTTGAGATATGTTTTATGCACGCTTGATGAAAGTGATTAAAACGTTTTGTAGGGCGTGAATGAGGCTCACAGATATATCTGTTTGGTCATGCCTGACCTTATGTATAATTATAGCATACTTACGTGGAATTGTGGTCAGGTATTCAGTTAAAAAAATTGTATGAACTCAAAATGTATATAGCATCCTGGATAGAAAGTCCGCACTACAATAACGTCCTATGCATCATCCAAAATCGTCAGTAGCGAGAAAAATAAATTGCCAAGTTTGTCCATGTGAAGTTTATATGTGTAAAAGCCCCAACGATACGGAAGAAATTCCAATGGGATATATTATTGCACTACATGTTTTACTTCTATTGCGGTTCAAATCGGTTGCAAAATACATGGTACACTTTTTCATCATGCAATCGTCTCCTTATTATGTAAGTATAACCAAAGTTATAGCGGTGCAGATCACCAAGTAAAAACACACCATATTAATCTGTAAAACGATATTTCCAGGTTTGTTAAACGCCTGTACGGTACAAGAAAATTTCTTGTGTGAAGAGAAATTTTGCATATAATTTAAAATTAAAAATTTTGTACAGCCGACTTCAATCTGGGGGCACGGCAGTGCCCCCGCCAAGTCGAGCAAAAAAGCGACACGGCCGTACCATACTTTTCTCGAATCAGTTTAGGCCATTTCCGAAACCCTATAACTTCGTTATGGATAAAACTAGAAGCCTGAATTTTTACTAACCAAGTAGGCATTGTATTAACTCAGTATGTTTCAAATTTCATTAAATTCGAATTAGTAGTTTAAGAATTATAACTAGTCAAACTTTCTTAATTTTGTCACTCACTGACTGACCGATCATCAAAACTCTGACGCACTTCTAGCAGACATAGAAACTTCAAATTTGGAATACAATTATTATTTAATATATAAATCATGGAAAAATTAAAATATTTTACAATTTCGTTCCAGTTTTCAATATACACCAACTGCATAAATAACTTTGTAACCCCATATAAACATATAGTATTACAATGTTACATTTGCAGTGAATAAATCAGTGTACCTATATATGTATTATGGAATAATAGGTGTAAATAGCTACCTAGATATCTACAAAAAGAAATGAGATGCTATCAAAAACATAACTTGTAAAAAAACGCCAAATCTCGCAACTCAGTTCTTCTACCGTAAAAAGTTGTGAGATCCATGTAATACCAAGTCGGTTAATTTATTCAGTCCATAGATTGATACATAGATTGACTTGGAAATCGCACTAAACAATCTAATTTAATATAATATGTATTACTTGTGAGATATATTGTGTTTTCAAGCATAATTCCTGAAGCCTTCAAAAAAGGAGACGGTACTCAATTCGACTGTATGTTTTTTTGTTATTTTTTATGTGTGTTACCACATACATTTTTACAGGATGAACCGATTTCGATGATTCTTTTTTATTTGAAAGCTGGTACTTCTCGTGTGGTCCCATATAAATTTGATCAAGAGCAAACCAATAGTTGTTGAGTTATTTGAGTTATTCTTAATAACTTATATTGAAGTCGGCTGTACAAAATTTTTAATTTTAAATTATGTTACTTACTTAATGTACATAAGTTACAACATTTACACCGAGTAAAAAACACAATTTTAACCTGTAAAATGTTAAAAAAGGCCAAATATCTTTGTAGATCTGGCTTCGTAGCATGCGTATTAATGTATCCGGTTAGTGCCAATCGCCTATCCTTTATCGTTACTCCATTTAGTCAACGGGCTAGCCAATATACATTTCGATGGTTCCTAAATACAATATTGTATGTTCAAGGACCTAACTTTATATTAAAGCCGTTTAAAGAAATTTGAGTTTGTAATTCTGCTTTATTATGAGCTACTGATTCAATTTTTCGACATATAAAGATAATTTGGAATGCATTTTAATGATTTAACATTACATTTAATTATAAAAGTTTTAGAGATTTCATTGTTATGATATTTTACGGTGGATGTACATAATTAAAAATTGAAAATTGGACTTAATATCTCCTGATCTTGCCGATATACACGGAATATCGTATAGCTTACGAGCCCTTGTATGTACCTTATTTAAAGGAGTTATTTAATGATAGATTACTCATGATTTTAAACACTATCTTCAAATCTGTCATTAATTAAAATAACAATTATCGTGTTTTACGCGGTCGTACACACCCCTCCCGTGCACCAAACAGCCCGCGAGTATCTCACCAGTAAACGATCTTTGAGGACCATACTCCAGTAAGCTATGCATGCGTAGCCTACTGGCGTTCTATTAGATACGGTTCATAAGAGAACAAAATCTTTGTTTTTAAAACATAAAAAAAATTGTTTTTAAGGTTCGCCAAAGTATAGACATTTAATTCCAAATCACTAAAAACATAATGATACCCATTTTGTGGGTTACCATAGTGTATGTAGAAGCCATCGATTAGTCTTAACACGGTCTTCCCTTCGGGACATGTATATTGTATACTTTAAATATTTCATTTCTTAGACAGATACGATCAGCCCATTGCAATTTCGACGATAAATTATTGTGAATTGCCACGATAAATCATTAACTAAATAAGTTACTAGAGTATATATATATATATATATATATATATATATATATATATATATATATATATATATATGAAAACATAATGCGAATAATTGACGGTAAATTACGACCAAAGTACATATCTAAACATTTATTTATTTATTTTATCCTGATAATAATTTTAAGCCTTATTACTATTAAAATAGGACTATAATGGTATTTACAGTATTAAAGTAGTTTTATCAAACGTGGTTTCCACTAAAGTATGATTTTAACATTTAATAGAAATGCAATTGAAAAAAAAAACACATAGTAGAATCGGCACAGAATAGATTGTTTTTATGTTCGTAGTAACGCTCGGCAGCTGTTTTATTTAAATAAAGTTTATAGATTCAATGCTCACACCATCATTCCAGTTTTATTTTTTCGGAAAAATAGGTTTTAATGTACGATTTAATATACGCCAAACATGCCAGCATGAATTTCACAAAAAATTATTTTATGAGATATAAACCAACTTGCAGTCGTACCAACTTACTTATGAAGTAGAAATATGAACTATCAAATCATATTGGAAAAAATTGTGGCCTTCCATTACCGAAGATGACGAGAGTTGGGAAGAAGAAGATCTGATACCCTTACAAGAACTAATACGATTAGCAACAATTTCAAACACGGGCTTAACACGCGAAGATCTTGCAACTTGGTTTGAAGAAAACCCTGAAATATTATAACCTTATTAAACAGATGATGATCTTTTAAATGATACCGTTGAACCGGAAAACTCATCAGAAGAAGAAGTCATGTTTCATGCTGTTTGCACTGTCAAATCTGAAGATGCCCTGAATAGCGTAGATTTTTGCATTAAATGGGCCCGAAAATGGAAAGTCATGTAATATGGTTGCAAATTTAGGTAAAATGCGCGATGAAGTTATCAAGAATATATATTTTGGTAAAAAACTAGGAAAATTAGACCCATGTTTTTCGAAATATGAGTAACTATTTTAATAAAATATTCATGTTTGTTGATTTCTTAAATAGAATGTATAAATAAATCATACATTTTTTTTACTTCAATTTGTTGTTTCCGTACATTATAATCCGCCGTTTTCAGTAATCCGCCCATGGTTAGGATTTTATGGTGGCGGATTAGCGAGAGTACTTTATACAAAATTTAAACAACCGCAATCACCTGCATCAAGTTATAGCCGGCTAAATTAGGCACTTCAGAGAGACAGACGTAACATATATGTATACGAGTAATACAAACTTTGTTACAATACACATCATAATGTGAAAGATTATTACTTTATTTAATGTAGTAAATGACTGGATAACAGTTTTATTCATTTAGTTATGTATCATAAAATATGCTTTAATATAAACCTTCGTCAGTTCATTTACAATATTAACTAGATAACTAGACGTAATAAGGCTTAACGTTTAACTTCATAGAAACGAATGGAAAAGCCATTAAGCCTCTGGTATTTTGCATTGTTCCAC
This sequence comes from Parnassius mnemosyne, assembly GCA_963668995.1. NCBI lineage: Eukaryota > Metazoa > Arthropoda > Insecta > Lepidoptera > Papilionidae > Parnassius > Parnassius mnemosyne. The sequence goes on along the minus strand of CAVLGL010000104.1, from coordinate 37,822,808 downwards.
TATTGCTGCAACTTGCATTTTAACTGCGGTAACTGCAAATCTTGCTTAATATAGAGTCATTCAAACGGCTTATGTGTACTTAAGTACGAAAATCTAATATTAAACGCACCTGTATATGCAAAGTTATTTATGAAACCGAATTTTAATAAAACGTTTGTGTTGAATTACACTCAGTAATAGATTTTGGAACTTATCTAAAAATACACATGCGATAAAAGGAAGAATAAATAATTATAAATGTAATCCACATCAACATTTCATACATTTCATTAGGTACCTATCATACATTTCTTAGAAATTGCTTGTACTTAGGGTTGCAAAACCCAGACATGATTTTGTAGAATTGGTATTTTCTCCTATAATTGTGTAAGAAAACCATCGGTTAGCGTACTTCTTGCAGATGAAGTTGGCAATTGAGAGAAATATTATTATATTTTATAAAAGTTAAATACCTAAAATAAAATACAAAATATCAAGCTTCATAATAAGTAGTTAATATTTTGTGATGTTTCAAATATACTTAACAAATTTATAATTGCTCGTGTTAACATACGAAATTACACGCGTTGATTTATCATGTTCTGAACTCATACATCTGCAAAATAGAAAATAGTTCGACGATAAGTGGGCGCTTATTATAGTTTGTTACTATACTAAACATAGTTTTAATCAGATTTTCCATCAAACATTAAGTACATTGATAGAAAGGTCTTCAATGTTGTATGGAGGGCCTTCACCCTTGCCGGTTCTGGTATTTTACGTCTGAAGTAAAAAATATGGGGCTCCATTTATCGGATATAATATTATTTTTGACATGAATTGGCGTGATGGACTTTTTTAATGCTATCACAAAAATCACTTTATACATATTATACTTGTAAAATTAGTCAGTAAAAAAACAATTAGCACACTTGTCCTAATTAAAAATATTTTTAAGTTTTACGATATAAAGAGTTAGGATATCTTCATCATCATCATCCTCATTACAGTCCATTAAAAGTCCAATGTTGAATATAGGCCTCCCTCATAGATTGCCGCATTTGGAAGTTATTTGCCATAGTTGCTACGCTTAACAGGCGTGTTGGCAACCGCAGTTTTCAAAGTGAAAACTTCTTTAGGCACGTTGAGTGATCTTTGGATGGGTAAAATCTTATGAGCTCACGTACCGACATGCTAATAATAACAATATAGCTGTAGCTATAAACATGACGTGTTGCGCATATGATATTTGAATGGGTAAAATCTTAACACCAACATGCTGTAATAGCACTATATATTAATATAAATGTATATTAATTGTTATGTCAGTTAAGTTGTCTTTATATTTTGTACTGGGCTTGCGCAGCCCATAATGTTTTATAAATATAAATAAACCATAAAAAAAAGGATATAATTATTTCTCGAATTCGTAGATAGATGTGAAAATTAAACTAATGTTAATGATTTTAATTAAAAAATAATTTTGGAGTACAAAAATAATACTGTTACGTTATAGTTTTTAATGTTCACTTCTGTCTGCAGTGTGAAAGTGGTGTATCAAGATTGTGCCAAATGGAAGTCCGTAATCTTCTGTCCGTGTATCAGTGAGCTTAGTTCCTCTCGCAGCAATCTGACCCAATCTGTGCTGCTGCCACTGTGATACAGTGTGGCTCCATCACCTAGAAATGTAAATCATTATTCATCAACATCCGTTTGCTAGTCATTATCAAATTAATATATTTTGTGAGTATTTAGTGACATATCTGTATATCCCTCTGTCTGTGCGTCTGTCTGTTTGCCACGGACTCTAGCAAGTTAAAAACCTGAAATTGGGACATTTGGTGTATTGAATGTTGATCTAAAACCGATTATTGAATGCGAAATTCAATTACATTATTTTTCAGAGGGGACAGAGATGAGAAGAGAGAGTCAAAGAATACGTAATTTCGTTTGGTTTAGCCTAAAGTCACATCATTAACGTCGCGTATGCATATGCATATGTAAATTAAGTGACATTACACAAAGACGAGTTTCCTTCGGTTGACACAATTCTTTTTGCGGGTATTATTCATGAACACGAACAAGCTTTTCTAAATAACCTCAAGGGAAAAGATTATTCCTAGCTTTTCCTGGTCTTTTGCGATATTAACATGCCCTATTCTACGATCTTGCATATACCTTTGCAGTTTGTATGAACAGTTTACCAACCATAGTAACAACTTCACACACACGCGGCGTACTTAACACGCAACTCTGGCGTACAACTGATTACGGGAAATCCATCCAAATATATCGAGCACAAATTCCACGGACTCATAACAGAAAGTAGCAGTACTAATACGAGAGTATCAGGTCTTTCTACCCATCTCCCTTAATTTTAGAAGGCATTACTTCTTAACCCTCTAGGATAATAACGCATCTACATTCTTTATCGAAGATAGATAGATATTTGAGGTCTCTAATAGCAACTGTATCCAATTACTTCAGGTGGCAACATCTCTGTATTTTGATTCTTAATCGGTGACATATGTTATAAAGGATAGGTGCTTATGGACCACACCAACTACCTACTATCAGGTGGACTGTGCTCCTTTCTCAAACTTAGTTGTATAAAAAAAGCAATTTTAGAATTTTTAAACGCGTTTGAAATTAAAAATCTAATCATACAAAATGTTAAAATTAAATATTGCAGAATTTAAAGTAAATATTTTGTAATTAAGCCTGCAGGCGAAACACAATATTGCTATGTTATATAACTGTGCTTGTTAAACAACTCTCGAATTTTACAAATACAGGAGTGTGTGATTAATTCAAAATTGACTTTCCGAATTTCCCTACTTAAAATTTTAATGATGAAATAATTATTATGCGTGAAATCTGAAAATCTTAGTGTGAGTTAAGGTTTATTACCTAATAAAATATAATAATATTTTTTGAAAATATATGTCACAAATATTTAAATTGTTCATGATTTTTTGTTAATTCATGTATATAAACTTGACAAAAATAAGAGTAATATTCGACGTTTTACATAATACCGCTGCAAGTATTCTGTATTTATTAAGTAGACTAAATAAAATTATCAGGATAAGTCATATGTGCCCGAAGCAATCGATCCTGTTTAATTTCACAAGCAATCGTAAATTTGCCTTTGAATTTGTTAAGTATCTACTATACATAGTAGATTTTTGAGACGGAGCAGTAAGGAGAGTACTTTACTTGTTGTATCATCATCATCATCATCATTACAGCCTTTCACAAGTCCACTGCTGAACATAGGCCTCTCCCAAGGAATGCCACAAAGCACGGTCCTGAGCCACCTGCATCCATCGACTTACTGCATGTCTTACCAGGTCGTCACTCCATCTCGTGGGGGGTCGCCCTACACTTCGCCTACCGGTACGAGTCTGCAACTGAACTACCTTTCTTCCCCATCGGTTGTCGGTTCTTCGAGGTATATAGCCGGCCCACTGCCACTTCAGCTTACTAATCCGTTGGACTATGTCGGTTACTCTGGTTCTACTGCGGATATCCTCATTCCTAAGTTTATCACGCAGAGAAACTCCGAGCATAGCCCTCTCCATAGCTCGCTGAGCGAACTTGAGCTTCCTCTTACGGCCAGCAGTGAAGGACCACGTCTCAGTTCCGTAAGTCATCACTGGCAACACGCACTGGTTGTACAATTTTGTTTTAAGGTTTTGAGGAATCTCTGACGAGAAGATGTGTCGTAGCTTCCCGAACGCTGCCCAGCCGAATTGAATCCGTCGATTGACCTCTCGGTGGAAGTTGAACTTACCTAGTTGGACTATTTATCCCAGGTAAACATACTCGTCAACAACTTCAAGTTTAGTGCTCCCAACAACTACCGGCATAGGTGTGACATGGACATTGAACAAGATCTTTGTTTTGTCCATGTTCATCTTAAGACCTATCCGTTGGGAGACACTATTGAGGTCATTGAGCATAGTGCTTAGGTCCTCCAGCGATTCTGCCATAAGGACTATATCGTCGGCAAATTGAAGGTGAGTGATGTACTCGCCATTGATGTTAATACCGTATCCTTTTCAGTCTAGAAGCTTGAAAACGTCTTCCATTGCAGCGGTGAAGAGTTTCGGGGATATCACTTCAACCTGTCTTATACCTCTCTGCAATTGGATAAGTTTCGTACTCTGGTTCTGTACTAGGATAGCGATCGTAGCCCTACTGTACAAGCACTTCAGCACTTCCATATACCAACAGTCAACTTGGCATCGCTGAAGAGACTGCAACACTGCCCAAATTTCGACGGAATCAAAGGCTTTCTTATAATCTACATACGCCAGACATAGTAGCAAATTGTACTCCTTGGACTTCTGTACAACTTGCCGAAGGGTATGTATGTGGTCTATGGTGCTAAAGCCCTTTCGGAAACCGGCTTTTTCGGGAGGCTGGAAGTTGTCAAGTCTGCGTGTGAGACGATTCGTAATGACTCTCGAAAACAGAACGTAGACGCGGCTCAGAAGGGAAATCTGTCTGTAGTTCTTCAAGAGAGCATTGTCACCTTTCTTGAAGAACAAGACCACCGCATTTCTGCTCCACGCCTCCGGTGTAATGCCACCATAGAGGACGGAATTAAAGAGCCTCTGAATGACTTCCAGTACCGGTTTTCCACCCGCTTTTAGAAGCTCCGCTCTAATTCCATCCTCGCCTGGGGCCTTGCCGTTTTTAAGATGCTGGAGAGCCATTCTAATCTCGCTTAGACTGACGTCCGGGATATCTTCGGAATAGTGTCGTATAAGACTTGCTCTTGGATCGTTACTCACACTTGCGTGTGGCTCCAACGATGACGTGTACAGTTGTCCATAGAACCTCTCAACCTCACTCAACATTATATGTGCCCCGGAAACGATGCTGCCACACTCGGTCTTCAGCTTTGACAGTTGGCTCTTTCTGGCAGACAGATCTCTGGCAACGACTTTGGAGCCTTGGTTCCGCTCGATCGTTTCTTCAATAGAAGCTGTACTGAAGTTGCAGCGGGTCTTGCAGAACTTTGCTCAGACCGCATGGACAGTTTCCACGAGCTTGTCATTCATATCGTCCACTTCATTGCAGTCTTCTAGGCACTGGAAACGGTTTTGTTACTCGAGCTGAAACGTTTCGGGACTTTGGAATAGAGCACGAGGGGGACGGAGCGTTGACTTCATTAGACGAGACATCTCCAACTTAACGTTTAGGTTCAGTGTGCCTCTAACCATTCGGTGACCTACCACCGGTACCTACCGGCTACCAGTTTTTACCCTCGCGATCACGGAGACATCACTGAATAGTTGTCGTCTGGTCGTCATAATGAAGTCAATCTCATTTTTTGTCGAACCGTCGGGGCTCGACCAGGTCCACCTCCTGTGGGGCCGCTTGTGGAAGAAAGAGTTCATCATTAATAGTGCCTCTTTCTCCATGAAGTCTCCAAGTCCAATGCTGCTCGCCCCTTGGGTTCCGTTGCCCTATTCCAAATTTCCCTACTTTCAGCTCACCGTTTTCTCTTGTGCCTAGTTTTGCATTGAAGTCTCCTATTAACACCGTATATTGGGTTTTTGAGGAATGAATGACTCTAGAGATATCCTCTTACATTTCCTCCACCTCCTCATCAGGGTGTGCTGAGGTTGTTGTGTAAACCTGTATGACCTTCAGCGAATACCATTTGGTGATTCTGAGTATAAGGTACGCAACCCTCGTTGACACACTCTCAATCTTTACAACGTTGTTAACGAGAGACTTGTGGACGAAAAATCTGACACCTCCTTGGGATAGATGGTCGCCCTCCCGGTGATAGAGCAAGTTCTCTCTTCGGACTTCGGATAATCCTATAATATGCCAGCGCAACTTCTCTATCTCTTCTTCCAGCTCCACGATCTTCTCCTCAGTCCTCAGGGTACGTGCGTTGTACGTTGCCAGGTCGGGTCGTCTAAGGTGGCAACCGAATCTCCACCGGAGATTCTTAGCACCCCCTGCCCCGCTGTTACCATTTTCGCCACCGTAGGCAGGAATAGCGGTGCCGCCGGAGACTAGGGGCCGTCTGTTTGTTGCTCTAATCATTGGGGGGTATTTGCCACTTACTTGTTGTAGCTACATGAAAACTTAGACGACTGTTCTTTGGGAAATGTGTTGACCTGCATTTCAGAAAAAAAAGCAAATCTACACAAAATCCCTTTTTGATGTCAACAACAATTCTTTTTCTTACAACAATCAAAAACCTATATAGGGCCAACTAAAACTAAGCTCAGAAATCGTTAAAAACCTCTTTCCATACATTTCGTAGGTATTGTTGATAGAAATTTGTTGCGAAAAACAAATAAGGTTTTAAACTTCTGAATTCGATCAAAAAGATGTAGTGCGTATTATATTTGCTTATGTATTAGGTTTTTCCCATAGATTGCCTTCATTGGAGGATGTTTGCCATAGTTTTCAAGCTTAACAAGCGGGTTGACAGCCACAGTTTTCTATTATTTTGAGTGGTCATCAACAAAATGCTGCCGCCCATCTCCTGTTTGTGTTTCCTTCCATCGTCTCTTACGATATCAACAAAATTACATAGAGCAGTGAATTCACTTATGCCACCACTACAAGGCGAATTAAATTAGACGGGAATTATAAAATTTCTATACATAAAAATCAATTACTCTCCGTTAGTCTCGCTAAAACTCGAAAATGGCTTGACTGATTATTATGTAATTTTTTGTATGTGTTTGAGTAGGCCCCTGGATGGTTAAGATTTACAATTAGATCCGGTAGGTGGCGTTGTTGTCGAGATTCAAAAATTTACTTTACTAAGTCGGGGCCGATCGCTAGTACGCAATAAATATTCACACCCGCGTAAATCATGCGTCTGATCCGCGCAACATGACATCTCGCTTAAAATTTAAGTTAATGTTTAGTATTTTAGTAAAGTCCAAAACTTTCTAGCCTGAACTATAAAATTAAAGATAAATCTCAAACCACTATAATTATTATTAATATAATCATCCTTTATAAATACACTTTTCACAACACTTTACTAAATTTTTTGTACCTGTAACAGAATAGTCGGAATTTTGCGCTCAAAATGTGACAAAACTTCTGACTTCACCTCAAGTCATCAGTGTTAAACTTTTTTTTCGTAAGACGGATTTTAATTGCCAAGTAAGGCTATATGGTGGATGGTCGAGCTCAGTGAAACCGCATTCCTTAATGGCAGCCTCGGAAACGACTCGATGTGTGGACCGGGGCATTATCATGAAGCAACAACCCTACTCGCAGCAATTTCTCTAGACGCTTTCCTTTAATAGCATCTCGCAATTGATGTTGCAAGGAAGCATATTAATCGCCTGTTACTGTTGTGTTGCGTTATTGTAAATCTACCAGTAAAATTCCATCAGAATCCAAAAAGATTGTAGCCATAATCTTTTTTTTCTGAGATTTGGTCACCTTAGCTTTTTTTAGACGCGTTGAGCTCAGATAACGCTACTCCATCGATTCCTTTTTTAACAGATCATGATAAAGAACTATGGTTTCCAAAATAAAAAATAAATCCAAAACATCTTTCTGTTGACCTTTATAAAGGGATAAAAACTGAATATTGCACTTCACTCGTTCTTGTTTTTGAATAGCGAAAAGATGTTTTGGGACTCACTTAGCATTGACCTTATTCATACCCAAATGTTCATGTAGGATCCTAGGCACTGTTGTTTTTGAAAGTCTCATCATAACTGCTAATTCTTTAGTCTTTCGCCGTCTTGTCTTACCGTACTGTCTTCTCCACAAATTTATCGTTTTCATCCGTAATGGCCTCGGATGGTTGACCTGGGCGCGGTTAATCATCAATTGATTCTCTTCCCAAACGAAATTGTTTCGCCCATTCTTTTACGGTGGAGTACAAAAGGGAAAAATGCTCGTACACAGCATCCAAACATTGTATGATTTCCGCCGGTGTCTTCCCCTCTTTTGTCAAAAATTTTATCACAGATTGATATTTGATTTTATGCATTTCGAAAATTTTAACAAAATGAAATAATTTTATAATTTTTAGTGGGTAGGTGAAGAAAAGTCCAGTCATTGAATGGCATGAAAGTTTTGTATCTTTTATTAATTTAACCTGGGTAGGCCAGAAATTTTTGGACCTTATCTAATACGTCCCAATGCTGGGCACAGGCGTCCTCTCACTTTTGAGGGTTTTAGGGCAAGGTAGTGTCCACCGCGCTGCTCCAATGCGTGTTACCGGACGTCAAATATTTTCGAAATCTTTTTCTCACTCATGCAGATTTACTCATGATATTTTCCTACACCGCCGAGCTCGTGGTAAATTTAATTATATGCAGACTCCACGCTTACGCCTTTATGTTATGACACCTCGCATACCGGCGTTCACTGATGGTTTATCTCGGTTTTCATCGGTCTGTTAGGCTTGTGCATTGTTCGCGCGTCGACCCACGTGTTGAAATATTTTATTTTTTCATTATCTCTTAAATTACGCGTTCAAATAACATGCTATAAGTAGCAAACTTTATCTCCATAAAATTCGTTCATTCAAAGGATTAATATACCATGCCTAATAATAACGCCCATAAATAACTTTTTAATTTTCAATATTTTTTTTGTAACCACAAAAAAACGTTACTGCGGCTTATGTATAAGAGATAGTCAAATAGTGCTCCGGACTTTTTTGTAGATGGAGTAAAGGTCTGTACTTTTCAGAACATTTTGTATTCACGTATCACGATAACGCACGCGGATAATGCAGTTCAAAGGCGTTTTCTGCTAAATTGCTTAACAATAATTTAAGATTAAAAGTTTTGTTCAGCCGACTTTAATATAAATTATTAAGAATAGCTCAAAAACTATTAGTCAGATCTTAATAAATTTTATATGAAACCACGAAGGACTAGCTTTCAAATAATAAAAACTTTTTAACAAAAAAATTAAACCGCCGAAAAAACTGAAAAGCAAAAAATAATACACCTTTTTTATTTAACCTTAATAACTAAGTTCTTAAAGTAATTTAAGTATATCTAAGTATATATTTTTGTAATTATTTTGAGGTTTTAATTAACCCTAATAACTAACTTCTAAAACTAATGTAAGTATACCTAAGTAATTTTGAGTCGGCGCCAAACAAGCAAATTAATTAATTACGTAAAGCCTTCGATCAGCAATACCAACTAGATATAGGGTTGGAGCAAAAAATACGTCCAAGTAAATAACAGCGCACTGGAGACGTGAGCTCTTATTTCGTTTAGTTGATTTGAAACACAGCTAATTTAAACACGTTTCACAATGCCGCAATGTATTTTTAAAAGTTGCAAGAATAATGCAATAATATTCTTACAACTTTTGCGTACGTGCAAATGTGCGAGGCCATCAGCAAAATTCGGCGCGTACGGCGCGTATGGCGCGGACAAATGTGAGTTCAGCTTTAATGTTTATCGCTGAAGATTTCACGTTGCATTGTTAATTTGATTTTGATTTAGTTATTTCTTTAAATTTAAGATAATTTAGTGTTCTTTGTTCATTAATTGTTTGGCGCCGACTCAAAATTACTTAGGTATACTTACATTAGTTTTAGAAGTTAGTTATTAGGGTTAGTTAAAACCTCAAAATAATTACAAAAATATATACTTAGGTATACTTAAATTAGTTTAAGAACTTAGTTATTAAGGTTAAATAAAAAAGGTGTATTATTTTTTGCTTTTCAGTTTTTTCAGCGGTTTAATTTTTTTGTTAAAAAGTTTTTATTTTATAATTTTTCGTGGCTATAATCTACTAATTACTACATACTTAGATTTTGACTACTTTCAAATTAGCTACCTACCTTAATTTAGGCTTTATCTGTTATATAATCCTACTTTAACTATTATTTGTTGTATAATAATATAAATTCTTTAAAAAAACAGGCTTTATATACCACCATGGGTAGGCCTACAAAAAATGCTGCTCGAATGAGAGAAAGATATTTAGAAGAATCTAATAATGAGAAAAATAAAAGTTTGGAAGCAAATAGAAAGACAATTAGATTAACACGTTTACAGGAGTGTTAAGATCAGCGCGAGGAAAGACTGTCGAAGATGAGAAGCTACAATAACGATAGGTTATCGCAAGAATGTGAAGAACAACGCGCTCATCGTTTAGGTCTGATAAGAGAGCGCCTTTCAAATGAAACTGAAAACGAACATTTGCTACGTTTGGATGCTGCTCGTAACTGTTCTGCAATGGTGATACTTCACCAAACTCCCGAGGAGAGAACTAAACGCTTGAGCGCCATGCGATAAGCGGCTTGCGAGCGAAGAAACCACTGTAATGCAGAAAATTTTAAGAAAGTGATAAATGTTTATGCTGACTTGCCGTGTTCAATATTCGAAAAAAGTTTATATACTTAGCAACGTACGATATTGCAAACTATAAATTTAGGCTCTATTTTCCCTAATGAACTGGTAGCTTTAGGTAATATTATTACTTGTTCACGATGCTCAAATAATATTAAAAAAACAACACTCCACCGTAGGCATATTGGAATAAAATGTCAGTAGCTGCAATGCCTACAGAAATCGATGACTTATCGGAAATTGAGAAACGTTTTATTTGCAGAGTAGGTAGTGCCATTTCTAGTTGCTAGTGTGGCATTTTCTCTGATAAATCCCAATAATTGGTGCAAAAGCGACATAGATTACATGTTATTGGTAGGAGATAAATATTATAGAGACTGTATTGCGGCTCGGGCTAACCCCAATTCCGAAGAAGCACATATCGAATATTTAGCTGCAACTGAGCTTTTACCGGTACTTGAAGTCCTTCAGAAGCTCTTTATTTTCTTGTCTTATATTTATTCCGTCCTCCGTGGTGGCATTACACCGGAGGCATGGAGCAGAAGTGCGGTGGTCTTGTTCTTCAAGAAAGGCGACAACGCTCTCTTGAAGAACTACAGACCGATTTCCCTTCTGAGCCGCCTTTACGTGCTGTTTTCGAGAGTCATTACGAATCGTCTCGCGCGCAGATTTGACGACTTCCAGCCTCCCGAACAAGCCGGTTTCCGAAAAGGCTTTAGCACCATAGACCACATACATACCCTTCGGCAAATTGTACAGAAGTCAGAGGAGTACAATTTGCCACTATGTCTGGCGTATATGGACTATGAGAAAGCCTTTGATTCCGTCGAAATTTGGGCGTGCTGCAGTCACTTCAGCGGTGCCAAGTTGACTGTCGTTATATCGAAGTGCTGAAGTGCTTGTACAGTAGGGCTACAATGGCTATCCGAATACAGAACCAGAGTACGAAACCTATCCAATTGCAGAGAGGTGTAAGACAGGGTGACGTCAAATCCTCGAAACTCTTCACCGCTGCATTGGAAGAAGTTTTCAAGCTTCTGGACTGGAAAGGATACGGTATCAACATCAATGGCGAGTACATTACTCACCTTCGATTTGCCGACGATATAGTCCTTATGGTAGAATCGCTGGAGGACCTAAGCACCATGCTCAATGACCTCAATAGTGTCTCCCAACGAATAGGTCTTAGGATGAACATGGACAAAACAAAGATCATGTTTAATGTTCATGTCACACCTATGCCGGTAGTTGTTGGGAGCACTAAGCTCGAAGTTGTTGACGACTATGTTTACCTGGGACAAATAGTCCGACTAGGTAAGTCCAACTTCGACCGAGAGGTCAATCGACGGATTCAACTCGGTTGGGCAGCGTCCGGAAAATTACGGCACAATGAGGAAGCTCAAGGTCGCTCAGTGAGCTATGGAAAGGGCTATGCTCGGAGTTTCTCTGCGTGATAAACTCAGAAATGAGGATATCCGCAGTAGAACCAGAGTGACCGACATAGCCCAACGGATTAGTAAGCTGAAGTGGCAATGGGCCGGTCATATAGCTCGAAGAACCAACAACCGATGGGGAAAAAAGGTTCTCGAGTGACAGCCTCGTACCGGCAGGCGAAGTGTTGGGCGTCCCCCCACTAGATGGAGTGACGACCTGGTAAGAATTCAGGAAGTCGATGGATGCAGGTGGCTCAGGACCGTGCTTTGTGGCATTCCTTGGGGGAGGCCTATGTTCAGCAGTGGACTTGTGAAGGGCTGTAATGATGATGATGATGATGATGACGACCTCGGAAAGAAAGTGTTTGCCAAAGAACAGACATATGTGGCACTGAGTAGAGTAAAAACACTTGAGGGTATTGCTATATCTGATTTAGAGCCAAAGAACGAGCTTTAGCAGAAATCCAGAGACTGAGAGGTCTACACACAAGAGACTGACAGCTCTAAAGCTCATTCATCATGAGGTTTTTTGTAATGTAATGTAGTGTAATTATTATGTAATGTAGTAATACACCACTCAGAATTAAAATCTGCGAGTAAAAAATAAATCAACCCTATTTTCCCACCCTTAGGGTAGACATTTTGTTTCCAAATTTATATGGGACCAATTTCGAGGTATACCCTATCCAATAAAAAATATCAAAATCGGACTACTCTGTAAAAAGTTATGCGTGGTCATACATAAAAAAAATATACACGTCGACTTGAGAACCTCCGTTTTTTCGTCGGTTAAAAAAGAATCACACACACAGTAACACACATAAAAAAAAGAAAAAAAAACATACAATCGAATTGAGTACCGTCTTTTTTTTGAAGTTGGTAGAAAATAAGCAATATTTAGGACTTGGTGTGATAGCGTTATATAACTATTCTTCATGAATCTGGCTATAATATGACAACTAGTTCCAGAGATTAGCGTGTTTGAACAAACAAAAAAAACACCAAAAAAATCTTCCGCTTTAACTTATAATCTTTTAATTTAAATTATATACATTATTAAAAACTATAATAATAAGAAAAAAAACTAAAACTAGAAACTTAATTATCATATAGTCCTACTACCCGCGGTATCATGCCAAGAACGCTGGCTGCGTTTCCCCGCTGAATGGCTATACTTAGCCTTTGAGCGAGAAAAGAACCAGCCCTCTTATCACCAGCAACAACGACCAGCTTATTATATTATTATAGTATATTATACTTACCTTTATTATATTAGTATAGATCAATATTAAACACTTGGATGATAACATACAACCGTTTTTCTGTACAGTATTTACGAAGCAAAGTCTGAAGATTTGCGCGCTACGGTTACGTTTTGTCGGGATCAGCTGGGACGATGTCACGCCTCATTGTCAGTACCTACCTTTTTCAAAAAGCTTTTCCATTCATCCTCCTGTATGTATGTTTAAATGGATATTTGTTTTTATTACCTTTATTTTATGTTAAGTATATTAATATTATAAAATTTTATTATGAGAGTGCACACTAGATCAGCTTCTCTTTTAATTTGTCCAGTATCAGGCCTGCTGGAAGAAATTTCAATATGAAATAAGCAGTGCCTTTGTACAAAATATCTTTTTTTTTTCTCTTCCTTGTAACATTATTTTGTGTGTACATAAATTGTTAAATAAATAAATAAATAATAAATAAATGTTGTGTATATTTAGTATTTATTTCTATAGAGGGATACAAATTTAAAGTGGCAAACAGTGATATTTGTTTTTTTTTTACATTTAGTTTTTACGTACGTATTCCTTATTTATACAAATATTTTAATATTATATTTAAATAATTAAGACAAATTTTTAAAATATAATGTGCAATATACAGGGTATTTTTGGAACGCTCCCGAAAACTAAGACAGGCGACAGCACCAAGTATACCTTTGATCATGGGTTACAAATAAAGTCGATCTTGATGAAAAAAAATCATCTTTTAACAACGTTTTATTAGCTTTATTCACGCGCCATCATGTTAGTACAGCTAAATGAAACGATAATTTCATAAAAAATATCATGAAAATACTGAAACATAAAACCAGCAGTGGAAACTGAATTGATATCACCTGACTAATGGAGGTTAATGTACGCGCGAACGGTGAAAAACAAACGCTGGCCTTGAACTTGGGCACTGAGCGATTTATCACATATTGGTACGAAAGGCGCGCGACGGGGGAACAATCCGCCAGTATTAGTGTGCCTGCATGCTATTGGTTCCCGCGCTTTGTTCGCTCCAAAAATACAGTCGCATACACAGCTTACTTTGCGACTCTCGACGATGTTTTAAAAAGGAAGGAAAGAAAGATTATTTATATCTATTGTTTTATGACTAAACTAGTGATCGAAAAGGTAAATATGATAGGAGAAGGTGAATGGGGAAAATTGTGCAGTAAAGTTAAAAGTGTGGAGGAAGAATACCGAAAAAATTACCATGTGATCGACCTGATGACGGAAGCTCAAGCGAAGATGAAAGTGATGATGAAGTAGCATCCAGTAACACCAACACACCATTAAAATCTGGCTTCCATGTGACCCAAGACGTCATAATGGACAGCGTGTTACCCTTAGCTAAAGTTTTCTTGTTACAAACTACTTTATATTTTACGATAAAAATAACAAATAATGCTCATGTAAACATTATCCATTTTTAATTCTCACCTCTTCCAAAGTTCTAAGTAGCTAGTAAAATACCTATTATGATTCTACATTAAAACAATTAATTACTATAATATTATAAAACAATAGCCCAATACCATGTAGTACTTTAGAACGCGACTGTACCCACACCCCCTCCGCTATCGACCTGTATCTAGCTCGGTACGAAACAATGCTGCGGTCTTAAGAAAAAAAGGCGCATCTAACAATTTATGAATAAATGAGTTAAATATACCATTCGATTCATGATAAGAACGCGCATCTACTAAATTTTTTTAATATTCACAAATATCAATATTTTAGAAATTATCGTAAGAATTTTAGACGTAACTGTTGATCACAGATGACTTTTTTTAGTAGAAAAGACTTATACAAATTCAACATAAAAGAAAAGACTTATTTAACCAGTTGCTACGTCATCTTTAACAATATTTGCATCGATTACTTAAATTTCAATTATTCTTGGTCTTGTCTTATTATTCTATATCTTATTATTAAGAGCTTATATCTTATTGTTAAGAGCTGGTGTTTCACATGTGGTCCCATATAAATTTGATCGAGGTCAGACCAATAGTTTTTGAGTTATCCTTAATTATTTATATTAAAGTCGGTTGTACAAAATTTTAAATTTTTAATTATTATCGTAGTAAGTCTTGTATGATATCCCCTTTAAAATCATTACTCAAGAGTTGCGGGTTGTTATTTTTTGTGTCTCACTACCAATGCTTTTCTAATATTTATTAAAAAAAAAAAGTAGTAAATTACTATTAGCGTCCTTTCAACTTCAAATGACCTTTCCAAAATATGTAAAATTGTTAAATGAATGGCAGTTTTTTTTTTAATTTATTAGGTTGGAAAGACGCAAATAGTTATATACGTCTTTCCTTCGATGTTTTTGTGTTGCCAGGTGTATTTTTTAAGCTAAGATGAAAAGGAAAATTCGTTTTATTTAAATAAATAAACAAATTATCAAAAAATTTGTTCGTCCTTAAAATCTTCATGTCTCTACGTATATATTTCAATTTTTATATAGATACCTTTTAATATACTTTAGACACATGGTCTGAAAGAAAAATTCATCAATTTATTTTTTATTTCCATTTTACGTTTTTGTTAGTTGCGTCCTTCTTTATGTAACCCGACGACGGCAGAATGTAACCCGGCCGGCTCGTGTCGCCTCACGCTGTGACGCAGTAGACAAAGAGTATAATAAAGGACAGCAGTAGGTTTCAATTTTGTTGGGGTTCGTTATTAATTGTAGTTTTTGAAACAGTTCCGTGTTGGTTTTGTACACGCGTGCGCGAGCGACAGCTCAATCGTATTGTTATTACTTGTGATTACGTGTTGGTATTATTCCTGTCGTTACGTTTTTTGTTTTAATAATGCTTAACGCGTACTTTTATAGTGATTGTGAATACAGCAACATGTTATCCGAACCCAGGTACACGAAGTATCGCCAAATAAATTGTTAAGACGTCGGGATGGAACAATTGTGTCATACTGCAGTGCACAAAGTGTTGAAGCGTAACCGAATGCGCCCATACAAATTGCACAAAGTGCAAGCTTTAGTTCCCGGCGATCACGTCCGCCGACGAGTTTTCTGCCGTTGGTTATTATACCAGCGACAACGTGTGCCTGGTTCCATTGAGCACATTATCTGGACGGATGAGTCGACATTTACCAGAAACGGCCTGTGGAACCGAAGAAATACACACGTGTATTCAGAGGTTAACCCGCACGCTGTTCGACAAACCGGGCACCAAACCCGATGGTCGGTTAACGTATGGGCAGGTTTATTTAAGGATCGCATACTGGGACCAGTGTTTCTGCCACAGCGACTGAACAGACAGCGATACCATGTCGTGAGGTTCGTCCGTGAGCGCCTCAATGAGCTATTTGATGATCGCTGGATCGGCAGACTAGGACCACACGCTTGGCCACCTCGCTCAACAGATCTAACCCCGTTAGACTTCTTTTTGGTATGTGAAAGAAAGGGTTTTTAATCGTGAGTGTGATAGTACTGACAAAATGCGCCAAAGGATCGTGGATGCTTTCAAGAAACTATGTACGGACTGTGTCGAAGACCACACGATGATGCCCCGCCTGCACCCAAATCTACCTTGAAATGAATGGAGCACAATTTGAGCTGCATCTCATAAGACCACGGAGGATTTAGAGCGGTAAGCTGTTTCATAACTATTTTTTTTAAATAACTTAGTACTGAACTAATCTGAATAGGTACATAACTGAATACATGAGAATAATAAACATACCTACACGATGAATAAAAACGCATGACTCCAACCTTGGTTACATTTCATTTAAGTATTTTTTCATTAGCGTATGTAGTGGTATGGCCCGCTAGTTGCGGGCCGCGCGAGTTTGCGTTCGCGAGTACATTGACCTTTAGTCAGGTGATACAATTCAGTCATTCCACTGCTGGTTTTATGTTTCAGTATTTTCATGATATTTTTTATGAAATTATCGTTTCATTTAGCTGTACTAACATGATGGCGCGTGAATAAAGCTAATAAAACGTTGTTAAAAGATGATTTTTTTTTCATCAGGATCGAATTTATTTGTGACCCATGATCAAAGGTATACTTGGTGCTGTCGCCTGTCTTAGTTTTCGGGAGCGTTCCAAAAATACCCGGTATAAGACATTCAGCTTACATGACGGAATATATATATATATATATATATATATTCCGTCTTGTAAGCTTCCATCTTATTTATTGCATCATGTGTAAAAAATCATAAATAAAAATGTCATGTCTCTAGTAGGTGAATTTATACCAGACAGATACACATTATCGGACTGTTTTATTTACTTATTATAAGCCAGTGCTTTACCACAATCCCACCTGGTGATAAGTGATGATGAAACCCTAGATGGTAAATCGTGTTTTACAGTAACAAAAGATTTTTCACTTTTGCCTTGAAGACGTAAAGATGGACAGTTATGCCTTCAAGTATTCGTATTTCCTTTTATATTTTACCCTCATTCCCAACAACATTGAAAATTTTATAGATATTACTATGTGGCTAAAAGCAATTATGTGGTTTATTAAATTAAAATTGAACCCAAAATAATTAAGATTTAATCCGAGTGCATTATACAAATTTACTGAACTTTAAAACAAAGGTTGCGAAATATTAAATGCGAACGAAGTTGCGATCAATTTATCCGTTTAACCATTAATATTACAAACTAACATCGCCATATTACGTGCTTAGTAATAATTTTAATATGAGTGACAAACGATTAGATAAATTACACCATTAGATTTTTTTTAAAAGCTTGTAAGTAATGCTATTTATTTTTTTATTTTGAAAAGACAGTGTATTTTGAAACGTCTATAAATAAAAACTTAAGTAATCCTAGAGCTTAAGGGAAAAGTACAAAATATAATATTATTACTAAGGAAGAGGCATAGATAAATTTACTAGATCATTGTGATGATCCTGATATAATAAATAATAATTTTTTGAATATTCTTGGTAGTGATAATTTAGACCTTTCACAACTTACTTTCTATGAGTTTAACAGATATGGTCCAGGTATTGTTCCTTTTAATTTACTACAAATGAGGAGCACGTTGCTAAAATATTTTTATTATTGAATAAGAATGACAGATCTCATTCTTATTCAATAATAAAAATGTCAGATCGTGATCAGATTTATAAGGGACTATATGACAAGTTCCAGCTTTCAAATAAAAAAAAGAATCATCAAGATCGGTTCACCTAGAAACAAGTACTGAGGTAATACATAAGAAAAATAGAGATTAATTTTGAACCTCCTCTTTTTTTGAAGTCTGTTGAAAAACATGTTGACGAAACAAAAACAAAATTTTAATTTTTAACGTCGAAAAATAAAGAGTTTTCTTTATGTACATTTCACTGGACAAGTAGAAGAACGTTCATATTATACAAGCTATTATGTACTCCAATTCTATATAACTTAATATAAGCACTTATTATATAAATACTTTATTAGTACACATATCTCATAATATTCGTGATAGTAGTTTACGTCTAACTCTTCTATGTACACGTTACTAGCAGTTTTATTTGTAGTTTACGATGGAAGTGGAAAGTTTTAATGTAGTTAGAAATCAATTTAATGTACGGTATGTTTATAATACGAAAGTTAAATAACATGCATTTTCCAACAACACGCCAAAGTGTTTGTTGTTTTGATATTAGCATAATGATTTTCTAAGTTATATTCTTGTTAATAATATTACAGTCTATTAAAAGTTCAATGCTGAACATCGTTCTACCCTCATAGAAAGTATATTTGAAATTATTGTCACCGTTGGCAACCGCAGTTTTTTATTATTTTTGTTGTTAGGTATCAGTAAGATACTCTTGCCCATCTCCTGTTTCAGTTTCCATCTTTCGCCACTTACGAAACGGAAAATATTTCTAGTAGTGAATACACTTACCCCGCTGTTACACGGCCTTTGTAATGGATTTTTTTACGCCTCTACGACGCGTTTACTATGCTCATTTAATATTTTAAGTACATTGCTCATAACACGTTGGTTATTTTTGTAAAGAAAATTCTTTTTTCTAATCAAATGAGTCTGGAATATGAGAAAGATAAACGAAACACTAGCGTTTTGCGTCATTTAATGCAATGGTTCTTCCAAGATCAGTGCTACAAATATGTAAATTAAGCCACATACGCTGTGAGTTTTTTTTTGTTGAAACAATTTTTGAAGGTACATGCTTAACTGTTGCATTAACAAAATTTTATACAGAATTGACACATGTGTAACTGTAGGCTATGTGTAAAAAATGTAGGCAAGCAATAAAAAAAACTACATCATCGATTTCGCATTAAATTTTAATACTAAATTGTTTCTTTTATACCTTCTTAAAATATGATGTCAGGTATTTTATAATAAATAAACAATTCGCTTGAGTTTTAAATAAAACTCCATTCAAACAAGTTTAACCGGACAGAAAAGGAAAAAATCTTAGGAGTAATTGTAGTGTTGTTGTTAACGTAATATCAACGCGTTCTGGCTTTGGTGTTACGATTTTAAATTAAAGTAACGAAATAAGATAATGAACACATTAATATAATACTTAAAAAATAAACATAATATGTAAAAAATTGTAACATATGTTGATGAACCAAATAAATAAATAAACTGTAATTATGTAACATCGCAAAAAAATTGTTAAACATTTAGTTTGAAGAAAATGGAATACGTACATATAGATTTAAGATTTACCCCTAAAATTTCCATAGAAATATGTGTATGCCTTTAGAGTTTAAAGCCTGACCTGGAGAGATTTGGTGTTCGGTGATTTAAACATTATTATCTTAAAATTAACGTTCTTCTAGGTTGTTTTCGCTAAAACTTCATAGATTTTGAATCCATAGACAAAGAGAAACATGGTTTTAAGAGCTACCTAGTCTAAAATTTAATTTAATTTCCTACTTAGGCAGGCAACGCATCTGCAATTCTCCTGGTTCTCCTGGTGTTGCGGTTGTTCATGGGCGGCGGTAGTCACTTACCATCAGGTGAGCTGTATGTTCTTTTGTCCCCTCTTCTATAAAAAAAAACCTATTAAAATTTTGGCTGTCCACCATGACTGTGCAATTTAAAAAAATATTACTATGCACGCTGAAAAATACGTGATACTCCTTGGAATACGCCTTGAATAAGTACAAAATTAGAGTATCATCATTAATTTGAAACACGACTTTGACATAAAAATCACAATCAGATTTGATTCGTAAAATAAGGGATAAAACTAATATCAGTAAAAAAGAAATAATCCTGTTAGACTTTTCTATTTTATTCTGTTTTCTAACATAATTTGTAAGTTCATATTTTGTACTAACCCTCTTATGGACCAAAAGTCTGAAATTGGAAACAAGTATTGAAGTGTTTCTTAAATAGCCATCAACTTGTAAGCCTTACAATTCCAATAAACTTTCCGAGTTCGAAAGGAAGAATGACTCGGGTAACGTGTCGCAAGGCGAAAGTTACTTACTTTTGTCTTCGACTCTTTCCGAACTTTTTTTTAAACAACCGATAGGCTGGTTATATGGGCTATTAAAAATTAAAAATATTGAAGAAATAAGTTAAACGTGTGAAAGTAGATAAAAAAGAACAAAGACTGAGAATATTAAAAAAAATTATAAAGAGAAAGAAGTACACTAACACAAAGTCCAAGAATGGAATTAAATATCTTCAGAATTTGATACAAGAGAAGACACAAAAAATATAAAATACTCAACCTTTCGTTTTGATGAGTCGTAGAGGACTGGTTAACTAGTCTCTATTCATAGTGTGCGCACATAGAACATAATTAAATATTTTTAAAATAGTTATTTTACTAACCTAAATTAAGGGAAACGAATGTTGAATTACTTTTGTATTTAACCTAATTTCTAATAATCTCTTTATTACACCAGGGGCGAAAACGCGTCCAAGAAGAGCGTTCCCGTAAATATACACGCTTGGAAGGAGTTGCGGCCTCAAGTGGCGTGCGTACTTAGCACAGGATAGGAACAGTATCCACCGCCGTTTGACGCCGCTTCCGAAGTTTCGATAGGCCAACAGAAGTCGGTTCGTAATTTGTTTTTCAAATTAAAATAAAATATTTTAGTAGAATCTTACTAAATTCCTATTTCTAATATAAAATAACATTCATTATAAGCAACGCAACTTTTACCGCTTGTGTAGATGTTAGTTTTTAATTTTTTTTTTATAGGATAAGGGTGACAAACGAGCACACAGTCCACCTGATGGTAAGTGGTTGCTGCGGCCCATAGACATCTACATCTATCCTCTGTTACAAATCAAAATGTAGATGCGTTGTCACCCGTGTAGACTAAGACGGAATGCCTCATTTCCAGTAAAAAGGGTCTCCGTTTCGCTTGGTGAGTGCAGGTGGCCGGAGGCCCTTTTTACTGGAAATGAGGGATTCCATCTTAGTCCTCACGGGTGGCAACGCATCTGCATTTTGATTCGCAAACGAAGATAGATGTAGATGTCTATGGGTCGCAGCAACCACTTAACATCAGGTGGACTGTGTGCTCGTTTGTCACACTTATACTATAAAGAAAAGAATTGACCGGGCTTCATGAATAAATTTCTTTACTTAGTAGGCAGATTAAAAAAATATAGGTTAGATTAGGTTTGTTTTTTTGATGTAACATATTTAATTAGTCACAATGTAAATATAGATTTTCATCAAAGATGTTTTTCTTTGTAACGCTATACCCCATTACTAATTTTCGATACAGCAAAGTGGTTTTTCGTTCCTCCACATTTTTAACACTTCTTAATTTCAGATTTGGCAGATTATTAAGTTATTTTCTGAAACCTGATTAAAATGGTAAGGTTAGGCTTTCCCTTCCCCCGAACGAGTTCCCGCCTTGTCGTAGCTTCGTAGCTCCTTAGTAGCTGTGGCTTGATCACCCACGGTTAACTAAGAGGAAACCACTAGGCTAGCCCGTAGTGAAGGTCCTGCCCGAGTTTGCCTCACTGAGTGGGCTTGTCAAGCCAAATTTTGAACTTTTTGATTGCATATTTTCTGAGACTTTGTTGTAAAAGCGTATACATTGCCCCATGAAGGAATTACTGACTCTTTGGAGACGACTAACTGCTATAACTAACTTGTGCTTGTTCCTAGTATTTACAGAATGTACATCACTTTACATTTTAATAAAACTATTTTTGTGTTTGTGTACATACATCAAGTTTTCGTAACTATATTGGAAGGCCTAAGTTAATATTGTAATTTTTTCCGACCTAAGATATAACTTGTTCTTATGGTTCTCTTCTGCAAAACAAAGGTACTTAGTTTCACTGTCGCATTACCCAATAGCAAAATTCCATATGACGCTATACTTATCTCGCTGTGGGCATTATGACATTAACCTTGGTATGGGGCCTCTAATTACTTTTTACCAGCATATGCTGCAGAACTAAATTTGCTAGTTTAGATATATGAAAGCCGCATAGAAACTTCGCATCAACTTTAATTCGAAGAAGAACAGTGGATTCAACAAGGCTCAGCTCCTTCTCATTTAATAGCACACTGATCCCGTGGGGGAGATGAGTGACTTTATTCGTCGCTTTCCCTACGCTCTGCAGCCGAAGCTTGGTTGTCGGCAGAGCGAGAGGCCAGATCAGCCGCTGGAGTTAGGAAGACTGGTGCTTCGGAGTGGTAATTTTTTCCTGGCCCCATGGCCTTCGTGTATCAAACTTGGGGATCGGTTACGCAGGTGGATTTAGAGGCTATGGAGAGAGGCGCGCCTTGTGTTTTTGATGTCCCTTAATAGAAGAAGTAGGGAAAGGGGAAGTGCTCTCCCGAGAAGGGGCTGCCATTGGGTGGCCGGCGCCGCTGAGCCCGGAGATGTTTGCGAAAAAATTATGACCAGAACACCTCTAACAAATTCCCGCATTGTCGTGACGGGAGGGCTTATTAACCACAGTGAACGAAGAGTAACCCACATTGGTACGAGGGCCGTCTAGGTTTCACACGAACAGCTTCGCGTTATGGGGAAAGTTTCGCGTTGGGTTCCACACTACCTCATTGATGCTCAGAAGGAGTTGCGTAAAATGGTGCAGTGACATAATTTTATAGTAACTACGATCGAAAAACGAGGAACCTTCAATGGTTTGGCTGTTTTAAAATGAACCAACGCCTATTAAGATGAAGCGATCGAGAAGCGCAAGGAACATTTTTATCGTTAGATTTTCACTTTGACTTTGATCTGCTGTCAATTCCTTTACGAAATCGAAGTAGCGTCAATGTGAAATATTATAGTGCCAAATACTTGCCAGAAGTATTACAATAATGATACGATAACGAGCGACTGAACACCGGGCTCCGCGGATTACAGTTTTACATTGAGAATGTGCCCGCGCACTCAGAACTCAAAACGTGGGACTTTGTGGGCAGCACACCAGTTAAGCTATTGGGTCGCCCTCGTTACCTTTGTTTTTATCGTTTCACTTCTTTTTATTACCCTAAATAAAATATCAGTTAGTTCAATGCCGAAAGATACTCAGTTTCATAAGTAGTTTCTTAAAACATATTATAACTAGTAAAATCTGTTTTATAACATGTTTTATTAAAATACATTATTATTACCTATTATGTGCGTATTTCTGTAGTTTTCTCATCTGGTTGGAATGTATAAATAAAAAAAAAGAAAATTATAAATATATGTAGGAAGGGTAATTGAGTATAGTACAGAGAGTAATTTTGTAGTTAGGAATAATAAATAATTCGTTTACACGAATTAATTATCCAACGGGTCGAGGATAAACTAGTAACGGAATACGACAAGCGTACTGTTCCACGTCAGAGCCAAGACTGCCTTAACGGCGGCCGCTCCGTCCGTTTATACAAGCAAAACGGGCGCCACCGCAGCACACAGCATAAGAATTCTGTCTAGCTACACCAACGGCGCCGCACGTGCAATGGTGCTGGTGCCGTTACGGCCATACTGACATGCGTGCGTCCTCGCACGCGCTTCATCACAATTTTAGTTATTTGTAGACAAAAAAACATCGTTCGACTATCCTGACTTAACAGCGTCTGGTCCGGTCTATATTGACCCTTCAGACTTGGGTTACAATCAGTTTTCTCCCGGCAGTAAGCCCTAGAAAACTTTAATCAACTTTATGCTAGATCGGAATGATTAGTCTGTAGCTTTTCTATTTTCTCTTTTTTTTTTCAAGTACTGTTTTCGCTAGTCCGGAATAACTATTCCCTATAGCCATATCATTGGACCGGCACAAAGCCCTGCAATGATAGTAAGAACTATTTTTTTTCTTACGCTTTTTTTTTCAAGTACTATTTATGCTAGTCCGGAATCACTATTCCCTGTAGTTATATCATTGGACCGGCAAACGCCCTGCAATGATAGTAAGAACCAAATTTTTTTCTTACTCTCTTTTTTTTCAATTCAGTATAGAACAGTTACAGACCAACCATACCGCAAACATGTCCCCGTCACAATCACACAAAAGTGTATCGTTAGGGACGTAGTGACACGATAACACCTAAGTATGTAAACCAACAGCAACAAGACACATATCCCAGTGCAGCACAGACCAGCCTCCCTGCAACTTCATGTTCCTTTCCTGCACTAGAATAATTACTTCGCTAGAGTGTTGCAACGTCTCTAGTATTTTCTAGATGCACAGACACGGCTACCTCCGACTGTCTCACGTCCTCGTGCGGTTGACAGTGAACAGCATACGGTCTATCAGTTAATACCACCTGCTAACAGATATTAACTCTTGTTAAATATTACAACGGTCGACCACCCCAGACTTCATTTAAGTCTGGAACACGCCGATATGGCTACCTCCAGGCAAACGCACTACAGCTTTTCGTTCTGCTGCGTTCGTGCCACATTCGCGCCAGCAAGCCGTCGCGCCGTACTAGCGCTAGCGAATCGTTGCACTGCTTTGCAAAATTAAAAGAAATCGAGATAAATGTATTGCGAACCATGGAATTCCGAGCTTCCAAAATTCATTACATATTCTCTTAAGAAACGGCAACTGTATGACATTTGAAAACATTGCAAAAAACGGAAACTATGTGTAGAGACGGATAACATCACATATTTCAAAGGGAAGGAGGCAACTGCGCAAAATCTACGAAAGCCGACCAAGCCTCAGACATTCATTTACAGCACCAAAGGACCATGTGTTCGGCGGCCGCTTGAATTGCCTTGCCGTAAGATATGCCGATTACAGACTGTAGCGGTGTAGGCTCAATCTTACTAGTGCTCGGCCGTACCTGACCATGTTCGATCAGCCGTCACAGCATCTTCCTCATTGATCATTGTTGTAGAGACTTCTACGAATCCCTGGACATCAAACCTCAATCTTGTAGACCACACAATATTCGGAGGAAACTGCAACACTGATCAACACATTACGACACAAAAATTCCACGTATTATTTTTAATTTATAGCATGTTAAAGTTAATCCTTTATTTTGGTATATCCCTTAAAACGTTTTGAACTTCAAAATATAGCAAATGATAATAGTGTTTCGCGTGAACTATCAAATTACAACAAAACTTGAACAAGTTAAGTTTTCATTGAATGCAAACTATAACTCTTCTAGAAACCCTCCAACATTTCTTTCGACATTTGTTAACATATTTAGGTACGTCAAGAAATAATGAAAATACTTGTGGGTACCTTTAATACAAATCGAACAAAAGGATTTATCTTTTGGCTAAAATAATTTCACTTTATCTTTTCTCTACACTTTAATGATACGATAATATCGTAAGTAGGACAGCAAATTTCATTAGGGTATTTGGCATAAAAACAGATTCATCAATGCGGAATGCATTATAGTCTTTGACAAATGTAATAATCCTCATACTATTCGAAGATTATAATATGTGGGCAATACTGGGGACTTTATCCCACTTCTGATGTAGGAAGGGTAATTGAGTATAGTACAGAGACTAATTTTGTAGATAGGAATAATTATTAATTCGTTTACACGAATTAATTATCCAACGGGTCGAGGATAAACTAGTAACAGAATACGACAAGCGTACTGTTCCACGTCAGAGCCAAGACTGCCTTAATGGCGGCCGCTCCGTCCGTTTTATACAAGCAAAACGGGCGCCACCGCAGGTGTAATGTTGCAGGTGTGCGGAACACGTGTTATTATAAGAATTCTGTCTAGCTACACCAACGGCGCCGCACGTGCAATGGTGCTGGTGCCGTCATATACATTAAATATTGTAAAATAAATAGTTAAATAATACATAAATGAATAAAAACCCAACCAGATAGAAGCCCACGGCAGAGGAGACAAAATGGCTGAGGGCAAGGGGTAAAGGGAAAGAAACGATGCGGACGGGATCGAGGAGCGCTACCTTCTGTATTTGAGCCCGGAGCGCTCTGTCACGGAGTCCCAGTCGCCTCAGTTGACCCAACAGACTGACTGGGATTAGCTCGTTCGCAGAAACGACCACAGGAATATTTTCGATCGGCATACCACCATCAACCCACATGTCAGTTAGCTCATGAGCCAGGTTCAGATATTTTGTTCGCTTAAATCTGCTTCAGCTTTCACGAGGTTCTTGTTACACAAAATGGTAATGTTACCCAAAAATATCCTTAACTGTGCCCGGTCCATCAGCACAATATGGCCTTTTCGCGACAATAGTCCTGTCTGTGATGATGGCCCGGCCCCTGTAGAGCCTGGAGCGATCATTTTCGATTACAGCTTCCGGCAAGTACTTATTATATAGCACAGTCTTAACTTCGTCACGGAATAAACCGTAGACAAAAGTTAATCGTTTCTATTTGTAATAATAAATAACAATAATGGTAAATGGAGGAATGTAATCATTTGTAGAAATACTTCAGAAGTACAGTCGTTTAAAAACCATTAAAACATAATATAATAATTTCAAAAGCAGATACTTAAGTAAAATGGAATCATAATAATTATCCTCTTGCAATCTGGAGATGCAAAACAATGAATCAATTAAAACTTGAAATCGTCTGGTGGTGCGACAAACTCTCCAAAGTTGTTCGTTACGAAAAGTTTTCCAACGGAATATCACTTTTAATGCATGGTACAAAGAAGAATATTATTAAATATTTTAAATTCTCCTCTAACATTTTTCAACAAAAACCTGTGCAGCGCCTTAGGTTAGTATGTAATGTGACGTATAAAGAATCAACCGCAGCTGAGTAGTATTAAAGGGGATTGTGTGTCAGTCGGTGAATGTGGTATCTTTTGTGTTTCTGTTAGATGAAACAAGCAAAGATTTTGCATTGTATTACCGACGTTTCCTTTGAGCTCACAGTAACAATTTTCGCTAACAATGATTTACGTCGGCTTTAACCAATTTATCTTCAAAAGTGGTTACGTTGCAATGCACTACACTAAATCTTAATTATTGTACTATGGTAATTGATTCTATTTGCTATTGATAAAAAAGCAATTATCTGCGAATCACTACAATTTTAATTAATCTATTACAATACAACTTACACTTGGTTTTTTTTCTAAGCATTATTTTTTTATAAATTTGATGAACATAAAAAATCATTTTATAAAACTCCAAAGGTTGTGTGATGACAGAAACGCGAATCATGGTAATTTTCCCGACAAATATAACACTAAATCAGAATAGGCTTTTTTTTTAGGTCATGTTGAGAACACTTTATCCACATTATCCAAGTGATTGAAAGAAACACTAGTCAAGGAGCGAAATGTAAGTTTGACATATATTGTAAGCACGATAATGGAAATCAATGTTGATGGAGCCTACGAAAATGATTCTACTGAAGAAGACGATTTAATTTAAAATAGCTGTTAATTAAATAATATATGATGTTGACTTATTGATTTACTAATGGTATGTCGATTTATTGGTTATTTATATAAAAATAATGTACACAGTATGTAATAATTACAAAAATACCTACTTTTTCTTTCGTAATGAACGAAAAATTTTTAAGTGGAAAATTTAGTAATAATATTAATTAATAGTAATTTTTTATGACTTAATATTTGGTAGCATAATGGGTATAAATTAAACATATTAAAACGGCAATAACTTATTTCAAATAAGCCATGCCCAAGCACTTCTACCTGCTTGGTAGTTCTATGATCATTTTTTCAGCTTTCCTGACTCGACGCTCCAGTTGTGATTGATGTGAGTGAGAGTTGCTTAACAAGTGGTGAGGTTTGAAACTTATTCTCGTAAACTTATTCAGCCTCGAATCCGTCAGTTATCACTGGAAAATTTTATCCTATACTCGGCAATAAAAATCACTGCAGTCCAGTCCTTCTAAAACTTTTCTTCATTTTTTATCAGCACGTAACAGTTTACATGTTGTAGTGTTATGCTACTTACATATCATTTTACATTATTTTAAATTCATTTTTCCATTCTGTTTCGATTTTCTGCATTCACCTCAAAACTGGATATTTTACATCACCTTTATTTCCATAGGATCCTGTAACGATTTTAAACCATAAGAACACAATAACAAATCATTTCTACTTCGTATTTTCACATTATCAGCACTTTTAAATTGGTGTCAATGGAGTCTACCTTTTTTCGATCTTTTAGCTAGTTTTACGTAACTCTACAATCTTGGGCTTTGTGTGGGCAGCTGCGCTACCTTTTTTCCTATATCAATAATATCTCATTTTCCACTTAAATCTTGCCGTTTTCTTATTATAAACCTAAAACCAAAATTTGACATGTTTTGTCATTGTTATTTATTTCGTTTCCATAGTAATTATATTCAAATTTGCTACCGATCTGTTGTTCCTATTTCGATAATTCCACATAAATACTCTTTTCTCTTGACCATTTACAAAAAATTTGCGTTTAATTTAAATAATTTTTCCGTTCTCTCTACAAAGGTATAAAAGCCGAACAATCGGTGAAGAAAGGCAGTCTCGCTTCAGTTCGCGAATTGGAAGTATCTCCTAAAGGCCTTATCTCGGGGCCGCACTGCCCCGGGATCCTGCAAGCCTCCACCTACACGTGAAGTCTTCGGCGAAGCCTTCTTCAAGCGCGGAGCTGCACCACTCCGAAATCCTACAAGCCTCCATCTACCTCGGAAGTCGTCGGCAGTCTACTTCAAGCGCGGGGGCCACACTACTCCGGGCGCTACGACTGCTTACTCCAGGCGCCGAGAGCACCTACCGCCGGCGCTACCTTTGGGCGCTACAACTGCTGGCTCTAAGCGTTGAGCGCACCTACTCCAGGCGCTACGTGCGCCGGCTCCGGACGCTGCGTGTGCTGGCTTCAGGCGCTGCGTGTCGTCGCTGCTAAGAAACCTACCTCTACAATCGCAACGTGTGTCGCTTCGACTTTTAGGCCCCACTACATCTCTTTATTCCCCTATTCTCCTACCTTTATATTTTTTTTGTAATCTAATTGTACTCTCACTTCATTCATCATCATCCTCATTTCATTTTTTTTTATAAAATTGTAAATATCTTTGAATTTTGAATATATTTTTGTTTTTGTTGTGTTTTTGTTGTTTTGTTGTTCTTAGGTTAGATTTATTATTGTCGCTTCACGACAATGTGCCTCTCCCATAACAGTAATGAGACCGATTGGCGTTCGCAGTATCAATTGTCTCGCACATTTGATGCTGATCCTCATTACCAGTCACTATAGCTCACGTCTAGTATATACGAGGTGGTTTATAAATGGTATAACGCTATTTGTCGGGCCCACGAGGTCTTTTTGGCATTTCCCATAGTCGCCTCTGATGATACTCAAGGAGTGAAATAGAGTGATTGATTTTATTATGCCACTACTACACCGCAGGGCCTGAACACTTAGATAAGATTTTACAAATTTATTTCATTAATGTGGATATAGAGAGACAAAAAAGATAGTTTTATTAAAGACAATATTTCATGAAGTAGAAATTAATAAACATTTTATTTTTTATTTTTGCGTTAGCGTTGAAGAAGTGAAAGTGTGTGTCTAAGTGTTCTTTAAAATTTTTGTTACTGAAAAAATACCTTTTTAAAATTAGAATAGACCTAACGCGGAACCTTGAACACTTGTATATCAACTAAAATCGCAGTTATTTCGAGTGGCGACGGCAACATCAACAGTTGGCCACGTCGTTGTCAGTGCCACTTAAACGTAGTGCTTTTGAAAATATTATTCCGCTCGTTTGTAATATTATGTTGTGATAATATCTTGTATAAACTTAGTGTGAATGCATTTAGTTATACGACATTCATTAGTTGGTAGGACGTTAGTAGGAAAATCGATCCCTCATTCCATCTCTTAGGTGTCATAAGATACAACTATACTAAATGCTAGAAAAATCTTATGGCTTCCGATAGAGGGTAACTTACCATATCGTTTACGCCAGATGTAAACTATACGGACCGGCACCATGCCGCAGTTTTAAAGGTGCGAGACGTCTAATATTACGATCATTGAAACGCTGCCAATAGCAAATCTTTTCTGCAACGGTAGAGGCCCATGCATTGGACTTCTACGAGCTAATAAAATAGCGCAACATACGTATACTTTTATAGCTAGATTAAAGGTAGCTGCTAATCAGTGTTATAGTTACCTAGAGTGTTAAACCTTATATTAGTATATGAAGAGTTGGAGCATTCGTTTTTGAAAACGTCGAAATATGATAATGGATTAAAATATTCGTCTCTATAATCTTTTGTGCAATATTCTGATACGCGTCAAAAGAAGTGAGTTAAGCTGAATTTGTGCTAGTTTGTATAAATAATGAACTCTGTGGCTAGTATGCTGAAGGTGTAAGCTTTCATTCATATGTTTAGTATTCTGGGATGTAGGCACGTAATTTGCCTTGGGCGGACGACCTCACTGCGAGCGAAACATGATTCCACCCACACATCATACCGCTACAAGAGGGACCTGTCTACTATTTATATTATGCTTCTTGACATAGTCTGGCATGTAGGCAACAAAATGACCTAGTTTACAAAGAAAAAGGTCTGTTAAATGATATTTTTTTTTATAGTATAAGGGTGACAAACGAGCACACAGTCCACCTGATGGTAAGTGGTTGCTGCGGCCCATAGACATCTACATCTAACTTCGATTAAGAATCAAAATGCAGATGCGTTGTCACCCGTGGGGACTAAGATTGAATGCCTCGTTTCTAGTAAAAAGGGTCTCCGGTTCTCTACACTCACCATACGAAACACAGCAGTGTTATACTGCTATTTTACGCTGGTATTCTGTGAGAGCGTGGTCCTTCCCCGGTCGAGCCGACCCATTCGTGCTACAACTATACTATTAATATAACTGCAGCATGGCTTTACCACGTATAAAATATGATTCAAAGTTATATTTTTCAAATCGAATTGATATCTATATACATATAATAAATCTGTAGAAAAGTCGTGCCTGTAATTTTTATACTTTCTGGAAAAAACAAGCAAAAGGACTAAGGATACTGTGGCCAAATTAAGGATTTTTAGAACATTTGTCAGTCAGTCTGCCTGTCTGTCTGTGTATTAACGATTCACGCAAAACTATTGGACAGATTCCCGTGATATTTTGTATGAAACTAATATATTTCTTTACGATTATGGAACTTCAGAAATGGAAAGAGAAAGAACATACTGGTCTTTTAAATGTAAACCTACCATAATATTTATAAATAAAGTTTAAAATAAGTTTTTTTTATCTGTTGTGTTATAATTTGAAACTACGCCGACGTACTACGATGCACCTTTTTCAAAACGGTAATCTCTCATATCGGTATCTGTCATAAAATGTAAAAGTAATATATTTACACATACAGTTACATATGTATACTATACAGTTACTAATAAATGAAATGAGATAAACAACTAACTATTTTGAAATAATTACATTTATAAAATGCTTTAAAATTCTGACTTTCATTACTTAATTTATTATTTCATTTTATAGTTATAATTTACATAGATAATAGTTATGTGGCGGTTGGAAGGAAAAGGGGAGATCTTCCGCCGGGCAAGGTGTTCTGCCCGGGGAGCGGCCAACGCTCCGAGTGGTAGTTCAGGGCTATTCTATATATACTGTTTTAACTTCGGAACTATGTTAGCGCGATTAAGGCTTCGATATGTTTCGCTTGTGGCGCGACGACAGCGCTGCCACATCACTCCCCTGCTCAGACCGGAGGTCGATAGTGCAGTCCGATTGCCGGTGCGTCCTTACTGCCGGTGGGAAATGCATGCTGTTTGCGTAAGAGTAAGTGATGCCGGTGCGAACAGTATGCCGGTTTGTAATGCATGCCATACTTCGCACTTGCAAGTGATGCCGGTGAGAACAATGAGCCAGAGCAAGTGCCAAGGATTGCCTTGTAGTCTGCGGTAAGTTCGAGAAGAAGGCATGTAATCTGCGAGAGTGCCGTGAAGCAGAGGCGAGCAGTAAGGCCCAGAGCCGTGCCGAACACTGTAGTGTAGAGAGTACCTTGAAAGAATAGAAAGCATTATTATTCCAGTGCTGCGATGAACCTTTGTAAAGCTAGATGGCTTGTAGAATGTGAAGACTGCAGACAATATCTGCTCGGGAGCGAATGAATGGGGTACTTGAGTACCATGACGAAGGTTTTTGAAGTTGTATTTTCCGAAGGTTATTGGTTGCGTGTTCATATCACGTCGGGTGATCACCACTGTGGCGGGTGGAAGGAAAAGGGGAGATATCCCGTCGGGCAAAGTGTTCTGCCCGGGGAGCGGCCAACGCTTCGATTGGTAGCTCGGAGCTATTCTATATATACTGCTATAAATTCGGAACTTTGTTATATGCGCGATTTAGGCTTCGATATGTTTCGCTTGAGGCGCGACGACAGCGCCGCCACAGTTATATCTAGCACGTGCGACGACGTCGGTGTAGCTAGACAGAATTCTTGTAAATAACACGTGCTCTGCACACCTGCACTATTGCACCTGCGATGGTGCCCGTTTTGCTTGTATAAAACGGACGGAGCGGCCGCCGTTAAGACAGTCTTGGCTCTGACGTGGAACAGTGCACTTGTCGTATTCCGTTACTAGTTTATCCTCGACTCGTTGGATAATTAATTCGTGTAAACGAATTAATTATTATTCCTAACTACAAAAATCAGTCTCTGTACTATACCCACTATACTTCCTACATCAGAAGTGGGATAAAGTCCCCATTTTTGCCCACATACAATCTTCGAATAGTATGAGGATTATTACATTTGTGAAAGACTATAATGCATTCTGCATTGATGATTCTATTTTTATGTTAAATACCGTAATGAAATTTGCTGTCCTACGTACGATATTGTCGTATCATTAAAGTGTAGAGAAAAGATAAAGTGAAATTATTTAAGTCAAAAGTTAAATCTTTTTATTCAATTTATAATAGAAAGTACCCGCAAGTAATTTCATTATTTCTTAACGTACCCAAATATGATAACAAATGTCGAAAGAAATGTTGGAGATATTCTGAATGAGTTATAGTTTGCATTCAGTGGAAGTTTAACTTGCTCAAGTAATGTTATAATTTGATATACGAGGTGTGATTTACATGGCCTAGTTTTAAAGTTCAAAATGTTTAAACGATGTACCGAAAAAAAAGAACATGATTACTTTAACGTGCTATGACTTAAAAACACTAAGTAGTATTTTTGTGATCTAATGTGATCATAAAGTGTTACAGTTTACTCCGAGCATTACGTAGTCGACAAACTTGGAATGGTTTAGTGGAAAGCGTGGAGCTGTAGCGCTCGCTTTTGAGTATGCTGTCGGCTTATGACGCCGCGGACTTATTATTTGTCGCTGCTACTGATCACCATTAGATACATGAGGAAAGTAAATTTATCCTAAACATTGGCTCAGAAACTATTTTGTAAGAATGAGTGTTTACATTTTTAATTGGTTGCGAAAAATGCCGGAAAACCGAAGTATAACCGATGAAAGTGAAGTAGAGCCAATTAGTTCTGACATTGAAGGGAGTATTTAAGTTTACATGAGGACCGGACCATACCAGAGGTTGTCGTGTAGCCGCAGCTCAGTATTTGGTGCCCTAGAAAGGCGAATGGTGTACCAAGAGTAGTGCTGCATTTCTTGAAATCAAGTTCCGACTGAGTATTTTTAATGTTTTCTTTTATGTGTTACAGTAGCGCGTGTGATGTGATTACAAGTGCGTGAGTGTGTGCCTTGTTGGTCGTAACGGACTGCCAGGTCCAGCTGTAACATGGCCTGGTTTCGGCAGATGCGTATGCGCGTATACGCATGCGCCATCCCGGAGCGCGCGTATGCTGTACATGGCGATGCCTCGGAAGTCGTGTACTCTGTATGCGTGGGAGTCACACTGTGTGCGCGGAAGTCGTATGCTGTGTGCACGGTAATGTTTTCTGAACATGTATTAGGCTCTGTCCTGGCCAGTGCTGTCCTGGTTCACGTTTTTAATGTGGTTCACGTAGTTAACGTGGGAACTCGCAAGTTCAAGTAAGAGTATGTGTCAGATACTTCGTATGAAGACCTATGTTTACTTGTGAAAGCGAAGTGCTTTATTATAGTCCAAGGTATGAGAACGTATTTCTGTTTTAGGGCCTCGTATGTGTGATAGATGAGAGAACAGGCAACTGTGTATGTTGTCCTTGTAGTTAACAATTTGTTTTTCACGCAGATCATGATGACTACAACCCCGACAATGCTTGTAAACCCTCAGGTGCTCCTGCTGCTCTCGTTTTGTTGTAATTTGATAGTTCACGCGAAACATGATTATCATTTGCTATATTTTGAAGTTCAAAACTTTTAAGGGTTGTATTACAATAAAGGATTAACTTTAACACGCTATGAATTAAAAATAATACGTGACATTTTTGTGTTCTAATGTGTTCACCAGTGTTGCAGTTTGCTCCGAATATTGTGTCGTTGACAAGATTGGGGTTTGATTTCGAGGGATTCGTAGAAGTCTCTACAACAATGATCAATGAGGAAGACGTTGTGATGGCTAATCGAACATGGTCAGGTACGGCCGAGCGCTGGTTATATTAAGCCTACACCGCTACAATCGGTTACTTATCGGCTGATCTTACGGCAGGGCAATTCAAGCGGCCGCCGAACACATGGTCCTTTGGTGCTGTAAATGAACGTCTGAGGCTTGGTCGGCTTTCGTAGATTTTGCGCAGTTGCCTCCTTCCCTTTGCAATATGTGATGGTATCCATCCCTACACATAGTTTCCGTTTTTTTGAAATGTTTTCAAATGTCATACAGTTGCCGTTTCTTAAGAGAATATGTGATGAATTTTGGAAGCTCGGAATTCCATGGTTCGCAATACATTTATCTCGATTTCTTTTAATTTTGCAAAACAGTGTGACGATTCGCTAGCGCCAGTACGGCGCGACAGCTTGCTGGCGCGAATGTGGTACGAACGCAGCAGAACGAAAAGCTGTAGTGCGTTTGCCTGGAGGTAGCCATATCAGCGCGTTCCAGACTGAAATGAAGTCTGGGATGGTCGACCGTTGTAATATTTAACAAGAGTTAATATCTGTTAGCAGGTGGTGATAACTGATAGACCGTATGCTGTTCACTGTCAACCGCACGAGGACGTGAGACAGTCGGAGGTAGCCATGTCTGTGCATCTAGAAAATAATAGAGACGTTGCAACACTCTAGCGAAGTAATTATTCCAGTGCAGGAAAGGAACATGAAGTTGCAGGGAGGCTGGTCTGTGCTGCACTGGGATATGTGTCGAGTTGCTGTTGGTTTACATACTTAGGTGTTATCGTGTGTCACTACGTCCCTCACAATACACTTTTGTGTGATTGTGACGGGGACATGTTTGCGGTATGGTTGGTCTGTAACTGTTCCATACTGAATTGAAAAAAAAAAGAGTGTAAGAAAAAAATGAGGTTCTTACTATCATTGCAGGGCGTTTGCCGGTCCAATGATATAGCTAAAGGGAATAGTGATTCCGGACTAGCATAAATAGTACTTGAAAAAAAAAGCGTAAGAAAAAAAATAGTTCTTACTATCATTGCAGGGCTTTGTGCCGGTCCAATGATATGGCTATAGGGAATAGTTGTTATTCCGGACTAGCGAAAACAGTACTTGAAAAAAAAAGAGAAAACAGAAAAAGCTACAGACTAATCATTCCGATCTAACATAAAGATGATTAAAGTTTTGTAGGGCTTACTGCCGGAACAAAACGGACTGTCACCCGAGTCTGAAGGGTCAATATAGACCGGACCAGACGCTGTTTTGTCAGGAGTATCGACCGATGTTTTTCTGTGTACAGATAACTAAGATTGTGACGGAGCGCGTGCGAGGACGCACGCATGTCAGTATGGCCGTGACGGCACGTGCGACGACGTCGGTGTAGCTAGACAGAATTCTTGTAAATAACACGTGCTCTGCACACCTGCACTATTGCACCTGCGATGGTGCCCGTTTTGCTTGTATAAAACGGACGGAGCGGCCGCCGTTAAGACAGTCTTGGCTCTGACGTGGAACAGTGCACTTGTCGTATTCCGTTACTAGTTTATCCTCGACTCGTTGGATAATTAATTCGTGTAAACGAATTAATTATTATTCCTAACTACAAAAATCAGTCTCTGTACTATACCCACTATACTTCCTACATATATATATATATATATATATATATATATATATATATATATATATATATATATATATATATAGATATAGATATAACTGTGACTACTGACTACTATGAAACTTAAGACAATTTTGAATTTTGTTACTAATCTTTGTATAAACTGATTAGAACTGGACTGTTATTGAAAAACTCTCATTATTTTTATTTACGAGGCACATTTCCAGTTTTAAATTTACAGGGCTATCTACTAACTGCTAAATAAACTAATAAAAATTTACTAATAAATTAAGGAATGCTATTTAATAATGCAGCATCAAAAGTTGTCAGACTTAAAATATATGGACCGGTGGCCATTTTCGGTTTGATTTACCACAAATGCCACATTTAGCCTAACTAAACTGTTATACTGGATGCTGTGTACACAAAATTGTAATTAAGGAGGAAGTTTGGAATAGTTTGTAGCATCGTTAGATAATTACTACAACTATTAACATACTAGGTAAATATAGAAATCAGCCTGTATATGTGTATGAAACGCGCACGCACACTACATACCTAATTATCTTAGGAATAGTATACCGTACACCCTCATCGAGGTAAACTAGCGAAATCTGTTTATCCTCATGTCGCTAATACAATGAGTAGGTTTTTAGTTGTTATCATCCCTAATTTTACCAATTTTACGATGGTAGCTATTAAAAATAATATATTTATGCGTATAAACGTAACAATACAAACCGTTTTGCGGTTTTATGGTACTAAATAGTAACTATGCACTATTGTAATATGTTTGGGTATCATTAAATAAAAAAAGATATAATGTGGATCACAATATTGCAAAACCTTCGTTTACATTTTAATGAATTTTATTAAAAGAGATACGGGAACTGTGTAGCTCGCCGAAAGGTTTCGGGACACGGGAGTAATACATATATACCTAGTCAGGTCATATGTATTGTCACACAGTAAAAACTTTTCCTTTAGAATGCTGGCCACAAAAAAGTTTATTGAATTCGAATTTCGAATTGTTCATGAAAATAAAACCGTATACTTTTTAGAATTTTACTCATTTTTAAATATGGAGTGGACGCTTAAAGAAGACCGTGTTGCAGTTATTGCGTTGCATCGTTGCGGTTACGCGCCAATTCAAATATTTGACATACTGAAAAATTTGAATATAACCAAAAGATTCGTTTATCGTACCATCAAACGGTACAATAAAGACTCTAGTGTAGACGACAGGTCAAGAAGTGGTCGTTCTCGATCTGTTAGGACTCCAGCAGTGATAAAAGCTGTGAAGGCGCGAATTCAAAGAAATCCCAAACGTAAGCAGAAACTGTTGGCCCTTCAGATGGGTTTAAGCAGAACCACGGTGAAAAGGGTGTTAAATGAAGACTCAGGGCTTCGGGCATATCGAAGAAAAACAGAACATCGTTTGAATGCTCGTCTAATGGACCTGAGACTGAAGAGATGCCGCGCTTTGTTGAAGCGGTACGCAGGAAAAAAATATCGGGAAATTCTTTTTTCGGATGAAGAAAAATTTACCGTAGAAGAGAGCTACAACAAACAAAATAATAAGGTGTACGCACACAGTAGTGAAGAAGCGAGCAACCGTATTCCGCGTGTCCAACGAGGTCATTTTCTATCCTCGCTCATGGTATGGTTGGGAGTTTCTTATTGAGACTTAACAGAGGTACATTTTTGTGGGAAAGGTGTAAAAACGAATGCAGTTGTGTATCAAAATACAGTCCTGACGAACCTTGTTCAACCTATTTCTGTTCTGTTCTCTGTTCTTCTGTTCAACTGGCTGGCGGCGCGTGAAATCGACTTCATCCGGCACGAAGACTGGCTCTCCTCCAGTCCAGATTTGAATCCGTTAGATTACAAGATATGGCAACACTTGGAGGAAAAGGCGTGTTTAAAGCCTCATCCCAATTTGGAGTCACTGAAGACATCCTTGATTAAGGCAGCCGCCGATATTGACATGGACCTCGTTCGTGCTACGATAGACGACTGGCCGCGCAAATTGAAGGCCTGTATTCAAAATCACGGAGGTCATTTTGAATAAACTTTAGTGTCATAAGAATCTATGTTTGGTTAAGTTCATTTTGGTATATAAATGGTTACATAATGAGTGAACTTGTTTCAATTATTTTATATTAAACATGTGACAGAGTTTATGACCTGACTAGTTATATATACGATTCTCGCGAGGACTAAAGACTTCTCTGATTCACCACGTGTCGTCGGTGAAGTAATGAAGTATAACATCGTGGGAAAACTTAGATGTTTAATAAGTTAAAAAAATCGTGCGCCTTGAGCACAGTCGTTAGACGTATGTAGGCTGTTCCTTAACATTTTTTTTTACATTTAATGAATCATTAAATCAGTTTCACAATATTAATATAGCCTTAATATTTTCAGACAAATATAAAATTTTGTAACAGAGCCAGTTCCATAGCTCACATGAATATTTATAAATGAACTAGCACTTGAGATAAAGTACCATAAATATTAAAGAAAGAAATTTTTACTTAAATATAGGCTGCTGAAAACATTTACTTGTAACGAAAAATATCTCTACATTCTAGACATGTGAGCTCTTCTGAATGATAAAGCAGTGTATAAGAATCACGTAATCGATTTACAAAGTGAATTGAATAGCTTTGTTACATTTGAACTTGATTTATTTGAAAGGAAAGTCAACGAGGACTTAAAAGAACGTTTTTTTTTAAACTGAAGAGGCAAATGTACTTCGAGTTCATCTGATGGTGAGTGCCTTCTGCAATGGACGTGCAAACTTCTAACCAAGGGGAATGTTCTAGGAGACTTAGTATGGAATGGCATGATGAAATTGCTTACAGCTTGTAATTATTCGTATTTTCCATACCCTTCAGTCCGAAACACAGTAAAACAAATACTACTATTTGGCGGCAAAAACAGATAACTTATCCAGACGGACCCTAAGGCAGAAAACAAGTCCTTTGGTTTAACGACTCCTTTGTTTCCTTTTGTTTATCGACTAGGACCTAGTTAATGGGAACATTGATATCGAACTGTCCGATCTTACATTATATAACCTATCCTAACCTATAATAATAACATTACATGTCCTATCTGTCAGTGGCCAACATAACGCTTAAGCATTACGCGTTTGTCTTTTTTACTAACTACATTTTTTTAAAGGCGCATAATTTATTTTAATACCTACTACAGAGTCATAGTAACTAAGGGGCAAGGTGTACTTCTTTAAAGCTATAAATAAATATGCGATGCAACCAAAGTTTAATCCCCTGTGTCGGCATCCTCATTTTCGGTGCCAGAAGTTACGGTGAATAGGTGTGCTGGGTATTAGTAACATATCGCACGGGCACAATTTCAATACAACCCAGTCCCAAAAACCAATAATATATTATGTTATCAGAAATAAAGATATTATAAATCTCTTTTCCTAAATAAAGATAATTTCAAATGTTAGTCGCATTACCCCATAGCAAGATTCCATATAACATTATACCATGGATTAACATTTTAATGGCACTAAAACATAAATTCATAACTTTAAATGACAACCATAAAAATACTAATGTAAATTTAAATTGTGAGTAGTTGAGTCATGTCGATACCACCATTTTTCTTGGAATCACATTTGACGCGAGTCTTCAATAGATCCCTCACATATCAAAGCTAACAAGCAGACTTAGTTCAGCAGCATATGCTGTCATTTATCATTTTATTGTTATTTACCATTTATTGAAACATTCTTTTTGCGGTAAAGCTATGCTGAAACTATGTTATAGTTGTAGCACGAATGGATCGGTTCGACCAGAAAAGGACCACGTTCTCATAGAATACCAGCGTAAAATAGCAACTTAATGCTACTGTGTTTCATATGGTAAGTGTAGAGAACTAGAGAACCTTTTTGAATTGAGCCATTCCATCTTAGTCCTCAGGGGTGACAACGCGTCTGCGTTTTGGTTTTTAATCGAGGTCTATAGGCTACAGCATCCATTTACCATCAGGTGGACTGTGTACCCGTTTGTCACTCTTTTCCTGTAAAGAAAAGTTTAATTTTTTAATTGGTGAAGCCATAGAAATAATCTACGTACCTACTTACTTGCGTGGTTACGAAGCTGACTGTCCCGTAATCTGATAAAACTTGAAATGTTTTGTATAAAAGAACATTGTGATCATTATAATATACAATGTGATCTACAACCACGTCGTTAATTCACTCCATTGCTAACAAAGTCCGCAAACTACTTAATGAGCCTTTCAACAATCAATTGCCTGCAAACGGATACGATTAACGTTTAATACTCCAGTAGATAATGTGAATGTTTCCCCTACATACAACAAATAAACCTTTTTTATATTTTGATTTTTTTTTAATGTCCCTTTACAAATTTAATTAATTAACTAGATTTTACTAATAAAACAATCTTCTAATGATTTCTTACTATTATAAATTAAGGGACATGATAAATAACCATTTTTTTACAGATTTTATCGATTCATTTAACTTAAACTCAAAGTTAAGTAAAAATGTATGTTATCAAACAAGCAATCATTTGTGATTTAATTACTTTATCATGTCAATTATATTGGATCACAGCTGTAGCTTTATAGGTGGATAGAAATACGGCGTACCTATAGCGCAATTTGTTAATCTAGTGGTATCAGTCTGAAATAGAATGTCTTCATTCAGAATTTTTATCACTTCAAAAGTC
Organism: Parnassius mnemosyne; assembly: GCA_963668995.1. Lineage (NCBI taxonomy): Eukaryota > Metazoa > Arthropoda > Insecta > Lepidoptera > Papilionidae > Parnassius > Parnassius mnemosyne. Next base: position 37,781,525 of record CAVLGL010000104.1, on the reverse strand, counting down.
CCTAGATATTATTTAAATTATGTACATAAATATTTATCAGCTCAGAATAAGATAAAAGAATATATGATATCCAAGAATGATCATGCAAAGACATATAAACCTAAAGATTTTTTTTATTTTTTATAGGATAAGGGTGACAAACGAGCACACAGCCCACCTGATGGTAAGTGGTTGCTGCGACCCATAGACATCTACATCTATCCTCTATTACAAATCAAAATGTAGATGCGTTGTCACCCGTGAGGACTAAGATGGAATGCCTCATTTCCAGTAAAAAGGACCTCCGGCCACCTGCACTCACCAAGCGAATCGCAGAGGTAAACCGCTACTTCACGCTGGTTTTCTGTGAGGTCGTGGTACCACCCCGGTTCGAGCCGGCCCATCCGTGCGACAGCAAAAGCTGCCGCGTGGCTCTATATATATATATATATATAGCCTTTGGACGCCGTAATATACATCAAAGTGAGTGTTAGCACCCGACGCCAGTTTCTACAGGAACAGTGTATGTCAATTACATTAGAAGCAGTAATAACTCATTAATCTTTTAATTAAATTCTTTAACATTATAAAAAAACATTGTGTTTAGTGATGACATAATTGTAAATATGTCATCACAAAACACAATTTGCGGGCATATTTATAAATAACTATTTAAAGGGATAACATATGACCACTGGTAGCATGTCTGGAGCATCATTTATTCATATCATATTATGAATAAAATTGCACGCAGGCAAGCAGCCCCAACCGCAGTGGAGCATACTTGAGACTAGCTAGGAGGGGTTCGTGAGATGAAGAAATCTCCTTCCAATCACGCTTTGCGATCTAAAGTAGTACATTTTGCCCTAATAGCCTACATTAATCATTATTGTTGGAAGAAATGGCAATCTAAACAAAAATCTCTTAATAAAATATATTCAATATCGTAAAAATTAAAATGTACATAAATTTATGTCTTTTACATTGTTTGCCGAGATATGCAGAGGTGGCCACAGGAAAATGAACAAAGTTATTATTCAAATGTAAAAAATCACCTGTATCTTCAAACTTTTTGTCTGTCTGTGTGTCTGTCTATCTGGGCTAATCTTTGGAATGGCTCAACCGATTGTAATGTAACTTGACGAAGGGATATATACCAATGACATGAAATATCTAGGATATAATTTATCCGAAAAGCTGGGGGATTTTATTTGATAAATCGAAATATGGATTAAATCTAACTAACACCAAATTAACAGTTCCTTCCCAGGCGAATTCGGGGAGGTTCGCTAGTCATTAACAAAATGTGCTCGTACCTCGTACAAAAACTTATATTTCATAAACTTAATATGATATTATTGTATACAAGATATGTTTTTACTACGTTAACTAATTCTAAATGAAATTTTGAGCTTTTTTTACAAATAAAAATTCTGTACAAATATCTATTTGAATTTACAAAGGGTCGCTCGACAACAAACGCTGGTGTTTTGTGATTTAAGATATTTTCTGTGCAAGTAAGAACTTAGAGGATGCTTCGGATATATTTTGTGACCTTTTAAGTACGATATCCACCATGACCATGTACCTAAGGATCCACTTGGACAGTCGCTGGGGCTTCGAACAGCACTTTGAGCGCCTACTCCTCCAGATTGAGCGGGTGGCGGGTGATAGGTATGATACGTCTTTATTTCAATGATTATTTATTTTGGATCGGCACGATCGCGATAATACCACAAATGCTTTCAGGAAATTAATGACACTCGATTCTTTGTAAATGTTTCTTTGTCCTAAATTATAGGGGTGTTAAATATATATCAAATTCAATAAAATAAAAAATAAATAAGTTCATAATGATAAAGTAGGTACGGGGTATCGAAGATATAGTGAACTTAAAGTGCAAAAGTGTAAAATGTTTTTAATTTTTATCTTTCAATTTAAATGAATCAAAAGTTCGCTGTTAAACACATACACATACCTTGTATTGCAAACGTGTACTCAAAACGTCGGAAGTATAAAAATATGTAAGTAATCTGACGCCGAAAGCGTAGTTATTATCTATAGCACAAGGGCCTAAGTTTAATTATATATATATTGAAATTAGATTTAGGATTAATTTGGTTTCGATTCCTCATTTTTCTTTTAAAAATTTACGTATATGGAAAAAAAACAGCTTAAAGCATTTTAGAAATTTTGTTTGACACTGAAATATTTAGAATTGGACAAAGTGTTAAAGCTGGAAATCATTCATTCCTGTGCAGTAAGTATCGCAGATTAAGGCAATCGTTTATAAACCGAAAGCGTGATTATATCTCAGCAGTATGTCGTTGAGAGTCGGAATTAACTTGAATAAGTGGTTTTGGAAGAAGAACACATTCATTTTGTAGTGACTCCATCCAGCGAAGAGTGACTCGAATCATTGACTATCAAGTTTTTTCTGTCGTTAATTCTTCTTGATTTTAATCGAATTTACAACGGTGAGTGCTTTGAAGAATAGTTTGAGATAATTTCAGACCCCAAGTGAATGTTGAATCATAATCATTATAGCACTTCACAAGTCCACAAGACATAGGCCTCCCAAGGGATGCCACAAAGCACGGTCCTGAGCTACATGCATCTATCGACTTCCTGCATGTGTGTGCATGCATTCTTATCAGGTCGTCGCTCCATCTAGTAGTGGCCCGCCCCACATTTTACCAAGCGGTATGAGGCTGCCACTCGAAATTCCTTTTTTCACCATCGGTTGTCGGTTCTTCGAGCTATATGGCCGGCCCATTGCCACTTCAACTTACTAATCCGTTGAGCTGTCGATTACTCTGGTTCTACTGCCAATATCCTTATTTCTAAGTAAATCACGCAGAGAAATAATTTCCCATAGCTCGCTGAACGACTTTGAACTTCCTTATACGACCAGTAGTGAAAGACCACGTCGCAGATCCATTATTCATCACTGACAACATGCACTGGTTGTACCATATTTTTTTAAAGTTTTGAGGTAATCTCCCGAACGCTGTCCAAACGAGTTGAATCCGTCCATTAATCTCTCGGACGAAATTGGGCTTGCATATTTGGACTGTTTGTCGCAGGTAAACATACTCGTGAACCACTTCGGGCTTAGTGCCCCGAACAACTACCGGCATATGTGTGTGTGACATGGACGTTTCACATGATCTTTGTTTTGTCATCATCGTCGTGTTCATCTTAAGGCGCAGGTTGAGCAAAATGTCGCGCCAGTCGTTATTTGGGCGGTTTTTAGAAGCTATCTACTTTTTATTTAAAAGATATATCAACAAATAAAAAACACATTATATTTCTACATAATCTTGATTCCATAAAAGCTATATCCAATTTTTTTTTAAAGGAATAAATATTAATATAATCTCCTTACAACGAAACCACATAAATGTGAAATTATTATTGATAACATGCATCTCCTCGTAAAGTAAGTAGGTATTATTTTATTTTGCGATTTACACCAATGGATAGGCAATTTATTAATGAACATTTCTATAGTAAATTTTTTTTCAAAAGACCAATATTTGATTTTATTAACAAATTATTTTAAAATCTGGGCATATTTACTGCTCACGGGCTTGCTGAAGTCAGTGAGCGCTGAGCTCTTCGACGTGAAGCTCGTGTCGTTAGAGCGTCGACCAACGCATACGCCACGTCATATGAGTCGATAATATTATTACTTATTAGGTTATTTATAGGTAGTATTATTTGTTTGTTTTGGGTATAATTTTTCGTATTAGTTATTCATATATTTGTTGTGCTTTTTACTGCGCGATGAAGCTTTTTGCGTGTATTTTCTTTGAAGTAAATGCAAATAAAAAAATGAAGCACCATTAGCATGTAAGGTTCGAATCCATAATTAAAATTTCGACAAATATTATAATTTACACTATAAAAGGCTAATTCAATATTATCACCCAACCACAATATCTTATCAGGTATAGTGCTGCCTCGTTGGTCTAGTGGTTGTAGTAGTGCGACTGCTGATCATGAGGTCCCGGGTTCGAATCCTGGGTCGGGCCAAAAAGTCAGTTATGAGTTTAAATAAAACTAATTTTACGGATTTTATCGCGTATATTAACTTATTTTACTTTCCCGACGTTTCAAGCACTTTACAGCACCCATGGTCACGGGGGGGACTGAGGTGTATGACGTCCCAATGTCATAGTTAACCACGGCTACCTCCAGATTAAAAATTATTAATTTTTGTTCCGATCTACGCAGTATGAACTTACAGTATCATGAAGTCTTGCAGTTGTATGCTTGGGTTGGGATTTAATTTTATTAATTATGGGATCCCAAGCAGATGGTAGCACCCAGCCATCTTCTCTATTGAAATTAGGATGTTTTTTGATTTCAATAGCCTCGCGAATCATCCTTGGAAGGAATCGGTGTTCTTTAGCGAGGATTTGTGGTCTATCAAATCTAATGTAGTGACGGGGGCGATCCTGTACGTGTTCACAGACTGCAGACTTCCCGGAGCGTCTATTCTTCACATCAGCTATGTGTTCTTTAACGCGGGTTTTTATGGATCTTTTAGTTTGTCCTATATAAGAGAGACCACATTCACAATCCAGCTTGTACACTCCTGCATCTTGCAGAGGAATATTACACTTGACTGATGGTAAAAACTGACTAATCTTCTTCGGCGGCTTGAAATATGTTTTAATGGAAGCACGCTTCAAGATGTAGCCAATCTTGTCAGTGACACTTCTGACATATGGCAGTACGGCAGGCACTCGCTCGACTGTGGCCGGCTTCACTCGTTCACTGTGACGTAGGCGCGGGACCCGAAGCTTATTGTCGTGCAAAACTTGCTTGACGTGTTGGAGCTCGGCGGCCAGGTGTTTACTGTCACAGATCCCTCGTGCTCTCTGAAACAAAGATTTACCCACGGTAGCTAACTGTGAAGGATGGTGGTGAGAATCACCGTTTAAATATCTATCTGTATGGGTCTTTTTTCTATTCACAGTGTGGCTCAAGGTGTTATCAGGATTCTGAATTACTAACACATCTAGAATAGCTGAAGAATTGTTTGCCTCTAACTCCATTGTGAACTGAATTTTAGAATTTAAGGAGTTAAGATGGTCTAAAAATGCAGTTACTTTATCTAAAGGTAAAATTGTGAAAGTGTCGTCTACGTACCGCTTGTAGAATCTTGGTTATATGGGAGAAGTAAGCAGGGCTTTCTCCTCAAAGTCCTCCATGAATATATCGGCAACAATGGGAGATACAGGTGAGCCCATCGCCACACCATCTACTTGCTTGTAGAACTCCTCCTTCCACAATAGGTAGCCAGATGTAAGGCAGTGTCTGAGTAATACTGCATATTTTACGGGCATGTTATTTTCCTCTAGCCTTCTAGTAACAATCGAGATGCAGTCTTCAACAGGTAGGCATGTGAACAGAGACTGCACATCAAAACTCACCATAGTTTCATTGTCTGCCAGATGTAGGTCTTTAATCTCGCTGACAAAATGGTAGGAATCCTTTGTGTGTGCTCTTGTATGTCCCTTGAGCGGTGAGAGTATATTCGCTAAGTGTTGAGCCAATCTGTAAGTTGGTGAATCGATTTGGCTCACTATAGGACGTAGTGGAGCATTGGGCTTCTGTATTTTTGGTAACCCATACAACTTCGGTGGTTTAGCACACGTAGGTATTATCGATTTTACGTCTAGATTTAATTTTTCGGAGTGTTTCTTTATGAGATCACTAGTTGTTTTAAGTGTGTTATTTGTTGGGTCATTTTTAACCTTTTTATACGTACTTGCATCCGACAATTAGTTTTATTTAAATGTGTAGTGTTCGCGTAAATATAAGAAATCAGTTATGAGTTTTTCATTTATGTTCTAAGTTATAATTAGTATTACTAAGTTATATTTTTTTGCTAAAATATAGTATATTATTTATTGCTTGTTTTTTCTTCTTTTTCAAAAAATAATTGAGTACATAAGGTGTTCTATACTTATAATTCGGTAAAAAGTACTAATATACCTACTTTTTACTAAAAACTAAAAAAATTTAAAACTAAATTTAACTAAAAAGACTAAACTGACCATTTATTTTTTAACTCATAACAGGACATGGGTTTATTTATACTCTAAAAACTATAACTTTATACAATTAGTGTTCACTATAAAATTATATTCGGTATAGACGGTAATTATTAAATGCAACATATTTTTTTTAATTATTAATTACATTTGTCAGTGGATTAAATTTGCTTTAATAAAGTTGGTGATGATTTTAAATAAGAATAAAATTCTGCTCAAGTTTTTTATTGTTATCTTTGTTAACAACATCGCCTTTAGAACTCTGGAACCGTAAGTGTTTCTTTCAGACGTCCACAATTTATGCAAAATAAAAAAATACTCTTTCTACCGGAGCATTCGTACCAGGTAGACATAAAATATATTCGATTAAAAAAAACTATGTTGAAGATTGTTGACTTTGAATACTTCCATCCAACGAGTTACGGGACAATTTTGTGTCCCGGAGCTTTGTTTAGGGACAATGGGACAGGAGACCGAGAAAAGGGACAGTCCCGTTCAAAACAGGACGTATGGTCACTTTAGCTATAACCCGGCGACCATGAAGCAAATACAAAGTTAGTTTTTGTATTAGCTTCATGGTGGCGCAGTGGCTTAGCAATCAGTTGTTGCGCTGGGGGCCGCGGGTTCGAATCCCGCATGGAACAAGTATTTGTATGGCCTACAAATAATTGTTCCGGGTCTGGATGTTTGTCTTTGTGCAATATTTATGTTTGTAAACTGCCTCCACGACACAGGAGAAAATCCTAGTGTGGGGGTAACGTTTTTTTACAACTGAAATTGAAAGATTGAATCCTTATACTTCTTGTTGATTTTTGTATTACCTTTATTAAAGTTACCCTTATGTATAAATAAATATAATTACGTATGTAGAAATAAAATTGATTTTCATCCTCATCAATCATTGGGGTGAGGATAATATCTGCTAGCATAAGTAATAAGCAGGCTAAGTTACAAGGTGCTCAGTTCAAAAATTAGTAGGTAACTTTTCAATACGTGACACGTAAAAATTAACAATAATCAAAAACACATATGCGAAACATCCTATTTATTTATTTATTTTTTATTGCACCAAATATTTGTACAAAAGCCGAGCTATCTATTTATTTACCTATAGTGAATAGGTATCTTTTAAACTCACAATTTTCAATGCTTCAGTTTTAATATATAATTAATTATAAAATTTCATAATTAGATAATATATGAAAATACATAATTCTAATATAATGCAACTAATATATACAGAATAAAAAAATTAAAATACATTTATCTTTGTACGCTGTATTTCCATAAAATAGTTTATTGATGTTGAAAAAATAATACTACTTTCGTACAATAGGTGGCGTCTTACATATTTCTTCCGGCGAGCCGCTCGCTACAGCTACGCTTAGGTCAAATGCTCAAGGTCGTTCGCATGGAGTAGCCCCTTAAGACCTATCCTATTGCGGGGCACTATTGAGATCATTAAGCATATTGCTTAGGTCCTCCAGCGATTTTGCCATAAAGACTTCGTTCTATGTACATATCTATATCACAACAACACTTTGCAATAAAAGCGTCAATACCATTCACATGTGGATGTTTGGCATCCACCGTAGTGCAATTTTTCAAAAGTTTTCTGGCTCACACGAATATTTAGATTCTACTGTCACCAGTAATTTTCTGGACCAAAATTGTAACTTCCCTTCCTTGCAACCTTCAAGAAAAGAACCTACTTCTTCATCGAAGGCTGACAATTCCTTCCATTCATTCCAGATGTAAGTAAGAAGAAACTTTGACGTTGCCCCTTTCTTCGATCTAGGTATTTTACATTTGTCGTAAATAAGTTCGTTTACTGCCATCTATTGGAACCCATAAGATCTCTCTTGCGTTATCGACATATATGCAATAAGACATATACTATATCGTCGCGTATACATCAAAAGTTAAAAACAACAGTGTACAACCAGTGTGTGGCGCCAGTAAGGGCATATATATCTGAGACGTGGTTCTTCACTGATGGCCATATGAGGAAGAAGCTATGGAAAGGACGATGCACAAGGATATACCGACGCTTCAATATACCCCATATTGCCATAGATGCCTCGCTTGGGAGGCTGGTTGGAAATGGCATTTTTTCTTCTCTCTGGATAGACTTAGAATTGAGTATATTCGCAATTGAACCATATCCCGAGCAAAGAAAACAGAAAGAGCAACCGACATATCCCAACGGATCAGTTAGCTGATATGTTAGTTGTTTTATATGCGGTAGAGCCACGCTGCATCTAAATTATGATTGTAGTATGAACGGGTTGCATATTCACCACAAAAAACAGTAGTATTTAGCTGCTGTTTTACGTTGGTAGAGAGCGTGGTCCTACCCCCGTCGAACCAACCCATTCGAAATATAATCATAAAATGTATGAAGAGCTATTTAATAATAATTTGCAAGATATCACAGCACAAGTAGAGTAAAAAATAATAGGTGGATATACTAGATTGACGAACTGGTAACATATGCAGAGAGTCGATGAAAACAAGTTAAGCTTTTTGGCAAGAGCTACTTAACACAAGAGACTCAGCATTTTTATTGAATGTGGCCTACTTCACCTAAGGATGTCTCACGTAGAGGCGAAACAGATGTCGTATTATCGACGATGCTGTGTCTTTCCTGGTGTAGTGGTGTTGGGAGTAGTGGTGTTGAGATTAGTGGTGACGGGGATAGTGCATGTAATTGGGGAAGGGCGGAAGGTGCTCTTCAAACTAGGTAAGATACATCATTTTATTTTATTACGCAGGTCCGAGCAAATAATTTTTAACACCTTTAATATAATGGATTTCCTCAAAGTAACGCCTGATTCTATTAATGAGGACACATTTAGTTTTAAGGAGGTATTTAAAATAACAATTGTATGTTACTTCTACTTCTGTTAAAAGTGAGTTTCTTCTTTTAAATACGGAACGACACAAGGGAACTGAATTTTACGAAACTAGGAAATTTTAGCATACAGCACTGAAATTGGAAAAAAAATGAAACCTTCATATGATCATTTTGCTGTCGGTCTGCCTGTCTGTCAAGGCTCTTTTTCTCAGGAACGGTTTGAGATATCAAGTTGAAATAAATATCAAGTACTAAGTCTACGGTCCCTTGGTTTTTTGCTGTTGACCTATAGTTATGATATGTGGCATTTGTATTATGTACCGCCATTTGTCGGTTGCCAGAGCCAGGTACGTTAGCAGAGTTCACCACGTGCACGAGAGTTTGGCATTTGGAGAAATCATTACATTCCCATATTATACCCATTGAATAATTACATGAAATTTATCTTTAAGACGTACGATTTATCTTCAAAGCTTGAATTTTAATATGTAAGAAAGTGTTAATGTAACTATGATATTACAAAGAAAGTAGCGTTCGATATCTTGATAGTAATCAAATGAAACATATTGATGTCTTTCTATTAAAAGTCGTGGCTTGTTGATTATAAGGTGTGTTATTTTTACGGCCACGCAATTTTTTGCAAAATAATTTCTTGTTAGTAATTTCTCGTAAGATCACATTTCCAGTACTAATCGACCCGAAGCAGTACCAAAAATGACTATTAGAAATACAAGACATTTAGGAGCAAGGCTTTTATAAACAAATATACATTTGCGAGTATCTAGCAGGTTACATATTTAATTTAAGTGAAATTTCAATAAGTTACTTGTTATTTTCACGCAAATTTGAGCTACTTTTGCATTTCTACATAATTAATAACTTGTTTACATTTTTTAAACAATTATCCAACATCGTAATTAAACGTAGAATTAAATATGTATTTCTACAAAGGTCGAAATAAAAACATTTCTGATTGGAATTTTATGATAATATTGATACAAAATGGTCTGGTTGAAAAGTAGGCAAAGAAAGAATTTTATTATTAAGTCCAATTCGTAAAGGTAAATCGATGAAAATATACTAAAGAATCATTAAAAGGGAGCCCTCAATATAATAATTCTGACAAATTGATTGATTGACTTTTTATTGAACGCACCTAGTATTAATATTCTAAAATGTAATAAACAAACGTAGGGTGATGGGCAGCAGGATCACCAGCTGATGAATGGCTTCTCCAGCTTACTGACCACGAGCATGGGAAAATTATTCAAGGTTTTTTGCATTTAGCCCATATCCAGCAGTAGATTTATAAAAGAAAAAAAATGATATATTAATATACATGGAAATTAAAAAGGTTAAGGTAAAGGCACAAAAGAACCTATGTATCTAATGTGAAATTTTAAAGATAAGGATTTAATGCTCAATTTAATAAGTTTTCACACAAATGTGAATTGAAGTGGAAACACACGAGGGAGATGGAGCTCGATGTGCTATATATACCGTAAAAAAATTGTAAATTAAGATTACATGTTATTTTATCCTGAGGAAATCCTAATGGGTTCCCTCTTCTCTACGGTGGCTAACCGCAAGACATTGATTTAGCGGTTAGCCACCGTAGAATCTATATCACCTGAGGATGCCTCGTGTAGAGGCGAAACACGTGTCGTATTATCGTCAGTGGTGTGTCTTGCCTAGTGTAGTGGTGTTGGAAGTAGCGGTGCTGGGATTAGTGGTGACGGGGATAGTGCACGCAATTGAGGGAGGGCGGGAGGTGCTTCTTCATACTAGGTAAGACACATTATTTTATTTTATAACGCGGATATTTGCGAAGTAAATTTTTGTAAAAGCTTTTATATAATGGATTTCCGCAAAGTAACGCCCGATTCTATTAATTATAACATTTATCACTTAGGCATGTTAGCCAAAAAGTCACCGGTACCCTGTGGACTCTTTACCGCCTGAAAAATGTTCTTCCATCCGGGATTTTAGCAGAAAAATGCAGTAATTAATGAAGCAGTGCCATCCAAAATGCAATCCAATTCTTTCCATGATTAATTACGTTGATGTGTGTTATTTTGACCTGAATGCAGATCTTCTCAACAAACATGATCGTCTTCTTAATAACTGCATTCGATTAATTTCTAATCTTCGTAAGTACGACCATGTGTCTACTTATCGTTCCCAACTTAAGTGACTAGCCATTTGTCAGCGACGTAGCGCACGTAGCATACGCACACTCACAACGCTATACTCCATTCTCAAGTCTCCTACTCTCCCCTCTTACTTAACTTCTCACTTTCACTTCGTTTGCTCTAGCCATGACAGAAACCTGCGTTCTTTGAATAACCTTTTGCTAGTGTCCCTCCTATATAGCTGGCTTCTTGCATTCGTGATTCACTGTAAAATCTGTTCTCCTTTGGAACGCACTCCTCCTTGAAATTAGAACGGCTAACAATCGTTATGCATTCAAGGAAAAAGTTCGCAAATATTATTTATATATACTGATAGAATAATCTATATAGTAGTATTTATTTTGTATTTATATAAATATATAGATATGTAATGTATGATATTTACTTAAGTCATATGTATATTATTTATATATAATATTACGCATGTATTAAATAATTTTGATACGTAAGTTTCTTTAAGGGATTTTTGTATGGTATTACTATGTTTTATATTTATATACTTTAATTTACATCTCTGTCCTTTATCGGTTTACAAACCTACTTCATATTTTTATCTCTGCATCACTCAAAGGTTGTCTGATAGAGTATGCTTAAGGCATTAAGGCCGCCACACCGTACATAATATTGTATGTATGAAGTTAAAATAAATAAAATAAATAAATAATAGCAATAGCTTAAGCAAAGCTTAACTGTTAGTTTTGAAAAATTCTGCTGTATTGTCTGTATTAACACATAAAAAAGAATATTTTACAAAAGATACTAATGCATACATATTAATTTAAGCGGTAGACATAATATAGCAATAGAACTAAGGGACGCGCGATTCCGGCACATTAGGACGACGTCTGCAGTCAACGGCCCGTTATCACGAGTCCACAATCCTTTTGCCGATTTTGCTGAATTTAACCTCGCATTGTAATTGGTATACAGAATTTAATAAAGCATTGAAAATTTTATTCAATATAAAAGTAAGTTATGTGCTAAATATCTTTCCTGGTTTTTTGAATTCTTATTAATATTAAATTATGTAACTTTAATACGGTAAGAAAAAAAATTGATGTTTGTCGATAAATTGTTAGTCATACAAACAACACGAAAACAACCTCAAACATATTTATATTTTGATCTCTTTATTATATTATCATACACAATGTATACAAATTTACAAGTACGGTAAATAAGAGCTCTATAAAGATAGCAGTGAAAAATCAGCAGAAACATAAAAATTGTATCCAGGAATTTGTAGCTAATTTGTTGCTAATTAGTTACCAAAATCGCGATTTTGTTGCTCCAACCGGTTTTGAGTAAATTGAATTACTGCTATCTTTACATTAAGATAGCAGTAAAAACATTCAATCAACCCCGCCGTAGCGGATAAAACGGGATAATTTGTTGCTACTTAGTTGCTGACATATAATGCAAAAAAAAAAAAATTAAAAAAAAAACATCAAAAATTAATAAAATCAATTTATGTTTTGATACTGATTCTGAAGTTTCAAGTTAATAAAAATTTTGCTGCTAATTAATAAATAGATCAATAACTCCCAGACAGCCTATAGCATCATAAAATTGGTCGAAAAGCTGTAACAAGTAATACGTTAGAAATAAATGTGTACATGCTACCTATACGGGAGATTTAAAAACAGAACAACAGATATATTGTTGTTGTTCTGTTATGAAAGCATAAAGAGCCAGCAACAAAATAAAATAGATCGATAAGCTGCACCAACTAATAAGTTAATAATTATATGTGTACAAGCTATATCATGAAAAGGGCAATGGCAGAAAAATAGTTGACAAAAATTATTGCGTCTAGAAATAAGTTATATATAAAATGAGTTTTATTATTTTTCTAGGATTATCAAATTAAAATATATTATAATTAACGCCACAGAAAAAACCAAACATTTATGGGACTATCACATGACTTAAATCCTTTTTTTTTTGGAGTTTATGGCCTGGTATCTAGACCTTTAGGCCAAGTCTTAAGTATTTTTATAAGGTTTATTGTAATTTCCCCACTCCTTCATAGTATACTGCTTCACAATATGTTGATGCGTCACATTGTGCAGTTCTTGGGAGATTTTGGCGGCAACTTGATCCAGCAGAAAGCTGATAGTTGGCGATGGTATCTAAAGGTGCCTATGCAAACAAACAGCTTATCTTGAGAATCCATCACCATCAGAGCACTTGTTTCACTGTTTCCACTAATAGTTCACATGTGTAGACACTTAATACACAAAATCGCAACACTTTTACATATCAAAGTCCACTTCAAACCATTATTTAAACAATAATACAGGAGCAGCAAACCGCCGCCGGTCAATTTCCCGCCAAAACCTCTTAAATCCTTTTACTCTATTCAAGTGTTGCTATTTACTATATTCATACTATTTTCGTATACACTTTGTAAGACTACCAACACAACACACAAACACAAAATATTATTATATTAAGTTTTTATTAATAAGAAATATTCTATTGATACATAGAATAGTTCTTCTTAATAATAACTTAATATCAATCAAGATTTATCAAATAAAAATGTATTTTAATGAAAGCCACAGAAAAAAACAAACCTTTATGGGACTATCACATGACTTAAATTCTTTTACTCTATTCAAGTGTTGCTATTTACTATATTCATACTATTTTCGTATACACTTTGTAAGACTACCAACACAACACACAAACACAAAATATTTTTATATTAAGTTATTATTAATAAGAATTATTCTAATAATAATAAAAATAAAAGTGATATAGTTGAAAATAAGTCTCATACAAAGAACTTCCTACAATAACATATTATCTCAATCATAGTAATATGTAACATTTCCATTTAATGTTATGGCAACACTAGCTAAAACAAAATGTCACTGTTTTTTTACTGGCTTTACAGCTCTGGGTTCTAGCCCTTCTGAGAGTGTAACTGTATGACACAAAGGCCCTGGAGCCATGCCAGAAATATACATTTATAGTATGCAAATATATAATAGAGTTACAATAATCTAAAAACTCTCAATTATATAGGTAGGTACATTATGTTGAGAATGTATTAAGCTAACACCAAACAACCACAGTACGCATCACTTTTTCCAAGTGACACAAGACATAACCTTAAAAGGTTCAAATCTAAATATAATTTTTTTGACGCCTTCTCAGGACAAAGTTCTTTAACAGAGTTATTAAGGGACTGACGCTCAACATTTTTGATACATAGACGCTACCATTCTTTCTCAACTAATTTTATGTATGAAAGTCTGCCATTGTTCTTTTAGGAAAAATTACAGCAGATATTTTGTTGCTGGTCAGTTATGGAAGCAACAACTCGTATAGAGCCAGCAACAAAATAAAATATATCAATAAGCAGCACTAAGTAATTAGTTAATAATTGTTTGAGTACATGCTATATTTTTATCAAAATTTTAGAAAAAAAAGGTAGCAGATATTTTGTTGCTGGTCAGTAACGGAAGCTGGAACTCATAAAGAGCGAGCAGCAAAATAAAATTGATCGACAAGTTGCATTATGTTATTAATTAGAAATTATTTGTGTACATGCTATATTTCAATGAAAATTTTAGAAAAAAGTAGCATATATTTTGTTGCTAGTAAGTTACGTAAGCAGCAACTCATGAAGAACCAGCAACAAAATAAAATTGAGCGGTAGGCTGAACCAACTAATAAGTTAATAATTATTTGTGTACAAACTATATTTACATGAAAATTATAGGTAAAAAGAAAGTAGATATTTTGTTGCTGGTCAGTAGCGAAAGCAGCAACTCATGAAAAACCAGCAACAAAATAAAATAGATCGATAAGTTGCACCACGTTATTATTTAGACATTATTTGTGTACATGCTATATTTTAATGAAAATTTTAGGCAATAAAATAGCCGATTTTTGTTGGTGATCAGTTACGAAAGCAGCAAATCATGAAGAACCAGCAACAAAATAAAATTGATCTAATGGCTGCACTAGGTAATTAGTTAAAAATTATTTGTGTACATGCTATATTTACATTTAAATTTTAGAAAACAATGTAGCAGATATTTTGATGCTGGTCAGTAACGGAAGTAGCATCTCATAAAGAGCCAGCATCAAAATAAAATTGATCGATAGGCTGCACCAACCAATAAGTTAGAAATTATTTGTTTAAAAGTTATATTTTTATGAAAATTTTAGGAAATATATAGCATATATTTTGTTGCTAGCCAGTAGTTGAAGCAGCAAGTCATAAAAAGCCAGCAACAAAATAAAATAGATGGATAAGCTGCACTAAGTAATAAGTTAATAATAATTTGTGTACATGCTATATTTACATTAAAATTTTAGAAAAAAAGGTAGCAGATATTTTGTTGCTGGTCAGTAACGGAAGCTGGAACTCATAAAGAGCCAGCAACAAAATAAAATAGATCGACAAATTGCATTACGTTATTATTTAGAAATATTTGTGTACATGCTATATTTTAATAAAATTTTAGGAAAAAAGTTAGCAGATAGTTTGTTGCTGATTAGTTACGAAAGCAGCGACTCGTATAGAGCCAGCAGCAAAATAAAATTGATCGATAGGCTGCACCAACTAATAAGTCAATAATTATTTTTGTTATAAGAGTGGTAGAGCCACGCGGCAGCTTTTGCTGACGCACGGATGGGCCGGCTCGAACCGGGGTGGTACCACGACCTCACAGAATACCAGCGTGAAGTAGAGGTTTACCTCTGCGTTTCGCTTGGTGAATGCAGTTGCTCGGAGGCCCTTTTTACTGTAAATGAGGCATTCCATCTTAGTCCTCACAGGTGACAACGCATCTGCATTTTAATTCGCAAACGAGGATAGATGTAGATGTCTATAGACCGCAGCAACCACTTACCATCAGGTGGACTGTGTGCTGGTTTGTCACCCTTATCCTATTAAAAAAAAACACACCACTTACATGCACCTACACCTACCTACGGCCTGACCGAGCCTTGGGGCACTCTTAGCTTCGGAACCAGGTACGTACTATTTATTTACCTCGCCTTATCTCTATTATGTAGGTTAAGTCTCCACAGACCTAAGGGCCCCGCCCTTAGTTGTTCGTCGAATCTACAGCTGTATGGGCTCCCGTCTGGTCGATCTTTTGTTGGGACAGCTAGCTAGTACAGTGGTATAACTTATCGATCTATTTTATTTTGTTGCTGGTTCTTTATGAGTTGCTGCTTCCGTATCTGACCAGCAAAAAAATATTTACTATCTTTTTTCCTATAATTTTCATGTAAATATAGCTTGTACACAAATTATTATTAACTTATTACTTGGTGCAGCTTGTCGATCAATTTTATTTTGTTGCTGGCTCTTTATAACTTGCCGCTTCTATAACAACAAAATATCTGCTACCTATTCTCCTAAAATTTTATAAAAATATAGCATGTACACAAATAATTACTAACTTATGCCGTGGTGCAACTTATCGATTTATTTTATTTTGTTGCTGGCTCCTTATGAGTTGCTGCTTCCGTTACTGACCAGCAACATAATATCTGTTACCTTTTTTTCTAAAATTTTAATGTAAATGTAGTATGTATACAAATTATTATTAACTTATTACTTAGTGCAGCTTACCCATGTATTTTATTTTGTTGCTGGCTCTTTATGACTTGCTGCTTCAACTACTGGCTAGCAACAAAATATCTGCTATATATTTCCTAAAATTTTCATAAAAATATAACTTTTAAACAAATAATTTCTAACTAATAACGTTATGCATCTTATCCATCTATTTTAGTTTTTGCTGGCTCTCCATGACTTGCTGCTTCCATTAATGGCTAGCAACAAAATATCTGCTATATTTTTCCAAAAAATTTCATAAAAATATAACTTGTAAACAAATGATTACTAACTTAATACTTGGTGCAGCTTATTGATCGATTTTACTTTGTTGCTGGTTCTTTGTGACATACGCTTTCGTTACTGACCAGCAACAAAATATCTGCTATATTTTTTTTCTAAAATTTTCATGATATAGCTTGTACACAAATAATTATTAACTTATTACTTGGTGCAGCTTATCGATCTATTTTATTTTGTTGCTGGCACTGCCGTGCCCCCACCAAGCGGCACGGCTGTACCATCATTTTCTCGAAGCAGTTCAGGCCATTTTCGAAACCCTATAACTTAGTTTTGGATAAAACTAGAATCCTGAATTTCCACAACCATTTAGGCATTGTATAATCTCGGTACATTTCAAATTTAATTAAATTTGAACCAGTAGTTTAAGAATTACGAGTATAACAAGTCAAATTTCTTAATTTTGTGACTCTCTCACTGACCGATCATCAAAACTCTAAGGCACTTTTAGCAGACATAGAAGCTTTAAATTTGGAACATAATTATTTTTTCGTATATAAATCAAGAGAAAACTAAAATATTTTGTAATTTCGGTCCAGTTTTCGAGATACACCAACTGCATAAATAACTTTGTAATCCCATGTAAATATATAGGATTACAAAGTTAAATTTACAGTGAATGAATCAGTGTACCTATATATATGTATAATATTATGATATTCCATAATATTATACATTATATATATATATACATTATATATATATATATATATATATATATATAGGTGTAGATAGGTACCTAGATATAACTATCTACAAAAAGAAATAAGATGCCAAAAACATAAATTGTAAAAAAAACCAAGTCTCGCAACTCAGTTCTTCTACCGTAAAAGTTGTGAGATCCGTGTAATACCAAGTCAGTTAATTTATTCAGTCCCTACTTAAGGGTCCGTCTGTCTTAAGTTATTACGTAATAAGCTAACCTGACAACATCTTATAGTGACTATATCAATATTAATAATCATTTATTTTTTAAATAAATAAATTGACTTGGCAAGTTATGTTTTTGATGACTTTTTCCATTTATTGTAGTGTGTTACTATGTCATAAAGAGATTTAAATGTTGACCTGAAGTTGACCGTAAATGAACCTTAAACCAAAGGAGTGTATGTACAACCTTTGAATATTATAAAAGATGCTAATAAAATCATTGTACTTATTACATTTTGGGTTAAACGAACCACTGAGATAACGAAAATAATGTAATATTTTTTTTCATTATCTTTAATTAAAAAAAACACAGTCTAACTTCCTATGCTTTGACTACGCGTCGCATGAATACTTGCACCGACGTGTACGCGGTTCTCGAACTTGTTGACATTAATTATTAACATTTTGAGCGCTCGGCTATCATTAGCAATGTATTCGTACATCGAAATTAAGTATACCGTCAGTGTGCGTCATTGTCATTGTCATGTCATTTTTGCGTACGAAAGCCATTGAATAAAAATACTTTTACGGATTTTATCACGTGTAATTAATTTATTTTTATTAATTACATCTGGCTATCTATTGTGGAAGGAAGAGTTTTATAAGCAAGTAGATGGTGTTGCAAAGTGCTCACCGGTATCCCATTGTCGCCGATATTTTCATGAAAGACTTTGAGGAGAAAACCCTGATTACTGCACCAGTAACTCCAAGGTTCTACATGCGGTACGTAGATGATACTTTCACAATTTTACCATCAGATAAAGTAACTGCATTTTTAGAACATCGTAATTTCATAAACTCTAAAATTCAATTTACTATGAAGTTAGAGGCCAATAATTCTTTAGCTTTCCTAGATGTGTTAGTCATTCGAAATCCTAACAACACCATAGGTCACACTTTGTATAGAAAAAAGACCCATACAAACCGATATTTAAACGGTGAATCCCACCATCATCCTTAACAGTTAGCAACCGTTTGCAAATATTTGTTACAGAGAGCATGAGGGATCTGTGACAGCAAACGCCCGGCGGCCGAGTTGTAGCACGTCAAGCAGGTTCTGCATGACAACAAACTTCGGGTCCCGAACCTAAATCGCAGTGACCGAGTGAAGCCGGCCACAGGCGAACATGTGCCTGCTGTACAACCATATCTCAGAGTTGTCACAGACAAGATTAGCTACATCTTGAAGCGAGCTTCTATTAGAACATTCTTCAAGCCGCCGAAGAAGATAAGTCAGTACTTACCATCCGTCAAGTGCAATATTCCTCTACAAGATGCAGGAGTGTACAAGCGTAATTGTGAATGTGGTCTCTCATATATAGGGCAAACATGCAATCAATAATACCCGTGTAAAAGAACACACAGCTGACGTGAAGCACCAACGTTCCGGGAAGTCTGCAGTTTGTGATCATATCGTAGACGGCCCCCGCCATTACATTAGATTTTATTAAGCAAAAATTTTCAAGAAAAAACATCGATTCCTGCCAAGGATGATACGTGAGGTTATTGAAATTACAACACATCCTAATTTCAATAGAGAGGGAGGCTGGGTACGATCGCCTGCTTGGGATCCTGTAATTAATAAAATTAAAACTAAACCCAAGCAAACAACTGCAAGACTTCAAGACACAGTAAGTTTGTTCTGCGTAGATCGGACCAAAATTAATAATTAAAAAGTTGAAGGTACTTCGGGTTAATTCTGATATCGGGACGTCAATCACCTCAGTCCCCCGTGACCATGAGTGCTGTAAAGCACCCGAAACGTCAGGAATTATAAAAATAAGTTAACTAAATGCGATAAAATACGTAAAAGTAGTTTTATTCAATGTGTAGTGTTCGCGTAAATACAAGAAATCATTACGAAAACCATTGTAAACAACAAACTACTCCAAAGGGTATAATAGCTATGGTAAAACTGTTTTAATTAAGGCACAATGAATAATCAATGACAATAGTCAATTCGATAAGGATTTGTACTTTTTATACTGACATAAACTAAAGTATTATTTTAGTTTTAAAGTTTTCTTTTTGATATTGTTCGTAACGACTAGTAATAGATAGACATATAGCGTCACAGACATTTTTTTTATTTCAGAAGAACCAAACCACCATACCTTTTTTTTTCATATAACTATATCAATTTACGCACCACACGCATAGAAGCCCTTAAAATACACGATTTTTTCAGTATTAGATATACACGATATTAGCCAATTTACACAAAATATATTTATTTTCTACATTTCCTTGTGAATCAATTTATCTTCAGTTAAAAAATTAATGAAAATCCCCAAAGTTATTTTCAAATTAGTTGTCATGAGTGTAGCTGTTTAACGAATTGGGTTGATCCGGTTACCACTATTTTTCTTTTGAAAAATCCAGTAGCAATATCTCATAAAACAAAAGGAAACATATGTAAGTATAATAAAATATGCATTTGTTATGTATATTTAAAGTAAATAAAAAAATTGTAACATATTTAAATTAGTAAATATATAAAAATAAAATGTAAATAATTTGTAAGTAATTAACTGATATAGGAATATAATTTGGTTACGTTCCACTAAAAGACCGTAATTGGACATATCTACATTAAAAAGCTCGAGAAGAGACACAATGGAACACAGTTAATGAAAGGGCTAAGAATAAATCCTGTGCTGTACACAAGATTACATGCGCTACGCCGTAAATAGGCAAGGGATAAAAGTAGCCTTTACGTAGCTGTTGGCATTCACCCTCTGTGATTATAAAGTAAGCTTTGTTTAACGTGAGAAATATGTATTAGGTTTTCGTACATAATCTGTTAAAATCTCTGTGATCGATTTCACTTTAGAAGAAATGTTTGATCAAATAATGTTTTTTTTTGCTCTAATACAATTAGCTTAAAAGTTTGTAATTTTAATAACAATCCGCCCACAAACGACTTTTTGACGATTTCTCCCACTGATTGACATTTTTTTAATAGAATAAGGGTACAAACGTGCACACAGTCCGGTCTGATATTAACTGGAAACTGTGGCCCATAGACATCTACATTTATACTCGATTAAGAATCAAAATGCAGATGCTTCGTCACCCCTGACTTAGATGGGGTGCCTCGTTTCCAGTGAAAAGGGTCTCCGGTTCTCTACACTCATTATACAAAACACAACAGCATTAAGATGCTATTTTACGCTGGTATTCTGTGAGAGCAAGGTCCCACCCCGGTCGAGACGACCCATTCGTGCTACAACCATAATATAGCTGCACCATGGCTCTACCACGTAAAAAATTTGGCAAAACTTCCTTCTAAACTAGAAAATGGTAAAATGCTAACTGTTGTTATGGTAACTGTTGCTATGGTAATGAACTTTATTATTTAATTCTACTACTAACATAGTTTCTTTATGGTAGATTTTAATAATGTATGTTGAATTATCGTGCACCCAGCAAAGCGGGCGGGTATCAGCTAGTTCGGTAATATTATTAATATTTACTAAAAATTATTCTCGCATATTATACTTGTCGTTTTATCGATGTGATAATCTACATTTATCCTCTATTAAGAATCTAAATAGAGATGCGTTGTCACCCCTGAGGACTAAGATAGAATGCCACTGTGACGCCTCATAATTATTATTAATAAATAATAATTAAATTCATTATACAGACATTTAAAAATGTCTTAGAAATTATAATTTAAACAACAAAATGCAAATAATAAGCATAGAGTTCAAAAATATCCATTTGGAATATTGAATATTATATATATTAGTAAACGCATAAAATGTCTCTAAAAATCTCTAAATTTATTAAAAACCTGCTTAAAATGTTAAAAATGTATCAAATCATATAAATACAAGGCGATTATATTGCAATAACAAAGATAAATAACATTTGTAATATAATAGAAAAAATGGATTAAAATTTTTCTAAGTTGACGAAGGTGTTCTTGTAATAATTGGAAAATTTCCAAGTTGATGAACGTGTTCTTGTAATGTTCCCTTATATTGGGGCGTTGTCGGAGACACATACCCAAGATTGTACATATATATGGGGTGGTCGGCTGACCGACTGCTAGTACTAAGGTTGCACAATGACTAGTCCTATATTAGGGACTTAACATAGTAAGGTCTGACGAACCAAAGCATTAATATAGAAGGTCTCTATGATGCATAAGCATTATGATAGCAGAGTTATGACTTGAAGTCCCATTTGAATAAGACATACAGTAGTATGATCTATGAAATAAAGCAAATATGTGGAAGGTCTCAAATATGTAAAAGCATTATATTGAAAGAAATGGGACTTGAAAAGGATTATTATAGAGGCGTGTAGGTTGCTTCGCAGCCTCTGAGGCCGAGGTAAACTTGGACTCACTAACCGATGTGTCCTAGACATATCATCTTAGTGCCGGTGGTAAGCGGGTTTGTTGTAGCAATACGACTTGCCCGTGGACATCGCACACCCCTACCGGTTGTGGGCGGCGTCTTAGCGCATAGCGTTATGATACGTCGGCTATCTTTCGGATTAGGGTGAGTGTGTTTGGTAGTACTTTTAAGTGCAGCAAGCATATTCAACTTCATGTCTTAGTGCAATAGCGCTATGATACGTGGAGTTTTGGCTACTGACGTCTTAGTACCGTACTACTATGATAGGTTAAGTCGATAGGGATCATGTGGGTGTGTTGTGTGGGGCGCCATCCGTATGATAGTTGCATTGATGCTTACTGCTACTTGCAGTATTGTGTCTTGTGATGGATCTGCGGGTGTGCTGCACCTGATTCGATGCATCTTGTGGTTCTGGTCGATGGAGGTATGCGGGTGGTGATGTCTGCTGGGACTGTATGGGGGACCTTGGGATGGTGTAAGCCCGACGATAGTCGTATTGATGCTTGTTGCATTCTGTAGCATTGCGTCACTACGATGGTTGTTTGGCGGGTCGCTATTCTCAATGGCGCTCTCTGCGTCTTGGTTTGACTCACAACCTAAGTAGCTTTGCCCAAGTCGGGTCCCTACATTGCGGGGCTGCAGACTGTCTGCCCTCCATGATGTTTTATATAACAACTTAATAATATATCTCTATAAAGTTCCCACCTTTGAGAGATTGAAGGCAACTTGTTGGTGGGTGAGACAAACATGATCGAAAAATGCATATACTCAACGTCAGTGACACAAACCCTTTCTGATGGCGAATTATTAATATTATATTATAACTGCCTATTGGCTATATCTGCCATTGTATTGGTTGGTGGAGCATATGTGTTGACCTCATGCGGGTGGTAGCTGGAGGGAGAATCTGAGGAGGCTCTCAAGGCTGCGGCCGAAAGCCGCGCAACGTGGGACCCCATTCCCTTGAGGTGAGCGGTAGACTCATGACACGCTCTGCGGCCAATTGGCCGTGCTGACCATTGAATTGGTGGTGATGCCTTACACTTACATCACGTCTGCAGAAACGGCGTTCTGGCAGGTGGTGGCGCTCACGGAGGGCTTTTTATGGTCAGTGTGCCGATTGTTGCCTAACCCATGTGACGTACATTTCACTGTGGCTGGATTTGATCGTATTCTGTATGGTGTTTACACGCATTGATATGCGCGACTTCGGTCGATGTTTGTGCTTACGCACTATCAAGGGGCCAAGTCCTCTTTTACTGGTTCGCCAGTTATTTTGCTGTGGACTACGCTCCAGTTCCCAACTTTGCGTACCCTGCGGGGGGAGCGCATTAAAATGGTTGGCGCTCACCGTGCGTGGCGTGTGTGGGGCCGTGTACCTCCTCCACATTTTTTTTTTAAATGTGGGAGAGCGAAGCCCTTGTAACTGGTATTTGATATAAACATTGTGAGCCTTTTCCAAGCGGTAAGGGATTAATTCATAAGGAATTGACTGTTGTGAACCACATACAAGTGGATTAGGGACAATTTATTGTTCTTAACCTTTTTGAGCTCTGTCTTCGTGAACGGGGTTCTTTAGCTATAAGACTCTACCAACAGCTTTTGATTGCTCTCGTGAATATTCATTCTTCTAAGATACACCTAAAAGAACTAAGTTACTATACAAACACAACCTAAAAAAGGGTCATAAACTAAGACGATCACGCCATAAATTTATTAAACGGCCTATATTTAAACCTTTAGAAAGATCAAGTTATACTGTACACGTAGATTAGATATATTTATATATTTTACAGATATAGATTCTAAAGAAATACAAGTATAAGTGGATATATAGTAGAAAAGAAAAAGGATGGGGGGGGGGTTCGTTACACCACGTTTCCAGTAAAAAGAGTCTCCGGTTTTCTACAGTCAGTATACGGAACACATCAGCTTTAAGTTGCTATTTTAAGCTGGTATTCTGTAAGAGCGTGCTTCTTTCCCGTTCTAACTGACCTATTCGTGCTACAACCATAATATAGCTGCAGCTTGGCTCTACCGCACAAAAAACTGGAGAGTTTGTCGTAATCGCTACACTTGACAGTAGATTGGATAAGGCTAGATGGTTAGTATCTAAGACATTATCGTCTACATACGATTATAATTGGTAATTAAAATTAAGATATTTTATATCTAATTAGGGTTCCGTACGTCAAAAGGAAAAAACGGAACCCTTATAGGATCACTTTGTTGTCCTTCTGTCCGTCTGTCTGTTTGTCTGTCTTTCAAGACCCTTTTTCTCAGGAACG
Organism: Parnassius mnemosyne; assembly: GCA_963668995.1. NCBI lineage: Eukaryota > Metazoa > Arthropoda > Insecta > Lepidoptera > Papilionidae > Parnassius > Parnassius mnemosyne. The sequence goes on along the minus strand of CAVLGL010000104.1, from coordinate 37,756,954 downwards.
CGTGGAGGTATCAAGCTGAAATTTATATCAAAAACTCAAGTCTACTGTCCCTTGGAGCTGTGATAAAATCAAACTTCTAAGCCAACGCAATCGAAAGATACAGCCGTTTATGGCGCAAATTTTCGACATTCGCAAGGGAATCAAAACCTACAGGGTACTTCCCGTGAACTCAGAATCTTAAAATTTGGTACGAAGCAACGTATTATAGCACATATAAAGGAAAAATTGCGAAAAGCATACATTTTTAGTTACATCATATAATAAAAATATTTTTAATAATTCTAAACTTATATACCTACGGATTTGTTCAGAACCCTCGGTGCGCGAGTCAGACTCGCACTTGGCCGGTTTTTTTAATTTCATGATAGTTAAGTCACCATTTACATCCGTAATAATATATTCTTCGCCTTTCCCTAAATCATATTTTATATCACTGATAGATCAAGTTGTGTGATGAACTATTTATGAGTTGATACGCTACCTTCACACGGCCATAGCATCAAGAAGATATCCATTAATTATTTTCAGCCTGATATTGAAATTTCATAATATCCGAGAACTGGAGCTACACACTTGCCGGTACTAGATACTACTTTCACATTTATAATATTAGTAAGATGACAAATGGGATGCGGGAAGTAAAGACTGTGTAAGGACCTCCGAAGGAGGCGGAGTTATAGCCGAAATAAGAGTTCTTTTTTTTGTTTTTTGACCATTTTGACCCCCTAGGAATGTAATGAGAACTTTTTGCCTCTATTGAACCACGACACCCATAAATTCCTCTACATGATAGGCTATTCAAACTGACTAGGCTTAAAGTTCGAGTCACCCCGCAACTCAGCTACATACTTGCCGGTACTAGATAAATTTTGAATGTGATAGTGGTCCATAATAAAAATAAATATCGTAAAGAAACTGTGATGACAAATTAAAATGTCCATTAACACGGTAGGTGGTAAGGCCCTTTTCTACTTATACCGACTACGTAGGTAACGCCTTCTTAACTATTTCTACCTTTAAATAACAGTGTTTGTTACTATAGTTTAATAAAAAAATGCATCGGGACAGCGCGATGGACTTTTCTGTAATATACAATACAGAAATGAGAATTGCTCTTTTTGTTTTACTATAGTAACAGTTTAGTGTGTACTTCGGATTAAATAAAATAAGTCTTAATAGAAGTAATATCTGAAAACTTATTGATGAATTTATTGATGAAATATTTAAACAGGATAATTTCCTAAGCTATACATTTTTACATAAAATCTTCCATTATACTCGTATCTTGTTCAAAAAATGCTTACTCAAAATTAAGAAGACCCAAACTAATTGTGCACGTAATTAAAACTTGATCCATTAACCATAGAATGATGTAAAATACGCAAAATTGTGGAAAACATTATTTTATCTCCATTTTCCGTTACAAACAGTTATAAACTTTGCCTTACTTTATGTAAAACTTATTGTATAATGGATTTATTTCCGCTTTAAGAAACGTGATTTAGACAACAGTTACTGTTATGTCATATAAATATGAGTATTATCTATAAGCGGTCAAGAAAGCAAACATATGTTTTCAACGTTTTTGATATTGGTAGAGCCACGCGGCAGCAGTTGCTGTCGCACGGATGGGCCGGCTCGAACCGGGGTGGTACCACGACCTCACAGAAAACCAGCGTGAAGTAGAGGTTTATCTCTGCGTTTCGCTTGGTGAGTGCAGGTGTCCGGAGGCCCTTTTTACTGGAAATGAGGCATTCCATCTTAGTCCTCACGGGTGACAACGCATCTACATTTTGATTTGTAATAGAGGATAGATGTAGATGTCTATGGGCCGCAGCAACCACTTACCATCAGGTGGACTATGTGCTCGTTTGTCACCCTTATCCTATAAAAAAAAAATGTTTGACACCTTTCCATAGGAGGTCAAGGTATGGTTTTATTTCTCTTTCGTTTGCCTTATTTCAACGATTTTTTTTTAAATAATAATAATAAAATAGCTGCAATTAAACCAATATCGACTATGTCTTGAGAGTCAGCTAAAGGCAATGCTAATAGCTTGGTAGATTATGCTGTTAGATTAATATTTGATGGTTTGGAATTTGGATTTTCAGGTTTTGCTGTCATGTTTATTAGGTCTAAGAAATAGTAAATCATCCTTCATTCGTCTCACTGCCGGTCAAAGACCTCCTCTCGTTTCCAAAAAAAAGTTTTTAGAACAAGATAGAGTATGCACGTTTTCTTACCGTGTTTTTTTCACTGTTGAGTGCTCACTCAATTCATCAAGACAATTAAATTTCAATTGGGTTCCAAAACAAAATAGACTGAAGTTATTTATCGTTAATAAAATAATTATTGATTCATCAACTCAATTATTTAATAACATTAAACCAAATTAATAGTGCGGAATCGTCACGAGGGGGACTGGGGTGTTTTTGACGTCTCGATGTCATAGTTAGCACGGCTACCTTCAGTTTTTGAATATTAGTTTTGGTCCGATCTACGCAGAATGAACTTACAGTATCGTGAAGTCTTGCAGTTGTGTGCTTGGGCTTATTTAATTTTATTAATTATAGCCCAAGCAGATGGCAGCACCCATTCATCTTCACTATTTAAATAAGGATGTTTTTTTTTTATTTCAACAGCCTCGCGAATCATCCTTGGTTGGAATCTGTGTTCTTTTACAAGGATTCTTGGTCTATCAAATCTAATGTAATGGCGGGGACGATCTGGAATATGTTTACACACTGCAGACTTCCCCGAACATCGGTGCTGCAACATATATGACTTGAAACACCGACACCACAGTCGCCCCGTGACCATAGGTACTGTAAAGCACCCAAAACGTCGAGAATTAAAAAGTAAAATTAAACGCGATAAAATCCGTAAAATAAGTTTCATTTAATGAGGTATTAATGATAGTATTGTTTTAAAAAATCATAGATGAACATGAAATAAAATACTAAAGAAGCTATAAGGCAATCCATCGTAGTCCTCCAAGCTGACAACGCATTTGCATCTTTCTTTGTTTGAAGTTAGCTGTAGATATATAGGACTGCAGTAGCACTTATTATCAGGTGGACTGTAATTTCGTTTGTTTCTTCAGTTTTGTAAAAAAATTACCGTAATTCATTTCTATGTCTGGTAAATTTCTTAGTTGGAAACACAAAGGAATCCTTTGAAATTTGAATTTCCTTTGCCAGTCAACGTGAACAAACGTTCCTTAAAGGGACTTGAGACAGAGGAAGGATTCTGTATAACGGTAATTAAATAAACATCTTCCAGAATTAAGGAATTGCCACCTGTCGTACTTTCTGTTGCAAGTACACCGTTACACATTAGAAAATATTTTTTGTGGAATGTGGGATATTGATCACTTATATTTTTCCCATAGAAATTAATTGATTAAATTTTACATGATTATTACCTTGAACTGTATATATGTATATATTGATTTTGTAATTTAGTTTTCACCCCTTTGCGGGCACCTGATTAATTTGAAAATTTGCAGACGTATTTTCTAATACATAAGTTAGTACTTACCGATGACCACATAATAATTTAATGACTATGACCTAGTAGAATCATCAAAGGTCATCATCGATGTGTGTTCGTTATGTTTTCTTAAACGGTTTAGAGCGACAAATAAGCTAACGGTCAACCTAATGTTCCATCGTCATGTTGCCATCTAGGCTACCCAAAATTATGGTACACTTCTTCTTCATTCTGAAAGGTAATAATAATAATAATAATAAACATCCCAAATACAGTTTTAGAAAATACAACACATAAGTTTGTACTACGACCGCGCCATCCTAACTGACAAAACAATGCATTATAATAGACCAGACATTATACTACAAGATAAACTTAATAAAATCACCTACCTCATTGATATAGCTATACCTAACACACATAATATTACGAAGACCATTACAGAAAAAATCCACAAATATGCAGATCTCCAAGAAGAAGTTAGTAGAATTTGGAAACAAGAAAAAGTATACATAGTAACAATTGTGTTACAGGAGTAATCCCAAAACATCTTCACCGCAGCCTGAAACTATTAAATATAAAAGAGAATAAATAGATACAATTACAGAAAGCCGCCATATTAAATACGTGCCGTATCGTGAGAAATTTTTTACAAATAGATGAAAACTAAGTTACGCCCAATATCCCAGAACACACTACTTAATAAAATGCCCATATGATTTTTACTTGGTGAACACCCGTATTTATCATTAATAACGGCCGCAAGGGTTGAAAAAATAAAGATATCAAAATAATATTAATAGAAAAAGAGGAGAAGCGGACTTGGTTGTTGGATATTGGTATTCCAAATTCGCACAATGTGCAGAAATACAGCACTGAAAAGATGGTTAAGTACCAGCGGCTGGCTGAGGAAATCCAACAATTAAGACAGCAGCAGCAGGTCTATATTGTTCCCCTGATTCTTTCCACCACGGGAATTGTTCAGTGAGGAACAAAATACAAAAAGCCGTAATCTTGGATACGACAGCGATCGTACGTCGCTACTAAAAAAGGCGGGATCTTGCGATCAGCCGATGCCGCATCTAAAACCCCGAAAAGCAGCGCTAATGAAAGTGATAATATTAATAAAGGTAATAATAAAATATTGGCGTAGGGAAGCGACGACCCCATCGCCCGCTGACGTAACAGTTAAGTGACAAAACTGCTACGTCGGCGCAATCAGTCAGCACCCTGCCAAGCGATGTTAGCGCCATGCCTCGGCAAAATTGAGGGTGCAAAAGCCCGTGTGTGCATATGGCTTCATCATGAAACGGCGCCGGGTCTGGGCGTCTCCCATTAACTGACGCCCAATTTATGGATGATGGAAACAAATAGACCGCGTATAGGGCCGCTGCCTGGGGGTCGCCAGGGTGCGTCTGGAGCTGGCGCTAGACGCGATAGCATGCGGGCCGTCAGCCGAGCGCGAGGTGCTACACGACCACCTAGTAGCCCCTCACATGCATCATCCCCACCAGATGGCTTGGTGTCGGCAGGGTCCTCTCGGACTCGGCAAGCAGCACCCGCCGCTGGTGAAGTACGCCGCATGCGTTGGACGAAGGAAATGAATACAAATGTATTGCGGGCGTATTATAGGGCGAGAGGGGAAGAAATTGGAGTTTTTGCGTACTAGGCTACGATGCATCGACTATTTGCTGAGCTGGAGCCGTCTATTTCCGTTACCGAGCAAAACCTGGCAGACCGAGTTCGGTACATCATGCGCTCAAAAATATTTCATGACGCCGAACTCGAACTGCTACGACGTGAGGCTATTCCTTCGTCGAATGAAAATACTATCACAGGTGATGCAGCTCTACGAGTTGCAGAGCAACCCGCACACGTAGATGCCGCCGTAGACCTCCTTGTGGTTGACTCAGGCAACGATGGAATAGTCGCCCAGGAACAAGAGCAAATGAGGAGCGTATTGGAAGAGGCGATTAGGGAAACGCGCAGTACGCTTCTCGAGAATAGACCGCGACTTCCCCGTATACCCCTAAGCAAGCGGAATCGGGCTATCGTGAGAGCTCTCAAAGCAATGCTGGTGACCCATTTGGAAGCCAGCCGGGACCTTTGCGACACGGACTCAATTCTTTTTGTCGCCTCACGGGCAGTTTGCCGTATTATTGGTGCCAAACTTCCCACGGCTGGACGCACTCAGATTATCAGTTCCGATATAATGGTTGGGACGATACTAAACATGTTGACATACCTACTTTAGACTTCCTGGAGCTTCAGTGCTTCATATCAACGATATATATTTTTTACTCGGAACTTTCATCTAAGATGTGTAAAAAAAACCCGTAACATTAGTTTTAATCCATGTATAGTACCTATTCATTATTATAGACCTGTATTTATAAAATTTTGAAGTCTATTCGAAGTAAAAAAAATATCTACATCTATTTTATGGTGCCAATCGATATTAAATAGCACCAATGATATGAATAAAATGTCTCAAATAAACATTATATTACTTTGTTAAAACTAAATTTTCTACATAATACTTAATTTTATCTACAATATTAAAAACTATGATAGTAAAGAAAAAACTAAAACTAGAAACTTAATTATCATATAGTCCTACTCCCCGTGGTATCGTGCCAAGAACGCTGGCTAGGTTTCCCCGCTGAATGGCTATACTTAGCCTTTGAGGAGGAAACTAAATTAACTTTAACTATGATTAAATGTAAATAGTAAAATGTAAATAATAATAATACATTTTGATTTCAAGACTGTTTACCTTTCCTATGGATACATCAGAAGACTCGCCCGATATAAAAAATAGTAGGTGTTTCTAGACATATATATTCACGTGTTTCTGTAGCATGTTGCCAATCATCTATGTCTAATAGTATTTTAGAATAAAAAAAAACTTTGACAGACAGAGACACAGACACTGAGGTGACTCTAAAAGTGGTCCAATTTTTATAAATTTGGCAGGGAACAGCATTTAATGATGTTCCCAAATTCAAGCGCACGCGAGCGAAACCGCGGGTAAAAAACTAGTTTAAAATAAATCGGTAAGATATGAAATCACGGGTTGTTAAGAATGATGAATGCATATGATAATTTTATTCTATATAATGAATTTTATTTATTCTGTAATAAATTTGTATTTTTGGACTCCTTTTTAAATGGAATAAGAAGAAGAACGATCAGTATTTTTGTACAAAATAGTATTTACGTATAACTAACCATCACGCCAGCGCGCGTGGATATAGCAGTTCGGGAAAGCTTATTCTTCTGACTTGCTAAACAAAAATCTATATTTAAGGCTAGCTAGGGGGTGGAGCCTAATGCCAGATAGCCTATACTATTTCTTATTTTATCATTTACAGAAAGAATTTATCAAATCGGATTCGTTGTTCCGGAGGTTAGCGGGTATAAACAGACAAAAAACCGCTTCCGTTTTATTATAATGACAAGTACAGCCTCTATTTTATTCCCTCGTATGGCTATCCTATAGATTTATATATGTGTCTTTTTTAGTGTCGCTTTCTCGTTTCATTGAGTTTCAAATCACAATGATGCTAAAGAAGTTTTCATCTAAAGAAAAACTGCGGTTGCCAACTCGCCTACCAAGCGTGTCAACTTTGCCAAATAACCCTATGTTCAGGAGTGGACTTGTGTTGCTGTTATGAATGAATGAAAATCCGACGAACAACACTATGAAAATAGTCCATTTTAATGACTGTAATAAATTATGCTGTTCAATTGAAATCTTCATTACACAGCATTTACATTGTTTACATTTTATTTTTTCTTCTCTTCGTATTTACATTCACTTCCTCTTGTTTTTTTTTTTATTTTATTTTTTTAGAATAAGGTTGCTGCTTGTCGTTACGCAATTTTTTGTGTAAATTGTTTAACTTATAAGCACTAATTTATTCCTAATTATAATCAGTTCAGTGTTTTGTTTATTTGTTTGTTTAAACACGTTAATCTCTCCAACTATCGGTCAGATTTAAAAAATATATTTTTGTTTATTATAGCCAAACTTGTGAGGAATAGTACAAGCTATCTAATATTAGCTTACACCTTAAGTATTTATTTTTGTTAAGCAAGTCAGAAGAAAAAGCTCTCCCGAAATTATTTGTCCGCGTGCGCTAGCTTAATAATTAGTGATATGAAAATATAATGTTTTACAAAAATATGGATTTTTCCTCCGTATGAAATTGAAACCATATGGCTATTTCTTATACATAAATCACAATAACGTATTTCCTGACAAAAAATATTGGAAACTAAAAAGTGGTATAAGAGCGTATTTGTTAGGTATGGCACGGCACATTGATTCTTACGAACGGAAGTTACATCATCAAGAGAATTATATGAAAATGAACTTTGCAAGATAATGTAGCGAATAATAATGTAATGTAATATGAAATAAAAATTGGACGGATAGTTTAAGAGATAATAAATAACTAAAATAATTCAACAGTCGGCTCGGCGCGCATATGAACCATAAATACGAGTAGCCGCCCGAATACAACCGAGAGCTGGTTTAGCTATAAGCGCTTCTACAAGCGAAGTTAGTTCAATAATTTTAGCTAAAAAATTGGAAAAATTAATGTAGTACTTTTATTTATCGTCAAATGTACGTTATAGGGGAAAGTTAAATTTTATCTACTCTCTCACCCCTCCCAGGTATGCGTGTCATCCCCCGCACCCCAGAAAGTGTCTCGAAGAGCGGCTTTTTCCTGTTTTCTGACGGGACCGTTGATGCGGTGGTGGTGGAGCCACGGGGGGATAGGAGTGTCGGTATTGCGAGGCGCCGCTCTCGCTACCCTCCGCGGCCGTAACTTGGTTGACAGCGGAGCCAGAGACCAGATTCGCCGCTGGGGTTGAGAAAGCCGGTACTACTGAGCGCTTGATTTTCCTGGCTCCATGGCCTCCGCGTATTGGTCTCGGGGGGGGGGGACGTTACGCAGGTAGAGTTGGAGGTCGTTGAGGAGGAAAAGGAGAATGGGGAGGAGAGGTCCTCCCCCAAGTTAGGGTGGTGTTCTCGTGACCCTGCCAATATGCGGCAAAGATGGAACACCATAGAGCTTTAGTCGGTGTGAGTCCAACATAACCGTCCTTGCCCCCACGAGGCGCGTACGCGTAGGCATTTCCCCATTTAAAAAATAAGCTGTCAAGTCATGAAGCGTAGCTTAGATGCGTGATACACGCGGGTGAAACCGTGGGGCACAGTTAGTGTGAAAAATAATGTAACAATTTATATTAAACCACAACTTCTAATTAAAGTATGAAATTTAACTTATTATTTTTATGTAATTTTTATTATATTATATTTAGAATATTTTGTGAAAGCCTATGTAGGTGTAAATAACCATCATTACAGCCCTTCAAAAGTCCACTACCGAACATAGGCCTGCCAAGGAATGCCATATAGCATGGTCCGGAACCACCTGCATTCTTCGACTTCCTGCATGTCTTACTAGGTCATCGCTCCATCTAGTGGGAGGACGGCCTACGCTTCGCCTGCCAGTACGAGTCTGCCACTTGAGAACCTTCATACCCCTTTATTTGTCGGTTCTTCGCGCTATATGGCCACTTTAGCTTACTAATTTGTTGAGCTATATCGGTTACACTGGTGCTAATGCGGATATTCTCCTTTTTAACAGAGAAACCCTCAGCATAGCCCTGTCCATAGCTCGCTGAGCAATCTTGGGCTTCCTTATATGGCCAGCAGTGAAGGACCATGTCTCATATCGAGAAGTCATCACTGGAAACTCTTTTTTTTGTGAAAAGAACCCATCAAATATTGTGTGATGTTTATTATTATTTTATTATTAAATATTTTAATAAATGAGAATGAACAAAGCAATTTGTATAATATATTTTTTATAGTAAATAACTCCACCCCACTTTTGTAATCAACAAGGACGTACTTAGTGTTATTGACACTGATGAAAGATAAGATTAACGATTAATTGCAGCACATTCAGATCCCACTCGATGGGAAAACTCGCTTCGTATTTCAATTTCGAAATGCGAATACCCCGTGCTCACTAACGTGATTACGTCGCGGTGACTGGCAGCCGACCAGTCGAATTCAACTTTTAATCTATTCGACGTTATTCGCCAACCCTAAAGAATTGCATTTAGCTGTTGGCTAATCAGCAAAATGCCTTATTTTCTATTATTTTAGACACAAAAGAGAACATTTTTTCTTCTCTTTATTTTTTTTTTTGGTTTTACTTATCAATAAAACCTTTCAAATATTTATTTGACGAAAAAAAATTACGTGTTGCATATACTTTCTTTTTTTAATCGTCAAAAGAAGTATTTTGTATTTTTTAAACTTTATTTTATTTACCTTGGTAACAAAGGGGTTTTAATGGCAGTAACCCCATCGTCAATAACTAACCGAATATTTTGTATTGAGACAATTTATTATTAAAGTTAACTAAATTCTTAATATGGGAATACCACTGCGCAGTGGCTTAGCATTGAGTTGCGGCGCTGATGGCCGCAGGTTCGAATACCGCACGCAACAAGTATTTGTATGGCCTACAAATAATTTTTCTGGTTCTGGGTGTTTGTCCTTGTGAAATTGATGTTTATAAACTGCGTCCACGATACATGAGAAAATCCTCGTAACGTAACGTACGTAAAGTTTTTTTTTTTAATTAAAAAATGCATCAATATCAAAATAATATAGAAATAATAGTTTATTAAGATTTTTGTTTGAAACTTATGTAGAAATACGTGTATACGTATATTTTACTTAGTCACTGAATTACAATACTGTCACATTTCCTTGTTTGTGAATCAGTTAAATAATTAAATAAATAAACAAATAATTATCTAACTGAATAATCTTAACTCAAATATCTCGAGATTTTATTTATTTACTTATTTTATTATTATAATTAATTACTAACAATAGGCTAAGTAATAGATATAGATGATCGGAATCTAAATGTACTGATTATGTTATATTACCCATGTCGGTCGAAATAAATACATTACTAGGATCAAAATGTAAAACGTATATTAATACATAGTTAGTATCGAAATCAAAGTAGTGAGTATTACACTTGTACACTAAAAGGTGTTACGAATACGTTTCTTTGGAAAATATCGTACCTTTTTTACGTTCAATAGGCTTGCCGTATTGAATGGCAAAATTCCCCGTCGCGTCGTTCTCTTTAAAAGCTTCGTCAATAGCTACAGTCTCTCAAGTATAAAAGTAGCAAAAGACTTTTGACGTAACAATTGTGCATTTTTACAAAAGAAAGTATACAATTTTTCAAAAGAAAGTACATACTATTTATTTGTAAATCGTTTTATGTTTATATTTATTTTTAATGCTTCTGTATGTTAGAGTCACTGTGATGTTTGTAAGTTTTTCTATCTGTCCGTTCTTCTATCTGTCTTTTTGTATATCACGGATCTATGGATATGGAAAAAATGAGTTACAGGCCTGAAATTTGGATGTTTGGTGTAGAATGTTGACTCACACCAAATATTTAATTAAAAATTAATTTAATCAATTTTGCATATCGATCTTCTGTTCCGATGCAAGTGAATAACAGATTCTTAAACGATCTACTTCATTGTGCGATTAATGTTTTCTTATAAATAAATAAAAACAAAATACTAAGAAATTTTTACTTTTGATTAGTTCGTATGGTTTAGATGACAACTCCGACTAGGAATTTAATTTTTGTAAATCCACAGTAAAAATTATTTAATATTAACTGTTATAAAGAAATAAATATTATTTAATGCTTATGAGAAATAACAAAGATAAACCTATTTACAATGCCTAGACTATAAAAAAATGAAAATATCATAATGGCATGGATGTCCTTTTATGCGGGTTTTATTGAATATATTTTATTTTACCCGATATAAGAATGTTACCCTTCTACGTCTTTTAGACGAATATTATACATGATGGATCGTAAAATAGAATAATATTCTTTAACGACAAAATATTTCTATTGTATAGTATTAGAATGAAAAACAAGCTAATGTTCCACTTAATGATAAGTAGCTATTGTAGCCCTTTATATGTCTTTAATATCAAAGGCTTCGTCAGGACTTACCTAAGATGGGATTGTAGTCAAACACTGAATTATAATAAGATAAAAAATGGTAGCTTTGAAGAAGATAATCTCAAGAGGTTTATCGAGTTTTGTAAGTTTTTCTAATACTATAAAGTTATTATTAAAGAAATTAAATATGGTTTGGATGATTCTTATTGAAATTCTTGGATTTTTAAAGGATTGGAAACGTTTGATAAAACTAAGTTAGCTTAGTTTATTTATAATAGAATTGCTTCAGTCATTTAAATTATGTTAACACACATATCCCCAGACCAACTGACGGAAAGTAAATAATAACAAATTCTACTTAATATAAACTTTTTTAGATGTTATCGTTCGGTCGGTTTAGCAGTATATGAGAAAGGAGTTTACAGTAGAAAGAACAGTTAAAGTTGACTTTCCAAATATTGCACCTACTATAATATTTGAAAATAGCTGGTGATATTTCTCCCTGAATTTGTAGTATCTGCAGCAAACAAATTTCGATTGCCAAGTTTAAACATTTCCTAGACTGTTAACAACAAATCTATGGACCGTAAGGTCATATTTTTTATTTTATGTCAACTAAGAATGTAGTGAGCCGTGTTAGCTCAAAGCGTAGCTCAAATATGGCGGGAAATACCTCAAAGCTTTTCGTTGTAACATGTCCGATGGATACTCGATCGGATTTAAGTGGGAGACTGTGCAGGTCGATCCAAAACCTGAATATCATGGTCTCGGTGAGCGCCTGCCACCAGCCGCCCCGTATGGGAAGAATCATTATTGTGCATCAGTAGAAATTCTTGGCAAATTTGTATTCTGTGTAGCACAATAACAGGTTCTAGTACCTCCTCGTGGTATTTTTGTGCCATCAAGCTGCCTTGAATTTAAATGAGCTGGGTTTGTCCGCCTAGACAAATTCCTGCCCACACCATGATTGTCCCGCCTTGGTATGACTGGACCTCCTGAAGGTGCCGTAGATGGCTAATTCTCCCTGTAGTTCTCCCAAACGCGTGTTCTTCGTGAATCCAGATGAAATCCAAACCGGGACTCATCGGTGAACAGCACCAAAGACCATTGTTCGTCACACCGTGGTAAATGCTTCCGAGCCCAAGAAAGCCGCCGATCGCGATTGCCACTGGAACACGTAACGGTCTTCGAGCATAAAGACCAACTTCATGCAACCTCCTTCGCACGGAGTGAACAGTGATGTTTACGATAAGCGCTTAGCCCTTGCTAAGCGCTTACCAGTTTCTAGTACCTCTATGCGAATAGCTAAGCGCTTACCGTAAGCCTTAGCTCTTGCTAAGCGCTTTCCATAAACATCACAGTACGCGAGCAACCCGGTTTCAATTGATTATTGCAAGTTTAACTGTAACAACTGTAATTATGTCCTTCATGTTACACCCATGTGTGATTGTGACTGGTACACATTACCATTTGTTAAACTGTATTTGCTCTATACTGAATGTGTAGTGCTGAACATTATTCCTGATAATGCTTAATTGCGTAAGCAACTCACACTTTTATTATTGTTAACGATTAAACTTCAGAGTAATTTCTTATACTAGTAATATTCTTTTATTTTAATAAATTTGAAAATAGTCACTAACGTCAGAAGTGGAATAGTTTCCAAAAATACTATGAAAAGTCTTGAATAATTCATAATTCTTACTAAGCACCAACTTTCTTGTTGCGATATTGCTTTTGAAGCGCAATCATATTTTTTTTTATGTAGAGGTTATTATTCGATGATAATGTGGCTTGGTAATAGTAGTAGCCGACTATACTTACTATGCATTTCAAATGACGTTGTTGTCTAATCAGTATTTGGTCATAAACCACAAAAAAAAAAAAAACAAGTGACTTAGTTAATTAGTATGCAACATTGATTGAACATCTATTATCGAAAAATCCAAACTTTTTAAAATCTTTTTGTCATCTAGCGCATAAATACGTTGCTCAGAAGCATCCTTGGTAGAGCCACGCTATATTATGACGACAGTATGAATGGGTTGATTGGACGTCTGACTTGGACTCAGACTGTTTGTGTTGTCTCTTTGTTTGAATGTGTTTCCACGTCGGAACTCACATACAAGACGTGTACAAATTTTTAGAGTTCATGGTTCTAAATATAACGCTATTGCTGAAATACCAAACCTGCTGTATGCGTACGTGGTAGCGGTGATTGTAAATGGAGCCATGCTGCGGCAGTATTATAATTGCAGTACGAATGAGTTGACTAGACTGGGGAAGAACTGCGCTCGCTTAGAATATCACAATACTGCCGTGTTTCGTATTTTTGGAGACAAGAGCTACCTACTTCTCGTGAAAGATATTTCGGGTAACAGCACAGAAACCCATTGACTGTGTCATAGTCTTGTCAATATTAGGCACTCTTTATCCTTACGTGTATGTACGCGACATCGACATAGGTACCTACACTTGCCCATACATAGGTAATTAGGCACGCGTAGGGCGATGCTAATCCGATGTTATCAACAAATCACAAATTTCATAGTATTTTTTTTATCCAAATAGTCACTTTAATCTTGAAATCACTCATGTTTAATAATCAAAACAAATCAAATTTTACATACACGTGTGGTGTTATACCTCTCTCGGTATGTTCGTGATGCCAGGTCCGCGTTTTGGTGGCATTATCCGTAAATCTAAATCATGTCGGTGTATTCCGACGACGTGAAATTGATACAAAGCATCTTATAACTTAAAAAAGTTATACGTTAAAAAAATAAAAGCGGCCAATTGCGCACGGGCTGTCACACCACTAAGTTATTAAATATGATTATCTAGCGTATTTTATTAACGTGTCCTATCACAAATAAATTAAGAAACTTATCAAAATTTCCACAAAACCAAAAAAAAAACACAACAATTAAAACTAAAAGTATGTGTATGTGAAAAACGAAAATTAGGTCAAGTGACTCATGAACCATCCCCACGGACGCCGGCGTCAGACTAAGTGACTTACTTTCTTACTCATCGTCGCACGCGCCAGAGTCGACAACACAAACCCTCCCGAAACCCCGTACCATTCATTGTAACTTTGCGCATGAAGAATTATGCCTTAAATCATCTATTTTAAGTAAATTTTTCGCTTGTATTTGTTTTCACACACCCGCAGCGCGCGGTCACTTTGTTTTTTTCGTTTACCTATGAAATGAAGTAGTCAGAAGGAACTGAAAATGAAATATAAATTGTTATCGATTTTTAAATCGATATTTAGCAATGAATCAATATTTCACCCTAGAAATCGAGAATCGATTTTTTCTGTTTTGATAAGAAGCATAAAATTATTTTCAATTAGCTGAGTGTACCCAAACACATAAAAAAATTACAATTTTTCACTTCACTGTTTGAAAACTCGAAAAATGACTGTGCTCAGTTTCTTTCGTCCCTTCTTTATGAATTACATCGCCCTTATTTCAGCCGCCAGAAATATCTTTAAAGAAAAATAAATATTTAAATGTTGTGCTTTAGATATTATTACTTGTGCAGGACACTATTTTAACATTTTGACAAAATTAGTAATGTTTTTAATTATAACACACATATGAAAATCTATTTTTCTGTAAAAAAATTAAAGGTTTCATAAAACCGGCGGCTATTTTGTGGTTTAAAGCAAGGGTATTATAAATTCTAATAAAAGAAAAAGTATAGCAGTACCAGACATCTTACACTTTTCACGTTTGTACTCCTCTCAGGTCTGGCGCAAACAAGATACTCGTATTACACCGCGGATTATCGGAAACCATAACATTTTCCTGGCATTTCCCATGTTTTTTTAATGATCTAATTATATTTGGCAAAAAATCGATTATTTATCATGATGTAAAACACAGGATACATTTTCAATTTACCACTAAAGTTTATTAAATTTGCTAAAGTTTATTTTACGTTCATCAGAGTGGGCGAATAGGTTAGTTAAAAATAAAAATGCATCTGAAGCTACAAAAAACTAATTGTTTCCTTTATATATAGTATTGAAGGGGGTTATTCACAAAGTTATTTAATTTTCATCTAATGTTTTTAAGCACAACTTGACTGCCTCGTTGATCTAGTGGTTGCAAACACAACTGCTGATCATGAGGTCCCGGGTTTGAATCCCGGGAGGGGCCAAAAAAATCACTTATTGAGTTTTTCCATCAAGAAATTCATAGAATATGTCGGAATTCAGGAAAGATGTTGGCGCTGTTTCACCGCGTGCCTCAGAAAAAACGTAAAGTCGATGGTCTTGCGCCTGATCTCTCTCCGGTCGTGCCGGTTTACTGTCCCATTGGACTACGAGAGTGAGGTAATAGAGAATGCACCTGTATTTGGGCATGCACTTGGGCAATATAATCCTGTCCTGCACCGATAGATTTCCATACGAAACACAGCAGCATTAAGCTGCTATTTTACGCTGGTATTCTGCGAGACAGTGGTCCTTCCCCAGTCGAGCCGACCCTTTAGTGCTACAACTATACTATTAATATAGCTGCAGCATGGCTCTATCGCCGTGTAGTGGCGGTCATAGCCGTGTAGTGGCGGTCAAGAATATCCACTACCCCATATCCTCCCGTGGGTGTCGTAAAAGGCGACAAAGGGAAACAGGCAGGAGATGGGCAGCAGCATCTTCTTGATAACAACAAACTAACAATAAAAAAACTGCGGTTGCCAACCCGCTCGCCAAGCGTGGCAACTATGGCAAATACCCCCCTATGAATGACAGTAACAAAGAAACGGCCCCCAGTCCCCGGCGGCCCCGCTATTCCAGGCTACGGTGGCGACCATGGTAACGGCGGGGCAGGGGGTGCTAAGAATCTCCGGTGGAGGTTCGGTTGCCACCTTAGACGACTCGACCTGGCAACGTAAAACGCACGCACCCTGAGGACTGAGGAGAAGATTGTGGAGCTGGAAGAAGAGATAGACAAGTTGCGCTGGCATATTATAGGATTATCCGAAGTCCGAAGAGAGGGGGAGGACACGGTAATCCTCGAATCCGGCAACTTGCTCTATCACCGGGAGGGCGACCATCTGTCCCAAGGAGGTGTCGAATTTATCGTCCACAAGTCTCTTGTTAACAACGTTGTAAAGATCGGGAGTGTGTCGACGAGGGTTGCGTACCTTATACTCAGAATCACCAAACGGTATTCGCTGAAGGTCATACAGGTTTACGCACCAACCTCGGCACACCCCGATGAGGAGGTGGAGGAAATGTATGAGGATATCCCTAGAGCCATGCATTCCTCCAAAACCCAATATACGGTGTTAATGGGAGACTTCAACGCAAAACTAGGCACAAGAGAGAACGGTGAGCAGAAAGTAGGGAAATTTGGAATAGGGCAACGAAACCCAAGGGGCCAGCAGCTGGCCGACTTCATGGAGAAAGAGGGACTCTTTATGATGAACTCTTTCTTCCAGAAGCGGCCCCACAGGAAGTGGACCTGGTCGAGCCCCGACGGTTTGACAAAAAATGAGATTGACTTCATTATGACGACCAGACGACAACTGTTCAGTGATGTCTCCGTGATCGCGAGGGTGAAAACTGGTAGCGATCACCGAATGGTTAGAGGTACACTGAACCTAAACGTTAAGTTGGAGAGGTCTCGTCTAATGAAGTCAACGCTCCGTCCCCCTCGTGCTATAATCAAAAGTCCCGAAACCTTTCAGCTCGAGTTACAAAACCGTTTTCAATGCCTAGAAGACTGCAATGAAGTGGACGATTTGAATGACAAGCTCGTGGAAACTGTCCATGCGGTCGGAGCTAAGTTCTGCAAGACCCGCCGCAGAAGAACACAAAAACTCTCCGATCACACTCTTAATCTCATGGCTGTTAGACGGGAGATGAAGATACATTCTTCAACAGACTTGACAGCATACAGGCATCTGAACAGACAGATCTCCAAATGCACGCGGCGGGACTTACGCAACTTCAATACAGCTCGTATTGAAGAAGCGATCGAGCGGAACCAAGGCTCCAAAGTCTTTGCCAGAGATCTGTCTGCAAGAAAGAGCCAACTCTCAAAGTTGAAGACAGAATGTGGCAGCATCGTTTCCGGGACACCTGAGATTTTGAGTGAGATTGAGAGATTCTATGGGCAGTTGTACACGTCATCGTTGGAGCCACACGCAAGTGTGAGTAACGATCCAAGAGCGAGTCTCATCCGACACTATTACGAACATATCCCGGACGTCAGTCTGAGCGAGATTAGAATGGCTCTCCAGCACCTTAAAACCGGTAAGGCCCCAGGCGAGGATGGAATTACAGCGGAGCTTCTGAAAGCAGGTGAATAACCGGTACTTGAAGTCCTTCAGAAGCTCTTTAATTCCGTCCACCATGGTGGCATTACACCGGAGGCGTGGAGCAGAAATGCGGTGGTCTTGTTCTTCAAGAAAGGTGACAACGCTCTCTTGAAGAACTACAGACCGATTTCCCTTCTGAGCCGCGTTTACGTGCTGTTTTCGAGAGTCATTACGAATCGTCTCGCGCGCAGACTTGACGACTTCCAACCTCCCGAACAAGCCCGTTTCCAAAAGGGCTTTAGCACCATAGACCACATACATACCCTTCGGCAAATTGTACAGAAGTCCGAAGAGTACAATTTGCCACTATGTCTGGCGTATGTGGACTATGAGAAAGCCTTTGATTCCGTCGAAATTTGGGCGGTGCTGCAGTCCCTTCAGCGGTGCCAAGTTGACTGTCGGTATATCGAAGTGTTGAAGTGCTTGTACAGTAGGGCTACGATGGCTATCCGAGTAGAGAACCAGAGTACGAAACCTATCCAATTGCAGTGAGGTGTAAGACAGGGTGACGTCATATCCCCGAAACTCTTCACCGCTGCATTGGAAGACGTTTTCAAGCTTCTGGACTGGAAAGGATACGGTATCAACATCAATGGCGAGTACATCACTCACCTTCGATTTGCCGACGATGTAGTCCTTATGGCAGAATCGCTGGAGGACCTAAGCACTATGCTCAATGACTTCAATAGTGTTTCCCAACGGATAGGTCTTAAGATGAACATGGATAAAACAAAGATCATGTTTAATGTCCATGTCACACCTATGCCGGTAGTTGTTGGGAACACTAAGCTCGAAGTTGTTGACGAGTATGTTTACCTGGGACAAATAGTCCGACTAGGTAAGTCTAACTTCGACCGAGAGGTCAATCGACGGATTCAACTCGGCTGGGCAGCGTTCGGGAAGCTAAGACACATCTTCTCGTCTGACATACCTCAAAACCTTAAAACGAAATTGTACAACCAGTGCGTGTTGCCAGTGATGACTTACGGAACTGAGACGTGGTCCTTCACTGCTGGCCGGATGTTATAGTTCACTAAACTCAATGTCGTATTTGTTCTCGAGCTTGTACGTCACTATGTCGAAATTACAGTATACACATAAGTTTCGGAATTCTTGGCTTTAAAACCCACATTTAAATGATTGGTTCGAAGTGGTTGAAAGAATTATTGATCAAGTAGCAAAATGCAAATTTTATCGTACAATTATAAGGATGCTGATATAAACCGATGACGAAGACGATTTAATTTTAAATAGATGTTAATTAAATAATATATTCTTGATGTTGACTTTTTTTGTTACTAATTGTATATTGATTTATTGATTATTTACATAAAAATAAATCAATATACAAATACTTAATCATACTTTATTTAAAGTTAAGACTACAGCTTATATACGTCTCACTGCTGGGCACAGGCCTCCTTCCATTTCTGAGACGGTTTTTAGTGCAAGGAAATGTCCGCCGCGCTGCCCCAATGCGTTTTGGCGAATTTCACATGTCTTCGAATTATTTTCTTTTCTTATTTAGAAATAAGAAACTAGAGGACATGCAGTTTTCTTCACGATGTTTTCCTTTACCGCCGAGTACAGATCTATATTTTTGTAAATGTTTATAAATCATTTCGGGAGCGCTTTTTCTTCTGACTTGCTTAACAAATTCAACATATAAGGCTAGTTTAGAAAGAAGCCCTAATACTAGAGATAGTATAGATAATATTGGGTGATTCTGATATGACTCACTCGTTCAAGTATTCATCATCATCCTTATTACAGCCATTCAAAAGTCCACTGCTGAACATAGGCCTCACCCAAGGAATGCCACAATTCATTGTCCCAAGCCAACTGCATCCATTGATTATCTGCATGTCTTACCAGGTCGTCACTCCATCTAGTGGGGGACGCCCCACACTTCGCTTGCCGGTACGACGCTGCCACTAAAAAAAACTTTTTTCCCTATGGATTATCAGTTCTTCGAGCTAAATGGCCGGCTCATTTCCATATCAGATTACTAATCCTTTGGGGTATGTCGGTAACTCTAGTTCTACTGCGGATATCCTCATTTCTATGTTTATCGCGCAGAGAAACTCTGAGCGTAGATCTCTCCATAGCTCGATGAGCTACTTTTGAGCTGCCTCATGCGGCTAGCAGTGAAGAACCACGTTTCAGTTCCATAGGTCATCACTGGCAACACGCACTGGTTGTACAATCTATTTTTGAGGTTTTGCAGGTATGCCTGACAAAAAGATGTGTCATTATCTCTCGGACGCTGTCTAGATGAGTTGAATTCTTCGATTGACTTCTCGGTCGAAGTTGGAAATCAGACTATTTGTCCCAGTAAACATACTCGTCAAAAACTTCGAGCTTAGTGCTCCCAACAACTACCGGCATAGATATGACATGGACGTTTAAGATAATTTTTGTTTTATGCATTAAGACCTGTCCGTTGGTAAACACTATTGAGGTCATTGAGCATAGTGCTTAGGTCCTCCAGTGATTCTGCCATAAGGACTATATCGTCGGCAAATCGAAGGCGTACGCGCCATTGTCGTTAATACCGTATCCTTTTCGGTCCAGTAGCTTGAAAACGACTTCGAATGCAGTGGTGAAGGGTTTCGGGGATATTACATCACCCTGTCTTACACCTCTCTGCAATTGGAGAGTTGTCGTACTCTGGTTCTGTAATCGGATAGCCATCTTAGCCCTATTGTACAAACACTACAGCACTTAGATATACTGACAGTTGACTTGGTACCGCTGAAGGGACTGCACGACCAACCAAATTTTGACGGAATCAAAGGCCTTCTCATAGTCCACATACGCATGAAAAAGTGGTAGAATGTACTCTTCGGTCTTCTTTACAATTTGCTCACGGGTATGTATGTAGTCAGTGGTGCTAAAGTTTTTCCGGAAACCGGCTTGTTCGGGAGGATTGAAGAAGACGAATCGTAATTACTCTCTAAAACAGCATGTAGACACGGCTCATGGAAAATTGGTGTGTGTTTTTTTAAAAGAGGATTGTCGCCTTTCTTGAAGAACAAAACTACCGTACTTCTACCCTACCCCTCCGGGGTAGTGGCACCATTGAGGATGGAATCAAAGAACTTCTGAAGGACTTTAAGTATCGATTTTCCTCCCACTTTCAGTAGCTCCGCATTTTCAGCTTTCAACGCACATCCAAATTTCATTTTTATATACAGTGCTATGGCACCTATAATAACGCATGTGTTCCTAGGACTTCTCACATGCTCTGGTTAGTGCAAAGGTATATTCCAAAATTGAGTTTTTAATCAAATATCAGTAAAATTCCTGACGATATACCTAAAACCGCGATAACTACACCATTCGGATATTTGACTTTAATTTCATGACGTTTGGATAATTTCCAGAAGTTCGTTCACAAAATGCTCAAAGACATTTTAATTCTTTCGTTTGCATATGAATTCTTGGATGATATCCTTAACTTTTCTAGGATTGAAATTGAGTACATCCCGCACCTCAGGAAGCTTTTAAACAATTGACAAACTACGGCATGCTTGTTAATACAGCAAAGTGTGAATTTGTTACGTGACACATTAAGTTCTTTGGACACGACGTATTAGCTGACGGCATTCGTCTTCGTTCGGATAAAGTCCAGGCGAAACAGGACTACCAAGTTCCAAAAACAGTTCGAGAAATGCGGAAATTCTTAAGTGTGTACAATTTTTACCTCCGTTTTGTACCCGGAGCAGCAGAACTGCAGGCACTAATGAATATCGTCTTAACTGGTCCTAAAACTAAGACATTACAAAGTATAACGATGTCCTCAGAAATGACCAAGGTATTTAATTATTCTAAGTCGAGCCAAGTATACAAGACTACTATGCTCTCACATCCGGAGCCTGATGCCGACTTGGCTGTTTTTACTGATCCATCTGATACATCGATTGGCGTAGCACTCCAGCAACTATGTGGTAACAAAATCTGGAAACCAGTGGCATTTTTCTCAAAGCGTCTAACATCTGTGCAGAAGAAATATAGTCTGTATGATCGCAAAATTCTGGCTATTTACGACGCTATCCGACATTTCAGACATATTATCAACTAACTTAATATGTTAAGCTAGATTATTGACAGTATTTACAGACCACAAACCACTTACATCTTCTTTTCTCGCTTAAGTCTTTTCGTATAACCACAAAAAATGCTCATCGAGACAATTCCGTTACCTCAACTACACCTCTCAATTCACAACAGATATTCGGTACATAAAAGGCTGGGATAACGTTGTCGCAGATGCTCTCCCGCCTATCGAGGAATTACCGAAGCCCACCGATTACCAAGCTCTTGATCATTCTCAAGATATTGATTTTGAACTGCAAGAACTATTAGAAAAAGGTACCGCTCTGAAACTCAGAAGGGTAAAAACTCCCAATTGCAAAAGATCATATACTGTGACATTTCTGCAGTGCATCCACGTCCATTTGTCAGACACCTTCAAAGACTAATTTCTTTTTATAGGATAAAGGTGATAAACGAGCACACATTTCACCTGATGGTAAGTGGTTGATGCGGCCAATAGACATCTACATATATTCTCGATTACGAATCAAAATGTAGATGCGTTGTCACCCGGTTTCCGGTTCTCTACACTCACCATACAAAACACAGCAGCGTTAAGCTGCTATTTTACGTTGTTATTCTGTGAGAGCGTGGTCCTACCCGGTCGAGACTACCCATTCGTGCTACAACTATACGTACTACTAATATAGTTGCAGCATGGGGCTCTACCACGTAACAAAAAAAAATTTAACGCACTACATCTCTAGAGTCATCTAGGTCCCAAGTGAACTGTTAATATTATTACATTTTATATGGTCTGGTGCAAAGAAAGATTACCAGCAATGGGCCAGAGAATGCATAGATTGCCAGAAAAGCAAAGTTTACCGGCATACTCAATCACTCATCCCTTCATTCCCAGTTCCTTCTGAACGCTTTTCCCATATCTATATGGACAAAGTAGGACCATTACCAATTTCTTGTGGTTACAAATTCTGCCTGACAGTCATCGATCGTTTCACCCGTTGGCCTGAGGCATATTCCTTGGCTGACGTAACTGCGGAGACCTGTGCCCGCACCTTCATTGCTGGCTGTCCTCGCAACATCACCACCGACAGAGGCAGACAGTTCGAATGTGAGCTATTCCGCACCATGTCCACCATTCTTAGTATGCAACATCGTCCAGCCTACCATCCTGCCTGCAATGGTATGCTGGTACGTCTCCACCGCCTATCAGCCATCATATACCATGATGACATCAGCTGAACGGAAGCTCTTCCATTGGTACTGCTGGGCATCCACAGTGCCTACAAAGAAGACATCAAGGTTTTGGCAGCAGAGATAGTGTACGTCAAGCCATTTAGCCTACCTGAAGAATTTTTCACGCCTAACACTGCTAGTACACCAGATCTCACTAGCTTCTCGTCGTGGTTCCGTCTTCACATGGCTAAGCTCACCCAGAAGGTGCTAATCAGCATGGTAAAAAGACTTTCTATGTGCCCAAAAACCTGTCAGCCGCGGAGTACGTTTTTGTTCGCAACGAAGCTGTACGGCGTTCACTTGATGCCCCGTACAGCAGCTCATTTGGAGCGAGGTGATAAAACTTTTAAACTCGCAATTAACGATCTTGAATTAACTGTTCGAGGATGCCAAGACAGATTCCGAGGTACCTAGATATTCTGCTCCACCTGCAGCAATTACTGGTCCTAATGATCCTGCCAAGAAAACTCAGTCAGGTCGCACAGTTCGTTTCTACTTCGGACTAATATCGACCTTAGCAAACTTCAGTCTCAGTCTCAGCCAGGCAGTAGTGTAGGCACACTTCCTACATCTTGAACTATATCTGTAGTAATCATTTAATTTATTTCATTCTAATTATTTATATCCATGATTTTTATTTAATTATTGTATCAAGACATTTTTGTTGAACTGTACGGCCTTATGTACTAGCAGCCTTATTATATATTTTTTAGCTTCTATATACAATCGTCCGGCCGCTCACTTGGCAGCGCCCGTGCTAGCAGTCTGTTCAGTATTCCTACGGCATGCATGTCCTATTTTGTTAGGTTTCTGCTTACACGCATAATATGTACTTACTTTTATACATTTCAAATATTTAAAAGATACTATAATTTTAATCCCGAAATTCTCTTATCATAAACTTTTGTCTAAAATGTAACTAATATAATTTAACTTACTAATATGTGCGTGTATTCTGTCGGTGTAATATAATAATAACTAACGTACACTTGAACGGTTTATTTAACATCCGATAAGTGCACAACCATACTGTTTTGACGATCACATCTTTCTAAATACCAATAAGACATTATTTATAACTTACACTAGAAATACTAACTCAATGAAATATCATTGCATTATTAACGACAACACATTATTTAGCTCTTGATAAATTCATGCGTGACTTAGGAAAAATAATGGACGAAAATCAAATAAAGTTCGTACATATAATATAATTGACTTTATTAGTCGAGTAACTAAAAACTCTACATTTTGCGTTTATAAGATCGTTATTGGATTTCGGCTGTCTTGTCTGGAGTTCAATGAATAATCGTAAAATCGATAGAATCGAAAAAATTAAAATAGGTTTATTAATATTTTAAATGATACAAGCGACACTAGTTAAGTTACAAGTAATCCTTATTAAAAGTTAAAAGCATAGAAGTATTAGGCTTAGAACCGCAGTAGGCGCACGCAAAGTGAAGCCATTTCAAGTTAACCTTTAAAGGCTAAGTACGACTTTTGGCGCGTTAATACTCGATTTCACGTAGTCGTGTAAACAGTTCGCACAATTTTTCAAAAAAATGACGTACTGTACTGTGAAAGGGTGTCACAACTCATCACATAATCACGACAAAAATGTAAAAATCTCATTTCACGGTTAAGTACTGCCTAGCATCTTATATTTTTGTAAAAAACATTCATCAAAACAATATAATAAATAATAAATTTGACAGACGCCAATATAATGAAAATGTTGCTAGGCATAGTAAAATATTTTACCACATTATTTCTTATTATTATAAATATAAAAAAAATGTATATTGAAAAAAATACATACATACTGCGAATAGTCTCATTCACATATAAATAGGTATTTTTATTAGGGTTCCCATTTGCCGTGGAAAAAAATTTGTTGATTTTATTTTGTTTTGATAATGTGCAGTTGTTTTTACCTTTTTATGGTATGTGTTTTAGGATAAATAACATAGCCTATGATTATTTTTTTATTATTATTTTACACATATTTAACATTTTTAGTTCGATATTTTATGAATCTAAAAAAGATTACATATCTAGGATAGCGTCATCAAAGCGGCAGTTGTTTAGAATACAGTAGCAGTTCCAGGATATTTTTAAATACTTAAATAAAATAATTTTTAATACTATATTTTATTATGGTATTTGTATTTTTAACAAACATTTTTAATTTCATGTTTTATTTGAATAGTTATCTCCTTCCGAATCTTATTTTGTTTTAATGCAAAACATAATATCCAATAAAGTAATAATAATAATCACTTGAAACTGACCGCACTCTTAAGTCTCGTGATTCCTTCTAATATTATATCCGTTCTGTGAAAGTTGTATATTGTAACCTTTATGTCGAAACGGATTTAAATTAAATACATCACGTAGATTCTTAGAATGGCAAGAATCGAGATCAGTGTATGCTTTAATATGCGGGTGAAGCCGCGGGCCACGGCCAAAGTTAGTAAGAA
The DNA here is from genome assembly GCA_963668995.1 of Parnassius mnemosyne. Taxonomy (NCBI): domain Eukaryota; kingdom Metazoa; phylum Arthropoda; class Insecta; order Lepidoptera; family Papilionidae; genus Parnassius; species Parnassius mnemosyne. The sequence goes on along the minus strand of CAVLGL010000104.1, from coordinate 37,731,303 downwards.
ATAACAAATGAAAAAATATCTGACAGCTAAAATGGTTATCTGACAACTATTCACTTGTTAAGTGTTAATGGGACTGGATTGGGAAAACTAGAAAAAATAGGCGTAGGTATTTGCCTCCTCCATTTCTTCCCTTCTCTATATATATCAGAGAATAAGGCCATTGAGTATTATATAAAAATTAATATTTACAAATAATATAAGATTTTATGGAAGATAAATAACAAATATTTATATAAATATATTATTTTTATACGTGGTAGAGCCATGCTGCAGCTATATTAGTAGTATAGTTGTAGCACGAACGTGTCGGCTCGACCGGAGAAGGCCCACGCTCTCACAGAATACCAGCGTAAAATAGCAGCTTAACACTGCTGTATTTCGTATGGTGAGTGTAGAGAACCGGAGGCCCTATTTACTGAAAAAGAGGCATTCCATCTTAGTCCTCACGGATGACAACAATCTGCATTTTGATTCGCAAAGGGGAATAGATATAGATGTCTATGGGCCACAGCAACCATCAGGTGGACTGTGTACTCGTTTGTCACCCTATCCTATAAAAAAAATATACCACTTCTAACAGAATAATATAATTACATAATAGATTTGTGAATATAACACAAGATATTACGTATATATATATACAATATGCAACAAAAACCCCCGTGGTTTCCAGTAAGTACGTTATCAGGATCATAATTCAAACGTATAGAAATAACTTTTTTTTTAAAAACTCGAACAATATTTTTTTTATTTTATTTAAATAAAAAAATAATTGTATGCAAATTGTATATGATTTTTTTTACCTCTGCATTGTCTGGGGAGTAAGTGGATTCTCAAAGACCCCGCTTTACTTAGTATTAGCATCGGCTAGTGTCAGTAAGAGGTAATAAAACCACATAAAATTAAAAAAAAATTAATAAAATGAAAAAAAATGTAGTCGAGTTTTAAAAAAAAAGTTATTTCTATAGGTTTGAATACTGATCCTGATAACGTCCTTAACGGTAACCACATGGTTTTTGTTACATGTTGTATATAATTTAAATATTACACAAGTTAACAAAAATAAATAATATTAATTTTTTTTCTTTGCAAATAGTTAATAAAGAATTATAAACGCAACCTAAATATTAATTCTATGACTATGCCTATTACATTATCCCCACTTTTTGGGGAAAATGTCATTAACTTGCAAACAATTCTCATTTGCTTGTGTGCGTGTGGGCAAACGTAATTACAGGCCGCTTATGCACACATTCATTGTGTTGTTGCTTCAACTTTGAACGGAATTTCGAATATCACTATCACTCTATGTGTAATTACTCTAAGGTTAAAAGTAAATATTCTTTCATCACTAATAAATAGGCATACAAATTTTGACCTCAATTTTTTATACAAATTAGTTAAAAACTTTGTTGCTTGTCCACATTTATTAAGAAAAATTAGTTTTATAACTAGTAGCAAATGTGTCCCTCTCACTTTCAAGTACTTAATAATAACTTTTTAAATATACTAAAGAAAGCAAAAAAAAAATGTACACTATGCATCGATTTACAATCTCAAGTATAAATTACTAAATTAATAACTTTTGTAATATTGATAATTTAATCTCACAATAATGTATATTAACCCATTTTTTAGTTAATTTTAAGCCTCTTTTCTATTAGAAAATTATTGACATAAATTGAATTTTTCTGTCTCGTATATTATTAAGATTATCATATTATATAATTTAATATCTAGCAGTTTTCATAAATTTTGCTAATTTTCTTACAAATTATTTTACTTTATCTAACAACTTAAGTTCACCATAAATATGATTTTCCGGCACTGCACAGACCTGTAAATCTGTATCTTATAAATGTATTGTAACACCGAGTGTTGTAGACAAGTACAACGCATTTTAAAGCAATTGTCCTTCTATATCATTAGTATTATAATAAAGTTGTTACATACTTGAGTTTTTTACAGAAAATAATGATAAACTTAATGTTACCGTTACAACCTATTAAAGTCCACTGCTGGATATAGGTCTCCCCCATAGATTGCCTCATAGGGGGTTATTTGTCATAGTTGAAATGCTTGTCAAGCGGGTTGGCAACCACAGTTTTTATTTTTATTTTTAGTCGTTGTTAGGAAGACACTTCTGATTCCGATTTAATCATATTTTTTTTAATTAAATATAAATAATAAAAGAAACTACAGCTGCACATAGACTTCTCTCAATTAGATTTGCCATATACTACGCTTGGCAGCTGGCATATTAGCGACTCTTCTACAGTGAATGGCACGGATTATGAGCAATGATGGTATGACCATCGAATGATTCGTTATTTTGACAGTCAGTGGCAGGTGCGAGTGTCATACGAATTCAAAATAGACAATTGTGTAATGGTTAAAAGGAATATGAGTCAGATAGGTTTCAATAAGTGATTATTTCTCGAGATACATATTGATTGCTATACGGGAAATTTCACATCGTAGAAGTTCGTAGACGCGCCCGTAGATGTTCGTAGACACTCATAGATACTTGTAGATGCCGTCAACTGCTTAGATGGCTTTAGAATATGGTAATCTTTGAGATATATACAGGGCTATTTTGCAATAACTGGCCAAATTTGAAGGGATGGTTCAAAAGAAGTTATATAAATAAGCAAATGGTGAAGAAAAACTAATTAAAAAAATCTCAAACTTTCTGTTGTTTATATCTTTTAAATTCAAAACGCACGGTAGTCCATTATTTTAACTGATTTTACTGCGCAAACACACGATCGGTAGGCAAAAACGTTATTGACCATAAATCACATTATTTTTGGGATAATTTCAAATAGAACGAAAAACCTTATTTACTCGTATTATCAGAAACTGCAATAACGGTACCTATATCAATATTTATATATTTGAACTTAAGTTTAAAATTTAGCTATTCTTTAAAAATAACCCTGTATATCGTTAGATGCCAGTAGATTATTCAAACATATCCGTTAGTCAACGTTGACAACATTCAAACAGCATCATTTCTTAATTGATTCTAAAATAATATTTCTTAGTATACTCATATATCATTAAAATGACAAAGGAGATAATTTCACACAAATGTGACTTGAATATGCAGTGTAATAAGGATATTTAATGATCATTTCTCAATGTTATATCCTTCATCCCGAGCTTCATAGCTATTTTAGTTCTGGCTTGTGACTCGTGCATAATCTTGGGTCAAAAAGTAGCGTTTATACTTAAGCCGATGGTTTGTCCTTTCACTTCCCTTTGTGATACTGAAATGTTTAATAGTATACAGGAGTTTTAAGCGCAAGATTTTACGGTAGATATTTCATAAAATTACTTTGTTTTGAATAGCTTTATTTTGGGTATATCTAAATAATAAAGAAGCATAGTTTTTTTTAATCCACCAACCTAAGCCTTTTCCTAACCAGAATTATTTTATTCATAGTAAAACACATTATAACAACAAAATAATAGTATTGTTTTAAGAAATCTAACTATATTATGGTTAAAATACGTATGGGTCGCATCTAATGAGGAAAAACACGCTCTAACAGAATACCAGCGAAAATACCAGCTTAATTCTGATGTGTTTCGTATGGTGAGTATAGGGAGCCCGAAACCCTTTTTACTAGGAATAGAATAGAACTGAATAAATTTTATTGAATTAAGATTATTACATAATACTTATTAAAAGTCATTTTTTTTAATTAAGAACCAATGGGGTTCGGAAAATACATCTGTCCTGGGAGGACCCAGCAAGAAACCCAGCGGGATTTTATTAAAACATATTTCACTTTACAATAATTTTGTATTTTTGTTTGTTTTTTTGAATTTTAACAAATTCATTTAAACAATATTAAAATTCATTTAAAATTTGAAACAAATTTTAAATGAATTTTAATAGAACCAACATGGTGGCGACCACCTCATTTTTAGGGTTTTTTTTTAACTTATGTATTCTTTGATATATAATAATAACCCTTTTGTGCAATTTTTCTTTAATATAACATTTAAACTTATTTATTAAAAAAAGCTTTTAAAAAAATTTACTTCGCAAACATCCGCGCTTTAAAATAAAATAATGTGTCTTACCTAGTATGAAGAGCACCTCCCGCCCTCCCTCAATTGCGTGCACTATCCCCGTCACCACTAATCCCAGCACTGCTACTCCCAAAACCACTACACTAGGCAAGACACACTACTGACGAAAATACGACACGTGTTTCGCCTCTACACGAGGCATCCTCAGGTGATATAGACTAAGGCTAACCGCTAAGTGAGCAGTGGGCCAAAACAACTGCCTTTCATACAGACCGCTGACGCAACCGCTCTCTACTTAAGGAGCGAGCGACTGCGTCACGCGATAAAACATGCGACCAATCACCGCCGGACTTACGCAGCCGTTTTTAAAATTAAAAACAAACCGCCGTGCAACGCCCGCCTCCAACCACGCAATCGCCGATCACCGTGAGGGTGACAAACGACCATATTACGAGGCTATCTATTATTATAGAGGAGGCTTAAAGATATTTAAGAGAGGTGAGTTAGTAACATTTGTTTGTTCATTCATCAGTGCAACGTTACTATTATTACTTTTTAATATCTCTAACTGTTCCAGCACACACAGCCGCAGCCCTTTATTACACGTATGTAAGACTTTAAAGGAGTGGTCGTTGGCTAGGTTGTGTCCAGTGTCCAAACGATGTTTGGCAAAATGGGATTTATCGGGATTGCAATTCCTGTACGCGGATAAATGCTCTTTATAATGTGTCTCGAAATTGCGACCAGTCTGACCCGCGTAAATGGTGTGGCATTCGTCACAAACAAGTTTGTAAACACCTGACTCAGATGGTAAAATTGTGAAAATATCGTCTACGTACCGCTTGAAGAATCTTGGATTTACAAGAGCAGTAAGAAGGGCTTTCTTTTGATGTTCAGTCACTATTCACATGCCTACCTATTGAAGACTGCATCTCAGTTGTTACTAGAAAGCTAGAAGATAACAACATGCCTACAGAATATGCAGTATTACTCAAACACTGCCTCACATCTGGCTATTTACTGTGGAAAGAAGAGTTCTACATGCAAGTAGACGGAGTGGCAATGGGCTCACTTGTATATCCCGTAGTCGCCGACATATTCATGGAGGACTTTGAGGAGAAAGCCCTTCTTACTGCTCCTGTAAATCCAAGATTCTACAAGCGGTACGTAGACGATACTTTCACAATTTTACCATCTGACAAAGTAACTGCATTTTTAAACCACCGTAATTCCATAAACCCTAAAATACAATTCACAATAGAGTTAGAGGCAAACAATATTTTAGCTTTCCTAGATGTTTTAGTCATCCGAAATCCTGATAACACTATTGGTCATACTGTGTACAGAAAAAATACCCATACCCACCGATATTTAAATGGTGAATCGCACTATCATCCTTCACAGTTAGCTACCATGGGAAAATCTTTCTTTCAGAAAGCACGAGGGATATGTGACAGAAAACATCTGGCCGCCGAGCTTCAGCACGTCGAGCAAGTACTGCAAGACAACAAGCTTCGGGTCCCGCGCCTACGTCACAGTGACCAAGTGAAGCCAGCCACAGTCGAGCGTGTGCCTGCTGTACTACCCGATGTCAGAGGAGTCACAGACAAGGATGGCTACATCTTAAAGCGAGCTTCCATTAAAACATACTTCAAACCGCTAAAGAAGATTGGTCAATTTTTACCATCCGTCAAGTGTCATATCTCTCTACAAGATGCAGGAGTGTACAAGCTGGATTGTGAATGTGGTCTCTCGTACATAGGACAAACAAAAAGATCTATTAAAACCCGCGTTAAAGAACATATAGCTGACGTGAAGCACCGACGTATTGGGAATTCTGCAGTTTGTGAATATGTTCAAGATCGTCCGCGCCATTACATTAGATTTGATAGACCACAAATCCTCGCAAAAGAACACCGATTCCTCCCAAGGATGATTCGCGAGGGTATTGAAATTAAAAAATATCCTAATTTCAATAGAGAAGATGGATGGGTGCTGCTATTTGCTTGGGATCCCATAATTAATAAAATCAAATCCAAACCCAAGTATACCACTGATAGACTTCAAGATACTGTAAGCTCATTCTGCATAAATCGAACCAAAAATCAATATTAAAAAACTGAAGATAGCCGGGCTAACTATGACAGCAGGACGTCAAACACCTCAGTCCCCCGTGACCACGGGTACTGGAAAGCACCCGAAACGTCGGAAATATAAAATAAGTTAGTACACGCGATAAAATCTGTAAAATTAGTTTTATTTAAATGTGTAGTGTTCGCGTAAATATAAGAAATCATTATCAATAATAATACCAAGAAAATCAGTGGTATCCACAAGACTCAACCCCATTTAAGAGCACATTGGTATTTGAATGTTTAACATTAGGTATTGCAAATTTAGTACATTTTGTCTTATTGCCGTTTAAGAGCAAATTGTTCGCGTTAAACCAATGAATAACTAAAACATGACTAACTAAAGAAAGCATCTGCATTTTAATTCTTAATGGAGGATAGATGTAGACGTCTATGGGCCACAGTATCCACTAACCATCAGGTGGACTGTGATCGCTTATCACCTATCCAATCCTATGCTACTAATTTTTCTACTTCTATTCCTAATCCTAGTAATAATATTTAAATGTGATAATTTGCTTGGATATTTGTATCATAATATTATACTATATCTTTATTTAATCACGCAAAAACTGATGAATGGATTTTAATGAAACATGTCAATTACATGGATTTTAAGCCAGAATACACAGATTAAATTTAAAAAAAAAATTCTATTTCAAATTAGAGTTAAAAGTATACCAACTACATTTCTTCCTTTGGCGTACTCTGCGTAAATTATAAAATGATCTAATGATTTTGACTTTTTATCATAATCTTTAAAAAAGTCACCACAATAACTTCTTTTTAGTTTCATCATCATCATCATCATTACAGCCCTTCACAAGTCCACTGCTGAACATAGGCCTCCCCCAAAGAATGCCACAAAACACGGTCCTGAGCCACCTGCATCCATCGACTTCCTGCATGTCTTACCAGGTCGTCACTCCATCTCGTGGGGGGACGCCCTACACTTCGCCTACCGGTACGAGGCTGCCACTCGAGAACCTTTCTTCCCCATCGGTTGTCGGTTCTTCGAGCTATATGGCCGGCCCACTGCCACTTCAGCTTACTAATCCGTTGGGCTATGTCGGTCACTCTGGTTCTACTGCGGATATCCTCATTCCTAAGTTTATCACGCAGAGAAACTCCGAGCATAGCCCTCTCCATAGCTCGCTGAGCGACCTTGAGCTTCCTCATACGGCCAGCAGTGAAGGACCACGTCTCAGTTCCGTAAGTCATCACTGGCAACACGCACTGGTTGTACAATTTCGTTTTAAGGTTTTGAGGTATGTCTGACGAGAAGATGTGTCGTAGCTTCCCGAACGCTGCCCAGCCGAGTTGAATCCGTCGATTGACCTCTCGGTCGAAGTTGGACTTACCCAGTCGGACTATTTGTCCCAGGTAAACATACTCATCAACAACTTCGACCTTAGTGTTCCCAACAACTACCGGCATAGGTGTGACATGGACATTAAACATGATCTTAGTTTTGTCCATGTTCATCTTAAGACCTATCCGTTGGGAAACACTATTGAGGTCATTGAGCATAGTGCTTTTTAGTTTACAAAGATAAAAAAATTCGAGTATTATGGATGCATTTTATGATACTATTAGTGAAATGATAACTCCGCATCAAATGTATCTCTGTATCGTGACATGTCTTTCTCAACAGAGATTTTTGAATTTTTAATATTAAATATGTTAAAGCAGCTTAATTTTTATATCAGTGAATAGTGAAAATAGCAAGAGATATAAAAATGAATCTATGCACTGCTTACATCGTATTATCCGTGGTTAGTTAAATTAAATCAGAAAATTAGCTTAATATGATACCATAATAAAAAATTGCATGGAAGTGAGGGATAAAAGTGCAAGCCGAAAATTTCTAATGAAAATAAAAGAAGGAAAAAAAATAATATGATTTTAAAATGCTGAACGAAAATTTCAAAGTATTCTCAAGGGCATTTTAAAGTAATTAAAAACACCTGCTCGGCTGTGAAGAAAAACATCGGTGAAAATTCTACATGTCTGAGAAATAAAAAAATATTACAGTGACATGTGAAGTCCGAGCTAACCGTGTTATGGTGGTGTAAGAATGTCTACAACGCCATATCATCCCGAGGGGGTCGTAAGAGGTGACAGAGGGAAAATGAAACAGGATATGGGTAATAGTATCTTCCAGATAACAACTCAAAATAATAAAAAACTGCGGTTACCAACCCGCTTGTATAGCATGGCAACTATGGCAAAATCCCCCAATGAGGTACTGGTAATCTATGAGGGAGGTCTATGTTCAGCAGTGGACTTTTATAGGCTGTTATGGATGTACAATCGTAATGGGGTCGAGTAATTAATCTGCCGCACTGCTCTAGTGCATGTTGGTGGACTTCACATAGCCACTAAATATTTCTATTCTTAAGACAAGCTGGTTTCCTATAACGGCGAGCACGCGGCAAATAAGATTTTTTTTCCCAGTAGTCTTACCAATAGCCTTAGCCTTATCCTTAGCCTTAGCCTTACCAATAGTATTAGCCTTAGTATGACTGTTATAAATTTCGTTCTAAGTACTTATTAGTAAGACCACTGATGCCATATTTGTAGTAAAATAAAAATATCCTAATTTTTCTTGCAATATATTCTAGCTTGTCTTGGATTCAATCGTAAAGTTTGAAACCGGTGAGTACGTGAACACAGGTGCACTCTATTCTTTCACTCTCATAGTCCATTGGGACGACAATCCGACACGACTGGAGAGATATTAGGCAAAGCAACAACAGTTTTACGTGCTTTTCGAGGCTGTAGGATGAAACACCGCCAACTTCCTGACTACGGACTGTTCCTGCAAATTTCTAGAGAGAAAAACCCAATAATTGATTTTGGCCCGACCCGGGATACGAACTTAGGACGACTACTAAACGAGATAGTCAACTTTTGTGGTAAAATAATAGGTATTACATCTCCTGCACAATGAATAGGTATTGTATTTTTCTTTTTTACAATATTTTCTTAAATTTTTCAAATTAATTAGATTTATAAGTATTTTATTTGTATTCTCAGCTTTACTAAAGATATTATTGTGACGCAGAACAACTTGCTTTATAACGAATTTAATCGTCCTCAATATTTTCTACCCCTTTATCTAAAATTACAGAACTAACTTATGTCTTTTGTTTAACTTAACAACTGACTTAACTTTGATTATTCAACCGAAATAATTTGGCTCCAGCCTGCCTCAAATTTGAACACTAAAGTATTTTGTTCCTTTTAAAGAATAATAGAAAATAACCTACAAATCATTGTTTTGGTTTTGAGTGCTTATTTCCATGCAATTATTGGTGTATCTAAAATACATAAAGGGTTATTTACTGGTATCCCCTACAAAATTTCTAACAGAGTATATTGTTAGAAATTATCTAAGCTTCGTGTAAAATAGATATGTTACTGACAATGAACGAGAATGGAGGCCTTCATCGTGGAGTCAATGTTAGAGTAAATACGATCGCATGTGGGTTAGAAAATGCTCGAGACAGGTAAAGCAGGCTAATGGCAGGGCACGGACCGCTCACCAATCAGCCTACCAAACGACCCGCTGATTCCACTGCTATGTTATTCATCTTTTGTTTTAAATAAAACTGAAGTGATCAACGATCTAACAGTCCACTTGATTTTAAGTAGCTTCTGTAGAACATGGGCACCTGTAGCCAAATTCAAACAAAGAAGGTTAAAGACCCACTGTCAACTCCGAGAAGTGATGTAATGCCTCACAGCCTATTACTACACTAACTCTCTATACCTTTCCAATAGGAATACAGCAGTGCACACATTACTATTTGGCGACAGAAATATGTACGAGTATGGTAAGCTAACCAGACGGATTTCTACGAAAAAAAGGAGTCCTACCATCTAGCAAATCAGTCATCTTCAGTAGTGGACCGTATTCCATTAAAAAGAAGAATGAGATTGTACATAATATATAATAATGATTTTTAAAATAAACGTACGTTAGGGATGAACGGAAGTTTCAGCTATATTGCTTATAAGTTTATTTCGAAAGTGCATGCCTAATAATGCTGCGTTTTTACAATAACATCAGGCTGGGTACTAACTAAAGTGCTATCGTTAGTTTCCACATAGATTAATAACTTTAACGTCAGCATGGAACCGGTATTGTGCTCTCTGATTTAATTTTGCCTAAGCTGTTGCTCACTTATTCACAACCAATAAAGATGATAACTCTGATTTACTTCTTTAGATAAATTACATTTAAATATTCAATTCAATATTAAATAATATGTAATGATGCTTCATAATGGCTGAATATAACCGGAAGCTTACGCGTAAAAACATTGTTTTATTTTTTCGAATTAAATTGATACCGTATAGTGGCGGTGTAAAATATACCTTACGTATTATCAACCTGACAGAGGGAAACTAAACCAGGAGATGAGCCGCAGCATCTTTCTGGTAAAACATTTAAAAAATGCGGTTGCCAACCCGCCTTCTAGTTGCGCTAACTAGTGCTAATATCCCCCCTATGAGAATATCTATGGGGAGGCCTATGTTTAACAGTGAACTTTTGATAGGCTGTAAAGATACAGCCTATAATATAATTATGCTCTATGGAGCAATTAATCCGACGCGCTGCTTCAGTGTTTGTTGGTGGACTTCACATGTCCACTTATTATTTTATACGTACAAGTTTCTTCAGAATTATTATAAGTAATTACAAATTTGATAAAAAAAGTTATTTATTATACGACATGAAATCTCATAGCCATAATTAATTATTAACTTCATATTTCTGTAGGCTAAATAAGTATCTTAATGCTTTTAATCAACCTCTCAACACGCGTCGGTGTTACCGTCTTATACCATTTTACACTTGTACATACTGTATTTTGTAAGGAATGTCCAAATAAATATTTTATTTCTTCGTCCTTATAAAAAAATTATAACTAAATAATATCATAAAATTCTGTAAAATAAATATTATAAACAGGAATTTTGCAACAAAATGAAAATCATGAATTTATTTCACAATTTTCATACGCCATAACATTTCCATTCAACTTTAAGTCTAATATAAGTAAAGTGCAATAAGTTTTAAGCGTCAAAAACTCTTACAAACATAAACTGACTACAACTCTTGGGGGAACTTATTCTAAAGATTTGATATATTTAACTACTAAACTAGGATTTTATAGTCATACTTTTATTGATAAGGAAATAAAGGCGTGGGAAGAACCGTCAGCTTGTCCCTCTAACTACTAACAGAGATTTCCTATGTTCTTTTAATTCATACATCAATAGGATTGAGGGATACAAATCAAAATATGGGAAGCAGCGTCTTCCAAATAACGACTAAAAATAAAAAAATGCGGCAAATAGAAAACTATGGCAAATACGATGCAATTTATGGGGGAGGCTTATGTTCAGCAATGGACTTTAAATAGGCTGTAACGGTAATGGTTTGTTTGAAACTTCGGAGCATTGAGAAAACAAAATCGCAGCGCATTGAATTTCTCAGGGATTTTCTAGGACACTTCAAGGTTGAAAAATTACCGACGATATCCTTCGTTCATCCATTTTATCCAAAGTTTTACCAAGTTATCCAAATATCTTCAAACGTCATCGTTTTGAAAAACATTTTTCGTCAAGAGCCATTCATGGTCCCTTATGAAAAATGTTATGCAATTTTCAAAACCTTCTTTCAATTTCCTACTCGTTCATTATTTCCAGTTATTGATTATTAAAGTTAAAAATTACTTTTATGTCTTGATTGACGATAACTCCGCGGCAAATCATTGCACAAGTTTTTTGCTTCCGTTATATTAAAGGGCTAAGCTAAAAAAACTTTTTAGCGAAATAATGAAAACTTTTTTATAGCCCGTAGACCTTTTTTAAGACAAGCAAAAATATTGGAATTTTTTTCCGGGAGTTTCCGTAGAATCACTCCAGAACCAAACATGGTAAAAAAAATTCTGAAGTAGATGAAACTAGACACTTTGAGCTACAATTTGCTTTTCTTTTTTTGCTTACTGTCCTCGAAGTTACAGCTGGTTGAAAATCACCCAAAAATTTAGATTTTTTTATATCCATTAATGTTTGTGACTAGTGAATTTTTACTCGTAGTGCAGTGCACTTCAGATAGCGATGCATGGAAGAGGGCGGTTTCTCAGATGTATTTTCATTTCATTCATTGCTGCTTGTATTTATAATACTCATTAGCAAAATATATGTTGCTCATATTACCAATGTTAACCTTTTAACCTTGTGTGTTCAATGTTAATATATTTACTGTAATTGTGTTGCGACATAGAGTTAATAGCGCCTCTCTGTTAAAAGTGTAAAAAGAGAGTAATATATGTCAGAGATTTCATCAGAGCGTTAATTATTAAAATAATAAAAGTGTGAGAGCGGATGTTTAACTTGCTCTCTCGCTTACGCAATTAATTATTATCAGTAATAAAACAGCGTAACGCACTATACATTCAGTATAGTGAAATTACAGTTCGACCATACTGTGACACGTCCCTGCCACCATCACACACCAGTGTAACATGAGGTACGTAATTACATGATAACACCAAAGTATGCAAACCAACAGCAACACTACTTATCTCAGTGTAACACGGGGTAAATTTATAAAAGTATTTAATACATTTGTCTAAATATGTAATACTTTAAATAAAAAAGAAAAAAGAAAATTTAACTTCATATTCCTGGAATCGAACCCAGGTACTCTCGAGTGCAAACTGCAAATCCATAATTCTACAAAATGCACTAATGTAATACACTACGTTTCCTAAGTTCGTAGGTTTATTGTTATAAAAATAAATATATTTTTTTTAGTTATTATTTATAAAAGTAATTAGTAAATTTATCTAAACGTAATACTTAAAATAAAAAATAAAAAAGAAAATTTGACTTCATATTCCTAAATTGAACCCGGGCACTCTCGAGTGCAAACTGCAAATATGTTTATTGTTATAAAATATTTTTTAGTAAAATTTATAAAAGTATTTAATAAATTTGTCTAAATATGTAATACTTTAAATAAAAAAGAAAAAAGAAAATTTGACTTCATATTCCTGGAATCAAACCCAGGTACTCAGGTATACACTACGTTTCCAAGTCATAAGTTTATTGTTATAAAAATTAATATTTAGTATTAACAAAATGTTCTTACCTTTTAATATCGTTCATATGTTGGGCGTTTGAGTTATATGAACGTTTTTTGTCTTCGTAACAGGTTTTACCTCTATTTCCCATATTTACCAATTATAATTATTAACTTTATTTAAATTAATCTAAACATAAAATATTTTATATTTACACGAAAGAGGAATATTTATGAAAAAAAGAATATGTATGAATATGAAACAATCACTTTAAAAATAAAATTATACAAAAACATTAAACAACGGGGAAGAGTCCATCGCACTGCTGTTGACGCACTGTCCTGACGCATTTGTCCTTTTGATTTAAATTTTAAAATTTATATTTAGTAATAACATTCATATCATTAATGTATTATAATTCGATAAGGAAATTCTTAAAATTAAGCAAAACCTTATTTTAATGACAGAAGGTTGTTTTTATTTCGTTAACAAATATCGTTTATGAAATTGTATTTATGTTAGACATACTTCCCACGACGGAGTCACCGTATCAGCGAATCCACCTACCAGCCGCCACGAGTGTATCGTCGCATGGAGCTATTGTTACGACGCATAAATGCTACGTATAGAAGTTATTATTTTCCTGTAAGTCGTTTGTTTTCTTTTAATTTAAAATTTACCTTTATTTTACCCTGTTTTTGTACTATTAATATTTTTTAAGTTGTTTTTATTGTTATTGTTTTATGTAACTTTAAATTAAAATTTTATTTCTATGTCGCTTAAAGCACAAAAAATACAGAATTTTATAGATATTAACACTTTAAATAATTCTTTTTTTTATAGAAGAGGGGGCAAACGAGCATGTGGCTCACCTGATGGTAAGTGACTACCGCCGCCCATGAACAATCGCAACACCATGGGAATTGCAGATGCGTTGCCGGCCTTTTTAAAAAGGAGTAGGCTCTTTTCTTGAAGGAATTCTAGTCATGAATAATATTTTAAAGACCAATTTACTAATAAAACTTCTATTTCAAATACGATAATCTTAGAATGTTCTCATGGATTACATTTATCTAAATTAAAAACTATTGCGTGTCCCGTTTATTTAGATTTTGACATATCTATACCTCACTATGAAGAAATATTATCGCAGTTAGACAAGCACGAGGACTTATTAAATTCCAAACGTAAACATTTTACAATTCAATGCGTAAAATATAAGAATAAATGTCACCATTTTATGTACACTAAAGTTTATTATTATGAAGTAACTAAATTTAAAGATGTTTACAATTTAATGATAAAACTCAGAGATAAAATTTTAATCGAGAATTCTGATATTAGAGATCTAGCCGTATCAGGCTTTTCAGATCCATTTTCTTAGCTAGCTTCTATTAAAGTATATAATATGGTTGCATATATTTTCCATAACACTAACATTAAAATTCATACATACAAAAATCAGTTAAATTATCCAACTCCCGTTATTGTTGTTAAAATTTTAAAAGAGAATCACAATTCACCTATTGCGGGTCAACCAGGATCAAGTCGTATGTACGAATTAAAGATGTCTATTATTGGAAGGGTATGCGCTCTAATATTGTAGATAAGGTAAATAAATGTCAATTATGCCAAATTAATAAACACTTGAAAAATGTCCAATAAAGCACTAATGGAAATAACTTCTAATTCTACTAGACAATTTGAACGATTAGCTCTTGACATCGTTGGTACATTACCTGACGCAGATTTCTAAAGACTCAAATTCATCCTTAATTTATAAGATGATTTAGCTAAATTTTCAAGTGCTTATTCCCTGGTCACAGCTATCAGTGAAGAAATAGACAGAAATCTTGTACTTTATATGTCTCCTTTCGGTTTTTCTAAAATAAACTTAATGGATTTGAGTACATGTTTCACGTCTGATTTATTTGAAGAATTGACTCAAATCTTGAAAGTCAAAGCCTTGTTTAATACTCTTTATCACACACAAACAAACCGAGCCCTAGAAGGCTCACATACTACCTTAAAGTAATACTTAAAATCGTTTGTCAATGAAAACCAAAACGCCTAGCATTGTTATTTATTTACCGACTTTAAGCCTTTAATACTACTACAAATGTACTACCAATTTCACCCCTCATGAATTATTATATGATTATAAACCTAATATTCCTAATTCATTGTCATAATCAAATTATAATGATATGAAATAAATAAAAATACCACTTATAATGAATATATTCGAACTTTACAATATCGAATGGATTTTAGTACAGAAAAGGCCATTTAAACAAAATTTAATAGTAAAGAAAAATCTAAACAATATCACGATACTAAGTCACGCGAAATTTCTTACAAATTCGGTGACTTAGTTTATGCAAAATACCGTCATCGGCTCCTTAAGGCCCTATCACCTAAATGGAAAGGTCCATATGAAAACAAATTCATAAACATGTTAAGTATCATAAAAACGAGATTAAGCTTGAAAGGGAATATGCAATTATGAGAAAAAAAGTACTTCAAAGACATGTAAAGTTCGCTACTACGCATTGGAACCGTGCCACGGACACCTCCTTGCCCTAAAGTTCTTTCAGAAATGAGAGGAGGCCTGTGCCCAGCAATGGGACTTATATAAGCTGTAACTTTAGTGACTTTTACGTATTTTTATTTTTATTGAATATAAATTAAATAAGGTATGTAAATTTCGGCTGTATACCAAAATATTATTCATTATGACGACCAGCGACAACAGTTCAGTGATGTCTCAGCGATCGCGACGGTGAAAACCGGCAGCGATTACCGAATGGTTAGAGGCATACTGAACCTAAACGTTAAGTTGGAGAGGTCTCGTCTAATGAAGTTAACGCTCCGTCCCCCTCGTGCTCTAATGTAAAGTCCCGAAACCTTTCAGCTCGAGCTACGAAACCGTTTTCAGTGCCTAGAAGATAGCAATGAAGTGGATGATATGAATAATAAGCTCGTGGAAACTGTCCATGCGGTCGGAGCTAAGTTTTGCAAGACCCGCCGCAAGAGAACACAAAAACTCTCCGATCACACTCTTAATCTCATGGCTGTTAGACGCGATATGAAGCTGCAGTCTTCAGTAGATTTGACAGCATACAGGCAACTGAACAGACATATCTCCAAATGCATGCGGCGAGACTTACGCAACTTTAATACTGCTCGTATTGAAGAAGCGATCGAGCGGAACCAGGGCTCCAAAGTCTTTGCTAGAGATCTGTCTGCTAGAAAGAGTCAACTGTCGAAGCTGAAGACCGAGTGTGGCAGCGTCGTTTCCGGGACACCTAAAAATTTGAGTGAGATTGAGAGGTTCTATGGACAGCTGTACACATAATCGTTGGAGCCACACGCAAGTGTGAGCAACGATCAAAGGGCTAGTCTTATCCGACACTATTCCGAAGATATCCCGGACGTCAGTCTGAGCGAGATTAGAATGGCCCGCCAGCACCTTAAATACGGTAAGGCCCCAAGCGAAGATAGAATTACAGCGGAGCTTCTGAAAGCGGGTGGAAAACCGGTACTTGAAGTCCTTAAGAAGCTTTTTAATTCCGTCCTCCATGGTGGCATTACACCGAAGGCGTGGAGCAGTAGTGCGGTGGTATTGTTCATCAAATAAGGTGACAACGCTCTCTTGAAGAACTACAGACCAATTTCCCTTCTGAGCCGCGTCTACGTGCTGTTTTCGAGAGTCATTATGAATCGTCTCGCACGCAGACTTGACGACTTCCAGCCTCCCGAACAAGCCCGCTTTTGAAAAGGCTTTAGCACCATAGACCGCATACATATCCTTCGGAAAATTGTACAAAAGTCCGAGGAGTACAATTTGCCACTATGTCTGGCGTATGTGGACCATGAGAAAGCCTTTGATTTCGTCGAAATTTGCGCAGTGCTGCAGTCCCTTCAGCAATGCCAAGTTGACTGTCAGTATATCGAAGTGCTGAATTGCTTGCACAGTAGGGCTACGATGGCTATCCGAGTACAGAACCAGAGTACGAAACCTATCCAATTGCAGAGAGGTGTAAGACAGGGTGACGTTATATCCCCGAAACTCTTCACTTCTGCATTGGAAGACGTTTTCAAGCTTCTGGACTGGAAAGGATACTGTATTAACATCAATGGCGAGTTCATCACTCACCTTCGATTTGCCGAAGATAAAGTCCTTATGGCAGAATCGCTGGAGGACCTAAGCACTATGCTCAATAACCTCAATAGTATTTCCCAACGGATAGGTCTTAAGATGACCATGGACAAAACAAAGATCATGTTTAATGTCCATGTCACACCTACGCCGGTAGTTGTTGGGAGCACTTAGTTCGAAGTTGTTATGTTTACCTGGGAGAAATAGTCCGACTAGGTAAGTCCAACTTCGACCGAAAGGACAACGCAACGGATTCAATTCAGCTGGGCAGCGTTCGAGAAATTACGGCACATCTTCTCGTCAGGTATACCTCAAAACTTTAAAACGATACTATACAACCAGTGTGTGTTGCCAGTGATGACCTATGGAACTGTGACATGGTCCTACACTGTTGGCCGGATGAGGAAGCTCAAAATTGCTCAGCGAGCTATGGAGAGGGCTATGCTCGAAGTTTCCCTGCGTGATTTTTTTTTTTTTTTTTTTTTATTAAAAAAACCAACAGCGATTTAACAATTTTAAGCACTTAAAGTATAAATCTTAAATGTAAGGCCTATTAAAGGTTTTTTCAGTTATATAAACAAAATATATTATGGACGGTACAATTTAACTATTCTTTGAATTTATTATAATATGTATGTACTAATCCAATTGTATATATATATGTTCACAGATATGTAACTAAATGTTTATACTAATTACACTTTTGTATATGTGTATGTAGAATAATATTTGTATTATTTATTTCTCTGCAAAACTTTTAAATGCAGCCAGATATTAACATTCTTTTATGTAATTTAATTTAATGAAATATGAAATATCACACCTGTTTATTTATTTATTTTTCTAAACCGTTACACTTATGTCAAATTTACACTCAACAATCAAGTAAGAAATGATTATACTAAATGATGCAAAGTATGAATTCATTTTCATATTATAATAGAGTTGATTTATGTTCATTACTATTTATTTATTTTTGTGTAGGGAGTCCTACTAGATGGAGTAACGACCTGGTAAGACATATAGGAAGTCGACGGACGCATGCGGCTCAGAATCGTGCCTTGTGGGATTCCCTGGGGGAGGTCCACGTTCAGCAGTGGACTTGTGAAGGGCTGTAATGATGATCATCATGATTAAGCAAATCAAAATGATTTACTCATTTTGCACCTCATTTAGAATTTTAATTTTAATAGATAAACTTAGAAATGAGGATATCCGCAAAAGAACCAGAGTGACCAACATAGCCCAACAGATTAGTAAGCTAAAGTGGCAATGGGCCGGCCATATAGCTCGAAGAACCGACAACCGATGGGTTCTCAGTGGTTCTCGAAAAAAGGTTCTCGAGTGGCGGCCTAGTACTGGCGGACGAAGTGTTGGGCGTCCCCCCACTAGGTGGAGTGACGACCGATGCAGGAAGTCGATGGATGCAGGTGGCTCAGGGCCGTGCTTTGTGGCATTCCTTGGGGGAGGCCTATGTTCAGCAGTGGAATTGTGAAGGTCTGTAATGATGATGATGATGACCAAAATATATATTTTGGTAACGAATAAATATATATTTTGATGAAGACTTGAACTTTCATTCCATATCTACAGCAAAACGTAACGAGGTTGTAATTTTACTTCATACTGGCATTTTATAACGGCACATTTTACTCCTAATAGCGTGAAATTTACCGTTGCTATTTTGCCCGAGTCTTGTGATCACCAAGTATAAATTTTACTTGTATTATATAAATATATATATATATATATATATATATATATATATATATATATATATATATATATTACTAAATTTTTAATTGTATTATTTAAAATGAATATTTAGTAATACGAAAAGACACATGTTTTTATTTAATAACATTGTTTTGAAATAATTTGGATAAATTTTTTTAAGAGAAACCATTAAAACAAATAATGTTTAAGAAAATTTGCAAGTTTCAAGTCAATCATGTTTATTAAGAAAATTGTATATTTTTAACAAAAGTTTATTTAACTGTCTAACATACAGACAAAAGTGCCTTTGACATATTTTTATAGATGGTTTACACAATTAAATCTGTTCCTATTTATTGCGTCATTTAAAGGTACCTGTTATCGTAGGTATTATATTTAAAAAAAATTAAATCAAGCACTTGATGGTTGAGGAACGCGAACCTTTATGTTTGAAAAAAAATTATGTAGAGGGATTGTATGTGCGTTAAGAAGCGCTAGATTCTTAGAAATAAGAGCAGGCAAATCCCTGCAGTGGCAGTAACTTTAAACGATGTTATTTTAATAAATTATTTACTTTTTACTTTGTTACGTACAAATTATTTGAATTGTTCATAAAACAGTAATAAAAAGAGCACGATTAACATTCCTATACTACCTGTAATTGGATAATTGTCTTTTACTGTGTAAAACGACCGATATGCGCTACGTGTTTTGCAGCTAGCAATTTACTTCCTTTATTCGAATAGTACTTGTAAATGGGAAAAGGCTGTATTGCGTACATTGTGACCTAGTTTAACTATGCAATATTATCTATGCTTGCTATGTTTATATATAAGATAATAATTTAAATAAGCATATTAAACAATATTTAATAGGTAAATGGAATAATATAAATTTCGTCAAAAACTTTTGTGTAGAGCTCTTTGCATTTGGTGGCTTGGGGTTTATTGTGATACGCAATTAAAGAAGGTGAACATTTTTGTAATCATATACATCGTTCGATCTTTCCTTTGAACTTCAGCTGGATAAATATTACGTAACTAACTTCGTCGAAAATTTGGGAAGTAGCTCTACATTGCACAGTTCTTACTCACTCACTCTCACTCTGTTTAAAAAAAACGTTGCGTAATGATTTCTTATATTTACGCGGACACTACACTTTTAAGTTTCGAACACTTTACAGCACCCATAGTCGCGGGAGGGACTAAGGTGTTTGACGTCCTAGTGTCATAGTTAACCAAGGCTACCTCCAGATTAAAATTATTAATTTTTGTTCCGATCTACGCAGTATGAACATCTCAAAATCTTGCAGTTGTGAGCTTGGGTTGGCATTTAATTTTATTAATTATAGGATCCCAAGCAGATGGTAGCACCCAGCCATCTTCTCTATTGTAATTAGGATGTTTTTGATTTCAGTAGCCTCGCGAATCATCTTTGGAAGGAATCGGTGTTATTTAGCGAGGATTTGTAGTCTATCAAATCTAATGTAGTGACGGGGGCGAACCTGTACGTGTTCACAGACTGCAGACTTCCCGGAGCATTGATTCTTTACATCAGCTATGTGTTATTGAATGTGGATCTTAGTGATCTTTTAGTTTATCCTATATAAGAGAGACCGTATTCACAATCAAGCTTGTACACTCCTGCGTCTTGCAGAGTGACATCGAACTTGACTGATGGTAAAAATTGACTAATCTTCTTTGGCGCCTTGAAGTATGTTTTAATGGAAGCACGCTTCAAGATGTAGCCAATCTTGTCAGTGACACTTCTGACATATGGTAGTATAGCAGTCTCGCACGACTGTGACCGGAAACACGTCAAGCAAGTTTTGCACGATAACAAGCTTCTGGTAGCCCGCTTACGTCACAGTGAACGAGTAAAGCCGGCCACAGTCGAGCGAGTGCCTGCTGTACTGCCATATGTCAGAGGTGTTACTGACAAGATTGGCTACATCTTGAAGCGTGCTTCCAATAAAACATACATTAAAATGCTCGAAACTTCCGGAATATAAAATAAGATATTATGCGCGATAAAATGCATAAAACTAGTTTTATTCGAAAAAAATCTTACCTTCACACTAAGATTTTCGCATGTATCGTGGGGGCACTTTAAATATATAAATTTCACAAGGGCAAACATCCAGATCCGTTTGTATAGGGGCATAATCTACTTATAGTATTTAAAAGGAAATTCTGCGAAACTGTTGCTGTTTAATTTTGAATTAACATGAAATTATATATTTAATAATGTACTAACTTTCTATCTTGGATATAATTTGACGTTGACAACGATTAATAAAATAATGTAAAAATAATGATATTATCTTTAGAATTGTAACTATTCTTATATTGCATATTTTACTATTTTTTCTGTATCTTTATCCTTTTTAAAATAGAATTGCTTTACCCTGCAAAGGAATAATACTGACTTAAATTTGTACCGTCACCTGGGACTTGAGCGACTTCTTTCCTTCATTTTATTGTATTCCGGATTAATATTCAATGAATGTCCGTTGGGGACGACAACGTAATTTGAAAGAAGAAAGGGCAGGAAAAGTATTACTTACAGTATTTTATAACAACACTTATCAGACTAATAAGTAGATCCAATTTGCGTTAACTTAAGAAGAAAAAACACGTGACATTTTTAAGTTAAACGTAAACTTATTCGTTATTCAATCGTACCAATTACCAATACGAGATTACGTGGAAAATCAGTACTAATAAGTAATTAGAATTACTACTTTCTACTTCTTTAATTGGTGCTGACAAGAATCGAACCTACGAGTACGTTGCTCGCGTACTGTGAAATTTACATTGAACGTTTAGGCCCAGAACTAACAGGGATATGTGGGATCGTGGTAAAGGAGCACTACTTAGTTAGACGCAAATTCGATTTCCAGCAGAAATGTGACATTGTTAATTTAATCCTGAATAAGTGTTGATATTGTGTTTAACATATGTTCAGCAGTGGACTTGTTAAGGGCTGCTGCTGAAGATGATGATTGTGCACACACACAACACACAAACACTTACGGCTGTCACCCAGAGGGGTAGGTAGAGACTACGGACTTCCATTTGGTGCGATCCTGACACACCTCTGTCGCCTCCTTTACATCCATATATCTACGCATACACGCTCGTCGGTTCAGAATACTCCTAATCTGGCCCATTTTTAATGTATCGCCGAATTGGTCGATAAACCTTCGTCTAGGCGTCCCTTTCCGACCCTGCCGTTCACTTCTGCAACATAAATTTGCTTTGTCACTCTTTCCTCGTTCATTCTTTCTACATGACCAAACCACCGAAGCATTCCTTTCTTGTCACAACGTCATCTTTCAAACTAAACTTTTCTCTTATCACACTATTTCTTACCCTGTAATTCAGATTCAGCCCTAGCATACTCCTTAGGGACCACATTTCTACAGCATTTATTCTACTCTCGTGCTTCTTCTGCCAAACCCAACTTTCACTAGCATACATTAAAGTAGGGACTAGCACAGCCTTATGAATTGCCATACGTGCCTTATTTGACTCCTCATAATAGCGTGTAGAGCCCCATTTACTCTATTTCTAGTATTCACTCGTAGTATATCCTTATCATGTCTACCATCCCTGCTAAATAAATATCAAAAATATACAAACTCATCCACTTGCTCAATCAAATCCCCTTCTATTCTTATTTCACATAACGTTTTACTTTCTTCTCTTTCAAAAACCATCACTTTCGTCTTACTTGCGTTCATTTTCATACCCCTTTCTTTCAATGACCAGTTCATTAAAGTAACCATCATATGCAACTCGCCCGCGAACGATGCAAATATGACTTGATCATCGGCGTACAAAAGGCATTTGACGGTTAACTCACCCATTCTCAACCCACATTCTTCAACTTTCAAAGTTTGCAAACAACTGTCCATAGGTAGGTTAAACAGCCACTTGGAAGCCACACATCCCTGTCTGACACCTTTATGAATGCCAAACCAGTCCGAGTCGGCCCAGTTGATCCTGACACAAGCACTAGAGTCCTTATAAAGAGACCTTAATGCCTGTATCAAGCCAGCGCTCAATCCAAATGAGTTCAGTGTTTGCCATAACAAATTCCTGTCCACTCTGTCACAAGCATTTTCCAAGCCCATGAACGCACAATAAACTTTCTGGTTTTTGGCCAAAAACTTCTCCGTAATCATGCGTATGGAAGAGACTTGACCCGTACACGCCATCCCCTTTCTAAGTCAAGCTTGCACATCCCAAATGTTTTCATCAGTTTCTTCCATAACTCTTTCAATTAATGCCTTAGCATACATTACCCACAATGCTAAGCAAGCTGATACCACGATAGTTTTTACAGTCCTGCTGCGAGCCCTTTTCCCTATATATTGGGACTGTAACGGCTTTGCACCAGTCTTCCTTCCTTCCCGCTTCAGTTCCCAACATAAATTATACAAGGTGCACAGCTTACACAACACCCTTAGCATTTTGAGTGATATTCTATCATATCCGGCATTACCTGTTTTCATCCTTTTCATTGCTTTCATTATTTCATCTACACTTATCTCTCTACCTCTCTCCACTTCTTCCAGAATTTCTATTTCACTTACTTCAGACGACTCTTCACTCTTAAACACGCTTTCAAAGTATTCCTTCCATTTCTTTAAATTCGAAACTTCATCATTCAGCATGCAGCCATTCTCGTCTCGTATATAATTCTATTTAGGCTGTTTTGAATTTCCCCTGGCAGTTTTCACAAGTTTCCAGAACATTTTAATAATTGCCTGTAAGTTATCAGATATCTTTCTATCATTCTTATCCATCCTTTCTTGCCTTTTCCTTTCAACAACTTCTTTTACTCTCTTATTTATACGTCTAAAGTCGGCCTTTTTTCTTTCAATCTCATCATTCATACCGCTAGAATTACCAGCTTTGGTTGCTAGTAAATCTAGCCGTGCTTTCTTCTTTGCTTCAACTTACATCCGTACCTCATTATCCCACCACAACGCATTACTTTTCCTTTCATTCGTTCTCTTACTTACACCACATACTTCGGTGGCTGCATCCACCAAAACTTATTAACATTATTCCATAGAGTTTTCAATTCTAAATCATTCATACATAATTCATTCAAACTACTTATATTTTCCCCGCAGTCTACATTTATACTTCTCTTTTACACCTTCATCTTGTAGCCTCTCTTTTCTTATACGCGCTAATGCAGTGGTAGACACAGATGTCCGATGCCGCCAACGTCTAAATATATCATTAATTTGGTATAAGACCAAGTAATGATCCGTCCCTAGGATGGACCCCCGGTAAATCCTTGTATATACCACTGCGCTCCTCATTCTTTCATCCACAATTATGAAATCTATCATGCTTCTATCATCCCCTCTTTCCCATATATACATATGAATCATCTTATGGCGAAAGAAAGTGTTCGTCACAAAAATATTCTTTTCCACAAATACGGTGAGGAGGCCTTCACCATTCTCATTTATACTTTCATTGCCAAACTTTCCTAATATCCTTTCATAACCTGACCTCCTCACCCCAACCCATCCATTAAAATATTTAATACTAATATAATAATATTTTCATTTTCCTTACATTTCATCAACACCATTCTTACCATATCCCAAAACTACTCTCGGATATAAGTAGGCTTAGACATATCTGGGGCGTACACCCCTAGCACAAACAACTTCTTTAAGCCCACTTCCATTCGTATCCACAGCAGCCTTGGGCTTACACATTAATACTCTTTTACACAATGACCCATTCTTTCTGAAAGGATGATACCGACTCCCTGGCATGTCCGCTCGGTCTCGTCTACACCAGACCAGTAAGCGGTATTCATGCCATGTGCAGTGACATCTCTTCCCTTTGGTTTCGTCTAGTTTACACATAACACATCTATTCCTCTATCATTCATCGTTTCGCATACTTCAGCCATCTTATCATTAATTGCTCCACATCCATTCAGCGTAGCCAGATGGGCCTCCGCAATCCACTTTTCGCCCCTCCGGGAGACAGGAGGTTTTTCTCCCGGAGATTGTGCTTAGTGATAAAACATCCAAGGGGAGGAGCATCAAGAAAATTGCACTGATATTTCAGTGCAAATGAGAGGAACTTGTGCACTGGTGTGAGATGTGAGGATATGTATAGACTATTTTTTGTACCAAATACTAAAACGTGGTTCAAAATATTATTTTTCGACTTAAGGGGTTCTATTTGAGGTTTTAAACTGGAAGTTTTTTTTTAATTTATTTATAAATTGCATTCATTAATTTAAAATTCCAAGAACTTCTCTCTATGGTGTTTTATTTTGTATATGATTTATTTGAAAAATAAATACCGGGAAAGAATATTATGCACATTTGCATGTTAAGCAAAGATATGATTTTTTACATATATAGAAATGCTACGATAAAGATTCAGGTGACAATTTAAAGCAACACTAAATGCAGTAATAACAGTAAAGTGAAGTACCCTCATTACGAGTTGGTAATGAGCTAATGAGGTACTTCACAGAGCGGCAAATGAGCGAGAACTCTTGAGAATTACCATTTTGGTTTCGCTCTTATAAAATCATATATAATTAATAAGAATTCTGTTATCATCTCACAATTTTATACATAACCCCTTAAGACTGTAATTACTGACTTCGTAATTGGACTTATTTACCTACAAAACAATTCTCAAAATAATGTTACGAATATTCAATTTCATATGCCAGCAACGTAATATTTTCTCTATAATCTTATTAACAGCTGTCAAAATGCATAATTACGATTAATATGCAATATTTACATTAAATTATATTGATAATGCATAACTTATTTATAATATAGTCGATTATGATGTAACTTTTGAACAGATAGAGGAATAGTGTTATTGACACTGATGAAAGATAAGATTAACGATTAATTGCAGCCCATTCAGATCCCACTCGATGGGAAAACTCGCCTCGCATTTCAATTTCGAAATGCGAATACCCCGTGCTCACTAACGTGATTACGTCGCGGTGACTGGCAGCCGACCAGTCGAATTCAACTTTTAATCTATTCGACGTTATTCGCCAACCCTAACGAATTGCATTTAGCTGTTGGCTAATCAGCAAAGTGCCTTATTTTCTATTATTTTAGACACAAAAGAGAACATTTTTTCTTCTCTTTATTTTTTTTTGGTTTTACTTATCAATAAAACCTTTCAAATATTTATTTGACGAAAAAAAATTACGTGTTGCATATACTTTCTTTTTTTAATCGTCAAAAGAAGTATTTTGTATTTTTTAAACTTTATTTTATTTACCTTGGTAACAAAGGGGTTTTAATGGCAGTAACCCCATCGTCAATAACTAACCGAATATTTTGTATTGAGACAATTTATTATTAAAGTTAACTAAATTCTTAATATGGGAATACCACTGCGCAGTGGCTTAGCATTGAGTTGCGGCGCTGATGGCCGCAGGTTCGAATATCGCACGCAACAAGTATTTGTATGGCCTACAAATAATTTTTCCGGTTCTGGGTGTTTGTCCTTGTGAAATTGATGTTTATAAACGGCGTCCACGATACATGAGAAAATCCTCGTAACGTAACATACGTAAAGTTTTTTTTTTAATTAAAAAATGCATCAATATCAAAATAATATAGAAATAATAGTTTATTAAGATTTTTGTTTAAAACTTATGTAGAAATACGTGTATACGTATATTTTACTTAGTCACTGAATTACAATACTGTCACATTTCCTTGTTTGTGAATCAGTTAAATAATTAAATAAATAAACAAACAATTACCTAACTGAATAATCTTAACTCAAATATCTCGAGATTTTATTTATTTACTTATTTTATTATTATAATTAATTACTAACAATAGGCTAAGTAATAGATATAGATGATCTGAATCTAAATATACTGATTATGTTATATTACCCATGTCGGTCGAAATAAATACATTACTAGGATCAAAATGTAAAACGTATATTAATACATAGTTAGTTTCGAAATCAAAGTAGTGAGTATTACTTGTACACTAAAAGGTGTTACGAATACGTTTCTTTGGAAAATATCGTACCTTTTTTACGTTCAATAGGCTTGCCGTATTGAATGGCAAAATTCCCCGTCGTGTCGTTCTCTTTAAAAGCTTCGTCAATAGCTACAGTCTCTCGAGTATAAAAGTAGCAAAAGACTTTTGACGTAACAATTGTGTATTTTTACAAAAGAAAGTATACAATTTTTCAAAAGAAAGTACATACTATTTATTTGTAAATCGTTTTATGATTATATTTATTTTTAATGCTTCTGTATGTTAGAGTCACTGTGATGTTTGTAAGTTTTTCTATCTGTCCGTTCTTCTATCTGTCTTTTTGTATATCACGGATCTATGGATATGGAAAAAATGAGTTACAGGCCTGAAATTTGGATGTTTGGTGTAGAATGTTGACTCACACCAAATATTTAATTAGAAATTAATTTAATCAATTTTGCATATCGATCTTCTGTTCCGATGCAAGTGAATAAAAGATTCGTAAACGATCTACTTCATTGTGCGATTAATGTTTTCTTATAAATAAATTTAAAAAAATACTAAGAAATATTTACTTTTGATTAGTTCGTATGGTTTAGATGACAACTCCGACTAGGAATTTAATTTTTGTAAATCCACAGTAAAAATTATTTAATATTAACTGTTATAAAGAAATAAATATTATTTAATGCTTATGAGAAATAACAAAGATAAACCTATTTACAATGCCTAGACTATAAAAAAATGAGAATATCATAATGGCATATATGTGCTTTTATGCGGGTTTTATTGAATATATCTTATTTTACCCGATATAAGAATGTTACCCTTCTACGTACTTTTAGACGAATATTATACATGATAGATCGTAAAATAGAATAATATTCTCTAACGACAAAATATTTCTATTGTATAGTATTAGAATGAAAAACAAGCTAATGGTCCACTTAATGATAAGTAGCTATTGTAGCCCTTTATTTGTCTTTAATATCAAAGGCTTCGTCAGGACTGACCTAAGATGGGATTGTAGTCAAACACTGCATTATAATAAGTTAAAAAAATAGTAGCTTTGAAGAAGATAATCTCAAAAGGTTTATCGAGTTTTGTAAATTTTTCTAAAACTATAAAGTTATTATTAAAGAAATTAAATATGGTTTGGAGGATTCTTATTGAAATTCTTGGATTTTTAAAGGATTGGAAACGTTTGGTAAAACTAAGTTAGCTTAGTTTATTTATAATAGAATTGCTTCAGTCATTTAAATTATGTTAACACACATATCCCCAGACCAACTGACGGAAAGTAAGTAATAACAAATTCTACTTAATACAAACTTGTTTTGATATTATCGTTCGGTCGGTTTTCCAGTATATGATAAAGGAGTTTACAGTAGAAAGAACAGTTGAAGTTGACTTTAAAAATATTGCACCTACTATAATATTTGAAAATAGCTGGTGATATTTCTCCCCGAATTTGTAGCATCTGCAGCAAACAAATTCCGATTGCCAAGTTTAAACATTTCCTAGACTGTTAACAACAAATCTATGGACCGTAAAGTCATATTTTTTATTTTATGTCAACTAAGAATGTAGTGAGCCGTGTTAGCTCAAATTTGGCGGGAAATACCTCAAAGCTTTTCGTTGTAACATGTCCGATGGATGCTCAATCGGATTTACGTTGGGAGACTGTGCAGGCCAATCCAAAACCTGAATATCATGGTTTCGGGGAGCGCCTGCCACCAGCCGCCCCGTATGGGAAGAAGCATTATTGTGCATCAGTAGAAATTCTTGGCACATTTGGATTCTGTGTAGCACAATAACAGGTTCTAGTTCCATCTCGTGGTATTTTTGTGCCATCAGGCTGCCTTGAACTCAAATGGGTTCGTCCGCCTAGACAAATTCCTGCCCACACCATGATTGTCCCGCCTTGGTATGACTGGACCTCCTGAAGGTGCCGTAGACGGCTAATTCTCCCTGTAGTTCTCCCAAGCGCGTGTTCTTCGTGAATCCGGATGAAATCCAAACCGGGACTCATCGGTGAACAGCACCAAAGACCATTGTTCGTCACTCCGTGGTAAATGCTTCCGAGCCCAAGAAAGCCGCCGATCGCGATTGCCACTGGAACACGTAACGGTCTTCGAGCATAAAGACCAACTTCATGCAACCTCCTTCGCACGGAGTGAACAGTGATGTTTACGATAAGCGCTTAGCCCTTGCTAAGCGTTTACCAGGTTCTAGTACCTCTAAGCGAATAGCTAAGCGCTTACCGTAAGCCTTAGCTCTTGCTAAGCGCTTTCCATAAACATCACAGTACGCGAGCAACCCGGTTTCAATTGATTATTACAAGTTTAAGTGTTTTTTACGGCAGTACATAGGCTGCACTAAAAGTATCGGGAATGGAATATTTCCACTGTTCCTGTCATAATAAAATCTTTTTAATTAAAAAGTCCTTGGTTTTTTTTAAAATTGAATACCTTTATTTATTTAAAAAATATTCTCGGTCTTGTCACAGGGTTTTGTCAAACTTGTTTAGTCGTTGAGAAAATGGAATTGACTCGAGAAAATTCAAGAGAGATTATTTATTATGACTTTCGAAGTGGTTTAACACAAAAACAGTGTGTTGACCGGATGATTTCTGCATTTGGTGATGAAGCCCCATCCAAAAACACAATTTATCGCTGGTTTGCTGAATTCCAACGTGGACGTGTCAAGCTCAGTGATGATCCCCGTCAAGATCGTCCAAAAACTGCAGTCACCCAAGAAAACGTTGATTCTGTGCGTAAGTTGATTGAGGAAGATCGACATGTGACATACCGCGAAATTCAGGCAACTTTAGACATTGGCAAGAGTCAAATACAAATAATCTTGCATGAACAATTAGGTGTAAAAAGGTTGTTTTCCCGATGAATACCGCATTCGCTCTGTGAAGAGCAAAAAGCGGCTGGCGTTACTTGGTGCGTCAGAACTCTCGAAAGATTCCACACAGGATCCTCAAATGCTGTATAAAACATCGTATCTGATGACGAATCCTGGACATATGCGTACGAACCCGAAACAAAAAACCAGTCACGAGTTTGGGTGTTCGAAAATGAGTTAAAGCCAACAAAAATTGTTCGTTCACAGAGTGTTGCAAAAAAATGGTGGCCACGTTTGTCTCCAAAACCGGCCAAGTTACGACTATTTCTCTTGTGGGACAAAGAACGGTTAATGCAGAATGGTATGCTAGCATTTGTTTGCCACAGGTCGTTTCTGAACTCCGTAAAGAGAACTGTAACCGCCGCATCATCCTCCATCACGACAATGCGAGTTCTCACACCGCACACAGAACAAAAGAGTTTTTAGAGCAAGAAAACATAGAATTATTAGACCATCCGCCGTACAGCCCCGACATAAGCCCTAATGATTTCTATACTTTCCCTGAAATAGATAATAAATTGCGTGGACAGAGATTTTCATCACCTGAAGAAGCTGTGGACGCCTACAAAACGGCCATTTTGGAGACCCCAACTTCCGAATGGAATGGTTGTTTCAATGATTGGTTCCATCGTATGGAAAAATGTTTCAAATTTCGCGGAGAATACTTCGAAAAGCAATAAATACATTTTTAAATAGTAATGTTGTGTCACTTCCTTGATTCCCGAAATTTTCAGTGCCACCTTCATAATAGAAAAGGTTGTGAGGATATCTTCCTGTCTGAGAAATAAAACATTTTAGGACATTTTAAAACATTTGAAGGACATCAAAACGCACTGAAGCAGCACGGACTGTGGCCATGGTCTACATTCAGGCTTATATTTTTTTATAGAATTGGGTGACAAACGAGCACACAGTCCACCCGATGGTAAGTGGCCCATAGACATCTACATCTATCCTCGATTGCGAATCAAAATGCAGATGCGTTGTCACCCGTGAGGACTAAGATGGAGTGCCTTTTTTCCAGTAAAATGGGTCTACGGTTCTCTACACTTACCATACGAAACACAGCAGTGTTAAGCTGCTATTTTACGCTGGTATTCTGCGAGAGCGTGGTCCTTCCCCGGTCGAGCCGACCTATTCGTGCTACAACTATACTACTAATATAATATAGCTTATAGAGCAACTTTTCTTCTATCAGATATGTAACCATTTAAATGGCGTATATAATTATCAAGATATCATTTTCTACATGTAACAAAGGTATTACTGAGTTATAAATGAACAGACATACATTGTATTTACAAATTATACATTTATGTATTTTAATTTTATTATAGCCCACAAAGTTAGGCGTGACAAATTTGTTTTTTATTTTAATCTAAAGTATTTGTATCAAATAATATATCGATATTAATTCTGATTTTCATCGAAATTACAAGAAACAAATGTATTTTACCTATTTATTTTTAAATTAATTTTTAAGTCTAAGATAGTTGAATGATTGCATTATTGCAATAATTATTATATATATGAGGTATTGAAAATTGTAATTTTATTACAGGTTTAATTTTAAAGGAATATCTTATATATTTAAGTTCAAATATATAAATAATGCCTAGACTATAAAAATGAATAAATAAGGCTTCTACTTTTATTTGAAATTATGCAAATCGATGGTGATTTATGAGCACCAACAACGCATAAGCGCGCTCCTGTGTGGTGTGTGCGATTCAATTATTTTTTGTCTACTGTTTACTTTCTTAGTGACACACATACATATATATATATATATATATATATATATATATATATATATATATATATATATATACATAAAAGGTTACGTTAAGGTTACAGGAAGCAAATCAGGAGATGGGCAGCAGCGTCTTCCTAATAACGACTAATAAAACTATGAATACGGCGAGAATTAGCAGCATAATAAATAGATGTGGCTGTGGCCTCCAGTTCGTTAACATACAAATGTTGAAGAACTCGAGGCCCCTTTTTCTGATAATAATTTTTTTATTAATACTTTATTTTTGAGAACTCTCACTATTCACAATGCATGTTATGCATTTTGATGCTCAATTGATGTAATCTTTTCGGGTCCTTTATTTACATTATTTATTAAGACTCATCCACAATTTTGTGCCGAGAAAATGAGAACTAAAAATAAATAAATATATAAAACAATATTAAAAAAGTTTTCACTTTCATGTTAAAATAGGGAAATAAAAGTCGTACCAGAAACTTTGGATTAAAGTTTGACTTTTGCAGTACAAGCAATTTTACGATACGGAGCGAAATCGCACTAAAACTTTCGCATTAACTTTTAATAGGATATTTAAAACGACTAGTTTCTTCTTATGTAAGTTTTAAATAATAAAATTTTCACAAGTCGTCTCAGATAAATATCCTAGTAAATTAACTCGTTCAAGTTTGATAGCGCTAAAATTTACGATTTTGCTGTTGTATAATTATGTATTGGCAGTATTCGAAATATTTAGAGAAAATAAAAAGACAAAGAAAATACGGGGTGGCGATAAAGTTATCACATTAAATGAAAAGACTTATCCTATATAACGTTCTTTGCACATACACAGCTAAAAAAATATATAACTATTAACATTCTAGTCGCAAAAGCCCTTTTTCGTTTTTTTTTGCCTAATTACTTATGAACGGAAAAGTGTAGGTAAATAATTACCTAAGTCGATGCCGCGTGAGCACTGCGTACCTGCCTCACCATTGCCGCTTTTACATGTACTTCTGGTCAGTAAACTAATATTATCAAGGTGATTTATTTCGTGTCAATTTTTACGCTAGGTCTTTTGATAGAATTTCGGTAGAATTATTTATTTTATTATTTTAATCGACATATATGAACTTGTATTTACCGCTGTGTCATTTAATGTGATAACCTAATTGCCACCCAGTATATTATACATTTAATTTTTTACTTTTACGGGTTTTTCTAGAACAAGAAGATAGTGTCTTTTTTCATGTTCGCGTTTCTTAATGAATTATTATATTTAACAGACACTTATTGTATATAAATACGAAATTAACGTTTTAGCTATTCTATTAAAACTATTTTAATGTGATAGTGTTATGTTAACGTGAACTTTGTGAAAGCATGTATTTGTATGAAAAACATTGACTTAACATGAGACAATCTCTATTATTATACCTCTCATAGCTATTACCTCTATTATATATCCATTTATAAATTAAAATGAATATTATATCTATTTTATTTCTCGTAACAATTGTTCTTTAATAACCTTTTCGCCCCGAAATAATACTGATTTCTGAAGCTTTCATTTGATGCTTGATAAACATTTACCTCAAGAACCTATATAACTGCAAATAATCCACCGAAGTTGGCAAAATTATACTTATCAAGACTTTATTTTGTCAATTATCTTTAATTTTATAAGCTTTAGGCTTTCTCTTTTGTTGTATGCCGTTATGAAACAAATTAATGTAAACTTAGTATTTTTTTCGAGTAGCAGCCTCTTACTGGTTAGCCCATACATAGTACTCTCTTGCATCTTGTAAAAGGATATCAGAATAGCTCCCGCTAGATTGAGTGACGACCTAGTAAGAGATGCAGGATGTTGATGTATGTAGGTGGCTCAGGACTGTGCTTTGTGGCATTCCTTGGGGGAGGTATATGTCCAGCATTGGACTTTTAAATGACCGTAACGATTATGTTCATGATGAAACTTATTTAGAAACAACAATTTAAATGTCACATAATTTATTACTCTATACGAAGAATGACATTGATTTACAAAATAAAAGTTATAGTAATTATAAACAATATAATATAATCAACAGCAGCGTCCACTATATGGGCTAAAAGTGATGCGGTGGTTCTATTCGGCAAAAAGAATCATTTGGTATTCATTCTTGCTATTCAGAAAATTATGAATTCTTATATAAAGTATGAAAAAAATAAGTATGGAAAAAATAATCATCCCATTATACATTAGTACTTATTTTGATAGACTATTAACAGGTACATGACTGCGTAATAAGTTATATAACTTCTAATTGCCTCCCTTCGCCTGTAGTTATATTCTTTCTGTGTATTATAATTCTACGATCCAACCATTTGTTTATGAACCTACCTGTTATTTTATAACTTAAACGCTACATCGGGTAATGCTGAAATTGTACTCGTATGTAAAGCTGAATCGTAATGAATTTTTTAAGAATATTTAAATACTAATAAAAATGTTACAAAAATATTCGGGGTCACATGGATGAGATAACTAGATTAAGGAAGCCATTTCTGTCTATTTTAAGGAGAATAAAATAAAAAATTACTTTTATTTTTGATACCATAAACATTTTAAATATTAACTAACCCTTCTGAAAAATATGTAAAGGCTTGTAATTTTGATTAAAATTTTGTAGTTCTTGGCATCTAATATAATATTACTTCATTGTTATTTTAAGGAATTTGATAGCACACGTGGCACAATAAACAGAAATTCAAGCACGAGTGACAGTCGGGCACAGTACCTCTAAAGCTTGTGTTTGTATTTGCTCCGTACTTTGTCAAACTTATAAATATCAAAGCCATGAAGGCCTAGAGTTTAATTTCAATTAACATAATTTTGTAGGGGTGTAAGAAAGTATATACGAATATGCGTTGCACCCTTGGCCACGGGAACGCTTTCGCACACATTCGCGGCCCCACCGGCATCGGCCGCCCGTGAAAGTGAAAATAGAAGTCCCTCCTCGAGAAAAGACGGCCAATCCCCCCCCCCCCCCCCCTCGCACACATACACCCGATATGCGAAGAAAAGAAACTAGCACTAGAAAACAGTAGCCTTTCCTGACCCCAGCGGCGAATCTGGTCTGTGTCGACGCCGCCAACCAAGTTTTGTCCATTGAGGTCCTCGGTCACCTCGGTCCAGCCATGTGGGTTCTTCTTAGTTCACCGTGGGTGACCAAGCTACAACTACTAAGCTACCCCGACACGACAAGGGAACCCGATCGTGGAGATGTGTTACACTCTGCAGCAATCAAATAACATACATACATATGTTGCCGCATACATTCGTCATCTGTCTGTTCAGTTACGTAAGTTCTTGAAACACATGGCTCCGAACGCATTGACTGTATCTACGAGCTTGTCATTTATTCGTACGGTATTTTATTAAAAACGTAAGTAAGTAAGTACCACCTTCTTACCTATTTCTGTTGCCAAACAGCAGTGCCTGCTTTGTTGTGTTTCGTTTCTGGAGGGTATAGATCTTACTTGTTCTTCTTTATTCTCGGCCCAAAAACAACAACACGCGGCAACACGCTATGCGTCGCTGCCAAGGCGTAAGCACTCTCACTTTGACATTCCAAGACGATCAAGCAGAATATTATATAATAGATATTATATAATAATAGATTAAAGCAACAGAGGTTTCGGTTAAGGTGAGGAGTGACGTTGGTCTTTCCAACAGTAATACTCAGAACATAACAAAAAAGTGTCAGGATTGTGCCAAATGGAAGTCCGTAGCCGCTGCCTACGAAATTTTCGATAATAGGTTTAATTTTTTTGTTTTAATTGATGATGCTATATTTTATTTTAATATGATGTATTTTATTTTATTCCTCTACTGATATCGGTCAATCTCAAAACGTTTGGATTGGTGTGTGGTGAATGATTGTGCCTTTAAAGAAATCATAACTTCATATACTCTTTGTGGTGTGAAAATTTATTTATTTATTTATTTATTTATTTATACACTTTATTGTACTAAAGGTACAAACGGCGGACTTAATGCCATATGGCATTTTCTACCAGTCAACCGGAAAGTTAGTGAGAGATGTGTGTACTGCAGTGGGCTAGGATGAAAACCTAAAATTGATATAAATTTTACACAAACACATACACACACACACACACACACACACACACACACACACACACACACACACACACACACACAAACAAACACACACACACACAAACAAACACACACACACACACACACACACACACACACACACACACACACACACACACATACATACACACACGCACACGCGTAGATCAAACTTAAATATATATAAGGATATAATATATAGATTATATGTTATAGGTTATTATTTATTTGTGTGTCAGATGAACCCAAGTAATGTTCTTTCACCTTTGTTTTAAAAATCCACTTGTTAGGTGATTTTCTTATTGCTAAGGGAAGCGTATTCCAGAGTCGTACAGCTGTAACAGCGAAAGAGTTTGAGAGGAAACCAGTACGGTGAGAGGGAATTTGGAGTACGAGATTGTTACGAGAGCGAAGATTGCAATCATGGGAAGAACCCAGGTATTGAAACTTACATTTCAAATACTCCGGGGCCAATGGATCGTTAAGAATAGTGAAAAGAGTGCTAAGAATTCTAAGGTTCCTGCGTTGTGGAATATTTAACCATTTAAGTTGAGAGCGATAGAAAGAGACGTGGTCATACTTTCGAAGACCGTAAATGAAACGGATACAGTTGTTGAGAAGTCGATCCAATTTATTGACCAAGTATTTGTCTGCATCTAAGTAACACACATCGGCATAATCAAACATAGGAAGAATAAGCGATTCAATTAGAAGTTTTTTCGTACAAGGCGGTAAGATATTTTTAAATCTATACAATTGTCTCAAAGTAGTACAAACTTTACGGCTAACTTCCTCAACATGACTTTTTTTTTTTTTTTTTTTTTTACGGGGGGAAATCCTCATGGACTACCTCCGCCTGGGGAAAGGCGGAGGGGCGTGCCGGACTCTTACCGGCTAAAACCACCCCGGTGTCTCCTCACACGTGCGCGTGGGGCCGCGGGAATCCAAATTCTTCCGCAGCCCCACACTAGTGCTGGCCCGGTCCGTCCAGGCCTCGTCTCCTGCACGGGGTAGTGAGGTGTTAAACTACCCCGTGTATCGCCTCAGGGGCGCGCGCCGACACCCGCGCGCGCCTCCGCCTCGGGTCCATCGAGTAGGGGTGGCGGGGGCTTCCCCAAGTCCCTCGCCCCTGGACCCATTTATGGGGGGCGGAAAAGGGCGTTGTCCGCCCTTCTCCTGCGCCCGGTGCGCCTTCTGCGGCCGGGGAAGGGAGTCGAGATCTCCCTTTCCCGTTCCGCAGTTTCCTTCTGCGACATCACGTCCTCGCAGAAGGACACCACTGCATCCCACGACTCTGCGCTACCGACCATCTTCTGCACTAAGGCCGGCAGCGACAGATCGCCTCCTACTTTATTTGTGAGGACACGGCGCTGCTCCTCCCAAGCTACACACTCGGCGAGCGTGTGTTGCGCCGTGTCCTCCCCGCAATGGACGCAGTGGTGGCACCGAGCGTCCGGCTCCCTGTCTATGCGGCGCAGGTACTTGCCGAAGCAGCCATGCCCCGACAGCACCTGCGTCACCCTAAACGACAGGGAGCCGTGCCTTCTCCCGAGCCAGTCGTCGAGTACTGGCCGGATCGCCTCGACGGTAGCGAGGCCTGCGGTAGGGCGCAGAAGCCTTTGCCGCCATTCCGCCACCAAGACCTGACGAAGCTCCTCTCGGCGCAGCGCGATCTGCCGCTGCACCGGCCTCGAGCCCCGTGCCCGCTCTTCCTCGCGCCATCGATATAATGACGCGAGTACTTTCGCCTCTAGGTCCCAGGGCGGGGATCCGGCCAGGACGCAAGCCGCCTCGTAGGAAATCGTGCGATACCCGCGGGCGACTCTGACGGCCATCGCCCTCTGCGGTTTACGCAGAATGGCGAGAGTGCTGGCCGTCATGTCCATCGCCCACACAGGGGCCCCATACAGGGCCATGGACCGCACGATTCCCACGTACAACCGCCTACAGGCGGCGCTCGGGCCCCCCAAGTTGGGAAGCAACGTTGATAGCGCGCCCGCTGCACCCATCAGCTTAGGCGCCAGCCGCCGGAAGTGGGGTCCGAATTCCCATCGGCTGTCGAGCACCAATCCCAGATACTTCATGGTGGACTCGACAGCTATCCGGGCCCCGCTGACCACGATGTGTGAGCCCGGCGGCGGCGCACGTCGAGGGCCATGGAACACCATGGCCTCCGACTTATTTAGGGCCACCTCCAGGCCCAGGCGCCGGATGCGGTTCACCACTTGTGACACCGCAGCCGTGGCAACCAACGCTGCTTCCCTGTGTGAACTCCCCCGGGCAGTGACGAGCGTGTCGTCCGCATAACACGTCAAGTCGGCGCCCGACGGGAGTTCACCTCTCAGCACCCAGTCGTAGCCGATGTTCCACAGGAGCGGTCCCAAGACCGAGCCCTGCGGAACACCGCACGACATGACGCGCCGACCAGCGCCGTCACGTCCCCAATAGGTAACGCATCTCTCCTCAAGGTAAGCCCCTATTGTGCGGCGGAGGTAGGGAGGCACGCGATGGTAATTCAGCGCCTCCCGAATACAACTCCAGGGTAGGGTGTTGAAGGCGTTGGAGATGTCTAAGGACACCGCCAGCACCACCCCACCCCGGGATACTGTCTCCTCCGCCAGGGCCCTCACGCGCGTAATAGCGTCTATGGTGGAGCGCCCGCAACGAAAACCAAACTGGTTCTCGTCCAGGTCCGGCCCGTCTCTGCACAAGTGGCTGACGAGGCGATCTGCGATGATGCGCTCAAGAAGTTTGCCCGCCTCGTCGAGCAGCACTATGGGCCGGTACGCGGACGGTGAGTCCGCGGGGCGCCCCTCCTTCCTGAGCAGGACCAGCCTCCCCTCCTTCCACACACTGGGAAACTGACCCTGCTCGAGACATGCCGTGAAGAGCCCTCTCAGCTGGGGCTCTAGCTCCTTCAGAGCCAGGACGAGAGCTCGACCAGGAACTCCGTCGGGTCCGGGCGCTGTGTTCTTAGCCCGGAGTCGCGACACGGCCGCTCTCGTCTCTGTTTGCGTCACCTCGGGGACATCGGTGCTCTCCTCTTCTGGAGAGTCTGTGGCTGAGGGCGAAGCCATCGCCGGGGGAACGTGTCCCACTCGCTCAGGGAAGAGAGCCGATACCACCGCCTCTAGCAACTGGGGTTGCATCGTTTGTGTTAGTGGAGGCGCCCAGGGACGCAACTTGCCCCGTACCCAACGGTAGGGGCGCCCCCACGGATCCCGATCTAGGGATCCCAGCAGCTCTTCCCTGGCACGCGACTTTGAGTCGCCGATGGCCAGCCACAGAGTCTCCTTAGACGCGCGGTACACCTCATACAGCGCGCCCTCCTCGGCGGGATCCCGTCGACGCCGCCTCCGGTATCGGGTGTACCGGCGACGTGCCGCAACGCACGCTATGCGCAATTGCGCGATCTCGGCGGTCCACCAGTACACCTGGCGCCTTGCGGACCGTTGGTGGACACGGGGCATGGACGCGTCGCAGATCTGCGTCATCGCCCCGCGAAACCATAGCGCCACCGCTTCGACGTCGACGGGGCCGTCCGTCGTCGACTCCCGAATCCAGGACTGGACTAGGGCAGCTTCTTCGAGTAGTTCCCTGTCGATGCGCTTAAGCGCCCAACGCGGGCCGTCGTTAATCGGGGTTGTTGGATGGCGGCCGCTCGCAGTCTGGGCAGAGACGTCGAACCGGATATACCGATGGTCCGACAGCGTCTCCACCTCTGCGGCGACACGCCAGTCGCGGACTCGGCTGGCGACAGAGGGGCTAGCAAACGAGACGTCCACTATTGACCCACCCCGCTGCCGCACGCATGTGTATTCCGAACCCCGATTCAGGACGACCAGACCAGTCGTCACCGTCCACTCTTCTAACACCTCGCCCCGAGGGTCAGTGACCGGAGATCCCCACGCCGATGACTTGGCGTTGAGATCCCCGAGCACCAGAACGGGACGAGGGTGATAGCGGCCTACGACGGCGCCCAACTCGACAAGGAAACCCTCAAAGTCGGCGAGACTCTTGTTGGGGGAGAAATACGCCCCTACAATAACGATGCCGCCCGAGACCGCAGCAACCCAGCCGCGGCCCCGAGACGGGTCGCTCAGAGTCTCGCCAATAATGGCCACCAAACCGTCAGCGCATCCCAACCAGTTGTCACGGGCGGGAATGAAGTACGGTTCGGCGACCACAGCCACGTGAATCGACCACTCTGCCATGCTCTGGAGTAGGAGATCCTGAGCTCTGGCACAGTGGTTGATGTTGCCCTGGAGGAAATGGAGAGAATGGAATCGTGCCATTATTGACATTCCATCCCCTCGGCAACGGTCCTGGGCCGGGTGTCGGCCGCGGAGCTGCTAGCCTGCGAGGGCAGCGAGGTTAACCCGGCAGGCTTAGTGCTCCTCTTCTTTTCCTTTTTCTTTTTCTTTTTCTTGCTGGCAGGCGCCCCACAAGCCCTTCCGCCTACTCTGTGCTCCGCTGGCCTTCCCGCAGCAGAACAAAGGCTGCAGTTGAGCGCCGCGGAGCACAGGGCAGCCTTGTGGCCAGGCTGGCCGCAGCGATAACAGAGGTCACTACGGTCAACCTCGGCGGTGCACTTCGCCCGGACGTGCCCTTTTTCCAGGCACCGAAAGCACTGCAAAGCCCGGGGCTGTAAGAGCTTGGTCCTTGCCGCCACCCAGCCTACCAGCAATCTGCCGCTATCGGCGATCTTCTTTGCCGACGCTACAGGGCACCGAACCCAGACCGCGCCGAGTCCGGTGGCGTCGGTGCGTATATCGCCAGCCCGCACCTTGTCCGGCGGACACTCTCCGCTTCTGGCAACGGCCGCCACCACCTCCTCTGAGGTCACGGAGTCGTCCAGGCCAGCAATCCGCACCTCTGCGGTTTTCATTGGCCTGGAGACCCGGACGTCCTCTGGGTTGAGGACCTCCCTCATCTTGGCGGCAAGTGCGTCCGCCTTTTCGGCACTGCCGCTCACAGTGCCAGCCACCTCGAACAGTCGTGCACCCGTGGCAGCCTGCCTGAGGGTGACGGACTGAAGGCCAAGATCAGATAATTTGATCTTGGCCTTGGCCTCGGCGATGACCGACTGGTACGTCACGCCACGCTCCACAGCTCCAGGCTGCAACGTTATTGTCACGGCGTTGGACCGCGGAACATGTACAGCCGGTCTCTTGCGACCGCCTTTGGCAGTCCGCTGTGCAGGTTTAGGAGCCGTCTTTGCGGTTCCACCTGGGGCACATGCGGCTGCTGCGGCCTTCTTGGCGGCTTTGCGGGCCTTCTTGCGGCCCACGACTTTCGCCCAGGTCTCACCCTTAGACCCGGCAGTCGTGGGCTGGTTGCTCGGAGGAGCTCCCTCCGCGGGCTTTTTGTTACCCTCCGCGGGCTTCCCCTTTTGAGGCGCAAGTCTCGGCGGCTCCTCAGTCCTCCGCGTGTCAGCCGCTAAAGGCGGACGGAGGATTTCCACCGGGAGACGCCGAGAAATTGCCTCCAGCCGAGCGTTAACCATGCTCCCGCACTGGAGCATGCAGAGCCGGACAATGCGCTCGACCTCTTCTTCGGTACGAGGGCTTGCCGGTCGCAGTGCGGGAGTCGGGTCCACTACAGGTGCGGCATCGCTGGACGTGCGTTGCTGCTGCTGCTCGCTCAGCGCAGCAACTTGCCGCCGGAGGTCCTCCAAGTCATTTCTGAGGCGGCTGTTTTCCTCCTGTAACTTTGCGACCTCGTCAGAGGCCGTCCTGTTGAGGAGGATGCCAACCGCCTCCCTGATATCCGCGGCAGCCTCCTTTAAGCCACGGGTGAACGTGCCCTTCAGGCTGCCGGACTTGGTGGCAACTTTCAGGACTAAGTCCACCCCATCCAGAGCCAGCTGGCTTAAGGCCACCGCAGATGGCTCACCCCCTTCCGCCGCAAGAGCAGCTCGTCGCTCGCGAGCACGTCGGGCCATTTCCGACACTTCGTCGGCCGCGACGGCTTTGCGCTGCTCCCTCTTGGCGGCATTGAGCTCCGCCTTTGAGCTCCCCAGCGAGGCACAGCTTTCACCGCCATCGCCAGGGTCCTCCGTAGTGAACCCCATGTCACTATCTGCTTCACTAGCCGCCGAGGTATTGGAGCACACGAACCGTCCGTGCTTATCCCTCCGCGGCTGCGAAGCACTCGCCCCTCTAGATGCCTGCCGACCCCTCCCCGAAGTCGGCAACTTGGGGGCCGGCAGACCTTCCTCGTCTGACAATCGGCACACTGGACGTTTCCTAGCGGAAGACGTCCCACGCGATCGATTTCCGCCGCTTCCAGTATCAGATCCTGCCTGATTTTCTACCTCTACGTTTTTAATGTTTTTATATATTTCCATGTTTTTTCCCACGAGTGTGGAGGAAATAGCAGTCCATCCGAGCAGTGCCTCCTGTGCCCGGATAAGCCTATGCGTAACCCGTCAAGGGTGTCGGCCGGTACCCCGACGGGGGCAACGCTAACGACTGAACATTTACCCATCAGCCATGCAGCTCCTCACGGCGTGCCACGCTTGAGCTTCGGGTGATTTTTTAAAGAGGTTATCATCCTCGCGACTCCAGGCGGTTAAGCCAAGAGCCCTCGGCCCCTAAGGCGCCGCGAGACGTGATCCACGACACGCCAGAGGGATTCCGAGGTTTCCTCAACATGACTGCGCCAAGTAAGAGAACAATCCAAGCTTAGTCCCAAGTCCCTAACATGAGAGCTGTACGGAATTACCACGCCATTATAAATCAGTGGATCTAATGATGTATGATTAAGTTTACCTAAGTGACGTGCGCTGCCTAAGACTATAGCTTGGCATTTGCTTGGATTAACAGTGACCCCGTATCTTCTTGACCAATTCAGAATCCAGTTAAGATCGGAGTTAATCACAGTTATAGCATTATTCATGGTAGTAGCATCGGCATGAGCATACAGTTGCAAGTCATCGGCATACATATGGTAAGAAGCACGAAAGTTGCAAGTAATCATGTTAATAAATATAGAGAAAAGTAATGGAGATAGAATTCCACCTTGAGGAACACCAGTGGTTAATTCACACCAATCGGATACCATACCGTCCACACGGACCGCCTGCTGGCGACCACGAAGATAGGAGGAAACCCAATTTCGTGCTGATAAGGAAAAACCTATGTAAGACAAGATGGCGATGAGAATATCATGGTCAACGGTATTAAAGGCGTTAGAAAAATCTATTAAAACTAACACCGTCAACCTTCCAAATTCCATGCCATCACGCACATCCTCTGTTATTTTTAAAAGCGCCGTTGTGGTGCTATGTCCGGGTCGAAATCCTGATTGGTGTTGATTTAATAAGTTGCTTTTAGTTAAGTAAGTTTGTATCTGTTTGAGGGCTACAGCTTCTAAAACTTTTGACAAAAACGGCAAAATCGAGATAGGCCGGAAGTGGTTGAGAGCACTGGGCATAGAGATTTTTGGAAGAGGGAGAACAAAGGCCTTCTGCCAGCATGACGGAAAATTCCCAGTAAGCAATGAGCGGTTTATAATGGAGGCTAAAATTGGTACAATATGTTCTGAAACATACGATATCATGGTTCTTCCTATGTTGTCATGGCCTACTGCCTTTGACTTAAGTTTCTGTAATACTTTTAAAATATCCTTCTCGGTGACAGTAGAAAAAGAGAACGAATCTTTATGCGGGGATGACATGGAAGTAATATCCGAAATAGTTTTCAATTTAACGTGAGATGGGAGACAAGCTGATGAAGAAAAGTGCACATTGAGATCGTTTAATGGGAAAATATCTGAGATTACTTGTTTTTTAGTTTTACTGAGACCATGAGAGTGAATAAACTTCCATGTCTCCGATTGCGATGAATTATTTAGGAAATCATGAAAATATCGGCGTTTAGCGGACCTCACGACCTGATTGCAGCGATTCCTAGCCTTTTTGAAAGCCTCCCAGTTCTGTACAGTACGGCAAGATTTATAAGTGACAAAAGCTCTGTTGCGCCTGTTCATTGCCAGGCGTACGTCGCTAGTGATCCACGGAACTGATGGACGTTTAATTTTAACCTCGCGTTCTGGCGCATGTGTATTGTAAATATTCAATAATTTAGAATTAAACTCCATAACTATATCATTAATTGAATCGGTATTTAACACTGAAGACCAATCAATGGCAGACACTTCATTAATTAAGCTATCTCTATTTAATCGAGCATAGCTGCGTAACTTTATTGTGTGAGGGATATGTTTAGGTGGTTTAAATTTATATGAGAGAAATATTAAGTCGTGGTTCGAAAAACCAGGAGCTGGGAACTGACCATAACTCGCAACTTTATTGGAAGATGTAATAATTAAATCGATCCATGAATCCGCAGTTGAAAAATTAGAGTGAGTAGCTTTAAGGGGAAGAATGGAGAGGTTGACCGAGTTTATGATGGATCGTAACTTTTGAGAATTAGAGGAGTTTTTTAAAAGATCTGTGTTGAAATCACCCATGATGACTTGATGTGTGTACTCAGAGCAGATGTTATCTAGGATAGATTCCAAAGTGGAGAAATAATTAATAGAGGG
Source organism: Parnassius mnemosyne (assembly GCA_963668995.1). Taxonomy (NCBI): domain Eukaryota; kingdom Metazoa; phylum Arthropoda; class Insecta; order Lepidoptera; family Papilionidae; genus Parnassius; species Parnassius mnemosyne. The sequence goes on along the minus strand of CAVLGL010000104.1, from coordinate 37,686,760 downwards.
AGGAGAGTAAACGACTCCAAGAATAGCTTTGACCCCCTTTAAATTAATTTCAAGAAACAGATACTCCATGTCATTAGCCTGTTGATCAAAAGTGGATATTACTTTGAAGGTTATATCACTACGTAGGTAAATAGCGACTCCACCTCCACGCCTTAAATTCGGTCATGCCGCACCAGCACAAAGCCTGGTAGACCATATGATGTAGAATATAGGTTAGGTTTTAACCAGGTCTCGGACACTAGTATAGCATGGACGAAATCAGATGAGAAAGTAGTCAATAATTCAGTATAATGACATGGAATACTTTGCGCGTTAATATGACATATATTAAGATTAGAGTGAACAAAGTTAATAAATGCATCTGAAACTTGTTGCTTTAAGGTGACCTGAAGATTATAATCATCATCAGCGGAGTGAAAAGACGAGCTCATATCACTTGCTGACACCAAAACTTCATCATCAGACATAGCAATTTAAACCAAAATTATATACCTAAGACAAATATATACAAAAATAACCAAATATATTATGCTAGAATATAGTTTATATGTATAATATATGGTACTATTTTATCACACCACCTTTCCTCAAGTTGACTGATAGTTACAAAGCAGAAAATACAAAAATTCAATTTTACGCAAGTAAAAAATACGATCATGGCAAAAGATAACACGAAATGGTTACAAGTATTGAAGTACAAATTTAACAAAAATTAATGCAAAACTTTGTTAAGGTATAAAATAATTAATGTAAGGCTTCATGGTCTACATACTTTTGCCTTAACCATAACCTGTCACTGTCATTCAAGTGACAAAAATATTTGACAGAATCAAAAGTAATCAAAAGCACTGACGTCACTGACTTTGAAGTATAGGTATACACTTATTGGGGTTACAATTAACTATAATTACTGCATGAAGTATTGTATGACCAATCTACTGAGCAATATAAAATGTAATATAATACTATCGTAGCTTATTCTAGTAGTAACTTAAATTATCATATCGGTGTACATTAAACTTTATTAAAAAGTAGTATGAAAAATTAAAGAAGAGGAACTTACTACAATAGGAAATTATTATCAACATATTATCAGTTAAAATTCAAAACAAAACTGACAGTCTTCAATAAAAAAAAAAATACAAAGATCTATTAATATTAAAAACTAAAATTAGTACATATTAATCACATAAAATTATTTATAACATCCAATTGCTATAAATTTAAGTTAAATACTATGTAATGATAATGGCTGTAATTGTAAATTGGGTTTGAAAGTGAATAAACTTATACACATTTCATCAATACAGTTATTTAAAAAAAAGAAAAAAACTCAAAACATGGACTATATACAATGCCATTTAGGTAATTTTATTACATTTTGGTATCAACAACAATAGCAATTATCTTAGAATTATTTGTATTATGCAATGGGACAAAATTATATGTATGTAAAGTACATTGTAAGGATTCATTTATTAGTGTCAATTAAAATAAGAAGTTTAAAAAACAGTGTCTTAGAATTATATCAAGTAGGTAAGAAGTATAGTAAGTAGAATCTTATTAGAATATACATCTTCCACCCACGCATATTTATATCATGCACATGTTTATCACAAATACCTATTTGCATTTGGTAACAGAAAACTAGCAAAAATGACAAGACACTATGCTCACAGAAAACAAAATGTCACTTTCTTGATGCAACGCGGCGAGATTTCTTTACATCATCATCCAACAGGGGAGTACCAGATGGTTTGCGCCGACCAGGCTCGATCTGATGGCCACCACAGGCACTGTTATGCTGGTCTAATTTATTAGTGACATTTTTCACAGAGACATCAATGCTTTTAGCATTCACTGAGATAGATGACATATTAGACGAGGGGAACTTATCCATCAATGCCTTAAGCTTTACTTCTGTGCAGACCTTCTCCCGAGTAAAACCTGGGGGCTTTATATAAATTGAACCATCAAATGTCCAAACATTTTTTAGACCGAAATGCTTTCGTGCCTTCTTGTAAATTTCTTGGCGTGGTTTAGTTAAGAACTCTGAGATCACAATTCCTGATCCTTTTAACCTTGATTTCAACTTCCACACTTCTGATTTAATATGTTGCTCATGAAACTTAACCAGTATGGGTTGAATATGCTCATTCTGTTTAGTTCCAAGGCGGTAACAATGAGATAGTGAAGAACAGGATATATCAGCAATCCCAATTTTATTCTGAATAACATTTATAACCAGCTCTTGAAGGCTACATTCAGAGTTTTCTGTAACACCGTGAAATAGAAGTGAGCTTTGCCTATATCTCATGTTTATTTCGTCTACTACTTCAATGCACTCACTTACTTGCTGTTTAAGTATTCCCAGCATTGAGGTAACAACTTCCTTAAATGATTGAAAATCGTCTTTTAGTTGCCCTAAAGTTGGGCTTGATGACGTAGAAACGGTCTTTAGTCGTGATTCAAATTCGGCCATTTTCGCAGACCAGGTGCTTTCAAGATCCTTTTGTAAGTCTTCTAAATTATTAATCTTTGCCATTATAGGTGCGTTTTTATAATGGTTATAATAATGTTGTGAAAGTTAGTAAAACATCAAAGGTTAAGTTGAGGGTTAGGTGGTATAGCACTCAAAACATTGATTTACACATGAAAATATACTCTAGTACTGAGCCCAAACTAATAATGAATGGATTAAAACTCTTTAAACTATAATCACAATCCAAATTATATGTGAAAATTGTTTAAAGCTGGTAAACAAAATTACCACCTGTTAATTGTTTCACGCCTACCCACTGTCATATATGTCATTTAATGAGTAAATACACCATATATGATTATATATGTTGGGCTGTAATATGATTATAGTTTTATTTTTATTACTGCAAATAATGTGTTTATTTTTATAGTTCTGTACTGCGTAAATACGCTACTACGTAATATTATATACGGTACAACCTAAGAGATAATTTGATAATTTTTTTATTTCTTTCTTTCAAAAATTAAAAGAAACACAATTATCGTAACGATCATATTCTGTATTATCATTAATAAGGTAAGAATTCATTCACAATATCTCCTGCAAATTTGTTTTACTAATGGTATTTTTTAATACATACATATATTTAGGAGCTTGCAGAGTATAAGATAGTAAACAGTATACATAACCAAATAAATATAAAAATAGAATTAATTATTACTACTATTACTGATTATTTTAACAGTTTTAAAATTATCTAATTTCTGATATAGATGGTTATATTATAATTCAGAGTGTGGTACAATTTTACCTAAGCTGGGACATTTACTTCCAGTTTGTTCCAATTCCCGGCGGCGCCAGACGCCCGTACGGTAACTTGAGACTACTTACTAAGACTTCTTGAAGTGCCATCTGGTTTCGTTCTTTAATTCAAACCTCAGCTTCTTTGTGGAATTCCTTACAATAATCAGTTTTATTATTATTATAAAATAGGTTTTTATATAAAAGTTACAACCTATATACGTCCCACTGCTGGGCACAGTCCTCCTCTCATTTCTGAGAGGGTCTTAGGGCAAGGAAATGTGTTGGCGAACTTCACAAGTCTTCGAAATTTTTTTCATATTTGTCAGACATGCAGGTTTCCTTACAATGTTTTTCTTCAGGGTCGAGCACGTAGTACATCAGTACTTAAAATTTTTCACAATTTCGTACGGTGAAACTTACAGCGTGTGCTATCCATGTAAGTTACCACGGCTCTTCTGAGCTACGACGGTAATCGTAGCTGTAAAATTGCGTTAAAATTATGAACATAAGTTACTGAAAACAAAAAAAAATATTTAAAAATTTGTTCACATTTGCATAAAGCCTTACTTTCCACTGCTGGACATGGACTTCTGCAGGTTTCCCATTGCTGATCTGGGTATTTTACTTGTAGTATAATAACAACTGTTTAAAAAAATATGCATTCAGTTATTATTCTATATTATAACTAAAAGAACAACAAAAATAATATAAATGTATTATCGGTAATTCCTTATGCTTAATATTTACTTATCTTAATAATTTACTATTTTACTATTTAGGCAAGCTCTCGTGCACAGCTTCCCTATTTCAACTAAATGGGATCGCCTTTTCTTATCTTGTTATAACCAAAGACGCTGAGTTTTAATTGCCAAAGTCAATTGCAGAAGTTTTATTACAACCAATGTAATTTCAATAACTAAGTTGACATTTAATTAATCTTTTGAATTGTGCTTTGATTAAACATAGTTTTATTATATTATGGTCAAAAATAAAGTCAGAAATCTTAGTTATTATACCGGATTTAGAGCGGCGCGTATGGTCCGAGCGGACTGTCCGCGTTTTATCGTATGTATTCTGTTTGAATATGTAGATAGCCTTGAATGACTTGATACATAAAAAGAATTTGAATGTAAAGTAAACTTGGCATGAAATGAAGAAGAGAGAGAACTTAATGTCCTATTAATTGTCAGAAGTTCGATTCTGGACAGAAGTATAAATCTTTTCCCATTGTGTTCCCTTCGTAAAGTCGTTAACGTTAAAAATCAAACTTTCAAAAAAAGAAAGAACTGACTTCAAACAACTAAGAAGCATAAAACATTTTTCTACAAATTTAATACCTTCTGAAGTCGATGCTTAGTGTACATAGTATACTGAAAAGTGAAATCCTTCAGAAGCTATAAAATTATGTGAGAATTATTTTTGGCTGTTTTCACTTTTTTAAAGTTTTGGATTTGAATAAACAGTTCCAATGACATTAATAAAATAGTCGCCTTTTTGCATTATTAGTGGTGGAATATATTTTAAATTTAAAAGAAATCAACCTTGAGGTATAGTATACATGATTTAAGATATCATGTAACATACATACACAAAAAGTTTATAAAAGTCTATAAGCAGGAGTTCCTGCTTATAGACGGAGATATTATCCCTTTTTTAAAAATGTGTATTCATTCTATGATTTTAGTCTGTGAAATCTATATCACTGTCTTCTATGGAGCGCAGGGAGTTAGTTACGTACGAAGAAGACAATAACCATCTTTAAAAAAAATTGTCTGTTCGTGCTAATCTTAGGGACGTCTAAACCAATTGTGATTAACTTGATAAATACATCATAAACTTTATGCCATATAAAATTTAGAACAAATATTTTTGTTTTACAATTTTACACAAAAAATGACCTTGTCCTTGACCTATACTTTATCTTCTAATTGATTTTGAATAAAACTACTTTTACGGATTTTTTCGCGTTTAATAATCTTATTTATCTTATTTTATTAATTCCACGGGGTTCCACGTGTACACGAGTGCTGTAAAGCACCCGAAACGTTGTGAATTAATCAAAATAAGATAAATAATTTAATTCAACGCGAAAAAATCCGTAAAGTAGTTTTATTCAATGTTGTGAATGTGAATAATAAATATAAGAAATTATTATTTTCTAATTGATCTTACCATTAGTTTAATTCAATTCCGTTTTACTACAGGATATGAGAGTTATAAGATGAAATGATGAGAACTTCTTAAAAGGTTCCATTACCGGCTAGTGTCCTCGAAAACTGATTTTTCGAACAACGATTTTTACTGTCTCTTAAAGAATTTATCAAAATGTAGTGGTAGCCAAGAGTAGCTCGATTTCGTGGCACTTACTGAATCATACTTTGACCCAGCAAACCAAAGAATTTTTCTTAAATTTCTACGCGGACGAAATCGCGGGTAAAAGCTAGTTATAGCTATAATGTTATAATTTCTTACAAATATCTTCGCCTGAATTTGAGCTTTGTCCACGTTCGGTACTCGGTATAAGTTCTCTAAGCGTGAAGTTTAGACATTAGTGACAAAATTATTATTAAAAATGGCTCGTTAACCCTAAGTTAGTTTATAAATTAATTATCAAAGGAGATACTTACCGGTAGCATTATCGCGTTAAGCACAGTCAAAACATATTAACAGTATCGAAGCCGACCTGTCATACAATTTAATGATTTTCAGGTCATTATTTTACTTGAAATTAAGAAATAAAGTTGTAGGGCTTTATATTAAAGTTGTAATGCGTTTTCAAGTTTCCTGGCCTCAAGCCAGATACCTCGTTAATCCTCAGGCACGTATTTTGGCACGTTACCAACAATCAAGAACCTTAGTTCCTTATTTTGTTTCTTTAGTAGAAATTATCGCATACTTTCTTAATACAGAATGCTTAATTCATATATGACACTTTTCAATTGTTTTTTTGCTGTTATTTTAATATTTTATGAATAGAAAAACAAATCTTAAGCGTTAAATAGAGAATGTAATAAGTGGAGAATTCTTAGAATTATCCACTTATTACATTACACATACAAAAATATATTACAATTGGTGTTATAACAGGCAAAGACTAATGAGTCTTTGCCTGTTATAACACCAATTTACGGTACACCATCGCACGATCACTGTAGGTAGAAATCGTCTAATTTAAAACTGCACGTGCCTCTCTTGTAATTTTAGTAAAGTTAAAAAAAAAACACTTATATATTAGAAAAGGGAATAAACTTGAAATCTACCACGCAGATTCAGATTTTATCATATTTAATGCGGTAAATTTGATAAAAAACATAAAACATAAACATAAACACTCATGCCTGTCACCCAGAGGGGTAGGCAGAGATTATGGACTTCCATTTGGCACGATCCTGACACAGCTCTCTCGCTTCCTCCACATCCATATACCTACGCATACACGCTCGTCGGTTAAAGGTACTCTTGATTTGGCCCATTTTTAATATATCGCCAATTTGGTCGATAAACTTTCGCCTAGGGCGACCCTTCCCGACTATGCCGTTCACCTCTGCAACATAAATTTGCTTTGTCACTCTTTCCTCATTCATTCTTTCTACATGGCCAAACCACCGAAGCATTCCTTTCTTAATCCTGGTCACAATATCATCTTGCAAACCACACTCTTCTCTTATTAAACAATTTCTCACTCTGTCATTCAGCTTCATCCCTAACATACTCCTTAATGACCGCATTTCTACAGCATTTATTCTACTCTTTTGCTTCTTCTGCCACACCCAACTTTCACTACCATACATTAAAGTAGGTATTAACACAGCATTGTGAATTGCCATACGTGCCTTTTTGGACACATTCTGACTTTTCACAATAGAGTGTAGAGCCCCATTCACTCTATTTCCTGCATTCACTCGTCGTTCTATATCCTTATCATATCTACCATCCCTGCTAAACACACATCCCAAATATACAAACTCATCTACTTGCTCTACCAACTCCCTTTCTATTCTTATTTCACATATCGTTTTACTTTCTTCTCTTTCAAAAACCATAACTTTCGTCTAACTTGCGTTCACTTTCATTCCCTTTTCTTTTAATGTCCTGTTCATTAATGTAAACATCATTTGCAACTCGGCTGCCAACGACGCAAGTATGACTTGATCATCGGCGTACAAAAGGCATTTGACGGTTAACTCACCCATTCTTAACCCGCATTCTTCTACTTTCAAATTTTCCAAACAACTATCCATAAATAGGTTGAACAACCACGGGGAAGCCACACAGCCCTGTCTGACACCTTTATGGATGTCAAACCAGCCCGAGTAGGCCCCGTTGATCCTGACACAAGCACTAGAGTCCCTATATAGAGACTTCGATGCCTGTATCAGACCAGCGCACAACCCAAATGAGTTTAGTGTTTGCCATAACACATCCCTGTCCACTCTGTCATAAGCCTTCTCCAAGTCCATGAACGCACAAAAAACTTTTTGGTTTTTGGCCAAAAACTTCTAGGCGATCATGCGCATGGAAAAGACCTGATCCGTACATCCCATTCCCTTTCTAAATCCCGCTTGCACATCCCAAATTTTTCCGTCAGTTTCTTTCATAACTCTTTCAATTAGTACCTTAGCATACAGTTTTCCCACAATGCTAAGAAGGCTGATACCACGGTAGTTTTTACAGTCCTGCTGTGATCCTTTTCCCTTATATATTGCGGCTATCACGGCTTTGCACCAGTCTCCCGGTACCCGCTTAAGTTCCCAACATAAATTAAACAAGTTGTACAGCAGGTCTGCCACCACTCCTTCTCCAGCCCTTAGCATTTCGAGAGATACTCTATCATAACCGGCTGCCTTACCTGCTTTCATACTTTTCATAGCTTTCATTATTTCATCTATACTTATATCTATATCTATTTCCTCTTCTTTCGGAATTTCTATTTCATTTAATTCAAGCATCTCATCACTCATAAACAAGCTTTCAAAGTATTACTTCCATCTCCTTAAACTCAAAACTTCGTCATTTAGAATATAGCCATTCTGGTCTCGTATAGCATTCATTCTAGGCTGTTGTGAATGTCCCCTGGTAGTTCTTACGAGTTTCCAGAACATTTTAATGTTTGCCTGGAAGTTATACGATATTCTTCTATCATTCTTATCCGTTCTTTCTTGCTTTTTCCTTTCAACTACTTCTTTTACTCTCTTATTTAGATGTCTAAAAACTGCCTTTTTCCTTTCAATATCATCATTCATACTGCTAGAATTACTAGCCTTGGTTGCTAGTAAATCTAGCCATGCTTTCTTCTTTGCTTCAACTTTCATCCGTACCTCATCATCCCACCATAACGTGTTATTTTTCCTTTCATTCTTTCTTTTACTTACACCACATACTTCGGTAGCTGCATCCACTAAACCTTTCTTGACATTATACCACACAGTCTCCAAGTCTAAATCATTCATACACAATTCAGCCATACCACTTATATTTTCTCTCAATCTACATTTGAACTTCTCTTTCACACCTTCATCTTGTAACCTCTCTGTTCTTATACGCTGTAACGCTGTGGTAGACATTTGATAAAATCTACCAGAAATTCAAGGGAGACTCGTGCAGTTATTAATTAAACGATCTTTAGTCTAATATGGTTAGTTAGAATTAAAACATTATTTTCTTAGTTACAGTTCCTTTTTTTTTTAAAAAAAACGCCGAACTCTTTTATCTGGCCCGGTACGAAACAATGCATTAGATATTACTACTCACTCTACCCTTCCCTTTCACACACGCGCCGCTGCCGCCCAGCCGACTCGTGTCGCCTTGCGCTGTACAATTTCCACATGCTATGTTGGACCGAAATTCACCTACTAAGATTTGTTTGACATAAGAATTAGAGGTGGGGAATTGTGTGATTACAACTATACTAACATGAAACTTTGTGGAAAGATGTTTTTTTTTCCTCGGGATCGATTTCCTTTCTGACCCATCATCAAAGGTGTTGTTACTCGTAGTACTACAATCATCCGGTATAAATTTATATAATTAAAACGTGTTTTGATATTGTTATTTATTTTTATTAAATTAATATTTTTATTTATTATAGAATTTTTTTTTGCGGACGAATCATTCTTGATAGGAATCGATGTTCTTTCGTGAGGATTTGTCATCTGATGGCGGGGATCGTCTAGGATATGATCACAGATCCGACGCTCTCGTATTTCACGTCATTTATGATATTATATACATTTACGCGGGTTTTATAAATTTTTCGGTTTGCCTTATGTAAAAGAGACCATATTTATAATCTTCTCTCTAGCTTGTACACTTCTGCATCTTGTAGAGACATATTAAACTTGAAGTATGGTAAAAACTCATTAACTCTCTTACTCTCCATTTATAATGATCACCTCTTAATGCCAGTTCACGCTTAGTTTATGGGAAGTGACAATTCCATAACTGACTTATTAAATATCTACTATATAATTAATTTTCCATAGTTGAATTTTTTTTTAAAAATATGAACATTCTGTTGACCTTAGTGTTGCTAGTCGTATAGTAGACCAATTTTTGGAGGCTGCTGATCATGAGGTCTCTAGATCGAATACCGGATTGGGTTTTTCTGTTAAGAAATTCTCAGTAGCAACCCGGAGTCAGGAAGTTGGAGGTGTAGCTTGGGTGAACCAAGTGCCTCGGAAAGCACGTAAAGCACCTGATCTCACTTCGGTCGAGTCAGATTGTTGTCCAATCGGAGAGGGAATACAGAGTGCACCTGTGCATGCGAACACACTTGTGCTCTGTAATCATATCTTGCGTGGCTGGCGAGTCTCCATTGAGACTGCCCGCCGTGACCGAAATTCGGTCTAGAGAACATTGCAACGCTTTGCAAAAGAATATTTTACTCGTGTATCATATACCAAAGTCGTATATTCGTCAGTAAACATGAGTCCCCGTTCCATTTTATCAACAATGTACCACGGCTACAAATCGATAAGTGTTTTCGAGAATAATATATTCATAATTATTACACATACATTACATAATTTAATAAATATTACAAATATTACCTAACTAGCTGAAACCCGCCCGCTTCGCTGATTGCACGATAATTCAACATCCATTATTAAAATTTAAAATAATAACTATGTTATGTAGTAGTAGCATTAAATGATAAATTTAGTTACCATAGCAACGGTTACCAAAACAGCATTTTAGCATTTTCTTGGTTTAGAAGGCAGTTTTGCTAAAGTTTTTACGTGGTAGTGCCATGGTGCAGCTATATTATGATTGTAATACGAATCGGTCGGCTCAACCGGGATGGGACCCCGCTCTCATAGAATATCAGCATAAAATTGCAGCTTAATGCTGCTGTGTTTCATATGGTGTGTGTAAAGAAGCGGAAACCTTTTTTACTGAAAACCAGACACTCCATCTTAGCGCTCAGGGATGACAACGCATCTGCATTTTGATACTTAATCGAGGATAAATATAGGTATCTATGGGACACAGCATCCACTTACCATCAGGTGGACTGTGTGTTCGTTTGTCACCCTAAAATCGCTAGGTGCTAGGTCTGGGATAGAGTGGTCTCAATCCCTGAGAACCCCGTGCCTTTCAAGGCTTGCCTCGCAACATGTGCGGTGTAAATGAGCGCGTTGTCTTCCAGAAAGAGCACTTCGTACATAATTTTCCCCGCGTCGTTTCTGTACAATATCTTTACGAACCTGAGTTAATAAATTGGAATAATATTGGCTATTCATCGTTGTTATCGACCACCTACCCAGGGGAACCTCTTCGGGTCGCCATTAGCTTGGACTCTGACTTTTCCAGCTTGAGTTTCTTTGGTGGCCTTTCTGTTTTTTTTATTTTGGCATAGACTCTAGTTTAGATTCCAGATCATATCGGCGAATCCACAATTCACCTACCGTGACTAAACGTTGCCATGTCTTCCTTGTTATCGCCAACTAGCTCCAAAAAATGTTTGCAACTTGCGAGTCGATGTTGCTTGTCGCATCATCACATTTTCCGTACTCAACGCGCGCTAATTTTCTCATATTTAAATGTTCTTGTAAAACTTTTTAACTACTTTTTTGCTAATCTACAGTTCTAAAATTAAATTCTTTGGTCAGTCAGAACGATGTTTTCGACTTTTCAGTTATTTTCTTCAGTCAGTAGCGTGATAGAGCAGCCCGAGCGAGGGTTTTTTCACAGCTCTCTCGTCCTTGTTGAAATATGCGGGCCCATTTTTTCACCATCGTATATGAAGGCGCAAAATCCTGAAGAACTGATAACATCTCTTCAAAATTGTGTTTCGGTGTATTTTCCTTCTTTACGAGTAATTTTATCACGGCGCGGTGTTCAAAATTGCGTGAATATCCAGATTCGGCTGACAAGGTGATGTTTGTTGTTCAATAAATAATTGAACTATGAGTGCAAACTCAATTAGTGATTGCTTTTATATTACTACTGAGTGTTGCAACTAGTTACACGAGTAACAAGCTAATTACTCACGTTAAGTACCTTAACCCGCGGAATTTTCAGCCGCCGTGTACTTAAATAAATTTGATAAGTGCGGGATGTGTGCACCGTAAAATCTAAGGTAACAGAGGAACAGAGACATAATATCAAGTTGAGATGATGGGGTTCTCTCACTGTCAGTCAAGCAGACTCACAAGACTGGTCAGGATTTCTTACGGCTAAAGGTACTCGTATCTTGACTGCAGTGAGAGAAATACCTTACCAGTAGTCTCTGCTATAACAAAGAAGTCGTCGTCTAGCGTTGAAATAGAAATATATAAGGTTAATATACGTTAAATACGTAACAAAGTTTACATTATGACCCCTTAATCCTAGTTATAGAAAAGAAAAACACAAGTCGTAGAGCCACACCGCAGCTTTTTTTATTAGAAGATAAAAATTGTTACAATATTGCTATGTGGCACAGGGAAAAACGTTTTTGTTGCGTACCGTTTTATCTACATTTACAAAAATGGGGATAACAACTAATATTTGTTAAGGTAATAAATCACACTTCAATTTATGCTTCATTAAGTACACTTCAAAATTTATTATACAGACCATTTATTAAGCGAGGTATTATGTAAGCGCTGGTGCGCTCACCATATTTATTTTTTGGATGGTATTGTAATTAATTTTTTTGAGTTACTTTGTGGGTCTGAATTTGTTTTAAGACTGTATGTTATATACGAAAATTAAAAAAAATGTTCTTTTAACAATTGATATTGAGCTTTACCATGGATATTGAGTACCTCGTAGTGTTTAAATATAAAGTTTTCATTTGTTTTCGTAGTTGTAGTTGAAGAATGTAATGTAGGTGTGATTTCTCTGTTCGTCCGTAGACGCTTAGCCCATAAGTAATGACTGAATCAGCAACAGCGATATAAAGCATCATTTTAACTCAAAAGTTTATTCGTTTTCTACTTATAAACATATTCGCCAAAAATTCTCTAAGTTATCACATACATGCTTTATATGCTCGTCTTAATTGAATTTATGGTCTACAATTAAGCCTTGATATTTATGTGATGTAACTAATTAAATCGTGGAAAACTTGCAGTTAAGTTGAGGTTCGTGAAGACGATAATGATTATGCGCAATGATTTTATGGTATAATATGCTAAGAGACTTATTGTTCGGTGAGCGTATATAGAAAAATGTCGTCTTTTGAGAATTTATTATCAAACCGGTGACATGGTTTTTTTTTTTTTTTTTTTTTTTTATAGAATAGGGGGCAAACGAGCATGCGGCTCACCTGATGTTAAGTGACTACCGCCGCCCATGAACAACCGCAACACCAGGGGAATTGCAGATGCGTTGCCGGCCTTTTAGAAAGGTGTAAGCTCTTTTCTTGAAGGTTCCTAAGTCGTATCGGTTCGGAAAATTCGCTGGTGGTAATTGATTCCACAAAGAAGTTGTGCGAGGGAGAAAACTTCTTCTAAATCGCACAGTGGTGGACCGCCAATCATCCAGATGGTATGGATGGTAACGCGAGTTTTGTCGCGACGTGCGATGGTGAAATTGAGCGGCTGGAATTAGTCCGAACAATTCCTCAGAGCACTCCCCGTGATAGATGCGATAAAATACGCAAAGAGATGCAACATCTCTACGCAGTGCCAGTGTATCGAGCCGATCGGAAAGAACTCGGTCGTCGACGATTCGAATCGCTCTGCGCTGGATGCGGTCAAGTGGAAGGAGCTGGCACTGGGGTGCCCCGGCCCAGAGATGAGAACAGTATTCCATGTGGGGCCGAACTTGCGCTTTGTAAAGTTGCAAGCGATGTGCCGGCATGAAATACCGTCTCGCTCTGCTGAGCACGCCAAGCTTTTTAGAGGCCAATTTGGCCTTCCCTTCCAAGTGACCACGAAACTGCACGCTATTCGATATGTCGACGCCAAGGATTCCGATACTGGCTGAGGCAGCAAGGGGTGTGCCTTGAAACTGAGGAGATACGACAAAGGGGTTCTTTTTAGCGGTAAACGCGCAAACTTGTGTCTTCTGGGGATTGAACTGGACTAGATTTAGTCGGCCCCAATCCGAGACTTTGTTAAGCAAAGACTCGACTTCAGACACAAGTTTGTCCCGGTACTCGGCGACGTTTTCCCGAGAAATATTGGCACGGCCGGTATATAAGGCATCCCCAGTGCTGTCGTCTGCATAGCAATGAATGCTACCAGTTAGCAGCATATCATTGATATGCAGGAGAAACAGCGTTGGTGATAGCACGCAGCCTTGTGGAACACCAGCGTTGATAGGCTTGTAATCAGAGCATGCACCGTCTACTACGACCTTGATGCTCCGATCAGCAAGGAAACTGGTGATCCATTTGCACAATTTCTCGGGAAGCCCATAGGAAGGAAGCTTCGAAAGAAGCGCCTTGTGCCAGACCCGATCGAAGGCCTTCGCTATGTCCAAACTAACGGCCAATGCCTCCCCCTTGGACTCTACTGCCTCCGCCCATCTATGAGTTAAGTAAACTAAAAGATCACCTGCTGATCGACCCCGACGAAAACCGTACTGACGGTCACTGATCAGCTGGTGATCCTCAAGGTACCTCATGAGCTGGCAGTTTATAATGGATTCCATTATTTTGGAGAACAAGGAGGTGATGGCGATAGGCCTGTAGTTGGACGGGTCTGAGCGGTCGCCTTTTTTAGGGATCGGGTGGACCAAAGCTGTCTTCCATGAATTCGGGACTACGCCTTGGGAGTAGGAGTACCGGAAAAGACGCGTTAAAACCGGTGCCAACTCCGGAGCACACGTCTTCAGCACAATGGGAGGGACTCCATCGGGCCCACTCGACTTGCTGACGTCCAGGGAGAAGAGTGCTTTGCGAACCGAGCGCTGTGTAAATCGCACATCCGGCATGGAGCACTCACATCGCGGGATGGTCGGCGGTGTGTTCCCCCCGTCATCTAGAGTCGAGTTGGACGCAAAAAGAGAGCACAACAGATCGGCTTTCTCTTTTGCGGCATGGGCCAGTGAGTCGTCCTCTCTGTGCAGAGATGGGAGGGATGGCTGACAGAAGTTCCCTTGGACAGCCTTGGCGAGAGACCAGAATGCACGGGTTCCCGAAGGAAGGCGAACTAGCTTCTCGCCAATTCTGCCGATGTGCTCAGACCTTGCCTTGGCAATGACGCTTTTGAAGGACCTGGAGGCGGAATTATACTTCTTTTTAAGTGCGCTGGTGTTTAAATCCCGAGACGTTGATGCGTCAGCCCAGGCCCGGTAGCACTCCTGCTTATAGCGTGATGCTATTTTACAGGAGCGACCAAACCATGGCTGGGATCTGCCTCCGATGGGCACCACAGAGGATGGAATAAAAAGTTCCATACCCTGAAGTACCACATCAGCAACAGAATCGGCAACAACGCTGGGATCTTCCGGCGAGAAGCAAACCCGCCCCCAAGGGTAGGATGCAAAAAAAGACCGCATCCCGTCCCAATCAGCTGACCTATAGTGCCAAACACGGCGGCAAGCTGTAGATCGCAACTGCGATTGGAGCGTGAGTGGCACTGTGCTCCGGATCAGACAATGGTCCGAAGAGCCCAGAGGGGCATCGACGGAGACCTGATATCCGTCCGGATGAGAGGTCAGCAGAAGGTCCAACAGGGAAGGTACATGGTCTTCCACATCTGGGATCCGCGTAGGCGAAGTAACCAGTTGTGTTAGACCATATGCCAAAGCAAAGTCGTAGACAGATCTACCCGCATGATCGGTTGAACGAGAACCAAGCCATTCAGCGTGGTGGGCGTTGAAATCACCGAGTATCACGATCTCTGCGGATGGGACCTGTTGTAGCACGGAGTCTGCAGCCATTTGGACGTGGTCGATGAGTCGGTCTGTGTCGGCATTACCGCTATGGGACCTATAGAGGCACCCGTAGACGCGGGGATGGTCGTCGCTGTCTACGCGCAGCCATAGGATGGACAGGTCCGTACCTTCAAGGCTGCCGAGGCGTCGAAAACAGATGTCCTCTCTGACGTATACACAAACTCCAGCCCGGGGCACAAAGGAGTGTTCCAATTTGTACCCCGGGTAGGAGAGATATGAAGTATCAGCCGGAGAGGACACCTGAGTCTCGGTTAAAAAGAGCAAGGCCGGCTTCGCCGTCTCTAGATGGTAATGGACAGCGTTAAGGTTGGAATGAAGTCCCCTGATGTTGCAAAAATTCACGGATAGCGTGACAGGGGTCGCCTTGGTTGTATTGCTCCGCTTGCCCCGAGCAGCATTAGTCACGAGCGGAATTTTGCCCCCCCCAGAATACGCGGGGCAGCCTGAGCACCCACGCTCAGGAGTGAAGTAGTTTGTTCGTGGATGCTCAGCGAGGGATTCTCCAGGGTTGCTGGTACCCTCCTGGGGTAGTCTTGTATTTAATTCCACTACCATGTTGATGGGGGGGGGGGGGGGGGGGGAATTGGGCCTCCGGCCACCTGCACTCACCAAACGCAACGCAGAGGTAAACCTCTACTTCACGCTGGTATTCTGTGAGGTCGTGGTACCACCCCGGTTCGAGCTGGCCCATCCGTGCGACAGCAAAAGCTACCGCTTGGCTCTACCACTGTTAAAATCTGTGTAAAATGGTATCATTTATTTAATGTATCAAAATCATCATGTAACAAAAACAGGGCATCATTGGCATCCTTAGCAGCCACAAGCATACACGTATCATCAGCTTATTGATAGTAAGTACAATATCTAAAGATTTTATTCATGTCAGTGACATAGGCTATAAAGTTAAATGGTCCAAGTACGCAACTTTAACTGATGTGCTGTAACTTTCACAAATCCTAACACCATAGTTTTTATTAGTTCTTACACCAATTTGAAAGAGGTCCACGAATACCTGTATTTTCTAACTTCCTAATCCGCTTATTATGATCGAATGTATCAAAGACACAAGAAAAAACAATAAATAGAGCTATAACATGTAGCTTCTAATTCATACATGAATTAACTTGATCTGTGAAATTCTTACTAGGCCTGAAACTAAATTAGCTAGGGCTTAAAATATTAATTTTTTGATAGAACTCATGTATTTGATTACTGATATATCTTCCGCTATTTCGTCTATTGATGATGTTAATGTAATTGGTCTATACTTATTCAGTTTACTTGCCTTTGGTTTCCTTGCAAAAATTTTACCATTTCTACACCATTCTAATTCAAATGTTGGACGCAGATTTATTTTTCATTATACCATACTACGCACGCATACATTCGCTTATTTACTAGTATTTCCAGAAACTGCAATAACTGTATATCATTATTTGTATATTTAAACTTAAGTATGAAAATTGGCTACTCTGAAAAATTACTTTGTATACGTGTAATCGTATGGTCAGACGTTCGGTACTCAACAGAACCGGAGATGCTTTTTACTGGAAATGAGGCATTCCATCTTAGTCCCCAGAGGTAATAATTCATCTGCATTTTCATTCTTATTCCAAAATAGATTTATATGTTTATGGGCTACATCATCCACTTACCATCAAGTGACCTGTGTGCACGTTTTTTATCCTTATTCTATAAAAATATTCAAAATAATTACAGTTTTTATGAAGTAATTCAGATAAGAAATAAAGTCTGTATTCGATTTTTCCAGAATATGAAAACAATAAAAGCTACTGTAAAAATAAATTCTATGTTTTTAATTATTACGACATAGATTTTTTTGAAAGCATGATAATGATTTAAATTATAATTAGAACATTATCATTTTTAATTATAAGTAGCTACATATAGGATGTTTGTCATTCACAACATTATGATACGGCTTCCCGAAGTGTACTAGCTGGTTATACTATTTTCAATCAAGAGACCTCAAGATCTTTGTGACAGTTTTTATACGTGGTAGAGCCATGCTGCAGCTACATTAGTAGTATAGTTGTAGCAAGAATGGGTCGGCTCGACCGGGGAAGGACCACGTATAACGTCCATGTCACACCTATGCCGGTATTTGTTGGGAGTATATACTAATCGTGAAGTTGTTGATGATTATGTTAACCTGGGACAAATAGTCCGACTAGGTAAGTCCAACTTCGACCGAGAGGTCAATCGACGGATTCAACTCGGTTCGGCAGCGTTCGAGAAATTACGGCACATCTTCTCGTCAGGTATACCTCAAAACTTAAAAACGAGACTGTACAACCAGTGCGTGTTACCAGTGATGGCTTATGGAACTGAGACGTGGTCCTTCACTGCTGGCCGGATGAGGAAGTTCAAGGAAGTTCAGCGAGCTATGGAGAGGGCTATGCTCGGAGTTTCTCTGCGTGATAAACTTAGAAATGAGGATATCCGCAGTAGAACCAGAGTGACTGCCCAACGGATCAGTAAGCTAAAGTGGCAATAGGCCGGCCATATAGATCGAAGAACCGACAACCGATGGGGAAAAAAGGTTCTCGAGTGGCGGCCGTCGTAATGGCGGACGAAGTGTAGGACGTCGTGACGACCTGGTCAGACATGGAGGAAATCGATGGATGCAGGTGGCTCAGGACCGTGCTTTGTGGCATTCTTTGGGGGACGCTGTAATGATGATACATGTGTTTTAATATTACATTTACATCTGGTGGCGATATATTCTTATATTCCGAGGAAGTTTTAAAACTTGACTAATGCAACTTTTTTTTATATAGGATAGGGTGACAAACGAGCACACAGTCCACCTGATGGTAAGTGGTTGCTGTGGCCCATAGAAATATATATCTATCCTCGCTTTCGAATCAAAATGCAGATGCGTTGTCAACCGTGAGGACTAAGATGGAATACCTCTTTTCCAGTAAAAAGGGTCTCCGGTTCTCTACACTCACCATACGACACATAGCAGTTTTTAACTGCTATTTTACGCTGGTATTCTGTGAAAGCGTGGTTCTTCCCCGGTCGAGCCGACCCATTCGTACTACAACTATACTACTAATATAGCTGCAGCATGGCTCTACCACGTATAAAAACTGTCACAAAGATCTTGAGGTCTCTTGATTGAAAATTGTGCACGACGCAACAATATTAAACAAACGAAAGAAAATGCTTATTGTAACCGGCGCTAGTTGAACAACCTAGGAGCGGTGGGCGGAGCCATGACGACGGTGTAATTATCAGGCCACGCCTCTGGTTCGACAACTAGCAAGGGTTATACGGCGGAACTAGCGCAACCTTATGTTGAATTTAAATTATAATTTGTGTAAATAATTGTATTACTTGTATCGAACGATAAAAAATAATGATTGTATTATAACTAAGTTTAAGGTTGAGTTGTAACTGTGCAATAACTCTCCCAAATAAAGGCACCGTATGAACAGGGAGAGTTAGCATAGGCTTCTAATGAAAAACTGTAATTGTTAAATATAATAAATGTTTACTTTATTATATAATAAATATATTAGGCCGTTAGGCACATAAAATAATAGTAGTAGTGTAACCAAAGAGCATGTTATCGTGACGCGGCCGCGGAGCAAATGAAGCCACGCGCACCGCGCCACGACGTTTTATATTTATAGTGCTGAGGCGGGGGGAAGGATTCTCCGCCTAAAGCAGCTGAAAATTATAATGTAAACCTGTAAATAAGTAAAAATATTGATATGTACACCCTAGTCTAACAAGTAGTTATAAGAATATTATATAGTGAATTATGTTTATTAGTTTGTAAGGTTATTAAATAAATAAAGATAGGCGCGGGGGTGAGGCAAGGGTCCGCTGGCCAGCAGCGGCCAAATCATATAAAAGACGGGCCGGCCGCTAGGGTCAGCATTCCACCTGTGGCTCCGCTCTCGAGCGGGTGTACCAGGTAGTCCGCGTGCGCTCCGCTAGCGCCCCCCCAGTTTCGCGCCCCGCGCGCCCCGCGCGCCTCTCAGTGTTGGCGCTATAAGCGCTGAAGTCGGGTGAGTGTCTCATCGCTAACTCTCAGCTCTTACCCCCCCGCCTTCAGGTCGGGGAGGTCTGACTGAACGCTTTTTATATTGTAGTACACTAGTACTGTATATGTTAGTAGTTTATTATAATTATATGTGTAGTATATATAACGTGTATATTGTCATATTGTTTCTTGACTTAGCCCCCGTCTTTTTGAGGACGAGGGAGAGTTTCAGAATAAGAACGTCCCGCACTTTCAGTGCGGTGATCCCCCACGCCCTACTAGTAGTTTTAAATAGTTTATTTTTATTTTTTATTGTTCTTTCAGAACAGTGTCCCCCTAACTTTTTACATTTTTATTATTTTATATTTACGTAGTCCCCAACACGAAAATGTCCTCGCAGAATTTTAAAGGTTACGTGCGCGATGCATACCATAGGTTCCAAAATGACCCCCAAGCTCTTACAGCAGCCATCTCAGCCCTTCTGGCTCCTCCCGCCGTTCAGGCACCGCCGCCCGTTATTGCGGACTACCTCGCGTCTCGAAACTCTTTCGCGCCGCTAGAAATAGACATGGAGTGCTCTCACTCCGACACCGCGTCGTCAATATCTGCCTCCCGGAAGAGGCCTGCTAAAAAGTCTAGCACCAGGACATCGGAGTCCTCTGACTCCGATGATACCGGTGACTCTAACAACTCTAACACGTCTTACACCACGGTGTCGTCAAAGCGCGCCGCTAAAAACCGTTCGCCAACCGCCGCAGCGGCCCGTGCCGCTCCCGCCTCCCCCGCAGCCTCCGTCGCTGCCTCAGTCCCTGCAGCCCGAGCTGCCGCGTTAGATAGCTCAGCGCCAACAAAACCGGTATGGTCACGCGGCGGCCAATTGCTCCGCCCCACCCAGGTGCGTTAAGTGCCTAGATCCGCACATCACCAAAGAGTGTCCCAAAGATGCCGTATCCCCGCCCGCGTGCGTCCTGTGTCAACAGACAGGCCACCCGGCGAGCTACAGAGGATGCCCGTGCGCTCCTCGTCCGCGCATAGCAAGACAGGCACCACCGCCGGTAAATGACCGTTCATTCCCGGCCTTATATGTTAGGAAGCCCCGTCAGGGCGCATCTCAGCCGTCTCAGGGCTTTGCACGACCCCCTCAGGGCCCCCGAGACCACCGCAGGCACCGCTTAGGCCACCGCAGGCACCGCTTAGGCCACCACCGGGCTTCTCAAAGCCTATGCAGGCTCCAGTTTTTGCCTGGGGCCCCAAAAAGGTAGATCCACCGCCACAGGTATTTTCTGCTCCGCAGCAGAAACAGTCGACAATTGGCGATGACTTTAACACGGTTTACGCCGCAATAAGGAACATCGATATTAACGAAATCTCGGTTTTAGCGAGTAAACTGCGCGCCGCCCGGTCCCCTCAGGACCGGCTTTTGGCTCTCGCAGAACACAGTAATTTATTGCGTTCGTTGTAAGCTAAGTTAACTTAATTAACTTAGCTTATAATGACAGAGCCTTCTGCTTTGCCTAGAAGTCACGGTCGTATCAAGCCCAAAGGGCTATCGCTTATTTCATTTAATATTCGCGGATTGCGTAATAATCTCCCAGAGCTTAAGCTCTTCCTTAAAGATCGCGAAGCTGATTTTCTTCTCTTACAGGAAACCAATCTTAAACACACAGACAATAAAGGCTTATCCATTAAAAATTATTCTCTTCTTCGTAATGATAGGCACGACCGCCGAGGCGGCGGCACGGCCATTTATTACAAGAAGACACTACATTGCTCTCTTATTGATACTCCACTGCTTACCAATATGGAAGCTACGTTATGCAGGATATCTATGACGGGACATCAGTCTTTAGTCATAGCCTCCTGTTACATTCCCCCTAAAAACCTCCCCCTCAAAGATGATTTTGAGGCAATCTTATCTCAAAGTAATTCAGTCATTATGTTTGGAGATTTCAACTCTAAACATACTGAATGGACATGCCGTACGATTAATACTAATGGTAGGATACTGCGTGATATAACGCAGTCTCTTGACTTAACCGTTTTCAGCCCGCTCGGTGCAACGCACTATCCCGATAATACCGATTATAACCCAGATGTACTAGATTTTGCGTTACTCAAAGGAGTTTCACTCAACCTCAGGTCTATTGAGACACTAGACGATATAGGATCCGATCACCGACCGGTCTCTCTTATTCTTGGCCATCAGCCACCCCCTATTATAACTACGAAAACCTTCACTAACTGGAAGGGTTTCAAGGACTCACTAGCAAAAGCTATGGACTCGCAGGACTCCCCTAATTACCTATCGTCGGACTTAGACTTAGACAGTCCTGTAAAAATCGACACCGCGGTCGAATCACTTTCAACCCTAATTAAATCCTCCCTTAAGGAGAATGAAAGGGTCGTTCCGGTTGCTAATACTAATGGGCTTCCCCTATATATTAGCAACATATTAAAAGCTAAAAAAGCTGCTTTCCGGAGAGCAGCTAAATATCCCACCCCCGAATATAGGCATACGGCTAATCGTCTTCAACGAAAACTCCGTTCGCACCTTTATGAATTTCGAGAGCTCCAAAGGAGTGAACTCATGGAGAATATATCTCCCTCACATACAGCGTACTATCAGATGGCTAGAGCCCTCCGTATAGACGCTACAACTCACACTCCCCCTCTCTCCCGCCCCGACGGTACGGTTGCCTTCGAGGACGACGAGAAGGCTGAGTGCTTTGCAGACAGCATTGCCGCACAATGCTCTCCTAGCTCTCAACCTGTCGACCCCTCACATATTCAGGAAGTGGAGGATGAGGTCCGCCGCCGGAACTCACCCCCCACAACCTCTGACCCTATCACTGTGTCCAATGATGAGATCTCGTCCCTCATCAAAGGACTTAAGCCCAAAAAATCTCCGGGCGCGGATGGCATATCCAACCAAGCCCTTAAATACTTTCCAGAGCAGGTGTTAACCCTCTTAGCTATTATCTTTAACGCCTGTTTTAATCTTAGTTACTTTCCCACTTCTTGGAAAGAGGCAATTGTCATTGGTATTCCCAAGCCAGGCAAGCCTCTTAACCTCCCCTCCAGTCATCGTCCCATTAGCCTCCTAAAGGCCATGGGCAAACTCTTTGAAAGAGTCATTCAAAATCGAATGAGGCGCCATCTGTTTCCCACAGACGGTGACCCCATTGTCATCCCACACCAATTTGGTTTCCGCGCAAAACACTCGTGTCCACAACAGGTACACCGCATTGTGGAATATATCCTCAGCGGTTTTTATCCACGTCGACTAAAGACAATCGCGGTCTTTTTCGACATTGCCAAAGCCTTCGACCGAGTCTGGCATGAAGGCCTTATTTTCAAATTATATAGGATAGGACTCTCCGATCGTCTAGTACGTCTCGTAGCCTCTTATTTACAACATCGTACCTTTCGTTTTAGACACGAAGGAACGTTATCCTCTCAGCGCCCCATTAAAGCTGGTGTTCCTCAAGGATCAGTACTAGCTCCCCTCCTGTACATCTTGTACACCAACGACATTCCTATCCCGTCGAATGGTGTACAGCTCTCACTCTTCGCAGATGACACTGCACTATACTTCAAAAGTCCTAGAATATCTTCAGCAAGGAACAAGATCCAAAAGTCAGTCGATGACCTAGGAGACTGGTTCCAAAAATGGCGTATCGATGTGAACCCGGAGAAGAGCTCCGCAGTTCAATTCGATATTAAAAGACGCCGTAATAAAAACAAGAAAAATACTCCACCTATACGAATGCTAGGGACCCCTGTCCCATGGCACATGTCAGCAAAATATTTAGGCGTCACCCTTGACTATAGGCTTACTTTTGAGTCTCATGTCAAAAGAGTAACGCGTCTAGCACGTTTCTATTTAGGTCGGCTTAACAGTATGTTAGGCAGACATAGCAAAATGTCATTACGAAATAAGCGAACCCTCTATAAGGTTTGTATACGACCGGTTATGACTTACTCGGCTCCTATTTTTGCACACGCTAACGATAAAATTATTAACGAACTCCAAGTAGTTCAAAACCTCTTCTGTCGTCGAGCTACGAACGCACCTTGGTACGTCCGTAATGCCGACCTTCACCGGGATTTAGAAATCCCAACAATCCAGCAATGTCTTAAAAAATTCTCTGAAAACTTCTTTAAAGTATCAGAGTCGCATACTAACACACTTATTCGTGAGGCAGTTACTTATACCGCCCCACTCCCTTCTCGCTATAGCGTCCGCAGGCCGAGAAACACTCTCTCGGACCCGCCAAATAAGTTGTCAAACGACCTGAACTGCCTCCTGGCGGCTCAGGCCAATCCTAATTAAATTAAAAATTAGTTAAAATTAATAATATGCCTTCGTAGGCAGTCCCTAAACGGCACTTAGCCGTCTGCGCCCTCTTTTCCCAAAAGAGGGTCGCTTTAGATACGGCATATGCAGCTTTAATAGAGCTAGTTGCCAGTCCCCAAAGGCGGTTTTTAGTGGGTATCACTTAGGTCCCCCGGTAGGCAGTGAGTCCCACATAACCAGGACAGACCGGCTGTCGTGGTATGCATAATGCATTTTCCGCCTCCCTCAGTGGTAGCCCTTTTCCAATTGCTTCGGGCGCAAAAAAAAAAAAAAAAAAAAAAAACTAGGGTCAGCATTCCACCTGTGGCTCCGCTCTCGAGCGGGTGTACCAGGTAGTCCGCGTGCGCTCCGCTAGCGCCCCCCCAGTTTCGCGCCCCGCGCGCCTCTCAGTGTTGGCGCTATAAGCGCTGAAGTCGGGTGAGTGTCTCATCGCTAACTCTCAGCTCTTACCCCCCCGCCTTCAGGTCGGGGAGGTCTGACTGAACGCTTTTTATATTGTAGTACACTAGTACTGTATATGTTAGTAGTTTATTATAATTATATGTGTAGTATATATAACGTGTATATTGTCATATTGTTTCTTGACTTAGCCCCCGTCCTTTTGAGGACGAGGGAGAGTTTCAGAATAAGAACGTCCCGCACTTTCAGTGCGGTGATCCCCCACGCCCTACTAGTAGTTTTAAATAGTTTATTTTTATTTTTTATTGTTCTTTCAGAACAGTGTCCCCCTAACTTTTTACATTTTTATTATTTTATATTTACGTAGTCCCCAACACCAAAATGTCCTCGCAGAATTTTAAAGGTTACGTGCGCGATGCATACCATAGGTTCCAAAATGACCCGCAAGCTCTTACAGCAGCCATCTCAGCCCTTCTGGCTCCTCCCGCCGTTCAGGCACCGCCGCCCGTTATTGCGGACTACCTCGCGTCTCGAAACTCTTTCGCGCCGCTAGAAATAGACATGGAGTGCTCTCACTCCGACACCGCGTCGTCAATATCTGCCTCCCGGAAGAGGCCTGCTAAAAAGTCTAGCACCAGGACATCGGAGTCCTCTGACTCCGATGATACCGGTGACTCTAACAACTCTAACACGTCTTACACCACGGTGTCGTCAAAGCGCGCGGCGAAGCGCGCCGCTAAAAACCGTTCGCCAACCGCCGCAGCGGCCCGTGCCGCTCCCGCCTCCCCCGCAGCCTCCGTCGCTGCCTCAGTCCCTGCAGCCCGAGCTGCCGCGTTAGATAGCTCAGCGCCAACAAAACCGGTATGGTCACGCGGCGGCCAATTGCTCCGCCCCACCCAGGTGCGTTAAGTGCCTAGATCCGCACATCACCAAAGAGTGTCCCAAAGATGCCGTATCCCCGCCCGCGTGCGTCCTGTGTCAACAGACAGGCCACCCGGCGAGCTACAGAGGATGCCCGTGCGCTCCTCGTCCGCGCATAGCAAGACAGGCACCACCGCCGGTAAATGACCGTTCATTCCCGGCCTTATATGTTAGGAAGCCCCGTCAGGGCGTATCTCAGCCGTCTCAGGGCTTTGCACGACCCCCTCAGGGTCCCCCGAGACCACCGCAGACACCGCTTAGGCCACCGCAGGCACCGCTTAGGCCACCACCGGGCTTCTCAAAGCCTATGCAGGCTCCAGTTTTTGCCTGAGGCCCCAAAAAGGTAGATCCACCGCCACAGGTATTTTCTGCTCCGCAGCAGAAACAGTCGACAATTGGCGATGACTTTAACACGGTTTACGCCGCGATAAGGAACATCGACATTAACGAAATCTCGGTTTTAGCGAGTAAACTGCGCGCCGCCCGGTCCCCTCAGGACCGGCTTTTGGCTCTCGCAGAACACAGTAATTTATTGCGTTCGTTGTAAGCTAAGTTAACTTAATTAACTTAGCTTATAATGACAGAGCCTTCTGCTCTGCCTAGAAGTCACGGTCGTATCAAGCCCAAAGGGCTATCGCTTATTTCATTTAATATTCGCGGATTGCGTAATAATCTCCCAGAGCTTAAGCTCTTCCTTAAAGATCGCGAAGCTGATTTTCTTCTCTTACAGGAAACCAATCTTAAACACACAGACAATAAAGGCTTATCCATTAAAAATTATTCTCTTCTTCGTAATGATAGGCACGACCGCCGAGGCGGCGGCACGGCCATTTATTACAAGAAGACACTACATTGCTCTCTTATTGATACTCCACAGCTTACCAATATGGAAGCTACGTTATGCAGGATATCTATGACGGGACATCAGTCTTTAGTCATAGCCTCCTGTTACATTCCCCCTAAAAACCTCCCCCTCAAAGATGATTTTGAGGCAATCTTATCTCAAAGTAATTCAGTCATTATGTTTGCAGATTTTAACTCTAAACATACTGAATGGACATGCCGTACGATTAATACTAATGGTAGGATACTGCGTGATATAACGCAGTCTCTTGACTTAACCGTTTTCAGCCCGCTCGGTGCAACGCACTATCCCGATAATACCGATTATAACCCAGATGTACTAGATTTTGCGTTACTCAAAGGAGTTTCACTCAACCTCAGGTCTATTGAGACACTAGACGATATAGGATCCGATCACCGACCGGTCTCTCTTATTCTTGGCCATCAGCCACCCCCTATTATAACTACGAAAACCTTCACTAACTGGAAGGGTTTCAAGGACTCACTAGCAAAAGCTATGGACTCGCAGGACTCCCCTAATTACCTATCGTCGGACTTAGACTTAGACAGTCCTGTAAAAATCGACACCGCGGTCGAATCACTTTCAACCCTAATTAAATCCTCCCTTAAGGAGAATGAAAGGGTCGTTCCGGTTGCTAATACTAATGGGCTTCCCCTATATATTAGCAACATATTAAAAGCTAAAAAAGCTGCTTTCCGGAGAGCAGCTAAATATCCCACCCCCGAATATAGGCATACGGCTAATCGTCTTCAACGAAAACTCCGTTCGCACCTTTATGAATTTCGAGAGCTCCAAAGGAGTGAACTCATGGAGAATATATCTCCCTCACATACAGCGTACTATCAGATGGCTAGAGCCCTCCGTATAGACGCTACAACTCACACTCCCCCTCTCTCCCGCCCCGACGGTACGGTTGCCTTCGAGGACGACGAGAAGGCTGAGTGCTTTGCAGACAGCATTGCCGCACAATGCTCTCCTAGCTCTCAACCTGTCGACCCCTCACATATTCAGGAAGTGGAGGATGAGGTCCGCCGCCGGAACTCACCCCCCACAACCTCTGACCCTATCACTGTGTCCAATGATGAGATCTCGTCCCTCATCAAAGGACTTAAGCCCAAAAAATCTCCGGGCGCGGATGGCATATCCAACCAAGCCCTTAAATACTTTCCAGAGCAGGTGTTAACCCTCTTAGCTATTATCTTTAACGCCTGTTTTAATCTTAGTTACTTTCCCACTTCTTGGAAAGAGGCAATTGTCATTGGTATTCCCAAGCCAGGCAAGCCTCTTAACCTCCCCTCCAGTCATCGTCCCATTAGCCTCCTAAAGGCCATGGGCAAACTCTTTGAAAGAGTCATTCAAAATCGAATGAGGCGCCATCTGTTTCCCACAGACGGTGACCCCATTGTCATCCCACACCAATTTGGTTTCCGCGCAAAACACTCGTGTCCACAACAGGTACACCGCATTGTGGAATATATCCTCAGCGGTTTTTATCCACGTCGACTAAAGACAATCGCGGTCTTTTTCGACATTGCCAAAGCCTTCGACCGAGTCTGGCATGAAGGCCTTATTTTCAAATTATATAGGATAGGACTCTCCGATCGTCTAGTACGTCTCGTAGCCTCTTATTTACAACATCGTACCTTTCGTTTTAGACACGAAGGAACGTTATCCTCTCAGCGCCCCATTAAAGCTGGTGTTCCTCAAGGATCAGTACTAGCTCCCCTCCTGTACATCTTGTACACCAACGACATTCCTATCCCGTCGAATGGTGTACAGCTCTCACTCTTCGCAGATGACACTGCACTATACTTCAAAAGTCCTAGAATATCTTCAGCAAGGAACAAGATCCAAAAGTCAGTCGATGACCTAGGAGACTGGTTCCAAAAATGGCGTATCGATGTGAACCCGGAGAAGAGCTCCGCAGTTCAATTCGATATTAAAAGACGCCGTAATAAAAACAAGAAAAATACTCCACCTATACGAATGCTAGGGACCCCTGTCCCATGGCACATGTCAGCAAAATATTTAGGCGTCACCCTTGACTATAGGCTTACTTTTGAGTCTCATGTCAAAAGAGTAACGCGTCTAGCACGTTTCTATTTAGGTCGGCTTAACAGTATGTTAGGCAGACATAGCAAAATGTCATTACGAAATAAGCGAACCCTCTATAAGGTTTGTATACGACCGGTTATGACTTACTCGGCTCCTATTTTTGCACACGCTAACGATAAAATTATTAACGAACTCCAAGTAGTTCAAAACCTCTTCTGTCGTCGAGCTACGAACGCACCTTGGTACGTCCGTAATGCCGACCTTCACCGGGATTTAGAAATCCCAACAATCCAGCAATGTCTTAAAAAATTCTCTGAAAACTTCTTTAAAGTATCAGAGTCGCATACTAACACACTTATTCGTGAGGCAGTTACTTATACCGCCCCACTCCCTTCTCGCTATAGCGTCCGCAGGCCGAGAAACACTCTCTCGGACCCGCCAAATAAGTTGTCAAACGACCTGAACTGCCTCCTGGCGGCTCAGGCCAATCCTAATTAAATTAAAAATTAGTTAAAATTAATAATATGCCTTCGTAGGCAGTCCCTAAACGGCACTTAGCCGTCTGCGCCCTCTTTTCCCAAAAGAGGGTCGCTTTAGATACGGCATATGCAGCTTTAATAGAGCTAGTTGCCAGTCCCCAAAGGCGGTTTTTAGTGGGTATCACTTAGGTCCCCCGGTAGGCAGTGAGTCCCACATAACCAGGACAGACCGGCTGTCGTGGTATGCATAATGCATTTTCCGCCTCCCTCAGTGGTAGCCCTTTTCCAATTGCTTCGGGCGCAAAAAAAAAAAAAAAAAAAAAAACTAGGGTCAGCATTCCACCTGTGGCTCCGCTCTCGAGCGGGTGTACCAGGTAGTCCGCGTGCGCTCCGCTAGCGCCCCCCCAGTTTCGCGCCCCGCGCGCCTCTCAGTGTTGGCGCTATAAGCGCTGAAGTCGGGTGAGTGTCTCATCGCTAACTCTCAGCTCTTACCCCCCCGCCTTCAGGTCGGGGAGGTCTGACTGAACGCTTTTTATATTGTAGTACACTAGTACTGTATATGTTAGTAGTTTATTATAATTATATGTGTAGTATATATAACGTGTATATTGTCATATTGTTTCTTGACTTAGCCCCCGTCCTTTTGAGGACGAGGGAGAGTTTCAGAATAAGAACGTCCCGCACTTTCAGTGCGGTGATCCCCCACGCCCTACTAGTAGTTTTAAATAGTTTATTTTTATTTTTTATTGTTCTTTCAGAACAGTGTCCCCCTAACTTTTTACATTTTTATTATTTTATATTTACGTAGTCCCCAACACCAAAATGTCCTCGCAGAATTTTAAAGGTTACGTGCGCGATGCATACCATAGGCTCCAAAATGACCCGCAAGCTCTTACAGCAGCCATCTCAGCCCTTCTGGCTCCTCCCGCCGTTCAGGCACCGCCGCCCGTTATTGCGGACTACCTCGCGTCTCGAAACTCTTTCGCGCCGCTAGAAATAGACATGGAGTGCTCTCACTCCGACACCGCGTCGTCAATATCTGCCTCCCGGAAGAGGCCTGCTAAAAAGTCTAGCACCAGGACATCGGAGTCCTCTGACTCCGATGATACCGGTGACTCTAACAACTCTAACACGTCTTACACCACGGTGTCGTCAAAGCGCGCGGCGAAGCGCGCCGCTAAAAACCGTTCGCCAACCGCCGCAGCGGCCCGTGCCGCTCCCGCCTCCCCCGCAGCCTCCGTCGCTGCCTCAGTCCCTGCAGCCCGAGCTGCCGCGTTAGATAGCTCAGCGCCAACAAAACCGGTATGGTCACGCGGCGGCCAATTGCTCCGCCCCACCCAGGTGCGTTAAGTGCCTAGATCCGCACATCACCAAAGAGTGTCCCAAAGATGCCGTATCCCCGCCCGCGTGCGTCCTGTGTCAACAGACAGGCCACCCGGCGAGCTACAGAGGATGCCCGTGCGCTCCTCGTCCGCGCATAGCAAGACAGGCACCACCGCCGGTAAATGACCGTTCATTCCCGGCCTTATATGTTAGGAAGCCCCGTCAGGGCGTATCTCAGCCGTCTCAGGGCTTTGCACGACCCCCTCAGGGTCCCCCGAGACCACCGCAGACACCGCTTAGGCCACCGCAGGCACCGCTTAGGCCACCACCGGGCTTCTCAAAGCCTATGCAGGCTCCAGTTTTTGCCTGAGGCCCCAAAAAGGTAGATCCACCGCCACAGGTATTTTCTGCTCCGCAGCAGAAACAGTCGACAATTGGCGATGACTTTAACACGGTTTACGCCGCGATAAGGAACATCGACATTAACGAAATCTCGGTTTTAGCGAGTAAACTGCGCGCCGCCCGGTCCCCTCAGGACCGGCTTTTGGCTCTCGCAGAACACAGTAATTTATTGCGTTCGTTGTAAGCTAAGTTAACTTAATTAACTTAGCTTATAATGACAGAGCCTTCTGCTCTGCCTAGAAGTCACGGTCGTATCAAGCCCAAAGGGCTATCGCTTATTTCATTTAATATTCGCGGATTGCGTAATAATCTCCCAGAGCTTAAGCTCTTCCTTAAAGATCGCGAAGCTGATTTTCTTCTCTTACAGGAAACCAATCTTAAACACACAGACAATAAAGGCTTATCCATTAAAAATTATTCTCTTCTTCGTAATGATAGGCACGACCGCCGAGGCGGCGGCACGGCCATTTATTACAAGAAGACACTAAATTGCTCTCTTATTGATACTCCACAGCTTACCAATATGGAAGCTACGTTATGCAGGATATCTATGACGGGACATCAGTCTTTAGTCATAGCCTCCTGTTACATTCCCCCTAAAAACCTCCCCCTCAAAGATGATTTTGAGGCAATCTTATCTCAAAGTAATTCAGTCATTATGTTTGCAGATTTTAACTCTAAACATACTGAATGGACATGCCGTACGATTAATACTAATGGTAGGATACTGCGTGATATAACGCAGTCTCTTGACTTAACCGTTTTCAGCCCGCTCGGTGCAACGCACTATCCCGATAATACCGATTATAACCCAGATGTACTAGATTTTGCGTTACTCAAAGGAGTTTCACTCAACCTCAGGTCTATTGAGACACTAGACGATATAGGATCCGATCACCGACCGGTCTCTCTTATTCTTGGCCATCAGCCACCCCCTATTATAACTACGAAAACCTTCACTAACTGGAAGGGTTTCAAGGACTCACTAGCAAAAGCTATGGACTCGCAGGACTCCCCTAATTACCTATCGTCGGACTTAGACTTAGACAGTCCTGTAAAAATCGACACCGCGGTCGAATCACTTTCAACCCTAATTAAATCCTCCCTTAAGGAGAATGAAAGGGTCGTTCCGGTTGCTAATACTAATGGGCTTCCCCTATATATTAGCAACATATTAAAAGCTAAAAAAGCTGCTTTCCGGAGAGCAGCTAAATATCCCACCCCCGAATATAGGCATACGGCTAATCGTCTTCAACGAAAACTCCGTTCGCACCTTTATGAATTTCGAGAGCTCCAAAGGAGTGAACTCATGGAGAATATATCTCCCTCACATACAGCGTACTATCAGATGGCTAGAGCCCTCCGTATAGACGCTACAACTCACACTCCCCCTCTCTCCCGCCCCGACGGTACGGTTGCCTTCGAGGACGACGAGAAGGCTGAGTGCTTTGCAGACAGCATTGCCGCACAATGCTCTCCTAGCTCTCAACCTGTCGACCCCTCACATATTCAGGAAGTGGAGGATGAGGTCCGCCGCCGGAACTCACCCCCCACAACCTCTGACCCTATCACTGTGTCCAATGATGAGATCTCGTCCCTCATCAAAGGACTTAAGCCCAAAAAATCTCCGGGCGCGGATGGCATATCCAACCAAGCCCTTAAATACTTTCCAGAGCAGGTGTTAACCCTCTTAGCTATTATCTTTAACGCCTGTTTTAATCTTAGTTACTTTCCCACTTCTTGGAAAGAGGCAATTGTCATTGGTATTCCCAAGCCAGGCAAGCCTCTTAACCTCCCCTCCAGTCATCGTCCCATTAGCCTCCTAAAGGCCATGGGCAAACTCTTTGAAAGAGTCATTCAAAATCGAATGAGGCGCCATCTGTTTCCCACAGACGGTGACCCCATTGTCATCCCACACCAATTTGGTTTCCGCGCAAAACACTCGTGTCCACAACAGGTACACCGCATTGTGGAATATATCCTCAGCGGTTTTTATCCACGTCGACTAAAGACAATCGCGGTCTTTTTCGACATTGCCAAAGCCTTCGACCGAGTCTGGCATGAAGGCCTTATTTTCAAATTATATAGGATAGGACTCTCCGATCGTCTAGTACGTCTCGTAGCCTCTTATTTACAACATCGTACCTTTCGTTTTAGACACGAAGGAACGTTATCCTCTCAGCGCCCCATTAAAGCTGGTGTTCCTCAAGGATCAGTACTAGCTCCCCTCCTGTACATCTTGTACACCAACGACATTCCTATCCCGTCGAATGGTGTACAGCTCTCACTCTTCGCAGATGACACTGCACTATACTTCAAAAGTCCTAGAATATCTTCAGCAAGGAACAAGATCCAAAAGTCAGTCGATGACCTAGGAGATTGGTTCCAAAAATGGCGTATCGATGTGAACCCGGAGAAGAGCTCCGCAGTTCAATTCGATATTAAAAGACGCCGTAATAAAAACAAGAAAAATACTCCACCTATACGAATGCTAGGGACCCCTGTCCCATGGCACATGTCAGCAAAATATTTAGGCGTCACCCTTGACTATAGGCTTACTTTTGAGTCTCATGTCAAAAGAGTAACGCGTCTAGCACGTTTCTATTTAGGTCGGCTTAACAGTATGTTAGGCAGACATAGCAAAATGTCATTACGAAATAAGCGAACCCTCTATAAGGTTTGTATACGACCGGTTATGACTTACTCGGCTCCTATTTTTGCACACGCTAACGATAAAATTATTAACGAACTCCAAGTAGTTCAAAACCTCTTCTGTCGTCGAGCTACGAACGCACCTTGGTACGTCCGTAATGCCGACCTTCACCGGGATTTAGAAATCCCAACAATCCAGCAATGTCTTAAAAAATTCTCTGAAAACTTCTTTAAAGTATCAGAGTCGCATACTAACACACTTATTCGTGAGGCAGTTACTTATACCGCCCCACTCCCTTCTCGCTATAGCGTCCGCAGGCCGAGAAACACTCTCTTGGACCCGCCAAATAAGTTGTCAAACGACCTGAACTGCCTCCTGGCGGCTCAGGCCAATCCTAATTAAATTAAAAATTAGTTAAAATTAATAATATGCCTTCGTAGGCAGTCCCTAAACGGCACTTAGCCGTCTGCGCCCTCTTTTCCCAAAAGAGGGTCGCTTTAGATACGGCATATGCAGCTTTAATAGAGCTAGTTGCCAGTCCCCAAAGGCGGTTTTTAGTGGGTATCACTTAGGTCCCCCGGTAGGCAGTGAGTCCCACATAACCAGGACAGACCGGCTGTCGTGGTATGCATAATGCATTTTCCGCCTCCCTCAGTGGTAGCCCTTTTCCAATTGCTTCGGGCGCAAAAAAAAAAAAAAAAAAACTAGGGTCAGCAGTCGCTCTCCAGCCACCGAAAAGGCACCAGCAAGAAAAGAAAAAGTACAAGTTCCTCCTCACCGCCGCTTGCCTCCAGTTAAAAGCAAGACCAGCGCGTTTTATTCCATTTTTCGCACGGCATTACGGCGATCCGTAATATTAATGGTCCTTCGAGAAGCCGGATTACTAGAAGAAAAAGACAATATCGGTCTTGGTATTGCCGGAAGAAAGAAGCAAACCGCAAGAACGAAAAAATATTATTGTGAAGAAAAATGGTGATTACGCGTAGTAACA
The DNA here is from genome assembly GCA_963668995.1 of Parnassius mnemosyne. Lineage (NCBI taxonomy): Eukaryota > Metazoa > Arthropoda > Insecta > Lepidoptera > Papilionidae > Parnassius > Parnassius mnemosyne. Next base: position 37,652,678 of record CAVLGL010000104.1, on the reverse strand, counting down.
ACGGAGAATCATCGAAGCGTCGCAAGGATGAACAAACAACCCAGGGGGCCACAGAAGAGGCCTCCGGGGGCGACTCAGCCGCTAGTGGTTCAACAAACACCACTAGCGAAACCACAACGGTCAGCGATACGACCGCTACCTCGGCAACCGATAGAACAACCGCAACGGAAGAAACCCAGCAAGAGGGTGATCAAAGATCGCAGTGCACATTGAAGCCCGGCGAGACTAGGTCACGCCGCTCCGTAGCCTCACGCAAGAGACTCCTCGCGGAGTTAGAGGCGAAAGAGCGGTTAGCCGAACTCAAGCTCAAGCAGGCTCAGTTGCAAGCAAGAACAGAATTGCAAGAAATACACGTGCAGCGACTACAAGCAGAAGCCGGATCAACCGATGAAGATGAAGAAATAGAAGACGATTTGGCATCAGTGCGCATTAGTACATGGTTGCAAGAAAAACCTACATCGCAACCCGCGCCTCAGCCCGCGCCACAACCCGCGCCGCAGCCTGCGCCGCAACCCACGTCGTACTTCGCGCCGCAACCAGCACTGCAGATCGCACCACCCGTACTTCAACAGTGTGCGCCGCAATACGCTCCGCAACATACCGCGCCGCAGAAAGAAGACTATGGACAGGCGCAGCAGCAAATCGACGTCGCTACCTTAGCCGCTGCTCTATCACAAGCAGTACGAAGCACAAGGGAGCCGCCGAAATATATACAAGAGCTGCCCTCATTCAATGGTAGCAGCAAGGAGTGGCTCAGCTTCAAGACAATGTACGAAGAATCTTCAAAGTACTTCACGGCGAACGAAAACATAGCGAGAATACGCCGAAGCTTAAAAGGGACAGCAAAAGAAGCCGCAGGTTGCCTACTTATAAGCCAACCAGATCCCAGAATTATAATAGAAGCTTTGGAAAGGAGATTCGGACGACCAGAAGCGTTAATTCACTTGGAAATAGAGAAGCTGAAGCTGCTGAACAAAGTTACGGACAATCCCAGGGAGCTATGCATATTCGCAAATCGCATAGCGAACGTAGTGGGCACCGTGGAAGCACTCAAGAAAGCACACTATCTGCATAGTCCAGAAATGACGCGAGTTATCACAGACAAACTCACGCCCATATTGAAAAGCAAATGGTACGACTATGCAGCCAGAAAGAAAGAAGATATCCCAGAGCTTAAGAAGATATCAATGTTCTTAAACGAAGAAGCGGATAAATGCAGCGCGTATGCCTTGCCGGAGTTCATCGCAGAGGACAGCGAAACGAGAGAGCGAAGACCGAGAAAAATAGAACGTGCCTTCGCCGCAAGCAAGAAACCATATGAAGAACGCTGCCCTCAATGCAAACAAGAACACAAACTGCCCGATTGCAAGTCATACGCCGCTCTGTCCACAAATGACAGATGGGAAGTAGCAAAGAAGTACAATATCTGCTACCGCTGTCTGCGAGGCAAACATCGTCGATTACTGTGCAAAGCTCCACCGTGCGGAAAAGGCGGATGCATGATGAAACACCATAAATTGTTGCATCACGACAGAACAGCAGTAATGGAAAAAGAACCCGCTATGGAAACCGCAACATCGGCAAAGGAGGTCAACACAGCGACTCGACCGTACAAGCACCGCCGCGCTTACCTAAAGATTGCGCCCGTAACAATAAGGGGGCCGCTAAGCTGCGTCGAAACATACGCATTATTGGATGAAGGAAGCACGGTCACCTTAGTCGATGCCTCAATCGCCGACGTCATCGGCGCCGACGGCCCAGCCCACACAATGTGGATACAAGGGGTCGGCTCGGAGGTGAAACACGAGAAGAGCAAGATCGTCAGCTTTAAAATAAGAGGAACGTACGCGCAAGAAGAACACAACATAGAAGCAGCGCGTACTGTAGAGCGGTTGGACTTCGCGCCAGAATCCGTGAATGAAGATCACTTGGGGAATTGCCCACATCTGTTGGATATCAAAGAGGATATCACCTACGAACGCGCCTCACCGAAAGTACTAATCGGGCAAGATAACTGGCACCTCATAGTGTCTAGAAAACTGCGCGTCGGCCGTCGAGACCAACCAGTCGCCTCATACACCAACCTGGGCTGGGTTCTGCATGGCTGTCATAGCTCATTGACGTCGACGGTCACCTTCTGCGGCAGACTACATCAGAGGGAAGATGCACCACCGATAGAAGAAGAAATAAAAAATTATTTCAAATTGGAGTCGCTGTGCATCGAACCGAGAAGACCGAAAGAAGATCCCGAGCAGCGAGCCATGCAAATATTGGACGAAACCAGCCAGAGGTCAGCGGACGGCAGATTCGAGACAGGGTTGTTGTGGAAACAAAAGGACTTCCAAATACCAAATAATTATAAAGAAGCGGAAAGGCGCCTGCACACCTTAGAGAAGAGGCTCGACCGAGACAGCAATCTCAAGCTACAGTACGAAGAACGCATCGAGAACCTCTTCAACTCGGGTTACGCAGAGCGCGCGCCAATGCCACCGCCGCAAGGAAGGACATGGTATCTGCCACACTTCCCAGTCATCAACCCTGCGAAACCGAACAAGCCGCCGAGATTGGTACACGACGCCGCAGCGAAGACAGCCGGAATATGTCTCAACGATATGCTTCACTCGGGGCCCGACTTATTACAATCACTGCCCGGAGTGATCATGAGGTTCCGACAGTATCCGTATGCAGTGAGCGCCGATATAAAAGAAATGTTCATGCAGATTAAAGTGCGCAAAGAAGATAGAGACGTTTTACGTTTCTTGTGGAGAGGCAAGTGGCGGGAGGACCAACCGGAGGAATATAAGAACATGCAGAAGCGTACCCAGAAGCTGCGGTCGCCATAAAAAGAAACCATTATATGGACGACTACTTGCAGAGCTTCCACTCTGTCACGGAAGCTCAGCAAACAGTAAAAGCAGTCGATCACGTCCACAAACAAGCGGGATTCGTACTCAGCGGGTGGACATCGAACGAAGAAAAAACAATAGAAGAAATAACGACAGAGCATAGACAACACGACGCGACCGTGTGCCTGGGCGGAAAAGAAACTGAGAAGACGCTAGGGCTGCTCTGGCATGTACAAAGCGATCATATTGGATTCAATACTAACAATATGAAGATGCCTGCCGACGTAAAAGAAAAACAACGCTTGCCAACTAAACGAGAAGCGTTGAGCGTCATAATGGCATTATTTGATCCGCTGGGGTTAATATCACCGGTGACCACCCCAGCGAAGAGAATATTTCAAGACACATGGCGTTACAAGGCGGACTGGGACGACCCTCTGCCAACAGAATTAAAAGAAAAATGGGAAGGCTGGATTACTTCACTTAACGCCATAGAACAACTAAGAATACCGCGATGCTACGATTACAACCCGGTGTCGACGCGCCAGCTACACACATTCGTCGACGCAAGCGAGGAGGCCTACGCAGCAGCAGTGTATTGGAGAACGGAGCGAGCAGACGGCAGCGTTAACATATCATTGGCCGCCGCCAAGAGCCGCGTAACACCACTGAAACCAGTTTCCATACCACGGCTCGAGTTACAAGCGGCACTGCTGGGAGCTCGTCTTGCGCAGACCGTGATCGATGAACACGATGGCGACATAGCAGGCAAGACATACTGGTGCGACTCCCGTACTGCACTGGTGTGGATAAGATCGGAGCCTCGCGCGTACAAAGCTTTCGTCGCTCATCGCCTGGCGGAGATAGAAGATACGACCAAAAAGAACGAATGGCGTTGGCTACCGTCTAAAGAAAACGTGGCAGACGACGCAACCCGAGCCACACCAGAAGGGTTCGACGAGTCGCACCGATGGTTCCGAGGGCCCCCGTTTCTGCAGCGTCCACCGGCCGAATGGCCGCAGGAAGAGAAAACGACACAATATGACACCGGGGAAGAGCGAGAAATATGTAACATCGCTGTTAAAAGTGAAGACTCGACAACAACACATCTTCCACAGATAGGAAGATTTTCTAAATGGATTCGCCTCATAAGGGCGACAGCGAGAGTCCTCCTATTCATCGACATGTGCAGACCAAACAAGCACGTAGTGAAGGCTGGGCGTAAACGCAACAAAGCAAGACAAGGTAGCGACCCTGGCTGGCAGAGAACAAACAAACGCAACACCCCCGCCAAGGAGAAAAAGACGACTCCTACTGCCCCATCGCTTGTAGGAATACCGGCCGCTTATCATATGAGAGCCGAACAACTGTGGGTGCAAGCCAGTCAGCGGGAAAGCTTCACGAAGGAGCTCAAGAGAATCACCAGCGGAAGTGTTCCGGGAAGCGACGACAAACTAGGCCACCTGAGCACATACATTGATGAAGAGGGGACCCTACGCCTCAGAGGTCGAATAAAAGCGGCATCAGAAGTGGAGGACGACATGTACGACCCTCCCATATTAGACGGGAAGCACGCATACACTCGCCTGTACATAGCACACGTACACGAGAGGCTGCATCACGGAGGCGTAGAAACAGTTGTGAATGAATTAAGACAGAGATTGTACGTAAGAAAAATACGTCCAGTAGTGAAAACTGTCGTCAAAGGATGCCTGCCGTGCCGTCTAAGAAAAGCCAAGCCTGCATCACCGTCTACAGGAAACCTGCCGTCCGCACGCCTCGCTCATCACGCACGTCCGTTCACATACACCGGACTAGACTACTTCGGGCCAATAGAAGTCACAGTGGGACGACATCGCGAAAAGCGCTATGGCGCGTTATTTACCTGCATGACGTCGCGAGCAATACACATAGAAGTAGCCCACTCGTTGAGCGCAGACTCAGCCGTGTCGGCACTTAGGCGTTTTATGAGCAGAAGAGGATGCCCAAAAGAAATATGGAGTGACAACGCTACGTGCTTCAAGGCAGCAGACAAGGAGATGGCCGAAGCAGCACTCGCAGCCCTCGAGCACGAAACCACGTGTCAACAGATTGTGTGGAAGTACATACCGCCATCAGCACCGTTCATGGGCGGCGTATGGGAGCGAATGGTTCGCTCCGTAAAAGAAGCCCTACGCGTCACCCTCAACGAGCGCTATCCCAGCGACGAAACATTGGGGACCCTGCTCGCCGAGGTCGAAAATACTGTAAACTCCAGACCTCTCACACACGTCTCAGTCGACCCAGGAGACCCTGAAGCCATCACGCCGAATCACATCCTCATCGGTCCCAACTCGCACGTACCTGCGCCGGGACACTTCAGCAAGAATGACGTGACGGCCCGCCAGCAATGGAAACGAGCTCAAGCCCTAGCCGACGTGTTTTGGAGAAGATGGGTTAAAGAATACCTGCCCCTACTCCAACACCGGCGGGAGCCCAGCAGCATAGGAGTATCGCCGAAGATTGGAGACCTAGTCATCATTTGTGACTCCAATCTACCACGCAACACCTGGCCCAGAGGGAAAATAAGTAAGGTATATCCTGGCGTCGACGGAGAGGTACGAGTAGTGGACGTAACCACCGGCAGTGGGCACATACTAAGAAGACCAACGAAGAAGATCGTCGTGCTACCAGAGGGATCGCAGCGTGGCGACGGCGGGAGAATGTGCACGACGCAACAATATTAAACAAACGAAAGAAAATGCTTATTGTAACCGGCGCTAGTTGAACAACCTAGGAGCGGTGGGCGGAGCCATGACGACGGTGTAATTATCAGGCCACGCCTCTGGTTCGACAACTAGCAAGGGTTATACGGCGGAACTAGCGCAACCTTATGTTGAATTTAAATTATAATTTGTGTAAATAATTGTATTACTTGTATCGAACGATAAAAAATAATGATTGTATTATAACTAAGTTTAAGGTTGAGTTGTAACTGTGCAATAACTCTCCCAAATAAAGGCACCGTATGAACAGGGAGAGTTAGCATAGGCTTCTAATGAAAAACTGTAATTGTTAAATGTAATAAATGTTTACTTTATTATATAATAAATATATTAGGCCGTTAGGCACATAAAATAATAGTAGTAGTGTAACCAAAGAGCATGTTATCGTGACGCGGCCGCGGAGCAAATGAAGCCACGCGCACCGCGCCACGACGTTTTATATTTATAGTGCTGAGGCGGGGGGAAGGATTCTCCGCCTAAAGCAGCTGAAAATTATAATGTAAACCTGTAAATAAGTAAAAATATTGATATGTACACCCTAGTCTAACAAGTAGTTATAAGAATATTATATAGTGAATTATGTTTATTAGTTTGTAAGGTTATTAAATAAATAAAGATAGGCGCGGGGGTGAGGCAAGGGTCCGCTGGCCAGCAGCGGCCAAATCATATAAAAGACGGGCCGGCCGCTAGGGTCAGCAGTCGCTCTCCAGCCACCGAAAAGGCACCAGCAAGAAAAGAAAAAGTACAAGTTCCTCCTCACCGCCGCTTGCCTCCAGTTAAAAGCAAGACCAGCGCGTTTTATTCCATTTTTCGCACGGCATTACGGCGATCCGTAATAAAAATAGTATAACCAGCTAGTACACTTCGGGAAGCCGTATCATAATGTGGTGAATGACAAACATCCTATATGTAGCTACTTATAAATAAAAATGATAATGTTCTAATTATAATTTAAATCATTATCATGCTTTCAAAAAAATCTATGTCGTAATAATTAAAAACATAGAATTTATTTTTACAGTAGCTTTTATTGTTTTCATGTTCTGGAAAAATCGAATACAGACTTTATTTCTTATCTGAATTACTTCATAAAAACTGTAATTATTTTGAATATTTTTATAGAATAAGGATAAAAAACGTGCACACAGGTCACTTGATGGTAAGTGGATGATGTAGCCCATAAACATATAAATCTATTTTGGAATAAGAATGAAAATGCAGATGAATTATTACCTCTGGGGACTAAGATGGAATGCCTCATTTCCAGTAAAAAGCATCTCCGGTTCTGTTGAGTACCGAACGTCTGACCATACGATTACACGTATACAAAGTAATTTTTCAGAGTAGCCAATTTTCATACTTAAGTTTAAATATACAAATAATGATATACAGTTATTGCAGTTTCTGGAAATACTAGTAAATAAGCGAATGTATGCGTGCGTAGTATGGTATAATGAAAAATAAATCTGCGTCCAACATTTGAATTAGAATGGTGTAGAAATGGTAAAATTTTTGCAAGGAAACCAAAGGCAAGTAAACTGAATAAGTATAGACCAATTACTTTAACATCATCAATAGACTAAATAGCGGAAGATATATCAGTAATCAAATACATGAGTTCTATCAAAAAATTAATATTGTAACTGTAGGGACTGCATCACCGCCCAAATTTCACCGAATTTCAAGGCTTTCTCATAGTCCACATACGCCAGACATAGTGGCAAATTGCACTTCTCGGACTTCCGTAAAATTTTCCGAAGGGTATGTATATATATATATATGTCTATCGAGAAACCCCCCCTGGTTTGTGCAATATAAAGTTCACTGTAGGCGCCGTGCATGAGAGATTCTGCTTAAGTCATTCAACGAGTGTGGTCATTCTACTAGTTCTGAGATAGTGTCGTGGTCCTGCTCGTTGTCTAGTGCAGGCAAGGAGGATTGGTGTTGCTGAGAGGCTGCCTGTGTGACATTGAGATCAGTAGTATTTCTGTCGGCTTGCATAACTTGGTATTATCATCTCATTACCTACCTCACGTTACACTGGTATGTTTGTGGCGAGGACGTGACGGTGAAGTCAAACTGTAATTTTGCTATACTGAATGTATAGTGCGTTACGTTGTCTTATTACTGATAACGATTAATTGCGTAAGCAAAAGAGCAAGTTGAACATCCGCTTTCACACTCTTATTATTTTTAACAATTAATGCTATTCTGATGTATTTCCGAGATCAAAATTGCGATCCTATGTTGTAATATCCGACACACACACACACACACACACACACACACACACACACATATATATATTTCATGCCTTAAGCGAAAACGCAAGGTATGTTCTACTATCGCCTAAAAATTTAGATTCCAACGTTTTATCGAATAAAATCGTATCGAGCAATCATTTTATACATATAAATGATATAAAAAGAACATTGTTAGAAAGATAAATTGAAGATGGATTGAATTGAATTCGAGATTGTGGAACTTATTAATATTATTTAAATCGATTAATTGTTATTTATAAATAAAAAAAGGGGTTTTAGTGGCTTATGGTGTGGATTTATCATGTCCCCAAGGCTTGTAAACACGATAACTTTTGAAAATATCAATTGTTTAACTCAATCTATTTTTAATCTCTTCATCTATCATGTGGGAAGTCACTGAATGTAAATGGCAGTGTAATTTTGTTTTGTTTAGCTATAATTAATTTTTTTCGGCTCCAAAATGGCGAAATTTTCTTTGGTTTGGTAGCCTTGTATGTAAATTATTTCTGGAAATAGGGAGATACAACCACAGAGTACTTTAATCACTCACTCAGTTCGGCGTCAGTCGCCGTGGTCGCCGTCGTGAGTGGACATTGTTTCGGTTGTTTGCAGCGGCTCAAAAATATCGCTGTACAAATACACAATATTCGAATAACCAAATTTCTTAAATACTTGATTATAATAATAATAAGAGATTTTTTATTACAATATTTTAAAAGCACAAAATAAATAATAGTAGTACGTACTAAAAGTAAGTAGTATCAATTTTTTTGTCATGGGTGACATTTTCATGGTTTTCGAGGGTGTAGAAACCGATAGGGTTGTCAAAATGTAGATCCAAGATGGCGGCCGCAAAAGGTATAATTTTTTCATCATGGGTGTCATTTTTATGGTTTTCGAGGGTACTGAAGCCGATAGTGCTGTCGAAATGGAAATCCAAGGTGGCGGCTGCAATAGGTATAATTTTTTTTATCATGGGTGTCATTTTCATGGTTTTCGAGGGTGTTGAAGCCGATAGTGCTGTCGAAATGTAAATCCAAGATGGCGGCTGCAATAGATATCAATTTTTTCATGATTGATGTCATTTTCAAGGTTTTCGAGGGTGCTGAAGCCGATAGCTCGAAGAACCGACAACCGATGGGGAAGAAAGGTTCTCGAGTGGCAGCCTCGTACCGGCAGGCGAAGTGTAGGGCGTCCCCCCACTAGATGGAGTGACGACCTGGTAAGATATGCAGGAAGTCGATGGATGCAGGTGGCTCAGGACCGTGCTTTGTGGCATTCTTTGGGGGAGGCCTATGTTCAGCAGTGGACTTGTGAAGGGCTGTAATGATGATGATGATGATGATGATGAAGCCGATAGTGCTGTCGAAATGTACCAAGGTGGCGGCTGCAATAAGTATAAATTTTTTCATTATGGGTGTCATTTTCATAGTTTTCGAGGGTATTGAAGCCGATAGTGCAGTCGAAATATTAATCCAGGATGGCGGCTGAATTAGGTACCAATTTTTTCATCATGGGTGTCGTTTTCATGGTTTTCGAAGATGTTGAAGCCGATAGTGCTGTCGAATTGTAAATCCAAGATGGCGGCTGCAATAAGTATAAATTTTTTCATCATGGGTGTCATATTCATGGTTTTCGAGTGTGTTGAAGCCGATAGTGCTGTTGAAATGTAAATCCAAGATGGCGGCTGCAATAGGTATCAATTTTTTCATCATGGGTGTCATTTTCATGGTTTTCGAGAGAATTAAAGCCGATAGGGTTGTCAAAATGTAAATCCAAGATGGCGGCTGCAATAGGTATAAATTTTTTATCATGGCTATCATTTTCATGGTTTTCAAGGGTGTTGAAGCCGATAGTCTTGTTGAAATGTAAATCCAAGTTGGCGGCTGCAATAGGTATCAAGTTTTTCATGATGGATGTCATTTTCAAAGTTTTCGAGGGTGCTGAAGCCGATAGTGCTGTCGAAATGTGAATCCAAGATGGCGGCTGCAATAGGTATAATTTTTTTGTATCATGGGTGTCATTTTTTATGGTTTTCGAGGGTGTTGAAGCCAATAGTGCTGTCGAAATGTAAATCCAAGATGGCGGCTGCAATAGGTATAATTTTTTTTTATCATGGGTGTCATTTTCATGATTTTCGAGGGTGTTGAAGCCGATAGTGCTGTCGAAATGAAAATCCAAGATGGCGGCTGCAATAGATATCATTTTTTCATGATGGATGTCATTTTCAAGGTTTTCGAGGGTGCTGAAGCCGATAGTGCTGTCGAAATGTAAATCCAAGGTGACGGCTGCAATAGGTATAATTTTTTTTATCATGGGTGTCATTTTCATGGTTTTCGAGGGTGTTGAAGCTGATAGTTCTGTCGAAATGTAAATCCAAGATAGCGGCTGCAATAAGTATAAATTTTTTCATCATGGGTGTCATATTCATGGTTTTCGAGGGTGCTGAAGCCGATAGTGCTGTCGAATTGTAAATCCAAGATGGCGGCTGCAATAAGTATAAATTTTTTCATCATGGGTGTCATATTCATGGTTTTCGAGTGTGTTGAAGCCGATAGTGCTGTTGAAATGTAAATCCAAGATGGCGGCTGCAATAGGTATCAATTTTTTCATCATGGGTGTCATTTTCATGGTTTTCGAGAGAATTAAAGCCGATAGGGTTGTCAAAATGTAAATCCAAGATGGCGGCTGCAATAGGTATAAATTTTTTATCATGGCTATCATTTTCATGGTTTTCAAGGGTGTTGAAGCCGATAGTCTTGTTGAAATGTAAATCCAAGTTGGCGGCTGCAATAGGTATCAAGTTTTTCATGATGGATGTCATTTTCAAAGTTTTCGAGGGTGCTGAAGCCGATAGTGCTGTCGAAATGTGAATCCAAGATGGCGGCTGCAATAGGTATAATTTTTTTGTATCATGGGTGTCATTTTTTATGGTTTTCGAGGGTGTTGAAGCCAATAGTGCTGTCGAAATGTAAATCCAAGATGGCGGCTGCAATAGGTATAATTTTTTTTTATCATGGGTGTCATTTTCATGATTTTCGAGGGTGTTGAAGCCGATAGTGCTGTCGAAATGAAAATCCAAGATGGCGGCTGCAATAGATATCATTTTTTCATGATGGATGTCATTTTCAAGGTTTTCGAGGGTGCTGAAGCCGATAGTGCTGTCGAAATGTAAATCCAAGGTGACGGCTGCAATAGGTATAATTTTTTTTATCATGGGTGTCATTTTCATGGTTTTCGAGGGTGTTGAAGCTGATAGTTCTGTCGAAATGTAAATCCAAGATAGCGGCTGCAATAAGTATAAATTTTTTCATCATGGGTGTCATATTCATGGTTTTCGAGGGTGCTGAAGCCGATAGTGCTGTCGAAATGTGAATCCAAGATGGCGGCTGCAATAGGTATAATTATTTTTATCATGGGTGTCATTTTCAAGGTTTTCGAGGGTGTTGAAGCCAATAGTGTTGTCGAAATGTAAATCCAAGATGGCGGCTGCAATAGGTATAATTTTTTTTATCATGGGTGTCATTTTCATGATTTTTGAGGGTGTTGAAGCCGATAGTGCTGTCGAAATGAAAATCCAAGATGGCGGCTGCAATAGATATCATTTTTTTCATGATGGATGTCATTTTCAAGGTTTTCGAGGGTGCTGAAGCCGATAGTGCTGTCGAAATGTAAATCCAAGGTGGCGGCTGCAATAGGTATAATTTTTTTTATCATGGGTGTCATTTTCATGGTTTTCGAGGGTGTTGAAGCCGATAGTGCTGTCGAAATGTAAATCCAAGATGGCGGCTGCAATAGATATCAATTTTTTCATGATGGATGTCATGTTCATGGTTTTCGAGTGTGTTGAAGCCGATAGTGCTGTTGAAATGTAAATTCAAGATGGCGGCTGCAATAGGTATCAATTTTTTTATCATGGGTGTCATTTTCATGGTTTTCGAGGGTGTTGAAGCCAATAGTGCTGCTGAAATGTAAATCCAAGGTGGCGGCTGCAATAGGTATCAAGTTTTTCATCATGGGTGTCAATTTCACGGGTTTCGAGGGTGTTGAAGCCGATAGTGCTGTCGAAATGTAAATCCAAGATGGCGGCTGAAGTAGGTACCAATTTTTTCATCATGTGTGTCATTTTCATGGTTTTCTAGGGTGTTGAAGCCGATAGTGCTGTCGAAATGTATTTAAACTACTTTAAAAAATTCCGTATAGTAGTTCCGTATATCATGTTGTACATAATTTTTTTAATGCGTTTAAGGCATGCCCAATTAGATTTACCAATTTTATATAATTGTAATAGCTAAATTATATAGTTTTGAGTTTTAATGTGAAATGAAAAATCTGCTCATAAAACATATCCACTAATAAATACATAAAGTTAAAATAGTTTAAAGCAAATCTACGACGTTAAAATAGTACAACGCATTCGGAAACAGACGTCTGAGCCTGTTACATGTATAGATGCAATCTGCTCCGTTCGAAATACTGTGCTCTTTTTTATTTTGCATTTGCTGTTTAAACGCTATTTTTGAAATTACAACAATGTAAAAAACTGTGTAGTATTTTCTATTTGAGATAATTAAAGGAATAATTTAAAGTTGTTATTAATTTAATATTATATTTTTTATTGTGAAGTAATGTAATGGTATTTCTACAATAAATTATATTAAAGAAAACACACTTTTATGGACATAAGTCATGAAATAACAACAAGTAACATAATATAGCGTTTTTAGCATACGAACAACGTGAAACCATTCAACACAACTGGGGCATGTACAATCCTTACTCAGATGGACTACATCTATAGATCAAATAGCTAATATAATATATATAGCATCATTCATCAAATTCCTGCACTCAGACTCTCATTTTTACAAAATAAAATACACCAAACTATAAACCTAGTCAGGTCATAAATTCTGTCACATGTTTAATATAAAATAATTGAAACAAGTTTATTCATTATGTAACCATTTATATACCAAAATGAACTTAACAAAACATAGATTCTTATGACTCTAAAGTTTATTCAAAAAGACCTCCGTAATTTTGGATACAGGCCTTCAATCTGCGCGGCCAGTCATCTATCGCAGCACGAACGAGGTCCATGTCAATATCGGCTGCTGCCTTAATCAAGGATGTCTTGAGTGACTCCAAATTGGGATGAGGCTTTGAGCACGCCTTTTCCTCCAAGTATTGCCATGTCTTGTAATCTAAGGTATTCTAATCTGGACTGGAGGAGAGCCAGTCTTCGTGCCGGATGAAGTCGATTTCACGCGCCGCCAGCCAGTCTTGTGTGCTCTTCGCTCTATGAGCTGGCGCCGAATCTTGTTGAAATACCCAGTGCCTGTTATTGAACATGGTGTGAGAAACAGGTTCCACAAGGTTCGACAGGACTGTATTTTCATACACAACTGCATTCGTTTTTACACCTTTCTCACAAAAATGTACCTCTGTTAAGCCCCAATAAGAAACTCCCAACCATACCATGAGCGAGGATGGAAAATGACCTCGTTGGACACGCGGAATATGGTTGCTCGCTTCTTCACTACTGTGTGCGTACACCTTATCATTTTGTTTGTTGTAGCTCTCTTCTGAGGTAAAAATGTTTTCATCCGAAAAAAGAATTTCCCGATATTTTTTTCCCGCGTACCGCTTCAACAAAACGCGGCATCTCTTCAGTCTCAGGTCCATTAGACGAGCATTCAAACGATGTCCTGTTTTTCTTCGATATGCCCGAAGCCCTAAGTCTTCATTTAACACCCTTTTCACCGTGGTTCTGCTTAACCCCATCTGAAGGGCCAACAGTTTCTGCTTACGTTTGGGATTTCTTTGAATTCGTGCCTTCACAGCTTTTATCACTGCTGGAGTCCTAAAAGACCGAGGGCGACCGCTTCTTGACCTGTTATCTACAATAAAGTCTTCATTGTATCGTTTGATGGTACGATAAACGAATCTTTTGGTTATATTCAAATTTTTCAGTATGTCAAAAATTTGAATTGGCGCGTAACCGCAACGATGCAACGCAATAACTGCAACACGGTCTTCTTTAACCGTCCACTTCATATTTAAAAATGGGTAAAATTCTAAAAAGTATACAGTTTTATTTTCATGAACAATTCGGAATTCGAATGCAATAAACTTTTTTGTGGCCAGCATTCTAAAAGAAAAGTTTTTACTGTGTGACAATACTTATGACCTGACTAGGTATACGCAGCTAAAATGTCCTAAAATACTAGTTCATATAAACTCTATTGCCATTACTGTTACAGCCTATTAAAGTCCAGTGCTGATCATAGATTGCCTCATATTTGTCATAGTTGCTACGCTTTGGATAGGCAAATGTATTTTTATTTTTTGTTGAAGACGCTGATTCGTTTCCCTCTTTCGCCTTTTATGATACCCACGACATGATATAGGTTAGTGGATATTCTTACAAAGGTACTACACGCTAAACTTTATTTAACTTTAGTTATGATACGAGTAAACTATAATTGGACGTAGTTGAGCAGAAAGGACTCAATCTACACAGTGGTCAAAATTGAGTTAAGTATGCCATCGTACTCCTGAGGATCGAAACTATCATGTAGGAAAACCCTATTTTTAAAATGTACACGGAAGCTGATTTTTTTTAGCTACCCTGACTCAATCCCACAGTATGAAGAGCACATAAAATGTATTCGCTGAATGAATTCAATCCACTTGAATTGTTTTTAAGTAATGCATTTCTATGAGTATGTTTTTACTGTCGAAAAACCAGGATGAACTCAAGCGGTTTGGGTCCTTTTTGAAAAATAGTTTTGATCTAAAAATAACTATAATGACAGTTTGGGTCGTTTCTGCATTGTAAGATTACTAAGACAAATATTTTTTTTGTTTATCAGAAACGACTCAAAACACTTGGTATGTTCCAGAGAAACAGTTTTAGTCGAACAGTTCACATTACCAAATAACCTAAATCGACTCAGGCAGGCTGAGTCTTTTGTAAGCAATAGATTTAATGACTGATACAAATACTTTTAATGTAACTGAAACAACTTAAAACTTTTGGCTTATATCTAACTAATGAGTATTAATAATATTAAATCAATATTTATTTTAGTTGGAACGACTTAAACAATGAATGCCCATTCTGTGAATCAGGCCAAGTGTTTTATAGAGTTATAAAATAATTTATCTAAAATAAATTTATATGTTTTGCATTGTTTATAGAAGGCATGGTTGTAATAAAATTATAACTAATTATTCATTTCCAGATATTTTCTAAAGTGGCAACTTTTTGTTGGTAAATTTTTCTCAAAAACTGGCAACTCTGTCACACTCTCACACACTGGCTAGTGAAACACTTGTTTTGTTTTATTTCGGTAATTTTTCACCACTATCTCCGATGTCACCAAATGTATAGAGATGCTAGAAACCCTTTGTCAAGATTTTTTTACAGTTGAACATGTGTATTGATATGTCAAAAATACGGCACAGTAATTGTGTGAGTTATAATGATCCTAAACAAGATGGAAACTATGACGACGATACAGATTCTGATTATGTACCAGACAGTGGAGAGGAAACTGATGTTTTGCATGCATCTGTAAAGCAAAATAAACGAAAGAGCTTTCAAGTTCTCGAGAGCGACAGTTTGGACGTTGAAACTATGCAGAGGGGTTTGATTTCATCTCATATTGCTATGGTGCACGATTATCAAACTAGAACTGAGAGAACCACACAAATAATAATAATAATAATTCCGCATTGTCCGCCGGTTTCTTTCCCTTTCCCCCTAACCCGCGGCCGTTTGGCCTCCCCAGCCGAGGGCTTCTATCTGGTTGAGTTTTTATATATTTATGTATGTTTTATGTACTTATTTAATTTAGTTGATATTTATGTACGTTTACCATGTTTATTTACAATTTATATTGCCCAACCAGATGAGAAAAGTTTAGAGATACAACATAGTAATAATAAGATCCCCTAAAATATATAATAAAATCCCCTAAAGCCTCCTAAAATCCAATCACACTTCTTGTTCCGAACATCTGAAGTACAATCACGCAATCCCTCACACCATCCTAGCACTCAATATAAAATAACACGCATTCGCAATGGACAAACTTAATGATAGAGGTACCAGACATGCAATTGCAGACACCTAATCCATTAACTAGAGGCACACCAATGTACCAAAATTGTAATCTTATGTCAGACATATCCACTCAAACAGATACCCTGGTAACAAACACCCTGATAATTGAAAACGAAATAGAAACACTAGTCCTAGATGAGATAGACAACGATTTAATGAAATCACAACTAAGGGAAAACCTACAAACCGCTATCTTACAATATGTGGAATAGACCGTACAGTGCGACCTTAACTCCCAAAGCTTAAATATAGCAGACAACTCTTAAAACTAATACACAAATTGTGTAAATACAAAAATTACTGATATTTACACAATTATTTATTGTACTGCATTTGTAATATCTCAAGAATTAGGATACAAAGTTACTAATAATAATAGGCTCACATAACGTAAACAGGACACCACACCAATCTGGCAGATACGACTACAAAGAAATATAAACAAGTTGCGCTCAGATATAGGTAAACTAACACAATACATTTTTATGAAAAGAAGATCTAAGAAGATAGTTGATAAAGTTACAGCGATATTTAAAACACAATTTTACAGACAAGACATGAAAGCAGCAATAGCAGACCGGAAGAATTCCTTGATACCCTAAAACAAAAATTAGCCCTTAAATGTAATAAACTCAAAAGATATTAAAATCACTACAGAGAAAGAAGGACAATAATTTATTTATAAATAACGAAAAGATATTTTACAGAAATTTAAATGCAGACTTAAGAAACCCAACAGCAGACAGCATAGACAGACAACACCATGATACACCGAACAAAGAGCAATCCAATGTAATGACCTTAATTACACACCACTAAACTTCCATCACACTACTACACAAAGACCCCATAATTTAGTTACAGACCCAGAGCAAATTTTAAAAGAAGCATGGAAACAAAAAATACTGCACGGTCGACACTATCATGATCTGGAACAACCCTTGATTGATAAAGCTGCGTCAAATCAATGTTTTTCAAATTGTTGATATATTGAAGAGGGGCCAAATTAAGAGATAGGTAAATTATTAATAAATGATTATGTCACGTTATTTAACATTTTACTCCGTTTAAGCACTAAAGTAAAATTCTGCCTTTCTTTATTTAAATATTCGTATATACCAACGTAATATTAAATATAAAGAGTGTTAAAATTGGTGTTTGCATTTGACATACTGACAGTCACAGAGCTAAATTTAACTGATTTAATAGATTTCAAAAGCAAATCCCAAAACACTTTAAACACGAGTTACGAATTATCTACGTATATTAAAATTCGTAACCAAATAGAGCAGATTTCTTACTATGCAACAGAAATGGTTTTTATATCATAAAATACTATTTCAATTTCATTAGCTACCACGGTAAAGTATGTGTTTTGTAAATATATATTCTCTAAATCTACCTTTTGTCAATATTACAAACGAGTCAACGAGTACGCTAACATTAGAATAGTCGATTATATATTATTTAAGTTTTGTTTGTGTTTTAATGTGACAGAGCCACGCTGCAGCTATGTTATCATTGTAGCACGAATAATCGGCTCGACTGCGGTAGGACCACGCTATAAGACAACACTAGTATAAAATAGAAGTTTAATGCTGCTGTTTCGTATGATGAGTGTAGAGAACCGGAGACCCATTTAACTGGAAACGGGGCATTCCATCTTAGTTTTCGGGGATGACAAGGTATCTGCATTTTGAATCATAATAGAGGATAAATGTAGATGTCTAAGGGCCTTAGCATCCATCAGGTTGACTGTGTGATGGTTTGTCACTCTTATTCTATAAAAACAAAATACTAAAAAATCAAAATTATGTAATTATTATACGATGGAGTCCTTTTCGTTTTCTGTTGGTTATGTTTAAGGCCTGAATTCCTCTTATGCTGACGTCGGTTGCGTACGGTCGGTCGCGTACGCGTACGTAGCAACCTAAGCGCCGCTGTCGTCAGCATCGCCGTGTGGGGCTATGTAAAACACAATGTACATTAGTACGCGCGACCGACGTATGCGACCGACGTCAGCGTAGAAGGAATTTAGGCCTAATTGTAACTAACAACCTTCTGATAACAGAATGTCTGTACTAAGCTTTAGTGAAGGAGATATTGTTCCAAAAGTCTTTGTTTTCTTCATGTATTTTTATTCCTAGTAAGTCTGCAAAGTATATTCTTGTGGAACTAAATATCTTTTAAGAAAATCAAGTAAAAATTAAAAAACAAATCTGTACAAAAACTATTAGTGTTACCTGTAGCAGCTTTATTAGCAATTATATAGATATGTGCTCTAAAACGGGAAAAAATTTAATTTCGTAGTAAGATTTATACTGCTATCAAAATTAAGTGTCAGTGACTTGTACAGTATTCTTCACTCTCTAAAAGATCATGCTCTAAAGTACAGTCTCGTAGATAAAATACTCGTAATTACATATTAAGTATTTACCTATGAAACGTTTATTATTATTGAATGATTGCTGATGATTTTTATTGAATGATTGATGATGATTTTTTTTATATATTTTTTATTTCTATTAATCAATGTATCACGCATGCAATCGATGCATCTTTGCCAACGCAGTGCCAGTTTGTTGATACTCTTCTTGAAGAAATCAGTTGGACAGGAGGCAACAAATCCTTCAAAGGTATTTTGTACTGCCTCACGGTTATTGAATGTTTTCCTGTCAAAAAGTTATCCAAATTCTGTGAAAAGTGAAAAGCGCATGACGAAGAGTTTCCAATTCCAGCTCCTGTAACTTGCAGACCGACTGTTGTGCAGTTGGAGGTCGTGTGTTGTCGTTTAGGAGCAACGGGGACGAGCGATTGACCAAAGCTGGTTGGGGACCTGCGAGCTTCTCCATCATTGTGTTCAGTTCTTCAAAGTACACATCTGCAGTACTGCTCATCCCGTTAAGTAAAAAGCTGTGATGAATCACACCGGCACTAGACCATCAAATAGTGACCATCAATTTTATAAGGGTAAATTTTCGTTTAACACGTTCGCTGCGGCACAAGACTTATAGGCCTGATACATAAACTTGCAGTCGGTGCGGAGCGAAAATACAGCGTTCTCCCTCTGGTGCGAACGCAGTAACTTAAAGATTTCTCTATAAGTGATAAAGACAAGTATATATTTAAGATCGTCTTTTCAATGGCTATTCATTTAAATAATAATATTTGTATCAGGCCTATCGACCTTATACCGCACTGGAGAGTAGAAATTGACATTCAGTGCGGATACAAGGCCCATAGGCCTTATGGGAAGTACAACGCCTAACTGCCTAATACCGCACTGATTGAAGAGTTAAAATTAATTAGTGTTGTGTTGACAGCTTTTACAAATGCATGTGCGTACGATTCATAAAAAATGCATCGAGTAATAAACGTTGTCGAAAAATGCTCGAGCTGTCTTTTCAAAATGCTCAAGAAGTGGTGGACCAAAATAACAGTGCCAGCTTACAAGAAAAAAAACAAATTCAAATCCTTCAGGATGTTATTGTTAAGCCAGCTTCTACAAGCAGTGAAACTACAACTTTTCAAGAACCTCGCTGCAGTTCATCTATTGCTTTTCAAGAACCTAGCTTCAGTTCAACTTTACACGATAGCCCAATGCGGGTAAGTCCTCAAGTTAGAAAGACTTATTTAGACTTTACGCCTAAAAGAAAGAAAATACAAAAATCAGAAAACGATGTTTATGTTAGTCCTAGTACTGGCAATACTCTTCATGTACTGGAAAACGCTGAATACGGACTTGCAACTCCTATCCGCAAATATTATAATTTAAGAAAAGAAACCCCAGTAACTCCGAACGTATCAAATCTTACAAGCAGGACTAGTTCTATTAGTGACATTTCATGTGCAAAATCCTTATTATGCCCACTATCCAACGAGGAAATCTGTGCAATATATGACACCCAAACGCAGAATAATTAAAGTTCATTGACAAATTTGAATATTTCTACAATTTATGGTAAAGATTTAAATCCAGATGCATCTAATAACAATTATACTCCCAACCCTTCCGAGAAAATCTGTGCAATATATGACACTCAAACACAAAATGAACAAAGTTCATTAACATATTTGAATATTCCTGCAAATTCTGCTAAAGATTTTGAACCCGATTCATCTGATGATAATTATGCTCCCAACTCGTCTGACCTAGAAACTGATTCTTCTTACTCCGACGATAGTGATGGTGATGATAGCGTGATAACTTACTATGAAAACAGTTCTGAAATCGAATTAGTTCAAATACTTGAAAATACTCAATGTACAGAAAACAATAATTTTGACGAGTGGGAAGACATTAACGATACAAAACCTGATTTCGATGAATTCACAGATAATTGTAGACCAAACATTCCGGATATAATACTATAACGCCAGCAGATTTTTACAGTCTATTTGTAACGGATGAAATTATTGAGCAAATGGTAATAAACACAAACAATTACACACAAGATCTTATTAGTAATCTAAGTAATCTTAAGCCTAAATCACGCTTGCGAGCCTAGACTCCTACAACTCCAGAGGAGATGAAATAATTTTTAGGAGTGCTACTGGCGATGGGTCTTGTAAGAATACCACGTTTAAATGATTACTGGTCGAAAAGAAACATCTACAATAATAAATACATTAGTTCAGTTATGACAAGAGATCGATTTCTGCTAATTTTGAAATTTTGGCATTTTAGTCAAGAGTCACCTAACGACACAGACAAATTGAAAAAGATAAGGGATACTTTTAATAAGATTTAAGAAAAAATGCAAACCCTTTTGGAGCCAGGTCGGTATCTTATCATAGATGAAAGTATGATTCCGTGGCGAGGGAGGTTGAAATTTCGCCAATACATTAAAAACAAGTCCCACAAATATGGAGTGAAACTATATAAGCTCTGCACTCCAGAAGGATACACAAGAAACTGTATTATATATACAGGTAAAGGAGATAATGGTCGAGAAACTAATCATGGAAAGGAAACAGTATTAAGATTAATAAAAGGATTAGAAAATAATGGAAGAATAATAATAACAGATAATTTCTACAATTCCATTGATCTTGCGGAAGAACTTATACGTAAAAAGACCTTCATGTGTGGTACTCTGAGACCAAATCGGAAAGGAAATCCTAAGAAAATAATATCCATAAAATTGAAACGAGGTCAAATAGTAGGAAAAATGAACCCAAATGGGGTAAGAGTTATAAAGTGGACAGATAAGAGACCGGTTCATATGATTTCTACGTGCTGAAATCACAATTTGACTCTTAAATCTACAGGTAAGTATTACATATGTGTCATTTTAGATAAGGATGTTAGTTCATTTTTTCTGTTTCATTTATTTATAGAAGTAGCATTACAGTTGGCACTAAAGCATTATAACTAGCTATTTACATAATTATTTAAATGAAAAAATTACAAATTAATATGACGCAAAAATAAAAACAAAATATAACTAGGTAAAATTTTGAGAAATTAGGAGTATTTTTTATAAATAAACTAGTATCCGTCCGCGATAAAATCTACAAATTTTGAGAAATTTAATTTGAATAAATTTATAGATACACTGTATCTACCAATATTTTAACTTGTATTTATCTCATTTTCAGGTAAGACGAACCGAATCACTGGAAACATAATTAAAAAACCACAATGCGTCATAACATACAATGAGAATAAAAAAGGCATCGATTTTAACGACCAAATGTCTTCATATTATTCTAGCTTGAAAAGAGGCGTGAAATGGTTCAGAAAAGTAATGATGGAGATATTATTTGGAACAGTCATAATAAACAGCTGGGTATTATACAATCACGGAAAACCAGTTCAAATGCCAAAGAAGAATTTTATGGAAGCAATTATTGAAGCTTTGACTCAGGTGCCGATATTAACAGAAACAGGTAATATATTTTTCCGTAATATTTAGCACTAGGTAAAGATATTCTGTCTGAGAAAAAAAATAACTAAAAATGATAATAAAATACTTAACTGTAATTTAATACTGATACAATAACCTTATATTTTTTTCTCGGAGCAAGCTAGTTTTTATTAGTTGTTAAGTTTTAAGATAAAGTTAACTTTAAAATAGCAACAATCTCACACGGCGTTTCCTCTCTTGGTTTATTATTAAATTTGTTTCTTTTATTACAGCTAATGAATGTGCTGCTATGCCAAAGACGAATCATACCTTCGAAAACAAAGGGATAAAAAGAAGAAACTGTGCGGGTTGTTACAATAAGCTTCGTGCAACGTTAAATAGCAAAGATGCTCAAAGAAAAACCAAAAAAATTAAATCGTATTGCGCTGAGTGCAACAAGGGATATTGCGCTAAATGTTTTTACGAAATTCATCTATAACAGATAACAGTTAATAATAAAATAAAGTTGATCTCGATATTTCTGTACTTATGTTATTTCCCATCACTAAAATTATCCCAATTATACCATTACCTAGGTGCGGTAATGGGTCGATAAGCCTTATGTTTGTTTTTCTGTATATTTTCTAAATAAGTCATCGGAGCAATTTGCGACGCTAGTATAAGATAGGCTTACATTTTCTCAATAACCTAGTTAAAAAAAATATTCAATATCAAAAGTTTTCGCCGAGTTATTAGAGTTTGAAGTGACCCATATCTTACCAGGTTTATTGACCCATTGACGCACCGGTGAAAAGTTTAGGTATAAGGCCTATAGACCTGGTAACGCACTGGGGGAATAATGTCTCAAATAGTTGCCGCAGCGAACGTGTTAAGGCATTATTAAGGTGCTGAACCAGGATCTATCCAACTTGCTGAGCGCTTGCGATTGTCAAATGGAATTAATTTTTGCACAATGCATTTCAAAATTCCTTCGTTTGTGTGCTTGTTGAGCAGTGCAGGGCACGTCTTGAAACGTACTTCACGCTGGCGATCATTGAGTTCGTGGGGCACTCATTTGTCAAGATTTATAACCTTGCCAAGTTGACGCAAATGGACCAATATTGCTTTTATGTTAACGTCGAAAGCTCATGCTAATTCAGCCGTAGATCGAGTACCAATAGCTTCCACAATCGTCTTTAATTTGCATTGCCGTCCAAAGTTTTTGGACGACCAAGGGGTTCATTTTCCAGGTCGAAATTTCTAGAACTGAAGCGGGCAAACCAATAAGAGGTGGTGCGTTCCTTTGTAGGATTCGCTTAGTAAACGTCTACGTAAACGTCCATAAACTGCCACGACGGTACTCGAATTTTTAACATATCTATGATGACAAAAACGATTTAAATAATGAAAAACTAAAAAATCAATAAACAAATGACTATTTTGAAAAAAAAATCAATTTTATTTAAATAAAATTAATTTTAAATTAGAATTCTTAGTGAAACAAAATTATTTTGATTTGAAATGGCCAGTACTGCAAAACGACAATTTCATAGCTAAAGACCTATTATTATAATGTGTACTCACCAAAAGCCGTGGTCGGCATAAACTACGCCAGACTCTTCTGAGATCAGGCCTTCAGGACTGGACTATTTGCCCAAATAAGCCAATTTTTTTTTTGTTAATGAACAATCGCGTCGAGGAGATCAAGGATAGTTTTGGTAGCCCTAATCATATAACGATTTTCATTAAATCCAAAACAATTAGGAGGACGAAACCTAAACCTGGCTACCGAGGTGATCGACATGTGAGGTGGTCTGTTAACCGAATTTATTATTACAGTCGTATTCCTTCCTGCGAATGCGATATTTACGATTAATCTTTTAGTCGACTGGGACTGCATAACTAACTGCTCTGAGCTAAAATGCAAAAGGCTGTATTTCTGAATACCTTCCGCATCGTTCGTCAGTTTCTTTCCTCATTAAACCAGTCCTCGTGCAGTTTGGTCACACCTGGCATCATTAATTATATTATACTGTGAATGCTATTATGAATTATTCTGTTTATTATAATATTATCAACATAATCTATTTTTCTTCCTCTTTTTTTCATCAGCGCACAAAAGTCCAGTGTTGAACATGGATATCTCCCGGAAATTTGCCTTAATCGCTGACATTCGCACGCTTAAAATACCCAGACCGGCGACGCTTCCCGACTCCGTATTTTACGAGTTATATAACATTTATCTTTTGACAATAACACACAATATCTTATGCAATATAATTCGACATTGCATATCCAGGTTTTATAAAAATGTTTTTCTTCACCGCTGAGTACAAATATGTTGTAAATCAGCCCATAAAATTTCTATTTACTATTTCATTCGTCATGGTGAGAATGAAACCCGATTTTCTAGGTACGAAATTTAAGGCGTGCATTAATCCTCTGTGTCACGCTGCTCTAATTAACAGTGTTTAAATAACATTCGTAACTGGCTTCCTAACTAATTAGCTTCCACTTAACTGATATATTGAACGTTCAATTATCTCTATACCACTACAGAGAAAAAAACTGAAAATAAGTAATTGCACGGTTGCATAGTAAAAACGATACCAAAATTTATTCCATGGAGTTTTATCTAACAGATTTTATAAAGTAAAAATTAAAAGTAAAGAATAAAAAATAAATTGATAGTAAAGAAGATAGTTGATTTTCCAGAAAATATAAGAATTTCTAGTAAATAACAGAACCATTCCATGTTGTAGATACCACTGCACCGTTTTATCACGTGGGTGCGTACTCGTAAAAGGCAATGATAAGAAATGTTAGAAAAATTTTATGGCTTCCGATGGCAGCATAGTCATCAGTGTCATCCTAGAAAATCACGTTTATGTAACTGATAAAATACGGAGACGGGAAGCGTCGCCGGTCTGGATATTTTAGCGTCAAATGTATGAGACGTCTGGTGTTGCGAATGTCACCGATTAATACACATTCCCTCTATAACGGGAGATATCCATGTTCAGCACTGGACTTTTGCGGGCTGATGAAGAAAAAGAGGAAGAAAAAATAGATTATGTTGATAATATTATAATAAACAGAATATTGCGTAACAGAATTCGCAGTATAATATAATTAGTGATAGCAGGTGTGACCACACTGCACGAGGACTGGTTGAAAGAGGAAAGAAACTGACGAACGATGCGGAAGGTATTAATAAATACAGCCTTTTGAATTTTAGCTCGGAGTAGTTCGTTCGTTGCAGTCCCAGTCGACTAAAATGTTAATCGTGAATATCGCATTCGCAGGAACGAATATGACTGTAATAATAAATTCGGTTAGCAGACCACCCCACATCTCGATAACCTCCTAATTGTTTTGACCTTAGATTTCGTCCTCCTAATTGTTTTGACTTTAATGAAAATCGTTATATGATTAGGGCTAGCAAAACTATCCTTGAATTCCTCGACGCCATTGTTTGTTAATAAAAAAAATGGCTTATCTGCGCAAATAGTCCAGTCCTGAAGGCCTGATCTCAGAATGGCTTGTCGTAGTTATTGCCGAGCACGGGTTTTGGTGAGTACACACAATAATAGGTATTTACCTATGAAATTGTCGTTTTGCAGTACTGGCCATTTGAAATAAAAATATTTTTTTTCACTAAGAGTTTTAATTCAAAATTAATTTTATTTTAAAAAATGGATTTTTTTTTCAAAAATAGTAATTTGTTTATTGATTGGCATTAGTTTTTCATATCATCATAGATATGTTAAAAATTCGAGTACCGTCGTGACAGTTTACGGACGTTTACGTAGACGTTTACTAAGCGAATCCTACTACAAAGGAACACACCACCTGCTTTTCTTAAAATATATTAATTTCCACAAGAAAATACTTTGCTGACTTACTAGGAATAAAAATACACGAAGAAAACGAAGACTTTTGGAACATTATCTCCTTCACTAAAGCTTAGCTCAGACATTCTGTTATCAGAAGATTGTTAATTATAATGAAACATAATCAACAGAAAACGAAAAGAAATTCATCGTATAATAAATACACAATTTTGATTTTTTTAGTATTGTTTTAATAGAATAAGAGTGACAAACGATCACACAGTCAACCTGATGGATGCTGTGGCCCTTAGACAGCTACATTATTTATCCTCTATTATGATTCAAAATGCAGATGAGTTATCATCCTTGAGGACTAGGATGGAATGCCTCGTTTCCAGTAAAATGGGTCTCCGGTTCTCCTCACTCAACATACGAAACAGCACCATTAAAATTCTATTTTATGCTAGAATTGTGTTATAGCGTGGTCCTACCCCAGTCGAGCCGACTATTCGTGCTACAATCATAAGATAGCTACAGCGCGGCTTTATCACTTTATAAACACAAACAAAACTTAAATCATTTATAACTGACTATTCTAATGTTGGCGTACATTGACAAAAGATTGATTTAGAGAATATATATATTTTTACAAAACACATACTTTACCGTGGTAGCTAATGAAATTGAAATAGTATTTTATGATATAAAACCATTCTATTACATAGTAAAAGATCTGCTCTATTTGGTTTACGAATTTTAATATACGTAGGTAATTCGTAACTCGTGTTCAAAGGGCTGTGGTCGTAGTACGTCTGCGGTAATTGGGGTTTGCTTTTGTACTCTATTAATTCAGTTAAATTTAGCTCTGTGACGGTCAATATGTCAAATACAAACAACAATTTTAACACTGTTTATATTTAATATTACGTAGGTTTCATATGTACCTACGTATAAAAATAAAGCAAGACAGAATTTTACTTTTGTGCTAAAACGGATTAAAATACTAAGTAATGTTACATAATCATTCATTAATAATTTACCTATCTCTTAATTTGGCCCATTGATATCACTAATTCTAATTAATATAATCAGGCGTTACTTGGCGGAAATCCATTATATAAAACGTGTCTCGATGCTGAACGAACAAACAAATGTTACTAACTCACCTCTCTTAAATATCTTTAAGCCTGCTCTCTATAATAGAGAGCCTCGCAATATGCTCGTTTATCACCTTCACGGTATTCGGCGATTGGTTGCGTGGTTGGAGGGTGGACGTTGCGCGGCGGTTTGTTTTTAATTTTACAAACGGCTGCGTAAGTGATTGTTCGCATGTTTTATCGCATGACACAGTCGCTCGCTCCTTAAGTAGAGAGGTTGCATCAGCGGTCTGTATATAAGGCACTTGTTTTGGCTCGCCGCTCACTTAGCGGTTAGCCACCGTAGAGTCTATATCACCTGAGGATGCCTCGTGTAGAGGCGAAACACGTGTCGTATTATCGTCAGTGGCGTGTCTTGCCTAGTGATGTGGTGTTGGGAGTAGCGGTGCTGGGATTAGTGGTGACGGGGATAGTGCACGCAATTGAGGGAGGGATGGAGGTGCTCTTCATACTAGGTAAGACACATAATTTTATTTTATAACGCGGATGTTTGCGAAGTAAATTTTTTTAAAAGCTTTTATCACTAATTCTATTAAAAAGTAAAGTTTCTGAAGCAAGGGCAGCGCGGCGGACATTTTCATGCCCTAAAACCTCAATAACTCAAATTAATCAATAACTCAAAGTAAATAGTGACTTAAGACTTAATAAGAATTTCTTGTTAAAGTTCCATATCTTGAATATGACTTCGAATCCTAAATTCGTAAAATAGGTGTGGGAGCGCTTCGGTCTGCCAGCCATATGGTAAATGGATATGCAGGACAACATACAATTGTTATTGTGACATAATAATTGTATGTTTAACTTCTGTGTTTTCAAAAAAAAAAAGACCCGATTTTTATGAAAACGCCATCAAATATTATTAAAGAGGAAAATTGGTTAGGACACGATATCATCTTTGCTTCTCCTAAGCCAATAAAAGGTTCTCACTTAAAGAAATACAATAACATAATATTTCATCGTTTAAAGGAAATAGCACAAATAAGTGCATCAAAAATCAAGTCTAATTTAAATGTACAACATGTATAAATTTAATAACTTAAACAGACCATAACAGCCAAAAAGAAAAGGAAAGCAGGCCATACGTACTATGATATTTTTTTATATTAATTATCACATAAAAAACTCTCAACTTAATGCCCGCCTTGTCGATTCATAGCCTAGTATTATACATATCAAAATCATGCTTTTTGCATGATGTAAGCATATGAAAAAGTAGAGTAATGCATTCATTCTAAGGTTTACTGTAGGCATCTCAGTGATATTTGTGATAGCAAATCAGAGCAGTCAACACTGCCAGAACAAAGTTGAATGAAAATACAATGTCAGTAATCTTTCGATGCATTATCAGAGGTAACAGATGTTGCTGCTTGCCTAAAGATATATAGTATTCTGATCGGTAGTTTCTATATCGTATGAATGTACGTTAGACGCTTTCAATCCGTAAAATGTATGTATTATACACATTGATATATTAACAGTTGTCCCCTTTTAATAGATCAATGATTATACCTCCGATTGCAGATCTGCTAAGCATATTCAAGCGTACTGCGATCGTAAATTTTAATCATTTTAATGTTAATCTTTCCTTTGCAGTACGCATAACGCCTTGGACACCCTAGCTATGATATTGTCAACATGGGTATTGAATAATAACTTAGAGTCGTGGTTAATATAATTGAGATGAAAGGTTTTTGTACTGATTGCTTTTAAATGTAGTTTTAGTTTAATTTATTGTGGCGACTCTATATTTTCAGGAAGATTGACAATCGCAATACAAGACGTCCCTTAGATAAACTACTAACAAAGATTATATCTAAAAGACGTTGGGGGCGCAGCTAGTATTAAATAAATTACAACATCAACAAAAAAGCAACAAACAAGACGCGAAAAAATTATTTGTATAGGCTATATGAAAAAACAGTACGAAAATCGGAATTGCTTCTGAACCGTCAATATATTGGCTATTTATTACCATGCTAAAATTATGTATATAAACTTTTTAACTATGATTGTTATTATGGCACCGAATGAATAATTAAGTGCAATAATATTTTTTAATTCAGCGGAAACTTGGTTTTTTTATTTTAATTTTTAATTAACTCTAATGTGGTCTACACCTTTGAAAAGTTTCTTTTAAGTATTCCATACCTACCTTTAGATCTCACTGGTTTTGATTTGACTAGGTATTAATTAATTAACTCCGTCTGTATTTGTCAGATAAAACGATATCAAACGAAATTGTGAAGGTAGAGGTGTATAGTATTTAATTTCACTAAAAGGAAACAAAGTTTGTTTTAACGGTGTAAAGCAAAAAACAAAGTTTTGTAATTGAACACAAACATGCTGCAGTAATGAGAATAGGAACAGTAATGGGGCCATCATCATTTCTTGAATTTGAAGATTTACAAGAGCATGTTTGATTTCATTGGACTTCATTTATTAATCAGTTTATAGGCTCCTATTTACCTCCATTATTTGCCGACCTAGTGTACTATATAAAGTGACGTGACCCCAAATGAAGGATTGGTTTATTTAGAAAGGATGATTTGCTCAACTCTTTGTTCTGATTTATCATTATATATCGTTCAAACCAGCTGTCAATAAAATAGGGAAAGTAATGTGTAAGCACTATGATAGAGAAATAGTGCAGATTCATAAATGAAAAATCGGTATTAGTGTTATACGAGTACCATTAGTGACATTGACATATTGATTAGTGATTTATGTAGAACATACGTATGTATCTAAATAATGTAAGGTAGAACATTTGTATTATTATTTCTCTCTCTTTGCTGCCATTTTGATTCTCTTGATTGAACCGAGAAGCGATTTTTTCCGCATGAAAGCGGCATAAAAAAGCCTTACCTTATATCACGGGAGTGTCGCAAAATCCATCTATGGAAAATAACAGAAAATTTCAACGTTAGCAATAAAGAAAACTTATGTTAAGTGAAACTTAAGTGTCTGATGTCTCTCTGCTTGTTACTGCAAGTCTTAGTTCTTCTTCTTATTAAGTAGCTCTTTTTTTGTCTAGGTAGGTACGACCCTTTTAAGTGTATTTGCTGCCTAATAGAAGTACTTGTACTTCTTTGTTCCAGTCTGAAGGATATAGAGAGCTAGTATAGTTAAAGAAAATTGTTCATATTTATTAAATTAAACATTACTTTTGTTTTTTTGCTAGGGCTACCCTAATAAGTTGTAAAATTAGTTTTATCAAAATATGCATTTCAATTTATCGTCAGACAGAAATGGTTGAAATAGTGTTCCGCTTTATAGTAAATTTTTAATATCTCAACTAAGTCAAAGATTTGTTAAAATAGGAAAATATACTTTTTCGGATTTTTAGATTAATGTTATTAAAATGCGTGGCCACAGTGAATTATTGTACAAAAAAAACACCCAGTTATTTAAAAATTAAGGTAAAACCTCCCTACAAGGGCAGAGGTTCATGTCCAGCCATTAAATCTTACGGGCTAGTAAAGATAACGAAGAAAATGAGTCGCTTAGGTTCATGCTCACGAGGGACAGTCCTACCGTGACCATGTGTGCTGTAAAGTGTCCGAAACATCGGGAATTTAAAAAAGTTTATATTAAACGCTATAAAATGTGTAAAATTGATTCTGTTATTCAAAAGGATTTTGATTAATTTCAAAGGAAAATCCATCTTTCGTAGAGAGGAATAACTCGAATTGAAAAATAAAGTCCACGTAAATCTCTGTAGCGTATACTTAAACTTTCCTGTTCACGTTACGAGCTCTTATATAAATTTTTCGCTCACGAGTTAGTGTAATATTTTTCCAATGTACCCGTTTTTTTTTTGTATTTACAATACTAAATTCGTTTTAAATTGATTTCTCTTTTACCTATTATAAGACATTGTTTGACTACAATCCCACCTGTTGGTAAGTGTTGATGCATCTCTGGATTGTAAATCGCACTGTCTTAGCGTAACTAGGTATGAGATTACTGTGCACGCTCCAAAATGAACCCTATAGAATATTAAGAGGCTGGCTACTCTACGCCTGTGCTCGAGGCAAGTTTGTTTTCAGCCAAATCAGGGCTACCAATACTGAGTCCAACGTTGTTAAGAGGCATTTTGAGCACCAGCCCTGTTGACGCGAAACGCTTTATTATAAACCTTCCTTTTAAATTAATGCTGTGCAATTTCTTAATTTCAATATCCTAACCTATATAAATTATTCTTATATATTAGTAATTCCCTATAACTATCACTAAAAAAGGGAAGTAATGCAGTGTTTATTCTAACGAATGCCTTGCATTCAAAAAAGTGTAAAGACCCGCGACGCAGTTGGCATGCCACTCTAGCAAATAAATCAATTTAATTAATTGTATCGCTTTGAAGTAAAAAAATATGCCGATCGCTGTGTATTCGTGTAACAAAAATTAAAAGAAAACTCGCCTGCAACGAATTTCAGAAAACTTGCAAGAAAAATTAATCGTCTCATGAGGTATGTGGTCCTTCCTAGTACACGCATAATGGAAACCAACCCCATATGTGACAGCAGTACTCCATGCATGACTGGACTTGCACTTTATGTAGGGTCAGAATTTGTCCCGACGTGAATTACCGCCGTACCCTTGCAGGTGCACCTGTATCCTTGTGGCTACTTTAGACCCTGAAGTCAAAAACGTTTGAAAAAAAAAACTAACAAGCGACAGAATAATTTGAACATAATGTCATCATTCATAATTTTAGTCCTACACAAGTTTTATAGAATATAGGCCTTCTCCACGTGTTGCTAAAAATAAGAGTCTGGACCGAGTTCGTACATGTACAGACCGCCACTCAAGTGCCCACGGAGTTAGTGGGTTTCGCGTGGCCACGTTACACTCCTCTTACCGGCCGCGATTTGGGAATAAATTTATACGTGGTAGAGCCATGCTGCAACTATATTAGTAGTATAGTTGTAGCACGAATGGGTTGGCTCGACCGGAGAAGGACCACGCTCTCACAGAATACCAGCGTAAAATAGCAGCTTAACGCTGCTGTGTTTCGTATGGTGAGTGTAGAGAACCGGAGACCCTTTTTACTGGAAATGAGGCATTCCATCTTAGTCCTCAGTGGTGACAACGCATCTGCATTTTTATTCTTAATTGAGGATAAATGTAGATGTCTATGGGCCGCAGCAACCACTTACCGTCAGGTGGACTGTGTGCTCGTTTGTCACCCTTATCGTAGAAAAAAAATCTTTTTAGTCCATTGGTTTTTAGTTCTTTGTATTTCGAACACAGTCCTATGAAGTGGTTAATTGTAATTTTTGTGAATTATTTATAGCAATAGCGCAGATTTACCACGTGCTTAACAGCGAGTGACATTCTAACAATAGTCCATTATCACGCATTATTTCTGTTAATCAATAATGGTATAGTCCAATTATAAGTGTCACTATTTGTCCCTATAGTCACCACAGAGGCTATTTTACGTGATGATGCTCGTTTGGAGGCAAAACACGTGTTGTATTATTGACGTCTTTTTCTTAATAACTTAATAACACTTCAAACCATTATTTAAACAATAATATAGGAGCAGCAAACCGCCGCCGGTCAAGTTCCCGCCAAAACCTGTATTATTGACGGCGGCATGTCTTTCCTAGAGTAGTGGTGTTGGGATTACTGTGACGGAGATAGTGCCTGCAATTGAGGGAGGGCGGGAGGTGTTATTTAAACAAGGTAACTTATTATAATATCTAATAGGTAACAAATAATAATAACTTATTTTTTTTTACTTTTAGCAGCGTTAATTGCTGTCAATTTCCGGTCTTATTATTTATTCAATTGGGATGGACGTAGTAAGCTTTTCTTTAGTTCCTATGCTTGGGTCGCTCCAGTAAGTAGCGGCAGATGGCTTGACCCAATTACAATGTCAAACAGAAGATTTAGAGTGTTAGACGAAAATTAACGGCAATATAGGTAGGAGTTCACTAAATGGTTTGTGTCCTAGATCACAACACGACGGTGACGTGAGAGAACCCATCACCGCGTTTAATCACGTGGGTGACATAACTCTGCTATGATATCGACAAGCGATGGAAAGCAGCATCAGAACTGTTCAAACTCTAGTACTATGATCGTCAATTTGGCTGCTAGTGTGACGATAATAGCAACATCGCTTACTTAAAATATAAAGGATTGTATTCCTACAATGGGAAATGTTATTATTATCAAAGTAATCAAAAGTAAAACCAACTACAAAATTAAACTTAGAAGAATAAAATAATTTCCACATAATTTAACAGCTACTGAAATCGGAGCTTCAAATCTTTAATACATTATGTCATATCAATGACTTCAGAAGCTATTACATTATGTGGAAATCATTTTATTATTGTTTTTGTTTGAGTGGATTAAGCAATATCTCAGACTTAAGGTAACATCTCGAATATCGTCCAAATATTTACATTTAAAACTCTATAATTTTTCCACCCTTAGATGTGAAGTTTATTTATTTAAATTTAAATACACTTGAGTTATGGCCTATTAAATATCATCATATAAAATACAGTCGAATTGAAAATCTCCTTCATTAATAATTCAGCTAAAAAGAAGAGTATACTCATAATTACAAAAAGTATTTTCGAACACTTAAAAGAAACTGCGCTCTCGTGTTATATTATGTCTTCAGTCGAATTTTCCGCTTTCGTGATCGCGTGATTTACTGAACATATAAAATTTTACGACCGTTTGTTTAAGCGCTTAAAAGCTCTTGTTATTTTAATCCTACTACTTTATATTATGCAATAATTTTACTGTACAGCAAACAAAGAAATATATATTACAATACAATAGAATGATGCTATGAAGTAAGGTTTAAAGGAATATTAGCTAGATTAGCGTGGAGGCTGTTTGCAGTTTTACGATTAAGTAGGAAAATATTGTGAGTAAACCTATCGAACGATATTTCTTGGACATATTATTATGAAGTTTGCGAACATACAATACGTAGGTCACTCATAAGTTTGGAGAAGCTCGAAATTTAAAAATGGAACGCACCCGTGTTATATATTTTTAAAAAGCAAATTTATTTAAAAATAGAACTCCATAAACCAATTGCTTAATATAAAAAAAAAAGTTTTATTAATTTTCCTGCAACGCTTCCCGCGCTTTTCATTTAAAACTATGGATCTTAGTCGTGAAGATTTGCGCGCTATGATATATCATGACTTTAAATTTGGTTTAATCGAACAATTAAGTTTACAACGGTAAACGTTGTAAACTTAATCAGCATTACGGGACTCAGCTCCATTACGCGCAACAATTTTTAGGTGGTCTGCTGAATTCAAAAGGGGTTAAATTAATCTTAAAGGTGACCAAAGAACCGGGGCTCCGCAAACAGCAGTAACGGCAGAAAATGTATGGACTACTGAAACGTTGGTGTGAGAAGACCCACGATTCACATATGCGGACATCAAAAACATTGTAGGACTTAGTTGGGGGAGCATTCATACCATCCTAAATCAACATCTTGGAGTGAGTAAGCTTTGTTGTCGATGGATTCCTCGTTTGCTCTCCGAAAGCGAAAGACAGACTTGTGTGGATTGATGCCATGACATTTCAAAACGTAGACGCATTCGTCTACGTTTTGGAAACGGGGCATCTAGTCGTATTTCAGAAATGGTTACTGATGACGAGACATGTATCTATCAACATGATCCGTAAAATAAAAGGCAATAATCGGTATGGGTCTACTCAGAAGGACAGTTACCGACAAAACTGCAAATACCTTGCAACGTCGGCAAAAAATGGTGGGTAGTTTTTTTTCGCGGAGCGGACATTTGTCCACGTAAATGCTAGAAAATTGTAGGTTAGTCAACTCTAAATGGTATACTACAGTTGCATTACCCAAAGCTTTTCAAGCTGCGCGGGAGAGAAGACCAAAGACGGGG
This sequence comes from Parnassius mnemosyne, assembly GCA_963668995.1. NCBI lineage: Eukaryota > Metazoa > Arthropoda > Insecta > Lepidoptera > Papilionidae > Parnassius > Parnassius mnemosyne. Next base: position 37,617,926 of record CAVLGL010000104.1, on the reverse strand, counting down.
CTTCGGGGAATCATGCTGCATTACGATAACACCTCTTCACATACCTCCCTTAGAACAAAACAATTTATTGGGGAATCTGGTGTTGAAACTTTTAGTCACCCACCCTATAGCCCTAACTTAGCTCATTTTGATTTCTTTTTGTTCCCAAGAGTCAAGGAAAAAATAAAAGGCAAGTTTTTTTCAAGCGCCAAAGAAGCCGTGGCTGCCTATGAAGAAGCGATTTCGGACCTGTTAGATTAAGACTGGCAAAAGTGGTTTCAGAGTTGGTTTAGACGAAAGGAACTTTGTATAGAATACGATGGAGAACATTTTGAAAAGTTGTAAAATAAATATTAATAGTATCTAGAATACTTTTGTATATCTCAAAACTTATTGAGTGACGAACTACGTAGAGCAGCGCAGAGGATGGTCGGTCCGTTATCCATAACCCTATTAGAAATGAGTATTTAGTTAGTAGCTTTTATGGTATTTAAATATAATCGTAATTTTGCCTTTATATGTCAAGTACCTGACTAAAGTTCGTAAAGAATAATCCAGTTTGTACTACTTTTAATAGAAGCAAGCGTGGCAGCGGCTTGATTCGTCAGTCTTTGTCAATAACTGGGTGTCGTAAGAAGCAGCTATGGAAAATGCCCGAAAATCTTATAGCTTTCTATAGATGGCAGTATACCATTTCCTTTATGCCAGAAGTAAAATACCCAGACAAGCAACGTCGAACAGCGTCAAATGCAAATTTTCCTACGACAGTAGTACATAATAGGTGGAAATACTTTTTTGCCTAAGAGTATATTTTGTACGTGTGTACCACGCTCCTACCTATTTTTACCGCCATAGAAGTGCGTGCACTGTGCATTCTAAAGAATGTAGAGAGCCAGTATAATTACAGGATATGAGGCATTTCTACTTTGTCCTAAGAGTTGACAAAGCATCTGTAGTCTTTTTTATTTGAAGTTGATTGGAGATGTCTAAGAGCTGCAGCAGCCACTTAACATCATGGTGGACTGTAAGTACCCTTGTTACTTCAAATTTATAAAAAATAAGGTTTAGCAGTAGACTTGTACATTCTACAGGCCGATAATGAAGAAGAATGCACCGCTAGATTATATATTTTTCAAAATATGTAATCTATAGCTAAATTGGCTAGACTTAAAATAAAGTAGTCGAAATATATTTTTGTGTGAAGTGCAATCACATACATGCGTCATCTTGATAATATATTACTAGTATTAGAAATTGCTCTGAAGATCAATTGTTAAAAATAATAAAAGTGTGAGAGCGGATGTTCAAATTTCTCTCTTGCTTACGCAATTAATCACTATCTGGAATAAGACAGCGTACTGCACTACACATTCAGTATAGAGCAAATACAGTCCGACCAATCGTAATATGTACTCGTTATAATTGCTTAAACGTGAAGGACATAATTACATGATAACACCAAATTATGCAAAGCAACAGCAACACTACTCATCTCAATGTAACGCAGGGCAGCCTCTCAGCAACACGATCTTCCTAGCTTACACTAGGAGAACTACTACAACGAACAGAACCACGTAGCTTGTCTTGCTTAGCCAGGATCTCAGTGTAGAGGTAATGATTTTAGCGCAACGGGCGTAATAACGATGCCGAATAAGTGACGCCGGTGCTAACGTTATGCCGGTATGTAATTCATGCCGTACTACGCACTTGCAAGTGATGCCGGTGAGAACGATAATCCGGAGCAAGTGCCGGGGATTGCCTTGTAGTCTACGGTGAGTTGAGAAGAATGGCAAGTAATCTGCGAGAGTGCCGTAAAACAAAGGCGAGCAGTAAGGCTCAAAGGCGTGCCGAACACTGTAGCACAGAGAGTAGCTTGAAGGAACAGGAAGCATTATTATTCCAGTGCTGTGATGAACCTTTGCAAAGATGGCTTGCAGAATGTCAAGACTGCAGACAATATCTGCTCGGGAGCGAATGAATGGGGTACTTGAGGACGATGTCGAAGGTTTTGAAGTTGTAGTTTCCGAAGGTTGTTGGTTGAAGGTTGCGTGTTCATATCACGTCGGGGTCACCAGTGTGGCCAGTAGAAGGAAAAGGGGAGATCTCCCGCCGGGCAAGGTGTTCTGCCCGGGGAGCGGCCAACGCTCCGAGTTGTAGTTCGGAGCTATTCTATATATACTGCTTTAACTTCGGAACTTTGTTAGCGCGATTTAGGCTTCGATTTGTTTCGCTTGTGGCGTGACGACAGCGCCGCCACAGTCAGCTTTATTATAAAATGCCACTCTATAGGCTACGGTTTCGAGTCCCGCACCGAACAAATATATGTATGGCCTACAAATAATTGTTTCGAGTCGGTACGTATATCCTTGTGCAATTGACGTTTGTCAACTGCCTCCATGATATAGGAAAAAATCCTAGAAATGAGGGTAACGTTTTCTTAAAAAAACGATAAAAAAGGAGAAACTAAAGGCATCCAATTTAATCATAGATTATTTTCTTTATACAAATCAGAGAAAACATAACAGTCTTAAGGACGCGTTTACAAAATTGATAGGTATAGAATCGAACTATTACATTGACACGGGTAACACATACAAGTGTACGCACGGTTAGCTGCGGGAATCGTAATCAAGTATAAACATTTTGATAATTTGAATGATTGTTTTTTTTTCATATTTCTTATACCTACAAAAATATACTTAGATACGAAATATAAATTTATTAAAATAGAAAAAATTTTACATAATACTTAATTTTATCTACAATAATAAAAAAAAACTAAAACTAGAAACTTAATTATCATATAGTCCTACTCCCCGCCGTATCGTGCCAAGAACGCTGGCTGCGTTTCTTCGCTGAATAGCTATACTTAGCTTTTGAGCGAGGAAAGAACCAGCCCTCTTATTACCAGCAGCAACGACCAGCCGCGGATGGAGTTCCTTTAGGAACTTCACCGCACGTGGACCCCACGGACCGATAGTCTCTACAGCAAATGGCACAAATATGTAGTCATCTCTCAGAGACTCATATTTGCGCCACTTACTCAGTTCAGCTGCCTCTGATGCCGCCCCGGCTTTAAACGAGGTACCCCTGAGATGAGAGACAGCTAGGTACTAGAAGCCCTCTACAGGGAGTGAGATGTTGGCTGTAGACTTTGGGGTGGTTTTGTTAGTCATGATAACTTCAGCTCCGAACTTGGTGAAGTGACTTGAAGGTATACTTAGGTGACTGCTACTGGAAGTCCGGGACGAGTAATACCATGTGTGCCGAGTTTGGGCTCATTATGTTAGTTATGATAAGACTTTACCTCCGGACTAGATGGAGACCTGAATGTGTGTTTCGGTGACTGCTACTGGTACTCCTCGACGAGTAGAACTAGGTGTGCCGAGTTTGGGCTCGTTTTGTTAGTTATGATGTGACCTTACTCCCGGACTTGATAGAGTGACCTGATGGTGAACTACGGTGACTACTGGAACTCCTAGACGAGTAGAACTAGGTGTGCTGAGTTTGGGCTTGTTTTGTTAGTTATAACGAGACCTTACCTCCGGAATTGATGGAGAGACCTGATGGTGTACTTCAGTGACTACTACTGGAACTCCTGGACGAGTAGAACTAGGTGTGCCGAGTTTGGGCTCGTTTAGTTAGTTATGACGATACCTTACCTCCGAACTGGATGAGAGACCTGATGGTGTACTTCGTAACTCCTGGAAAAGTAGAACTTGGTGTGCCGAGTTTAGGCACGTCGGAGAAAATAAAAATGGTATTACCAAATTCAAGGGCAACTGCGCATCATAACTAACCAACTCGGCACACCTAGTTCTACTCGTCCAGGAGTTCCAGTAGTAGTCACTGAAGTACACCATCAGACCTCTCCATCAAGTCCGGAGGTAAGGTCTCGTCATAACGTAACAAAATGAGCCCAAACTCGGCATACCTAGAACTACTTGTCCAGGAGTTCCAGTAGTAGTCACTAAATTAACCCATCAGGTCTCTCCATCAAGTACGGAGGTAAGGTTTCGTCATAACTAACAAAACGAACCCGAACTCGCACACCTAGTTCTACACGTCCAGGAGTTCCAGTAGTAGTCACTGAAGTACACCATCAGGTCTCTCCATCAATCCCGGAGGTAAGATCTCGTCATAACTAACAAAACGAGCCCAAACTTGGCATACCTAGTTCTACTCGTCCAGGAGTTCCACTAGCAGTTACCGAAGTACAGCTTAAGGTCATTCCATCAAGTCCGGAGGTAAGGTCTCATCATAACTAACATAATGAGCCCAAACTTAGCACACCTAGTTCAACTCGTCGAGGAGTTCTAGTAGCATTCACCGTATACTTTCAGATCACTCCATAAAGTCCAAGACGAATAGGATTTATATTTATACATTATAAATCCCACTTGCTTTTAGCGAAACAAAACATTATAATAAGAATTTGTGATTATAAAAATATTTATATTATTTTACTTTGTCAGGTCATGTACCTATGTATCAAATTCGAATATTTTGTGTTTGTACAGCGATCTTTTTCAGCCACTGCAGGCGATACAGCGACCACCCATGCTATTGTATCTTCTAAGAAATTTCTCTGATGGTTAAACTACCGCCATCTAGTCATTGATTTATGAAACACTTAATACTTTTTTATTTATAGCGGCTCCGTAATCTTGCATTTTTAGCTGCTTTACGTAAATCAATCAAGATAGTGTGGACGCCAAAAAAAAAATCAAGCATTATCAGTAATAATTCTAATGATAGGTGTAAAGGAATTTGTAAAAAGGAAATCATGTGTTATTAAGCAAATTATTGTTATATGTTATTGCATATATTAACTACATTTAAAAAAAATATTGGTGTTACTAAACTTATTTATTTTTGACCATGAGGTTTATATTATACAATCTAAGAAGCCCGATTTGACAGCTATAATTATACTTTGTGTAATGATGGGAAAAAAATTGGTTGCTTTAAAAACCGATTCTCGAGATATATCGATTTTTTAAGTTTGTATTGGACAATGTATGTACATAGTTTAAAATTGATTTTCAAGGCATATCGTTTTAATACATGTACGAGTGTGTAATATTTAACAGTTATTACATAAATCCAAACTAAGTTTAAATTTGGGCTAGTTTCAAAGCCAAGACATAAACTAAAACCCGACATACTGATTTCTTCCGGAAGGTTTACGTATAATAATACATTGTATATTATGCAGGCAGGCCACTGATATGCACTCGCACGAAGCCGAGGCGGGTCGCTAGTCAAGAATAAAATTAACATTAAATAAGTGTGGTTGGGTCAGTTAAATAAATAAATTCACTGAATTCGTAACATTTTTATTAATTTTCGTCTCTGGAAGTAATCCAGAATAATTATCATCGGTTGAACTGTCTTCATCGATTAACCTTATAATAAATTCACTTTCAATCAAATTGTCAAAATGTACGTCTCTTCTAAAGTCTTCCGTTATAATTTTCTTTGTCCTTTTTAGTACATAGATCCAATCATCTTTTGTGACGTGTGAACATGCTTCTTTAAGAAAACAAATAATGAGGCGTCCACCCTTTCCCATTGGAACTTTTGAGCAGGATGCTTGCGTATCATCCGTCCAAGACTGGCACAGTATGATTAGCATTTAACCATGTCTCATCAATAAATATTCCATTGTTCCAGTTGGTTATTTTATTAACTTCTATAAGTAGGATATTTTTTGTAGTATTAGGTATGTCATGTCACCTTTCCATCAATAATTTCCGTATGTCGGTTTCTTTTATATGTAAACCCAATATTTTTTAGAATCGTTTTAATAGATGTTGCACTGCCATCATATAAGTTTTCACATTTAAGGAACACAAGTAATTTACTTACGGTGGGGTATTCTTGTCTTGTGCGGTAGCCGTAAACATGGGATCTACTAGCATCAACATCAAATCAATACCTGTCACAGGAGTTTTTTTCGCTTTTTGGGTGTGTGCAATTCATTATCTTCAGCCAGGAGGCCCGTACTTTTCCTTTGTAGTATTTCGGATTGTTTTTATGCCAATTCCCAGCGCTTGTGTAACTTGTTCGTGTACTTGGGTAACTTCTAAAAGAGGCTCTCTATTTGCTGACTCTCGTTCAAAGTACTCGTGCAACTTCAAAACCAAGTCACGAGACTGGCTGTTAAGAGTACGTCCTCTTTTATACATGTTATCTAGTTCACATGATTACACCAAAATCCGGAATTAGCAAGCCAAGGTCAACGAGTATAGCAGAAACTGTCCAAGAGTGATAGCTGAGTCAGAAACTATAATAATAACAACCAATAACACAACAATTTCCATGATAGCGATATCCGCGCGAAATATTGACGAATCAATGACTTAGAAGGAAAAAATGGAGGTTGAAATACATTTTTTCAATATTAAAGGATGAACTCAGGCTTTTTTAGCCAAACTATTACCAATATTAACATATTAAATATCAAAATAAAGCTAAAAATATATGGTCAGATTTTGTTTTTATATGTTTAAACATTAAATAATAAGTTTTTCTTTTCTAAATGTAAAAGTATCGATTTTTCAGAACATCGATTTTATTTGGCCCAAAAACGGTTTATAACTGTCACAACACTACGGCAACGAATCCAAAGACATGTCATTGTAATAACGTTCTGTCGGAATATTAATCAACGATTAATTGGTGTTTTTGAGTGCATATTTCCAATATAAAACGAAACTTGGTGCTTACGAATGATAATTATTGTTATACTATATGGATAACATAGTAATTATTTAAAATTGTGAATTTGATTTTTCGACTTCTTACATAGACGTTCATACAAAGTTATCAGGACAAGTATTACGAGAAACGTCAAATCGGGCTTCTGCCCGATTTGACGTTTCTCGTTTATATTCGTGACAATCTAAGAATAGATTGTCACGAATATAGAAGTAGTAATAGTAAGAAATAGAAGTTTTAGCTTCGTTTCATTAGGCAACACTGAATGAAATTAAAAAAAAAATTATAAGAAATATGTCCGTCGTCTTGTGCATGTGTTTATTTCTTGTAATTTCATATTTTTGAGTGTTTTATCGCTATTGTTTATGTATTTTCGTCGAGTTATGTATTTGCGTCAAGAATGTACTTTAAGGTAGACTTTGTAATTGGTGCAGTGACATAAATATAATAAAAGAGTTATAAAATAATATGTTAATTTAAACGCTTTAATTTTTATGATGGTTTGTAGTTAGTAACTTTACATATGTGCAGAAAACATGGAACTTTATAACTTGTCACGTTTGTTAGAATTTTATTTTCAACATATCATTTAAAATTGTGAAATAAAAACGTTAAATATACGAAAAATCTTTCTTTTTGTCCCACATATTATCGAGAGTATTTATGCCGATTTCTAAATAACACAGTTTTTTTTATTGTTATTTAGAAATCGACAAAATAATTAATAAAAATAACAATATAATAGTAGTATGTATACAGAACTGGTATATATAATATCTATAGTTATGTATAGTTGAAGTAGTAGTTAATAAACTAGCTTCCAGGCGGCGCTGTTGTCGCAGCAATTTTTTACGTTAGAGATTCTTATCTATTTCCGTATATACACTCTTATCTATGCGACCACCCGCGATAGCGGCCGAGCGCCGAGTTTGGTTTCATCGAAATTTTTGTACAACAAATCAAAACAAGCACTAAAAATAAAATAACCCTTATTGCAATCAATTAGGATTCATCCGTATCAGCAAAAAATGTCAAAAAATAAGCATCAGTTTTTATTTTTTTTACTACCATTTGTGACATTTTGATAAAAAGTAATCTCCAGCATTTTTTATTGAATATGTCTGCCTACTTACAGTATTTTTAGAAATCTTAATATATGTTGATAATAGAACAAAAAATGTACCAAAACATGAGCCGGTATCGTTAATTTTGTAGAAAATGGCTAGGGAAGATCCCTTTTACAATGTAAAAAACTATTATTTTCAACAAAAAAGTTACCACCATTTGAAGATAAATAACCATTCTATACGTTGTAGTTATTTGGTTTAGTTTTGTCACAAAATGTACCGAAAAACGGCATAATTTGGCCCGATTTGTAAACGCACCCTTAAGCATATTAGCTAATGGCCTACTGGTCAGAGAAACCTGGCTATTATGTCAAGTAAATAATTTTGGTTATCATTTACGAGTATTTTAATACACAATAATAATTTACTAATGATAAGTTTAGATGCAGATACGAGTATAAAACTTTAAACTAGAAATAAGTTCATTTCTTTTAATAGCAAAATATTAATGCATATAAGTTTGCGCAAAAACATATAATAAAAGGGTTCGCTCTGTGTTTTTTTTAATTGTGACAACTAAAAAGATTTGTCGGTTTTTGTGAATAAAAAAAAATTAAAGATTTTTTTTTAAATCATCTCTGTGGTTTTGATCAAGAGATAATAAAAATACATCTACATCTTGAATAAAACTATGTTTACGGATTTAGTCGCGTTTTATTTACTAATTTTAATTCCCGACGTTTCGGGTGCTTTACAGCAGCTCCAGGTCATTGTCCCGTTGTAATAGTTAGCCCTGATATTATGACTTTCTACTTACTCCATTGTGAATTAATACAAAAAATTCTTTTAGTCATCCGAAATCCTGATAAAACTATTGGTTACACTATTTATAGATAAAAGACCCATACCAGCCGATATTTAATATAATCCATCGCAGTTAGCTACCGTGGGAAAATCTTTGTTTCAGAGAGCACGAGGAATTTGTGACAGAAAACAGTGACCGAGTGAAGCCGGCCACAGTTTTTGTTTTTTATAGGAGTAGGGACAAACGAGCTTGCGTCTCACCTGATGGTAAGTGACTACCGCCGCCCATGAACAACTGCAATACCAGGGAGGGAATTGCAGATGCGTTGCCGGCCTTTTAAAAAGGAGTACGCTCTTTTCTTGAAGGTCCCTAAGTCGTATCGGTCCGGAAAAATCGCTGATGGTAATCGATTCCACAAGGAAGTCGTGCAAGGAAGAAAACAACTTCTAAATCGCACAGTGGTGGACCGCCAATCATCCAAATGGTGTTGATGGTATCGGAAGTTCTGCTGCGATGTGCGTTCGTGAAATTTGGCGGCTGGCATTAATCCGAACAATTCCTCAGAGCACTCCCCATGGTAGATGCCAAAGAAAATGCAAAGGTATGCAACATCTCTTCGCAGTGCCAATGAATCAAGCCGATCGGAAAGGGCTTGGTCGTCGCCGATTCGAGCCGCTCTGCGTTGGATGCGGTCAAGTGGAAGGAGCTGGCACTGGGGAGCCCCTGCCCAGAGATGGGAACAGTATTCCATGTGAGGCCGAACCTGTGCCTTGTAAAGTTGCAGGCGGTGTGCCGGCATAAAATACTGTCCCGCTCTGCTGAGCACACCAAGTTTTTAAGAAGCCGACTTCGAGGATACCGATACTGGCTGAGGCAAGAAGGAGAGTGCCTTGAAACTGAGGAGATACGACAAAGGGGTTCTTTTTAGCGGTAATCGCGCAAACTTGTGTTTTCTAAGGATTAAACTGGACTAGATTTAGTCGCCCCTAGTCTGAAACTTTGTTCAACAAAGTCTCGACTTCAGACACAAGTTTGTTGCGGTACTGGGCGACGTTTTCCCCAGAAATATTGGCATGGCCGGTGTATAAAGCATCACCAGTGCTGTAATCCGCATAGCGATAAATGTTACCAGTTAGCAACATATCATTGATATGCAGAAGAAACAGCGTTGGTGATAGCACACAGCCTTGTGGAATACCAGCGTTAATAGGCTTGTAGTCAGAACATGCACCGTCTACAACGACCTTGATGCTCCGATCTGCAAGGAAGCTGGTGATCCAATTGCACAATTTCTCGGGAAGCCCTTTGTGCCAAACCCGATCGAAGGCCTTCGCAATGTCCATACTAACGGCCAACGCCTCCCCCTTGGACTCTACTGCCTCCGCCCATCTATGGGTCAGGTAGACCAGAAGATCACCAGCTGATCGACCCCGACGAAAACCGTATTGGCGGTCACTAATCAGCTGGTGATCCTCAAGGTACCGGATGAGCTGGCAGTTAGTAATGGATTCCATTATTTTGGAGAACAAGGAGGTGATCGCGATAGGCCTATAGTTGGACGGGTCTGAGCGGTCGCCTTTTTTAAGGATCGTGTGGACAAAAGCTGTCTTCCATGAATTCGGGACTACGCCTTGGGAGTAGGAGTACCGGAAAAGACGCGTTAGGACCGGTGCCAACTCCGGAGCACACGTCCTCAGCACAATTGGGGTGATTTCGTCTGGCCCACTCGACTTCTGGATGTCCAGGGAGAGGAGTGCTTTTCGAACCAAGCGCTGTGAGAACAGCACATGCGGCATGGAGCACTCACACCACGGGATGGTCGGCGGTGTTTTCCCCCCGTCATCAACAGTCGAGTTGGACGCAAAAAGGGAGCCTAAAAGGTCAGCTTCGTCTTTTGCGTCTTGGGCCAGTGAGTCGTCCTCCCTGTGCAGAGATGGTAGTGATGGCTTACAGAAATTCCCTTGGACATCCTAGGCGAGAGACCAGAATGCACGGGTTCCCGAAGGAAGGCGAACTAGTTTCTCGCCAATTCTGCCTATGTGCTCTGACTTTGCCTTGGCAATAACTTTTTTGAAGGACCTGGAGGCGAATTTATACTTCTTTTTAAGTGTGCTGGTATTTACATCCCGAGTTGCCGAAATATTACAAATTTCGTCAATATGCAATCTACCTACATCACACCTCCACCCTTAAATCGTAACATCCTCTTATACATTTTATTACCTATTCTTACATTATATTTTTCACAATACTCCCTTTGTTTAGTTTTTAATCTAGAAATATTCAGTTTAAATATCTAATTATATTTTAAAATTTAAATAACTAATCAAATTCAAAACTAAATCTTACTGCAGGTTTGCGAGCTCGTTGGGGGTAACGAGGCCTCGGGATACTTTGTGGTGGATGATTAGTAGAGATATCAGTATTATCATTAAGTTCAACCGCGGATTGTCCATTAGATTCTAATTCTTTAACTGGACTTACATCGTGTTTTTTACTACCCTTACTAACACCCACCTTTTCCCTTGCCTCTACGATATCACCCTCATCTCCGTTTTTAGCATTTTATTTACAACAAGAGTGGCGGGAACAAATAACATCAGATATGTGCGATCTACGTCATATTTGATCAGTATGTCTTTTAAGTAATTGACCATTATCGCCCTATAGAACTTACCTATTCGAATATTCTCAGCAGAGCAGTGCTAATTTGCCATCTTTAATTACATAAAGAAAATCGGTCAAGGCTGCAAAAACATGATGTGACCTAGTTATAAAATATCGCGAATATGGCTAGTGAATGGATTAATCCGTTCCCCCTGGGCACAATCTAAATCATAAATCGAAAATATATTACTAAAAAGCCGAGGATCATAGAACGTTACACTTATGTATTTAGTGACTTTTGAGGTTATAATTTAGCCATGACTGCAGCCATGACTACAACCTCAGCTAAAACAATAGACATGAAAACTAAGTATATATATACTTAACTAAATAAGTCAAGTCAATGGCTAAAACCACAAAAATGAATTAACACCCTTTATAATCTTTTCACTGCTATGTATCTAAGACTCAGGTACTTTGACTTTTGCCCACGCTTTGACAGCTCTCGTGTCATAATACCACAGACTGCATAGAGACACTAATTTTATAATAAAATACATTCTGTACGGTACAGAAATATATCTACATATATAAAAATCAATTGCTGGCCGTTAGTCTCGCAAAAACTCGAAAATGGCTAGATGAAATCAAATCTCTGGTTGATTTTCAAAATTGGACCCGGTAGGTGGCGCTGTTGTCAAGATCCAGAAATCACCCGTGCGAAGTCGGGGTGGATCACTTGTACTAGTATAAATATAATAAATAAATAAGAAAAATAGGAATAAATAATAGTTCGGAAGTAAATACTAGGAACAAGCAAAAACTAGTAACACCAGTTACTCAACTTCAAAGTCAGTAATTTCTTTATGATTGTCCCATGTAGTATACGTTTTTACAACAAAATTTTAGAAAATATCGAAGACCAATTTATTTCTGCTAACAATATTATATTGGAGTGGGTTGTATTGAAATTTTGGCCACGTGATGTGTTACTGAAACCCAGCACACCTAAGATTTTATCGAATTAATCGTTATATTGATTACTGCCAGATAGGACATGTAATGTTATTGTGACGCCTCATAATTATTATTAATAAATAATAATTAAATTCATTATACAGACATTTAAAAATGTCATAAAAATTATAATTTAAACAATAAAATGCAAATAATAAGCATAGAGTTCAAAAATATCCATTTGGAATATTGAATATTATATATATTAGTAAACGCATAAAATGTCTCTAAAAATCTCTAAATTTATTAAAAACCTGCTTAAAATGTTCAAAATATATCAAATCATATAAATACAAGGCGATTATATTGCAATAACAAAGATAAATAACATTTGTAATATAATAGAAAAAATGGATAAAAATTTTCCTAAGTTGATGAAGGTGTTCTTGTAGTAAATGGAAAATTTCTAAGTTGATGAACGTGTTCTTGTAATGTTCCCTTATATTGGGGCGTTGTCGGAGACACATATCCAAGGTTGTACATATATATGGGGTGGTCGGCTGACCGACTGCTAGTACTAAGGTTGCACAATGACTAGTCCTATATTAGGGACTTAACATAGTAAGGTCTGACGAACCAAAGCATTAATATAGAAGGTCTCTATGATGCATAAGCATTATGATAGCAGAGTTATGACTTGAAGTCCCATATGAATAAGACATACAGTAGTATGGTCCATGAAATAAAGCAAATATGTGGAACGTCTCAAATATGTAAAAACATTATATTGAAAGAAATGGGACTTGAGAAGGATTATTATAGTGGCGTGTAGGTTGCTTCGCAGCCTCTGAGACAGAGGTAAACTTGGACTCACTAACCGATGTGTCCTAGACATATCATCTTAGTGCCGGTGGTAAGCGGGTTTGTTGTAGCAATACGACTTGCCCGTGGACATCGCACACCCCTACCGGTTGTGGGCGGCGTCTTAGCGCATAGCGTTATGATACGTCGGCTATCTTTCGGATTAGGGTGAGTGTGTTTGGTAGTACTTTTAAGTGCAACAAGCATACTCAACTTCATGTCTTAGTGCAATAGCGCTATGATACGTGGAGTTTTGGCTACTGCCGTCTTAGTACCGTACTACTATGATACGTTGGTGGTATTTTTAGTTAACAACATTATCAAATTTTGTTACCAAAGTCGATAGGGATCATGTGGGTGTGTTGTGAGGGGGCGCCATCCGTATGATAGTTGCATTGATGCTTACTGCTACTTGCAGTATTGTGTCTTGTGATGGATCTGCGGGTGTGCTGCACCTGATTCGATGCATCTTGTGGTTCTGGTCGATGGAGGTATGCGGGTGGTGATGTCTGCTGGGACTGTATGGGGGACATTGGGATGGTGTAAGCCCAACGATAGTCGTATTGATGCTTGTTGCATTCTGTAGCATTGCGTCTCTACGATGGTTGTTTGGCGGGTCGCTATTCTCAATGGCGCTCTCTGCGTCTTGGTTTGACTCACAACCTAAGTAGCTTTGCCCAAGTCGGGTCCCTTCATTGCGGGGCTGCAGACTGTCTGCCCTCCATGATGTTTTATATAACAACTTAATTAATATATCTCTATAAAGTTCCCACCTTTGAGAGATTGAAGGCAACTTGTTGGTGGGTGAGACAAACATGATCGAAAAATGCATATACTCAACGTCAGTGACACAAACCCTTTCTGATGGCGAATTACTAATATTATCTTATAACTGCCTATTGGCTATATCTGCCATTGTATTGGTTGGTGGAGCATATGTGTTGACCTCATGCGGGTGGTAGCTGGAGGGAGAATCTGAGGAGGCTCTCAAGGCTGCGGCCGAAAGCCGCGCAACGTGGGACCCCATTCCCTTGAGGTGAGCGGTAGACTCATGACACGCTCTGCGGCCAATTGGCCGTGCTGACCATGCAATTGGTGGTGATGCCTTACACTTACATCACGTCTGCAGAAACGGCGGTCTGGCAGGTGGTGGAGCTCACGGAGGGCTTTTTATGGTCAGTGTGCCGATTGTTGCCTAACCCGTGTGACGTGCATTTCACTGTGGCTGGATTTGATCGTATTCTGTATGGCGGCTGTATTACAGGCATTGACATGCGCGACTTCGGTCGATGTTTGTGCTTACGCACTATCAAGGGGCCAAGTCCCCTTTTACTGGTTTGCCAGTTATTTTGCTGTGGACTACGGTCCAGTTCCCAACTTTGCGTACCCTTCGGGGGAGCGCATTAAAATGGTTGGAGCTCACTGTGCGCGGCGTGTGTGGGGCCGTGTACCTCCTTGTAACTGGTATTTGATATAAATATTGTGAGCCTTTTCCAAGCGGGAAGAGATTAATTAATAAGGAATTGACTGTTGTGAACCAGATACAAGTGGAATAGGGACAATTTATTGTTCTTAAACTTTTTGAGCTCTGTCTTCGTGAACGGGGTTCTTTAGCTTATAAGATTCTACCAACAGCTTTTGATTGCTCTCGTGAATATTCATTTTTCCAAGATACACCTAAAAGAACTAAGTTACTATACAAACACAACGTAAAAAAGGGTCCTAACTAAGACGATCACGCCATAAATTTATTAAACGGCCTATATTTAAACCTTTAGAAAGATCAAGTTATACTGGTCGCGTAAATTAGATATATTTATATATCTTACAGATATAGATTCTAAAGTAATACAAGTATAAGTGGATATATAGTAGAAAAGAAAAAGATGGGGGGGGGGGTTCGTTACATTATCATGATAGTATAGGCTAAGTTATAATGTAAGATAGGACAGTTCTATATCAATTTCCTAATTTACTAGGTTTTAGTCGTTATACAAAAAGAAAAAAAGGAGTCGTCAAACGAAAGGACTCGTTTTCTGCCTTAGGCTCCGTCTCAATAAATTACCTGTAACTGCCGCCAAATCGTAGTGTTTGGTGAGCTATGTTCCGGCTGAAGAGTATAGAAAACTAGCATAATTATAAGCTGTGGGGCATTCTATCATAGTTCTCAGAGTCTCCTTGGATATTCCTCTTGGTTAAAATTTTGCATGTCCATGGATTGTAGAAGGTACTACCCATCAGGTGGACTCCAAGTTTATTTGCAACTTCCATTTAAAAACATATTCATTTAAATCGTCCTTGACTTTCCTTTCAAATAAATTAAGTTCAAATGTAACAAAGCTATTCAATTCACTTTGCAAATCGAATACGTGATTCTTATACACTACTCAGATATTATCATTCGGAGGAGCTCACATGTCTGGAATGTAGAGATATTTTTCGTTACGAGTAAATGGTTTCAGCTATCGCTCACAACAGGAGAAATTTCTCAATTTCAGTCATATTACGGACAAAAATCAATCTTATTCTTGAATCTTAATCTATAGATAGATAACTCATTATATGTTTTTTATATTTGTTTTGCAACATGTTTTAATGAATTCATTATTTTTATGTGTCAAATGTCAAATCGACCAGATCATGGAATTGATTGTATTATCAAATAAGGTAAGTCGACCCTTTCGTAAAATATTACATTTTGTTTGTTGATCATAATACCATGATAAGGTTTGACCAAAAAAAATGATCTATTGTCTGTATTTGTATGTATCGTTTGACGATATAAACATCTAAACACACGGCTATTTCATGATATATTTTAATACCGTATCATAGTTTCTTAAATCACCGCTAACGACGCTGATGGCGCATTTTTTTAACATGGTACAAATTACTTTATTCCTAAACTTATTATCTAAATGTACGCACTGAAGTAGCCCAAGGGTCTCAATCTACTGTCGCTGATATTACTAGATGATTGCCTCCGTATTTTTAATATCGCCAAACGTGAATAAACAAATCGAAAAACGTTGATATTTATACAATATGGCCAATAATAGTTGGCTATATGAGTATAATGAAACATTTCTTGAATTAGTCTGACACTTTTTATAGATAAATTAATTGTCAGTAAATTAAAGTAATATGTGCAACACCAGTACGTGTATTAGATACACAGGCTGAAGGGGGAAATTTATGCAATTTTTCCTTTTTTTTGCTTTATTTTACTAAACAGATCGACACAATCTTACAATATAAAATATTCCTACAAAACTGTTTACACATTTTGTCTGTGGAATCCCGAGTCTCACACTAGTACTTAAAGGAAAGCTATGGTACAATTTTTTTTTTTAATTACATAATGATAGAAAGTGTCTACAAAGCATCCTTTGAAATAATTTTTTCTTAGTCTCGTGCCGAATATTTTTGTGCAGAATGTTCAGAATATACGGTATTTGTTTCTTTGATGTTTTATATCCAAAGTAGTTTTTTATTCTAGGTACTTAACCTACCCTCAGACATCGACCGGGTACTTTGATTGTGTTTATAGCCAGTAGATATTTATGCTTTAAACTAACCGGTAGAATTTTACAAATTTAAAATAATTGAGACCTACCTTTTCAATTAGCTTTAGTTTTTTTTGTTTACGAGTAATTTTAAAAATATTATGTGAAAAGCTTATAGCTTATAAATATTACTTTTGAAATTAAGACCATAACTGTCAAGAGCATAACTGAGAATAGAATCTATAAGTGAGAAATACAGGGTTTTCAATGTAGTAACTGGTACTTTAAAACTTAAGTGGTAGAATTTACTCAGAGAAATCTTAGTTTATTACATATAAAATCGACATGACATGACCATGAAAATACTAAATCTACACACACAACACCAAGATACGTCACGAGATCTACCCTTTCAATAGGCTTACATTTACAATTAAAGAAGTTATCATGAATGCAAGGATAGCTATGAGTATGCATAAACGGAGGTGAATTTAAAGGCTTTAAGTAAGGTAAGTGTATGAAGAGTAATTTAGTTTTATTTAAATTCAAAATTATACCATTGTCGTGCGACCACCTAACGACCGCATCTATATCATGCTGCACTTGGCAACACGTCTCAACGAGATCGGTACCGGCGCATAATGTACATAAATCATCCGCGAACATATAAGCCGAGCAGTGGCGAATAACCCTGCATAGAATATTTACGTGTAATAAGTTGCAGATTGGCCCAGTCCCTAATCCCTGCGGAACTCCGCATCCGACATCGGTCTCCTCGCTAAACGTGTCCCTTATCTTCACACGAAAATAGCGCGCCGTTAGGTAGTCGGTTTCTAAAGTGTCGAAGGCTTTTTTTAAATCATAAAAGACTAAGTCTACAAATTTTTTATGTTCTAAATATGAATTTTTCTCATCTGTAAATTTTGTTTTTGTAATTTAACCCTTTTGGAAGTCATATTGGCATTCATTTAATATAAAAGCTTTTAGAAAGATTTACTTCGCAAATATCCGCGTTATAAAATAAATTTTTGTGTCTTACCTAGTATGAAGAGCACCTCCCGCCCTCCCTCATTTGCGTGCACTATCACCGTCACCACTAAGTGGTAAGTGGTGACTTTTTTATGGATGGGACGAATGATGATTTCTTTTAATTTTGATGGAAATTTATGCAATCTAACACATAAATTAACTAACTTAGCTAATATGGGACTGACTTTATCCACAACTAATTTCAAGTCTGACATCCGCACAAGATCGCTACCAGGTGGTTTGTTTTTGTCTACTAATCGATTACTTGTTTCACATCTTTACTACTTACTGGCTGCCAACTCATGCACATATCCGATCGCTTAACGTAGTTATCTCTTACCAACCATTTGTCAGTGCATACATGTTACATTCAATCTATTTCGCTAGAAAAACTAGTAGCGAACTTATCACATATCTCCTTTATACTACTTTGCCCATCCATATTTGAAAGTATTAAACTGTCTAAAGATTGTCTATTTTTTCCTAGTAAATTATTTATCTTATCCCAGATTTCTTAATATTATTATTGACTTAACGGTCAGCCACCGTAGAGTCTACATCACCTGATGATGCTTCGTGAAGAGGCGAAACACGTGTCGTATTGTCGTCAGTGGTGTGTCTTGCCAAGTGTAGTGGTGTTGGGAGTAGCGATGCTGGGAATAGTAGTGACGGGGATAGTGCACGCAATTGAGGGAGTCCGGGAGGTGCTCTTCATACTAGGTAAGACACATCATTTTATTTTATAGCGCGGATGTTTGCAAAGTAAAAAAAAAATAATTTTTAAAAGCTTTTATTATTATTAAAATCTAATATAGTCTGCTTATTATACACAACATTACATTTAAATATGGCTTTGTTACACTTCTTGCTATATTTAGCATAGTTCAGTCGTTTTATCATATTTTTTGTAACATTGCACCATATATTAAAAAGTCTATCTTTTTCCAAAATATTTTTTTTTAAATTATCGTTGATCCAGCTTTCGATGTTCCTATTACTTTTATTCAGTTTTACAGGTTCTGTAATATTCATTAGTCAGCCGCCAATACTATGCGCTCGGCGGAGTGTGTTTCCATTACGCTCAATATTTGCGGCGAACGAATTTATTTAATGTCCATGTATAGGCCACCCAGAGTTTTAAACAGGATAGATTACAAGAATTTTATTTAGAATTGCGTAATTTTTTAGAAAATCTACCGCGGGGTCCTAAAGCATTTTTTTTTTTCAGAGATATAAATATTGACCTTTTAGATAATTATAATAAGCTAGGCATCTTAAATGAAAATATATTAGCGAAATATAAGTTTATTAAATGTTTATGTGATGTACCTCTTAAGGAAATAGTTAAGGGTAATTTGGTGGAATCATGTTAACATAAAATATATATTAGAGCACCTGTAGCATTAATTAATTCTGCGGTAATAAAATACAAGATTTCAGACCATACTAGATATAAATTACCCAATAGAATTATATAATTATTTCGTTAACCTATTTACTAATATATATATATATCCTTGGAGTACACTGTCCGCCTTCAGTTGCTAGGGATTGAATTTTCTCCGAACCTAAACTATGGGCGGTTCATTAAGTCCAGCGCCAAAGCAGCCGCAAAGAAACTTGGTGTCCTTGCAAGGGTGCGGCGGTACTTCACGTCGGGGCAGCTTCTTACCTTATATAAAGCGCAAGTCCGGTCGTGCATGGAGTACTGCTGTCACATATGGGCTGGTGCTGCAAAATGCCACCTGGCAGCATTTGACTCAGTGAAAAGACGTGCCAAGAGGCTCATTGATGACTTTGATTTGGTTGAAACCAATCTTGTTAGCCTCGAGCACAGACGCAGAGTAGCCAGTCTCTCGGTATTCTATATATGCATTTCGGTGAGTGTGCGCAGCAATTACACGCTTTTGTTCCTCTCTATCCTTTCCACCATCAGACAACCAGGCGGTCGGCGGGTCTTCATCCCTTTATTGTCGATATTCCACGCATTAGGACCAACGGTTTGTTTCGTCTTTTCTGATGCGTACAGCAAAGGAGTGAAATAATTTGCTGAATACAATCTGGTTGTCTTCAAGGCAAGAGATAATAGGCTTTTGTTATGATAAGACAGTGCGATTTACCATCTAGGGCTGCATCACCACTTACCACCAGGTGGGATTGTGGTCAAGCACTGGCTTATAATAAGTAAAATAAATATATATAAAAGAAGATATTATAACGACTTATTTATAAAAATCGTTGATAAATAATAAAAATTGATGGATATACCAGAAGAAAAAATATCATTTAAATTTTAATCAAAATTTTTACAACTATAATACGAAATCACTGGTTCACCGTACTGACTACTGACCATTTTATTGAGAATATTACCAACTAATTACAATACTACTCATGATTTAATTCACTGTTGAATAGTTCCATATTCTTTTCCAAGGGT
Organism: Parnassius mnemosyne; assembly: GCA_963668995.1. Taxonomy (NCBI): domain Eukaryota; kingdom Metazoa; phylum Arthropoda; class Insecta; order Lepidoptera; family Papilionidae; genus Parnassius; species Parnassius mnemosyne. Next base: position 37,597,952 of record CAVLGL010000104.1, on the reverse strand, counting down.
GTGGAAAAGAAAGCACTGGTGCACACTTCACTGAAGTTTTCGATCTTTATAGTAAAAGAAGAAAATAGGTAGCAGAGTAAGTAACAGTTCAGTGTTGGTAGACCAACTGCTACACAATTTCAAATAATGTTCGATATTTATAGTCTAACAAAGGAATTAAAATAGAATCTAATGAGTACACAGAAGTAATTTAAGTAAACAGAATCACATTCACTAATGATCAGCTAATGACTATCGTTGTTAAGAAAGTATTTTTAAATTATTCACTTTCTGCTATTGTCTTTGTAATATTGTATACGAGGGCGTTTGTGTTGTGGTAGATGTTATCCTTATTAGTCTTTACATTATATCTTATCCTCGTGGAAGCATGCTTCCAATGATCAGTAGTTGGAATCTTGGATAGCTTCTTCATATCGTTCATTTCAATTTTTATGAGATGCGTCACTTGGTCTCCGTCGTCAGAATTAGTAGAAGTGTATGATACACAATCTCTGGCGGCTCGTGCTACGGTTGACGATAACAGCTTCTTCTTTTTTATTTTTGATTCAGCTTAAAAAAATGATCAATCGATTGCGATTTTCTTTTTCGACCATCACTTGTGTTATTATTAATGACTATGTCATCACTTGAAGGAAGAGTGGCGACACAAACACGCGCAGGCGCGCTCGCGCGCGTGCCTAAGAAAACAACAGAAAGAAAAGTAAGTTTGTCAATAGAATAAACACTTACGTCCATGACCATTGATGCGTGAAAGTAACACAAACGTAGTATTGGTACATCCACTGCGATCAAACTACCATACATTGACTCCATGATTGCAGCTGCTCGGTCTTATGTAGCACAAATAATTTATATTTAATCTAAAGCATTTCCGCAGTGAAACTGATAGTAACTTTATGAGTCATCAAGTTTATCTCGCATCTTTCGTGTTGCGACTGAGCACCGATAACTCCTACAAATCATCACAAAAGCACACAATTTAATATTTACCAATCACTATAATTTATCATTTCTATGTTAAGCATTAAATAGATTGCTACTGTAATAATCTACTAATAGCAGTAATATCACGGATACACTAGATGCTCAACAACATCTGAAAAAGGTTCATCCCAGTCAAGAAAATAATGTTTATGCTGCTAACAGACTGCCCATGTATACCCACCTACCAACGTATATAATATGCAATTTGGATACAGATGATAAAACAGGTTCACCATCATGGCATCGGTCAATATTTTGATTCATATGGACGATCACCTGAACAATATAATCTAGAGTTTTCGAAAAGGAATTGTATAAAACGAGTAATAGATAAGAGCGGCAATGACGGTGTTCAAAGAACAGCAGATGAGAGAAAAGGCTGAACAATGGAACGCTAATGAGTCCCATCAGATATCAATTAGATATTAGTTAATTGACCTGCACATCTCCGGAACCGCGCATCCTACGCAAAAACGGACCGCCGATTCGTGATCAGAGCATGCCAAAACATTTTTTTAGGATCCGTCAACCCACCAAAAGGATCTACCGGTGAGGACTGAGGATGGTGAGTTGTACTAGTTCTGACTCAGTGAGCCAGAACTGGTACAAATTAAATACTTTCGTTTGTAATATTCGCTCTGTAAACGTCGTTGATGTTGTCTGCTGCTTATATCGCGTTGCTGCTACGAGTGTACTCATAAAATTAAATATTTTCAACAAATTCGATTAATTATGGAATGTGAGTACAGTGGTGGCAGCAGTACTACAAACGAACGCACCACCTGTTATTGATTTGCCCGCTTCCGTTCTGGAAATTTCTGCCTGAAAAATTAACCCCGTGGTCGTCTGAAAACTTTGGTCGATAATGACGAATTAAATTCAATTCTGGAAGCTGATGATACTCAATCTACGGCTGAATTAGCAGCAACTTTCGACGTTAGTATCAAAATAATAATGGAGCATTTGCGTCAAACCGGCAAGGTAAAAAAGTTTGACAAATGGATGCCCCACGAACTTATAATAATAATAATAATTAAAAAAGGCGTAGGGAAGTGACGACCCCACCGCCCGCTGACGTAACAGTTAAGTGACAAAACTGCTACGTCAGAGCAGTCAGTCAGCGCCTTGCCAAGAGGTGTGTGCGCCGTGCCTCGGCAGAATTAAGGGTGCAAAGGTCCGTCTGTGCTTATGGCCGCACCATGAAACGGTGCCGGGCCTGGGCGTCTCCCGTTAATTGACGCCCATATAATGGATGATGGAAAATAAAAGAGTGCGCAAAGGGCCGCTGCCTGGAGGTCGCCAGGGCGCGTCTGGAGCTGGCGCTGGACGCGACAGCATGCGGGTCGCCAGCCAAGCGCGGGGGACTGCAAGACCACCTAGTAGCCGCCCGCATCCATCATCCCCACCAGAGGGCTTGGTGTCGGCTGGGTCTTCTCGGACTCAGCAAGTGGCACCCGCCGCTGGTGGAACACGTCGCATGCGTTGGACAAAAATCATGAACGCAAACGCATTGCGAGCGTATTTTAGGGCAAAAGGGGAAGAAACTGGAATGTTGGCGTATCGGGCTCAGATGCATCGCTTTTTCGCGGAGCTGGAGCCATCTGTTCATGTATCAGAGCAAAACCTGGCAGACCGAGTTCGGTACATCCTGCGCTCCAACATATTTGGTGATGCCGAACTCGAACGACTACGACGTGAGGCCGTTCCCTCATCGAATGAAAATGCTGCAGCTGGTAATGCGACGCCACAAATTGCAGAACAATCTGCACACGTCGATGCCGCCGCGGATTTTCCAGTTGTAGTTGATTCAGACGATGATGGAATGGTCACCCAAGAACTAGAGCAGATGAGGAGTAAATTGGAGGAGGCGATTGTGGAAACGCGCAGTACGCCTCTCGAAAATCGACCGCGACTACCGCGCATAACCCTAAGCAAGCGGAATCGGGCTGTCGTGAGGGCTCTTAACCCAATGCTGGTGACCTATTTGGAAGCCAGCCGGGACCTTTGCGAGACGGACTCAATTCTTTTTGGCGCCGCACTGGCAGTTTGCCGTATTATTGGCGCCAAACTTCCCACGGCTGGACGCGCTACTAGACAAAGTAGCGCCATCCCAGCCTGGAGAAGAAGGATTGAGGACCGTATCGCAAAGGCAAGGGTCCTCATCGGCAGACTGATAAGCTTCAGGTCGGGCAATAATAGGCCGAGAATTGTGCGCACCGTCAGGATGGCGTTTGCTGGGACAAATATCAGTTTGTCCCAGCCGGATATAATGCAAAAACTGACGTAGCGCATAGACGACCTGAAGCAGAGAATCGCTGCTTGGGGGAAGCGGATTCGGCGATATACCGAGAGGTCGACCCGGTTCAACCAGAATCGTCTCTTCCAGAGTGATCAGAAGAGGCTCTATGAATCATTGGAGCGACCGATGGTACGTGGAACGGGCCCAGCACCGAAACAGGCCGACACTATCGCATTCTGGCGCGGCCTGTGGTCAGAGCCCGTAAACCACAGCGAGGGCCCTTGGACGGAAGTTGTGGCGAGTCAGTGTGCGAATATTACGCCCATGGACCCCGTCATCATAACGCCGGATGACGTAGCTGAGGCGGTCCGTAGGGCCCCGAACTGGAAAAGTCCGGGGCTCGACGGACTGCATCACTACTGGCTGAAGGGGTTCGTGGTGTGTCACGCTGTGCTCGCCCGACAGTTTCAAGAGGCTCTCGACCAAAAGTCGCTCCCGAGCCTCTTCACTACTGGGATCACTCATTTGGTTCCTAAAGACCGGGACTCCACAGACCCGAGCAAGTACCGCCCCATAACGTGTCTACCTACCATATACAAGACACTAACATCCATTTTGAGCGCGAGAATCACTCGTCACCTGAACTCAAATCAGGTGATGTCGCGCGCTCAAAATGGATGTCGGGGCGGTGGTCGTGGAACCAAGGAACCACTCCTCATTGACGCGGTCATTGGCAAGGTGGTTAAACGCAACCGTCGGAACCTCTCCGCCGCCTGGATAGACTACAAAAAGGCATTCGACTCGGTGCCTCATACATGGCTTAAGAGGGTCCTCGAGCTGTACAAGGTTGACTGTACGGTTCGAGACTTCCTCGGGCAGTGTATGGGGCAGTGGAGTACGATCCTTTGTCATCTAGGCCAGCGGATGACGGCTGCGGAGAACCACATAAGGATAAGAAGGGGTATCTTCCAGGGCGATTGTTTGAGTCCAATCTGGTTTTGCCTCTCTCTGAACCCTCTCAGTACCTTACTGGAGGGTTCCAGGAGGGGATTTCAGCTTCGGAAAGGAGGTACAAAAGTGACCCGCCTTTTCTATATGGATGATCTCAAGTTATTCGCCTCCAGTCGCTCCCATCTTGTGGAATTGCTAAACATCACTTGTGATTTTAGCAATTCTATTGGAATGGAGCTGGGGACGGATAAGTGTGCGATCCTCCATGTCGAAAGGGGAAGGGTTGCTAACTCTGAGGGCATGGACTTATCTATGCCCATCAGCATAAAGACCCTTTCTGAGGCTGAAACATACCGATACCTGGGTATGTCACAGAATATCGGTGTCGATGAGGCGGGTATGAGGCAGTCAGTTTGCGATGTGTTTTATGCACGCTTGACAGAAATGCTTAACAGTCTTTTGTCGGGCGTTAATAAGACGCACGCTTATAACGGCTGGATCATGCCTGTTCTCATGTATACCTTTACTCAGGCATACTCAGGTGGACTCAGACCGAACTGAACGCTCTGGACAGAACAGACAGGACAGAAAAGTCCGCACTATAATGACGTCCCACAGAGTGCATCATCCGAGATCGTCGGTAATGAGGCTGTACTTGCCGCGGAAGCATGGTGGGCGCGGCTTTTTAAGCGCGCTTACCCTGCATAATCGCGAAGTGTGCAATTTCCGTAATTATTTTCTATCCAGAGCGGATGATCCATTCTATAGGGACGTTATTTTTTGTGATAAAGGACTTACCCCTCTATCCTTAGCCAACGAGCAATGGCAAGACCCGGCAGTACAGAGCATTTCCGACCGGGAGACCGTATGGAAGCAGAAGAAGCTCCACGGGAGGTTCTACAAGGCTCTACATGAGCCTTTCGTAGATACAGTTGCCTCCCTCCACTGGCTACGTTTTGGTGACCTCTTCGGGGAAACCGAGGGTTTTTTCTGTGCAATACAGAATCAGGTTATTAAGACCAACAACTATCGGAGATACATCCTAAGGGATGGCACCGTCGACATTTGTCGAGCTTGTCGCCATCCTGGTGAATCACTTAGGCATGTCATCTCCAGTTGTTCGGCGCTTTCTAACTCTGAGTACTTGCATAGGCACAACCTAGTAGCCAGGAATTTACACCAGGAGCTCGCTCTGAAATACGGTCTCGTGGATCGGAAACTGCCTTATTATAAGTACATGCCGGAAGCCGTGCTCGAAAATGACCGCGCCAGGCTCTACTGGGACCGGGCCATCATCACAGACAGGACTATTCTTGCGAATAAGCCTGATATTGTGCTGATGGACCGGGCACAGTCAAGGATATTTTTGGTCGACATTACCATTCCATATGACGAGAACCTCGTGAAAGCCGAAACAGATAAGCGAACAAAATATCTGGACCTAGCTCACGAGGTGACCGATATTTGGGGTGGACTGCCGGCCGAAATTATACCTGTAGTCGTTTCTGCGAACGGGTTAATCCCAGTCAGCCTCTCGGGTCATTTGAGGCGACTGGGACTCCGTGACGGACCGCTCCAAGCTCAAATGCAGAAGGCGGTGCTCCTCGATACCGCCCGCATCGTCCGCCGGTTTCTTTCCCTTTCCCCCTAACCCTGAGCCGTTTGGTCTCCCCTGCCGAGGGCTTCCATCTGGTTGGGTTTTTATTTATGCATTTATTTTATTTTGTTGATATTTATGTATGTTTATCATTTTCATTTACAATTATATATTTATACAGCCCAACCAGATGAGTAAACTATATAGATGCCCCAAATAATAATAATAGCCATTTATTTCCCAACTTTCATACACAGTCCATATTAGAGAAATAATTTACAATATTAATATGAATCACGCAATTTTGTTTCCTTTATTAATGTCATGTTATCAGTGTTAATTTCAAATAAAAAAGTTGAATTTTTTTTTATAACTTTTGATTATAAAGAATGTTTCAGTAAATAAACCATTTTATATTTAAGTAAATATCATTTTTTTCCTTTTAGTTGATTTTCGTTATATAGTATATAATTCAAAATAATAAAATTTAAGTTAATATTGGACAAACGAATTTGGCTACAAACAAGAAATAGACATAATTTATTTTATTAATTATTATTAATATTGGGATACCTATTTCCGGGTGAAGGCCTCCTCCATCCTTTTCCATGAGGTTCTGTCTGCCGCTAGCCTGGTCCACGTTGCTCCTGCCACCTCTACAATGTCGTCGTACCAGCGCGCCCGCGGCCGGCCGCGCGTGCGCGTAGCATCACGCGGGTACCAATGAAGCTCCCGTTCAGTCCATCTCCCATCACTGACTCTTGCCACATGTCCAGCCCATCGCCACTTCAGTTGGCACGCCAATTTGGCCGCGTCTATGATGTTTGTTCTTCTTCGTATATCGCTATTTCTATGTCGTTGTCTTAGTTGGAAAACTTTTAGTTTAGATATTATTTTCTTTGTGAGAGCCCAATTTTGATATTGGTATAATAAAGTTGGGAGTACAGTAGTATCCATCGCTTTCTTTTTTAATTTAGTTGGTAGTTTTTCCAAGATAAATATATTCGTTTACATATCTGATGATGACGGTTTTGAACCTGAACAGGCATTTTTGTGCTATTTGTCAATATACAAGTTTTATCTATGTTCATTTGTAAGCCATATTTTCTGCTTTCTATGTCTAAAGACTGAACCATATATATATATATATATATATATATATATATATATATATATATATATAAGATCTTCGTGATTTTCGCTCAATATGATAATGTCATCTGCAAAACGTAGATGACTCAAAATTTCTCCGTTAATGTTAATGCCTCGTCTTTCCTAGTCAAGTTTTGAGAAAATGTACTCTAATACACAAGTTAATAGATTAGGCGAGATTGGGTCCCCCTGTCTCACCCCTCTCTCGATTTTAAATGGCTGTCCTGGTCTCTCCATTTTTATTGTTGCTGTAGTTCGACTATAAATCTCTTTCAGTACTTTTATATATTGGTTATGTATACCATGAGATTCTAATGCCAACCAAAGTGAGTCATTTATTTATTTATTTATTTATTTAAGTACACCAACGATTGTTACAACAATGCAGAAATAGTAAATACACATCCACTTATATACTAATTGTACAATCAATTAAAGGTATACACCACATGCTTCAAATTACTAAAAAGTTACCTAGTGAAAAACGACAAAAAGAAAATACAAAAACTTAGAACAGAACAAAATAATATTATGCATATGTATACACCTACATAACATCATCCCGCTCCGCTCCATTATAAGTTTTTGCATTTTTTTAAATACAAAAACCTAGAATAGAACAAAATAATATTATGTAGGTATATGAAACAATGACTTACACCTAGTTACTTAAATAGTGTATGGTTTACTGTGGCCTTAAACTTAGCTAGAGACATAACATTAACATCTATTGACCCACCGCACTTATTATATAGTTGGGAAATTCTGGAAACCGGTGAATTGGCTCCCAAAACTGTTTTGCGAAATGGACGAGAGAGCGGTTCGATGGGCTTACGAGGCATTCGTGATGGAACTTTAAAGTTAAATTTCATCAGGAGTGCAGGACAATGCAACTGATATCTTATTATCTTGAAAAAGAAGGATAGGTCAAGTATATCCCTGCGGTTGTCCAAGCTCTGCATCTTTAGAAAGTCTAGTAGGTCCTTGTAGGGGCTAAATCTTTTATGCCAGAAGTGTGAGAACACCAAGTGTTTTATTAATCGTTTTTGAATGCGTCCAATACGAAGTGTGTGAGTAGCATAATGTGGACGCCAGACTACACTTCCATACTCAAGGATCGAACTAACCAAGCTATTGTATAGCGCAATTTTTGAGGAATGGCGTTTGAATACCCTAGCGTTCCTGATAATAAAACCCAACATCTTGGACGCCCTGCCTATGATGTAGTCAATATGTGGGACAAATGTCATTTTATTATCCATAAGCACCCCCAGATCCCTTACTACTGCCCTTTCTCCTAATCGAATCCCATTGATGCTGTAGATGGATGGAATAGGATTCAATTTCCTAGTGAATTTAATGTGAACACATTTATTGATATTGAGCTCCATTCCATTCGTCTGACACCATTTCACTAGCGCGTCAAGATCTTTTTGTAAATGCAAAACATCATCTTGTGTTTCAATGATTTTCCAAATTTTTAGGTCATCTGTGAACATCGAAGGGGATGAGTATTGTATATAATTAGGTATATCGTTTACGAAGATATTGAAGAGAATAGGGCCTAGGTGTGAACCTTGCGGAACACCAGAAGTGATATCTCGTAGCTCTGAGCTAAAACCATTAACGACTACATAGAAAGAGCGTTCACTTAGATACGATTCGAACCAAGCTAGAACAGAACCCCCTATTCCGTATGCAGATAGTTTTGCCAGAAGCCGTCGATGGATTACTCTATCAAAGGCTTTGCTGAAGTCTGTATATATTGCGTCTACTTGTTTATTGCCATCAATGCGACTTACAATGTCTTCCACATATGTAACTAAATTAGTATTAGTAGACCTACCTTTTGTGAAGCCGTGCTGGTTGTCGTTTAAATACTTGTCGAAGTACGCTTGAAGAATAGGGCAGACTAGAGACTCGAATACTTTAGCTAATGAGGACAATATGGAAATAGGCCTGTAGTTACTAATGATCTGAGCATCACCTGCCTTATAAATTGGCACCACTTTAGAAACCTTCCAAGCTTTGGGAAAAACCCCAGAACTTAATGAGTTATTAAAGATAATAAATAAAGGCTCCACCAGGCATGACGCACATCGTGAAATAAACAATGGTGAAATATTATCACTCCATATCATTTACAAAAAATTTACAAAATTTTTTGTAAATTTGCTTGCGGGAAAGATTTAGAGTTGAAAAACAATCGATTGCTCCCCCCACTGATGTACTAAAAATGTTCTCGTCAGTATTTATGTCACATGGGACACCAAGATTTGAGGTAGTAGAGAAGAAGTAAGATGCAAAGCTGTTGCATATGTCATTACCGTTTTGTATTACTGTATTACCGTCCGTCATCGTAGCTGGATATGTTCCAGAGCCACCACGTTTGGATTTAATATAAGACCAGAACAGTTTCGGGTTCGTTAAAATTCCGTCCTCAATTTTACGAATATATGCGTTGTAGCATTCAGAAGCTAATTTTTGCAGCGGTCGGTCAGTAGACGATATGATATCCTGTCCAGGGGGTGCCTGTATTTTTTGTACCTTATTCTAACCCTATTTTTCTCTCGTAAGCGACTAATCAAGTCCTTACTGAACCAGGGAGGATATTTGTTAGTTTTTGGTTTGACAATTGGTACAAATTTATGAATGACTTTGTTAACAACCTCCAAGAATAATTCAAGTTTCATATTTACATCACTGTTCCCATAAAAAAGAGACTTCCAATCAACTTCAGCTAAATAGTCATTAATAGCAACGTAATCTGCTTTATGAAAGTTAAACCTACTCACAGCATTGGACTGTAATTTTGGCCTCTCTAATAGAGAGAGTTCTATAGAGAGAGGTGGATGTAGTGGGTCAATAGGACACAAAATGTCTACGGCCTCAGCAACCACGCAGGATGATGTATTGGCCAAGACCAAATCGAGAGATCTATCCATATTGTTTGTTATAGAGCTATGTTGTGTTAAATTATTTACATTGACGAAATCAATGAAATACTGGTGCAGTGATGATAAGTTATAAGATGGACTCCCGACCAAATTCCAGTCTAAGGTCGGCAAATTAAAGTCGCCAAGTACACAGACATGTGAATTAAATAGTTCGGAAACATGGTTAAAGTTATCGATAAAATGTTTTAGCATTGATGTTTGAACCGGGGGTGGCAGATATACCGCACACAGAGCTAGTGACTGAGAACCATCAATTACAACCCAAACATCTTCACATTCGCTTTCCCAGTTCAGCATACGCTTCGAATTTAAACGTTTAGAAATTGCAATAAGTGCCCCACCCCCCTCTTTTTTCACGTTAAAGCCGGACATTTCTCTGTCCCTTCTGTATACGGCATATCCCTCACCAAAAAGTTCAGAGTCAAGTATTTTACTATTCAGCCAGGTCTCTGTTAGAACAATAACACCATAGTTTGAAATAAGCAGATTTTGTAAAAATATGTGGGTTTTAGTGCGCAACCCTCGAACATTTTGATAATATATAGATATAGAAGTGAATTTTATACATTTTTATCCAATTACTTGTATTAAATTAACATAATCGTTATCATTACAACTACTTAATACAATTTAACGAGTCCATATCTCTGATAAGCATATAGTCGGAATTATCAGTTTTTCTCATAAAAATACGCCCGTTCCTAACCCACACATGTTTGTATCCTTTTTCTTTACCAATCTTTCTAGCTGCGGCATGAAGCGATTTATTCATGGGGGACAAGTGATCCACAATGAATATTGGAGATTTTTCACCGTTGAATCCCAGATGCGAGCTATTAAGCTTATCCTGCATTGCCTTTTTTCGGTTGAAATTTATGGATGCTGCAAAAAACTCATCACGAATCTTTTTATTGGCGAATTGGGCTACAATTGATTTTGGTCACGTACTATTAGGGTTGATCTTGGCGATACGTGTACAGTTGATAACATCTTCGTTTTTAACATTACACTTAAGTACAGTACCCAGTTGGGTCACTACTTGCATTAAGTTTTCATTTTTTTTCTCAGGAATGCACTGTATTTCTACATTCATAGCTCGTGCGTTCTGTTCAAGGGTATTAATTCGCGCCGTGAGGTCAAACATCTACGTAACAGAAGAATATCCAGAAAGAGTATTAAAAATTAGAAAAAATCTTAAAGCTCAACTACAACACGAAATAGAGAAAGGGAACGTGGCTTACATAAAATACGACAAATTCATAATAAAAGAAAAACATTATGTACACCCAATCTCTTTATCACCACTGTCACTACAACATACAACAAATCTGCATGTTACTACATTAAATTCTGAAAAAGATTCTAGAAACAGTGAAAATATAAGAATCAGTAAGAAACATAGATCTAGCCATAAACAAATAACATCCTATTATTGTAAAGATAACAATAAAGTATCCCGGAATCCTCCAGACAATATTTTAAAATAATAAACCAAAATCAATATAATACTCGGAATCACTCTGCCAGTACGGTTGGTCACCGCGGGAGCAGTAGACCAAAACCCTCCATCCATGAAGTCAAAATAAATAGCGAAAAAATATTAAAATACATGTTGCCACATTTAATGTAAGATCTCTAGTCGGAGATGGTCGCCAAGAAGAACTAGACTATGCCCTTAGATACATAAAATGGGACATTATAGGCTTAGCTGAAGTAAAAAAGAAGGGACTAAAATATTAGAATATGAACAATATATACTTATCCATACAGGAGTGAAGAGCGGTATAAATGGAGTCGGATTTATCATTAAAAGAAAATGGAGAAATATTAATAAAAAAAATTAGACTACCACTTAAAAATATTAGAGGAAGATTTGTTACAAAAAGGCTCTACGAAAAATGCACAAAAACGACTCACATTATTCAAAGAGTGGATTACCTCACTCAAAGCAAATGATAGTGGCAAAACTACAAATAGAGCACACCTCCTAAAAATAGCTACTGACTTTTATAAAAACTTATACAAAGGTCATAACATCAACAATAAAAGTGCGGGTGAATTAATTGATAATGGTTGTAATGGGGACATAAATAATCGTATTTCGCCACATCTACCGTGCGAGATAGGTCATGCCATAAAAAATCTTAAAAGTGCAAAAAGCTCAGGAGGAGATAGTATTTTAAATGATCTTCTGAAAGCAATAAAAGAACCCATCACACCGATATTAATAAATATTTTCAATGACATACTTGACTTCAGTCAGATACCAGAAGAATGGGCAAAATCTACTATAATATTAGTACGCAAGAAAGGTGATCAATTAAATATTAACAACTACAGACCTATATCCCTATTGCAAACAATTTATAAAATTTTCACAAGCATATTACTTAACAGACTCAAACCCAAATTAGACTACATGCAGCCAAGAGAACAAGCTGGTTTTCGTTCAAAATTTTCTACAATGGATCACATTGTTTTGACTCAGATAATGGAAAGATATGAAGAATATAACAAAACTCTCTACATTGCATTTATTGATTACTCAAAAGCTTTCGACTCTATTTACCATGACATAACGTACTGAGTAGTTGCTTAGTAAACACGTATCTATTTAGCTTCGCCTATAAGTCGTTAATACAAGTGCAAAATCGTCAATATTTGATGTGTGGCAGACACCGTTTTGTGAGTGAACTTATAACCTATTTTATTGTGAAAAATCTTGCATAACAGTTCTAGTACCGTGAAGTAATCTTGTTAAAACTATCTCAACATTACAAAATCTGCGGGTAATTATAAAGTGTCGGTGATTTTTGTACACAAGTAAACAATTTATGTAAACAACAACAACGAGTATGCGTCTTCTCGGGTTATTGTTTTTTTTTTAACTGACTAATAAAAAAAAATTTTTCAATTCTTTTAATTGACCTTGTTGGTGGTATCGGACATTATATAAAATGTATTATTAGAAAAGTAAAATTATAGTATAAGTACGATTAACGCCTACCAATTTGCATTCAGCAACTTTGCAGTAAAGTGTATTTTGTTGCAAACCTCAGTGATAAACAATAGTATAATTTCTACCGACAACAATGATTGGGGATGCTGTGGTGATAACCCTGACACAGAAGAGTACATTAAGTGCCAGAAATGCTCAAAAAAGTTTCATGTGGCCTGTCTCAGCTCTCCCTCCGTAATAAAACCAAGTGAGCTTTCGACATGGGAATGTCCTCTATGTACCAGCCTACGACCCAAAACTGGGCATAACGACAACACGCCGGTGCGATTTAACCCTAATGTCACGGTACGGACTTCTAAAAGACAGGCACTGCAGTCACCTCCAATAATAGGAGCGTCGGCTGATGAAGTTAGAGGTATCATGCAGGAGTATTGTAAGAGCATTACATCTAAAATCGATTCCCTAACTATTTCCATTAGTTCTGAAATAAAATCAGTTAAGGAGGAGATGCTGGAAATTAGGAGCTGTATGGATTTCATGAATTCCAAATATGAATTGTTGATCAAAGACCACAAAGAAACTAAACAGGCGATGGTTGATTTCCAAAAAGAAAACAGTGCTCTAAAGACCAATGTTAAGGACCTCACGGCGCGAATTAATACCCTTGAACAGAACGCACGAGCTATGAATGTAGAAATACAGTGCATTCCTGAGAAAAAAAATTAAAACTTAATGCAAGTAGTGACCCAACTGGGTACTGTACTTAAGTGTAATGTTAAAAACGAAGATGTTATCAACTGTACACGTATCGCCAAGATCAACCCTAATAGTACGTGACCAAAATCAATTGTAGCCCAATTCGCCAATAAAAAGATTCGTGATGAGTTTTTTGCAGCATCCATAAATTTCAACCGAAAAAAGGCAATGCAGGATAAGCTTAATAGCTCGCATCTGGGATTCAACGGTGAAAAATCTCCAATATTCATTGTGGATCACTTGTCCCCCATGAATAAATCGCTTCATGCCGCAGCTAGAAAGATTGGTAAAGAAAAAGGATACAAACATGTGTGGGTTAGGAACGGGCGTATTTTTATGAGAAAAACTGATAATTCCGACTATATGCTTATCAGAGATATGGACTCGTTAAATTGTATTAAGTAGTTGTAATGATAACGATTATGTTAATTTAATACAAGTAATTGGATAAAAATGTATAAAATTCACTTCTATATCTATATATTATCAAAATGTTCGAGGGTTGCGCACTAAAACCCACATATTTTTACAAAATCTGCTTATTTCAAACTATGGTGTTATTGTTCTAACAGAGACCTGGCTGAATAGTAAAATACTTGACTCTGAACTTTTTGGTGAGGGATATGCCGTATACAGAAGGGACAGAGAAATGTCCGGCTTTAACGTGAAAAAAGAGGGGGGTGGGGCACTTATTGCAATTTCTAAACGTTTAAATTCGAAGCGTATGCTGAACTGGGAAAGCGAATGTGAGGATGTTTGGGTTGTAATTGATGGTTCTCAGTCACTAGCTCTGTGTGCGGTATATCTGCCACCCCCGGTTCAAACATCAATGCTAAAACATTTTATCGATAACTTTAACCATGTTTCCGAACTATTTAATTCACATGTCTGTGTACTTGGCGACTTTAATTTGCCGACCTTAGACTGGAATTTGGTCGGGAGTCCATCTTATAACTTATCATCACTGCACCAGTATTTCATTGATTTCGTCAATGTAAATAATTTAACACAACATAGCTCTATAACAAACAATATGGATAGATCTCTCGATTTGGTCTTGGCCAATACATCATCCTGCGTGGTTGCTGAGGCCGTAGACATTTTGTGTCCTATTGACCCACTACATCCACCTCTCTCTATAGAACTCTCTCTATTAGAGAGGCCAAAATTACAGTCCAATGCTGTGAGTAGGTGAAGCTGCACATTTTGAGTACCGTCACAAGATCTTTAATTTAGTCTTTTTTCAATGTTTTTGTTCACTATAATATGGAAATTATTATGTCATCACACTAACTTTTTATAATTATTACCACTTTACTAGTCTTTTTTCACTCTCGAGATATTTAAAATTGCTTTCTTTAGCAGAGCTAGTACTGTACGTTGCGCAGTCACGCCCCACGAACTTAATAATTCAAAATTCCTTAAAAGAAAACGAAGAAATTTTTCTGTTGTTTGACAATCGCAAGCGCTCAGTAAGTTGGTTGGATCCTGGTTCAGCACCTAAACAATGCCCTAAACAAAGAGTTACTCCTAGGAAAGCGATGGTCACTGTTTGGTGGTTATTACAGGTTCTCACCAAACGGGATGAGCATTACTGCAGATGTGGTGTACTGTGAAGAACTGAATATACTTATGAAGAATCTCACACGCCCCCAACCAGTTTTGGTCAATCGCTCGTCCACGCTGCTCCTACACGACAACTCGCGACCTCGTACTACATGTAGACCGCATGTATGTTGTGACATATGGTCTCCAAGTTACAATAACTGGGGTTGGAAGCCCACAAATTTCTACTTTTCCCAGAATTGGGAAAACATTTTGGCGGGAAAAAAATTCAATATCCGAGAGTCAGTACAAAATTCCTTTGAACAATCTGTTGACATCTTTCCAGCTGATTTCTTCAATTTGTGACCGTGGAAAGAAAAGGGGCTCGCGCCAGGCAAGTTCTTCTTCCCGGGGAGCAGCCTACACTCCGAGTGGTCGTTCGAAGCTATTCTATGTATACTGCTTTTCCTTCGGAACTTTGCTAGCGCGATTAAGGCTTCGATGTATTTTCGCTTGTGGCGCAACGGCAGCGCTGTCACAAGGGCATCAATAAACTGCCACTGCGTTTTGCAAAGACGCATTAATTGCATGTGTGATTACTTTGATTAATGGAAATAAAAATATATAAAAAAAATACGTTAACTTATTTCATTAAAAAAACCTAATACCTAATGACCTAATAAATAGGTACCTACTTTTTCTCTCGTCCTTATAATAATATATACCTACATTCAAATATTATTATTTTTTTATAAAAGAGGGGGTAAACGAGCATGCGGCTCACCTGATGGGAAGTATCAACCGCCGTCCATGAACAACTGCAACACCAATGGAATTGCAGGTACGTTGCCGGCTTTTTTGAAAGGAGTAAGCTCGTTTCTTGAAGGTCCCTGAGTCGTTTCGGTCCGGAAAAATCGTCGCTGGTAAACGAATCCACAAAGAAATCGTGCAAGGACAAAACTGCTAGTAAATCGCACAGTAGTGGACTGTCAAGCATCCAGATGATGCAAAATGCAAAGGGATGCAACATCTCTTCGCATCATCAGTGAATCGAGCCGCTCTGTGTTGGATGCGTTCAAGTGGAAGGAGTTGGCACTGGGGAGCCCCGGTCCAGATATGGGTATATTATGAAAGATTTTACGTGGTAGAGCCATGCTGCAGCTATATTAGTATATTAGCAACTTCCGAATGGAATGGTTGCTTCAATGATTGGTTCCATCGTATGGAAAAATGTGTCAAATTTCGCGGAGAATACTTCGAAAAGCAATAAATACATTTTTAAATAGTAATGTTGTGTCACTTCCTTGATTCCCGAAATTTTCAGTGCCCTCGTAGTATAGTTGTAGCACGAATGGGTCGGCTCGACCGGGGAAGGACCACGCTCTCACAGAAAACCAGCGTAAAATTGCAGCTTAACGCTGCTGTGTTTCGTATGGTGAGTGTAGAGAACCGGAGACCCTTTTTACTGGCAAAGAGGCATTTCATCTTAGTCCTCACGGGTGACAACGCATCTGCATCTTGAGTCTTTATTGAGGATAGATGTAGATGTCTATGGGTCACAGTAACCACTTACCATCAGGTGGACTGTGTGCTCGTTTGTCACCCTATACTATAAAAAAAAGACTGATATTTCATGCGAAGCCGATCTGCGTCTTGTAAACTTGCAAGCGTTGCACTGGCGTGAAATATTATCCCGCGCTGCTGAACACACCAAGCTTTTTAGAGACAAATTTAATATTTTCTTCCAAGTGGCCACAATACTGGCTGAGGCAACAACGGGAGTGTCCTGAAACAAAAGAGATGTCGTATCTTATATCATATCTGATATTAATAAGTTTCAGGGCACTCGAAGGGGTTCTTTTTAGTGGTAAATAGGCAAACTTGTGTCTTCTGGGGTTTGAACTGGACTAGATTTAGTCGCCCCCATTCCAAGACGTGGTTCAATAAAGACTCGACTTCAAACACAAGATAGTTCCGGTACGCGATGACGTTTTCCCGAGAAAAATTGGCACGGTCGGTGTATAAAACGTCATCAGTGCTGTCGTCCGCATAGCAATGAATGTTACCGGTATGCAACATATCATGGACATGCAGAAGAAACACCATTGGCGATATCTTAATATGTATCAAAAAATTATTTTTATTTAATTTCGAACATTATTGAATTTCCTAAATAAATGAGTTCAGGTAGTGCTTGGTTGAGTGAGCAACGCGATTGAAGTAGGTAAGTAATATGTAAATCAAATAATAAAACGTACCTAGTACAGCGGAGTGAGCCATGCCACAGCTACAGAATAGTATAATAGTACTGTGTACCACAACCGCGTAACGCGTATGCGTAAGCATGTCTAGCATTTTTTCTTTTATCTTGGAGTGTGCTCGATAAGAAACCGCTCTGGGTGCCAACCCACGCTACGCCTTCACTGAAATATATTTCTGATTTTTAAAACATATCAAAATAACGCAGTTTTTCTTTGCCTTCATCTTGAGTAGTACAACAATATAATGTTAATTTTTATACGGTTTTTCCTTGTAAAATCATATCCTAAATCCACATTTCTATGACTGGAGTGATGTAAATACGAAATTTAATTAAACACTGTTATAATTAATACTAAACCCGACAGGTTATTATTTCTCGCAAACATTTTGAATTTTAAATATTATAATTGAGGGATGTGAATCGCAATATTTGGTCGCTAACTTAAGGCAAGGCAACTGCACATACAATTAAGACTATACCGAGAGTCTTATAAGATAAAATGAGTAGAAGGTGTACATGGCAGAGCCACGCTGCAGCATATTGTGGCTACATGACAAATGATTCGGTTTGACTGGCGAAAATCACATTCGTACAGAATACCAGCATAGGTGGTAGGTCTCCTTTTGTGTCTTTCTGAGTACGTACCTTTTTCTTACCTATGTCTGCCACCAAATAGTGCCTACCCTGTTGTATTCCCGTCTGAAGGATAAAGAGAGCCAGTATAATTATAGGCTTTTGAAGTTAGCTGCTGGTGCCCGTGGACTGCAGCAACCACTTACTATCAGGTGATCTGAACGTTCGTTTGTCACTTCAGTTTTATTAAAAACACATAAAATGGCTGCGTTGATTACTCCTTATTGGTGACAACACTTTTATATTTTGATTCTTAATAGAGAATGTGGGTGTTTATGGGTCGCAGCAACCACTTAATATCAGTGGACTAAATCCGTTACGCACATATAGGTATATGCACAATAGGTATCTATTTGAATTTATAAAATACTCTTTTTATTAAGGAAGGAAATATTTTATGCGATTTTATTCCAAATCCCTGGATTTTACTTAAACTAGAAGAATAGAATATTCTAAAATGTTCTGATGTGCTAGTGATCGCGGATATTAGTCATGCTTTTTATATTATTTAAGTTTATTCTTTATCTTTTTTGTTTCCAATCTCCATCAACCTGTCATCTTCCACCGCTGGATATTATAAGCCTTAGAAGAGCGGCAGCAAGTAAGGAAAAATGTTGTCGTTGAAACAACAAAAGATTGCATATTACATATACAAATTTAATTAAAAGGCATAATGTAATGTTACGAGTGTATATTATTAAATATTTCAACTTTCGTTAATTTTTTTTTACTCTTAATCTGACATTGTTTTATGTATAAATTTTGCTTCGTTATCTATGCTCTAAGTATCTAAGAAACGGCGGCACTGGAAAATATGCAGCGCAACCAAACAGCGCTACAGGCACTAATTACACTTGGCTTCTTATTCAAAGCTTAAATAAATTGCTCCGACGGATATCTATTAAATTTCATACTTTATATAAAGAGGCAAAATACCGTTTAAACCAGTTTTAACAAAAAATTCTCTAACTGTGAAAAATTTTGGTATTTTGGTCAAAAAGTTTTTCATTTAAGAGGTAATAAAAACGCAAGGAAATTAATTATAGTTGAAGTAAAAATTATAAAGTTAATTTAAACGTGACTAAATAAAAGCAATTGTTATTTTTAACCGACTTAAAAAAGGACATGATACTCAATGCGATTAATGTTCTTTTTTATGTTATGCGATAGATTCATCAATAGTGAACCGATTTTAATTAGTCTTTACTTCAGCGGTCCTTACAAATTTGGTTAAATACAACCCAAGTGTTAAATTAGATGAAGTTTTTAAAGTAACTATTTTGACAACATTCAAGTCATTGCCTTGAGCTTTTGATATTGCTTAGTCCACTGAAAAGAATAGAAAATATATCTGAAACTCAAAAGTATAAAATAATTCTTACACAACCCCTTCTAAATCTTCGGTGCTTAAATTTTTCTACACACTATGTATGTCTTAGCACCGACTTTTGATTTTTTTTCTAAGGCTTTTTCCCGGGAGTATTTCATTTTATACTGTGGAGCACGAATGTACTCGTGATAGGTTGTATTTTCGTCGGATTTGTATACGCTACTAGGGATATACGGCTTATTTCCGTATAATTATTCAAAGGGAGTAAATTCAGTAGTACAATGTAGAGTAGTATTATAAGACAAAATTGCAGTAGCATCATAACAGTGCCAATCGTCGTGGTTGTCATTTACAAATTATTTTAAATATTCTTTAAGGGTAGCATGACTACGTTCTAATGCGCCATTTGTTTGGGGATGGCATGTACTCGACAAGATATTTTTTACTGTAAGAACGCTAGTCAATTGCTTAAATAACTCTGAAGTAAAGCATGAACCTTGATCAGTTAGAATTATTTTAGGAAATCCTAATAATTAAATAAAATGAACAAGATCACTCGCGACTTCATCAGTTGTCAAAGTAATCATTGGATAGGCGTAAGAAAATTTGGTTAAGTCATCCTGGAGCGTTAATATGTATTTAAATGTTTGAAGACCCGCTTCAGGTAGAACAGCGACAATATCTAGCGCTTATCTTTCAAACGGCTTAGTGCTTGAGGACGTTATGACCATGGGTGCCTCGTTTCAAGTGTGCAACGGCTTATTAATTTGACATAGTTAACAATCTTTAACGAAGCGTTCTATGTCTGCACGCACATTTTTCCAATAAAAGAAAGATTTAATTCTACTACACACGCGTTAAATTCCTTTAAAGTGTTTGGAATCTCAGCTGGAGAAGGGTATTATATTAGTATATTATAGTATATTGTATTTGATTCTTGTATATGTCATCCTTAATATTTGTACCATGAAAAATATGAGATATACTATTTTAAATCTTTAAGTATACTAACTTTGTAAATGGTTTCGGAAATTCAGATAATGCTATCTCATTATCATAGTTATGTTTAGAAATAATAAGGACCCTAAACTTACGTTATAAATTATATATTGTCTTATAACTTGTCTCATCATAATGATGAACTTTAGTGTAAAAAAATTAAAATGTTTTATTGTTAGATTCGACCGAGTATACGTTTCAGGTGAACACTGATAACAACTCGGCAGTATTATTTATCATCGACAATAGCTGTTCACAGTTTGGCATAGAATAATCAAAGTCTAGATAGACTGGACATGCAATTATTTTTTGTTTTGCAGAATATAAACTTTGATTATGCTCTTCAATTTGTGTATCATTAGAAATTGATTTTGTAAATTGTTCCTCAAAAAATTGTTCATATGTAGTCATAATTAATTTAGAATCTGTAATAGCGTTTAATGGATTACGAGATAAAGCATGCGCATTTGAAGTTGATGATCTGTAATAGTTTTAAATTTATACCCGTAAATATATGGCCGAAAATTATTAATACGGAAGAGTATCTCCAGTAATTCCTTTTATGTAGTCGAAAAGTTTCCTTCATGTTTATTTAAAGTACGAGATGCATAGGCGATAGGCCTATCCTTTCCAATCTCACCTTGAGACAAAACTGCGCAATACAGCGTAATTAGAAGCGGTAGTTACGATAAAAGGTTGAGGAATGTTAGGGTATTGAAGTAAAGGAGCTGTAACCAACTTTTGTTCAAGTTGATTGAAAGCATCTTCTTGCTCACGAGACCAATGAAAGATTATATCCTTTATAAGTAAATAAGTAAATGATTTTTTGATATGAGAATAGTTTTTTATGAAACGACGATAGTAACCTGTTAATTTTAGAAATGACTTTATACTTTTAGGAGTCTTAGGTGTGGAAAATTGAGTAGTAGCCTTTACCTTATCAGGGTTAGGCGAAACACCTTGATCTGTAAGTACATGCCTAAGATAAGCAACTTCTCTTCGCAAGAACTCACATTCGTCAGGCTGTAATTTTAAATTAGCCTTTCTGAGTTTGGAAAAAAATAGTTCAAGTTTTTTTTATATGCGAGTGAAGATCATGAGAGTATACAATACAGTCATCTAAATATATATAACAATGAAACCTTTGTAGTCCAGCAAAATCAGAATTCATCAGTCTTTGAAAGGTTGATGGGGTGTTTTTGAGGCCATAAGGCGTACTTGTGAATTCAAAATGCCCAGAAATACTATTAGTGGTAAAACTGAAGCCCGGTTTTTAGTATCTTTTGGATCTAAGTAAATTTCATGAAATCCAGAGGCTAAGTGTAGTGTACTAAAATATTTGGAATGACCTAGTTGATTGAGAATATCCGTAATGAGGGGAAGAGGATAAACTTTAGAAACAGTGTCGTTATTTATTTGGCGATAGTCAATATCAATTCGCCACTTTTGCTTGCCGAAAGCATCTAATTTTTTTGGAACAACCCAAACTGGGGCATTACAAGGCAAAGTGGAGCGTCTAATAATATTTTAGTCAAGTATTTTATTAATTTGCTTCTCGAATTCATCTTAATCTATCTCGGGAAAACGGTATGACTTTACAAGTATAGGGGGTGAGTTCCCAGTATTAATAGAATGTCGAATACTGTTTGTATAGGTTAAGAATTCGCAGAAGTTATTAGTGCTTTTCTTTCTAGAGAATTTACGTTAGAGGATCATATTTGTTCAAGTACCTTTTGAGAACGATCAATATTTAAAGAATTTAAGATATGAATAATTTCTTAATGAGAGTTTGAAATATTGTATTTTAATAATTAGAATAACTTTAATCTCGCACAAATCGCGGTGACAGACTGTTCATCTTTTCCATAATTCACATTATTTAGTTAAACGTTAACCATAATATCACGTACTGTGCACAAAAGGCAATAAACTTCTACTAGGAATGGTGTAATCCAGGCTAGAAAAAGCATCCATATCAAGTTTGTTTAAAAACTCAAATTTTATCACGCCTAATCGTTAACATGGAATGCCACGTTACCAGTAAATAGGTTTATAGTTAATGCAAAAATCACAGTACATTTTACATTGAAGCAGATCCTGTATGTACAAAAAATAGGTACTAAATAGTATGTAAAAACCTCTAACCGTAATTTACTTTATAATTACAGTTAAAAATGATACCGAGAACCTTGCTAAGAAAACCTCGTAGCTTCTAGGTGATAGGCAATTAACTGTTTCATTCATTACTAGTACTAAAATATTCAGACCAGAAACGAGCGGTGTTTAAAATTTACGAAACGTTTAGTCGTTTGACTGTCAGTTCTCTCACTAAGATTCTTGCCAATTGATCTTTGGGGTCGTCCTTATATATAAAAATACAATAAAACAGGTGTAAAAAATACGTAACATATTATAATTAGGAAATAACCCTCTCAGAAATGATAAGAGGTCTGTTTCCCACGGTGGGACGAATAATATAGGTTGTAAACTTAACATTATTTTACGTAAGTCATAATAGTTCAAATAATTGTAACATCTTCACGGAAAAATTAAAAAAAATATTTTCTTCCTATAATGTTATTTAAGTCGATATTATATTATATGAATATTATATGCTTAAAATTCACATTTCTTTTTGATAACAAACATCACTTCTAGTTTATTTTTACACCACAAAACCACAAGGAAAACCTTTCTGCATAGATTCCGAGATCATTTCCATATTTTACAGTAAGAGCGTTTGTTTTATCTCACTGCATTTTGTTTATTTGAAAACGATTTTTCTATTGAAGTTGGGATCTCTATTATTCTCCGATTTAATATTCTAAAGAATTTGAGACGACTAGTAAATTGTGTTTCTTTAATAACTTTACTAATTAAATGGTTTATTTCTTTACATATAAAATGCTTATTCTATAATTATATTATTATATAATAATTTATACTATATTATAATTTATATAAATTGCACAAGGACAAACATGCAGACCCAGAATTATTTGTAGGCCATACATATACATGTTCCATGGGGGATTCGAACTCGCAGCATTAAGTGCCGTAACTCAAATTAATAATACGCCCGTCATAGAAAAATTTATTACCCCTTATTTCTTGTCGGTCTCGCAGTGACTATGGCAATTGCAAGAAAGAGCCTAAAATAACTAAGCCCCTGACAGGGAGCAGTGTCAAAGGTTTGAGATGTTAGGAATGGCGATCATTAATTCACCTTAATTGCGATGCTATAACGCGGTAGACTCCCATGGCCGGGCTTACGAGTATGAAATTTTGCAGGCTTAGGACAGTGAATAAGATGTAACATATAAAATCTATGGCGCCAGTAAATTTTGATTATATTGAAAAGATGTGCCCTTGGAAAAATACTAACTTTACGAATCGTAACGCCTTTTATAATTTTAATTTCTAACATTTCGGGTGCTATAAAGCAGCTATGCTCGCGAGGGGGAATAGGGTGTTTGACGCTTGCTATAGCTTGCTACATATATATTTATCTATGGTTTGACGTCTTAATGTTACAGTTAAGAAAGGCTACTTTCAACATTCAGAAATTAATTTTTTGTCCGATCTACGCATAACGATCTTATAGTGCACTTAAAAACTTTTTACCGAGTTTAAAAAGCAAGGAAGTCCTATATTTGACTCGTTGAGTTCTTTTTGGATGTTCTCTAATTTATTAGAAATGGCTGTACTGGTTTAAATGACTATGTTTTTATTATAAAGCTCATTCTTCTTCATATACTTCGAGGTATATACTACAAGGTTAATACTATATAACTTTTAAATTACAATTCCAACCATTAAGTCTACTACTATTAGGATGACATTCTAGTCGTAACCTTGAACTGATGATATTTATTAGAACACTCAAAATGGTAAAAAGCTTACTATTAAATAAAAAGTAAATAGCTACCTCGAAAATTAAATAGAATACAATTTCCATTACAAAAGCAGCAAGTCGGTACCGCAATGACATTGCCAAAAAAATTATCAAAATATCATACTAATAATGAAAATGGCTTCGTACGGGTGATTTTCGGATTTCGACAACAGCGCCACCTACCGGGTCCAATTGTGAATCGTTTAGATCATCCAGGGATCCACTAAAACACACATAAAAATTCCATCTAGTGAACCTAGATGCGAACCCTATTAATACATATTATATTAAAATTGATCACGTTAAACATGAAAATCATCGTCCCGCTGTGAAATATTCTGCGTTTAAATGTTTTTATTCGTATGGATAATTGCTCGGGCTCAACGGTAATCACCATTTTCCGGACTAGAGAAGATTAATGTTAAGTCAAGATGATCCAATGAAATAGCTATACGGAGGTGTAAAAATTTCGAAATTGAGATAGTATATATTGATAAAAACTAAAATGTTATGTGTAGGTGCATGTTATTGAAGTTTTGCATCTCTTTTAAAGAAGGATTTTCTTAATAAAAATATATATTTTGGTTATTGTTTGGAAGGGTTAAAATATCTAATAAACACCAATGTTTTGTTTATTTTATTTCCTTTTAAATTCTTCACTTCATAAAATGTCAATAACAAAAACATAAAAAAATGGCATATGAACAAAGTGCTGCTTTTTAGTTTTAACCTTGAAAGACGCTAGCATGCATGAGTAGCAGCATCGTAAAAATCTTACTTTATGAATATTTTTATTATTTTACCAAAACATTATACTAGTATTTATTAGGCATTGTTGTTTCTCTCAATCCCCAATATTTCTTCCAGGCTAGACTTATTCTTCTTTCTATTTCTTTTTTTTCTGTACTGTTTACAAAAAGAGAAATAATAATAATGAAAAATAAGGATATCAATATAAATATAAAGAAAAAATAGCGATATTGCCATGCCTGACATATGGTTACCAGGCGTGGTCATTGAGAAAAGAAGACGAAGAAAGAATTGCTATCTGTCAACGCAAAATGGAAAGAAGCATGCTTGGTTTAGACCAAGCATGCTTCTTCTTAACTATCAGATAAGGTTAACAACAACAAAACAAAAAAAAAACAAAAATAATAGATGTAAGAAAAAGAACAAGATTACTCAAGTGGTACTGGGCAGGACACATCTGTAGGATGAATAATAACAGATGGACCAAACATCTAACAGAATGGATACCGATACCGATATCGCCGCAGAGGCGACTACTACTAATATTAGTTAAGTCATATATATATATATATACATACATAATTATACATATAACAAAAATACATATTAATTATACTATACTGTTATAACCTAGATTAATCATATATCAAGTTTGAATTGTAGTAGAAATAAAGGCTATTTTATTTATTTATTTATTTATTTATTAGGCATTGTTGAAAACGCATTAAGTTACGGTTTATAATTTATACATGCGAGTTTTATCACTTGCAGTAGTAACTTTATCTTATTTTTAGTGATTTTGGTGACTTGTCCTTGATTCATAACAACAATATTGTGAAATAAGAAGAAGTTTATGTATCCAATACACAAAAATGAAGTTACAGTTTACACAAATGGATGTTTTATTTTGTACACTTTTCGGTACTAAATAACTATGCAGTTAAAACTGTCTTTTAAACCTTCAGTTTAATATTAGTTATTTTATCAAAGTCAAACCGTTTGTTAGAAGATTCAAATTTAACTTTTCATTTTTAAAGTTTTAACGGAATCCCTACGAACCATTCCAGCAAGTTTTCTATTTCTGTTCCATCAATAAAGACAAAACACACGTTTTTTTTTTTGCAAAAAAATATTTTATGTTACTTGATTAGATTTTAATACATTAGACTTATAACATTTTAGCACGCTTATTATTAATGATATGTTATATTATATATAAAAAAAAATCCCGTAAGTTTTTTAGCCTGAAATATACGTTGTGTACCCTGATAACTAACGAAAAAGATCTCGTAAAAGTCTTTAATGCTACTCCACGTTGCTGGGTATCTTACAGCCTATATATGTCCCACACTAGGCACATGTATCTTCTCCGCCGCACTGCACGTGAGCGTCGGCGGACTTAACATATCTTAGAAATATTATTTTTGTTTATTCATTTTCAATTTTATGTTTATTTGTAGCGCGTGGGAAATCAGCACTTAAAATTGCAATTAACGATTTTATTGGTGCCGGTGGGGATCAAACCCGGGTTGCTCGCGTACTGTGAAATTTACAGCGAGCGCTAAGCCCATGAGCTAGTATGGCTTTTACATTTGGGTTATTTATACTACATACGCGATAGAGCCATGCTACAGCTATATATTATTAGTAGTATAGTTGTAGCACGATTGTGTCGGCTCGACCGGGGAAGGACCACGCTCTCACAAAATACCAGAGTACAATGACAGCTTCACACTGCTGTGTTTCGTATGGTGAGTGTAGAGAACCGGAGACCTATTTTACTGGAAAAGAGGCATTCCGTCTTAGTCCTCACGGGTGACGACGCATCTGCATTGCGATTATTTATTGAGGATAAATGTAGATGTCTATGGATCACAGCTACCACTTACCATCAGGTGGACAAAATGACAAAAAATAAAATAATGCTTGGCAACGGCAGTTTATTTTTATTATTGTTTTGCTGTTATCAGAAAGATGCTGCTGCCTCAGTTTCCCTCAGTCACTTCTTAAGACACCCACGGGAAGGTATGGGGTAGTGAGTATTCTTACCCGCCACTACACGGGATTACTTAAGGGAATACCACACATTAAATAAAATTAATGTTATGGTTCCCCGTTAAATTATAAAAGTTGGTAATTAAAAATGAATTCTATATTTACACGCAACAGCTATATCATTGTTTTACGTAAGTCACTCAATAAGTTTTGAGATATACAAAAAGTATTATAGATTCTATTAATAGTTATTTTACATCCTTTTAAAATACTCTCCATCATGCTCTATATGAAGTTCAATTCGCCTAAACCAACACTTTTGCCAGTCTTGATCTGACAGGTCGGAAATCGCTTCTCCGTAGGCAGCCACTGCTTCTTCGGCGCTTGAAAAAAAATTGCCTTTTATTTTTCTTTGACTCTTGGGATCAAAAAGAAATCACAAGGAGCTAAGTCAGGGTTGTAGGGTGGATGACTTAGAGTTTCAGCATCAGATTTCTCAATAAATGCTTTTGTTCTAAGGGAGGTATGTGAAGAGGCGTTATCGTGATGCAGCATGATTCCCCAAAGCCCGGTCTTTGGTGTTCCCTCCCACACAGCTTGAAAAGGTTTGGGTAATGCAACTGCAGTATACCATTCATAGTTGACTGAGCTATAATTTTCCAGCATTGACGTTGACAAATGTCCGCTCCGCGAAAAAGAACCAGCCACCATTTTTTTTGCCGACGTTGCAAGGTCTTTGAAGTCTTAAGTGTCCTTCTGAGTAGACCCATACCGATGATTGCCTTTTATTTTCCGGATTATATTGATAGATCCATATCTCGTCACCGGTAACGATTTCTGAAACACGCCTAGATGCCCCATTTTCAAAACGTAGGCGCATTTCATGGCACCAATCCACATGAGTCCACACGAGAGTGTTATTCGCTTTCGAAGAGCAAACGAGGGATCCATCGAAAACAAAGCTTCCACACTCCAAGATGTTGATGTAGGATGGTATGAATGCTCCCCGAACTAATGCCTACAATCTCTTTGAAGTCCTTGTATGTGATTCGTGGGTCTTCTCGCACCAACATTTCAGTAGTTCATACATTTTCTGACGTTACTGCTGTTTGCGGGGCCCAGTTTCTTTGGTTATCTTTGAGATTAATTTAACCCCAGCAAAACACCTAAAAATTGTTGCGCGTAATGGAACTAAGTCCCCTTATGTTGATTGAAACCGTTGTAAACTTAATTGTTCGGTTAAACCAAATTTAAAATCGTAATATATCATAGCGCGCAAATGTTCACGGTTAGGATCCATCGTTTTAAATGAAAAGCGAGGGAAGCGTTGCAGGAAAATGATTAGATTTTTTTTTAATATTGAGGAATTAGCTTAAGGAATTCTATTATTAAATAAATTTACTTTTTAGAAACATATATCTCGGGTGCGTTGCATTTTTAAATTTCGAGCATCTCAAAACTTAATGAGTGACCTACGTAGCTCGAATGTGTCGGCTTGACCTGAGAAGAATCACCCTCAAACAGAATACCAGCGTGAAATAGATGATGTTTTTTGTAAGGTGAGTAAGAAGAACCGGTGACCCATATTACTGGAAGCGAGACATTCCATCTTAATCCTCTGGGAAGCAATTATAACGCACGTATAAGCGCGTAAACGAGTGAAAAACTAGTCTAATATTGCGTATATGATACATTTTTTGCTTATTTGAAACAAGTATAGAATTCTCTCGAAAATCATAAACACATTTGTATATTATAACAACAATACAACGTTAGGCTGATGAGCGTTAATTATAAGGACGCGTTACATGTGTTAATTATGCCGACAACGACAAACGTCACTTGATCGTGTGAACACTGAAATCACACTTAATGAAGTTAAATTCACTACAATATGTTTGCTGTTTATTTCAGCTTGAGACATTATGAGACATAAAAACTATAAATACATTTTTTATAAACATCATCATCATCATCATCATCATTACAGCCTTTCATAAGTCCACTGCTGAACATAGGCCTCCCCCAAGGAATGCCACAAAGCACGTTCCTGGGCCACCTGCATCCATTGACTTACTGCATGTCTTACCAGCTCGTCACTCCATCTCGTGGGGGGTCGCCCTACACCTGCCTACTGGTACGAGGCTGCCACTTAAGAACCTTTCTTCCCCATCGGTTGTCGGTTCTTCGAGCTATATGGCTGGCCCACTGCCACTTCAGCTTACTAATCCGTTGGGCTATGTCGGTTACTCTGGTTCTACTGCGGATATACTCATTTCTAAGTTTATCACGCAGAGAAACCCCGAGCATAGCCCTCTCCATAGCACGCTGAGCGACCTTGAGCTTCCTCATACGGCCAGCAGTGAAGGACCACGTCTCAGATCCGTAAGTCATCACTGGCAACACGCACTGGTTGTACAATTTCGTTTTAAGGTTTTGAGGTACTCGTATCTCTGACGAGAAGATGTGTCGTAGTTTCCCGAACACTGCCCAGCCGAGTTGAATCCGTCGATTGACCTCTCGGTCGAAGTTGGACTTACCTAGTCGGACTATTTGTCCCAGGTAAACATACTCGTCAACAACTTCGAGCTTAGTGCTCCCAACAACTACCGGTATAGGTGTAACATGGACAATAAACATGATCTTTGTTTTGTCCATGTTCATATAAACATACAAAATAGTAATTATTGTTACTCGAAACTCGGATTAAATTGTTAAAGTTAGTAAACAACTGTGCAAATTGGATAAATGAAAATAATAGTTACAGCTTCAGGTCACTCTGCAGGGCATAGGTCAACTCTCATTTCTCCGAAGGTTTTTATGTTTTTTCATGATATTTTTTTCACCGTCGATCACGTGATCAATTAGTCTGTAAAATAATTGCTATTACCAGTGTCATTGATATTAACCAGGATATGCCTAGATTCACTCGCAATTTTGTACAGTTTAATTACCAAGTGACATCTCATACGATACTCGGAAAGTTATTTTTCATTTTGTGCAACCTACTAAATTTATAAGGTTATCAATAAAAATAGAAAAGCATACTCGAATAAATTTGATTTCTATTTTAAATATTATTTATATATTCTGATTAAAAACAAAATACTTAAAGAATTTACAATTACCTAAAAAACTTAAAATTTTCCCTATACCTTATACATCTTAAATTATAATAAAATTGTGGAAAAACTTTCGAGCTCTCCTATGACCTGATATAAATAATTTATAATACTCAATATTTTTTTCTCAATTGTACGATTTTGTTATAACATTATTCAAAACGGAAGCCCGCAGAGGCGTATCAGGCAATTTGGCAGCGTTCGTGGCGTCTCGTTTCGGAGATAGAGAGTTGTTTACGGCTGCTGTTGTAGTCTGGGCTATTTCATAACTTCGGCTTAAATACACTGGTAATGTTATTCTTAAAGTGATATCTTTTTTATTTTTTATACTTGACATTTTAGTCAAAATGTCAAGTATAAAAAGTTAATTTCTCCTATGTCAAACACCTTAATGTAATCTTGTGAATTTATTGTGCTGCCCGTTTGGATTTTTATACATTTATTGAATTTTTTCTACAATTTTTCATTAAAATTATTTTAAATCTTACTTATTTTAATAATCATAGTTTTCAAAATTATAAAACAATAAGAGTCTTGGTAAATTTTTAAAATAAAATTTTGTTTAAAGATTTAGGTGGAAATATAAAAATATTTATTAGGGTGTAAAAAAAGATGCTAAATTCAAATCAGTGATTGTTAGATTTTTTTATATTTTTTGTCGTGTATTGACAAATCACGTATATCTTACTATAACCGTAGAGTTTTTATTTGGAAGTCGGCCATACACAAATGAAGGTAGATGACATGCATTCCTTAATAGAACGGAGAGATACGATCATGAATGTTTCTGCAGACTACGTTTAAATTATTAAGTACGCCCGAAACGACCCGTTTGACGTTAAAGGAAATAGTTTTCTCAAAGATTTCAGTAGGTAAACTTTAAATCACAAACCTATTCAATTAGCACGAAACCCTAAAGTTACAGATATGCAAACACTTACTTATTCTACATTGGGGAATATTTAATGTAAGTTGTGATTTGAAGAGCCATGGACATTGATACCCAAAAGGAAAGGCGCTTTTGTATAAAATGCTAAATTTGCACCTAACCAGACGCAAAATTAATGCAATACGGCAAAAAATACAGCAAATCAATCAAGCCCTGTCAGCAATTTCAAAGAATTTTATAACAATTTATCACATGATAAAATGTCGTAATTCTTCGTAATAATATTATTTTTATAATATTTTTTCAATATAAAAAGCGTTTTTTTTTAACTTGGTTTTCAATGTAAAATATACTAACCCTAAGTATAGACCTTAAAGAGTACATAATGAGTTACAAAACATAAGTTAAAACAAAAATTTTACTAGCTCCACTTTGTTTTATACACTTTTTGAGTATTTTATTCTTAAATCTATTTTTTTTTCAGAAGCAGTCTAGATGGGATTTAGCAAGTTAGCTTATTTAGTCTACGCTTTATCTAATTCTGTACTGGCTGATTCTAATTTCTTATACTTAAAAACTAACATCTTTGGTCGAGTGCCACAACTTGAAAGCATTATCGTATTTTACCGATTATTTTCTTTCTTACGTACTTTCTATGCTTCTTGTTCAGCCTAAGTAAGTTTAATTTGTCATTTACGTGGTATAGCCATTATATATTTTTTTCGTGGTAGGGCCATGCCGCAGCTATATTAGTAGTATAGTTGTAGCACGAATGGGTCGGCTCGACTGCGGAAGGACCACGTTCTCACAGAAAACCAGCGTAAAATAGCAACTTAACGCTGCTGTGTTTCGTATGGTGAATGTAGAGAACTTGCGACCCTTTTTACTGGCAAAGAGGCATTCCATCTTAGTCCTCACGGGTGATAACGCATTTGCATCTTGAGTCTTTATTTATGATAGATGTAGATGTCTATGGGTCACAGTAACCACTTACCATCAGGTGGCCTGTGTGCTCGTTTGTCATCCTATCCTACAAAGAAAAATTGTCGACCTAAGTTTTCGGACGACCACGGGGTTCATTTTTCAGGTCAAAATTTCCAGAACGAAAGCGGGCAAATCAGTAACAGGCGGCGCGTTCGTTTGTAGTATTCGCTCTGTAAACGTTGTTGATGTTGCGTGCCGCTTGTGCTGCGTTGATGCATGACTGTACGACTATTCTATAATTACTCGAATTTTATCGTATCTATGATGACGAAAAAGATTTAAATGCAATGAAAACTTAACGCTAATCAATAAACAAATGACTAATTTTGAAAATTTTATTCCATAATTTTAAAATAAAATTTATTTGAATTTAGAACTCTTGACCAAACAAAAATTATTTTGATTTGAAATGGCCAGTACTGCAGACCGGCAATTAAAGAGTTATTATTTGCAGTAAGCGTAATGGGACGTTTAGGTACTCGCCGAGAACAGAAGAATAGGCACAAGTACGAACATGAAAACGCCTTTTTCAGGTTTGCTCGCTACTCGTCCTGAGTACTCGCCTGTTCTTCACTCGATATCGGTCAATGACAAAGGACAAACAATGGCGTATGTCGTCCATGTTTAAAAATCTACGTTGAATGAACACAGCCTAATATATAAACGCGTCGTACTCTACTAATAATTCTGCGGTCATTAGGCTAGTAGTTCTTCCAATATCTATACGTTCCATTAAACATATTATGAGTGATCGACGAAGCTAAACGCTATTTTATTACCAATGTTTTTGATAAAAACAGATTGAAAGAAGTATAAAATAAATCTAAATATTTACGATTAATACCATCTTATTTTAATTTTATATACATGTGTCCAATCGATGGATAACCTTGAAATGGATCATGGCAGAATTTATGGTCATTCAGAAAAAAATACAAAAAGTTATTATCTCCAGTAGTACCTAAGATATATTTCTTCAAGATAAAACTATATATTTTAGTTATTATAGCATTTCTCGTTACGGCGAAATTAATAATGAAGTCATTAAAACAAACGTGAATTAGTGAAAAGTTTGCGATGATATGAATTTTGACAAATGTTAAATAATATTATTTAAAAAAATGTGGTAATAACCATGATATAGTATTATTTGCATATGACATTTCTTTAATTTTCAAATTAAGTCGACAATTACTAAAATATGATGAAGTAAATAATGTTATATCTAAATTAGTAAATTGGTTCAATGTTAATAATTTGCATTTAAATGGCACTAAAATGAAATATATGAAATTCATGACTCCAAATGTCAAACAATTAAATACTAATGTGATTTTAAATGGGGAGGAACTGAGTCTTGTAGATACCACCATTTTTCTTGGAATCACACTAGACGCGAAGCTTCAATGGAGCCCCCAGTTTTTTCCAGTCCTATCAGTCTTTATTACAGTTGAATCCGAGCAATTAACTTTACGAACAAAAGCATTTCAACGTTGTATATTTCATAAGGCACTTTCATTTTCTTGTTTAACGACATTATTAACTTCATTATGATGTACGAGTTTTATTATTTATGGATACAGTTTTTAATTACTAGAATTTCGCTGATAATTTTCACCTCGTTAGCTATTATGAAGTTAATTTTAATTTTAAATTAGATTTAATAAAATAGCAAATTGCGGATGGAACTATACAAAGATATAAAATCATTAAAAAGAGTGAGATTTCATATAAATTAACTATTAAATTTTTTCCTTTTTTATTATGGTGGTACCACCCATTTTCCTATTTTTAACGTGAAATAACCAGTGCTTGTATTTCCGTGTTGCAGTCTAATGGGTATAAAATAAAAAGCGTGTAAAATTACTGGTTGTGAGGCATTCTATCTTAGTCCTATGAGTTGATAATGCATCTGTAGCTTCCTTTAATTGAAGTTGTTTGCAGTTGTCCATGGCTGCAGTAGCTAATTGCTAACAGGTGGACTGGTAAGTGTGTTTTTTCTTCGTTCGACTTCCACCGGCGATTTTTCCGGTCCGATACGACTAAGAGACCTACAAGAAAAGAGCCCACTCTTTTTTATAAGGCTGGCAACGCACGCGCGGTAGACATTTACCATCAAGTGAGCCTCATGCTCTGTTGCAATAAAAAGTTTGTTTGTCCCTTCATTATTTCAACGTTTCGTATAAAGTCTATGTACTTAAAAGACGACCTTGCATTCTATAATAACAACTCATGTATGCAGGCTTAGTTTGCTGCTCAGGCGCTGGATTCCTTACGCGCTGATTCACGCGTTATTCTGATATCTTCCATACATACATACATTACAACTGGTATCGTCACTCTCTCGTATGTGCTGCGTACTCAGCTCCGCACCATGTTTTAATTTTTTTTATATAGGATAAGGGTGGCAAACGAGCACACAGTTTACCTGATGGTAAGTGGTTGCTGTGGCCCATATACATCTACATTTATCCTCGATTACGAATCAAAATGCAGATGCGTTGTCACCCGTGAGAACTAAGGCGGAATGCCTCGTTTCCAGTAAAAAGGGTTCTCTACACTCACCATACGAAACACAGCAGCATTAAGCTGCAATTTTACGCTGGTATTCTGTGAGAGCGTGGTCCTTCCTCGGTCGAGCCGACCCATTCGTGTTACAAAAATTCTAAATCTTTATTATGTTACACTATTGCCATATTTAGATATATACGAGTACATAACGTTATGCCTTTTATATTCTTTCTAACAGTTTTTTTATTAATTCATTTAAGAAAAAGAGTCATTAAGTTATTATTGAATACTAACGTAATAAATAACAAATGTCTTATGTATTTCGAAATGGATATAATTATTAACTAATCAAGTGGAAATACCAGGTGTATTTAATAAGCGATAAATAATAAATTGCTATCGGTAGCAACTGGTGGATACGAATGAAAACATTAGCGATTGTTATGTAATAAATTATTATAGAAACAGAACTATAAAAGTTAAACAAACAGAAATTCCTGCTTAATATCATTCTACGTAAAAGCACGGAATAAATATTTTATATTGTAATTAAATCACTATGGTGACTGGATATACGTAAACGGATTTACGAGTATGTTTCTGTATAACTTTTGTTATACATTAACATAAACCTGCTACTGCTACTGTGATACTTTTTTATGCACGGTTATTCCGAAATCTCCAGCTTTAAAGGTTGATGCAGAACAAACATAAGAAGTTTTCCAATCATAATATTACCTAAATGTTTGGTAGATGATAAAGATTTTGTAAAAATTATAATAAGGATATGAAAAAATAATCATATCAATGAATTCAAGAATAAAAGTAGCATCTAAGAAAAGCTAGGAAAGATTGAACAATTTTAGGAACTCTGTAAATTACGAGACCACTCAAGTAGAACATTTCGTTAGTACGTACTCCGTGCACAACGATTACAACTTCTTTGGAAAGTTAAAAACATTTACGAGAAATTTCGACTTTGATTAATTTGTTTTACAAGAAATTTATTTAGCAAAAAATATTATAATTTGAACGTACTCTTTTTTATTTTGTACAATTAGTACAGCGTATGAAAAATTCTTTCCAATCCGTGAGAGTGTTTTCGGTATCCCTCTTTGTTTATATATATATAGACTAAATGTGCCCGCGACTTCATTCGCGTGAAGTTTTTTTTTTAAAATGGACAATTAACTGTCGCGAAACTCTAGAAAAACATAAATCTTGATAAAAACATTAAGTTAGTCAATCACACAAACTAATGAGCGAACAAATAGACGGGCCCACAAACCAACTAATAGACTGACCCAAAATCGAACCAAGAAACGGATTAGGGAAATTATACGCTTGTTTCATATTGTTACTAAGCAACAAAATGATGGTTTCCATGCAATAGATAAGAGATTGGCCTAAATATTTAAAAAATAGTTAAAGTAACAGCCTATGTATACGGCCCACTGCTGGGCACAGGCCTCTCCTCATTTTTGAGAGGGTCTTAGGGCAAGGAAATGACCGCCACGCTGCTGCAATGAGTGTTGACGAATTTCACATGTCTTTGAATTTTTTTTCTTATTTCTCAGACATGCAGGTTTCCTCACGATGTTTTCCTTCACCGTCGAGCACGTGGTAAATCAGCACTTAAAATTGCAATTAACAATTTCATTGGTGCAAGCGGGCATCGAGCCCGGGTTGCTCGCGTACTCTGAAATTTACAGCGAGCGCTCACCATCTGAGCTATCACGGCCTAAATATATATGTATGTATGTATATATTTAGGGCAATGCAATCTCTTCACACATACGTCGCGGTTGCATTATGCAGGCTGCCGCCGTGTATGGCACTATAGGTCGGCCGATTGGGATAGGATGCGGTCCTTTTTTGCATCCTACCCTTGGGAGGGGATTTACTTCTCGCTGGACGATCCCAGCGTTGTAGCTGATTCTATCACTGAGGTAGTACTTCAAGCTATGGAATTTTTTATTCCATCCTCTGTAGTGCCCATCGGGGGCAGACACTATCCATGGATTGGTCTCTTAAAAAGAAGTATAATTCTGCCTCCAGGTCCTTCAAAAGTGTCATTGCCAAAAAATTTCATATATATGAGACTTTTCTTTTTACATAATTAACAACACAAAACAAATTAGAAATAGCTTGGTGGTGATCACGTCATTCGCAGGGATTATTATCATCCATAAATTCTTTAATATTATAATAACCCTTTTGAAAATTTTGTATATTCAGTTGTATCTATATATATATACATTGTATTAGATGTCGCACGGATAGGCCGGCTCAAACCGGGGTAGTACCATGATCTCAGAGAATGCCAGCGTGAAGTAGATGTTTACTTCTGCGTTTCGCTTAGTGAGTGTAGGTGGGCGAAGGCTGAATTCTTCCACCCCCCCTCCCCCCATCAACATGGTAGCGGAATTATATGTAATCAGACTACCCCAGGAGGGTACCCGCATACCTGGAGAATCCCTTGCTGACCATCCACGACCAAGCGACTCCACTCCAGAGCGTGGGTACTCAATCTGCCCAGCGAATTCTGGGGGGGGGGGGGGGGGGGGCGATATTCCACTCGCGACTAAAACTGCTCGGGGCAAGCGGAGCAATAACACCAAGGCAACCACTGTCACGCTCTCCGTGAATTTTTGCAATATCTGGACCATCTGGAGACGGCGTAGCCGGCCTTGCTCTTTTTAAATGAGACTCAGGTATCCTCTCCGGCTAATACTTCATATCTCTCCTACCCAGAGTACGAATTGGAACACTCCTTTGTGACCCGAGCTGGAGTTTGCGTATACGTCAGAGAAGACATATGCTTTCGACGCCTCGTCAGACTTGAAGACTGTCCATCCTACGGCTGCGACTAGATAGCAACGACCATCCCTGCGTCTACGGGCGCCTCTATAAGTCCCATAGGGGTTATGCCGAAACAGACCGACTCATCGACCACGTCCAAATGGCTACAGATTCCTTGTTACAGCAGATTCCATCCGCAGAGATCGTGATCCTTGGCGATTTTAACGCCCACCTCGCCGAATGGCTCGGTTCACGTTTTACCGATTAACCGATGAGATCTGTTTATGACTTTGCCTTAGCATATGGTATTACACAGCTGGTTACTTCGCCTACGCGAATGCCAGATGTGGAGGATCATACAACTTCCCCGTTGGACTTTCTGCTGACCTCTCATCTGGACAGATATCAGGTTTCCATCGACGCTCGTCTCGCTCGCTTCTAAGCTCGTCAGACCATTGTCTTGTTCGAGTGTGGTGCCACTCAGACTGACGTCGCGGTTGCATCCTGCAGGCTGCCGTTATGTCTGGCACTATAGGTTGGCTGATTGGGAAAGGATGCGGTCTTATTTTGCATCCTACCCTTGGGGATGGATAGGCTTCTTGCCGGACAACCCAGCATTGTTTTTGATTCTGTCGCTGATGTGGTATTTCAGGGTATGAACATTTTTATTCCATTCTCTGTAGTGCCCATCAGAGGCAGATACCAGCTATGGTTTGGTAGCTCCTGTAATATAGCATCACGCCATAAGCAGGAGTGCTACCGGACCTGGGCTGACGCACCAACGTCTCGGTATGTAAACATCAGCGCTCTTAAAAAGAAGTATAATTCCACCTCCAGGTCCTTCAAAAGAGTTATTGCCAAGGCAAGGTCTGAGCACGCGAATTCGGTCGGCAGAATTCGCGAGAAGCTAGTTCACCTTCCTTGGGGTACCCGAGCATTCTGGTCTCTTCCCAAGGCTGTCCAAAGGAACTTCTGTGAGCCATCTCTTCCATCGCTGCACAAAGATGACGACTCACTGGCCCATGCCGTAAATGAGAAAGCCGAGCTGTTAGGCTCTCTCTTTGCGTCCAACTCAACACTTGATAACGGGGGGAACACACCGCCGACCATCCCGCGGTGTGAGTGCTACATGTCGGTTGTGTGGTTTAATTAGCGCTCGGTTCGCAAAGCACTCCTCTCCGTGGACGTCAGCAAATCGAGTGGCCTGATGGATTCCCTCCCATTGTGATGAAGACGTGTGCTCCGGAGTTGGACCCATTTTAACGCATCTTTTCCGGTAGTCCTACTCCCAAGGCGTAGTCCTAAATTCATGGAAGAAAGCTTTGGTCCAACCGATCCCTAAAAAAGGCGACCGATCAGACCCGACTACAGGCCAATCGCCGTTGCCTTCTTGTTCTCCAAAATAATGGAGTCCATTATAAACTGCCAGCTCATGAGGTACGCTGAGGATTACCAGCTGATTAGTGACCGCCAGTACGGTTTTCTTTGGGGTCGATCAGCTGGTGATTTTCTGGTCTACCTGACTCATAGATGGGCGGAGGCAGAAGAGTCCAAGGGGGAGGCATTGAAGGACTTCGATCGGGTCTGGTAGAAAGCGCTTCTTTTGAAGCTCCCTTCCTATGGGCTTTCCGAGAAATTGAGCAAATGGATCACCAGTTTTCTTGCTGATCAATAGGAGAAGCATCAAGATCGTAGTAGTCGGTGCATGCTCTGATTAAAAGCTTATCAACGCTGCCAACAAATCTTAGTAGGTAAATTTCGGTGCAACATGGCTACGTTGCCAACACCAATTTGTCAAATTCCCTAAAAATCCATGTCAAATTCCATAGTAATTTAAGGACAAAACTTCAACAGATTCCCCACAAATTCCCCTCAATTTTATTTTAAAAAATGAAAAATTTTTCAACTAATTTTATAAGAGTTATTTTTAACTAACATTTTTTTCTCTTTTACCTACCATATTTAATTACACACTTTCAATATTTTTGTAATAAGCATTTTACTCAATGGAATTTCAATTTCCATTCAATTTCAAATAGTACGGCCGTACTACGTTTTGAATTTAAAGTCACATTACTTGTATTTAATACAAAAGCCCCCTTTGAACTAAAATAGCATATACCTCATTATTATTAATAAAAATACACTAGTATTGTATGTTTCCGAAACCACCTGATGGTGTAAAAACCACAATATAAAAAAGAGCGAAATAGCACATCCGCTTCTTTTGTTAGACAATAACCGGTCGGGTCGGGTCGGCGAGCAGGTAAAGTCCTTTATCTATTATGCGTGCATATCGCATTTAAGGTGTTACAACTTGTTTTATAATAATTTGCGTAAATGAGCAACAATAATATTACACTCATATTAGCTTGTGTTAAAATTACGTTAATTTCATTTAAAAATTCAGCTTATCTGGAACAAAAATAGCATATTTTTCATTATTTTTAAAGAAAATGCGCTAGTGATGTATCTTTCCAAAACCACCATCAAACAAGCTATTTTTTAAGTTTATGGTACAAAACTGTCACATACATTTTTTTTCACCACTGTAAGTTAAATTTAAGCGATAAGAAAATCGTTCAGTGAAGAAAATTTATTTCTTGATCATTTTCTTGTTCTTGATAGAAAAAAGACTTATCGTTGAGTAGAGTGAATATTCACAAATAATTTGATGAAAAAAATAGTAGAAAAGGGGTTTTTAATTAAGAGTTCCTTAAAAATTGGATTCAAGATAGAGACTTTTCGATATTTTGGAAAATTTAGTATAACTGTGAATCCGTAACATTTTGCGGAACATATATTGCGTTGTTTTGGTAGATATTGGCCCAAGCTATCACCCCCTGCACTATGTCGTACTATTTACTGGACAACTTGTATAAACAAGGTATAGTAAAATTTTGCATGTTCCGATGTTTAAAAGACCGTTCAAGCAGAAAATTGTACTCGTTTGCCGAGCGCAACATTTACGACTTTTTTAAGACACCCGATCAGTCGCAATATTAAACCGGGCGTACGGTAATTTTAAGATATCCATGTATATGTAGCGGTAAATTATAAAATACGTATTCTTTAAATATTGAATATTGCTATAATTATATGACAAATTTACTATATGCGAAAAATAATATGTTTTTTTTATTAAGAAGTTCGAAACAACACACATAAGTAAATATATTATGTATAGTCCATACTGCCCTGCCTAAGTGAAAGATTATATACATATATACTATTTAAATAAGTCGTGCTATAACACTTTTTAGCGCGTTACTCACCGGCTACGGTTATCGGAGAGTTATGGGACTCGAGGATCAAAATAAAAGTATCCCAGGGCGCCTGTTGTTGGATGATTAGTAAATGAAAATGCAAAGATACATATACAGACAAAAAGTAGTTTATTTCCTTCTACGGTTCACATGTATAGCTCCACATATCAAGCTTTCACTTTAAAATACCCTACGAACTGAGGTTTTGACTAACCTGGTGGATTACACAATATTACACTGTTTATGGTCAATCCCGCGAAGCAGTGAGGCAACAGATATCCTCCAGGTGTACGCCGGTCGCGGTCTCCTGGCCGCCCAGTCCCAATATAGCCACCCGTTGAAGCTGCCTCGCCTCATCCACATTGTTAAACTTGATAATGGACCATACTCAAAGTACGGACTAAGGACTAAGGACCCAATTTATGGGATGATGTGTTTCAACACATTAAACTGCCCGTAGACATTGTGTTTAAGGGGCCGTACGCCCAAGTAGTCGTCACTTTAAATTCATGTTCCGGCGTTTCGATTCAAAAATTATATATGTGCGTGTCCGATCATTACAAGGGCTCGCTCCAAAAAGAACTAGGCCTCCCTTGGGCTACACGCTACCGTCGATCCGTGGTAGGATTTCGAACTAACACGAAAGGTCAATTGCATGCAATTAGCTAGCTCGATTCGTCAATATACGTTTCTAGTTACTTCGGACTAATGACGTTAGATGGCGCTCTGAAGTCTGTTCATCGCATGTAATAACGTAAATATGCTAAAATAATGTACACGAAAATTTTCGTGTTACACATCCCATTTGCTTGGGTTAAAAAGTTCTTCGTAATGAAGATACTTTTTCCGAAGACATTTCGTGCCACCTGCAGAACAACGACTGAATACCAAAGACAGTGAAGAAGTTGTAATGCGTCTCTAATCCAATCTGGCTAAAAACATTCGCACGGATAGTAAATTCCAAGTCACCCATGCACCAACAACTACCAAGTACCAAGCCATCACTTAATCACTTAATTACGACGTTTAATCTTACACAAGGCTCATTATTACTCTACTTATTACCTAATTTTCATTTCTGTATCTGTATACCTAGTAACATTATATTCCACTAAACAATTTAACCTCAAAATGTAATTACCTACTTGGGTTGTAGACACAAAAAAAAACACTACCACAAATTTACCTACTTGTGTTGTAAGTTAGAAAATACTACACTAATTGTTATACCTAAATTAACCTAATGGCATGCAACTTTATTTACATTTATTCCTACATGTTTTTTACAATAATGAAATACAACTGCGTATGAATAATATCGTTCCCGAATCCTACGCGCGAATAGTCTATTACCATTCATGCGGTGCGTGACGTAACATCACGGGACAGAAACGAGTACCTACAGTGCACTAAGCCTACACACGATGTTTACGTTTCGACTCGACTTTTCTCTAAGTAGTCGAAAAACGAACGTGTTCTTATTTATTAAGTTAAGTAATTAAGTGATTTGGAAATCATATTAAGTATTAAGTTAAGTTAAATATCTATCTCGCATTAAGTTAAGTGAATTAACGTTTAATCATATTAAGTTAAAAGAAACAGCTTAAGTAATGCTACGCACTGGCTGGTATGCATTTTCTTATATAATGTCCAGAGTGCGGACATAAAGAACAAATTCTTATCTAACTCGCGCCGATGTTCACAACATAAGATGACCTACTAGTTATGTATCGCTCGTTCATCAATACAATCACAGCTTATTTATCTCAGAAAGTTCACCGGTGGAAATGAATTTTGAAAATGTTTATTATTCTTACATTCTTTCACTCAATCATACTCTTTACTCACATTTTTACAAAACTTTTAGTCATCTTGTTTAAGGATGTCTTTTATGTGAAAATTACCTAGTGTCTTACCTTCCATGCTTGCTAAGGTATACACTAAAGGTGATAATTTCGCTGTTATGACACATTTTTGAAATTTTGGTGCTAGTTTAGCCGTAAATCTCTTTGAGGCATTAGATAGGTAATGGATACGTTTATATACAATCTGATCTACTTTTAACTCAACATGTCGTTTTCTTAAGTTATAGTACTTTTCATTTCTAGAATGAGCATTTTTAATATGCTTTTGTACCTTTTTAAATATGGTGTCTAATTCCGCTAATTTTTTACTGTATGCTAGTGGTTCACCGAGAGTTACTTGTGATCTTTGAACTGGCTGAGTGCTATCTAAGCTGTGTAACATTCCATCTATTATGAATTCCCGTCCGTGCACAAGAAAATACGGAGTAAACTTAGTGGTATCATTCACGGCTGAATTAAGTGCGCATTGCAACTGTGGGATGTTCTCGTCCCATCGTTTATGCTCGGTACCTACATAACATGATATACCGTTAACTGCGTTCCTAATCGCTCTTTCGGCTTGATTTACCTGTGGGTGATAACGCGGGTTATAATAGATATTCGGTACGTTATATTTATGTAACAGTTGCCTAAACTGATTAGACACATACTGTGGGCCATTGTCAATATAGATAGTCTTACATACGCTATGTATTAGGAACACTTTCTCTTCTATGAACTTAGCGACCGCAGCGCCTGTTGCGATCCGTATAGGATGCAACATGACATACTTGCTAAAATAGTCTGTACATACAATTAAGTGAATATTCCTATTGCGAGAAACCGGAAATGGGCCTAGCAAATCGCAACATATGGCCTCCCAGGGTTTGTTAACCTCCTTCGGGTTTCCCATTAAACCAGGTCTAGCCGTGTTGACGGGTTTGTATTGTTTACATATCTCGCATTTTTTAACATATTCTTTCACATCTCGGTACATGCTGGGCCAGTAATAATTAAGACTAAGACGCTTGTGGGTTTTAAAGACACCCAAATGAGCACTAACTGGTTCATCATGACATTTCTTTAAAATATCTAACCTGTCTTCCTCGGGTACCACTAACTTCCAATTAAACTCATTCGTTAACTCATATTTATTTTTAGAGTACCTAAGCAATCTATCGTCTTTTACCATGAAGTGGGGATATTTGCGAGGGTTGGCCTGACAATCTTCGTATACATGTCTATACCACGCATCACTGGTTGCTGGCGTAGCGATTGCATCAACTTGAATCCTACTTAGTGCGTCTGGAATAACATTTAATTTACCTTTTCTGTGTTCTATTTCGAAATCAAATTGACTCAATCGCATGCTCCACCTGGCTAAGCGACCTGATGGGTTATTTAATTTATAAAACCATAATAACGAGGCGTGGTCGGTTATTATTTTACACTTTGTACCTTCTACATAAGATCTAAATTGCTCTAATGCGTAAATCACGGCCATAAGTTCTCTCTCCGATGTGGAAAAATTAATTTCATTTTTGGCAAGAGACCGACTGCAATATGCTATGGGATGTTCTACCCCGTCATAAGTCTGGGTTAAGACTCCGCCCACAGCCACTGAGGAAGCGTCACAATGGATAGAAAAAGGCAAATCAAAGTTTGGACATTTAAGTATCGGAGCAGACACTAAAGCGGTTTTTAAGTGGTTAAATGACTCATCTGCCTCCGTAGACATTTTTGCTAGTTAATTTATTCAACGGTTTACTAATTTTCGAAAAATTGTTAATGAACCTCCTGTACCAGCCTGCCATGCCTAGAAACCTTTTAACCTCTTTAGCGGAAGTTGGAGTTGGATAATTCAATATAATATCTACCTTTCCCGGATCAGTTCTAAGTCAATGTTTGTCAACTAAATATCCCAAGTACTTAAGTTCTCTACGGCAAAAGATAGACTTATCCATGTTTATAGTCAAGTTTGCGTCCCTGAGTTTTGCGTAGACCTTATGCAAGAGCTGCACATGTTCTGAGCAAGTGCTGGAT
Source organism: Parnassius mnemosyne (assembly GCA_963668995.1). Taxonomy (NCBI): domain Eukaryota; kingdom Metazoa; phylum Arthropoda; class Insecta; order Lepidoptera; family Papilionidae; genus Parnassius; species Parnassius mnemosyne. The sequence continues at coordinate 37,553,486 of CAVLGL010000104.1, read as the reverse complement.
ATTATGATTATGTCGTCTTGGAAACAGAATACTTTGTTGTTAAATTCGGGACCAAATAGCCTATCCATTAATCTCTGCATTGTGCTTGACGCGGAAACAAGGCCAAACGACATTACATTGAATCTAAATAACCCCCTACGTGGCACTGTGAACGCGGTCTTATCAGCTGATTGCTCGCTATCATAGGGTATTTGCCAATACGCAGCGGAAAGATCTATTGACGTTAGGTATTTCGCGTCGCGGAGCTGGTCCAATATGCTGCTTATATACGGGAGAGGATACGCATTGGGTTTGGAAACTGCATTTAATTTTCTACAATCTAGACAAAACCTTAGGTCCCCATTTGGCTTCTGAACCATTACTACAGGTGAGTTCCAAGCTGACTGTGAAGGTGACACAACTCCCAAACTAAGCATTCTATCCAATTCTTTTTCAAGTGCTAGTTGCTTAACAGGTGATAATGGATAGTACCTTTGCTTAATAGGTTTGCTATCCCCTGTGTCTATGACGTGATGAATGAAGTTGGTACGTCCCAAACCTACTTTAACTGTGTTAATTGTATCAAACTGTTGGACTAACTTATCCATGATTTGTTTTTGTTCTATGGATAAAGACCCGTATTCTTCAAGGCCTTTATTAAGAGAAACCGAATTTATGCTATTACATATTGATGACTCCGACTTTCGGTCAAACTGTACTTCGGATACAAGGTCACTCCCTAAGTCAAACACCTGCCAAAAATCAACACCTAGAATTATAGGTAAAGTTATTTGTGCAACAACATAAAAGTTAATCACTCAGAAATTATTGTTAAATTCAATAGGTAAGGACATATACCCTAAGCAATGCAATCTCGTACCATCAGCAGTTCTTACGTAGTGCTCAGTGTCAAACCAGTTGAGTTGAAATCCGTGTTCTAAAAAGATCAAATGCGCATTATTTCCAAGAATGCTACAAGTTGCACCCGAATCTAATAAGCCAAAAGCTTGTAAGTTCAATATTTTTAATTTTAAGTATGGTCTTATATCCCTAGTATTTTTTTTAAACAGAACTACCTCTTCATTATTGGACGTATAAGACCTATTTTTATTAAAGGTGTTGGATAGTTCCGTGTTAACTAGTTTTTTGTATTGCAATTACTACAATCTGAACGCTTAACACCTTTTAATCCACACTTAAAACACACTAACTCTTTCGAATTGCATTGATTGGTGAAATGAGTGTTTAATCCACACCTAAAGCATTTCTTATCCAATTTCCTCGAAGAGCCAGCTTCATTCAGCACTGAGACTTGTTTACTGTGAGATCGCGGCGTTTGTTTATTTAAGTCCGCTGTAATTTTAAAGTTATTCAAGTTAGGTTCACTAAATTGTTCCGCACGCGACCGCGCAATTTCTAACTGTTTGCAATAAAGTTTAAGTTTGTCTACAGAGGTTATATCATGTAAAGCTAAATCTTTCATGTACTCTGGTCTAATGTTATGCATCAAGATTTCGAGCTGTTGTCTACTCGACAACGGCTGAGTGAGTCGCGAGAACATTCCCTGCATAATGGAAAGATAGACTACTATCGTTTCGTGTCTGGCCTGTGTACGCTGCCTTATTTCATTTAATAGTGTATAGTCTAAATCGGAAATATCAAAGTCGTCCCTTAAGCATTTCAATAATTGTGAATATGAGTGGATATTATCCTTATTACTTCTAAACCAACATAAAGCAGAGTTTTCTAAAAGATCAGAAAAAGCTGAAAGTATGCGAGCTTCAGTAATGTTGCGAGCCTCTTTAAGTTCCTCAAGACGTTCAATAAATACACGAACACACGTGGTTCCGTCAAATTTTAAGTTAAATGTATTTAGGTTCAAGGGTTTATCTTTCACATAGATCACGTTACTTTCCACTTTCTGGTTAGACGGCTGTGCCTGGGTTTCCTTGTACTCACACTCCGTGTTGCTATCTTCACCGTCTATGACACTCAAAATGCGAATCAAACGACTACGAAGATCTGACAAATGCGAACTACTTTCAGAGATACGAGCTAGTCTATCCATCAAATAATTTGCACGACGAGATAGTTTAAGAGTCAAATTGCGATCATCTACTTTACCTGCCTGCAGCTGGGATTCCAGAAGTTCGACCTTTGGGGTGCAGATCTCTAGTTCAGAGGCTATACTGGGTGACTGGAGTGGTTCACACTTTATGCTTCCACGGCGTGCGAGTTTGTACACCTGGCGGATCTGCTTCCTCACTGCATCGGTGGTTACATTTTCATCTGTGGAAATACCAATAATGGCGAGTTCATATCTGATTTCATCTTTATGTAATGAGTCTATATACTTGTGGATCAACATTTTGTTAAAATGTACTGACGGTTCTTCTTCTTCTTTCTTTTTATGGCGGTTTTGATCATTCGCCAATGTCAGCGTGAAAGCGTTTATTGAGTAGAAGCTCAGTAGTTACAAATACTATGCCCATATACAAGAGAAGATTGTGATAGTATAAGTATCTTTTTTCCTTTAAACCAATTTTTTCCCCTTTTATCTTGTAGTACTAATGGTTATACTGTTGAATTACCTAGAACAAATGACAAACACGGTTGCTATAACTACATTAGTATGTTAGTATTGACAAACATTAAACTTTTATACCATTAGTGTTAATAAAATCACACAGAATATATACATAAGGAGTGTTTGTGTAGGTTAAAAGTGAATCAAAATTTATAGGACGAGGGATGTCAGGAGGGAGATAATCATAGAGTGAACAAGATAATTTAGGACAGTTAAAAAAAATGTGGTCAGAGGTTCCCTCATCCAACCCACATTCGCAGAGGGAACTATCCCTAATCCTCAGTTTGGCCAAATGTACTGGAGTACAAGCGTGGCCAATTCTAAGTCTACAAATAGTTGATGTAGAATGTTTATTAGCTTTATTGAATTTGAAAAACCATGGTTTTGGAAGGATGGCACATTGTGTAGCAGCATAGTGTTTACCTTTTATATTTTGAGTGGCTTTCCATAATGTATTCCAATTATTATTTAACTTCTTCTTTGCAAGTAACACTATGTCTGAGGAGTAAGTTAAATTACATGGCAAACCATTTCGACTGGCATTTTTAGCCATCAGATCAGCTGTTTCATTGCCCTTGATGCCAATATGACCTGGAATCCAAGCTAAGGAAACCTGTATGCCCTTGAGATGACATCTATACAATGTGTGTTTAATTTTGAGGATCAAGGGTATCTTATATTTACTTTGGAATTGGTTTGACAAAATTGCTAACAAACAACTTTTGGAGTCGGTAAGAATAACTGACTTATTTAAGTTGTGTGCTTCTATATATATTAAAGCTTCATGAATTGCCGTGGCCTCGTTAGTAAAAGTGGAAGAAATAGAAGGGCATTTAAAATTAAGAATTATTTTGAATCTGGGAATCCAAACTGCTGCTCCAGTACAACTTTCATCTGACTTTTTGGAGGTATCAGTGTATATAATAAGCCAGCCTTTCCATAAATTATCTATGACTCTACTTACTTTACTATTTGCTATAGGGCAATCTTTCTCAATACCAAGGTCGAGGTGGATATTTGGTTGGAAAATGATTGCATCATATGGGATATCAAATATGGGGCAGGACTTGAATTGTGATACTGGGTATGGTAGGTGGAGTAATGTTACCAAACTGTTGGATAAGCAGGGAGATTCTTTATGAGTCCAGTAATGTTTTGATGAAATATATTCCAAAAGGAGGTGTAGTTTAGAAATGAGAGGGTGGGAAGAGAGTTGGTAGATTTTAAAAATGTATCGGTCCGAAAGATATTGCCTTCTTAGATAAAGGGGAGGGTCCACACATTCAACTTGGAGAGCATTTATTGGGGAAGATTTCATTGCCCCGATGATTATACGAAGGCTTTTGGATTGAATCCTGTCTAGGATCTTTAGGGAAGACTTATTGCACGGTTCCAAAACAAAACATCCATAATCTAAATGACTACGGATAAGGGCGTTGTACAGTATTTTTTGGGAGAATGGGTGGGAGCGCCACCAGACACCCGATAAAGCGCGAAGAATGTTTATATTTTTTTCACATTTTTTGGAGACATAGTTGATGTGATGATAAAAGGCTAGTTTGGAGTCAAGAATAACTCCTAAAAATTTTACATTCTCCCTAATTGGGATAGGTTCATTATTATAGAGAATGTTGATTTCAGGGACTTGCCTATGGCGAGAGAAGATTACAACACTGCTTTTGGGAACAGATAAAGACAAACCATGATCAGTTAACCAATCCTGTAAATAAGACATTGATATATTCAAGCGAGAACATGCTGCAAGGAGGTTATCTAGGGAAATATATATAGCTATATCGTCTGCATATTGGAGGATGTTACAGAAGGAGTTAACAGAAAGTTCTAAATCATAAGTATAGATAGAATAGAGTAAAGGACTAAGTACTGAGCCTTGTGGGAGACCCTTCCATACAATTCTTGGCGGGAGTAGAGAATTTTGACTATCAATATAAATGGATCTAGAAGAGAGAAAGTTAGAGACAAAATTTACTATCCTCACTAGAATACTCAGATTAAGCATTTTTGCCTGAGCACAGGAAGAAGTACATTGTCATATGCAGACGAGATATCTAGGAAGACTCCAACAAGGTATTAATGTTTAGAGTAAGCTATACGAATATCAGTAACTAGAGTACTAATGCTATCCATGGTGCTTAAGCCCTTTCGGAATCCAAATTGGCTTTTTGCTAAAAGATTTTTGCTTTCAAGAAATCATTCTAAACGATTTTTTATTAGGTGTTCAAGGATTTTGGCCATGGTGCAAGAAAGAGCAATAGGGTGGTAGCTTGCGGGATCAGTGTAGGGCTTACCTGGTTTGTGAATAGGTAAGATAACTTGGGATTTCCACTCTTCAGGAGGAATACCGAACATGTAAATATAATTCAAAATAGAAAGAAGATGGGCTTTAGTAGATTCACTGCTATTAGTAATAAAAGAATAAGGGATTCCATCGATTCCTGGTGAAGAGTCTTTAAGGATATTAAGAACAGAATATAACTCCTCATAAGAGAAAGGAGAGTCAAAACTGTGTTGATAGTGCAGGGACTGTGATTGGAATACTATACATTCATTGTAAGATGTTACTGAAGGAGGAGCAAGTTTACTAGCAAAATTTTCTAGCCAATAAGACTGATCATTAGAATTTGTGTTTTCAGTGGCCGAAACTGAACATCGGAATTTTTTTATATTTTTCCAGACCAGTGATGGATGAGTCCTAGGCGACAGTGACTCACAGAATTTAAGCCATCCAGCCTTTTTCTTTTCAGACAGTAATTTTAATGTTTCAGCAGCAGTTTTTTTATAAAAAAACATAGTTATCAAAATTCATTGAGCGGGAATATCTTAGTTCAGCTTCCTTTCTCTTCTTGCATGCTACAGAACAATCTTGATCCCACCAAGGCGGTGAAGGAGCATTATTTTTATAAGGTTTTTTAATGGGAATTGTCTTATTTGCAGCAGATAAAATAGCATTTTTGAAAGTAGAATACACCTGAAGAACATTCTCTTTCTGAACCGTAGGGATGAAAGTTCTTCGTCTAGAACTGTGGAATACAGATGCCAGTTTGCTTTGGATGTGTTATATTTTAACCTAGGTTTGAATGGAACATTGACTGTATAGGAGTTAGGAGGATTGATAACAATAGGAAAGTGATCACTGCCATGGGAAATGGGTAATATTCTCCAAGAAAGAAGGGATGACAGGGCAGGAGAACAGAGTGACAGATCTACTGCACTTTTAGGATTTTGGAGGGGGGAAACTCTACGTGTAGGTGAACCATCGTTAAGGAGGCAGAGATCTAAATCATCAATGATGTCTAAGAATGTAGAAGACCAGGGATCACAAAAATGGGAACCCCATAAAGTATGGTGCATATTAAAATCACCAAGAATTACCATAGGAGGAGGGATGGAGGATATATTCCTCGTAAGTTCCGATAAGATATTTAGATTAGGTTCGGGAATGTAAATAGAAAGGAAAGAAATGTTATGAGCACTAACTGCAACAGCATTAATTGAAGGACTATGAGAAGGAAGGGAAATTAATGTATAAGTAATTGATTTTGAGATAAGAATGAAAGAGCCAGCATGACCATCACTTCCATCATCCCTGAGACATGAATAGCCTGAGACCCTAAAATGGGAGCCAGGCTTTAGCCATGTCTCCTGGATGGCTAGGATAAGGGGATGGTATTTATTAATAAGATATGTTAGTTCGTTTTTCTTATTTTTAATGCTCCGGCAGTTCCACTGAAGTATTGGAGGGAAGGTTATTTGTTAAGGAAATGAGCTCAGTAAGTTTTTGGCGGAGGGCGAGTGGGAGATCCATGTCGCTGAAACGGGAAAGCATACTTATAAGCATGGAGACCATCAGTTCGCAGAGATTATCATTAGGGGAAATACTTCGCTCTATTATAGCACAACCATTAGTAGATGAAGATGGAGGGTTATCTATTATTGCCTCATGGGCAGATTTATCATATCCATGACTAGATGCTGGTTTTGGCGAAAGTCTTGGAGTGAATGTAGTCTTCCTGTAAGAATGAGATTGTGAGGGGACAACTGAAGGTAAAGGAGGGTTTGAAATAGGACAGGAAGTCTGATGCTCATATGAAGGAAGGGTTCTAGCAGTATCTGCATAGGATCTACGGACTTGAGGGAAACGAGCAGATGCTTCTAGATAGGAAATATTTTCCTGTGACATTGTGAGTTTGATAGATCGCTGCCTAGAGTGTTCAGGGCAGGAGGGATCTTTAGCTGTGTGAGATCCTGAACAAAAAAGGCAAGTGGGAGACTGTCTTGTGCATGATATACCCTCATGATTTTGAGCACACACAAAACAACGGGAAGATGATCTACACTGTGAGGTAACATGTCCAAAACGGCAACATTTGTGACATTGAATAAGTGGTAAAATGTAGGGCTCAACGGGCATTGAGTTGTAAAAACAATAAATATTAGAAGGGAGTTTCTGGCCGGAAAAAGTTAAAAGGACTGTTTGAGAGGGAATCCACACAGTGCTTTGGTTTTCATTAAGTGATTTTCTATTAAATCGGCGAGCTTTAATGATTGAGCCAAAACCAGCTGGGACCTCGATTGATGAAATGAGTTCCTCTAATGTCCATTCTACAGGGACCTGCCTCACTATTCCCATGCGAGTGATACTATAAGAAGGGATTACAGCATCATATTTAGCACCTGCAAGGGCTGGGTTCTCAATAAAGCAATTTGCATCTGCTGCACTTTTAAATTCGACTGAGATTCTATTGCGCCCTACTCGCTTAACACCGTCGCTAACAACATTTTTAAAATTATTATGGTAGAGAAAATGACCAAACTTTATCGGTTTTAAAACTACTCCAGATGATAAATCATCTACTATCTTACTTACATGTACAATAAAGGGCGCACTGTCGTTATTAGAGTATTTATGTTTTTTTTTTCAATGTAGTCAGGATGAGTATAAGAGGTCTGAATAGATGGTACAGGTTGAGATGGATCTGTAATTAATCTTTTCTGTGGATGAACTGAGTTATTGGTTGCTTGCGATCTTTTACGATTCGACTGATCGATCTCGATAGGCATATTTTTCTTTTTGGTACCCGCATGGGAGTCACATGTAACCCCGTCGGGATCGGGAGGATCTTCCTCCATTTTATTTTAACTACTTACATATATATACAACAACACAATTACTAAATACTTACGGATTTATAACTACTAAAACCAACACCACCAGAAATAGTAAACAAAAAAGTAAATCAACAGCTCTCAGAAGTACGAAATAGCCTAAAACAGAACGACACTTGTACACCTCACACCATCCGAGCACGCTCTTAACACGTGCGTTTTGTTGTTTTTCGTACTGACGGTTACAAGAAAGTCTTAAATCGGTTGATATTAAAAATATCTACTTAAAATAGCACAAATATTTTTATTATGTTAAGTTTTAATTCATTTAAGTACATATAAATCACATTCAAGTTAAACTTTCTTTGTTCTCAAGCTTACTTAAATCTACCTACATCAGAAAAAAAAAATGTTAACATTAAATTTCACTAAGTTTTCATATTAAATGGGTTTTTAACAGCTTAAATAGTTACAATTAAGGTTAATTCATCTACTAACATCCAGCAACTTAAGGTTCAACGTTGGGTAGCCACTTTATAACACTTTTTAGGGCGTTACTCACCGGCTACGGTTATCGGAGAGTTATGGGACTCGAGGATCAAAATAAAAGTATCCCAGGGCGCCTGTTGTTGGATGATTAGTAAATGAAAATGCAAAGATACATATACAGACAAAAAGTAGTTTATTTCCTTCTACGGTTCACATGTATAGCTCCACATATCAAGCTTTCACTTTAAAATACCCTACGAACTGAGGTTTTGACTAACTTAGTGGATTACACAATATTACACTGTTTATGGTCAATTCCGCGAAGCAGTGAGGCAACAGATATCCTCCAGGTGTACGCCGGTCGCGGTCTCCTGGCCGCCCAGTCCCAATATAGCCACCCGTTGAAGCTGCCTCGCCTCATCCACATTGTTAAACTTGATAATGGACCATACTCAAAGTACGGACTAAGGACTAAGGACCCAATTTATGGGATGATGTGTTTCAACACATTAAACTGCCCGTAGACATTGTGTTTAAGGGGCCGTACGCCCAAGTAGTCGTCACTTTAAATTCATGTTCCGGCGTTTCGATTCAAAAATTATATATGTGCGTGTCCGATCATTACAACGGCTCGCTCCAAAAAGAACTAGGCCTTCCTTGGGCTACACGCTACCGTCGATCCGTGGTAGGATTTCGAACTAACACGAAAGGTCAATTGCATGCAATTAGCTAGCTCGATTCGTCAATATACGTTTCTAGTTACTTCGGACTAATGACGTTAGATGGCGCTCTGAAGTCTGTTCATCGCATGTAATAACGTAAATATGCTAAAATAATGTACACGAAAATTTTCGTGTTACAGTGCAACTGATGGTACACTCATAAAATAACGTCGAAGGGATCACATTTTTGTTATATGATAATGAAACTTTCTAAGCTATGCGAAAGTAATTTGTAGACAATTTTTATATTTTTTTCAATAAAGCAATCACACAATAGATAGTTTACGTATAATATTTTATCATCATCGTCGTCATCATTATACACAGACGTACACAAGTTCACTGCTGTGGCCCCCCCAAGGAATACCACAAAGCACGATTCGAAATCACCTGCATCCATCAACTTCCTATATCTCTTACCAGGCCGTCACTCCATGTAGTGGATTGACGACCTGGTACACTTGGCTTACCGGCAGGCTACCAATTAAAAACCTTTCATCCCCATCGATTGTTGGTTTTACGAGCAATATGGCCATTGCCCACATGGGCCATTGCCACTTCAGTCCACTGATCTGTATATTGTTTAATTTAATAATGACATCGTACAAAATATAAATATGTATTAGCATAAGTGTAGAATCTCAGTTGCTAGCGTTCAGCGGGGCGGGATGTTCGTCATACATGATAAATATTAAATACATATACATATAAATATTATTAACAGTGGTAGAGCCACGCGGCAGCTTTTGCTGTCGCACGGATGGGCCGGCTCGAACCGGGGTAGTACCACGACCTCACAGAAAACCAGCGTGAAGTAGAGGTTTACCTCTGCGTTTCGCTTGGTGAGTGCAGGTGGCCGGAGGCCCTTTTTACTGGAAATGAGGCATTCCATCTTAGTCCTCACGGGTGACAACGCATCTACATTTTGATTTGTAACAGAGGATAGATGTAGATGTCTATGAGCCGCAGCAACCACTTACCATCAGGTGGACTGTGTGCTCGTTTGTCACCCTCATCCTATAAAAAAAAAAATACACGCTCTCTTGTATCCTGTCAACTTACGATAAACCCATCCACTCAAAAAAATATATTATGGTGTATTTATAAGTGTTATTAACTATCTGGTAACGCACTGCAAATACTATAGGTAAAAAAATGTTATTATTGCTTAAAATATTTGTTCCGGGTTTGGATGTTTGTCATAAATTATGTAAGAAAAATCCTCCATGATACAGAAGAAAATTCTAGTGTAACTTTTTTCAGCTTACTTTAATGATATAATTCAAACATTGTAATCTTATATTATATAATGTGTTAATGTTTTTTTTGGATAAACAAATATATGAATTTTATCCAAAGTTGTTATAAAATAATATTTGCATCGTTAGGTATACCGAGGAGAGAGTATGATTTTCCTCGGTTTCGTTTCCTTTCGGAACAACATTGAATATCCTATTTTTTAATTTTTCCTTTGCCATTGCTTTCAATTTGTCAAGCGTTAAATTTCACTCTAGCTGAAAAATAAAGTAAAGCGTATTCTCTATACCATATATTTTTATGAAGATTTTTTGAGATTTGGTCAAAGGAAAAAAATATTTGTAGATTATTTTGCATTTAATTATATTTTGTTTAAATCCGGTTAGAATTTTACTGAGATATCAAGTGCAGCTTATTGAATTTTCCGAGAAAATTTTAAATGATATTATATTTAGATAAACAATAAAAATTATGTGTAATATTAGATTAAATTACGACGGGCTATTTCTCGAAAAACTAAAAAACACACGTCTAAGCGCGTATTTTGGGTGTGGATAAGATTATTATGATTATTCGATGTGTAATATTTTTATGACTTAATAACTATATTGTTTTCGTCGCAATTACATTTTGTGCTAATAAAAATATAATTAATTATCTGAACATAATATGAACTCTTTACCACATTAATTTATTAATTTCTTACAAATGAAATATTTTAAATAGAAATTACGTCCACAGTTAAGGACGTAGAAACCTCTTCATAGTTTTTATAATTAATCCCAGAGAAAAAATTTTATCTTTCTTGAAAATATGATTACACCCGTAAGATAGCGTCCCGTTCCAATTTTTATTCATAAATAATTATTGGTAAGCATTTCTAAGTGAAAAACATTTTTAAAATTTACTTTTTGAAAATACATAAGGAAAGGTTAATTGTTAAAAATAATAAAAGTGTGAGAGCGGATGTTCAACTTGCTCTCCTCCTTACGAGTGCGGTAGGGGGGGGGGGGGGTCTCAATATACCCTAAATTCCACCTCGCCACCATCGATATGATGTACCGTTAGAGTGACGCAACCTATCGCTCACTCTCGATCTAACCGGTATTTCATAAACGCGTCGACGACTAAATGTAATAATAATTTTTAAACATTGATAATTGATTAAAAAAATCAAGATTTTGATAGTCACGGCAGCATGGTGGAATTCTTTGCCCTAAAAGCTTCTCAGAAATGAGAGGAGTACTGTGCCCAGGAGTGGGCGTAATGAGTCGTAACTTTACTTTTTTACAAAACCTAGTAATGCTTCATGCAAAAGTAAGCTACTTTAGAGACTTACTTTTATAAAATAAGGGTAACAAACGAGCACATAGTTCACATGATATTAAGTGGATTCTGTGGCCCATAGACATCTACATCTGTTCTATACTCGATTAGAATCAAAAGCCTGATGCGTTGCTACCCCTAAATACTAAGATGGAATGCTTAGTTTCCGGTAAAGTGTTTAAAAATTTTAAAATTATGATTATAAGTTTACTTTTTCAAAAGTGACACGTGATTTAAATAGTGACGTCTTGTAAAATAACTGTTTTAAAGAATTATTGTTTTATTATTTTTAGTTAAAAGATCTTATATTATCTGTAAATAAACGATATGAATTTGAAATATTTATATGAGAAATTTTGAATCTGAAACATTATCGCCATTTATACATTAGTAAGTGAAATTCTATACGACTTTTTCATTTCCCGACGGGGAAAAATTAACGACCCCTCTTTTGCCTTTCACGTTTTCGCTTTGTTTTAAATTTTTCATACGATTAATTTCGCACAGCAGCCCCAAAATGTACAAACTATGATTTCATATTTCAAACAAAACAGTTTATTTTTATTAAATTAGGCAAAAAATTACTTTGCGTACATCCCAGCACCACTACTCCCAACACCACTATACTAGGAAAGACACAACACTGACGACAATACGACACATGTTTCGCCTCTACACGAGGCATCCTCAGGTGATATAGACTCTACGGTGGCTAAACTGTAAGTGAGCGGCGCGCCAAAACAACTGCTATTAATACAGACTGCTGACGCAACCGCAAATATCTATATAGCTGTAAAATTAGTTAAAATTTTAGTGCTGACATCCTTTAGAGTTAGGATAATTTGTTTTGTGTTTTAATCAACTAAATAATCCTAAGCATAATGCTTAGGATTATTTAGTTAATTGTTTTGTAATGTTGTAATTGTTGCTATTATATAACTTACACAAAAAATACTGCACATTTTTTTCTTATCTTACCCGGACCCCGACCCCCATGGCTTGAGTACTTCATGACAGTATCAAATATTATATTTTACATTTTTTTAATCCTCGTGGTGTTTTTTGTTGGTTCGTCCCAAGACAGAGGCTTTTTCCGAACCAACAGTAAAGCCTTAATCACTTTCAGTAAGTAGTTTCGTAAACTATTTAAATAAATAATGTACTAAGCGCTCGCTGTTTTCACAGTACGCGAGCAACCCGGATTCGATCCCGCCGGCACCAATGAAATTGAAAATTGAAATTTTAAGTTCTGACTTACTACTTTCTCGCCAGTGAATAAAAACATCGTAAGGAAAGGAGAAGGAGACGTCTCCATATATTTATTGGCCCAAATGTTAACAAGATGAAAGTAGGACCATTTGCAAGATTATATATTTATAAACAATTCATAGCTGAAAATCTGGCAGGATTTGTTAATTTGGGATTTGAGTTATTATACGAGTAGAATAAGTAAAACTGAGATTATGTATTACCTACACTGTAACAGGTGATTTTTCACTGCTATTACAATGTAACAGGCTATTTTCCACTATAATTACTTAAAAAAATAAAAGCAGGATCAGTATAACATCACTAAAAAAGATGTGGTTAGTCATGAAAAGAAATGGTGAAACGTGTAACGAAATTTAAAACAACAACAACTAAGTCAAGTGAATATTAGGGATATCAATCTGAGATCGATTACTTGAATTGTTGTTGTAATTGTTACTTGTTGGAATGTTGATATTTTGTATTTTTATTATTATTTTGTAGATATATACAAAATTATTTATATCTCCCTAGTTAACACTGAAAAATAATCGAAAATAGATTTTAAAATGCTCAATTTAAAGGAGAATCGATTATATTGCGCTCATTTCAAATCGAATCCAAAATCGGTATTTTTCTTCTTCTTCTTTTTTAAGTAAATAGTTTGAAGTTTGAACTGTCAAGTCAAATGAGAAATCTTTATTGGAAGATATGTTAATCAATTTTTTGCCATAAAGAATACACTGCAATGGATTTTCTAACTTATTTCTTATTTTATTGTTTTTTCGAATTCTAGATTGTAAAAAGAGTACTGGTACTACTTTTATGTATTTTACTTTAGAAAAATATAGCCAATTTTTTTAAGTATAAACCAATTAGTTAACTTCAGGCCCAAAAATCCCATTCTCCTTTACATGTCTTAAAAATAAAAAATTAAAATTTTTAAGACACGTGAAGTTCGACAACACGCATTGGAATACAATTTTTTTATATTAAAATTACTAGAAGTTAAGCTATGTTCGTAGACTGATTCTGAAGTTCCGAATTAAAGAGTATTTCAAATTATTTATGTCAAAAATAGATCAAAAACTCCTAGAACGCCTGCAACAAAATAAAATCGATCAGTTAGCTGCACCAAGTAATAAGTTACTAATTATATGTGTACACACTATTTTTTGAAGGAAAATATTAGAAAAAAAAAGACAGCAGATATTTTGTTGCCGATTAGTAATGGAACCGGCAAATCATAAGGAGCCAGCAACAAAATAAAATCGATCGATAGCTTACTTCAAATTTATCACAATAATGTAACATCTTAAAATAATTGTGCTTTTAAATAGACATAAGTTCAGTATTGTTGATTCAAAGTCATCTTAGAATTATTCTTGATGTAAATTGGGCTACCACAAACCTAAACTAGCAAACACGCTTAGTTCTGAAGCAAAGTCTATACAATTGATTAGAAGTTTCAGAAGTTAGAATTTAGATCAATTTATTTAAGTTGGTTCTAGAGCATGATATTAATATCGTATCGTATAGAATTTTTCCGCGGAGGAACACAATTAAAACACAATAATATTTGAATTGGAGAAAAGGGACATGTGATCATGTGCACATTATCTTTATAACCTAAATCTTAAGGAGTTGAAAAAAATTTAAGTATATTAAATTTGGCTTCTCAATATATGACATAATAATAATAATCATCATCGTTTATTGACTGACTTTTAATACACTATAATACCCACAGGAGTATAGTTTTAGATCGGAAAATCTCTAATTTATTATTTGTGTAACATAATACATAGTAATAAAAAATAGTACTGTTGTATATTTTTAAATGTCCCGCTAAGTTTCTTGTTGGATTTCACGAAGATATATGCTATATGTTTCTAATCAATGATTTTCAATAAGTATTATTTATAATCTTATTGAATAAAAAAATTGTTCGCGCCAAACACTTTCATGAATTGACGCTAGATGTCACTCGGCTCGGCGCGATACCGGTTTGAAGTTCTGCCGAGCGTGGCAGTAGCGCGCGGGTCGCGAGAGAAAAGCCAGCAGTCGTCCATAAGCGGTGCTAACGATTGGCACGCTGTATTCTGTTAGGGAACTCGGAATAATTCGGCGCGGCCAGTAAATATACGGTCTATCATTGTGACGCGCATTCCTGCTGGAGAGCTTCCCAGGGACTCATTGTGTTTGACTCAGAATCTGCATAACTGCATTAGGCAATATTAGCTAGTGCGGCTCTAATATTCTAGAATTAACTGTTGCGACGCAAAACGGTAGTGACCTTTAATAAACTGTAAGCTCCGTGTGCGTTTTGTGTGTTAACCTTATAACCAGCGATAGTTAGTGGCTTCTGTAAGTTAGTAAATCGTACGATAGAGTTAATTGACTGTCAACGTGACGAAAGAAGAAAGTGACTGTGGATAACCTCGAAAGGCCCCCTCAAGTTGGAGCGGTGTCGACGCCCGGGCTGCTGCCGACGGCTAAGGTCTAGATTCAATCACCATCAGTCACACCCAGATACACACCACATCACCATTCTTTCCCTTGCACTACACAACCACATGCGACCTGACCGACTCCGGAGGGACCAGTCGCCTTGGATAGGTAAGTAAGCTTCATCCAAATTCCTTCCGGTCGACTGGCCGTAGTATAACGCTCCCCCATATATTTTAATGTAATTAGGAATTTCCACGTGGCCACATTGAGGCTCGACCTACGTCTGCTCGGGAAGTCTTCAGCTCATGGGCCCCTGATGATTTGATTCTCTAAGGGAACAGCCGTAGGCCGTAACAAAAATTATATTTCTAAAATCCGCTTTACATGGTACAAAAAATACTGTATGAGCTAAATACACAATTAGATTTAATAATAGAGTTACACCATCTGAACAACAAAAATACAAGTTAATAACAGCAGTTACTTGACTCAATGGATTCCATATTTCCTAATCATAAACAAAGTACCAAAATTAAACGATCTTAAACAAAACGCTTAATCGCGTTTAACCGTTTTGGTTGGCGGCCTGCGCTTATGAATCATGGCGAAGGTAGAACACAGTAGGATTTTCGTCAGTGAGAATATTAGATAATTTTCTGTTGGCCAATGCTCACTAATTTAAAAATTTCTAAAAAATGAAACTAAGGGAAAGAAATGCTAGGAAAATTGGAAGCATATCTTTATAAAAAGCCTTTAGAAAAATTTACTCGCAAATATCCGCGTTATAACGCGGATATTTGCGAAGTAAAGTTTTCTAAAGGTTTTATATATTGGATTTCCGCAAAGTAACGCCTGATTCTATTAATTATAGCATATCTTTATCAAAAAAGCTTATTATAAAAAACCTTTAATGTAACTTTCATTAAAGAAAAAATCATCATTAATAAATGATCTTATATTATTTAAGTCGCAAAAATCTTTATTATTTTAAATGCTTATACAAAAAGGCAGACATTTTTGTATAAAGTTTGTTGTTATTGTACACGCCCCTAGCTGCCCCAACAAAGGTTGACGGGACTAGGGCCCATGAGTAATCCCATCAAAGGGCAACAAGGGACGGGGCCCAACGGCCTATAGAGACTTATCATTCTACGCAATAGATATCAGGCTAAAAGTAAACAAATAGTACGTACCTGGTTCCAAAGCTAAGACCGCCCCAAAGCTCGGTCAGGCCGTAGGTAGGTGTAGGTGTACAACGTTCATCGTAAAATAAAACACATGACACCCGACACAAGTAACGAACAGTAGTTGAAAGTTCAATGTTCAATGTTCCGGATTCATTTATGACCGAATTACAAATAGGGAACTAACGCGATCTCTTCACGAGTCACAAAGTTCAGCGTTACAAACAACAAACTAAATTCCTTCGTACGATATTAAATACTACGCCCGCATAAAGACTCAAAATCAGTCTACCTGACACGCAAACTAACTGCATAGCCAACACACGAAAGGCAGTTAACGCGACGGTACAATTAAATATTAACTTCAAAAACAATAAACCGGGCTTAGCGTTTTAACCGACACAGGAAATTATCTACGAGTTACATCAAATGCCACAAGCAACTCTTCGACGCAAAATAATATTGTCAAGCACTTCAACCGGCAATTATTATACAATTTACGTAAATTACTTGCCAACGAATTTAGGTTATTCAATCAAAATGTTACCGCTTCGTTATCGCGTGAACGCACGAAAGATAACCAAAACTAGAAGCGAAAACTCCAATAGTAAATTAACGCGCACAAAGTCTCAAATTCTAGACCACAAAACCCGAAAACTGGTCGCGCGAATCACGGGAGCCTGCACACTGTCGCCCCCCCAACCACCCTGGCGGCGTTTACCTCACCTCGACACCATCGGGTGATGCACTTATTCAAACGCGATTGGTTGCCGTTTCAAATGACCATGTTTGGGCCTAAACAGTTATTAAAGATTTGTTAAAAATTTGGATAAACCATAACAACATACTAAGATACATACTATAAATATAATTACACATATTATACAGATAAACATAATATATATGTAAATATATACAAACAGCTATCTTTCAGCTTCTGTAAACAGCTGTCGAGATACAGTATGAACAGCCAGGAAGACATGACACAACCCTGCTTTACGCCCGTTTGGACGTTAAACATGGGTGACAGGTCATGTCCTACCCGCACACAGGCTTTACAGTCACAGTAAAGAGACTGCACAGCCCTTAGCTGTTTGGGTGTGAAATTGGGTGACATTAAAGTAAATTGTCTGTTGTATGCTGATGATGCAGTGCTTATAGCACCATCAGAGGCAGAACTGCAGGCATTAGTCACGTGTATGAAAGAGGAATGTGAAACTAAAGGTCTCCGTTTGAATGCTAATAAAACTAAGGTTCTGGTATTTGAAAGGGACGAAGAGAGAACGAAGTGTGAAATATGGGTAAATCAGGAATGTCTAGAACAGGTAAATGAAATTGTATACTTGGGGAGTGCTTTTAGCCGGGATGGAAGATGTGATTTAGATGTGGACAGGCGTGTCGCTGCCGGGAAAAAAGTCAATGGTGCCCTGACTGCGTTAGTCAAAAGGCAAGGCGTAGCGAAGAGTGCACGCCTTGCAATACAAAACGCAGTGTTGGTACCGACTTTGTTATATGGCAGCGAAACCTGGGTATGCCAGAAGAAGCATAAAAGTAAGTTGAATGCAGTGGAGATGCGATCTCTTCGTAAAATGTGCGGCGTTACCATGGCCGACCGAAAGCGAAACGAAGAGATTCGCAATATGGCAGGTTTGAAAGATGACCTTATCACAAAAATTGATAAGAGCGTGCTTCGGTGGTTTGGGCACGTTGAGCGAATGAGTGAAGGCCGAATGGTGAAGAAAATATATAGCGCGAAAGTTAATATTAAAAGGTGTCGAGGTAGACCGAGACTAACTTTCGAAGACCATGTGAGCAAATTGCTCGAAGAGGGTAGGGTCAAAAGTACTCGGATACCTAGACGTGCATGCATGAAGAAGATAATGAATCTGAAAGAAGCGAAAGAGGTTTGTAAGGATCGTGACACTTGGCGATCTGTTCTCTCTGGCTACCCCGTCAGGGATTGTGCGTGAAGATAAGTAAGTAAGTAAATATATACAAAATATATTTACTCTATACTGTAGCAGTTTCTTAATCTAACATCTATAAAATGTATAAAATAAAAACAGGAAAAGAGACAAGTTGGAATTTAAGGATATGAAAAATACTATAGTCTCTGTACTCTCTCCACAGCTACACTCTCACATAATACCAACATAAAATAACAGCTTAATGCTGCTGTTTTGTATTGTTACGTATAGAGAACCGGATACCCTTTTTACTGGAAACATCTCAGTCCTCAGGGGTGACGACTCATCTGCATTTTGATTCTTAATTGAGGATAAATATAGATGTGTATGGATCACAGCATCCACTTACCATTAGGTAACTCTGTGCGCGCTTGCTGGCCTTATTCTATATAAAAAATACAGATCTGTGGGCACGGTATTTCCCCCGCCATGTCGAGCAAAAAAGCGGCACGGCCGTACTATTATTTTCTCGAAGCACATCAGGCCATTTTCGAAACCCTATAACTTCGTTGTGGATAAAATAAGAAGCATGGATTTTCAGTTACCAAATAGATATTGTATAAACTCAGTATATTTCAAATTTCATTAAATTTAAATCCGTAGTTTAAGAATTATAA
The DNA here is from genome assembly GCA_963668995.1 of Parnassius mnemosyne. Lineage (NCBI taxonomy): Eukaryota > Metazoa > Arthropoda > Insecta > Lepidoptera > Papilionidae > Parnassius > Parnassius mnemosyne. The sequence continues at coordinate 37,534,532 of CAVLGL010000104.1, read as the reverse complement.
CTAGTACTTAAAAGTTTCTTAATTTTGTCACTCACTGACTGACCGATCATCAAAACTCTAAGGCACTTCTAGCAGACATAGAAGCTTCAAATTTGGAATAAAATTATTTTTTAGTATATAAATCAAGGAAAAATTAAAATACTTCGCAATTTCGGTCCAGTTATCGAGATACACCAACTGCATAAATAACTTTGTAATCCCATATAAATATACAGGATTACAAAGTTACATTTGCAGTGAATGAATCAGTGTACCTATATATTATATTATGTATAATTTAATGGAATAATATTATCACTAATAAAGATAAAGATATTTTTAAATATTAATATCAAAGACTGAATTTAATTTTAATTATGTATTTATTTTCTTTTATGAATGTTATAATATTTAATTGCTTGAGTTTTCACATTATCGTTTTCACTTTATCATTTTCACAATCACCAATCAATAGTTAATAATTTTCCGTTTAGCAGCATGTTAACATAGGTGCATAAACTGTGAACAACCACATTTATTGTTAAATTTAGTAAATAACCATAAAGTCTAAATTATGATTTTCACAGGAGAGGAACGAAAAGAAAATATTTTAGTTTCCTGAATTATCGTATCAATAATATTCGTATTTATTAGAAAGAACTGTCAACCGAGTGTGAAACCATAACCATAGACCAAAACTGCCATAGATTTAGATATTTTGGACTTTGGATTCTGGAGTTTTGGCCTAATTGATGCCATCTATACAACGCTGAAGAAAACTAACCTACAAGTTTATGTACCTAGTTCACTAGAGGGCAGAACTTTCAATGCATTTTTATTCTTGTAAATTTGTATGGCAATTTCATCCCCCTGTGAGCGACAAAGCCGACAAAATCGATAGAATAGACTCGGCTCCTCGCCGTATGGTAGCGGAAAAAAGAAATAAAAAGATAAGAAAAAGAAATAAATAAATAAGTATTAAAATAAATAAAGTACAAAATATTTCACATTTCTCAAAGTATGGACCTAATACATGTAAAAAATTGAAGTGTCTGTCTGTAATATCGAAATACCTGCCTTTTTTGAGCTCTTTGCTATTTTCATACTATGAAGACATGAATAACAAAAAAAATCAGTCTTTCTGTCTGTAGAGACTTGAATAGCTGAATTGTTATCAAAATTCACGAGTGATCTTTGAGATTTTTTTTTTGAAACCGAAATATTGTTAAAATGGAAATGGAATGGTTCTTTGGTGTTTTTTTTTAATCTAAATGATGATACGAGTATTAATGACAAAAAATACCACCCAGGCGAAGCCGCGGTGGTTCACTAGTATAACATAAAAGTTTACATTATAAAAGTTAATCGTTCCATTGATTCGTTATTGCAACTCTATAATATCGATTGAATTACTTGAATTTTCCTGTGTGGTTACGGCAGAAAAGAATTTATTATCCCACTCTCATTCTTCAGAGAGTCTAGTCTTAAGAAAAGAAATCGCTTTGTAGATATTGTGACCCCCAATAAATTATAATATAGATATCCAAACCGTCCACAGAAAATAGCGTCAAAGATGCGAAACGACCGGTAATGAGAACGTGAATCCACCTAAACGATAATGGTAAATCCCTAGTGAGGCAAAAATAATGCAAGCAGACTACCTGCCGAAAAAAAAATATAATAAAAGGATATCGAGTCTACAATTCAGTGCGAAATAATAAGACTACTGAACAGATTACTATCCAACCCAAAAATAATTTTAAGGCAACGTGTCGACTGCGCTGAGGAAGAAAACGGTTTGTACAAACAAACATAATTTGGGTTTATTGCACTCTATGTGTTGATAATTATAAAGAGCGACTCACCTAAATGAAACGTAAGTACGTTGAATTATTGCATCAGACTCCGAAAACTTTATTAATTTTTCAATTGGATACGAGTGTGTGTAATACCGAATGACAAGGAAATTCATGCTAGTTAGCGCAATGTTGGAAGGTCCCTTAATAATATAGGTTATATTATTTACTTCCGCCATGGTTTCGCCTGAGTAGGATCTAAATAATGTGAAGTTAGTTTCATTTTATTTAATCGAAGACCATTTATTTAATTAATTTTTCATTATTTAGAAAAAAATCAAGTTTTTAGGATAAAATGTAATCTAGATCACTCCAGGTATTGCTCTCTGTGTGTTTGTAAAGTATCAATACAATCGGTTCAGTTATTCCGAAGATTAGCCCGGACAAACAGACACAGACAAAATTTTTAAAAATGGTTATGTAACCATTCTAAAAGCATGCAAACACTAGCTCAGCTCTGTAGAAAAAAGTAAGGTCAAGTCAGATGAATGGTATAGTTTTTTGTATATAAATATAATATAAATAAAATTTAAGTTTCTATATGTAATATTATTTCAACATTATTCATTAACTTGGTTTATATATGACAACAGTTATTTATACGTCTCATTTATTGTACAGGATAAAAAGAAACAACGCCACAGAATTTACGGATGAAACTTGTCTTGAATATTTATATGGAGGATAAAAGTTCAACTTTCATATGGCGGTCGCTACCTAATACTGAAATTAAACTGGAGTGGTAACAACTCAATTTTACGAAGAAAACGTGTACAACTCACAACATGTAGTAGCCGCTTGGCTTTAACGCTTATAAAATTGTTTTGCACTGAACCATCGGGTTCAAACGGTATAACCAAGTCTTTAAAGTTCAAGAAGATGCGTATTATCAATATAGGCATGAATTCCCGGGAGAAAAACCGGTGATGAGGTTTGCCACCCGTCCCGTCCTGTCTCCCGGAGGGGCTAAAAGTGGATTGCGGAGGCCCGTCTGGCTACGCTGAATGTATGTGGAGCAATGAATGATAAGATGGATGAAGTATGCGAAATGATCAATAATAGAGGAATAGATGTGTTATGTGTGAATGAGACGAAACGAAATGGAAGAGATGTCACTGCACATGGCATGTATACCGCTTACTACTCTGGAGTAGACAAGACCGTGTGGGCATGCCCGGGAGTCGGTGTCATCCTTTCAGAAATAATGGGTCAATGTGTGAAAGAGTATGAATGTGTAAGCCAAAGGCTGCTGTGGATACGAATGAAAGTGGGCTTAAAGAAGTTGTTCGTGCTAGGGGAATACGCTCCAGATATGTCTAAATCCACTTATAGCCGAGAGCAGTTTTGGGACATGGTAAGGCTGCTGTTGATGAAATTTAAGGAAAATGAAAATATTATTATGTTAGGAGATTTTAATGAAAGGATTGGGATGGAGAGGTCTGGTTATGAAAGGATATTAGAAACTTTTGGCGATGAAAGAAAAAATGAGAATGGTGAAGACCGTACCCCTCACCGTATGTGTGGAAAAGAATATTTTTGTGGCGAACACTTTCTTTCGCCATCAGAGGATTCACATGTAAACATGGGAAAGAGGGGATGGTAGAAGCATGACAGATTTCATAATTGTGGATGACAGAATGAGGACCGCAGTGGTAGATACAAGGGTTTACCGGGAGTCCAACGTAGGGACGGATCATTACTTGGTCTTATGCCGAATAAATGGTCTATTCAGGCGTTGGCGGCATCGGACATCTGTACCTACCACTGCGTTACAGCGTATAAGAATAGAGAGGTTACAAGATGAAGGTGTGAAAGAGAAGTATAAATACAGAATGAGGGAAAATATAAGTGGGTTGAATGAATTATTTATGAATGATTTAGACTTGAAGAATATATGGAATAATATTAAGAAAGTTTTGGTGGATGCAGACACCGAAGTATGTGGTGTAAGTAAGAGAACGAATGAAAGGAAAAGTAATACATTGTGGTGGGATTATGAGGTACGGATGGAAGTTGAAGCAAAGAAGAGAGGATGGCTAGATTTACTAGCAACTAAAGCTGGTAATTCTGGCGGTATGAACGATGAGATTGAAAGAAAAACGGCAGACTTTAGACGTATTAATAAGAGAGTAAAAGAAGTTTTGAAAGGAAAAAGCAAAAAGAGATAGATAAGAATGATAGAAGGATATCTGGTAACTTACAAGCAAATATAAAAATGTTCTGGAAGCTCGTAAGAACTGCCAGGGGAAATTCAAAATAGCCTAAAATGAATGCTATACGAGACGAGAATGGCTAAGAAGCCGGATATGATAGAATATCACTCGAAATGCTAAGGGCTGGAGAGGGTGTGGTTGCAGGCCTGCTGTGTACCTTGTTTAATTTATGTTGGGAACTAAAGCGGGTACCGGAAGACTGGTGCAAAGCCGTTATAGTCCCAATATATAAGGGAAAGGACTCGCAGCAGGACTCGCTCGCTTGCGTAGCATTATGGGTAAACTGTATGCTAAGGTGTTAATTGAAAGAGTTATGGAAGAAACTGATGGAAAATTTTGGGATGTGCAACCTGGATTTAGAAAGGGTATGGGGTATACGGATCAAGTATTTTCCATGCACCTGATTGCGGCGAAGTTTTTGGCCAAAAACCAAAAAGTTTTTTGTGCGTTCATGGACTTGGAAAAGGCTTATGACAGAGTGGACAGGAATATGTTATGGCAAACACTGAACTCATTTGAGTTGAGCGCTGGCTTGATACAGGCATTAAGGTCGCTTTATAGGGACTCTAGTGCTTGTGTCAGAATCAACGGGGTCTACTCGGACTGGTTTGACATTCATAACGTTGTCAGACAGGGATGTGTGGCTTCCACGTGGCTGTTAAACCAATTTATGGTCAGTTGTTTGCAAACTTTGAAAGTTGAAGAATGTGGGTTGAGATGTGTGAGTTAACCGTCAAATGCCTTATGTACGGCGATGATCAAGTCATATTTGCATCGTCGCCGGCCGAGTTGAATATGATGGTTACTTTAATGAACTGGTCATTGAAAGAAAGGGGTATGAAAGTACTTACTTACTTATCTTCACGCACAATCACTGACGGGGTAGCCAGTGAGAACAGATCGCCAAGTGTCACGATCCTTACAAACCTCTTTCGCTTCTTTCAGATTCATTATCTTCTTCATACATGCACGACTAGGTATCCGAGTACTCTTGACCCTACCCTCTTCGAGCAATTTGCTCACATGGTCTTAGAAAGTTAGTCTCGGTCTACCTCGACACCTTTTAATATTACGCGCTATATAATTTCTTCACCATTCGGTCTTCACTCATTTGCTCAACGTGCCCAAACCACCAAAGCACGCCCTTATCAATTTTTGTGATAAGGTCATCTTTCAAACCTGCCATATTGCGAATCTCTTCGTTTCGTTTTCGGTCGGCCATGGTAACGCCGCACATTTTATGAAGAGATCGCATCTCCACTGCATTCAACTTGCTTTTATGCTTCTTCTGGCATACCCAGGTTTCGCTGCCATATAACAAAGTCGGTACCAACACTGCGTTATGTATTGCAAGGCGTGCACTCTTCACTACGCCTTGCCTTTTGACTAAAGCAGTCAGGGCACCATTGACTTTGTTCCCGGCAGCGACACGCCTGTCCAAATCTAAATCATATCTTCCATCCCGGCTAAAAGCACTCCCCAAGTATACAATTTCATTAACCTGTTCTAGACATTCCTGATTTACCCATATTTCACACTTCGTTCTCTCTTCGTCCCTTTCGAATACCAGAACCTTAGTTTTATTAGCATTCAAACGGAGACCTTTAATTTCACATTCCTCTTTCATACACGTGACTAATGCCTACAGTTCTGCCTCTGATGGTGCAATAAGTACTGCTTCATCAGCATACAGCAGACAATTTACTTTTATGTCACCCAATTTTACACCCAAATAGCTATCTTTCAGCTTCTGTAAACAGCTGTCGAGATACAGTATGAACAGCTAGGAAGACATGACACATCCCTGCTTTACGCCCGTTTGTACGCTAAAAATGGGTGACAGGTCATGCCCTACCCGCACACAGGCTTTACAGTCACAGTAAAGAGACTGCACAGCCCTTAGCAATCGACCATCCACACCATACCCCGGCAACAGTTCCCACATTTTCTTCCTTACAACCTTATCAAATGCTTTCTCAAGATCCACAAAAGCACAGAAAATATTCTGGTAAGCAGCCACTAGCAGCAGCTACTTGCTAAACTGGTCAAGCTGATCGCCCGATAGCACCCCCAGTCAAAATGTGAACCTTTACCTTTATACAAAGGCACAATGACTGCGGATCGCCAATCATCCGGGACATCCCACGTCCACCAGCACAAATTGCACAGCAGATGAAAGTTGTCCCTGACGCGAGGCCCACCATACTTGACCATTTCAGCAGTAACTCTGTCTAGTCCCGCAGCCTTACCACATTTCAAACTTCGAATCGCACGTTCAATCTCTTTCATACTGATGACCTCAGTGTCATCGAGGTCCGTGTCTGGCGTACCAGTCACGGCGTCATCCCCGGATCCCTCATTAAGATCATAACACGCATACATTTCTCTATAAAATTCGCTCCATCGCTGCATGACGTCCGATTTTTCTGAGAGGACGTCATTAGTTCTCGAAAGCACTTTGTTCATTCTTAAGGCCGTCGCACCACTTCGGATCCTTCCAACCTCTTTCCAGAAGAGTTTGAAGTTCTCCTTAAAGTTGTGCGACAACCTTTCATCCGCTTCCATTCTACACCTTTCACGCACTTCCTCAATCAATGCTTTCGTGTGAACTTTCTGCAGCCTATATCTTTCTTTCATCTTCTCTCTCATATCCTTATCATTACAAGAGGACATGTAGTCTAACCATGCTTTCTTCTTCTTCCTTACAGCTTCTTTCACTTCATCATTCCACCATGCATCTCTTCTTTTACTACTGCCTCTTTTTATTGTTCCACACACTTCTTCCGCTTCACTTACCATTCCATCCCTAAGGTTCTGCCATGTTCTTTCTACACATTCTTTTCTGCCATCGATGGTGTCAAGCTTTTCGGCTACCCTCGCATGATATTTGTCCCTAGTATCCGCTTCCTGAAGCTTCCAGCTTCGGATGCGACAGACCAACTGTGGTTCTGTTACTGCCGTCCGGTAACGCCAACCCGCGAACAGACCCCTAAATCTAGTAATCACTAGATTGTGATCCGTTCCCAGGTCAGCACCCCTGGACACTCGCGTATCCATCACCTGTTTTCATCCACCAGGTCATCCACCAGGAACAAATCGATCCTACTTATCTCATTCTTTTGTTCTCTAGTATACATATGGATTTTCTTGTGATTAAACATAGTGTTTATCACAAGAAGACCCTTTTCCTTGCACACCGCCAGTATAAGCTTGCCAGCATTACTAACCCTTTTATCGCCAAACTCTCCAAGTACCGACTCGTACCCTGGTCGAGCGGTACCAACCCATCCATTCAAATCACCACATACAACAATTCTTTCTTTTCCCCTAGCCAAATCTAGAACTTCTCTTACATTCTCCCAAAACTCCTCCAGCTTAGCCTTGGACGACGAAGCTACCGGCGCATAAACAGCCAAAAGGAATAACTTCGTCAGTCCCAATTTAAAGCGAACCCAGAGAAGTCTTGAGTTCACAACCTTATATTCAGTCATAACATCGACCAACCGAGAAGACAGCAGCACCCCCACTCCCTGGCAGGCGTTCTCGCTCTCCGGGACTCCGGACCATAGAGCAAACGCCCCGCCATGGAGCTCTTCAGTACCACTGCCCTTCCGTTTGGTCTCCGACATACACACGACATCTAATTCTCTTTCTTTCATTATTTCGATCAACTCATTCGTCTTATCTCTCATGCCTCCTCTAACATTCCACGTGCCAACTCTGCACTCTGTCCTCCATCTTTCGCCGTGTCAGGCTGTGCGTGACGGGTGGCGGTCCCCATCGCCGCTTTGCGCGCTGCATTCCACACCAACGGGAACGAGCTGGTGTGCGTCGTCTTGGGGGGACGCCCTAACCCTCGTTGGCATGGGTGCGCAGCTGAGTAGAATTGCAGCCCTGAAAAGGGCTGTCAGGGGTCACGACGAGTACGCTTCTACAATGACCCCCTATGGGGTATGAAAGTGAACGCAAGTAAGACGAAAGTGATGGTTTTTGAAAGAGAAGAGTGTTAGGGATCGCAGTGGACTGTATTATTGGGGGGTAGGTACGGGTGTACGCTAGGGGGCAACTGCTCAAAGAAAAGATGGTACTGTCGAATACTGTATTCTAACTATTCTGTATTCTAACTATTTACAAAATGTGGCACTATTAATTAAACTACTATACAGAGGGGAGTCTTCTTGATGGAGTCTTCTTGAGTCTTGGTTTTCTTGATTTTCTTGCTGTCTTCTTCTCGTCGAGTGCCGCTTCCGAAATGAACAGCTCACCGTCCGAGACGCCCTTCTTATATCTCGCCGGAGAGCGTCTCGGGTCGTGCGTAGCGCCGTCCGCGATGCCGCGCGCTCATTGGTCGGCGACATCGCGTGATCTGCTGCCGGTGTGCGGGGTGCGCGGGGCGCACCGGGGTGTGAAGGGGCGACGGGGCGGCGGCCTCCTCGCTGTCCGCTACATCCTCCCCCCGGCGTAGCCTGCGAGCCTAAGCTTCTCTCGGGAGGACGGCGATCTTCCTGACGGGCCGCCGCAGCACTCCTCCCTTGGTCCGAACCTCGACGTTCCGTACCACGCCGTCTGATCCAGGAAACGTCTTCGTTACGATGCCCCGCGGCCACACATTCCTGGGTAGGTTGCCGTCCGCAACCACGACGAGGTCCTCTTCCTGTATTTGGCGCTGCTGAGCATCTCTGGAGTCCCCGCGCGCGACCAGCGTCGGCAGGTACTCCTTCACCCAGCGCCTCCAGTATTCGTCGGCGAGTCCTTGCGCCGCTCTCCACGCCCGACGATCCATAGGTGTGCACGGCGCGGTGACTGGCAGGCCCGATGGTCCCAACAGTAGGAAGTGGTTGGGTGTCAGCGCCTCTTCATCGTCGATGTCGACCGGTACGTGCGTCAACGGTCGAGAATTTACAGTATTTTCGGCTTCAGTTAGAAGCGTTGCCAGCGTTTCTTCTCGTGGGCTCTTCTGATGGAGAGTGGCTTCGAGCGCGGTCTTCACTGAGCGCACGAGACGCTCCCAAGCGCCTCCCTGGTTAGGCGCGCCCGGTGCGATGAACTTCCAATCGACGCGCCGAGTCAGCGCGTAATCCTTCAACTGTGGCGCCCACTCTTCCATTGCCCGTCGTAATTCTGTGTCTGCCCCGTGAAAATTAGTCCCATTATCCGAATAAATAACCCGTGGCCACCCACGCCTAGCCGCCATGCGCCGCAATGCCGATATCGCCGAGTCCGCGGTCAGAGAATAGACTATCTCTAGATGTACTGCGCGCGTCGTTAGGCACGTGAATAGTGCCACCCACCGTTTTTCGTGCCGTCGTCCTATCGTAACCGTCAGAGGCCCGAAATAATCAATCCCGGTGTTCGTAAATTGTCGCGCAAACGCCCCTAACCGTTCAGGTGGTAGGTCTCCTGTAACCGCAGGTCGTGGTGTCGCCTTCTGTATTCTGCATCGTAGGCATCTCCGCTCCGCTTCCCGTACTGTAGGTCGTAATCGGAGGATATGATACCTAGTGCTCAGGTCGTTCACCACCCTCTCCCTGTTGGCGTGGCTTGCTTCCTGATGCGCCTTCTCCACAAGCAGCTTCACAAATTGGTGACGTCCATTCAGTATAATGGGTCTCTTCATTTGACCGTCCACGTCGGCTGCGTCGATCCTTCCCCTGGCTCGTAGCACTCCATCCTCCAATATGGGGTCGAGCTTCCTTAGTGCGCTGCCGGTGGTCAAATTCCTTCCCCGCTGAAGGCGGCTGATGTCTTCAGCGAAGCTTTCCTGCTGGCTGTGTTGTATCCACATCCGTTCTGCTCTCTGGATGTGCTGTAAGGTCAGTCCTCGTGCTCTTCCTCGTGCCGCATCGAGGAATTGTAGTACTCTTGCAGTGGCCCTGATTAACTTCTCGTAGGCAGAGAATCTCTCTATGTCTGGCAGGTGTGGAGCTTCCTGGGTGTCGCTCTGGTGCGCCACGATTTCCTCCAACTCTTCATCATCCCCCGCCTTCTCTTCCTGTCGGTGAGGCCATCTGTTTTCATGCTCGTAGAGGAAGGGTGGTCCTGTAAACCACTTGTCGCTCTCTTCCTTGGTTGTGAAATTCATCCGCGTTGCCTGATCCGCTACGTTTTCCGCAGTCGGTATCCACCTCCATTGCTCGGGTGATGTCTTCTCAGCTATCTCCCCTAACCGGTGAGCAACGTATGGAGTGTAACGCGCCGTATCGTTTTGTATCCAGTGGAGCGCCGTAGTAGAGTCCGTCCAATATACGACCCTATCTGCTACCACTCTGTGTTCGTCCTGCACGAATTCCGCGAGTCGCGCGCCTATTAAGTTCGCCTGCAACTCTAATCGCGGTATACTTTGCGCTTTAATTGGGGCGACTTTCGCCTTAGCCGCCACTAATCGCACCCTAATCGTTCCGTCGCGATATCGTATACGCCAATACGCCGCGGATGCGTACGCACGTTCGCTCGCATCATTGAAGACGTGAAGCTGACGCTCTACAACTCCCCCCGTAGGAGCATAGCACCTTGGCAGTCGTAGTCGTGATACCTCCTCGACGACTCGCAGCCATCGCTGGAATTCCTCTGCTGCTTCCTCGGGTACTTCGTCGTCCCATCTTCGCGCTGCCATCTCGTAGCTGGGTGGCATCCGCACGTTGTCGTCTTTCCATGGCAGTCCCACTTGGTATTGCTCGCCGACCTTCTTGACGGTGCGCTGGAATATGTCGACAGCGCGCTCCTCGTACCGTCGCGGCCTACTCTTCAGCGAGATACCTATAGAGTCTATCTCGTACTGCCGTTTGAGGAGTTCCGTTAGCTCCTCGTCTCGACTGGCAAACGCTCGGATGTCCCTATCTGACCGTCCGCTAGCGCTCTCTACGTGTAATACGGTCTCGCCGTCTTCCCTACACGTTAACCGCGGCACGGTTCCCTGAATTACCCATCCTAATAACGTTCGTGCAGCTATAGGCTGCCTTCGACGTCCTATCCTTAAAGCACGGGTAATTATCAAATGCCAATTGTCGGCGCCTAATAGCAGTCTTGGCTTCGCGTCGTCGTAACACACCGAACTCGGTAAGTCACGTAAGTGCTTTAATCGTAAGCACTCCCTACTCACGGACTGCGAGCCTATCTTCAAGTCGGTTATTGTTCGCGCGTTTATGTTAAACATCTCGCTGCGCGTTTTGCCACGTATCCCTATATTGACTAATCTACTATTAGCCTCGCGTTGACTGTTCCCTACGCCTTTAATGTTGAGCGGCTTTATCGGTCCTTCCGCTCCTAACTCGCGAGCCAAGTCGTCGTCGATTAGCGATATCGTAGAGCCTTCGTCAAGTAGCGCGTACGTGTTCACTTCCTTTCCGCGTGGTCCGCGCACGGTTATCGGACACACTTTTAACAATACGGACGCACTACTGCTAACACTCGACGCGACGAGCACGGTTTCGTCCGGTTTAACCGACGCTACAGGCGTACGGGCCTTGCGGGTGTGAAGAAGAGCGTGGTGGGGGGCGTTACAACCGTCGACGCCGCACTTCCTGGCTTTGCAACGTATACGTCGGTGCTTGCTGCTCAAGCACTTGAAACATACCCCCTCTTCCCTAACCCAATTCCACCGGTCGTCCGAGCCCATTTGCTCTAACTTCTTACACTTGACGATAGGGTGTTTACCCCCGCAACACATACATGAGGCACTACCGGTGTCCTCCTGGGCGGTGAACGTCTTTACGTCGCGGGCCCTATCTTCTACGCGGCGTGTTAACACTATTCTTTTCGACGGCGGCGTCTCTCGTCTTACGGGCGATTCCTTATTCGACGCTACGGACGTATAGGCATGACTTAACGCACGGTCAGCCTCTCTCATCATGAACCGGGATAACGTAACGATGTCCGGTTCGTCCGCACTTCCGTAGTGCTCCGCATAATCGCACCAACGCGACCGTAAGTGAGGGCTAAGTTTGCTAGTAACCTCCTAGCTTTGCATAATGCACACTATATTTTGTAACTTAATTGCGAACGAGTTTAATTCCTGGGCGGTTTGACCCGGGCGCGGAAGGCGTTTCAATTCTTCTAACGCACGATTTATAATAACTTCCGGGCGGCCGAAACACTGCTCCAGTGTCCGCATAATGTCTGCCGGATCCTTCGCGGTAAACAGCAGAGCCGATACTACCTCTCTAGCCTCACCGCGTAAACAGTTCCTTAATCTTGCCATATTTTCCGTATTTGTGAATCCATATAAACGCGTGGATTCATTCATCGCGGCTTTAAATGCTAACCATTCCGCGGCCGAGCCGTTAAAAATAGGCAAGTCCTGCGTCTGTTTCGCGGCGGCTGGTCTAACTCTAACCATGTTTTCTAAAGCTTCCGCTAGCCGTTCTATACCCCTATCCTTCCCTCGCGGGGTGAGCGACCTATCTCTATCCCTATTTCCTTCTAGCCTACGCTGTGGCGCCGGCGACCTATGTACACCTACATCCCTATGACGCGGCGACGGTAATCTACGATCCGCAAGGCGATGTGGCGATTTATCTCTGCCTACATCATTACACGGCGACGGTGATCTACGATCCGCGTGGTGATGTGGCGATGGCGATCTATGTATACCTACATCCCTATGACACGGCGACGGTAATCTACGATTCGTAAGGCGATGTGGCGATCTATGTGTAGGCGATAGAGTGCGGCGTTGGACGCGCGACGGTGACGTAGCTCGTACACGACGATCCACCTGGTTCATTTCTACGGCGACTCCATTATCCCTCTGTATCCTATTTATGCGGCGCGGTTGAACGTCATTCGCGACCGACTTCCCCTGGGCATCTTCAGCGTGGTCGTAACCGGTTCCCCTCCTCGGTGGGGCCTGCTCTATCTCGATGCGGGGCGCGGGCTGAGGCGGGCGGTAGGGCGGCTCCCCCCGCACAGTCTCTACGTTTTCTAACCACCTATCAACGCGTACCCTATTTTCGACTAATTCGTCCTCGTTTAGGCTTTCCCTATCGGTTTCTTCTTGCAGTTGCGCGATATCCCTAGCATATTTCTTCTTGACGAGATCTTCCTCTATTTGCAATTGCTTCCTCCTAAATGCAGCTAGTTCCTCCGCGGCATTATATTCGATTTGTTTTAATCTTGCTACTGCGCTAGCTGTCGACCGGGCTGAACGGACTGACCGGACCGACGGGGCGCGGGACGCGGGCCTATGTACAACGTCTGCTACAGGCGCGACGGTACGCACTATCGAACTAGTTTCCGTAGTCGGAAGATCTTCTATTATCGCGGCGAGCGTTTCTGAGCGCGGCGCGGATGTGCTAACTTCTCCCAAGCGATCGGTTGTAGACACGGACATAGCGGGGCGCGGCGGCGCGGGCGCGGGCGCGGGCATAGATGCGGGCGCGAGCGGGGGCTGCGGCGCGGCGGGGGCGCTTGTGCCAACGCGAGATAATCGGACGGGGACGCGGGTGCTTCCTCGAATATCCGCATTCCTACTGGCGTTTCGTCGTCGTTCCGTGTCTTCTGGCTTCTTGTCTTCCGCATGATGGTGTCCCTCGTTGCGACCTCCGATCGTCTTCAAAAAGACGCACGTATTGGACGCCGTTCCCGCCTCAAGGGCGTTACCGGATGGTCACAGTTTGGCACCGTTAGGGAGCAACCACCCGGCCGCGTAAACGCGGTTAAGAAACAGGAATTGTCTGGAAACAGACAATATATATGACGTCGATGTAAATAAGAAACGAGGAAGGAGTTAGCACCGACGATCTTCTCTCTTCGTCGACGTACTTCTTTCTTCCTCGAAGATCTTCTGGAATGATCTTCTTTCTTCTGTAATTATGTTCTCTCTTCTATAATTATGTTCTTTCTTCAATAACTATGTTCTTTCTTCTATAAATATGTTCTTTCTTCTTTCTTCTGGCTTGAATCCGGCGACGATGGACCAAGAACTTGTTATGGATCGCAGTGGACTGTATTATTGAGGGGGTAGGGGGTGTACGCTAGGGGGCAACTGCTCAAAGAAAAGATGGTACTGTCGAACTATACTGTATTCTAACTATTTACAAAATGTGGCACTATTAATTAAACTGCTATACAGAGGGGAGTCTTCTTGATGGAGTCTTCTTGAGTCTTGGTTTTCTTGATTTTCTTGCTGTCTTCTTCTCGTCGAGTGCCGCTTCCGAAATGAACAGCTCACCGTCTTTTTTTTTTTTTGCGCCCGAAGCAATTGGAAAAGGGCTACCCCGGAGGGAGGCGGAAATGCATTACGCATACCACGACAGCCGGTCTATCGTGGTTATGTGGGACTCACTGTGACTACCTACTGGGGAACCTAAGTGATACCCACTAAAACCGCCTTTGGGGACTGGCAACTAGCTGTTTAAAGCTTCTTATGCCGTATCGGAAGCGACCCTCTTTTGGGAAAAGAGGGCGCAGGCGGCTATTAGCCGCTGAGGGAGTGCCTACGAAGGCAAATTAATTATGAATAACTTAATTAGAGTTGGCCTGAGCCGCCAGGAGGCAGTTCAGGTCGTTTGAAAGTTTATTAGGCGGGTCCGAGAGGGAGTTCCTCGGCCTGCGGACGCTATAGCGGGAGGGGAGTGGGGCTGCATAATTAGCAGCCTCACGAATAAAATGATTGGAATGCAACTCTGAGGCTTTGAAGAAGTTCTCAGAGAGTTTTTTAAGGAATTGTTGAATTGTAGGGAGCTCTAGGTCCCGATGAAGGTCGGCATTGCGGACGTACCAAGGTGCGTTCGCAGCTCGACGACAGAAAAGGTTTTGAACTACTTGGAGTTCATTAATAATTTTAGGGTTAATGGTTTAGGGGAAAATGGGGCCCGCGTAGGACATGACTGGTCGTATACAGACCTTATAAAGGGTACGCTTGTTTCTGAGGGACATTTTACTGTGTCGGCCCAACATACTGTTGAGCCTATTCAGGTAAAAACGTGCGTGACGGGTTACTCTTTTGACGTGGGGCCTGAAAGTTAGCCCTGTGTCTAGAGTGACACCTAAATATTTGGCAGACGTATGCCAGGGGACAGGGGTCCCTAGCATACGTATTGGTGGAGTGTTTTTGAGACGGCGTCGTTTATAATCGAAGTGAACGGCGGAGCTCTTCTCCGGGTTCACATCGATGCGCCATTTTTTGAACCAAGCTCCTAGGTCATCAACTGACTTTTGGACCTTGTTCCGTATGAAAGGTAGCGAGATACCTTTACAGTAGAGAGCAGTGTCGTCTGCGAAGAGGGAGAGCTGAACACCTTTCGGCGGAATGTGAATGTCGTTGGTGAACAGTATGTACAGCAGTGGAGCAAGAACGGAGCCCTGAGGGACACCAGCTTTGATGGGGCGCTGTGAAGATAGCGTGCCTTCGTGTCTAAAACGAAAGGTACGATGATTAAGATAAGAGGCCACGAGACGTACTAGACGATCGGGGAGACCTATTTTGTATAGTTTGTAGATAAGGTCTGTATGCCAGACTCTATCGAAGGCTTTGGCGATGTCGAAAAAGACCGCGATAGTCTTATGACGACGGGGATAAAAACCGCTGAGGATATATTCCACAATACGGTGCACTTGTTGGGGGCAGGAGTGTTTCGCTCGGAAACCGAATTGATGGGGAATGATAAGAGGGTCACCGTCTGTGGGAAACAGATGGCGCCTCATGCGATTTTGGATGACTCTTTCAAAGAGCTTGCCCATGGCCTTGAGGAGGCTAATGGGGCGATGACTGGAGGGGAGGTTGAGAGGCTTGCCTGGCTTGGGAATACCAATCACAGTTGCCTCTTTCCACGTAGTGGGAAAGTAACTAAGGTTGAAGCAGGCGTTGAAGATAATAGATAAAAGGGTTAACACCTGCTCGGGAAAGTTTTTAAGGGCTTGGTTGGATATGCCATCCGCGCCCGGAGCCTTTTTAGGTTTAAGTCCTTTAATGAGGGATGAAATCTCATCATTGGACACAGAGATAGGTTCGGAGGCCGTAGGGGGTGAGTTCCGGCGGCGGACCCCATCCTCCACTGCCTGGACGTGCGAAGGGTCGACGGGTTGAGAGCTAAGAGAGCATTGAGCGCCAATACTGTCTGCAAAGCACTCAGCCTTTTCCTCATCCTCGAAGGCAACCGAACCGTCGGGGCGGGAGTGAGGGGGAGTGTGGGTTATAGCGTCTATACGGAGGGCTCTAGCCATCTGATAGTACGCTGTATGAGAGGGATATATATTCTCCATGAGTTTACTCTTTTTGAGGTCTCGAAATTCAGAGAGGCGGAAACGGAGTTCTCGTTGAAGACGATTGGCCGTGCACCTATATTCGGGCGTGGGATATTTTGCTGCTCTCCGGAAAGCAGCTTTCTTGGCTTTTAATAGGTTGCCAATATGTAGGGGAAGCCCACTATTCTTAGCAACCGGGACTTCCTTTTCATTCTCCTTAAGGGAGATTTTAATAAGGGTGGAGAGTGAATCGACCGCGGTGTCGATTATTTCGGGACTGTCTAAGTCAGACGATAGGGAGATGGGAGAGTTCTGTGAGTCCAGAGTTTTCGCTAGGGACTCCTTGAAGCCCTTCCAATTTGTGAAGGTTTTAGTAGAGGGTGTTGGGAGTGGTGGCTGATGGCCAAGAATGAGAGAGACCGGTCGGTGGTCGGATCCTAGATCGTCTAGTGTCTCGATTGCCCTATGGTTGAGAGAAACTCCTTTGAGTAACGCAAAATCTAGTACATCGGGGGCATAGTCGGTGTTATCGGGAAAGTGAGTAACACCGAGAGGACTGTGGACGGTAATATCAAGAGACTGCGTGATATCGAGCAGTAACTTGCCACTACGGGTGGTAGTACGGCATGTCCATTCAGTATGCTTGGAGTTAAAATCTCCAAACATAATGACTGGGTTACCTAAAGATAAAATAGCCTCAAAATCTCTTTTGAGGGGAAGGGTTCCCGCGGGGATGTAGCAGGAGGCTATGAGAATGGACTGATGTCCAGTCATAGCTAGCCTGCATACCGTGGCTTCCATATTGGTAAGCTGCGGAGTAGAAATGGGAGAGCAATGGAGTGTCTTCTTGTAATAAATGGCCGTACCGCCACCTTGGCGGTCGATCCTGTCATTACGAAGAAGAGAAAAGTCTTTAATACAAAGGCCTTTAGTGTCCTTAGTTTTGAGGTTAGTTTCCTGTAGGAGGAGGAAATCGGCTTCACGACTTCGAAGAAAGAGCTTAAGTTCTGGGAGGTTATTTCGCAAACCGCGAAAATTAAACGATACAAGTGATAAACCCTTAGGTTTGATACGACCGTGGGATTTTGGTAGAGCAAACTGCTCTGTCATCGTGAAGTTAAGTTAATGAAGTTAACTTAACTTACAACGAGCACTAAAGATTATGATGCTCTGCAAGAGCGAGGAGACGGTCCTGAGGGGACCTCGCAGCGCGCAATTTGCGTGCTAACACAGCGATTTCCCCAACATCGATGTTCCTAATAGCGGAATACACCGTTTTTAGGTCATCAGCCATTGAGGGCTGTGATTGTTGTGGGGCGGAGTTTGTCCGCGGTGGGTCTGCCTTTTTCGGGCCCCAGGGAAAGACTTGAGGCTGCATAGGCTTAGAGAAGCCCGGAGGGGGCCGAATAATGCCCTGAGGGGGCCTAGGGGGACCCTGAGGGGGTCGATAGAAGCCCTGGACGGGCTGAGAAAGGCCCTGACGGGGCCGTTGGTAAAGAGCCGGGAATGAGCGGTCATTGACCGGCGGTGGAGCTTGCCTACTGGGGCGAGGATGAGGTGCGCAAGGGCAGCCTCTGTAGTTAGCCGGGTGGCCTGTTTGCTTACACAGGACGCACGCGGGTGGGGATTCGGCGTCTTTGGGCCGAGGACAATCTTTAGTGTTATGGGGTTCAAGGCACTTAACGCACCTGGGTGGGGCAGAGCAGTTGGCCGCCGCATGACCATATAGCTGGCAGCGGTGGCACTGCGCCGGGAACCCGCGCCTATGTGGGGGCTCAACCTTCACTCTCGACAGGCCACACACTGTGTGTACCTGCCGGAAGATGGCTTTTGCCTCCGGCACGTTAGTTAAGATGACTAGGACCAGGTTGAACCTCTGGCCCGTTCTACTGTGCATCTTGTGCACGGCTTCTACAGGGAAACCTTGGGACTTAAGGTCCTCAAGGATTTCCTCGTTGGAAAATTCGAATGGCACGCCGCGGATGACGGCCAGCTCACCGTCCGAGACGCCCTTCTTATATCTCGCCGGAGAGCGTCTCGGGTCGTGCGTAGCGCCGTCCGCGATGCCGCGCGCTCATTGGTCGGCGACATCGCGTGATCTGCTGCCGGTGTGCGGGGTGCGCGGGGCGCACCGGGGTGTGAAGGGGCGACGGGGCGGCGGCCTCCTTTTTTTTTTTTTTTTTTTTTTTTTTTATAGGAGAGGGGGCAAACGAGCATGCGGCTCACCTGATGGTAAGTGACTACCGCCGCCCATGAACAACAGCAACACCAGGGGAATTGCAGATGCGTTGCCGGCCTTTTAAAAAGGAGTAGGCTCTTTTCTTGAAGGTCCCTAAGTCGTATCGGTCCGGAAAAATCGCTGGTGGTAAACTATTCCACAAGGAAGTTGTGCGAGGAAGAAAACATCTTCTAAATCGCACAGTGGTGGACCGCCAATCATCCAGATGGTGTGGATGGTATCGGGAGTTCTGCCGCGATGTGCGTTCGTGAAATTTGGCGGCTGGGATTAATCCGAACAATTCCTCAGAGCACTCCCCATGGTAAATGCGAAAGGTAATGCTAAGAGATGCAACATCTCTTCGCAGTGCCAATGAGTCGAGCCGATCGGAAAGGACTCGGTCGTCGACGATTCGAGCCGCTCTGCGCTGGATGCGGTCAAGTGGAAGAAGCTGGCACTGGGGAGCCCCAGCCCAGAGATGGGAACAGTATTCCATGTGAGGCCGAACCTGCGCCTTGTAAAGTTGCAGGCGTTGAGCCGGCATGAAATACTGTCCCGCTCTGCTGAGCACGCCAAGCTTTTTAGAGGCCAATTTGGCTTTCTCTTCCAAGTGACCACGAAACTGCACGCTACTCGATATGTCGACGCCGAGGATTCCGATACTGGCTGAGGCAACAAGGGGAGTACCTTGAAACTGAGGAGATACGACAAAGGGGTTCTTTTTAGCGGTAAACGCGCAAACTTGTGTCTTCTGAGGATTAAACTGGACTAGATTTAGTCGCCCCCAATCCGAGACTTTGTCCAGCAAAGACTCGACTTCAGACACAAGTTTGTTTCGGTACTCGGTGACGTTTTCCCGAGAAATATTGGCACGGCCGGTGTATAGAGCATCACCAGTGCTGTCATCCGCATAGCAATGAATGCTACCAGCTTGCAACATATCATTGATATGCAGAAGAAACAGCGTTGGTGATAGCACGCAGCCTTGTGGAACACCAGCGTTAATAGGCTTGTAGTCGGAGCATGCACCGTCTACAACGACCTTGATGCTCCGATCTGCAAGAAAGCTGGTGATCCAATTGCATAATTTCTCGGGAAGCCCATAGGAAGGGAGCTTCGAAAGAAGCGCCTTGTGCCAAACCCGATCGAAGGCCTTCGCAATGTTCAAACTAACGGCCAATGCCTCCCCCTTGGACTCTACTGCCAACGCCCATCTATGAGTTAAGTACACCAGAAGATCACCAGCTGATCGACCCCGACGAAAACCGTACTGGCGGTCACTAATCAGCTGGTGATCCTCAAGGTACCGCATGAGGTGGCAGTTTACAACGGATTCCATTATTTTGGAGAACAAGGGGGTGATGGCGATAGGCCTGTAGTTGGACGGATCTGAGCGGTCGCCTTTTTTAGGGATCGGGTGGACAAAAGCTGTCTTCCATGATTTCGGGACCGCCGCCGCCTTCTAATGGAAACCGTAAGATCTTTTTCTCTCTAAAGAATTGCACACGAACATGATCAACAGTGATGTCATATCATACTAGACTAAGACTGGTTACCTGTCTATACGCATTCATTGTTTAGCATCTTCCTGTTAACATCTCAACATAATAAAAAATGAAATTGCCCACCACCTTTCAAGCTTGACAACTCAGGCAAATGCATCACAACCCTATAAGGCAATCTATGTGAAAGGTCTATGTTGAGCAGTGGAATTTTGATAGGCGTGATTAATGAATAAATATAATGCTAAATGAATTTTCATACATACATATAAAGATCGATAGCAATTTGTGTGACTGATTGTGCTGTATTACATTTATGTGCAGTCACGTCACGTTCGGACCGAATGCGGGATCATTGTAAGGCTACCACGGTGTTCGCCAAGTACTAGCTATTCAACGAAAAGCTATAGCTTAATAGTGAATGTATATGTATGTTTATTTATTTTATTGTAATGCTGACAAAATATTTGTAGATATCAGGCTTCATACAAATAAACGTGACGGACTCACGTTGACGTGACGTTTCGACAGACTGGGAATTCCATCGTGTTTGTATGAATGGTTTTAGTAGTATTGAAAACCAATCATTTTAGTAGTTACAAAATAAGTCTGGCTTCTAAAACATTAGAATGGGGTTGAAGTTTTTAGTGTCTACTTTTTTTCCTTCATTCCTCTAGCAATGTTAGCCATATTAATATTAAAAACATATTAGAACAATCTGGGAACATTTTAGTAATTCATGTATTTAATGAGAACAATTCCTTGAAAAAGATTTATCAAAGCTATGGTAACAATTAAAAGTTGACCTTGTGGCTTGCACCTGTGACCGTAGCTATGAAAACGTTACCTCGCTTCTGAAATTTTCGAGCGAATTTGTATAAAAGCAAGGATGTTTTTAGATTTTTTTTCATAACATGATAATATAAACGAATTTGTGAAATAAATTCTTAGAACTCCCTATGAAAACAAGTATTTTCAATTATTTTATTTAAACATTACACGGTTTTATTATGGAACCACTGCAAGGTACACGTGCAAATATCTATATATTTTAGTGTCATTTTTTTGATGTTATTTAGCGAATCAAATATTATGAATCGTGTTTCTGTCTTCACACAACTTTTGTCCATATGTTACATAAATACACATGGAAAAAAGTTGTGTGAAGACATAAACATTTTATTAAATTATTTTGTTTTTCCGCAATAATTACATATAAGTAGATTTTAGTAGGCTCGCTGCGTGTAGTTGATCTACTAAACTACTAACAATACTCCTTGAAAAGCGTCATCAGTACCATACGTTTCCTTCCTACATCAATATCATCTTTTAATCCAATCAGTTGCCCGATGATCCAAATTTTTAAACCCATTAACGACCTTTAACGGAGTTACATATAATGTTACTTGACGCTTTTTATAAAAAAATTAAAACCATAATCATACGCTTAATTGCGCTATATTTCAGTCCACGGGCCACAGCATGCGTTTCCAAGTTAAATTAAATATTGAAATGGTTAAAAAATAAAAATGAATACTCCTCATAACCACCTTGTATAACTAGCAAAAAATGCAAGAAAATGAGGTTATCAATACCTCCCTTTGGAATATTGTCCCATGTTCGACGTAGATCCATGAAAACTAACTTTACTTCACCAGATTTTCAGAAAATCTCTTAGAGCCATTTGTTGAAGAATATTCCACGCGTGCTCATTTAGATTTTAATCCGGGAACTGAGCGGGCTAGTCGCCGCACTTTATTCCTGCAGATACTAAATTATCCCTTGATATGGGAGGGCATTGTAATGCATAGATGAGTTGATTCTAAGCCAGATGATTTCCTTCTTTAACACAAATAAGTATCTCGATGATCATCAGTTTGGTTTTAATAAAGGGCGGTTCATAATGATGCAGGAGAATGAGTAATGCAACGTGTTTATAGTGTTCGGAAAGACTTACAAAATGCGATGGGGTTTTCTGTGATTTATCTTAAGTATTTAATTATATAAATCACACACCATTGCTTTGTAAATTAATGTTTTACGGTATGTTTTCATATTATGTTGGAATCTTATCTTAGAAATAGCATTTAAAAGTTTCAGATAAAAATATCGTAAATTCTATGGATTCTTTTTAAAATAGCCAAATTACAGATATAATAGACCACTCGGACCAGTTTTTCCCTGTATTTATCATTCTTCGTTCAAAATCTTACCAACATTGAATTGTATACAGATGATAGATTGTATGTGTGTAATTTAGTAGTTTTATAAGTTAGAATTCTTGACTAAGATCAAAACGAAAACTGAAGACTTTAGTGAGTTTAGCGCAAACACCTTTTTACCGTGTATTGGCGGTGTAAGAATATTCATTATCCCATATCATCCCGTGGGTGTCGTAAGAGGCGACATAGGGAAATAAATCAGGAGATTGGCAGCAGTGACTAAAAAACTTCGTGGCCAAAGCGTGACAACTGTGGCAAATATGCTCTATAATATAATAATATTCAAATTTACACTAAATATTAAAAAACAAAATGTGTAGATTCTGTACTGCCAAATATTAAGCAGATTCATCATATTGATATAATAAAAGATGCAATATGGAAAGTAGCACAATTTGGTATATTTGAATTACTTGAGTTTTTTGGATAAAGCGGCCATCGATAACGAGTATGTATTACGTACTAAAACGGCATTTCTATCAACCACGTAAATAGTAAATTACAATGAGGGTAAATATATTAAAATTACCTTGGCTTGTAAGCTCAGCTCAGCTTCTTATGCTGTTAGAAAGATTCGTCAACATACAGATGTAGCCACAGCTAGTTTGGTTTACTTTAATTACTTCAACATCATAATGTACTATGGGAGTTTATTGCGGGGGCATGCGGCTAATGTTAATTCCGTTTTTGGTTTGCGACAAAAAGCAGCGCTATTTATAATTTACGCAACCGTGATTAAAAATTAAAGAAATTATAAAAACATTATATATTATGTACGCAAACGTGAATCTTGTTTAACAAGGAAAAATGACAGATATCATAGTGAATTGAAAAATGGTAACAAAATAGGTAATCCAAAATTTAGACTAAGAAAAGGAAATAATAATTCTTTTTTGAGCTGATGTTGCGTGTACATCTTACAAATATTATATAACGGACTGTTTCGTTGGCCTAGTAGTAGTAAACGCGGCAGGTCCCGGGTTCGAATCCCGGGTCAGGCCAAAAAAATCAGTTATTAAGTTTTCTTCGGAAAAAAAAGAAACTCTCACGTGCCTCGCAAAGCACGTAAAGCCGTTGTTTTTTCGCCAGATCTCTCTCTGGTCATTTCGGTTTACCGTCTCATCAGTCTACGAGATTGAGTGAATAAAGAGTGCACCTGTGCTGGCGCATACACTTGGGCACTATAATCCTGTCCTTTGCCGATGGATAGTCTCCATTGAGGCTGGCCGCCGTGGCTGAAATTTGGTTTGGAGGACATTATTATTATATAACAAAATTCATGACGAAGAGATAAAACGCTTAAAAAACAAAGTTTAAAAAATTATATTACTGCTTTTTTTAAAAAAAGTCAAATATGTATGGAAAATATTAATATGACGCACAGTTCATACCGCTGGACTTAGAAGCATTAAATTGTGACAATATAGCTTCCTTTTATTACGTAGACATTAGGTAAGATAGGGTTTTAATAAATTTATACCCTCAGAGGGTGAAATAAGATATTACAGTTTGTATGACACTTTGGATCGGATGTATAATACCGGATGAAACTGTTATTTTTTTATTAGATAAAAGTTATTTATTTTTCCACTTGAGAATTTAAAATTTCGTTTCTCAAATGTCAACATGCTGTGTAATCTACTAGCATATAATAATAAGGTTCGTTTGTCTGGAGAAGAAAGGGTAAAACCAACTCCCGGGTATCCGATCCAAAGTGTCATACAAACTGTAATAATATGTATATGTAATATCTATAATGTAATATCTTATTTCACTCTCTGAGGGTAAACATTTCTTAAAACCCTATCTTACCTAATGTCTACGTAATAAAAAGAAAATATATTGTCAAAATTAAATGCTTCTATGTCCAGTGGTATGAACTGTGCGTCATATCAATATTTTTTTTAAAAAGTCTTTTTTTAAAAGCACGTTTGTATGACACTTTGGATCGGATACCAGGGAGTTTGTATTGCCGGTTCTTCTCCAGACAAACGAACCTTATTATTATATGCTAGTAGATTACACAACGTGTTTACATTTGAAAAAAGAATTTTTAAATTCTCAAGTTGAAAAATAAATAATTTTTATTTCATAAATAAATAAGAGTTGCATCCGGTATTTAACTACAGTTAAATTATCGGCCTATTAAGATTAGTTTTCCCTCAACCTAGGCGTATTGTCACCCATACCATGATTGTTCCACCTTGATATTAATGGACATCCTGGAGATGCCGTAGTTGGCTCTCACGTCCAAGTATTAGCTAAATGCGTATTTCTTGTGAACCTGAATTGAAACCGAACCGGGATTTATCTGAGAATAACATACACCCTAGAACATTGGCGATCGTTTCAAGCGTTTGCCTATTGTAACCTTCGTCCATGATTAGAGTCCATAATTCATCCACCCATTAAAGCCTATAAATGTCCACTGCTGAACATAAGTCTTTCCCATAGATTGCCTCATAGGGGAGATTTTGCCATAGTTGTCACGCCTGGCGAATGGGTTGTCAACCGCAGTTTTTTTCTAGTCGTTATTAGGAAGACGCTGCTGACTCCTGATTTTTTTCCCTCTGTCGCCTCTTACGACACCCATGGGACGATATGGGGTAGTGGATATTCTTACCATCTCCTCACAGCTTGATCGATAATAATTTATATAACGATCTTGTATATCAATATATACAGGGTATTTTTGGAACGCTCCCGAAAACTAAGACAGGCGACAGCACCAAGTATACCTTTGATCATGAGTCATAAATAAATTTGATCCTGATGAAAAAAAAAAACATATTTTTACAACGTTTTATTAGCTTTATTCACGCGCCATCATGTTAGTACAGCTAAATGAAACGATAATTTCATAAAAAAAATCATGAAAATACTGAATCATAAAACCAGCAGTGGAAACTGAATTGATATCACCTGACTAATGGAGGTTAATGTACGCGCGAACGGTGAAAAAAGAACGCTGGCCTTGAACTTGGGCACTGAGCGATTTATCACATATTGGCCAGTATTACTGTGCCTGCATGCTATTGGTTCCCGCGCTTTGTTCGCTCCAAAAATACAGTCGCATACACAGCTTACTTTGCGACTCGCGACGATGTTTTAAAAAGGAAGGAAAAAAAATTATTTATATCTATTGTTTTATGACTAAACTAGTGAACGAAAAGGTAAATATGATAGGAGAAGGTGAATGGGGAAAATTGTGCAGTAAAGTTAAAATTGTTGAGGAAGAATACCGAAAAAATTACCATGTGATCGACCTGATGACGGAAGCTCAAGCGAAGATGAAAGTGATGATGAAGTAGCATCCAGTAACACCAACACACCATCAACATCTGGCTTCCATGTGACCCAAGACGTCATAATGGACGGCGTGTCACCCTTAGCTTAAGTTTTTTTGTTACAAACTACTTTATATTTTACGATAGAAATAACAAACAAGGCTCAAGTAAACATTATCTATTTTTAATTCCCACCTCTTCCAAAGTTCTAAGTAGCTAGTAAAACACCTATTATGATTCTACAATAAAACAATTAATTACTATAATATTATAAAACAAAAGCCCAATACCATGTAGTACTTTAGAACGCGACTGTACCCAAACTCACTCCGCTGTCGACCTGTATCTAGCTCGGTATGAAACAATGCTGCGGTCATAAGAAAAAAAGGCGCATCTAACAATTTTCGAATAAATTACCATTCGACTCATGATAAGAAGACGCATCTACTATTTTTTTTTAATATTCACTAATATCAATATTTTAGAAATTATCGTCAGAATTTTAGACGTAGCTGTTGATCACAGATGACATTTTATTAGTAGAAAAGACTTATACAAATTGAACATAAAAGAAAAGACTTATTTAACCAGTTGCTACATCATCTTTAACAATATTTGCATCGATTACTTAAATTTAAATTATTCTTGTCTTATTATTTTATATCTTATTATTAAGAGCTCATATCTTATTATTAAGAGCTGGTGTTTCACATGTGGTCCCATATAAATTTGATCGAGGTCAGACCAATAGTTTTTGAGTTATCCTTAATTATTTATATTAAAGTCGGTTGTAGAAATGTTTTGTATGATATCCCCTTTAAAATCATTACTCAAGAGTTGCGGGTTGTTATTTTTTGTGTCTCACGACCAATGCTTTTCTAATATTTACTAAAAAAAAAGTAGTAAATTACTATTAGCGTCCTTTCAACTTCAAATGACCTTTCCAAAATATGTAAAAATTTTAAATGAATGGTAGTTTTGTTTTATTTATTAGGTTGGGAAGACCCAAACAGTTATATGCGTCTTTCTTTCGATGTTTTTGTGTTGCCAGGTGTACTTTTTTAATCTAAGATGAAAAGGAAAATTCGTTTTATTTAAATAAATAAACAAATTAAAAAAAAATAAGTTCGTCCTTAAAATCTTCATGTCTCTACGTATATATTTCAATATACCTTTTAATATACTTTAGACACGGGGTCTGAAAGAAAAATTCATCAATTTATTTTTTATTTCCATTTTACGTTTTTGTTAGTTACTTCCTTTTTTATTATGACGGCAGAATGCCTAACCCTGTCGCCTCACGCTTGTGACGCAGTAGCAGTCAGCCTTGACGGGGTTCGTTCGTTTTAGTTTTTGAGACAATTCCGTGTTGATTTTGTACACGCGTGCGCGAGCGACAGTTCAATCGTTTTGTTTAATAAATTTACTTGTGATTACGTGTTGATATTAAAGTTTTTGTTACGTTTTTGGATTCTTTTTTGTTTTAATAATGCCTAACGCGTACGTTTATAGTGGTAAACATGTTAGGTATCCGAACCTAGGTACAGGAAGTATCGCTAAATAAATTGTTAAGACGTCGGGATGGTACAAGTGTCACACCGTGCAGTGCACAAAGTGTTGAAGCGTAACCAATGCGCCCATACAAGTTGCACAAAGTGCAAGCTTTAGTTCCCGGCGATCACGACCGCCGACGAGTTTTCTGCCGTTGGTTATTATACCAGCAACAACGTGTGCCTGGTTCCATTGAGCACATTATCTGGACGGATGAGTCGACATTTACCAGAAACGGCCTGTGGAACCGAAGAAATACACACGTGTATTCAGATGTTAACCCGCACGCTGTTCGACAAACCGGGCACCAAACCCGATGGTCGGTTAACGTATGGGCAGGTTTATTTAAGGATTGCATACTGGGACCAGTGTTTCTGCCAGAGCGACTGAACGGACAGCGATACCTAAACTTTATAAATGAACAGTTGGTTGACATTTTAAACGACCTATCGTTGGCTGAATATCGCCGCACATAGTTCCAACATGATGGTGCCCCTCCACATTTCGTGAGGTTCGTCCGTGAGCGCCTCAATGAGCTATTTGATGATCGCTGGATCGGCAGACTAGGACCACACGCTTGCCCACCTCGCTCACCAGATCTGACTCCGTTAGACTTCTTTTTGTGGGGTATGTGAAAGAAAGGGTTTTTAATCGTGAATGTGATAGTGCTGAAGAAATGCGCCAAAGGATCGTGGATGCTTTCGAGAAACTACGTACGGACTGTGTCGAAGACCACACGATGATGCCCCGCCTGCACCCAAATCTGCCTTGAAATGAATGGAGCACAATTTGAGCCGCATCTCATAAGACCACGGAGGATTTAGAGCAGTAAGCTGTTTCATAACTATTTTTTTTTAAATAACTTAGTACTAAACTAATCTGAATAGGTACATAACTGAATACATGAGAATAATAAACATACCTACACGATGAATAAAAATGCATGACTCCAACCTTGGTTACATTTCATTTAAGTATTTCTTCATTAGCGGGAATCGAACCAGTTATTTGGGTTATTTAACCTGTAAATTCGGATTAAAGTGGCTACGTGGAGATAAGCACAGTGGCAAAATAGTAGGTTAAGTAGATAAGTTAGGTATTTAGACACGTGTTGTAAATTATTATATTGTGGGATGGCCCGCTAGTTGCGGGCCGCGCGAATTTGTGTTCGCGCGTACATTGACCTTTATCTAGCTCAGGTCAGGTGATATCAATTCAGTCATTCCACTGCTGGTTTTATGTTTCAGTATTTTCATGATATTTTTTATGAAATTATAGTTTCATTTAGCTGTACTAACATGATGGCGCGTGAATAAAGCTAATAAAACCTTGTAAAAAGATGATTTTTTTTTCATCAGGATCGAATTTATTTGTGACCCATGATCAAAGGCATACTTGGTGTTGTCGCCTGTGTTAGTTTTCGGGAGCGTTCCAAAAACACCCTGTATATATATAATATATATATATATAAATAAAAAATAGATATATAGATAGTGATAACCCGACTATTCCCAGTGTGATGCTTAGCCACCTCGCCGGTGTCCCGGTAGTATAACCACAATTTCGATATGACTTAGAAGCTTTGACTGGTACTACTGCCAGCATTCTTTTCGCTATCTATTGATTCTCTGGTAAATATCGGCATTGCATTTTTTTTGTAGTATAAATCGTCGTATTAAATCAATTAAGTAACTTGTGAAAATTTAGGCCAAATAATGTATATATCAGAAAGTCAAAATTTTAGACATTTTAACATAAACTATAAAAATGCCAAATGAATGAAAATTCTGTAAGATGAAAGGAAATACACAAAAGATTCAGGTTTAGACGGTGCAAGATTTTATAAAACGTTGTGGACGACACACAACTCTTTGCCAAGATAATGGATATTGCTTTCTTGAGAGTTTCCAAGAAGCCTGCTTTGGTAGCTCTCACAATCCGACTAAAGCTCAGTCGAAGTAGGTTACCGTGTTGCAGTAAAAAAATTTTTACGGATCAGTACAGTAATTCAATGTGATACTAAGAATTGACTCTTGTGTGTCTTTTAGTATTAACGGTGATATGTTTTCCTTCGATGACACTGTTAATTTAAAATATTTCCTTGTACGAATACCATTTATATTTCAAATCATTTTATGTAAGTAAACAAAAATAATGGTAACTCAGGGGATTAGCGCTTGCCAAATTTCTACCTAATCGCCAATAAACCAAGTTCAATCCCTATCGGCACCAATAATTTTCCACGTGCTCGGCGGCCTAACGTGTAGTGGCGGTGTAAGAATAATATTAATTACCCCATATTATCCCGTGGGTGTTGTTAGAGGCGACAGCGTCTTTCTAATAACGACTAAAAAACTGCGTGGCCAAAGCGTGACAACTATCTCAAATATGCCCCCTATGAGTCAATCTATGGGGGAGGCCTATATTCAGCGGTGAACTTCAATAGGCTGTAACGGTAACGGTAAAAAATTTAACACTAAATATTAAAAGACAAAACTTCTAAATTCTGTGTTGCCAAATATTAAACAGATTCATAACAGTGATATATTAAAAGATGCAAAATGGAAAGTAACATCATTTGGCATATTCGGATAACTTGAGTTTTTTGGATAAAACGGCCATCGATATATATGCGTATGTATTACGCACTAAAACAGCATTTTTTAAACCACGTAAGATAATAAATTACAATAGGGTATATATATTATAATTCCCTTGGCTGGTAAGCTCAGCTCAGCTGCTTATGCTGTTAGAAAGATTCGTCAACTTACAGATGTAGCCACAGCTAGTTTGGTTTACTTTAATGACTTCAACATCATAATGTACTACGGGATTTTATTGCGGGGGCATGCGGCTGATGTTAATTCCATTTTTGGGTTGCGACAAAAAGCAGCGCTATTTATAATTTACACAACTGTGATTAGAAATTAAAGAAATTATAAAAACATTATATATTATGTACGCAAATGTGAATCTTGTTTAACAAGGAAAAATGACAGATATCATAATGAATTGAAAAATGGTAACAAAATAGGTAATCCAAAATTTAGACTAAGAAAAGGAAATAATAATTCTTTTTTGAGCTGATGTTGCGTGTACATCTTATAGATATTATATAACTGACTGCTTCGTTGGCCTAGTGGTAGTAAACGCGGCAGGTCCCGGGTTCGAATCCCGGGTCAGGCCAAAAAATCAGTTATTAAGTTTTCTTCGGAAAAAAAAGAAACTCTCACGTGCCTCGCAAAGCACGTTAAGCCGTTGTTTTTTCGCCAGATCTCTCTCCGGTCATTTCGGTTTACCGTCTCATCAGTCTACGAGATTGAGTGAATAAAGAGTGCACCTGTGCTTGCTCATAAACTTGGGCACTATAATCTTGTCCTTTGCCAATGGCTAATCTCCATTGAGGCTTGCCGCCGTGACTGAAATTCGATTTGGAGTACATTATTATTATGTAACGAAATTCGTGACGAAGAGATAAAACGCCTAAAAAACAAAGTTTGAAAATTATATTACTGCTTTTAAAAAAAGACTTTTTAAAAAAAATATTCATATGACGCACAGTTCATACCGCTGGACATAGAAGCATTAAATTGTGACAATATATCTTCTTTTTATTACGTAGATATTAGGTAAGATAGGGTTTTAAGAAATGTTTACCCTCAGAGAGTGAAATAAGATATTACATTATAGATATTACATATACATATTATTACAGTTTGTATGACACTTTGGATCGGATACCCGGGAGTTGGTTTTGCCCTTTCTTCTCCAGACAAACGAACCTTATTATTATATGCTAGTAGATTACACAGCATGTTGACATTTAAGAAACGAAATTTTAAATTCTCAAGTGGAAAAATAAATAACTTTTATCTCATAAATAAATAACAGTTGCATCCGGTATTATACATCCGATCCAAAGTGTCATACAAACTGTAATATCTTATTTCACCCTCTGAAGGTATAAATTTATTAAAACCCTATCTTACTTAATGTCTACGTAATAAAAGGAAGCTATATTGTCACAAAAGCTGCCGTGTTGCTCTTCCACTGTTATGTTTCCTGCCTATATTATTAACTGTAATCTACTTCGTCATTGTTTATGCGTTACACATAATACTTAATAGTATGTAACTTTGCTTTATTATGCCCTGCAGTGGGTGACAAGTAGTTGATGATGAACTAGTTTTGCACCTTTAAAGTATTAATTTAGTTTAAATAGGGCCTCAATTTCATTTTTGCCCCAGGGCCTTTGATTATATAGCTACGCCACTGATGGACGAAGGTTACAATGAGCAAACGCTTGAAACGATCGACAACGACGTGAGAGCCAACAACTCTCACGTCCAAGTATTAGCTAAATGCGTATTTCTTGTGAACCTGAATTGAAACCGAACCGGGATTTATCTGAGAATAATATACACCCTAGAACATTGCCTTGGAATATAGCCCGATACATATGGTTACTTCACCTACGCGGATTCTAGATGTGGAGGTTCATGTACCTTCACTGTAGGACCTTTTGCTGATCTCTCATCCGGACGGGTATCAGGTCTCCTTTGACGCCCTTCTTGGCTCATTGGACTAATTTCTGGTTCGGACTAGGTGCCACCACTCACACTCCCATCGCGGTTGCGTTCTGCAGATCGCCGTCGTGTTTGGCACTATATATCGGCCGTTTTGGACAGGATGCGGTCTTTTTTTTGCATACTTCCCTTGAGGACAGGGGCGGGTATGCTTCTCGCCGGATAATCTCAACGTACTTCAGGGAATGGAACTCTTTATTCTATCATCTGTGGTTCCTGGTTTTGGTCGTTCCTGTAAAATTGCATCGCGCTATAATAGGAGTGCTTTGCCAGCACTATTAAAAAGAAGTATAATTTCGCCTTAAGGTCGGTATGATACAGTTTAAACAGCGCTCGGTGCGCATAGCACTACTCTCTCTAGACGTCAAGTCGACTGAGCCTGATGGCGTTCCTCCCATTGTGCTGAAGACGTGTGCTCCCTAGTTGGCACTGGTCGTAACATGTTTTATCAAAAACTTTTTTTGCCTAGACTTAGTCACGAACTCAAAGAAGACAGCTTTAGTGCACCAGATCCCTAAAAAATAACCAAAAATCGACCACTCATACCTATCCAACTTGTTCTCCAAAATAATGAAAATCATTGTGAACTGCCAGCACAAGAGGTTGAGGATCATCAACTGAAAAGTGACCGCCAGTACGATTTCCGTCAGGGTTGCTCAGCTGGTGATCTTCTGGCTTACCTGAGATATAAATCGGTGGATGTAGACCCTGGCCGTTAGTTTGAACACATAGCGAAGGCCTTCGATCGAATTTGGCACAAAGCGCTTCTTTCGAAGCTGCCTTTCTATGGGCTTCCCGAGAATTTGTGCAACTGAATCAGCAGTTTTCTTGCATATTTGAGCAACAAAGTCGTAGTAGAAGGTGCATACTCCATTTACAAGCCTATTTATGCTGATGTTCCACAAGGCTACGTGCTATTACCTACGTTGTTTCTTCTGCTTATCTATAATATGTTACGAACCAGTAACGTGCACCGGTGATGCTTTATACTCCGGCTGTGCCTATATTTCTCGAAAAAACGTCGCCGAGTGCCGGAATAAACTTGTGTCTCAAGTGGACTTTTTGCCGGATAAGGTCTCGGATTGGGGCGATTAAATCTAATTAAGTTTTGTTAGACCAGAAGACACAACGCATTTCACAAATTCACATCATCGGGATGTTTGGCGGTCCACTATTACCGATATGACTTACGGAACTTCAAGAAACGAGCTTACTCCTTTTTAAAACCGGCGAGGTGCCTAACAATTCCTCTGGTATTGCATTTGTTTAGGCGGTGGTCGACAATTGCATTCAGGTGAGCCGCAAGCTCGTTTGTCGCACTCTTCTGTATAAAAAAGACAATAAAACGAATTATCTTTAATAATGTTATATTAATGTTCTGGAAGTGGAGGAATTTTTGTGATCTAAATTCGAGCCGTTCGCGGTCAGGGGCCAAAAAGTTAAAACTCGAAAATTCTTTATATAATAATTTTTGAACGTCGTTCTTGGAGACCGAAGGGCTTCTTTAGCTTAGGGGCCCCGGGGCCACTGTCGTCCATGATTAGAGTCCATAATCCATCCACCCATTACAGCCTATAAAAGTTCACTGCTGAACATAAGTCTTCCCCATAAATTGCCCCATAGGGGAGATTTTGCCATAGTTAACACGCCTGGCGAGCGGGTTGCCAACCGCAGTTTGTTTTTATCTCTAGTCGTTATTAGGAAGACGCTGCTGACCATCTCCTGATTTGTTTCCCTCTGTCGTCTCTTACGACACCCATGGGACGATATGGGGTAATGGATATTCTTACACCGCCACTACATGCTTAGTCATAGTGCCGGAATATAAAGTGGTCTACGAGGATAAATATTGACCTCGTACCATCTCCTCACAGTATGATCGCTAACCAGGACCTGATGTTACTAGTGAACCTTAAAAATCGATTGCGTAGCCGTAACTTTAGGTTGTCTTCTCGCCATAATTTAAAATTGATATAGTATATCGGTCATAACCCAACTATTCCCAGAATGATGCTTAGCCTCCTCGCCGATGTCCCGGTAGTAAAACCACAATCTCGATATAACTTTGAAGCTTTGACTGGTACTTAAGGCATTAGCAGCATTGCACTGGGGCGTGCCCACTTCCAGCATTCCTTGTGCTATTCATTTCTTCCCTGCTAAATATCAGGATTGCATTTCGTAGAACAAATCATATTAAATCAATTATGAAACTTGTGAAAATTTAAAATTTAATTTCAACAGAATATGTTCTTTAGATTATAGAGGGAAAAAATTACATAACACGAAGCCAAAATTTAAGACACTTTAAATAATTATGAAAATGCCACCTCGCCGGTGTCCCGGTAGTATAACCACAATTTCGATATGACTTAGAAGCTTTGACTGGTACTACTGCCAGCATTCTTTTCGCTATCTATTGATTCTCTGGTAAATATCGGCATTGCATTTTTTTTGTAGTATAAATCGTCGTATTAAATCAATTAAGTAACTTGTGAAAATTTAGGCCAAATAATGTATATATCAGAAAGTCAAAATTTTAGACATTTTAACATAAACTATAAAAATGCCAAATGAATGAAAAATCTGTAAGATGCAAAGAAATATACAAAAGATTCAGGTTTCGACGGTGCAAGATTTTATAAAACGTTGTGAACGACACACAACACTTTGCCAAGATAATGGATATTGCTTTCTTGAGAGTTTCCAAAAAGCCTGCTTTGGTAGCTCTGACAATCCGTCCAAAGCTAAGTCTGAGTAGATTACCGTGTTGCAGTAAAATATTTTTACAGATCAGTACAGTAATTCAATGTGATACTAAGAATTGAGACTCTTGTGTGTCTTATAGCAACAGTGATTTGATTTCCTTCGGGGACACTGTTAATTTAATTTTTTTTATAGGATATGGGTGACAAACGAGCACACAATCCACCTGATGGTAAGTGGTTGCTGTGGCCCATGGACATCTACATTTACCCTTGATTACGAATCAAAATGCAGATGCGCTGCCACCCATGAGGACTAAGATGGAATGCCTCGTTTCCAGTAAAAAGGTTCTCTGGTTCTCCACACTCACCATACGAAAGTCAGCTGCATGAAGATGCTATTTTACGCTTCTGTGAGAGCGTGGTCCTTCCCCTGTCAAGCCGACCCAATTGTGCTACAACTATACCAGAAATATATCTGCAGCATGGCTCTACCACGTATAAAACCTATATTTCCTTGCACGAACAACATTTACATATATTTCAAATCATTTTATATAAGTTGACACAAATAATGATAACTCAGGGGATAAGCGCTCGCCTAAAATTGCCAATAAACCAAGTTGAATCCTTATCGGCACCAATAATATTCCACGTGCTCGGCGGCCTACCGTGTAGTGGCGGTGTAAGAATATCCACTACCCCATATGTCTCGTGGATGTCGTTAGTGGCGACAAAGAGAAACTGAAACAGGAGATGAATTACCCCTTGGATCGGTCTGCTCTTGTAAAACGTTCTAAAATAGTTGTTTGTCTAACATATATAAAAATGAAGTTTCAGAATGTAAGTCAAATTGTGTAATTTTTTTTGAGAGATTTAAAACGTCTGCAAAGTGATACTTCCGACGGATAGAGTCTGGGAGTATTGTTGTCTGATTTTTAACGGTATTATCCAACATATATATAAAAATCAGCTTTGAGAATAAACGTGAGGTGAGCTATATTTTTAATCTTGATTACCTGATACCTGAAAAATGGCCCACTGGTCAAGCTAGCAGGTAGGCGTGTGATCATAGTATATATACTCAATCTTACACATTTCGTTCGTCAGAAAATAAGTGACGTCTGGTGGCCCTGGGAACTTGGACTATAACTGACTACGTAGCGGTCTCTGGATTCATAGGGCAAGCGCAACTTTTTATATTTTCCTATGTTGATCTAGGTCCATTTCTATGTTATCTACCGGAAGCCATAACTTCCGACGACGACAAACGACGATATCGCCACTTATGACACATTACTACCTGCAATAATTTAATAACG
Organism: Parnassius mnemosyne; assembly: GCA_963668995.1. Lineage (NCBI taxonomy): Eukaryota > Metazoa > Arthropoda > Insecta > Lepidoptera > Papilionidae > Parnassius > Parnassius mnemosyne. The sequence continues at coordinate 37,498,911 of CAVLGL010000104.1, read as the reverse complement.
CAGAATAATGTACATTGATCACTGTCACTAACATAGATTTCCAACAGCAATATATTACGTTTGATAGGCTATTCAAACTGACTATGCCTATAGTTCGAGCCACCCCCCTAATTTTTGGTTTTTGGCCATTTTGACTCCCTAGGAGTGTAATGAGAACTTTTTGCCTCTACTCAACCATATTCCCTATGATATTCTCTATATGATAGGCTATTCAAACTGACTAGGCCTAAAGTTCAAGTCAAATCCAACTCATTTCTAGTCTTTACTTCCAATTAGCGACCAAACTTAATTTGCGCTTGCAACATGATAGGTGATTTCATAATTCATGGTAGCTTATAATTTGCCTAAAGGTGTGTCAACCTCGCCGAAGTGCGGGGTTCAAATTTCGCAATATTGGAAATCTCTTTTAGTTTTATTATTGCTTATTAGTGATCTAACCCACATAGCCCCGTTCCACAGATCGGCAAAAATAAATGATTATTTGAAGAGTTACGCTTTAGTTTAAAATGTTTTATTACCGTATTTTTACAGAAAACTTGTTTTATTAATATACTTTCAAAAACTATTTAAAACTTTTATTAATAATTAAAATGATTAATGAAAAATAATATGTATATTTACATTTTTTTATGTACATAACTGGTTTCATGGTTTTACTTTACCTACAAATGTACGTTTAATACACACCTATCCGGAAAATTAATAATTTTCTTCTGATTTTGAGCAAAGTTCGGTCCCCCAGGAAATATAATATTATACACGCAACATGCAGCTTGCAAAGATAATTAGAAGAATAAAGAATAAAATATCGGCGCTGGAAAGGAAAAAATTACCAAGCGACACTTTGGTCGATATTGAGTTATATATATATACCATTGGAATCAGATTTTTTTTCTGCGTCGATTGGTCCTACTGTCCTGCTCCTACGATGAATTTAATTTCGCTTAGTTATTTCAAAATTCGAGGATTTTATGTAGTTTTCGGCGACCAACCGACAAAAACTTTCGTCATTAAAAAAAATATTACGTTTAGGACAATTTTTAATCTACCTTATTTCTGCTTAGTAAATTTATCCTGTTTTTTTTTATATAAATTATTATGGTTATAAGTTACTTTTTCCGGAACTTATGGAAAATTAAAAATTTATTTAGCTATCTTTTACTATTTAAAATTTTTATTTTTTGATGTACCTTTTTACCTGTCCTTAAATATTAGCTATTTGTCATTTAGATTTTTTTTACCAGGTCTGATTAATTAAAAGATGTCGTTTAGTGATATTTTTCCTTCCTGTAATTTTGTCGCTTAGATGAATGTGACATTGGCGTTATGTATTTCAGGAATATTTATTTAATAAAACGTCAGTTGAGACTTCCGCGTTGATCTTGAACTGTCGTGTAACTAGGTTGTGATTTGATATTGAAGTGATCGTTAGCAACAAGAAATTGACTTTTACGTGGTAGAGCCATGCTGCAGCTATATTAGTAGTATAGTTGTAGCACGAATGGGTTGGCTCAACCGGGGAAGGACCACGCTCTCACAGAATACCAGCGTAAAATAGCAGCATAACACTGCTGTGTGTTCGTATGGTGAGTGTAGAAATCCGGTGACCCTTTTTACTGGCAAAGAGGCATTCCATCTTAGTCCTCACGGGTGACAACGCATCTGCATCTTGAGTCTTTATTGAGGATAGATGTAGATGTCTATGGGTCACAATAACCACTTACCATCAGGTGGACTGTGTGCCTGTTTGTCACCCTATTCTATAAAAAAAAAATTGAATCACCGTGCTACAAGCTGGCGCTTGGTGCATAAGTGTGTGACCACGCGTCTCAATGACTCGCCGCTTGGTATGGAGAAGCGGTAATTATTTTCATTTAAGTGTTACGTAATCTGTTAGCGCCAAACGCTGGTTTCGGAATCGACGTTAGAGGGCGCGCGGCTCGGTGCCATACCGGTTTTGACGTGGTTGAGCGGTGGGTGTTGAGAACGCGTAAAGGTGAAAGCGAGTCGTCTGCCAGCTGTGCTTGGGACAGTACGCTGTCATTTTTTGTCGGGAACTCGGAGTAATTAGGCGCGGCTAGTAAATGTATTGCCTAGAATTTGTGACGCGTATTCCTTGCTGTAGAGCTTCCCCGGGACTCATTGTGTCGGACTCAGAATCTGTATAAGTGCATTCGACAATATTAGCTAAAGCGGCCTTTGATAGTCTAGAAATAACTGTTGCTAGCGTAGAAAGTGACTGTGGACGGCGCCGCGGAAGATCACCTCATTTTGGAGCAGCCTGGAACTCGGCCGCTGCTGGTCGCCTATGCTTGCCAAGGCCCCACACATTCACACCTCACTGTACACTACTCGCCATCCACTATTACACACACTCACGGCCTTGGTACCCCAAGCCTTGGTGCGAAGTTAGCTTTGGATATAGGTAAGTAAGCTACGTCTAAAATTCTCCCTGTTGAATGGCCGTAGTATAGAACGCTCCCCCATATAGTTTAGTGTAACTAGAGATTTTCCACTTTGGCCTTAGGAGGCCCGACCTACGTGTGCTCGTCGAAACTCAGCTGAATGGGCCCCTGAGGATTTGATCTTTAGGGGAGCAGCCGTAGGCCGTAACATAATCTTTTTTAGTTGTGCTAATGTTTGAGTTACTCATATTTTACAACTGCGTTTTTCGAAATTAATAGACCTAACTTTAATTTATATAATTATATAAACAGGTATTAGTCCCAAGCAACTCGTTAGAAGATAATATACCAAGGATTAGTTAATATAATTAACTTTTATTTTGATGATAACATAATTTTATTTTTATTAAAAATATCCCAGACAGAAATTATCAATCATGAAGTGGTCAGTAACTTTTACCAAATCATAGAAATGTTCTTTATATAGGTATTTTTCCATGCTTAAATTCTTCAAAAATGTCTGATTATGTCTTTTTTTCGGTTTTTACTTCAAGAGTCGGTTGTCGGTAGGTCGATTTTTTCCGTTCGTGATTTTTTTATTTTTTTTTTACTAAGCGACACTAACTTCGGAAATAGGTAGGTAATAAAGTGTCCAAACAGCTTTTTAATCATGTAAGAATCATTCGAATAGGGTAAATAGTATAATTAATATATATAATTAATATTAATATGAATTTTTTTTCAAAATTTCAAACTTTAATCAGCTCTTCTGTAAAGTTGCCTATGTGTCGCTTGGTATTTTTTTCCTTTCCACCGTCGATATTGTGATTTGCGCCACGCTATGTTGACTGCGCATTGACCCCAACACCCTGAGTGAGTTATGGTTGTAGTTCCGCCGTTTGCCCTGGTACAGCGCCACGGTCACCGTGCGGGACGTAAGGATGAAATCGAAAAATGTTCTAGCTTAATACGCATTCTTTAGTAGTTATGTATTTGAAATATCGTATTAATATTCGGATTTTCTGTGCGCGAAATCTTTATTTTATTTAATGTGGATTTTACGGATATCAGCTTAAAACAAGAAAGAAAATCTTCTTTTTTTTAAATAAATATTTTATTAAAGAACATTGATAATTGAATTTAAAAGAAGATACTTAATAAAAGAGGCACATTAAGATATTTAATTATTTAAAAAGCACTAAGGAAATCAATTACTTCTTATTTTAAATATTAAATATACAGAATTACTGATGATTTCTTTGATGTTTAGTGAGAGGCGACACAGAGAAATTGAAACAGGAGATGAGCAGCTGCATTTTCCTGATAACTCAAAATCATAAAATATCTGCGGCTGCCAACCCACCACCACCAACAACTGACAATTATGGAAATACGCCCCCTAAAAAGAAATCTATGGGGAGGCCTATGTTCAGTAGTGGACTTTTATAGGCTGTAATGGATGGAATGGAACATTTTTTTTATATTAATGTGTTAAAGTAACTAATGAACTAACTATGTCCACTTAATGGTCAACGGCAAGTACAATTCAGTAATTACTTACAGTTCGTGGAAACTTTATTTAAAGTACGTATCTACAGATGCGTTGTCACCCTGAAGGCTAAGATTAAACTCAAGCCCTGATTATACTTAATATTTTACTCTTCTAATCGAAACACAACACAGAACCTGCTGCTATTTGGCATCAGCTATAGACAAGAATATGACACCAACCCTAACGGATTATTAGAACAGTAGTACGACATATAGATGGTAATCTAGTAGGGCCCCACATATAGAATAAAAATAATTTAATTAATTTTTTTTTTTTATAAAACAATAAAAACAAAATTCTGTAAACATAAATTAATAAATAAAATGTAGAAGCCTTGTCCTCCTTATTTAAAAATACGGAGCTTAAAGTAAATTTTTATTCTGCTGAGTTGCGACTGCAACTAATTTCTTTTACTCCAGTACTAACTGGATGGTTTCAACGTTTCTTATTTTAAGTAACTTAATTATGAACATAATTATGTTCTAAGTCCATGTTCTTTACGGAATATATTAAGCCTTAACATAATTTTCATATTAACTAATAATGCAAAACTGTTTAATAAAAATTAATACGCTATAAATATTTAAAATTTAAATGAAATTAATCGGCCGAAGAGAACTATTTTTGCTCACTATACTGCAATTTTTAGGTCTAGTGATTTTCCTCTGAATTACTACGCTCTCGATTTAGTTTTTTTCATCGGGTCTTCATGATACCATCAAACTGTGTTGTAATATTATTAAAAAAAACTCAGAGTGTACAAGGTTTGAGATGGCAAGAAAATTGTATTGAATACTAGAGTAAAAGTTATTTTGCGAAGGTCTGTAAAAATATAATTTCATAAATTATAAAAATAGTCCCCTTTACCTTGAATGCAACACTTTTTTGTATAACATTTACAAAAATAAATCTCATTAAAAATGTAGGTACAGTAATGATTCATATGTTTTCAAAATATCAAAATCACAAATACTTGTTTTAGTGATTACATTACAATACGATCTAATTATCCAGGCACTAATAAAATACGCGACGTATAAATAATCTATTTAGTACCGCAACCTTACACAATGATTGCATATAAAGCGAATATCCAATATATATGAAGTTAATAATGTTGACAGGTCAGTTGTAAAATTTTTCAAGTTCCTATATTATGGTAATAAGAAATACTAATGAATTCATTGAAACTGACTTAAAGACGAGGAATGATACAGCTATGCTCTTTGAATATATTGGTATTTAGACAATTGAGGCTATATTGTATTGTATTGTATATATTGAGGAAGTGGTTGAGATTTGACTGCTTTACGACAAACGTGGGTGTCACTATAAGCAACAGAGAGAAATCAAAATTATAAAGAATTGAGAAGAAAAGACTGTTTTCGAAACCGTGGTTGCCAACCCGCTTGCCAAGTGTAGCAAGCAAATATGACGCTACCTATGGCAAAGGTCTTTGTTCAGCAGTGGATCTGTGATAAATAATAAATGAATAGTTAGCTTTCGCCGGATAGTTAAAGCTGAGCTATAGAGCTATAGCCGTGGTAACTCACGGGGATTTGTCGTAAATTTCGTATTACGCGAGCAACTCGAATTTGATATTCACCAGCACCAATAAAATTTTAATTACCATTTTACGTGCTTGACAGTAAAGAAACCTGGATGTAAAATATTATCAAGGACATGTGAAGTCCGCCAATATGCCAACATTTCGAAGCAAAAGCTTTGAAGGAAACATCTGATTAACCTGTGTGTTTTAGAAATTAAAACAAAACTTTTCAAAGACGAATACGAGGGAATTAACAATCGTAATAAGCGTATAACGTGCGATAGTAAGTAAAATTTAAATAAAATTTCCTGTAATATTTTACTGCCATCTCGTCTGTCCGTTACAATCGTAGTTTTGCGTCATATAACTAAATTTAGTTTACATAATTTCAAACTATATTCGAAACTCTTTAAATTTTCTATTTTTTCTATAATATTTTGTTTCCATATTGTCTTCTCTCCACCGCAATTTGCCCTTTTGGGCAAAGGTCCAAAGGCAAATTGCGGTGTAATATACTTTTCCTTTTTGGACCTTTGCCCAAAAAGGAAAACTATATTACACCTCACATAAAATACACCAGCTTACTTGGAGCTGGTGCATTTGGTGAATGCCTTAGTACCCTCACTGACTGCATGCTTGGTGAGTTCACCGGCCAACAGTCGTCTCACGGTGGTCTGCACTCCCCGTGATGTAATAGTCGAATGCTTGTTGTAATGAGCCAGGTGAGAGGCCTCTGCGGCTATGCATTCGAAGATGTCGTTAACTAACGACTTCATTATGGACATCGCTTTACTGGATATACCAGTATGCTCCTGCTTGAACAACTTGTAAAGATGTAGATGGCGTAACTCTCCTTTCTCTTGTGCTTCTTCTTCTTCTTATGGGACTTGGAGATATTTTTCTGAGCCTTGCCTGACTTCTTGGTGGCCTTACCACTGGTCTATTGTTAACGTATACACTTAAACTGTGTCAACACAATATAAAAATATTTTAACTCTGAACTTTTATAGTGTAGTATTATTTAACTCTACGGTCTCTTTACTACTTAGAGGTCTAACGAGCGTGTAGAGTATAGATCAACCAATCAGTAAGAAATACTTTAATAAATCAGACAAGCTACAGTTAAGCGTCAATCACATCGACGGCTAAAAAAGAGGGTTTCGTAACAAAAACATTAAAGAGTGTTAATCATGATCACAGTTATGTCAAATGTAACTTAGTTTTCGGCACCTGATTATGATGATTTATCATGCAGCAGCACAAGTAGTTCAAATGATGATAACTGCAAATTTTCAGAAAATCCATTTATTTTGCCAGCAAATAAATTGGGCCACAAAAAGCAATATATCTTAAGTAGCTTTAAATGATTTAGCTACAATTGTAAATAGTAGATTTTATTAGCTAGATATATTAGCATCTAATCGCTTTTTTGACCATCTTAAAACCCCTTTTGATTCCCACAAACTTGGTACAATAAAAATGCAATTTTTCCCTTTCTTTATGATTTCCAAAATTTTAAACGGCATATTTTCCTAAAAAGTAAAATAAAACCAGTACACAATACAGTCAAATTACTTTACAATAAGTTAACTTATGTATCAAATAAAATAGCTAACTTTTTTGGTTTTGCCGTACCTACGTGACGTAAAAGTATAACTAAAAACGACACATACATGCGTATGCGCTTGCCAGGAGTTACCTATCAACTAAACAATACAATAACAAAATAAACAGCATGCTCGTACTGGTACCGTACTGTTGAGCGAGATAAAATACTCTGTCATAAAATGTATCTTCCTTTTTATTGTTTGGCAATGAAAGAGATAGCTTTAATTCTTTACTCCACTTTTTAACATTAGAAAGAAAAGATGTATAGGTAATCTTTATTTGCTAAAAGTAGTCATATTTTTGGTTTGGTTTGTGAATTTACTGAATCAAATGGGTAGTAATTAATATCCAATAAATACAATCATATCGATTAAATCAATGGTTTTACAACAATGAAAAAAATATCGTTGTACAAATAAGAATAAATGTTGTTGTAAAAATAAGATAAAAATATTGTTGTACTAATAAAAAGTTGGTACAAAAATGAAAAAATATTTTTTCATTTTATTAACTTTGTGTGTGTGGCATTATATAGTCTCTGTCTTAAAAGAAGTGAAAGAAGTAAGCAATTTTTTGTCCTTGTCCATAAAATAAAACAACAAAATTATTAAACCACTGTTACATCTTAAAATATTTTTATTTAAGTGAGATAAAGTGAAGAAGGGATAAAAGTGTTGTTTCTAAGACAAAGGTTTTTCATCTTTTATACATATCTCTAAAGACAATTATCTGTGATGTTATAAAAACTACTATACAAGGTTAGTATTAAAAATATTCTATTATACAGCTGATTAAAAACTGTTAAGGGCTGTATAATAGAACCTATAACATAGATAGTATAGCTACTAAGACTGTAAGACACTCAAAATATCCTTTAGGCTGTTTAGCAAATTGTCGCCATTTTAGGATCTATAAAAAGAAAATTTAAATTGTATATTTAGGAATATGAGACATTAGTTTTAGCCTAAACCATTATTTTTAGTTTGGCTAATGATCTCTGTGCCCCAATATGCATTCATATTCACTAATTTAATTATTTTCTTATTCTAACCTATAAAATCAATATTTACTTACCATATTTAGTATTTTGTCCTTATATTATTTCGTTATTTTGCTGGCGAGGCAATATTTAAATAGAAATCATATACAAGTTTACCGTAATTCTAATTTTGCACTTTCTATTCACCAGTTATCACCATCAAAACTCCAATCCAAGTAATATTAATATGTTATATAATCTTTCACTCACGAAATATCGCCATCATTCAATAAAGTATATAAATAAATCTATTAAGTTATGTTTGTCATAAATTAATTTAAACACCAATTTAAAACGGTTATCATTATAAGATACTTATAAGACAGTATTTGTAGTGTAATACTTTCCTTGTACACAAAATAACAGCTATAATACAGCTATTATACAGGCCCCTTTTATGCTTGTACAGCTACTGTACAGCGCTACTAACGCATAAAGCTGTATAATTTGTGCCTATTTTTTACTTATAAGAGCTGTTTAAGCGCTAATACAGCCTTTGTACAGCCATTAAATGCAGCCTCTAGTATAAAAAGGAACTCCCATACAGCTCGTATACAGCTTGCATGCTGCTTGGGATGTATCCAAAGATAGGTACCTAAGTAGGAATTGGTGCTTTCGGCAAATTTTACCTATTAGATCCTATTGATTGATTTAATCATAATAGATAAAATTTCGACATGCAAGTCGATATTAATAATAATTATTATTCATATTGACTAATTAATGTAGCTTTCGTCGTACCGTTACCAAAATAAAATAGCAGGACACAAAATTTTAACAACCCTTTAATTTTATGAATTTAATACCAATTAATTCTATGTATTAAGAAATTCTCATTTATATAGAGCTTTGCTCTACACGTTTGAGTATTTGCTTAACCGTTTGTAAAATGCAAATGGAAGTACTATACCGGTAAAATGGTAAGCCGCAAAACACAAACATCTCTGGCGTGTGCAAAAGTTCCATTACGGTGTTCGAGGTCTAAACTTTTAGCATTATTTAACACGTAGCATTTGTTTTCATTGTCTTTTCATATTAAGTCTCTCTCTGTACTTACGGAGAGTTAGCCACTCCTCGAACTGAACACCTAGCTCGTTGCTCGTATCTCTTTACAGACTTCTAAAGAGGTAACCCAACGTGATAGGAACGAGTAGCTTCCAAACTTTAGGTTTTTTTAGGTAAGTGGATGCTGTGACCCATAAGCATCTGAATCAATCGTTGATTAAGAATCAAAATACAGAATCGATGTCACCCCTGAGGTTTGAGATGAATTGCCTCATTTCCAATAAAAAAAAGATATCTTGTTTTTTACACTCACCATACGAAATACAGCAGTATTAAGCTACTCTATTACCCTGGTATACTCGCATGACATTTGTGTTACTACTATAATAAAGCTACAACGTGAAGCTATCACGAAAGTACAGTAAGTTACAGCCTATATACGTCCCACCACTACTAGATATAAGCCTACCGTCATTTCTAAGAGAGTTTAGGTGTCTGCCTGGCTGCTCCTGTGCATGTGGCCGGACTACAGATGTCTTTGAAATATTTTGTTTATCAGGTTTTTCCATGATGATTTTCTATACTGTCAAACATGGTTAATCAGCATATAAAATAGCAATTAGATATTTCATTGGATCCGCGCCGGTCAAGCGCTGATCCTGACGTACTCATCTCTTTTTGAAGGAAGGCATTGCTTTAACGGTTGCACTTGATAGACAAATTGAAGATTATTACAGCTGTACCAGACGTCTCTCATCTTTGATACTTCTGCCCGTCGCCTATCTGAGTAATTTACGTCTGACGTAAATGATATGGTTATACCGCAAATTTATCGAAAGCCATTAAATATTTCTAGAATTTTCCACTGTCACCTCTTACGAAACCTATATTGGTGATGGAATAATGATGGATGGAAAATAAATGAATAAATAATTAGGTAATATAATATAATAAATAATACTCCCATTATTGTGGTTCCAATAATCATTCGCATTTGTCATCTCTCATCAGTCCCTCAACAGTCCACGGCTAAAAATGGAACTTTCCTATAGATTTTCCCATCGCTTAACCGATAAAGGCGATGGATCGCAGTATCAAATGTCTCGCATTTTTGGTACATACGTTGTCGGTCTGGTGATTTTAAGTCTGGTAAAATTACGAGATCGTTATAATATGATTATGTCCTCCAGATCGAATTCCTGCCATGGCGGCCAGTCTCAACGGAGACTATTCATCTGTGCAGGACAGCATTACAGTGCCAGAGTGTATTCGCAAGCACAAGTGCACTCAATATTGCCTTATCCGAAACGACCGCTAGCAACAACCGCTTTACATGCTTTCCGAGTTACGGGGGTGTAACCTTCCTGATACCGGACTGCTACTAAGAATTTCTTGACAGAAAAATCCAATTTAAATGATTTTGACCCGACCTGGGATTCAAAACCGGGACTAGTAGCGTGATACTGTGATACGTTGGTGCTACTTCTTTGGCAAAGTCGATAGGGATCATATGCGTGTATTGAGAAGTATCTGTATGATATATGTACTTGCATTGATGCTTACTGCTTCTTGCGATATTGCGTCTTGTGATGGGGTTGCTGATTCGATGGAACTTGTAGTTCTGGTCGATGGAGGTATGATGGTGGAGATGTCTGCTGGAATTGTATAGGGTATCTTGGGATGGCGTAAACCCGACAAAAGTTGTATTGATGTTTGTTGCGTTTTGCAGCATTGTATCTCTGCGATAGTTGTTTGATGGGTCGCAATTCTCATTGGTGCTCTCTAGGTCTCTGACTCACACCTAAGTAGTTTTGCAGAAGTCGGGTCCCTTCATGAAGGGGCTGCAGACTGTCAGATCTTTACGATGTTTTATATAACAATATAATAAAATGTCTTTGTAAATATCCCACTTTCGAAATATTAATGTTGGTGGATAAGACAAACGCGATCTAAAAATGCATAATATACTGCTGCATTATTATTATTTATTTTCCTTTGATTATAATCTGCCGTTGAATTGGTTGGTGGAGCATATGTGTCGACCTCAAGCGGGTGGTAGCTGGAGAGTGGAGACTCCCAAGGCTGCCGCTGAAAGTCGCTGAACATGGGACCCCATTCTCTTGAGGTGAGCAGTAGACTGACTTGCTCTGCAACTAGATGCTGTGCTGACCATGCAATTGGTGCACTACCAAGCGGCCAAGCCTTCTTTTACTGGTTCGACAATTATTTTGCTGTGGACTAGAGCCGTTTGTCTCCCCCAAATTTATTAAATGTGGTAGAGCGAAGCCCTTGTATCGAGTACTTTTATATAAATATAATGAAACTTTTCTAAGCGAGAAGAAATCAATTAATAAGTAATTGATTAATATGAATCGGATACAAGTGGAGTAGGGGTCATTCAATGTTTTTAACCTTTTTGAGCCCTTTCTTCGTGAACAGGATTTTTGAGCTGAAAATAATTTTAAGGCACTACTAACGGCTTTCAATTGCTCTAGTGAATATAAATTATTCCTTGATAAAACAAAAATTAAGCTTTTAATAAAAATGGTACAGCAAAACAGACTCCAGAAACTGAAAAAAAAAATAACTCCACATATTAAAATCTTAAGTCAGTGCTAAAACGTTATAGCCCCTTTTACGTTTATTTTTTCCTCTTTTAAGTGGACTAAGGAATATCGTAAGTTCAAGGTAAATACAATGGTGTCTGAATCCTTACTTTAAAAAGTTTATTTTTTATTTCTCAGCCTTAGGTGAAGATTTTTTTCTTTAATTTAAACGGGACGACCTCTGACGTTTGACCTGTTTACTAAAAAAGAGTAATTTAAAGCGGTTCAGCCGTTTCCAAGAAATCGGTAAACATAAATAAAAAACCTCCCCCTTTCTTAAAATCGGTCAAAAAGTAGAAGACACGGTGCCCCTGAAAATTTATGTAATTGAAAACTGGACTAGGTACACTATGTTCACATGCACACCTAAGGGAATTAAGAAAAAAATAAAAAAACAGAAATAGGATATAGTATGACCGTAGTTCTCAATCGCATTTCCAAAATAATAGGGCCGGTTAATTTTATTTTGGAAATACTTTCCTTTAAAATTTTAACAAAAAATAAAAGCCCACTCCAAAAAACTAAAAAGAATAAAATAATTTCACAATCCGAAGTCGGTGCTAAGCTATAGTGTATAAAAAATTTAAAGAATTGACGATGTTTTTATCATGTTGAGTGGACTAATAAATATCACAATATCAATGTCGCCTAAATTGTATACCATACCATAAATATATGAGGCAATCTATGGGGAGGCCCATATTCAGCTCTGTACTTTAATAGGGTGTAACGGTACGGGTAACCGCCTGAATATTTACGTAAAAAATTTCATCCCCTATTTTACAATCTTTAGTAGCCCATTTCTTTTAGTTTTTATGTGGGACCACCCCTAAAATATAACCTAATTAATAAAAAAGAATCTCTAAAATCGGCTAACAATTAGCGTAGATATCGCGTAACATACATACTAGAAAAACATACAGTGAAAAATGTAAACCTCCCCCTTTGTTGAATTCAGCTAAAAAGAATAAGCTGAAGTTCATACACATGTAAGGTGAACCAAGTGAATAGCTATATTTTCCTGAATTTTGTTTTATCAATTAATTTTAGTGTGTTAATATTATTATGTTAAACTTTATCTCTATAACATAGCTGGTCTAGTTAGAATACATTGATTGGCCGTCGACAGGTTTAGTACAACTTTAATAAAAAAAGATCCGGATCCAGTCCAAATGACGACAAAGCATCGATTCTTCTGTAGAAATAGATAAAACTGTTTACATATTTACTAAGCATAACTATCTATATAAGGGTTGACAGTCAGTTATAGTTCTGGTTAAAAAAAAATTATGAAACAAACCCCAATTTTTTCTCATTTGATTACATATTTCAACAACAGCATTTATCAAAATAAGGATGTGGATGACAGCTACACTAAAAAAACAACAACGAATGACAAAAAAGCAATGCCTTTATAGAATTACATTTTGCCTTCGCTTAAAGAAGACATTGACAAATGACAAGAGCGTCGTTTTACTCAGAAAGCATTTTCCATTGTTTTAATAAGAATTAAACTCAATGAAAATATTGTTAACAAAACTTTAAATGATAAAGATATCGACTTTGAGATATTTAATGATAAAAGTATTGTGAACATGGACGTATAAATAAGGCGGACAGTATTGTGTTAAGAAAGGTGTGATGCACTGTAATAGCGGCGGTACAAGTATGTTTGCGTATTATATAGGGTTGTCATGTGAAACAAAATTTCCCCTTTTTTTATAAAACAATCTGTCAAAATATAACATAACTTTAAAGAAATACTAATTTATTATTACGTAACTAATATAAATAACACATTTGACGAGTAAAAAATTCTAATAATTTAAGATTTATATTTTGATTGAAATCGAATTATTCTATTTGAATCAATTTCGATTTAAATTAATTTTATTACAAACATCACTACCATCTCGAGACGGCGAAACCAGCCTTGCTCTTTCTGATCGAGACACAGGTGTCCTCTCCGACTGATGTCCCGGGGTACAAATTGGAGCACTCCTCTGTGCCTCGGGCTGGAGTTTGCGTATACGTCAAAGAGGACATCTGTTCTCGACGCGTTGGCAGTCTTCAAGGTTTGGACCTGTCCCTCCTTTGGCTATGCGTAGACAGCGACGACCATTCGCGCGTATACGGATGCCTCTATAGATCCCACAGCGGTAATGCCGAAACAGACCGACTCATCGACCACGTCCATATGGCTACAGATTCCTTGCTACAACATGTCTCATCCGTAGAGATCGTGATCCTTGGCGATTTTAACGCCCACCACGCCGAATAGCTCGGTTCACGTTTAACCAATCATGCGGGGAGATCTGTTTATGACTTTGCCTTGGCATATGGTCTGACACATCTGGTTAATCCGCCTACGGGGATTCCAAATGCAGATTTTAGGTTTAAAAGAGAAAAAAACCGGTCAAGTGCGAGTCGGACTCGCGCACAGAGGGTTCCGAAGAAATCTGTAGGTATATAAGTTTAAAATTATTAAAAATATTTTTAATATATGATGTTACTAAAAATTTAGGCTTTTCGCAATTTAAAATCATATGTGCTATAAAACGTTGCTTCGTACAAAATTTTAAGATTCTGAGTTCACGGGAAGTGTTTTGATTCCCTTGCGAATGTCGAAAATTTGTGCAATAAATGGCTGTATCTTTTGATTGCGTTGGCTCAGAAGTTTGATTTTTTCACAACTCCAAGGGACAATAGAATTGAGTATTTGTATGAATTTCAGCTTGATACCTCCACGCGTTCCTGAGAAAAAAGGTCTTGACAGACAGACAGACGGACATCAAAGTGATCCTATAAGGGTTCCGTTTTTTCCTTTTGAGGTACGGAACTACTAGGGACAAAACCTCATTTTAATTTGTTCTCTGGTAAAAATATCCCGGGCAGAAATTAACTATTGTGTTTTTTTTAATATTATTTTAAGCCAGCGCTTAACTGCAATCCCAATAGTGAAGCGCACTGACTTAAAAAAGTCAATTCCACTCCTTTGGTGTACGCATGTTGAACGACGCAGGAAACCGTTTGGTTCGAATGCGTGGTAAGACAATAACTGGCCGAACGTCTGGTTGTCCGATGGTGAAAGCGATAGGGAGGAATTAAATTATGCAATTCCTGCGCACTCTCTACGAAATGCATCTTGTAGAAAACCAAAAGGCTGGCTACTTTACGCCTGTGTTCGAGGCAGGTAAGATTGGTTTTAACCAAATTTGGGTCACTTAAGCAAGCCGTTCCATTGAGTCCAAAGCCGCTCGTTGGAATTTTGCAGTTTCAGCCCATATATAACAGCAATACTCGCAGTATCGCCGCTTCTTTGCAAGGACTCCTAGTTTCCTTGCAGCTGTTTTGGCCTTGGATTAAATGAACTGCCCGAAGTTTATTTTTGAGGATATCACAACCCCCAACAACTAAAGGCGGTCTGTGTATTCCGGTGATACATTTCAGAAAGAAAGAGCCAAAATGAGCTGGCTCCTTTTTGCAGTGAAGAGACACGCTTGTGTTTTGGAGGAGTTGAATTTCACAAGATATGTATTGCCCCATTCGGAGACTGCCTGTAATGTGAGATTCATACGCTCTACCGAAGCTTCTCTTTCGGACCAGATTTGATCCCGACTGGCGCGATAACTTGGTTGGTATATCTCCACAACTGTGATATCGTCTGCATACCCATAGATACCGGGCATTGGCAGATCATTAATATGTAGCAGCAAGAGAGTTGCGGAGAGAACGGAACCCTGAGGAACACCGGCGTTAGTCACCACAGGATCGGATGAGCAGCCATCGATGACGACCCGGACATACCGTTCACTCAGAAAGTCATTTACGCAGTCAATCAGACCAGTGGATAAGCCGTACACTGGAAGCTTACCGAAAAGGCTAGAGTGCTAAATTCTGTCAAAGGCCTTCGAGAATAGCAAGGGAAACAGCAAGTGCTTTCCCACTGTTCTGGAGTGCCTTGCCTCGTACATGTATGGCATACGCTAGAAGGTCCCCAGCTAACCGATTTTGGTGATACCCATGTTGACGGTCAGTAAGAAGGCCATTCTGTTCTAGGTATGCCATTATGCGGGCGTTCAAGATACCCTCCATAAACTTTCAGAGCTTGGAGATAATTGAGATTGGCCGATAATTGGCAGAGTATGCACGGCTGCCTTTTTTTAAAGGTTGCATGTTGGTCAATTTCCAGGATTTTGGCACAATTCCAGTCCAAAATGAGAGGC
This sequence comes from Parnassius mnemosyne, assembly GCA_963668995.1. Classification (NCBI taxonomy): domain Eukaryota; kingdom Metazoa; phylum Arthropoda; class Insecta; order Lepidoptera; family Papilionidae; genus Parnassius; species Parnassius mnemosyne. The sequence goes on along the minus strand of CAVLGL010000104.1, from coordinate 37,482,921 downwards.
GAAACAAACGTATCAGTACAGGATACAACTCATGTGCACAAGCTTTCAGATCTATAGCTGGTATACTATCTGGTCCACCAGCTTTATTCACGTCTATACACCGCAAGGTTTTAAGAACCTTGTTATTTGTGATACGAACCTCTGAAATGGAGGTCACGCAGTGAGGTGATTTAGGTGGAATGTTGTTTCCATTATCCAGACGCGAATTGTAGGCGTATTAGAGATGCGAACAAGTTCGCTTCCTCTTTAGCGCGCCAGGGTGCCATCCGGTTTTAACAGCGGAGGCAGCGTAGGTCGACAGAAGTTTGTCTTGACCGCTTTGGCAAGAGATCAAAAAGCTTTAGTGCCAGATGATCTGGCATAGCGTGTTATTGGGTCGACTCGATCGTGGAAGGACGATAAGATAATAAATAAGAAAGGTTGTAACAAACAATTTACAAAATTTATTTTAGAAGCAGCTTGGGAGCGACCACCTCATTCCTAGGAGTAATTGTCAGCCATGTATTCGTTTATATTAAAATAACCCTTTTAATATACTTCTTGTTTAAGAAAATATTTTAAATTCAGAATTTGATACTTGCATATTTTCTGGGACTTTGTTGTAATTGCGTGTACATTATCCCATGAATGAATTTCTGACTGTGAAATCGAGAAACTGGTCTCACTAGTTTGTGTTTGCTCCTAGTGTTAAGAATAGTATAACTTTATTTACTAAAACTACTTTTTTGTGAATATACATAAAATTTTCATAAATATGCTGAGAGGCCAAAGTAATATATTTATTTCTTTAAATTTTTCTCTAAGAGTCTGTATCGGTGTAGGATGTAAATAGCAGTTTCTAAAAAAAAAAATCCCTATAGCGAAATCCCATAAGATATTATGCTATGGAAATAACTGACATAAACGAATCTGACTTTCTCAAAACTAATGGGTCCTCTAATTTTTTATAGCATAGGCTGCAGAGCATAGTCAGCTTGCTAGTTTAAATATATAGCGTCCACACTGAAGCTTTGCGTCGAGTGATGCCAAGAAAAACAGTAGATTCAACAGGGCTCAGTTCTTCCCCATTTAAATCACATTGTTATTTAATTTTAACATTCGGTTTTGTACATTTTATACATAGTTTAAGATTAGGCGCTATATCGCTATTCTTGACACTGATTAATGTTACATGGTGAACACAGTCGAAGACCTAAGAAAAGTCTAAAATATACCCAAAGCATCCTCTGAATTCTCCCACGCACAAAAATAGGTTTAATAAGCTCAACCCTGGCGTCAGTTGTCCAGCGACTCCTTGTAAAACCAAGTTAATTTTTATGAAGCAATTTATTAATATAAAAAAATTAACAATAAGTTGGTAGTGCGTAAATATGTCTAAAATTGGTAGAGTCTAACGTACTACCAGATTTAAATAAATGTATGACTTTACTATATTTAATTAAATTAGGAAACACGAGATTTGACACTTGTATCAAAAATAGTGGCTAGATAAGGTGCTATTGTATCTCTTATGAATGCAATAACTTTTACGGCAATTCCCAATAAGTCTACCGTTTTCTTAACATCAATAATTTAAAAAAAGATTAACGATATCTTTTGGCATTACTTTGTTAAAGTTTTTGAACACGGCTTTACATTTTTTTAAGCAATAATTTGTCGACAGTACAAAAACAGTTTAAAGATTTTGTTGTCAAAAAAGGAACATCATAAAAATGTTTCTCAAAACCTGTAGAAACTTCTTAATAAAATTGAGTTAAATTATAAGCTTATTTTCTTGTGGCAATCCTTGCATAAAAGGCAGTGTGAATAAGACAATTTTGAATACATTTAAGTTATTTATTTGTTCAATATATCTTAATAACTGTTTTTTACATTGCCTCTTCTACCAACAAAAACATTATTGTATTATTTGGGCAAAATTTAGTAACTACAATTTTATTTACGATGTCTTTAAAAGATACTCCAGGCGTACAACAATTTGTGAAATTTGTCCTTTTAAAGAGTTACATATTTAATATAATGCCTAGATTTTTTCCCATGTCATCGCTATACACAATTATATTATTTGTAATATTTGAATTACTTTTAATTTTTATCTCCTCTGCTATGGCAATATCGCTCCTTATTACGTTTACATGTCTTGCCAGATTATCCATAGCCAGTATGTGTTCAGTATGTATTTAGTTTTGGGCTGATATATATTTATTGGTCACAGTTTGAAAAAAAGTTAGAAAGTGATATTATTTTTGATTTAGAGTAGTCTATGTCAGTATTATAACATTTTTGTAATATTATCCACCTCAATTGAATACAACTTAAGTTCATATATTAACGCTTGCTTTTATTTACATACATAAACTTAAGTTTTGTTACTGATCTGATTTTACATTTTTTTTTCTTATTGTATTTTCCTCATATATTAATAATATTTTAATAATAATTTATCTTTACTCTTTTACCTGAAGTAGAAGAGTCGTCAATATAAACTCAACCAGTCAAGTCGTTCAGAAGTAACTCTATTACTACCTAACGCACTAAAATAGTTTTATTTTCTAGTGGCAATTAATTACACTTTAAATTAGTATTTACACTAATATTTGTACTATTATTGTGAAAACGTTGTAGATAAATAAATTGCACACGTGTCCATCTATGTGAACATCTTAACATGGGCCAATTATTTGTAGACCATACATACAATAATTTCGTGAGGGATTCGAACCTATGTTAACGCAGCGGCACATCCAAACGCTTAACATCTGTGCTACCAAGTCATTTATCTCTTATTATTATCACTTATTACGTTTGACAAACAAATAACAAATTAAACAAGCATAACTCTAGTTTTGTTTGTTAATATTACAATTTTTAAATTCATAATCGTTTCAAATTTGAAATATGATTATTAAAAAAATATATTATGATATGCTTATATTTAGAATTATGATAAAAAATTGTAGAAAAAGTTGGAAAGGCCACGAGAAGCAATAGTTTGTATTATTGCTGTTTGAGTTTACGATTTGTTGTAATATTATTCAAAGCCGAATCCGAAGATGCATGCCAGGCAATTTAGCAGCATTCGCATCGCCTCGTTTCCGAGATAGACTGTTATTTGAAGCGGCTATTAGAGTTCGGGGTGTATCGTAACTTCTACTTAAATGCCTTGTTATAAGGCTAGCGTATAGTTCCTTACGAAATTCTTTCAAATAAGAATAAAAATATTTAGCACAAACTCAATCAATTTTTATTATCACGTAATGCGATAGTTAAATAATAGCTATGATTATGTGTGTCTCTATTGATAAAATGCGTAATGAGGATAACTGTACATAAGAACACGAGTAACTGATTAACAACAACAACATCACTCGTTTTGGACCGCAGTTGTATTTTATACCTGTTCATTTTTAAGTAATTACTTTTTATCGCTGTTAATTGAACTGTATATCGTTCTGTTGTGATAAAGAAATATTTTTTTACGTGAAGAGTAACTGAGAACCGATCTAGTGAACCCCAGTAAGACTGGTAAGCTGAAGTGGCAATGGGCCAGCTATGTAGCTTGAACAACCGATAGCTAATTAGAATAAAAAAAGGTCTAGAGTGACAGCTCCGTATTGGAAATTAGTATATTATAATTATTAAGTGACGACACTAGATGAAGTGATGACCTATTTAAAAGTGCAGATAGTCGATGGATGGCGGTGGCTCAGGACCGTGTTTGACGGCACATGCTTTGTTTCACGTATTTGTGTGTCATATGTAGGCATATGTTCGGTAGTAGACTTGATGTGCACTAAATGATGATAATTATTCATTATCATCATCATAACAGCCTTTCATTTCAAGCACGGTCCTGAGCCACCTGCATCCATTGGCTTCCTGCATGTCTTACCAGGTCCGAGGCTGCCACTCAAGAAACTTTCTTCGCCATCGGTTGTCAGTTCTTCGAGCTATATGGCTGGCCCACTGCCACTTCAGCTTACTAATACGTTGGGCTATGTCGGTTACTCTGGTTCTACTGCGGATATCCTCATTCCTAAGTTTATCACGCAGAGAAATTCCGAGCATAGCCCGCTCCATAACTCGCTGAACGAACTTGAGCTTCCTCATACGGCCAGCAGTGAAGGACCACTTCTCAGATCCGTAAGTCATCACTGGCAATACGCACTGGTTGTACAATTTCGTTTTAAGGTTTTGAGGTATGTCTGACGAGAAGATGTATCGTAGCTTCCCGAACGCTGCCCAGCCGAGTTGAATCCATTAATTGACCTCTCGGTCGAAGTTGGACCTACCTAGTCGGACTATTTGTCCCAGGTAAACATACTCGTCAACAACTTCGAGTTTAGTGCTCCCAACAACTACCGACATAGGTGTGACCTGGACATTAAACATGATCTTTGTTTTGTCCATGTTCATCCTAAGACCTATTTGTTGGGAGACACTATTGAGGTTATTGAGCATGGTGTTTAGGTCCTCCAGCGATTCAACCATAAAGACTATATCGTCGGCAAATCGAAGGTGAGTGATGTACTCGCCATTGATGTTAATACCGTATCCTTTCCAGTCCAGAAGCTTGAAAACGCCTTCCAATGCAGCGGTGAAGAATTTCGGGGATACAACATTACCCTGTCTTACACCTTTCTGCATTTGGATAGGTTTCGTACTCTGGTTCTGTACTCGGCTAGCCATCGTAGCTCTACTGCACAAACACTTCAGCACTTCGATATACCGACTGTCAACTTGGCACCGCTGAGGGGAATGCAGCACCGCCCAAATTTCGACGGAATCAAAGGCTTTTTCATAGTCTACATACGGCAGACATAGTGGCAAACTATACTCCTCGAACTTCTGTACAATTTACTGAAGGGTATGTATGTGGTCTATGTTTCTAAAGCCTTTTCGGAAACTGGCTTGTTCGGGAGGCTGCAAGTCGTCAAGTCTGCACGCGAGACAATTCGTAATGACTCCCGAAAACAGCACGGAGACGCGGCTCAGAAGGAAAATCGGCCAGTAGTTCTTCAAGAGAGCGTTGTCACCTTTCTTGAAGAACAAGACCAGCGCACCTCTGCTCCACGCCTCCGCTGTAATGCCACCATGGGGGACTGAATTAAAGAGCTTATGAACGACTTCCATTACCGGTTTTCCACCCGCTTTCAGAAGCTACGCTGTAATTACATCCTCGCCTGGGGCCTTGCCGTTTTTAAGATGCTGGAGAGTCATTCTAATCTCACTCAGACTGACGACTGGGATATCTTCGGAATAGTGTCCAATAAGACTCGCTCTTGGATCATGACTCACACTTGCGTATGGCTCCAACGATGACGTGTACAGCTGCCCATAGAACCTCTCAATCTCACTCAAAATCTCAGGTGTCCCGGAAATGATGCTGCCACACTCGGTCTTCAGCTTTAACAGTTGGCTCTTTCTGACAGACAAATATCTGGCAAAGACTTTGGAGCCAAGTACTAATACAAGCTGCATTGAAGTTGCGTAAGTCCCGCCGCATGCATTTGGAGATCTGTCTGTTCAGTTGCCTGTATGCTGTCAAATCTGTTGAAGAATGTACCCTCATCACCCGTCTAACAGCCATGAGATTGAGAGTGTGATCGGCGAGCTTTTGTGTTCTTCTGCGGCGGGTCTTGCAGAATCTAGCTCCGACCGCAAGTCTAGTTTCCACGAGCTTGCTATTCACATCGTCTGTTTCATTGCAGTCTTCTAGGCACTGAAAACTGTTTTATAACTCGAGTTGAAAAGTTTCGGGACTTTGGAACCGAGCACAAGGGGGACGGAGTGTTAACTTCATTAGACGAGACCCCTCCAACTTAACGTTTAGGTTCAGTGTGCCTCTATCCATTCAGTGATCGCTATCAGTTTTCACCATCGCGATCACGGAGACGTCACTGAACAGTTGTCGTCTGGTCATCATAATGAAGTCAATCTCATTTTTTGTGGAACCGTCGGGTCTTGACCAGGTCCACTTGCTGTTGGGCCGCTTCCGGAAGAAAGAGTTTATCATAAAGAGTCCCTCTTTCTCCATGAAGTCGGCCAGCTGCTGGCCCCTTGGGTTCCGTTGCCTTATTCCAAATTTCCCTACTTTCAGCTCACCGTTCTCTCTTGTGCCTAGTTTTGCATTGAAGTCTCCCATTAACATCGTATATTGGGTTTTGGAGGAATGCAGGGCTCTAGAGATATCTTAATACATTTCCTCCACCTCCTGATCGGGGTGTGCCGAGGTTGGTGCGTAAACCTGTATGACCTTCAGCGAATACCGTTTGGTGATTCTGAGTATAAGGTACGCAATCATCGTCGACACACTCTCAATCTTTACAACGTTGTTAACGAGAGACTTGTAGACGATAAATCCGACACCTCCTTGGCACAAATGTTCGCCCTCCCGGTGATAGAGCAAGTTACCGGATTCGAGGATTACCGTAACCTCCCCCTCTCTTCGGACTTCGGATAATCCTATAATATGCCAGCGTAACTTGTCTTTCTTTTCTTTCAGCTCCACGATCTTCTCGTCAGTCCTCAGGGTGCGTGCGTTGTATGTTGCCAGGTCGAGTCGTCTTAGGTGGCAACCGAACCTCCACCGGAGATTCATAGCACCCCCTGCCCCGCTATTACCATGGTTGCCACCGTAACTGGGAATAGCGGGGCCAACGGGGACTGGGGGCCGTTTCTTTGTTACTCTCATCATAGGGGGGTATTTGCCATAGTTGCCACGCTTGGCGAGCGGGTTGGCAATCGCAGTTTTTTATTGTAAGTTTGTTGTTATCAAGAACATGCTGCTACCCATCTCCTGCCTGTTTCCCTTTGTCGCCTTTTACGACACCCACGGGATGATATGGAGTAGTGGATATTCTTAACCGCCACTACACGACATCCACTACACGGCACTAAATCTACTATAATAAAAGAGGTAAAATATAAAGTACTCCTTTATTTTATTCTATTGATATTTAAATAAGTGATAGGAAGAGGCTACGGTAGCCAACGAGCATTTGTAACCAACTTCAATATTCAAACATAGAACTTAATTATATGGAATACACCTTGTAACTATAATGCATTTTAAATTTATGCAATGAATACACTGCTAATTGGTCGCAGAAATTAAAAAAAAAAACTTATTCCATCCCAACGAACTTCTTCAGAGTTATTAATGGTGAAAACCTTTATTTATTTTAGAAAGTATTTTTTATTAAAAATATTAAATTTATGCATCTAATTATACATTGAACTAATATCGGCGGCGGAAATGTTTTAACTCTTATCCACGTTATTAGCATTCAGCGTACGTACGTAATTTTTTTTTGCTCAAGAGGATGACTTTTATATAATTGCAATATATAATTTACAAATAAAAGTAATAAGGGATAGTCTTAATTGTTAGAATTAAGTAATATGTTTAATTGTAGAAATGAATTAATAATTGTATAATAGTTTTCTCAAATCGATTATATTATAACGTAAATATTCCAAATTATATATAATTTTGATACTTTAATTAAATTGTTGCTATTTTATATTAATATAATATAACATAATCAAAAAAAAAGCATTAATAAAATTCCAGTTGCACAACATTGAGCTTCTCTGTTAAGCTATGAAACTTAACTTTAAATGGAAAACAGTTGAGTATTATATTTTAAAGTAATAATATTTAATATACCCTCAAAATTTAACATTTTAAGTACTTTTTCTTTATCCAAATAATTTAATTGTTCATAAAACTTGCCAAGTTAAAATTCAATAATAAACAAAGAATCGTAACAAATTTTCTTTTAAATTAATTGAAGAACGTTGTAATGTCCTTACAGATATTGAACTTGGCCCCCCTTTCACATTTATGTTTTTTTTAGAATATAATCCAATTTTGAAAAGTTTTAATCTAGATAAATTCTTAACCTTCAACGTTGTGTATTATGTTTTTTGTTTAAACTTATTATAGAATATGTTATATACTTCTTGAAACTAACTAATCACTGTTTTAAATATATAGAGGCAATTGAATATTTTTTCAATTGGAAAAAGACGTAGAAAATCAGCTGATTCTCTACCAAAATTTTTATGACACTATTTAAACCGAACAAAAATTAACCTGATTTTTTTATTTCCGAACAAAAATGAAAAAAAATTTATTGAAACTACTATATTTTAATAATTGCCTCCTGGAAGAAATTTCAATAACAGAAACAGAAACTTTTTTATTCAATATAGATTATAAATAATACTTATTGAAAGTCACTCTTTTGTATAATTACCACTGGTTCGAAAAAAAAACCTCTGTCCTGGGAAGAACCAGCAAGAAACCCAGCGGGACACATTACAGTTACACAAATCAACAACACAACAAATTAGAAATAGCTTGGTAGCAATAACCTTATTTCCGGGGGTTATTATCATCTATAAATTCATTAATATTATAATAACCCTTTTTATACAAACTTAGTTTAATAAAGTTTTTGAACTTTGAGCAGGTCAAATTTTGTATATTTTCTGGGATTTTGTTGTAAAAGCGTATACATCACCCCAAGAATGAATTATTGACACGATGGAGTCGAGTAACTGGTATTGCGTGGTACTACGTGGTAGAGCCATGCTGCAGCTATATTACGGTTGTAGCAGGAATGGGTCGGCTCGGACGAGGAAGGGCCACGCTCTCACAGAAAACCAGCGTAAAATAGCAGCTTAACGCTGCTGTGTTTTATATGGTGAGTGTAGAGAACCGGAGACCCTTTTTACTGGCAAAGAGGCATTCCATCTTAGTCCTCACGGGTGACAACGCATCTGCATCTTGAGTCTTTATTGAGGATAGATGTAGATGTCTATGGGTCACAGTAACCACTTACCATCAGGTGGACTGTGTGCTTGTTTGTCACCCGATCCTATAAAAAAATACTACTAGCTTGTGTCTGTTCCTAGTATTTACAGAATGAATATAACTTATTTTTGTAAAACTACTTTTATTTTTGTGTACGTACATTACATTTTCATAAATGTATTGAGAGGCTAAAGTTAATATATTAATTTCCTTAAATTTTTGTCGCAGCGACTCTTTAGGCTTTAAATCATAAATTGCTCTTATGGCCCTCTTCTGTAAAACAAATATAATTTCAGTGTCAGCTGCGTGTCCCCATAGCAAAATACCATACGACATTATGCTATGGAAATAGCTAAAGTAAACTAGTCTAGCTGTTGCAACACTAGTTATACTTCTAATCTTTTTTACGGCATATGCTGCAGAACTAAGTCTGCTTGCTAGTTTTGATATATGGGGGCTCCATTGAAGCTTCGTGTCTAGTGTGATTCCAAGAAAAATGGTGGTATCTACAAGACTCAGTTTCTCCCCATTTAAAATAACATTAGTATTTAATTGTTTGACATTTGGAGTCATAAATTTCATACATTATGTTTTAGTGCCATTTAAATGCAAATTATTAACATTAAACCAATTTACTAATTTAGATATAGCATTATTTACTTCGTCATATTTTAGCAATTGTCGACTTAATTTGAAAATTAAAGAAGTGTCATCTGCAAATAATACTATATCATGGTTATCTCCAACTATGTAAGGTAAGTCATTAATGTATACAAGAAACAGAAAGGGGCCGAGAATTGAGCCTTGAGGCACGCCAATTTGTACCATCGACCCGGAAGAACTCATACTGTTAATGAAAACTTTTTGCGTTCTCTTACTTAAATATGAAATAATTAATTTAAGAGCATCACTTCTTACTCCTGTATATAATATGAAATAAGCATTGCCTATGTACAAAACAAAACATTACTTTGTGTGAATATAAATTGTTAAATAAATAAAAATTATATAAGTTGGAGAAACAGTTTCTTCGTATTTGTCTCTTGATGTTAACATAATACGAGTACTATCCAAAGAATTCTGATTAGACCGATACAGGTGAAAACTTGAGGGTGCAAGATCAGGACTATAATATGGTGAATGCATTAACACTTCCCAACCAAGCCCTTTCAATTTTTACTGAGCGGTCAAAGATGTGTGCGGTTTGGCGTCATCATGATAAAAGACCATTCCTTTAGTGTTGATCAATTTCGGCCGTTTTTTCTCAATTTCTTGCTAAAATCTCATTTTAGTTGGCAGTAGAGATCCCAGTTGATGTTTTTGCCCGGCGGTAAAATCTCATAATAAACGATACCCTTCCAATCCCACCATACACCCAGCATCACCTTATTGGGGGTTAACCTGCGTTTCGCTACAGTCTGTGGAGTTTGACTACCCTTTGACCATAATCTTTTTTTCAAGTCCTTGTCGTAGGTGATCCACTTTTCTTCACCAGTGATCAATCTTTTCAAAAATGGTTCGGCTTCATTACGTTTCAATAGAGAATTCCAAATGAGTACACGATTCATTAGGTTTCTTTCGGTGAGCTCATGTAGTACTCAAATATCGAACTTTTTTATATAGCCAGACAAAATTGTTCTGTGGTCAATCCTCAATTCCTCGGCCATGTCATAACTACTAATATGCCGATCTTGATTCATTTCTTTTTCAAAAATGGCATCGACTTTATCTGTATAAGGGCGGCCAGAGCGAGCTGTATTTTTGCATTAAAATTCCCAGACTGAAAACGCTTGAAACAACTTTTGTTACTATTACTGACACATTTATTTTACAGTCCTAATTATTTTAATTTATCGGAGCCACAAAGGGAAAAATACTGTTGGCTGGTATGGTATATGTTTGTTTCTATGTTTATATATTATTATCTATCGCGCGTTACCTGCGGAATACGAATTTTAATAATATGAAGTCAGTAAAAATATGGCAGATATGAACTATCAATCTATTTTATCAGCTTGTACACTCGATAGCTGGAAACAGTATACTGTAATAACTCATTTATAACGTCTAACATACATATAAACCGAGTATCAGTAAAGAACAATGGAGATTTTAATGTTTTTGGTTTACTTTATAACTCTCCGCATTGGCCGCAAATTTCACGCTTCGATCACAATTATTATTTATATTAGCATTTTGTGATGTTTTCAATTATTAAAAGTAACTTTTTTTGTCATTATTTGTAAAAATACAATACAGTTCCGATTAACTTTTGTTTTTTTACGCTAAGAATTGTCTTAAGATTATTAATATTAGTTGATTTACCATCTAGGGCTTCATCACCACTTTTCACCAAGTGGGATTTCATTCAACTTTAAATCATAAGAAAAGTAAATACCTATAATTATCGAGTACAAAATATTTCAACATGGGTAGATAGATAGATAGATAGAAAAAGCAATTATTTGTTTCTCCAATAACACACGTAAATTCAGTGACTAAACTAAGTACAAAGTAAAGTATTACGAAAAAATAAATTTACAAAAACTTTAAATGTAAATGTACATGTGTGTTGCAGTTTGACAAATGAGTCCTAGCTCAGCGATTAATATTGCTCAGTGAGTAAACACTCATTTTCAGCTATTACCCTCGAGATGACGAGAAGAATATGAGCACAATACTTTATCAGTTTAAATGTGTATAACTGAACGTGTCCTTTCAGCCCTACGCCTTACTAACTTGCTTATTGGGTTCAATTTAGTAAAATTACTGAAGGGGTAAGTGTGTAAGATTGCGTACAAATTAAAACTAGTATCTAAAAATGTCATGGGTTATATTGTAATTGGTGTTATGGTTTCTCATTGGTGGTGGGATGTTACTCCAACACTTCGTTGCCATATATCGGAAACAACCAGTAAATGCCCCCGTTTTATGGCTGTTACACAGGAGGGCTGATCTTATGGGCCTCAATCATTTTCCAGAATTTTGCTTAGCAAACTTTTTATCCTACATACATGTACTCTTTTTTTTAAATTTAATAACATTAAAAACAAGCCCTCCTAAATGTAGCTCTCTAGGTAAGTCCATGTTGAGCATGGAAGCAGTGTTCAAAAAAGGAGTAATGTGATTTCTGGGGGGGGGATTAAAACAGAACCGACAACAAACGTTTTGCAGGCGTTGTATTACTCGCATTGTTATGTTGACAATTTGAGGCCCATAAACAACATCTCCGTGCTAAAGCTGAGATAAAATTAATGACTTGCATAGAGCAATGCGTGACGGTACAGAAATCACGGATATGGTATAATACTTTAGACGATTAAAACTGTTTTTTAGCATATTAAGGACATGATTTTCTAATCTGAGATTACTGTCGAAGGCTATACCAAGGTTTTTGAGTTCATTGACGCGCAATATATTTCTACCGTGAATTTTAACGTCTAGGTCACCACAAATTCTATTTATTTGCGTCTTTGAGTGGTTTAAAACAAAGATCATTTAGCATTGACTAGGCTAGGAAAATCTGTTCAAATCCTCATAAAGCCTTGTTACCGATTGTGGTAACTTATCTGCTGAGTCTGACGCGTATACTTGCACATTAAATTATAAAAATAAGTGGACTAAGTATTTAACCCTAAGGACCACCACGCCTAGTAAGCCTACGGTGAGAACGTACATTAGACCGCACTCTTTACCAATTTTACTGACAGGCACCGATTACTCAAGCAACTACTGAACGACACGAGCAAATTTTTGTCTAAACCAAAATATGACAGCTTAGCAAGCAGCAGGCGAATATTTAGGCAGTCGAAAGCGCAGGAATAGTCTAATAGCATTAGAATCGTACTGTGACCGGAATCTTGTTCAGCTAATGTGTTTTCTGTGACATAGAGTAAAGCAGTCGCTGTGCCACGTTCTTTCGAAACCCAATTTGTAAATGAAGCAAGATGTAAGTCGCTTTAACAACTTAACTGTTCGCAAATAGCTTTTTCCAGCAAGGAATGGCAAAATGCTAATGGTCCTAAAATCTTTTTACTCAACTAAGTTTTCATTTTTGTCTCTAGTGCCTCCTTTCACTTATTAGGTACTATACCCCTCATAATTGACTCATTAATATAGCCGTGATTGGATCCAGAGTGCAAGGAAGAGAGAGTAAGATCATATCTCTGTTAATTCCACCGTGTCCAACAGCATTCGACTTTACGCACATTATATATTTAGAAATATTTTATAATTTTATTTGAAATATCTGTTTATCCTACGAGAGCTAATTTAAATATCTCTGTATTTAGTTCAAAAAATAATGTCTGCATTGGAAACTACGTTGTTTTTTCAAAAAGTGATCATTAATTTTTGTTTTTACTGCTGCATGTTTATCAAATAGAGAGAGAATCAATGAATTAAACTTTTCCACTATCATATCCATTGAAGGTAACTCAATTACATTGTCCCAATTGATTGCATATAAATCATTATTAAATTACTACTATTTTTTTATAGCATAAGGGTGACAAACGAGCACACAGTCCACATGACGGTAAGTGATTGCTGTGGCCCATAGACATCTACATCTATCTTCGATTAAGAATCAAAATGCAGATGCGTTGTCAACCGTGAGGACTAAGATGCAATGTCTCGTTTCCCGTAAAAGGGTTTCCGGTTCTCTACACTCACCATATGAAACACAGCAGCGTTTAGCTGCTATTTTACGCTGGTATTCTGTGAGAGCGTGGTTCTTCCCCGGTCGAGCCGACCCATTCGTGCTACAACCATAATATAGCTGCAGCATGGCTCTACCACGTATAAAAATATTTCCCACAAGCATGTTAATGTTAAAAATGTTAAAATCTCCCAACAACACAATAAAACCATACTTTGAAAAATAAATAATGGAATTCGTTATGGCTTCAATAAATACATCTATATTGATCCATTGTGGTCTGTACGCTAGTCCTTAAAGCAACACAATAACCATTGACACGAGACAATAACAACATCTGCTCAATTAGCCCATTAGGCCTGATCAAATATCTCATGTTAACGTCGCGTTTAATATAAAAAGCAAGTCCACTCTGCTGGTCGCCGCGCATATGTAGCAGGCGCGGGGTGACTCTTAGTCGGTAGACAAGCACGGCTGGCGCACGCGCCTCTGGTCCACTTTGAATCCATGATTCGTTAATCGCAACTATATCTCGACTATACCGATTCACAGCAATTAGAAAATTATCAGTATTGAGTGATCCCGCATTGTAAAGACCTAACTTAAATAGCCTTGATTGCGTAAAAAACAAAATAAATTATTGTAACAAGAACACCGACGACTTAATAAACAGGAATGCAGGATAAGTGTGATGAAAATGTTTTGAGATTAACATGACATGCATGAAAAGAAAGTTGAAAATGTATCACAAATTCCGTCATAACATTATACAAGTAATTTAAAAATGGCTATGTAAAGTATAAGTTACATTGCATTGCCTTTTATTTATATTTTGTGTTTCCAGTCCACTAAGATACAAAACTGATGAAAATGTCTTTACTAAAGTTTTAAGACAATTAAAAAAATAACCAGTAGAAGATACGCCTAACAAGAAGCAAATAGGTACTACATAAATGATATTGTTTAACAATGGTAATAGCGATTAATAAAAAAACACAGCTGCGGTAATCATTTTGATGATAGATTCACTAACTAGACCAGGCGTAGCTAGACCAGCCAAAGTGCCATTCAGTAATTCCATTTGGAAACGTGTGGCTCTCAATTCCTATTTGAATTGACGTGCCTCCATCATAAGCAATTGTAGATCTTTTGCTGGTATGGTTTCACTCTGCGCTCTGTCGTCGTCTAATGAATCCTGAAGACTCACTGCTGCTGCACCTCCATTTTTATTGACCCTTTCTACACCTACACGTACCGGGGTACCTATTTTCTCTGGTTTCGGTTCTTTACTAATACATAACACTTATTTCCATTTAGCTTTTTGATCCCCTGTCATGCTATTAAATTTACTCAATTTATTGTTTACGCACTGGAGGTCGTAGGGCTGTTGACACATACTGCATTGAAGATGTTTCTTTGCCGCAATTGGATTTCGGCAATCAGCACAATCAATTTATTCGGCATTATGGTTATATATATTAAGAACAAACAAGATAAAGAACAAAAAAAAAAAGAAAAAATAAATTAAAAATTTATCAAAGAAATTAAGTTGTCTCAAGCATATGTTATTCAAACGACTCGAACAAGATAGATTTACTGTTGTTTATATTATACTTTTAGGTGTCCTTCAAAAATGATGGTGGACTTGTGGGTCCAAGAAACAGCATCCCTTTTTGAGGCAAGGAGTCAGTCAGCTGGCAGACCGCGTTGTGGAAACAAAGGCGAGCTTTATGGAACTGTCTCACCAAGCTTTTTAAATAGTTCTTACACTAAAAAAAAAGATCTTGAAAATATTAATATTTTTAATTGAGATTTTTATATTTATTCCCCGTTTTATAAGAGAATATATAATTTTTCCCTGAAATTGAATATATTTACGCGAGCGCGCATGCTCCGTCACCCTGTCGCAGTCCGTTTTCGGACATCGTCGAGGGTGGACTGCGCGTCGGTGTTGGAGCGACTTCGTTCAAATATATATTAATTTTTTAAAAGTTTATACTCAATTATAAATATTTTATGACTAGAAATATTTAATTTAGTTAATATCTGTACATTGGTAACTGTAAATATTATGGTCTAAATAAATTAATTTTTAAAGTCCCCAAAAAAGAAGAAATTTTCGCGGCGACGTTCATTAGTGAAATTGAAAAATGCATTTTTATATAATTAAGATGTGGAACGACAAACATGCTGTCGTTACTTAGATTTCGATAGTTTTTAATACCTATGTAATTTTATTGTTGCATATTTTTATTAATTAATTGATACTGAATTTTATAGTTATGTATTACAATAAAACTCTGTTTTTATGAGTATGACTTTATAAAATATTATTGGGGAGGGAAATATAGATACTGATACTTACATTTAGGTACAGTATTATCAAATTAAATAAAACAATTTAAATAAATGAAAAAATATTGCTTCTCTAAGTATAAATAACTATATAAAGACATTCTTGGGGTTATGGTTTTTTATGTTAGACAAACTATCATCCAAAACATGTAAAAATTTTAAATTGGAGAGGGGTTTCTCTACGTGATAAAGTTAAAAATGAAGATATTTGCAGTAGAACCAGAGTAACTGACATAGCCCAACGGAATAATACAGTGAAATAGCAATGGGCTGGCTATATAACTTGGAAAACAGATAAAATACGAGTAAGTTTTTGTTAAGCCAGTACAATTCACCATCTTAGGCTACATAACCACTTACCGATGGGATTGTAGTTGTTTTACTACTTTCTGGGTAAAAATAGTAAAAAAGAAAATTACCCTGTGAAAGTTTGCATTTAGATATAATTTTTCTAACCAACCATAAAAATATGATGAGAATATGTATATAAGTATAAAGGTTGCCTCACACAGGACAGTAATAATATAGTATTACATCTTCCATTATATACGCATGAAAACTTTTAAAATCTCTGAATCCCGAGGTATGTTCATATTAAGAGGCTGAGTAGAGCCACATTGATATGCATGGGAATCGTTTTGTAATTTCACGTCGTTATCGAAAATAATTGTACGTATTTCAGGTGGCGGCTTCCACAAAAATTCACTCAATAGAAAATAATTGCAAAGTTGCAAAAAAAATAGCAGTTTAACCCTGCTGTGTTTCGTGTGGTGAGTGTAGAGAACCGGAGAACCTTTTTACTGGAAACGAGGCATTACATCTTAGTCCTCACGGGTGACAACGCATTCACATTTTGATACGTAATCGAGAATAGATGTACATGTCTATGGGCCGTAGCAACCTCTTACCATCAAGTGAACTGTGTGCTCGTTTGTCACCCTTATTCTATTAAAAAAAAAACTTTCTGAGATTTCAGTTAAATAATGTTAAGTATTGTAAGCACTCGTACAATTATATGTCTCATGTTAATAAAGCTATTGGGCTATTTTGATTTTTAATAAAGTGGTTTGACTTTATAGGTTAAAAAATTTATTTACCCTTCTATATAAAGAACCGTTTTTCTGTCACTCCTATTAAACTTGACAGTGCTTGCTGAAATTTAGCATCTTTAGATGGATCAGAATCGCGCGCTGATCTGGCTGTTAGATATTGTAAAAATAATCGAAAATATTTATTTTTACTTTCATGCCGAAGACTACCTTGTTTTATTTTATTGCGGTCAAATAATATTTATTAGTTTATAAAGCAATTATTTACAAATGTTTTCATCATTTTGTTATTCTATTGTTTACAGTTATTATCACGTCTTAGCTTTCCACCAAGAATTACAATAGAAATTCTTGATGGGATGCGATGTAATTTATTTTCATCAAGAACTATAATATATATATATATATATATATATATATATATATATATATATATATATATTTGGTTTTTTTACCACTAGAGTTTCAACACGATCTTAAAAAAGTTCAATGAATTAAAAAAATGCCGATAATTATATAATTTCAAGTCAGTGTTTTACATTTAAAGATCAGTTATAAAGAGCCAAAGTTCTTATTTTCATTTTGATTAATTTCATTCGAGACTAAAATAAATGTGAAAGGGCTTTTATCTGCAATAATAATTTTCATCAAAAGTAACAAAGATTTATAAAATTCGGTCAATCATACTGAAGATTATCAATTGTACTACAAAATATTTAAAAGACTATTTCGAGTATAATGATCCGAATATCATCATTAATGTTTGACTGGCACACTTAAAAATTTTATTACATGCCTAAATGATTGGCTATTATATTATGATAAGGTCATGCTTTTCTATAAAAAGTTGCAAGAAATTTTAAATCACGGACCTATTGGTTTGTTTTACTTTTCACTTAATTAGTGAAAAACAAGATGGACTGATCTAAAAGTTTACTTTCTTGTGTAAAAGTGCTATTTAGAATTTTATGCCAATGATAATTAAAGTTTCTATGTAAATAAGTGTAACATAGCGGGTATTATATTCAATGGTAGCGGCTATCCATATTTGCAAAGCCAGCATTATTTTCTGTACAGACACCGGCAAAATGTTGCTCATGGCACAAACCAACACGGTTTCTGCAAATGGTCTTATAGATAATAATAACTATTCCGCCGTGTTAGGTGCAGGAGCTATTATTAGAAGGAGAAGAGGTAAAATTTTGTTTTAGAAATACGCAATCAATATTGTTTCAACATAAAGCATATAGCATAAAATAAAAAATAACTTCAGCCAAAGAGCATAACTGGCATTATACTCGGGCCCATCAATTGGTGTGGAAAAAAATAATTATACCAGCTTTCAAAAAATCAATTAAAATTCAAACAAACATTAATAATAAATTAAAAAAATGTATATATGTATGTCTATACATACATATAATGATTTATGGCCGCTTAGTAACTGACGGTGACTCAGTATAACATCCTACAGTCACGCTGAAACTAAGAGAAGAGAATCACTGTAGAAAAGGTGTTATTGCGGAAATTTTGTGATAAAATTAAAAAATTACAAACTTATCCAAGTTAATCTAACTTAGTCTAACTTATCCATATGCGTTACAAAAAAAAAACAAATAATAAAATAGTGAGATGGCGTTAGTTTTTAAGAAGATATAACAAAAATAAACAAAAAAATGAATTTCTAAAAAGTTCAGTATTTAATTGAATATATACTTCTGACTCTTAATCACACTTTTCGAAACCACACAAGTTGTAAACAGTACTTGTGTGAAAAGACAAAATCTTCTTTTTAAATTTCCGCCGAGTTGTAAGTAGAAGGCCAAATAGGTCATGTGTCAATTTTAATTAAATATATTTTATATGAAGTGATCTTGACTACGTTTTATCAATTAACCATTGGTAAAAATTAAAACAGGAATTTTACAATTGTGTTTACAAGAAACATTATTAGTTGAACCTTGCAGCATGTTCATTATTTTTATTATAAATACCTATAAATGTTTATATTATTAATGAATAGTTCCCATAATATTTTGGAGTATTTTTTATTTTTCCCGATCTGCAATGTTCTACGCTCTATAGAAAATGTGGCGTATGACGTGACTGACAATCTCTCGAACGTTTTATCTAGGTACAAAGATGTTTTACGTTTTCGTCGCCTCTACATGATATTTTTGTCAGCATAAGGTACCCTTCTGTATCTCAAACGAATATAAATATTGCTACAAAGTAAAGTAAAAGACTATACAAGTCCCTCTACTGGGCACAGGCCTCCTTTTTTTTATTTCTGAGAGGGTTTTAGGGCAAAGAAATGCCCGCCGCACTGCCCCAATGCATGTTGACGAAAATTGCAATTACAAATTTCATTCGAGCTGTCGGGGATCAAACCCGGGAAAAATTTACAGCGAACGCTTTGACCCAGATATACTAATAAGACACAAATAAATACGATTTAACATATATAATAAAAAACTCTTACGTACTTGAAACTTGAACACTTGATAGCTCGTAACGCCTACCGGACAAAGCTACAGCACAATGTAATTGAAGATTCGTAACCGCGATATAATTCTCAGTGATGCGCAAGCATAACAAGCAGTATATCACTTATATAATTGTCGTCTCTGCACTCTATTAATCTTTGCACTTTTGTAAGTAATACAGAACGTAGTTGCTAGACGGTGTTGACGTCGGCTAAAATCTCTGCGATTGCCGTTTCGTCAAGGTCATTTAGGCTAGTTAAAGCTTTCATTAAATTATTTAAGTCAATGAAATGAAATTTATAATTATTACAATTATATGTCAGTTTAACATTATTATTGCATATTAAATTATTCATTTGGATATTTAAGTCATGTCTTAATTTATTTTCTTGTGGCAGACCCAATAAGTAAGGCAATGTAAATAAAACAATCTTGTGATCATTTAAATTATTTAGAATTTCAACATAAGCCAATAATTGTATTTATTCATATTGCCCCTACTTCCAATACGAAGTATCAATATACTATTAGGACTATGGCTACTTTTTAGAATTTTATTTATAATTTGGCTAAATGTTGCTCCAGGCATACAATAATTAGTAATTTGGTGTTCCTTTAGACAGTTATTTAATACTATACCTAAGTTTTTACCAATATCATCACTGTATACAACAATATTATTTTTGTTAACATTTAAGTTATTCAAATTGTTTATTGTTGCGGAACTGTCGTGGATTGTATAAGTAGGAGAGGGGTTCTTTTTGTCCATATTATTAACACATACTGTCCCTGAAGTAACCGGTAATGAGCGCTGACACTCACACCGATGTTTTACTGATGAATATCATTATATTTACACAGTATCAACAGTTCGTGCATGGCCAGTATATGTTCCTTTATTTCGTTTTGATCTGATATATGTTTATTTTTCATAACTTGTAGTGCATTATGAAGTGAAGAAATTTCTGAATTAAGATACTCCATGTCAGTCTTACAACTTTTCTTAATGCTATCCACCTCAATTGAATATATTTTGACCTTATTAATTAATTCTTGTTTTTCTTTACATAACATGATTTGAACACTTATTTTAAATTTTATATTTTTTTTTTGCAATTTATTAATGTAATTATCAATTTTAATGTATTTCTTTAATTTTTTGTTACTGCAAGCGATTCTTCCTGCTATTTTCAATAGGAAGGCATCTTCACCTGTCAAATCCACTGTTGATGATGTTTGTAACAATGTTAAAGATGCTTGAGAGGCTGTGCATTCTACAAGGTCATGGAATAGACTCTGAGTTTTGGAGCCTGAGTTTTTGTTTAATTGTGAAATTTGCCCTTGGGCTTCTTTCAATTGTAATTGCAAGGCAGTACTGAATTTGAGAGCTTGCTCATATTACTTGCTGCATTGATCAAACTTATAGACCGTTCCCTGAAGCTGGTCCATTTCATTTAATACATTAAGATAATATGTGTATATCATTTCCATGTCACACTTTAAATGTATATTCTATTTAATTATTTCAACTATTTCTTTTTCTTTGTCATCCCTTTCTTATAGTAATATTTCACACTGTTTCTTGCACACCTTTAGTTCCTGAAGCGCGAGCTGGAGCTGGGTCTCAAGCTGGCGCGTCTTGGCATTACGATTATTGATTTTGCTATGGGTTCATTAGTAAAAATGTTAAAACTAGAACTTCTACTGAATACAGAAGTAGCAGTTTAAATAAAGACAACAAGTCAAGGTTTTAGCTTTTATTTGTAGGTCTTAAATGAAACGCTTAAGAAAAGATTTAAAAACGTAAAACCGAACTGAACAGTTATGTTGTAAGAAGGTATGACAAGAATTACAATATGTAATATTTAAAAAATAATATTTACGTGGTAGAGCCATGCTGCAGCTATATTAGTAGTATAGTTGTAGTACGAATGGGTCAGCTCGATGGGGAAGGACCACACTCTCACAGAATACCAGCATAAAATACCAGCTTACTGCTGCTGTGTTTCGTGTGGTGAGTGTAGAGAACACTAAGACCCTTTTTACTGGAAAAGAGGCATTCCTTCTTAGTCCTCATGGGTGACAACGCATCTGCATTTTTCATTCTATATTGAGAATAGAGGTGTGTAGATGTCTATGGGTCACAGCAACCACTTATCATCAGATGGACTGTGTGGTCGTTTGTCACCTTATCGTATAAAAAAAATATGTTATATAAAATTCGAACGTAATATGTAATATATTTAGGTAACTTACGTTTTACTTTTTTTTTTTTTTTTTTTTTTTATAGAATAGGGGGCAAACGAGCATGCGGCTCACCTGATGTTAAGTGACTACCGCCGCCCATGAACAACCGCAACACCAGGGGAATTGCAGATGCGTTGCCGGCCTTTTAGAAAGGTGTAAGCTCTTTTCTTGAAGGTTCCTAAGTCGTATCGGTTCGGAAAATTCGCTGGTGGTAATTGATTCCACAAAGAAGTTGTGCGAGGGAGAAAACTTCTTCTAAATCGCACAGTGGTGGACCGCCAATCATCCAGATGGTATGGATGGTAACGCGAGTTTTGTCGCGACGTGCGATGGTGAAATTGAGCGGCTGGAATTAGTCCGAACAATTCCTCAGAGCACTCCCCGTGATAGATGCGATAAAATACGCAAAGAGATGCAACATCTCTACGCAGTGCCAGTGTATCGAGCCGATCGGAAAGAACTCGGTCGTCGACGATTCGAATCGCTCTGCGCTGGATGCGGTCAAGTGGAAGGAGCTGGCACTGGGGTGCCCCGGCCCAGAGATGAGAACAGTATTCCATGTGGGGCCGAACTTGCGCTTTGTAAAGTTGCAAGCGAATGTAATTTAATTTACTTAATACACAGTATAATTTGAACACAATTAACAATTGCCACACATATAATTGAGGTGAATATAAATAATTTATAATAATTAAACTTAAATTTCATTGGGAGCTAATACTTTACAAACTTGGTCCCGGGGTTGCCACACCACAAAAAAGATCTGTTTTACTTAGCCGATATTCCGGTAGTACTGTTAGCTGAATTGGACAGCCAGTATATTTACAAACTGTGAGCAAACGTATGATAGTCTTTAGCAGTGACAACGCATCCTTAGTATTTTTGTTTAAGGTGACAAGGTGTCCAAGAGCTGCAGTTTATTAACTTTTCTTTCTTCATTCTAATATTAATTCTGTTTTTATTCTAATATAACAAGATTAGTACCACCCTATACCTTTTTTTACTATCAAATAGACTACAGTTTGACCAGGTACAAACGGGCTACAGTAGTCACTTACTACTCTTTGTATTAATAGCGCGTTTCACATTCTTCTCGTTGTAGTGTAGTATGAATGAGGTTAAGAGGCTCCTTTCCCCAAATTAATAACATAAATAATTTTTGATTATCATAAATCTATAGAACTCCACATATCCTAACCAGGTGAAGCCGGGACGTGTCGCTAGTTAAGAAATAAAGTAAAACATCACAAGGATGTCACAATTGGAATAAATACAATGCAAACAAATTTTGATCTCTTTTGTTATTCTCATCGTGTATATGTTACAGTCAAACTCATAACCGGTCAAAACCACTTTAGACTATTAAAAATCATTAATAGAATCAGGCGTTACTTTGCGGAAATCCATTATATAAAAGCTTAAGCTTAAGCTTTTTCTAAAAGCTTTTATATAATGGATTATAAAAAATCAGGCAAAAGTAGTTTTGATTAAGGCCTTTGGACAAATCCACATAAAACTGCAAAAATACTGGGTGAATAATAGTGAAAAATAGTAATTTTGACCAAATTACATCGTCAAAAGTGGTTTTGACCAACAATGTTAGTCAAAACTTCTTCCGGCTTATACTTTTTGAATTTTTGTAATTAAAAAGTTCAATTTCTTCAATATTATACTTTATATCATTATAATGTACGCGGCTTTAAGGTGGCTCAAGGGCACCCCAGCCGCACCTTAATCTAATGTTACTATATTGCGAGTTTTGATCGATAGTCTGAAGTTTAAATCAGCCAACACCACTTTTGACTACAAAAATCAATCAAAACTGTTTTTGACTACGGGCATCGGTTAAAATTATTTTTGCCTGATTTTTGCAGTCAAAAGTGGTTTTGACCGGTTATGAGTTTTGTCTATGACATATATATTCTTAGAAAATCAGTAAGCATCGTTAGTCTGTCCAAACTCTTTTCTTTAAAAAAAACTAAAAATTTGCTTTCTTAAATTTATTCCTATTTTTTATTGTTTTTCTAGAATTACATTCCACGCAGACCTCTCTTGATCTTGAATTTTGACCTACACGATAAATAAAGTTCTCAGCTTTATTTACTTTACAGTGCTGAGCTGACACGTTTTAAGAAAAATAACTATTAATATAAAATCCAAGGGGCATCTTTGTCTCATTTATAGGTAGAAATTTTGATTTTAAATAATAAATTGACAAATGATATCATAATAATAAATAATAATAAATAAATATTTATTTCATTTCGAATTACACATGTTGACATACAGGAATAGAATGATTACAATTAATAAAGTAACAATAAGTCTAACAAAAATAACATGCTATGATAAAATTAAAACTATGTGTAGCTAAATAATGTAGAATCTACAAAAGAAGATAGAAAATTCATATTTATAATATTAGCTACCTGCCTGAACTAGGTTGAGTACCTGTGTTTCAGACATCACTTATACAAACGGTTTAATAATGTAGGACACTAGATATTTAAATAATTAAACTAAATTGTATAATAAATAAAATAACTAAATAACAATTATTTATTGCCTACAATTAATACAAACTATTTTAGTATATCTAACAACTTCTCTGTGTCTTCGTAATTTAATTTATTTAGAAATTCCCTTACACTTATATTACAGTCCTTATAACTTAGACTATATACCTTTAGTGACTTGTTGAGCTTGTTATATAGAAAGGGTCCTAAAAATATGTAAAATTTGTTCACAAATGCGTGTTTGGTTTGAGGGTTTACACAAACTAACTCCATTCTTCTCCTGTCTATGGATTTTAAGTTAAATGGAAGTTCGGTATGTTGTTTTAATATGATTTTCAGGATAAACAACTGACGGACAGTTAGTACACTACATGCCAAGTACAGTCGATGTGTAGGAAACATGAATGGACGGAAAGTGGCTACCTTTAGAACTGCTCTCTGAGCACGTTCTAGTGGGAGCAATATTGTTTTAGAAGCACCACCCCAGGAAGTAATGCCATAAGTGAGTATGGATTGACACAAAGCTAAATAAACCTGTCTTATCAATTTGAAGTCAGCGATGTTACGAAGATATTTAAAAATATATATTAATTTACGAACTCTAGCACAAAGTAAATCGATGTGCTTGCGGAAATTTAAATTTGTGTCAAACGTGATACCTAGATATTTTATATTGTCTGTTTTTGTTAAAGCGGGACATGCACATGCAATGTCGTCATACGAGTTACAATGATGAGCGTAAATATTAAGGTCAGCAGGTATGTTATTATTTCTCATTAAAAATAACATATATTGTGTTTTAACTGCGTTTAAACTTAGGAGATTATTTATAAGCCAATTGGATACTATATTAAAGCCTTGCTGAGCGTATTTATAAACCTCATCTCGTGATTTAGCTGAGAATAACAGGGCTGTGTCATCCGCATAAGACATTATGACACCATTTTGAAGTTGAAGATTGCATAAGTCATTTATATAAATTAGGAACAATGTAGGCCCCAGGATACTGCCCTGTGGGATTCCAAAAGAACTGTTTTGTAATTCAGTACTTGTATACTCACCGATTTTTACACATTGAAAGCGATCACTTAGATAATCGGAAAAAAATTGTAGTTGCGTTCCCCTTATGCCAAGTGTTTCAAGCTTTTGCAATAGTAAAGGGCAAGAGATAGTATCAAATGCTTTGGCAAGGTCTAGGAAGATCCCAATTGAGTATAAACCATTGTCAAGATTACTTGTGACATACTCTGTCAATTGGTGCAAGGCATCATTACAAGATCTCTTAGGCCTAAACCCAAATTGTCTGTCTGACAGCAAGTTATTAGTTTCCAGATATTTTATTAACCTGGTATTTATGATCTTTTCTAAAATTTTGGATAAACCAGATAGAACTGAAATCGGCCTATAGTTATTAACTAAGTTTTTATCACCAGCTTTGTGAATAGGAGAAACCACTGCTTTTTTAAGCAGTTTCGGGAAAATACCATTTGTTAGGCATAATTGAAAGATATGTGTTAACGGGGCGGCCAGTAAATGTTTAAATCTTTTCAGAATGCGATTAGGTATATTGTCCCATCCAACTGCACAATCTTCTTTTAAGCCAGATATTATACTTAAAATCTCATCAATATCGGTATTTAACAATACAAAAGAATTTAACTTAGAAAAGGATGTGGGCATAAAAATTGGATTACGAGTGTTGCTTAATTTTAAAGTTGTCTCTGCTATTTTTTTGCCAATATTAATAAAATAATTATTCACTTTATTGGTTGCTTCATTTGGGCTTTTGTCTAATAACAGTAGATCAAGTGGGGGTCCAAGTTTTTTTGAACTGAAGGTATTATTTTTAATGAACTTCCATACAAGTTTACTGTTTTTACCGGCCTTTTGTAAAACATTTTTGTCATATTGTATTTTGAGGTTTTTTAATAGTTTATTGCAAAAATTCCTATATCTTTTATAAGTAGTAGAAAGTATTAAATTATCAGGAGAAAGTTTAGATTTTAAATGAAGTTTGTCTCTATTTCTTATACAGCGGACGAGACCAGGTGTTATCCAAGGTTTAATATTATAATACTTACATGATAGTTTTATTGTTGATGTATTATTCATTATTGCATATTGTAAAGAATTTATAAAGTAACTCAAGGACGTATTTGCATTGTCAGAGCAGTAAACAACGTCAAAATTAATGCTACGAATGTGATTTTCAAGGTTCGTCATATGGACTTTAGTGTCGTTGCGTATGCAGTTTTTCCTCGGTAAGGCTAATTGTAATGTTAGTAAAATTGCTTGATGATCAGTAAGCAAGGAATTAGTAACTAATGTTAAAGAAGGTTTATGTGATTTAATCACAAAATGGTCTACACAAGAGCCACTTTGATGTGTAGGGTGGTAATGTGTTGGTAATAGTCCATGAAAAGAGCAAATATTTAGGTAGTTATGTGCATGGTTATCTGTTTTTCCAGGGGTAATGTTAATATTTATGTCACCCGTTAAGATTATATTTTTATACGAGCTAAGTTTAAGGTAATATCAAGGGACTCTAGGAATCTATCAATATTTTGTGAAGGAGGTCTGTAAATTGCGATAACAATCGTCTCGGAATTAATTCTAATTAAGCAATTACTATCCTGAAATGTAGGTTCTGTAACAGTTACTTTTAAATTATTTTTAACATAGATTACTAAACCGTCATTTTGATTTATGTTTTTTTCGGTTTTGTGTAAAGAATAGCCATCTATAATCGGTAGATAGGGTGGGAAGTTTGACAGCCAAGATTCTGTAAGGACAATAATATCACATTTTATATCCAGTCTATGCAACAAGACTTCAAACCCGGTTATATTCCGATTTATGCTTCTAATATTTTGTGTAAGTAAGACTAACTTATTTTCAGTACGTGGAAGGAAGAGTTTACAGTCATCAACATTACACGTTTTAGCGTCAGACACAGAAAAGTTTTCTAGGTCATTGAGTAATTGATTCGCCATACTTAAGCTTAAGGATAAACTAAAACTAGTGTTTAAGAGCTAAGTAAATAATATAATACACGGCACTCTTAGGCGCCCTCATAGTCTATGGAGTTGATATATTTCTCCTCTGCGAATTTACGTGCTGGACAGCTTTCATCACCAGTTTTGTGGTCGCATTTTCTTTTAAAACGTTTACACGTCGCGCAAACGGGGGCGTGCGCTTTGTTATTACATTCTTTAAAGGAATGCCCAAGCTCTCCACAGTAGTTACATGTAGGGCAACTTTCACGACAAAATTTGGCTGAGTGACCAAACTGCTGGCAGTTGAAGCATCTTGTTACTATTGTAAAGTCTCTGACTGGGCATGAGGTCCAATTAATATATATTCGTCCTTGATTGATAAGGGCCTTCCTGATGCTAGGTGGCACTTCGATAATGTAATTACATGTAGGAAGGTTTTTCTTACCTGATTTATGGCTCAGTTTGACTGTTGCCAGGAAAGAATCACGCGTGGCTTTGGGAAATTTATCGGCAATATTTTGTTCGAAGATACACTCGAACACTTCTTTATCCGTGAGGGCTAAAGGGACACCAACAATTGCAATCCTCGGACGTCGTTTAGTCGGCTCTTCCATGGTAAGGTCAGAAGATACAAGCTTCTCGGAGTTCTTTAATTTGTCGATATCCCCTTTTGTCTCAGCGCTAATTATAACTCCCCCATTTTTGACCTTCCTCATGCCCCGGACATGTAGTTTGAGTTCTTCTGGGGATATTATTTTTTGTAAGAGGCACTTCGTGTCATCACTGGATTTGGACTTGTCCCTCGGATAAATTGCTAGGGTACTAAGATTGTTTGGGCGAATGAGGGTTTGGCCACCTTTTTTGACCATGTCCGCAAAAGAGGTTCCAGAGTCCGGTTTTGATGACTCTTCGATACTATTCTTGAGTTCCTGCAGCTTTTGGGACAGGTCAAGTTGGTTCTGTAGAGAAACGATGGATGTCTGGGCTTAAGTGGCATCCATTTTGAGGGACATGTACTGGACTACCAATTGTGATGTACTTTGGCCTACTTTTCGACAAAGCGAGCTGATGCGCATTTTTTGATCCGAGTTTAGTTTTCCTTCTGTAGCGATGGAGCACACCTCGTTAAGGCACAGGTCAATGCTTGTCATCCACTGCTGCAACTCAGGAGTTGGAATTGTTTTGATTGGTTCGCTTGAGGTGGGTGTCTGCATGACAGTGGGTGGGGTTGATGGAGGCGGGGTGCGAGTGGTTCTGGCACTCCGGTTGAAAGGACTGTTCTCCATTTTAGTACCTATACTAGATTAAGCTAAAACATTTCAACAATATCACTAACACAAATATAACTAAAGTATGTCACAGTTACTACCGGTATTGTTATAACGAGGTCACGGCTAAGCACATACTTATTTAATTATTTTAATTACTATATGACACGTCTGTACACAATAACGTGCACTTTCGATCTCTCGGATCATAAAGTAAAAAAGCATGATACAACCTATCGTCCCACTGCTGGACACAGGTCTCCTTTAATTTTTGAGAGCAATAAGGAAAAGTTAGTCCACGACAATTATTTTTTTATTTATTTAAACTTTTATGTGCAACTAATAAAATCGTACATATGGCGGACTTAATGCCTTAAGGCATTATCTCCCAGTCAATCATTAGGTTCTGAAATTTAGATTACAAGTACTCAGGAGCACAAGGATTGTTCACGATAGTGAACGGAGTGCAGAGTATTCTAAAATATTTCGATTGGTCGAATTCATATTTCCATTATATATTTTATTTCTCCGATATGCAAGTTTTTTCTGTAATATGTTTTCCACCGATCACGAAGTAAATGAGCAATAAAAAAGCATCGATCTTACGTTGCTCGTTTTTTTAAATGTTTACGACGAACGGAAATACCTAAAAATTAAAAGTAAAAAATTCCTTTAAAAATCATGGTTAAGGCTTTTCACGAAATAAATTTTTAATTTTGTGTTGGCAAAATTTTACAATGACTCGTTGTTATTTTACCTTCATTTTGGGAACTGGCACGCCTCATGAGAGGGTACGTTATGTTATACCTTGTGCAGCTTTGTTTAACAAGGGGCGGATAAAGTTCATCCCCCAATAATTATCTCAAAGACGAAAGATATATCCAACTAGCTACTCTATGTAACGAAAACATAACTAAGTCGCAGCTCAAAACAATCTTGAGGAAACATTACCTGTCGTTGTGTCCTTAGTAGTGAATGTTTCTTTAATTATGTGTGTGTTAATTTAAGTATTTATAAGTAACTTATATTGTTATATAGGAGTGTGAAACGATAAACTGTTGCGTTGCCGACAAACTGGCATACAGTTTGGCAAAGTTTGAAATGTAAATTATGTAACACTCTTTCTATGAATAAATAAAAAAAAATGTGATTATAGAAATCATATCGGGAGAAATCAATCACTGTACGAAATTGGAGAATCAAACGGGTAGGCAAACAAAATTGCTGTGCGATTCCTTCTTTGATCAAAACAGAACAATGCCAAAAATGCTGCTTATATTGGAGTGCGGATGAAACTTCTTTATTCTATTGTTTGCACTTAATCTGGCCTTATGAAATATTTTATTGAAATTTCGACTACCGTTAATTCCTTTATGATAACACAGTTATTGTACTTGTACGACATTGCGACTTAAGAACTAAACTACCTGGCGTTGCCAGTACGAAAACGGAAATAATTGCTAGAAATTTTCAAAAAATTGCAATAAATATTTTAATGAAATTTCGACTATCCCTAATCCACAGCATCTCCTTACCATCAGGTGGACACTTTGTTTGTTTATCACCCTTATTCTATAAAAAAAGTTGCAATTGGTCGTCCATGTTTCTTGAAGAACCGACAACCTATAGGGAAGAAAGGAACTCGAGTGGCAGCCTCGCGTTGTGAGCGAAGTATAGGACGGTCCGCCACTACATGTATGACTATATGTGTGACTCCCATAACCTTGTAAGACATGCAGAAAATCGGTGGATGCAGATAACTATGGACCGCGCTTCGTTTTTGGAGGAAGCGTATGTTTAGCAGTAGATTTGTGAAGGGCTGTTATGATGATGATGATACCGTTGTTTGTCGGTATTTTTTTGTTTACTAAATGTGTTTTCGTTAATTATAAAGCCACATTATTCGGTAGAACTCAAAAAGCAATCAAATTAATACAAACCATGCCAGTACGCATGCAATGGTAGCGATTAATTACGTTAAATTTGCCAGCTTTTAAAATGTTTTAGTTGTGATTTTGAAGCTTTAAGTATTTTTAGTGATTTCCTTTATAAGCCACTGAACACGTGAAATATCAACACATTAATCTGCAAATAATAATTTCGTTCATGCCATTGGGAATAGAACTCGGTTTGCTTGCATATTCGGAGAAATTATGAGAGGATAGAAAATTAATAGTTGTCGGAGATAGGTAGAAAATCAAATAGATAAATAGAAGCGAAGGTAGAACTTGAAACCCCCTTTCGTATTTTATTGCTAATAATGAGCAACTGCGTAAACAAGAGAACAAGTGGAATATCCGCACTATATGTTACTTATAACTATAACTTCTTATATATATTTCCGAAATAGTGTTATTCTTTTTTTTTCTTCAAAATACACTGTTTTTTAATATTAGTTCTAAACTCAAGCATACCACTGCAAGACATCAAGACAGTAAGTTTATTCTGCGTAGTTCGGACCATAATAATTAATAATAAAAACTTAATAATTAAAAAAGCTTAAGGTACTGCAGGTTAACTCTGACATCGGGACGTCAATCACCTCAGTACCCCGTGAGCATAGGTGCTATAAAGTACCTGAAACGTCGGGAATGAATAAAAAAAAGTGAATCAAACGCGATAGAATCCGTAAAAGTAGATTTATTCAATGTGTAGTATTCGCGTAAATATCATCATACATCATCATCATTACAGCCTTTCATAAGCCCAATGCTGAACATAGGCCTCCCCCAAGAAATGCCACAAAGCAAGGTCCTGAGCCACCTGCATCCATCGACTTCCTGCATGTCTTACCAGGTCATTACTCCATCTAGTGTAGTGGGTTGCCCTACACTTCACCTACAGGTTCGACGCTGCCACTCGAGAACCTTTCTTCCCCATCGGTTGTCGTTTATTCGAGCTATATGGCGGCCCACTGCCACTTCAGCTTACTAATCCGTTGGGCTATGTCGGTTACTCTGGTTCTACTGCGGATATCCTCAGAGAAACCCCGAGCATAGCCCTCTCCATAGCTCGCTGAGCGACCTTGAGCTTCCTCATACGGCCAGCAGTAATGGACCACGTCTTAGATCCGTAAGTCATTACTGAAAATACGCACTGGTTGTACAATTTCATTTTCAGGTTTTGAGATATTTCTAACGAGAAGATGTGTCGTAGTTTCCCGAACGCAGCCCAGTCGAGTTGAATCCGTCTATTGACCACTCGGTCGAGGTTGGTCTTACCTAGTCGGACTATTTGTTCCAGGTAAACATTCTCATCAACAACTTCGAGCTTAGTGCTCCCAACAACTACCGGCATATGTGTGATATGGACGTTAAGCATGATTCTTGTTTTGTCCATGTTCATCTAAAGACCTATCCGTTGGGAGACACTATTGAGGTCATTGAGGTCTGACTTCTTTACAATTTGCCGAAGGGTGTGTATGTAGTCTATAGTACTAAAGCCTTCTCGGAAATCGGCTTGTTCAGGAGGATGGAAATCTTCGAGTCTGCATACGAGACGATTTTTAATAAAGCTCGAAAACAGCCCGTAGGCGCGGCGCAGAAGGGAAATCGGTCTGTAGTACTTAAGAGAGCGTTGTCGCCTTTCATAAAAAACAAGACCATCGCACTTCTGCTCCACGCCTTCGGAGTAGTGCCAGTCGAGAGGAGGACGGAATTAAAGAACTTCTGAAGGACTTCAAGTACCAGTTTTCCACCCGCTTTCAAAAACTCGTTTTGAAGGTGCTGGAGAGCCATTCTAATCTCGCTCAGACTGACGTCCGGGATATCTTCAAAATAGTGTCGGATAAGACTCGCTCTTGGATCGTTACTCACACTTGCGTGTGGCTCCAACGATGACGTGTACCCATAGAACCTCTCAATCTCACTCAAAATCTCAGGTGTCCCGGAAACGATGCTGCCACACTCGGTCTTCAGCTTTGACAGTTCGCTCTTTCTGGTAGACATATCTCTGGCAAAGACTTTAGAGCCTTGGTTCCGCTCGATCGCTTCTTCAATACAAGCTGTATTGAAGTGGCCTAAGTCCCGCCACATGCATATGGAGATCTGTCTATTCAGTTGCCTGTATGCTATCAAATCTTTTGAAGAATGTAGCTTCATCTCCCGTCTAACAGCCATGAGATTAAAAGTGTGATCGGAAAGTTTTTGTAATTTTCCGCGGCGGGTCTTCCAGAACTTAGCTCTGACCGCATGGACTGTTTCCACGAGCTTGTGATCCATATCATCCACTTCACTTTAGTCTTCTAGACACTGAAAACGGTTTTGTAACTTGAGCTGAAAGATTTCGGGACTATGGAACAGAGCACGAGGGGGACGGAGCGTTGACTTCATTAGACGAGACCTCTCCAACTTAACGTTTAGGTTCAGTGTGCCTCTAACCATTCGGTGATCGCTGCCAGTTTTCAACCTCGCGATCACGAAAACATCACTGAACAGTTATGGTCTGGTTGTCATAATGAAGTCAATCTCAATTTTAGTGGAACCGTCGGGGCTCGATCAGGTCCACTTCCTGTGGGGCCGCTTCTGGAAGAAAGAGTTCACCATAAAGAGTCCCTCTTTCTCCATGAAGGCGGCCAGCTGCTGGCCCCTTGGGTGCCGTTACCCTATTCCAATTTTCCCTTCTTTCAGCTCACCGTTCTCTCTTGTGCCTAGTTTTGCATTGAAGTCTCCCATTAACACCGTATATTGGGTTTTGGAGGAATGCATGGCTCTAGAGATATCCTCATACATTTCCTCCACCTCCTCATCAGGGTGTGCCGAGGTTGGTGCGTTAAACCTGTATGACCTTCAGCGAATACTGTTTGGTGATTCTTAGTATAAGGTACGCAACCCTCGTCGACACACTCTCAATCTTTACAACGTTGTTAACGAGAGACTTGTGGACGATAAATCCGACACCTCCTTGGGACAGATGGTCGCCCTCTCGGTGATAGAGTAAGTTGCCGGATTCGAGGATTACCGTGTCCTCCCCCTCTCTTCCGACCTCGGATAATCCTATAATATGCCAGCGTAACTTGTCTATCTCTTCTTTCAGCTCCACGATCTTCTCGTCAGTCCTCAGGGTGCGTGCTTTTTATGTTGCCAGGTCGAGTCGTCTTCGATGGCAACCAAACCTCCACCGGAGGTTCTTAGCACCCCCTGCCCCGCCTTTACCATGGTCGCCACCGTAGCCAGCAATAGCGGGGCCAACGGGGACTGGGGGCCGTTTCTTTGTTCCTCTTATCATTGGGGGGTATTGGCCATAGTTGCCACGCTTGGCGAGCGGGTTGGCAACCGCAGTTTTTTATTATAAGTATGCCGTTATCAGGAAGATGCTGCTGCCCATCTCCTACCTGTTTCCCTTTGTCGCCTTTTACGACACCCACGGGAATATATGGGGTAGTGGATATTCTTAACCGCCACTGCGCGGCAAATATAAGAAATTATTATTAATATTTTTGAATCTTAGGTTACGTAACAACCTATTCTTCAATTTTACTCTACGCTCTCAGTGGTTATTTTAGAATTCTACTATAACATAAATTTCTTATACTAAATTTTTCAAAGATATTCTAATAATATTTATCAATTATCGTGTTTTATAGTATAAGTATAACACTACAATGATTTTACACATATAAGTTAACGATTTTCAGTGCTGTGTTGTTTCTGTTTGCACTGTTTGCATTTATTAACGTCACAAACAATATTTTAATTTAATCACTATATTGTTAATACGAACTATACCCGTCGCAAACAATAATCGTTTTGATAAAGGAATGCTTTTATTAACACTTAATGTTGGTTCAGGTTACATTTACTAGTAAATATTCAGTTCAGTGAAGCTAACGTTGACGCGTGATCCGAACAGGTGATATTTTTGCACATACAACAATAAAGATATACAATTTTCGATCAAATGAATATTGTGGAAATTCAACTGCAAAGCTGTTAAAAGTATTAATATTATTCGAATTCTATCATGACTTCATTAAATGATATGACTTACAATTAGTGAACTATAAATTGTAATAGGTCTTTACCCATGAAATTACCCTACTGCATTACTGGTCATTTCAAATCAAAATAAATTTGTTTAGCTAAGAATTCCAATTTTAAAATTTATTTTATTTTTAAAAGATCGTATTCTTTGATTTTTTAAAAACTTTGTCGACAATGAAGATTTATAGGCGATCGTGAAAGCTGATGATACTCAATGTACGGATGAATTAGCAGCAGTTTTCAACGTTAGCAGAACAAAATTGATCCATTTGTGTCAAATTGGCAAGGTAAAAAAAATTGACTAATGGGTGCCCCACAAAAAGATCGACAGCGTGAAGTACGCGCCGAGACGTGTCTTGCACTGCTCAACAAGCACACAGACGAAGTAATTTTGAACGACATTGTCAAGTTGGTTGGATCCTAGTTCAGCATCTAAACAATGCCCTATACGAAAACTTATCCCTAGAAAAGTGGTGGTCACTGTTTGGTTGTCTAGCGCCGGTGCGATTCATTACAGCTTCTTACCAAACGGGATGAGCATTACTGCAAATGTGTACTAAGAAGAACTGAACACAATGATGGAGAAACTCGCACGTCCCCAACCAGCTTTGTTCAGTTGCTCGTCCCCGCTGCTCCTGTACGGTAACGCGTGACCTCATACTGCACAATATATGGTCTACAAGTTACAAGAGCTGTGGTTGGAAGCTCTCCGTCAGTTGCCATACACACCAGTTCTGGCGCCTACAGACTTCTACTTTTTCCAGAATTTGGATAATTTTTTGGCGGGAAAAATCCAATACCCGGAAGGCAGTACAAATTGCCTTTGAAGAATTGGTTGCCTTCCGTCCAGCTCATTTCTTCAAGAAGGGCATCAATAAACTGCCACTGAGTTGGCAAAGATGCATCGATTGCATAGGTTGTCATAGATTGCTTTGATTATTATAAATAAAAAATATACAAAAAAATGCGTTAACTTATTACATGAAAAAC
This sequence comes from Parnassius mnemosyne, assembly GCA_963668995.1. Classification (NCBI taxonomy): domain Eukaryota; kingdom Metazoa; phylum Arthropoda; class Insecta; order Lepidoptera; family Papilionidae; genus Parnassius; species Parnassius mnemosyne. The sequence continues at coordinate 37,447,549 of CAVLGL010000104.1, read as the reverse complement.
GGGAATTTCATAGATAAAGAACTATAATTAAAAACAGTGTATTTCGAATTAAAAAAAAAGAATAACACTATGTCCGAAATATATATAAGAAGTTATAGTTATAAAAAACATAGTGCGGATATTCCACTTGTTCTCTTGTTTACGCAGTTGCTCATTATTAGCAATAAAATACGAAAGGGGGTTTCAAGTTCTACCTTCGCTTCTATTTATCTATTTGATTTTCTACCTATCTCCGACAACTATTAATTTTCTATCCTCTCATAATTTTTATTTAAAATATCAGCTTCACATTAGGAGTTTCTCCAGTATCGTTAAAAGGCGTTTAATGCACAAAACTTGGACACTGACCTTAGTCAATGCCAATTATTAATGGCTTTTAAGCCATACCCGGAACAAATATTATAGGCCATACAAATATTTAGTTGTTACGTGTGGGTTTTGCAACCACTGCATGCAGCGCCACAACAAATTCTTTGGCCGTTGCACCACTGAGGTGCACTAGTCCACCGTGATATAATACACGATTAAATATAATTCATACATAGATTTTCAAAGAAATTTCTTACTTTTAATATTTAGGTATTTCCGTTCGTCATGAACTTTAAATTACGCGAGCAATATAAGATCGATCTCTTTTTAATGCTCATTTACTTCGTGATCGGTGGTGAAGGAAAATATATTATTATACATGGATGTCGGAGAAATAAAGTATATTATATTAAATAATGAAATCATTATAGGAACGATGAATTTCATCAATCCTAACTGAATTCTGAATCCTGATTTCTAACATATCTATGTTAGAATACTCTGCACTCTTTTCACTAACATGCGTGCGCGTGCGCGTGTGCGTGTGCGTGTGCGTGTGCGTGTGCGTGTGCGTGTGCGTGTGCGTGTGCGTGTGCGTGTGCGTGTGCATGTGTGTGTGTGTGTGTGTGTGTGTGTGTGTGTGTGTGTGTGTGTGTGTGTGTGTGTGTGTGTGTGTGTGTGTGTGTGTGTGTGTGTGTGTGTGTGTGTGTGAATAAGGTGTGGCCAATGCATATTTGATATATAATAGGCATTAAGTCCGCCATATGTACTATTTTATTATTTGCGCATAAAAGTTCAACTAAATAAAAAAATGATTGCGGTAGACTAACTTTTCATTATCGCCCTCAAAAATTAGAGAACTGTGGCCAGCAGTGGGACGATAGGTTGTATCACGTTTCCTACTTTATGATATCGTTAGTCAATTTATTAATTAAACTCAAAATTTCTACCTATAAGTGAGACAAAGATACCCCTCGGATTTATTGTTAATCGTTATTTTTCTTGAAAAGTGTCCACTCAACACTGTAAAGTAAATAAAGCTGAGAACGATATTTATCTTGTAGGTCAAGATTCAAAACCAAGAGAGTTCTGCGCTCAAGCTGCGCAGTCGTATACATCGGTTGAGCCCATGCGCTCACGTGTTTCTTAGTGCTTTGTGCAAAAGAACAATAACCGGATTAATTCTCGAAAGTGCTTCAATGGTGCTTGTGCGTCAAGTTGCACCGGCCCGCTTGCTCATTGTTCATTTTCTTTAGATATTAGTGGAACATTACACTTGTTCCACTAATATTTATACTAATTTAGTATCTATATTTTTTATATAGCATAAGGGTGACAAACGAGCACACAGTCCACGTGATGGTAAGTGGGTGCTGTGGTTCATAGACATCTACATCTATCTTCGAATTACAATTAAAATGCAAATGAGTTGTCACCCGTGAGGACTCAGATGGGATGCCTCGTTTCCAGTAAAAAGGTTCTCCGGTTCTCTATACTCACCATACGAAACACAGCAGCGTTAAGCTGCTATTTTACGCTGTTATTCTGTTAGAGCGTGGTCCTTCCCCGGTCGAGCGAACCCATTCGTGCTACAACCATAATATAGCTGCAGCATGACTCTACTACGTAAAAAAATATGTATAAAAATGAACGGTTTCATCTCATCATAATAACAAGAACAATGAACATACTGAAACCATTCAATACAGCCTATAAAGTCCACTGCTGAATGTAGCCTGTACAGTCAACATACCAATTTCAGTATCAGTAACGGTGCACTGATACTGAAACCGGTCCAGTGTTTCATAATATTCGCATCATCATAATAAATAGATTGTGTACGTGAAATATGTGTCGTATACTAAGTAGGATCAATCGGGGAAACACCACGCTTGTTCAGAATAACATTAACGTTAATACAGCATAATGTTTCGGACTGTGATTGATTAGGCGTTCCATCTTAGTCCTCAAGGATGACAGTGCATATGCATTTTGATCCTTAATTGAAGATATGAACCAGGTGGAACTTTTCTGTCTAGTCTGGATATTTACGAACCCCCTACCTATTTCTATCGTCAAATATCAGTGCACCCACTGCAGTGTTCTCATTTGAAGAGTAAGAGTCAGTAAAATTTCAGGCTACGAAGTAACCTATCTTAGTACTCTGACATGCTAACGAAACTGTAGCCTCCTTTATATGCTATTGGTTGCATCAGGTGGACTAACTGTAAGTTAAATTTTTATAAAAAAATAATAGTAAGTAACTACTAGTGACATGAAATCCACATCAGTAAAGCATATAACACACACGGTATAATAGGAGGTAGTAGATTCCCAAAAACATGCGTAATGAGCTGCAGAGAATGTGTCATTATACAAGGTCTGGAGGGTTCTGTAGGCCCTTTGCGTGTAATTTGTCCATATTCTGTATGTGTACATGTAAGCACAAATTTTCCTGTATAATATAAGGTAGATAAGACAGCTAATTAATTTAATCATCTTTAATATAATAGATTTCCGCAAAGTAACAACTAATTAAATAGCAAGTAAATTAAAGCGGTTACATCCCACTACCAATATCATATATATATGTAGTACTGACTTTTATCGTATTACACTTATCCCTTAGCTTGGCAAACATTATGATGTCATTATTTCTATATTTCTATCATATATTTGGGTTGATAGGTACTAAATTGACAATTAAAATATAAATAAAAAAATCTGCCATATTTAGTAGCCAGACATTCATCTTTGAAAATCCATGTGCACTATAGGACACATTGCTGGATAGGTAGTAAATAAAAATATTTCTTGTTTTATAGAATAATTTATGTATTTACTATTTTAAGCATATAATATCTAAATGTAATTATTTAAAATCACTGTCTTCAACTTAATGTAGGAACATAACTTCAACTTCTTTATTTTAATTGACTTTTTGACCACCACATTCACACAGTTATCACATACCTATAGATAATTACCAAATAAAAATAATAAAGCGTAATAATATGACAACATTATTACATAATGCAGTCTTATAATCTATGAGATCAATCAATAAATTTAAACATAAAAAGACACATGAAAATAAAAAATACAAGTGACTACAACTGGTAAGTTGGTCATAAGTATTACCAAATTACTATTTTGGATAATTACATTATTTCTGGTGGTAATTATAAAATAATTACGATCTTCAACTAAGCAAAGCCTCACTTGGCATTCATTACATATAAATTTAGTTTGACCTATAATACAAAGCTTACATCGCCCTTTGGATGTAAATGATGGCATGTGACCCATCGTCGTGATCGTAGCGCATGTCCATCTGATTTTCAGGAGTCACAATTTTTTTTACTTCTGTTTACGTACTATAAACAACTCGGTTCAAAGTAGTAAGGTTGTCAGCTATCGCGCATCTGATTTTCTTGAGCTTCATAGGTATCGGACATTTAGTTTCACGTCGATACATGATACGCAAAAGCTCCGCGACCTCGTTTTATCAAAATTTTATCAAAAGGAAGCTTTTGTCTCCTCCACGCAAATGATATGGTCTCACTGTTCCCAAAGAAAATATCCCGTACTCTGGCAAACGTACGACACCCATGAGGATATTAGTAGCAATAAAATTCTTTACTTCGTCCAAAGTCAAATTCATGTCCTTTATTTGCATATCATATAAATTACTTTCTCGAACTATCAATTCAAATTTTTCAACGGTAATTTTGTTTCAGAAGGTTTGTTGAGTATTTTATCACTGATTTCAGCAGTGTATATAAATCTTGCAGTTGTCCAATTAACTACAATCTTTTTGACTAGGTAAACGCTTTTGCTGGATCGAGTAGCATTTGATGGTGATGGTACGGATAATATATATATGTAGAGCTATTGGCTTTTGAAGAGATCGGCGAAGGTGTCGCTGGGACTATTACCTACATTGGTTGGAGAAGCAGCAATACTGGCCATAGACAAATTACTCAACAAACTCATGAACCTCGTAACATCCGTCGTATTTTCGGCCGGGACTAATACCTCACTGTAGTCGTCTTTACTATCCGACGGTACGTGCAGATTTTCTAGTGATGATGGCAACAAAGGTGGTATCAAGCTCTCATCGTTGTCAGAAGAATGTCCAGTTATTTCGCCATCCGATGAGTCGCTACTCTCAGTATCCGATCTTGCTCCTGGTTTTGGGACCAACGCCAATATTATTTGAGCCCTATCATCACCATCCGTACTATCACCATCAATACCGGCCTAAAAATTAAGAAACCATTATATACAGATAAATAAATACGATGTACACTCTAGTGTTGTAAGTTTGGCAATGTTTCCTATAATGTACACTCCAAAAGTCAGGTCATACTCGTAGTACAGGATCTTGGCGATGTGCATTTGTAGATACATGAACATTGACAGTAATATTTTAGGTAGAAAATATTATTGTTCGATCAAAATCTTTTGCATAATCAAAACAATATACATTCAATTACATATATATCACATATATCTGTCATAACAACTATATTTTGATAGGATTTTAATCGATTCTTACCTTATAACTCGTAGACGCACGCGCATGCTACTCTATTTTGCGATCTACTAAGTTCGAATATTGCCAGACGTAATAAATAATATTTTACTGCTGAAGAGAAGTATTCTATAAACTAAATAGAATTTAATTTTAGTCTAAATCAGCTAAAATATTTCCCAATATTTTTTTAAGAACATGTGCATTATTAGATACATTACCAAGTTAAGGGTTATGCTCGTTGTGCCGCGTATGCCTCACAAACACTTAAAATTTTTATCATATCATCTGTAAAATTTATATTTTTTACGCGTTTTTCGTCAATATGCAAATCTGATGTGTATGCTGCTGAACGGCCTTTATCAGCTCCTTCATGTAGAGATTAAAGTGCGCTGGTAGTATTAACTGGGCCTGCCTCACCGTGCCAAAGTATAAGGCTTGGACAACATTATGGTCCATCTAACTAACATAACAACAATTTTAATTAATAATAAACTGAAGTAAAGTCTACCTTATTTTAAGTGGCTGCAGTCCATTGGCATATAAATCGTTGACGGGAAAAATCGTTAAATCGTCGGAACCGTCAATCAGTCAGAACGGGATTATAATAAAGGAGTAAGTTTTTTTTAACGCAAAAAAAAAACAGAACTGATTGCATTCTCCACATACACGTGACTCAAAAATTACTCTAGCGATACAGACAATTATTCTACCACTTAATTAGAAAGTGGCTTATTTGCCCGCAACGTGGGTCATAAATCTTGTGCCCGCACACCGACATGCAATTATTGTCGCCGCTCATCCGCAAAACGACGTTAATGAACCCTGATTTCTACATTATGCGTTATTTATCTACAAACATTCATTTTACTTCATTCCATCTACAAGATAACTATTTTCAAAAGCACACTTTACCTAAAATACAGTTGTTCATAATTTTATATTAAGAAAGTACATTTAAAATCAAACTTTTCTTGTCTTTTAGATGAAGGAAGAATAAAGAATATCGTAAACATTAAAGGGTTATTAAAGACCATTCTTTTTCTTCTTTATAATTAAGTGAAAGTCCATTTCTGGACGTGGTCTTCTCCCATTATAGGCAAAACGTGCATTTATCGTCACAACGGGGAAGCGGCGATTAAAGTGAAGTTGTGAAATTCGCAGCACATGACTTGCACATTTGAGTTGATCTCCGTCCCTGGTCTGAATATTTTACGTTATATCGCCATCTACTAGAAGCTATAAGATCATTTTAGCATATCCGTAGTCGCCTACTGGTGGTAAACGGTCGCAAAATGGGGGATGTATTCCGGAAGTGCATGTTGTAGCCCATAGAAATCTACATCTATCCTAGGTTAAGAATTAAAATGTAGATGCGTTGTCAACACTTAAGACTAAAATGGAATGCCTCGTTTCTAGTTAAAAGTATTATTTGGTTCTCTACACTCGTCACACGAATTACATTTATGGTATGATGTGAATGTCCCTGGTCAAGAATTCTATTTTGACTATATCAATCAAATAAAAATTATAATAAACTGTGCAGTAATTTCGTCTAAATGCAACGCATATTCACACATTACTGCTCGCCGTCGTAAGATGGAATGCCATGTTCGTAAAAGTGGTAAAAGAGTATCTCATATGTTAGTATAAAATTAATTTTAGTTAATAGTTTAAGTTAGTATTAAATTACATATTAACTAATTATTTGAAAAAACTGACGAGCACATAACTCAGAAATTATAATATAGGTGCGAATTTCGTCCATTATTATATTAATCTCTACCACAAGTGGTTATAATATAGTTTTAAACGGTAGTAAGAGCAAAGCATTTGTTAAATGAAATAATAATTGAAATATTGAAACATACAAAATAACTACCCAGGAAATATTTCTCAATTCACTAAAAAGTAAGATCGCAGCGAAAAATCCTATTAATTTCACGAGAGATTTTTAATGAAACTTTGTTACACATGGGATACCTATTGCTTTTGTTTTTACGAGATATTTAAACAAAAACTATTCAAATCTAATATTAAATTACTTACAGAGTAACATTTCTTTTTTTTGAATAAACTGAAGGGCTAGGAAAAAGGTGAAAGTATTTTTTCTAATAATTTCTAGTACAAAGTAATAGTATTTGATGAAGATAAATGAATTTAGTTTATCACAGCTCACAATTTATAAATATCGCCTTTAGTTCGCCCAAGATTTTGATTTTTGAATGTTGATGTTAAGTTGTGTGAATTTTAAACACAGAAGCCATCAAGCCAAAAACACACCTTGAGTCATTTGAGATACCTGGTCCATACGTGTAGTCAATATTGCGTGATGCCTGTGTGGCATGTATACTTTAACAGAACTCGTATTCGAAAATATTGCGAATTTTTTATTCACACGGTCGCATGGCTTAAGGCAAAGAAAAGTCAGACAAACAGCGAAAAATTATGAATATATCGAACTTCAAACTAGAGTAATTAATAATAACTTTAGAAAGTGCAACTTGTTGGTTGAGGCCTAATATTTTTTTAATATTATTTTTTGTTTTTTAAAATACCGTGCAACATTTGCAAAGAAATATTAAATGATCAATCCAGAGCTGAAGATTACAGTTTGAAACCTACTGAGTTATTCAAAGTCAAAAGCATATCTAATCTTAATATTCTGAGGCAATTTTAGAAATCCCGGGCATGCGGCATAGTGTAATAGCAAAAGTACTCCACAAAGACACACCGTCACGTCTTATCTTGCCCCGAACAGCTTTCAGAGCTACATTTAATTGTCAAAGTTGTAAGACTGTTAACCCTAATTGCACAATTGTAATAAAGAAAGGGAATAACCTCGTTTATAAATTTTATTGTATTGATTTCTAAACAAAACCATAAAATAATGTAATTAAAATTTTAAAAATTAAAATGAACAATTCTAAAAAAATATTTTTAAATAATAATCAGGATATTTTGTTAGATCTGACTTGAAGAAAGTATGGAAAAAATACAGCCTATAAAAATATATCCCACACTGACCTCCTCTCGTTTTTACCTCTTCTGCGTGCGTACCTGATTTACTTCGTACTTGACGATGCAGGAAAACAACTTGAGGAAAGCTGAATGTCTTAGGAATAAAAATATTTTGGAGAAACTAGAAGCCCCTCAACACGCACTGTAAGAGCGCGGTGAACTAATTCGTCTAAAATCCGCACAGTGAGAAAATTTAAATAAAGGCTCCAACTTTTACCTAAGAACAGACTGGGTAGGTATTCTTCGTTCAAATTTCAATATTATTATCTATTTCTGCTGCAGCAATGTACACATATACACTGTTATATTCCGACTTGATGTGTTAGGAGAGCCAATATAATCACAAGTTAAGAGACATACCATCTTAGTCCAGAATGGTGACACCGCAGCTTTCTTCTTAGAAGTTGGTTGTAAATGCCCATATGGTTCCACCGATATAAGTATCACACTTCGAGAATGTTTACAAGATTATTCCTTGCATATTATTCTCATTGCTATACTATACTTTACAAGTATTTTAAATTTGAAACTGAGACAATAGAGGTAATCTCTAGCTATTATAATTATTTAAATCTAGTCCTTTTTATTAATTTTTACAGCCCACGCGTATTCACGTACGTAAATCTAGAGCAACATGTATATATAGCATTTTTACGAATATTAATCCGTTGCATGAATTATATAATTCAAAAATTGTGTTCTAATCATTGTGGACAATAAGTTTCGTTACCTTATGTTCATAAAAATTTGTGCTTGTGATCAAACACAAATTTCTCACCTACTTGCTCACAATATTTACATTTTATATTAATATTGTGAGCCTTTTCCTAACGGGAAGAGATTAATTAATTACGAATTGACTAATGTGAACTTGATATAAGTGGAATAGGGACGATTAATGTTTTTAACCTTTTTGAGCCTGTCTTTGTGAACGAGGTTCTTTAGTTAATAAAGCACTACCAACGGCTTTCGACGGCTCTAGTGAATGTTCATTCTTCCAAGAGACACCTAAAAGAACTAAGCTGATAGACAAATACAACATAAATAAGGGTCCTATTTAGGACGATCGCACAATTAATTTATTAATCAGCCTATAATTAAACCTTTATAAAGATCAATATATTGCTATTATACTGGACACCTAAATTTTATATTTTATAGATATAGAGTAAAAGGGGGGGGGGGGGGAAGCGTTATAATTTAGTACCGTGACCAAGATAGAGGTTAAATTTTAAATAGGAGGCCGTCAATATAATATTATGAGGTAGGCTATATGCCTACTATTTGTTGTCCGTGAAATGGAGAAGTGTCTTGGGGATGGTGTTTTCTGGCTACTATTTATGCTAGCTACTATTTACGTACATGTCTATATATTTAAATGAAAATTATCTCCTTCACCAAGGTTTGCGTGGAAGAGATCGCTCTTTAGCTATAAGGCCACCTAATTGTACATATATTTATAAATTTAAGTTTGCTGTGTTGTGTAATATTTTGTGTGCAATAAAGAGTATAAATAAATAACATCATAACGCTATCTAAGAACTGTCGCCAATGTATCACAAACTATTTACAGAAAACCGCATCTCAATCAGTCAAACCGATGTGGGGATAAATGGGAACATTTGTTTACAAAAATATGCTTATTGCAGCACCCCCTGGTAAACCAACACCATAAAAACTATCAAAAAAACCATCTCCGATAAGTCACAAACACTTTATAGAAAACTGCATCTAAATCCGCTAAACCCTTTTGAAGATAAATGGGAACATTCGTTTGCATAAATATGCTTATTGCAGCGCTCCCTGGAAAGCTAACACCATAATACCTATCTAGCAACCATTGTCAATGAATTACAAACTCTTTTCAGAAAACCACACCTCAACTGGTCAAACCACTTTGGAGATAAATGGGAACATTCGTTTGCACAAATATGCTTATTGCGTGCCCCTAGTGAACTAACATCATATAAACTATCCAAGAATCATAGGCAAAAGTCACAAGCTCTTTACAGAAAATCGTACCTCAATCGATTATACCGTATTGGAGATAAATGTGAACATTCGTTTGCGCACACAAACAAACAAACAACCTCTCACCCTTAACGCATACACAAACATAGCATAACAAAGCTTTAAATATGTTATTAAAGTTAGGTTGGCGACCTGGTCAAAAACTAGGTAAATACAATAGAGTCTTGCGAAAGCCTATCTCTTTAAGAGCATATTTTAACCGAGAAGAACTTGGATATAGCGACAATTTAAATAAAATATTAAACACTTTAAAACCAAGTCGAACTTGCTCATAACGGAGTTATTCGTGCAAACTGTCTTCGAGGAACACGAAGATAAATACCTAAAAGAATTTATAGGGAATATGAGATCTGAAATTATAGTTTCAACATTTGACAAAGAAGTGGACGCGCTTCTTAATATTGTAAGCGATGTAATATGCATTTCAGAAAGTTTATATTTACAAATTAAATATAATAATCTTAAAATATCAGTAATACCAGTTAAAAAATGCAAATAAAAGGTTCTATTGGGCAGCGTAGCACAAAAATACAACAAATGATCATATTGCCTATAAAAATTGATAAGATAGTCTCTGAAACACAAACTTTAATTGTTAGTAATTTAATAAGACCTTTAATATTAGGCTTTGAATGAAAGAGAAATAAAAATTGATTTGTTTGAAATATGACTGTCGGAATAGAATTTAAATTAAAAAAAAAGAATTCATTCAAATATAACATTAAATCTGTATTACATAACCACAGCATCGAACAATGTACCGATGATCCGTATAAAAAATATAAATAAAGTATCTATATTGGAGGTATCTAAAAAACAAAACTTAGTTAGGTTTTGGAAAAGCATTAGAATAAGTTTTCAAGTAAGAAGTTAGAGCGAATTGCTATGAGCATAAAATTTAAATGAACGATGATGAGTTCCTAGATCCTATCCGATTCGATATGCATAAAGATCTAAAATGGAAGAAAAGTTAAATGAAATGCAACAGGCTGGTATGATCACGAGCGGATCAACACCTTACAGTAAGTAGGCCATTAACATTTCCTCTTAAAAAGATGGCTCAATTAGAGTTATACTAGATGCCAGAAGCATAAATAAGAAAATGGTTGCAGAAACAGAGTAGCCACCTATACAATTAGATGTTTAGAATTCATTACACGTAGATAATTATATCACTACCATTGACTTAAAAATTGCATAATTTCAAATTCCTATAAATAAAATGGTGGAAAATTTACTGGATTCATATTTATATAATGCTCTGCCGCAAAGATTTAAAATATCATTAAGAAGCTTTAGCAAGGCCATGAATTTAATATTAGGACCAAAATTCCAAGAATTTTTTGTGAATTACTTAGATAACTTAGCCATTATAACAACAGGTACATTAGATAAACATAAGATAAACATTAGATAACCGCTTTACAATCAAGTAATCTCGGCACATTACTTGATGGGGAAAGCTTGCGCATTGCCGTAGGAATCCGTCGCAGCAGCGTCGACAAGTTTGGGCTCCAAGGACTTTCTTGTAAGAAAAGTGCTGGTAGGTTTTCACGGCATGGTTCTTTGAACGATGTCATCCGAACAGCTCTTGTATCTATAAATGTTCCCTCGGTTTTAGGGCCTTGTGGAATATTTAGAGACGACCGCAAGAGACCCGGCGGTATGACATTGGTCCCTTGAGAGAGAGGTAAAGCCTTAGTGTGGAACGCTACTTGCGTAGACACTCTGGCGGCCTCTTATCTCAAGGGTACCCGTTTAGCCGGGACAGCATCACAGAGGCAGCTGAACTGAGTAAGTGGCGCAAATATGAGTCTATGAGAGATGATTATATATTTGTGCCATTTGCTGTAGAGACCATGGGGTCGGACCCCATGGTTCCCACGGGGACCCCACAGAGCGATAGTCACGTGCGGTAAAGTTCCTAAAGGAACTCCATCCGCGGCTGGTCGTCGCTGCTGGTGATAAGAGGGCTGGTTCTTTTCTCGCTTAAAGGCTAAGTATAGCTATTCAGCGGGGAAACGAAGCCAGCGCTCTTGTCATGATACCGCGGGAAGTAGGCCTGTATAATAATTAAGTTACTAGTTTTAGTTTTTTCATTATAGTTTTTAATATTGTATATAATAACATATTGTATATTATATAAAAAAGATAAATATTTGGAGCATGTTGACATTATTTTAAATAAATTGAACAAAGCTGGCTTAACGTGCAACCTGTGAACTTATTTGTAAAAAAAATTTGAATGCTGGGTTTTATGATTTTAAGAGGAGGTATAAACAAAGACAGATCCCGACAAGATTAGGGCAATCTAAGAGTTTCCAGCACCTGAAAAGATTAAGCAATTGAGAGTCTTTTTAGGTGTTTGCAATTTTTATAGAAGTTTTATACCAAATTATAGCAAGAGCTTAATGCCGGTCTGTGAATTACTAAACAAGGGACGTAAGTTCCAATGGAGCGAAAAAGAACAGAAAGCATTTGATTTTGTAAAACAACAAATACAAAACCTTTGCATCATCGAGACTTTAATAAACCGTATTATTTACAAACTGATTGTTCCGCTATGGACATGGCCGGAGTACTATAACAGATATATAATAATGAAATGAGAATACTAGGCTATCGTAGTAAAGCTTTAAAAGACTCCGAATTAAATTGGTATGTTACTGACCAAGAGTTTTATGGTGTAATAATCTAGTAAAGTAGTTTATTTTACGACGGGCTGTTTTCCGTAACTCCACTTATAAGCGCGTATTTTTCGTATGGGCAGGGATAATTTAATTTATCGAACCATGAAATCTTCCCAAAGAAGTTCAACAGTCCTTTGATGTAGGGGAGTGATTCCGACGTTCCGAGATGTTTAGCTTTATATGCAGCGACCTCCGGACAAATCAGCAACATGTAGGCTGCCGTTTCATAATCCTCGATACATACCCTGCACAGGGGGCTATCTGTTACACCTATAGTAAACAGAAGTTTGTTAAAGGAGCCAATTTCTGAGATAACACTTGTTACTATCCAGATCTGTAGCTTGTTCAATTTCACTAGAAGCTTGGTTAACCGACTGTTCATTTCAGGCAAAGCCTCTCTAGCTTGCCTAAAGTCTACTAGATTTTTTCAAAGCTGAGCGTATCGATTAGTGAAGTTTTTGCGTGCCAGTTAATGAACGTTACCAAAGGGTATTGGTTTCGATCCTATAGTAGCCAGAGCCGATCCACTTCTGGCCAGTTTGTCTGCTTCATCATTGCTTTTGGATCCACTGTGTACCTTTATCTATTGCAGAGTCATATTGTTGTGTTTAATTCACATATTATTCCCGAGTTTACCTCATTGCAATTCAGAGCTTGTAATACCGCCATACTGTCGGTCAGTATTCTAATGGAGAAGTTGTTTACCTTCCTAGCATCAACTGCTATGGCCGCTTGAATGGTACCTATACAATTCGCCTGAAAGACTATGTTGTAGGTACCCAGCGGTGTGCATATGTAGATATTGATGGTCTTCAAATAAAGTTCCAGAACCTACACCTTCATTTGTTTTAGAACCATCTGTGAAAACTCTAAGCTCTTTTGGGCTTAATCCCTCCGGCTAGCTGATTTCATTTAATTGTATCTTATACTTCTTATCGAACACACATTGTTTGGGGATCTTATCGTACTTGGATTGTAAGATAATAATTTTTGAGTAAATTCTATGAAAGTTGGTTCAGAACCTGTGTTTAAAATGGTTAGGTTTGTGCTAAAGAGCTATTCAACTAATACCTTACCTCCTTTGTTAGATTTTCCCCAGAGGGAATGATGCGCGTTGGAGTCCGTCCCAATCACAAACTCTAGCCTAGTCATATTCACCAGCCTGACGAGGTCATGAGGGTGAGGTATATCTTCCTCCGGCATGTAGACCGAGGCGACGACTAGTCTTCCCTCCTGTGTATTTTGTATTACTATGTCTCTGGGTAAGAAATCTGTTGCTGGTTATCACAGATATCTTTAGTAGTATAGATACACGCTCTAGGCTTGTCATGCTCAGAGTTGTAGAATAACTTACCTTTTAGGTTGTTAAGGCCTTGGATTTAACTAGCCTCAACCCACGGCCCCTGGATTAAGGCCAAAAAAGTATATATACTATAAAGTGACAGTAAAGTAATAATATTAACTGAATATAAACCCTTATTGTTTATTAATAATATGAAGTTTTTCAATGGTAGAGTAACCAGGTGGATTTTGTTTGGAACAGTTTAATTACGAAGTACAGCATTTATCGGGTAGAAGTAATTGTTACGGCCTACGGTTGCTCCCTTAAAGGATCCAATCCCCCGGCGCCCATCAGCAGAAGACTTCCCGAGCAAACGTAGGTCGGGCCTCCTAAGGCCACGTGGAAGTTCTCTAATTACACTAAATATATGGGGGAGCGTTATACTACGGCCAGTCGACCGGAAGGAATTTGGCGGAGTTCACTTACCTCTATCCAAGGCGACTGGTTCCTCCGGAGTCGGTCAGGTCGCATGTGGTTGTGTAGTGCAAGGGAAAGAATGGTGATGTGGTGTGTATCTGGGTGTGACTGATGGTGATTGAACCTAGACCTTAGCCGTCGGCAGCAGCCCGAGCGTCGACACCGCTCCAACTTGAGGGGGCCTTTCGAGGTTATCCACAGTCACTTTCTTGGTTCACCACGATGCCAGTCACTTAACTCTATCGTACTATTAACTAGCTTACAGAAGCCACTAACTATCGCGGGGTATAAGGTTACCGCACAAAACACGCCCGGAGTTTCTGGGTCAAAGGTCACTACCGTTTCGCGTGGCAATAGATAAGTTCTAAATACAGAGGCCGCACTAGCTTATATTGTCGAATGCACTTATACAGATTCTGAGTCGGACCCAATAAGTCCCGGGAAAGGCTATCCAAACAGGGAATGCGCGTTATAATTCCTAGACAGGATATTTACTAGACGCCCTAACTATTCCGCGGTTCCCGCACAAAATTAACAGCGTGCAAACATTAGCACATCTGGCAGATGACTGCCTCGCTTGCGACCCGCGCGCCACTGCCACGCCCCAGACGAAGTTCAAACCGGAATCGCGCCGAGCTGAGTGACATCTGGTGTCGACTCCGACATCAACGTTTTGCGCGAACAGTAATATTGTTGCAGATGTGCTATAAAGTTACCCTCCTGATGATGATTTAATACAAGAAGATAAAAATAAAAGCTTAGAAATAGCTTACATAGAGAGCAAAGCGAATAATATGTTGATAGAAAAATTAACATCCATATCAGTATATCAATCACAAGATTTAGAGTCGTTCGGTATTGTTAAAAAAATATAAAAAAGGTGATAAGGAATTCATAACTAAAAAAACTGTTAAATAAGAGCAGAAAGGTAAGGTGACAGATCTTGTCACAGAATTTGAAAAAGCAATAATAAATTTCAAAATACACTATTTTAACTGGAAAGAGCAACAACGGCAGTATAGGTATTGTATAAATAATTTGAAAGATGGAGAGATTGTAGTTCTGTGTGATTTCTCAGAGAATTATGAATGCAAATATGCAGTCGAAATACAATCTCTGCATTTCGGTGCATCGAAAAACAATATATCCTTACATACTGGAGCGATTTACTTTAAGGATAGTTGTCAAACATTTGCTACATTATCGGACAGCACTTATCACGAGCCCGATGCCATCTGGCCACATCTTCTTCCCATTTTAAAATTTATTAAAAAAGAACATAAAGTAGAAATCATTCACTTCTTTACGGACGGACCTACGAGCCAATATCGTCAAAAGAAAATTTTCTTTTTACTATAAATTTATTTACGCAAAAATTAAAACTAAAGCACTGTACTTGGTCTTTTTCGGAGAGTGGTCACGGTAAAAGCATTGCAGATAGTGTGGACGGCTCAGTCAAAAGACAACTTGATAGGCAAGAACTTACCATAACGATATTACAAATGCAACAGATGCTTTTAATGCACTTAATAATGTTATGAAATCAACGAAGTGTTTTTACGTTAATTGCAATGATATCGAAAATTTACGTAAATTAATTCCATCTAATATCGCAGCTGTTCCTGATACGATAATTTCTCATTAAATCATATCCAATAAAAAAATACTATTAATTACAGGGTACTTAGTTGTTTTTGTTAATGTTTGTAAATGTTATCGTACTGAAACACATATTCTAGTACCAAGTATAATGACTAGATACGATAATTTAATTTCAACAACTATGACTCAGCGTACCAAACTATCCAATACATCAGAAGTATTAAAATCAGTTACCGGTGAAGACACCAATACTACAAGTGACGATGATTTTCGAGCAATAATGACCCTAACATTACATGATTTTTACGTGGTAGAGCCATGCTGCAGCTATATTAGTAGTATAGTTGTAGCACGAATGGGTCGGCTCGACCGGGGAAGGACCACGCTCTCACAGAATACCTGCGTAAAATAGCAGCTTGACACTGCTGTGTATCGTATGGTGAGTGTAGAGAACCGGAGACCCATTTTACTGGAAAAGAGGCATTCCATCTTAGTCCTAACGAGTGACTACGCATCTGCATTTTGATTCTTTATTGAGAATAAATGTAGATGTCTATGGGCCGCAGCAACCACTTACAATCAGGTGGACTGTGTGCTCGTTTGTCACCCTATACTATAAAAAAATGATAATATTTTAAATTATTTTCCGGTGACAAGCTCCATACCTTTGCCAATTGTAGATGACATAATGCTTCAAAATATTGAACTAAAGGAGTTAGATTTTCTTACCAATGAAGACCTCATCTAGCATGATGAATCTAATTCTAAAGTTAAACTGAATGATTGTCTTAAAAGTTCAAACACTCTCAATATTGAAATTACATCTATATCTTACTTGTCCCCAGACAGAAAATCTAATATTAGATGATATAAAATCTTATCCTAGTACTTCTAATAATAAGAAACGACTTCGCATATTGAGATCTGGGGAATTCCCTCCAACTAAAAGGTTTTGCAATTCAGGTGACAAAATATATGCAAAAGAAAATAAACCCGTAATAGATCTTACTTGTCCACTTACACAAAAACAGCTTATGCTCGGCTTTGATTCTCTCTCTCGACCTAAAGTTATGTTGTCTAAAACTGCTAGAAACTTCTGTTATTACGAGTGCCCCATTTGCAAAATCAGCTCTTTTAATCTAAAAGACATGATCAAATGTATGGTGTGCAAATTATGGATTGGTCAAAAATGTAGCGGAACAGATACATTTGATTATATTTGTTCAGCTTGTCTTACATCTGATTAGCAATTAATTACTATGACCATATTCTTTTCTTAGCCTTAAGGTTTATATTTAAATTTTTTAAGTTCCTATATTTTATAAAAGTATTACTACTATAGTATTACTATAGTACTACACTACAGTATTATTATTATAGTATTATTACTATAGTATTACACTAAGCAGAGATTGATCTTTTGAATCTTTAATTTTATGCCAATAAGTAACCCTTAGAAATATTATTAATATTAAATGAACTTTAAGTGTTGTTTCTTTATTGTTTTTTTTTTTGATATTTCATACACCGAAATATTTTTAGTTTTGATGACTCAAATAGCTAAAAATATTTCTGCGTGTGAATTATTTTTACAGGCTGACTATTGAATATTCTTTTTTAATTTTATAAGTCGCTAATCTTTAGAATATTTTTTAAATAACCATAAGTATTTTAATGACGACTGAATTGTAGACAAAAACTTTAAAAATTATAGTAATTAAGAATTATTTAGTACTTATTTAAAAATGGTGTATATATACACTAAGCAATACAATCGAAATACAATCTCTGCATTTCGGTGCATCGAAAAACAATATATCCTTACATACTGGAGCGATTTACTTTAAGGATAGTTGTCAAACATTTGCTACATTATCGGACAGCACTTATCACGAGCCCGATGCCATCTGGCCACATCTTCTTCCCATTTTAAAATTTATTAAAAAAGAACATAAAGTAGAAATCACTCACTTCTTTACGGACGGACCTACGAGCCAATATCGTCAAAAGAAAATTTTCTTTTTACTATAAATTTATTTATGCAAAAATTAAAACTAAAGCACTGTACTTGGTCTTTTTCGGAGAGTGGTCACGGTAAAAGCATTGCAGATAGTGTGGACGGCTCAGTCAAAAGACAACTTGATAGGCAAGAACTTACCATAACGATATTACAAATGCAACAGATGCTTTTAATGCACTTAATAGTGTTATGAAATCAACGAAGTGTTTTTACGTTAACTGCAATGATATCGAAAATTTACGTAAATTAATTCCATCTAATATCGCAGCTGTTCCTGATACGATAATTTCTCATTAAATCATATCCAATAAAAAAATACTATTAATTACAGGGTACTTAGTTGTTTTTGTTAATGTTTGTAAATGTTATCGTACTGAAACACATATTCTAGTACCAAGTATAATGACTAGATACGATAATTTAATTTCAACAACTATGACTCAGCGTACCAAACTATCCAATACATCAGAAGTATTAAAATCAGTTACCGGTGAAGACACCAATACTACAAGTGACGATGATTTTCGAGCAATAATGACCCTAACATTACATGATTTTTACGTGGTAGAGCCATGCTGCAGCTATATTAGTAGTATAGTTGTAGCACGAATGGGTCGGCTCGACCGGGGAAGGACCACGCTCTCACAGAATACCTGCGTAAAATAGCAGCTTGACACTGCTGTGTATCGTATGGTGAGTGTAGAGAACCGGAGACCCATTTTACTGGAAAAGAGGCATTCCATCTTAGTCCTCACGAGTGACTACGCATCTGCATTTTGATTCTTTATTGAGAATAAATGTAGATGTCTATGGGCCGCAGCAACCACTTACAATCAGGTGGACTGTGTGCTCGTTTGTCACCCTATACTATAAAAAAATGATAATATTTTAAATTATTTTCCGGTGACAAGCTCCATACCTTTGCCAATTGTAGATGACATAATGCTTCAAAATATTGAACTAAAGGAGTTAGATTTTCTTACCAATGAAGACCTCATCTAGCATGATGAATCTAATTCTAAAGTTAAACTGAATGATTGTCTTAAAAGTTCAAACACTCTCAATATTGAAATTACATCTATATCTTACTTGTCCCCAGACAGAAAATCTAATATTAGATGATATAAAATCTTATCCTAGTACTTCTAATAATAAGAAACGACTTCGCATATTGAGATCTGGGGAATTCCCTCCAACTAAAAGGTTTTGCAATTCAGGTGACAAAATATATGCAAAAGAAAATAAACCCGTAATAGATCTTACTTGTCCACTTACACAAAAACAGCTTATGCTCGGCTTTGATTCTCTCTCTCGACCTAAAGTTATGTTGTCTAAAACTGCTAGAAACTTCTGTTATTACGAGTGCCCCATTTGCAAAATCAGCTCTTTTAATCTAAAAGACATGATCAAATGTATGGTGTGCAAATTATGGATTGGTCAAAAATATAGCGGAACAGATACATTTGATTATATTTGTTCAGCTTGTCTTACATCTGATTAGCAATTAATTACTATGACCATATTCTTTTCTTAGCCTTAAGGTTTATATTTAAATTTTTTAAGTTCCTATATTTTATAAAAGTATTACTATAGTATTACACTAAGCAGAGATTGATCTTTTGAATCTTTAATTTTATGCCAAAAAGTAACCCTTAGAAATATTATTAATATTAAATGAACTTTAAGTGTTGTTTCTTTATTGTTTTTTTTTTGATATTTCATACACCGAAATATTTTTAGTTTTGATGACTCAAATAGCTAAAAATATTTCTGCGTGTGAATTATTTTTACAGGCTGACTATTGAATATTCTTTTTTAATTTTATAAGTCGCTAATCTTTAGAATATTTTTTAAATAACCATAAGTATTTTAATGACGACTGAATTGTAGACAAAAACTTTAAAAATTATAGTAATTAAGTATTATTTAGTACTTATTGAAAAATGGTGTATATATACACTAAGCAGTTACTTTTCGTAACACATTGTTGTTGTAGTAACTGTCCCACAGTTATTAGTTTTAATTTTTACGTTTATCTTATGAATATTGTTGATTTAAGTGCTTTTGAAAGCTTATTATGGATTTTTATGAATATTACTTAAAGTATTCTTAATATTTTTACGTTATAGGATAATTTATTAAATTTACAAACGAAATATCCACATTTCGATTTATGAAAAATATTTGGTTCCGCTTACGTAACGCGTCATTTTATTTGAAATCCGCTCAAATAATAGAAATACAAGTTGATTATATTTCAATAATAAAGATAAATAACATTCATAATATAATTGAAAAACTAGTCAAGTGCGTGTCGGGCCACATACAATGTAGATGTAGGGTTCTGTAGTTCCCAGTCACAATACTACGTGGGCTTCCTTGATAATGAGCATAATAAGTGGGTTCGCGGTTTGACCGTTATAACGACTAAAAATAGGCCCAAATAGCGAAATCGTTTATCCAAATCAGCTTTATAGGAAGTTGTATTCAAAAAAGTATTCTATATTAGTATTTATGAAAAGTATTCTATATTAGTATATATAAAAACTATTCTATATTAGTAATGCATTTAAAACTTTACCAAATTATTAATGCAACTAGTTTTAAGTCATTTTCCATGGAGTTGTAACGAAATTTTTACTAATTCAAGCGCATTTTATAGCTTCATTCATTTTATTAGGTCGACTATTACTTTCATTTTATTAGGTCGACTATTATTTATTAGAATCTGTGTTCAAAATCTGTTTCTAAAATCACTTACAGCCTTTGAAGGGATCGATGGTATTAAATGTTTTGTTATAACTTGACAGCAATCGTGTTAAGATACTATTTTTACCGTAAAGTGTGGATTTGGTGATTCTAGTACGTTTTCTTTGCACATTAAACGTGACAGTATTCAGTAAATACGGAGAGTCAATACCATCGTGTAGAATATCGTATAGATGTCCCATATCTAACAGTTTTCGTCTTTCTTCGAGCGCAAGAAGGTTACAGTGTCGACAGTCATCTAAATATTATACATATTTAAATTTATAGTTCAGGTGTGAAATAAATTTACGTTGAATTCTTTCAATATTGTTAATTTAAATTTAAAAAACGGTGACCAATCCTGGCATTCATACTCAAGATTGGATCTTACATACGAAAAATAAACTATTTAAGACTTAGTAAATCCGTAAATGGAAGACGACATTCCGTATATTTGCGCATGACAAATCCATGATAATGAAAAGAATTACCACATATACTATTGATATGATCTCGCATAGTCATGCCTGCATCAAAGAGTACGCCTAAATCTCGAACAACTGTGACTCTTAATTAAAGTTCCATTAAACCTATAGGGAAATACCATTGGATTCAGTTTTCTGGTGAAAGATATACACTCACATTTAGATATACTTACATTTATGCCTTTAGGAACGTATAAGTTATATAAAGAGGCAAAATCTTTTAGAATAGATTCGCAGTCTTCAATAGTACGAAAATTGAGAAAAATCTTCTTATCATCGGCGTTAATTAAGTGATGGGTGTTACTTATAAATTTATGCATATCAAATATATATGAGTTGTAGAATAGAGGGCCAAGATAAGAGCCTTGAGGCACGCCAGATGGGATAGTAGTAATAAAATCTGACCTGTATTCTCCGAGAGCAACTGATTTATTATTATTTTTTTATAGTATACGGGTGACAAACGAGCACACAGTCCACCTGATGGTAAGTGGTTGCTGCGGCCCATATACATCTACACCCATCCTCTATTACAAATCAAAATGTAGATGCGTTGTCACCCGTGAGGACTAAGATGGAATGCCTCATTTCCAGTAAAAAGGGCCTCCGGCCACCTGCACTCACCAAGCGAAACGCAGAGGTAAACCTCTACTACACGCTGGTTTTCTGTGAGGTTTCTTATTAGATAAGATTTGACCCATCTAAACAGATCCCTATGAATTCCGCACCTGGAGCTTCTGTAGAAATACAACATGATTTACACGGTCAAAATCTTTTGAGAAATCCGTGTATATCACGTCAACCTGACCACCATTTTCCATATGATTGAGAACGTACTCAGTGAAGCAGGCAAGATTAGATGTAGTGGATCTAATCTAATCTCTTCAAGAAACCAAGTTGTGCGTTAGGTATACCTTTTATAATAATTGGGTATCAATCAACAACGACATGTTTGAACTCATTTGAAATGGCTCATAAAGACCTATGTTTGTGATGATCTTACCTTCATGAAGGTGAACTCAGAAGGTGTGGTAAAGAATCTCAATAATGTCACTATGAAACACAATTGTGTTTGGGCTCATTTGAATGGTTTTAAGAAGTAGTTGAATGAAATACACTTTTAAAGTTAATGTGGAGTGTGGCTTATTTACTAGACTGTGTAATAAAAAATCAGTATTATTATTCACTCAATTTATTTTGTCTTTAGGTAATTAAGAAACCAGCAAAACTCCCATTTACAAAATTATAAATCCGTCATATATTTTACAGGTAACAAAAAACAAGACAGACCAGAAGACAAAAAATATTTGCGCACTTCAAAAATCCTACAAGCACCATCAACGCCAATTCCATTAAACAACTCACCGACCTGTTCACGGTATTTATATTTCAATGATTTTTGGCTGGAACTAAGATTTTTAGTCTTTGTAAATGAAACAATGATGTACTCAATTATTTATTTCACGAATACTAGAAATTTAATAAAAATACTTATATTTTATCTACTATTACTTCTATTTTATTTTTAATTTTAATTCCCCCCTCTTCGTGTGCTTAATACTTTGTATTAAAATGCATCATGTAGCGAGCTCAATTAAATAAACATAGAAAGCTAGGTCATCCTGTTTCCCGTACTGAGACTCAAGCACTTACCTTGTCATCATCAGATCTTCAGAGCATATTATGTAGTAACTCCCGTGTTTAATTAGTTAAATATCAAAATCTGGGTTATCCTAATCACTTTTGTTACACATAACCGATAAGCACTTACCTGGTCATCGTCAGACATTGTAGCACCCTTCTCATTTAGATAACTGATGAAAACTAGGCAATCCTTATTATTTTCATTACTAGGTCTTACAGAAAAAAGCAAGTAAGGTGCAATATTGAGGTATTTCAAAATAAATAGGAATTATTGTAATGAATCCCTACAAGACTCAAAGGATCAAAATGTATTAGATCTCTCAGGGATCGAATAAAATAGGCAAAAACAGTGATGACGCTGCGACACATCTGTTTCTTAGAACACAGCCTTATCTTCAGTTCCTTTTTATATAGGTATGGTCGTATGTCAGTATATGGAGCCGAAACAACAAATTCAAGGTCATTGGGCAATTTAATACCCTTAGTAAATAAATATAGCTAATAACTTTGGCCTTGTAACATATAAACAAAAATTTAATGCAGAAAGTTATGTAAATTTAAGTAAGCAAAATAAAAACTAGCATATTCAAAATAGTGATGTACATCTTATAAATACTAGAGACAAGCACATCATCTGCGATAGAAAGTGTGTAAACTCTTAAAATAAATGTTAAAGTATAAAAAGCTATCAAAGCAAACGGCTATCGGTTTATGCGGCATAGAACAGTAGCTTAGAGAACAATTCAATTTACTTTTATAGCTGTTGTTGATCCCCTTCAATGGATCAAGTCCCAAATCGGTAGCTTATTACAGCAACTATATCTTGATTTCTTATCCATTTTGGTAAAGTTTTTACCTTAAAATTTAAAGCAATAAAACAAAAAAATTGTTTTTAAATTATACATTTTAATGGGTTTTTTTTTCATTAATAAAAGCCAGTGGTTGACAACAATCCCACCAGGTAAGGGTAAGAGTATAAGGATGATGGTAAAGGGTGATTCAGCCGAATATGTTAAAGCGCACTGACTTAGCTTAACTGAAATCTGTTCACTCTTGCCTTAAAGGCATTGTAATATTATTAAATTATTAGACTTGTAGAAGAAAGTGGGGTTGCGAAGCCACGGGTTTGAATCACGCACGTAATTACTTACGTGTTCTCTAAATAATTGTTCCACGTCTGGATGTTGTTTTTTTTTTTGGGCAATTTATGCATGTAAAATGCGTTCACGATACAGGAGAAAAAATTCTACTGTGATCCTCCACACGTGTGGCGTTTCTTTTAAAGAAAAATTAAAATGTTACTACTTTAGCTATTCAGTCTATTTTTGGAAAAAAATCTGAAAAAGTGTTAACCCTGCAGGTCATCCTTGGATTTTCCCGCTTATTTTCGAGTGCAACTCGAAAATAAGCGGGAAAATCCAAGCGGGAAAGTCCAATAAACAACAAAATTTTTTTATATACTCACACACACTAACACACACACACACACACACACACACACACACACACACACCACACACCACACACACACACACACACGCACACACACACACACACACACAGAGAGAGAGAGAGAGAGAGAGAGAGAGAGAGAGAGAGAGAGAGAGAGAGAGAGAGAGAGAGAGAGAGAGAGAGAGAGAGACACACACACACATACACTCGGCCGGACGTCTAGGTTTGAATAGTAGGACCTCACAACGTGATCTGATGAAAACTCGCATTCTCATAATCGGACCGAAATCTATTACTTCCTACTTTTGAAAATGATTAATTTTCAAAGCGGGAAGTTTCGCACATAATATATTTGTATTGGTTCCTGCCGAATTTAGTATTTTTTATATAAACTCTAGTGACAAACAAATTATCTGTCCACCTGATAGTAACTGCAGCCCATCTCCACCTACCTATTGAAATAAATATTTGGATCCATTGTCACCCCTGAGGACCAAGATGGAATACGTCACAGTCTGTAATTATACAGCACAGCATTGGAAGCACTGTTATATGGCGGCAGATACAGGTAAGAGAATGTTACCTAACCGGTCAGACTCCGAGGCAACAAACAAGTCCTGCCACCCAGTAAACATAACGGAAAACTTCATCTAAGGAGTTTTTGTCTAAGTGTTTCCCAAATACGACAGAAATTTAGAATAGCAATTAAATGACCGTAAGAAATGCGGGAAGTCCATAATGTAAGTGGAGCCAGGAATAACGACCCCGCTATTCGTGGCTTTACGGTGCCGAACATAGTACCGGGGGGCATGGGGTGCTAATAGTCTCTGGTGGAGGTTCGGTTTCTATCTAAGACAACTCGACCTGGCAACATGTCACGCGCGCACCCTGAGGACTGGCGAGAAGATCTTGGAGCTAAAAGAAGAGTTAGACAAGTTACGCTGGAATATTACAGGAGGTCCGAAGAGAGGGGGAGGACATGGTCATCCTCAAATCTGGCAATTGTTCTATCACCGGGAGGGGGACCATCTGTCCCAAGGAGGTATCGGATTTATCGTCCACAAGTCTCTCGTTAACAACGTTGTAAAGATTGAGAGTGTATCGACGAGGGCTACGTACCTTATACTCATAATCACCAAACGATATTCGCTGAAGCTCATACAGGTTTACGCACCAACCTCGGCACATATTGACGAGGAGGTAGAGGAAATGTATGAGGATATATCTAGAGCCAAGCATTTCTTCAAAACTCACCATACGGTGTTAAAGGGAGACTTCAACGCAAAACTAGACACAGGAGAGAACGGTGAGCTGAAGGTAGGTATATTTGGAATAGGGCAATGGAAAGGGGCCAAAGTGCCAGCAGCTGGCAGCTTATGCTAAAAATACAAGGCACCCATGTCATATTTGTCTATGCAGGGGTCGGCAAAGCAGGCACCCATGCGCCCGTTACGGCTTTTTAATACGCCCTCATAAAATCACGTCGTTTTTTTGAATGTGCCGACTTTCAGCTTTCAGCACAAGTCGGCAAGCCTTTTATAACGGCACAACATAATAAAGCGTGCAAACTATAATATATCTACTATACCGAGCCTCATCCCGCCTCACCCCCATCCGCCCGAATGAGTCAGTGCGCTGCAATACTCAGAGATACGTAGCCACATTTTTGTGTTGTTAGTTTTAGCTACATATTTGTAGACCTGAATTATTATATTGTCTTTTTAACATGAATAAAAGACCAAGGACTTACTTTTATAATAAAGAGTGGGAAGAACAATTTCTTTCACTAGCGTTGCATAATAAAAAGTATTTGTTTATTATGCAACGCTAGTGTAGCAGTACCTAAAAAAAGTAACATTGAAAGACACTTTAATATTCTGCATGCGTCGTATAATAGTGGATTTCCACCAAATACTGAAATCCGGAAGTAACGTGATGGAGGTATGCGGGTGGTGATGTCTGCTGGGACTGTATGGGGGCCCTTGGAATGGTGTAAGTCGACGATAGTCGTATTAATGCTTGTTGCATTCTGCAGCATTGCGCCTCTGCGATGGTTGTTTGGCAGGTCGCTATTCTCACTGATGCTTCCTGCGTCTTGGTTTGACTCACAACCTAAGTAGCTTTGCCCAAGTCAGGTCCCTTCATTGCGGGGCAACAGACTGTCTGACCTCCATGATGTTTTATATAACAACATAATAATATATCACTATAAATTTCCCACCTTTGAATGAATGAAGGCAACTTGTTGGTGGGTGAGACAAACATGATCAAAAAATGCATATACTCAACGTCAGTGACACAAACCCTTTCTGATGGCGAATTATTACTATTATCTTATAACTGCCTATTGGTTATATCTGCTATTGTATTGGTCGGTGGAGCATATGTGTCGACCTGATGCGGGTGGTAGCTGGAGGGAGAATCTGAGGAGGCTCTTAAGGCTGCAGCTGAAAGCCGGGCAATGTGGGACCCTATTTCCTTGAGGTGAGCGGTAGACTCATGACACGCTCTGCGGCCAATTGGCCGTGCTGATCATGCAATTGGTGGTGATGCTTTACACTTACATCACGTCTGCAGGAACGGCGGTCTGGCAGGGGGTGGCGCTCACAGAGGGTTTTTTGTGGCCAGTGTGCCTATTGTTGCCCAACCCGTGTGACGTACATTCACTGTGGCTGGATTTGATCGTATTCTGTATGGCGTTTACACGCATTGACATTGGCGACTTCGGTCGATGTTTGTGCTTACGCACTATCAAGGTTCCAAGTCCTCTTTTACTGGTACGCTAGTTATTTTGCTGTGAACTACGGTCCAGTTCCCAATTTAACGTTCCTTTCGGGGGGAGCGCATTAAAATGGATGGTGCTCACCGCGCATGGCGTGTGTGGAACGGTGTGCCTCCTCCACATTTTTTTTGAATGTTGGAGAGCGAAGCCCTTGTATCTGGTATATGATATAAATATTTGAGAGCCTTTTTCAAACGGGAAGGGATTAATTTATAAGAAATTGACTGTTGTGAACCAGATACAAGTGGTATAGAGACAATTTATTGTTCTTAACCTTTTTTGAGTTATGTCTTCGTGAACGGGGTTCTTTAGCTTATAAGACGCTACCAACACCTAAAAGAACTAAGTTACTATACAAACACAACGTAAATAAGGGTCCAAGCTAAGACGATCACGCCATAAATTTATTAAACGGCCTATATTTAGACCTTTAGAAAGATCAATATATGTTTAATATACTGGTCACGTAAATTTGATATATTTTTATATCTTATAGATATAAATTCTAAAGAAAGACAAAAATAAGTATAAGAATAGAGATCGGGGGCGGTTGGAGTCGTTACAACTGGAATACATCGACGGCCTTCAGTTGTTGGGGGTATGATATGGGATATGGGTGAGATATCCACAAATCTGAACTTCGGGCGGTTCATTGAGCCCAAGGCCAAAGCAGCTGCAAGTTAACTAGGCGTCCTTGCAAAGGTGCGGCGATATTTCACACCGAGACAGCTGCTTACTTTATATAAAGAGCAACTCCGGTCGTGCAAGGAGTATTGCTGCCATATATGGGCTGGTGCTCCAACATGACACCTAGTAGCTTTGGACTCAATGAAAAGGCATGCTAAGAGGCTTATTGTTGACCCGAATTCAGTTAAAACCAATCTTGAACACAAGCGCAAAGTAGCCAGCCTTTCGGTTTTCTACAGGTTGCATTTCGGAGAGTGCGCACAGAAATTGCATAATTTAATTCCTCCTCTTCCTTCCACCATCGGACAACCAGACGTTCGGCCAGTCTCCTTTCTCTTTTGTTTTGACTTACCACGCATTCGAGTCAAACGGTTTGCTATATCGTTCATCATACGTACAGCAAAGGAGTGAAATAAGTTGCCAGCATCTGTCTTTCCATCCGATTACAGTGTAGGTGTCTTTAAGGAAAGTGTGAATACGCTTTTGTTAAGTCAGTTGCGCTTCAACATCTTAGACTACATCATCACTTACCGTCAGTTGGGATTGTACTTAAGCGCTGGCTTAGAATAATCTATAAAAAAATTTTCATGACCTTAATTTTTAAAAGTACTGTTTTTGTATATGTTTTTAAAGGAAAATATATTATCCCGATATTTCCCTTAGAGAAAAATTTTGTTCCAAGCCAAATGATCATAAAATGCATGAGTATCTTAATTGCATGTTCAAGCAAAATAATATGCACACAAATTAAAAGTAAACTCTATCTCTTTACAATATTCACTTTGTTTTATGCAATTTGTTAGTCCATGAAAAAATTGACAAAATAAAAAGCGCAGAGCAACCGGGTTGGAACTGATTGCAGGCATACCGTGCAAAATATCAGGGAGATGTTTTCATTTACGTGGCACAACATTTTTATTCTTTTTGACTATAAATTGTATGCATCTTTTACATGTAAATGAAACGTGAAACAAAAATGTATATTTTTGTTCGGGATAAACATCACTCCACACCAATAATTTCTTCTTTATCGTGGAGACTATTACATACGTAAATTCTAAATGGACAAACATTCGAACCCGGAATAATTTTTTGACCATACTAGTTCGGTGGTGGAACCGAATGCGCCCCGCAGTGCCGCAAGGAAATGCTTACCCACTGCGCTACCAAGTCGTCTTATCGTCAATTTTATTTATACCCTGCTAGCATTACCGCTAAAATTTTTATATGTGGAGTTCCACGTTTTATATTTATAGTATTGAATTATTTAAATTTCAGATTTTTATATCTTTTAAAGTATAAATTGCTGCCACGCGGGGCCGATATGGTTGAAAATACCGCTCCCTCAATATTCGCAAGTATCTTATACATTTACATATTATAAATAAATTGAAGTGTATATCTATAATATCGAAATAACTTGATTTTATTGGGCTCATGGGATTATTTGGGTCTTTTATGACATTAAGACATGAATAACCATTTTGATTTTTTTTGTTTGTCTGTATATCTCTCCCGCCTCTCTGTCCGGGTTAATCTTTGAAATGGCTAAACCAATTTTGATAAAATTTTACTAACAGATAGAGAGCAATGCCAGAAGTGATTTAAGCCACATATCGATTATGCGCTCCAAGAGGTCGAACATTGGCGCGCATTGCAGCCGCGCGAAACGGATACCGCTTTGGAACGCGCGCCAAATTGTTCTTTGGAATGCTCAAACGTGGAGCGGGCCGTTCCATCTGGTGTCGGTTTGTTTTATTCTTTCGGATAAAGTATACATAATAGCCTACAGCCGCGTATCGATTACTCGTTCCTGGCGCGCGCTTCATGAATGACCGCTCCGACCAGTGCGTTCCGCGGAACGTGTGTCAACTAAGCGCACCTGGCGCGCGCGGCAGCCATTCCAGTGTTGGACCATTCAACATGGATGTCGGTCGTGTACGAACAGCTGTCGCTTTCATATTTCCATGCATCTTCTCTGAGCGCTTTATTATGATAAAAACAACTTTTGCTATTCCACGGCAGTTATTTTGAACCATTAGTTTAAGAGCCAGTGAACGGCAGACTTACGGTATTTCTTAACTACTTAACTAAAGTTTTCTTCAGTCAATCCCCTATATCTGAGATACATGAAATGGGGACTCTTTAGTTTGACTGGCGGTCGATATAGAGACGCTCAGGTGTTAAAGGTGTAAAAAAAATGACCAAAAATATGATAGTAATAACTCTGCCGCTTTGACATCTTGAAATATTCAATAAAAGTTACCGAAAAATAACAGTGACAGACAGTTAAAGCGGTCGCAAGGGCATGGCAAACAGGTTGAAAAGTACAATTTTTTCTTAATAATTTACGTTATTTTAATAAAGCTGCAATTTATATATGTTATTGGTAATGTTATTTGACATATATGTTTTGCATGGTAGACATATATTGCGGTTCTATCACCCAGGCAGACAAAGAACTTCAGTGGCGTCCATAAGCGCGTACGCTCGCTCTAATCCAGTTTTTTTAGGGTTTCCTAGGTACAGGTACACAACAAGGAACCCTTATAGTTTCGCCACGTCCGTCCGTCCGTCCGTTATTCCGCCCATTCTTCCTTTCGTACATCCGTCCGAAGTTTTACTCAGAGACCCTTGGTGCTACAAATCGGTAATTTGGAATAGTTGTCATAACCCATAATAGTTGCCTGTCTGCCATAACCTTGCAACCGTATTAGGTGTCTACCAATGTTATTTTTCGGTAACTTATATTGAATTTTTGATAACACAATTGTGGGCCCGTACTTCATTGAAAGACAATTAATAGGTGTTAATAATTAGGACATGTTACAAGGTGTTATTCAAGATTTCCTGGACGATATACACCTAGTGTTACTGAATAATTTTTATTTCCTACACGACGGTACTCCGCCTCACTATTCAAGTGCATTGCGTGATTATTTCAATAGCAAATTCGAAGATAGGTGGATTGGGCGTGGTAACCCTATGTCATGGCCTGCAAGGTCACTGGACCTTACACAATTAGACTTTTATTTATGGTGTGATAAAAAGACAAGTTTACGCCAATGAGGCCAAAGGAAGTGAAAAGTGCTCAGACATATGTAAGCCATAATAAAGGTAGTCATCGGTTACGTCTGTAATACAACAAGATACAACAACATACAATTTCTGTTAGTTTTGAATATGTTTATTGAACAAGGTACGCGCCAACGCGATGTTCGTGTCGGTTGAGGTCGGCAATGCTCGGCACCATTCCACTGCCTTCGTAGCCGTCTGGGCGGCTTCAATTTCCCCGGCCAGCCAGCGCCAGCTACTCTGATTCACAGAAAAACTTTGTACCTTGTTTTTAAGCGCATTCAGCGCTAGACGCTACGCTCGCGCCGCCTGAGTAACCATTATTTAAATCACGCCAACTTATCATTGGCCTTTCAGCTCAACTATATTTTCTACAACTAATTGTTTACATTTTATTCTTCACCTCTTTCCCTCACTCTGTAGTCTAAACTTGTATTTTGTGTGGGAGTAATATATTATTTAATTCGGGGTGTGGAGAATTTTTTTATTTGCATAGCATCTAACTCAGTCGTCGATGAAATGTATTTTTTTAAATTTTATTTATTATGACGGTCCGAAGCCCATTTAAACTATGAAGGGAAAATTGGAATCATAATTCGTAGTAGAATAAATAACGGGCAAAAGCTCCGTGCATTGCATTTTGAACTTAATTATTAAATTTGACTGTTCTTTGAAAAATAACTCTGTATAACCCAGTAGTTTCACGTCTCGTCTCGTATAATGATCTCGCAACCACGCTTTTACCTGTCTTATTAGTATTTCCTTATTACCACATTTGTCTTTTGGAACACATCTTTTTAAAAATAAGTGACACTGATATTTTCGTTCGTCAAGCAAAATAAACAAGCAGATTATATTCCATAGCCGAGTGTGTTGTTGTTGTCACGTAGTTTGTTCAGTGTGGAACGAATCTATATTAGACGAATGACCAATTAGTTGTACCTACTATGCTCAACTTTGTGTTATTTGGTAAATATAAAATTTCACTACTGTCTTGTACTGGTGACGTAATTTTTATTACTTTAAATATTATACTTTACTAAGTGTGACTTAGCGGTTAGCCACCGTAGAGTCTATATCACCTGAGGATGCCTCGTGTAGAGGCGAAACACGTGTCGTATTATCGTCAGTGGTGTGTCTTGCCTAGTGTAGTGGTGTTGAGAGTAGCGGTGCTGGGATTAGTGGTGACGGGGATAGTGCACGCAATTGAGGGGGGGCGGGAGGTGCTTCTTCATACTAGGTAAGACACATCATTTTATTTTATAACGCGGATATTTGCGAAGTAAATTGTTGTAAAAGCTTTTATATACTACAGGTAATTATTCATTTATATTCTCTATATTTTAATAAAATCAAATAACCTTTGGCTATTGGAGTGGCTTAAATGAGCATAAGATCAATATAAATACACTGATTGGTGTAAGATCGATGTTCATGATTCTAGAAAACCAATAGCTCTTATGAATAAACAATAACAATAATTCATAAATAACAGCACGTTATAGCTATCCATGTATAAATTTTGAATGCTATCTCCTTTTAGTGTGTGGATGTGCGTGTGAGGTTATGGATTAATACTATATATGTAACGTTTTTATTGTGTAGTAGATTCTTTAAACATTTATTGCAATGAAACGTAGATAAAAGTGATCCAACAAATGCTTGTAGGTCGCTCTAAAGATCCCTCACTCACCGTGTACGTGACAAGACTATCTTTTACCTTATACTGAAATGTTGAAAATTCCGTTTATATACCACACCTAAGCTCGACCCACATAATTGTGTCAGGTGAGGTAAGAGCAATTAAAATGTTTATTACAACGTGAAAACGTAGTATTGTAAAAAACAATGTGTTTCTCGTATACATATAACTGTCTTTTCAAAAATATTATGCATTATCAGGCAGGAATAATTTGAAAAGTTAACCTATACTTACCTAGAGGAATAATTACAGAAATGCTTTACCACACCGGTATGTAAGACTTAAATTCGGTCGCAATTTTGGAATCAATTTACGTCCGCCCATTCGCCAGGAAGTTGTATCCTTCTTACATCTACAGTAGTTCACTATATCAATGACCTAATTAAATAAAATTTTATTTGTTAGTAAGCTATAAAAATACTAGATCTTTTATTTATTTATATGATAATGCGCATATTTCTTATTTTTCTAAAGATTTTCCAATAGTTTGGAAAAAAACTAAAAGCATGGAAATCAAATATTCAGTCCACCTGTCGCGTAATAGGAATTCAAATCGTTGAAACTACTAAATCAGCTGCGCTCATTGGTGTCCTTTTCGATCAATAGTTCAAGCCATTTACTCCGCGTGCGTGTTTTCATATGAATCTTCGCAGTATATAATATGAGTCTCCATTTTTAAAATTGGTGATTGTTTCAATTCAGAAAATCAAATGAAATCATGTGGTTCATAAGATTTAAAGTCTTCTACAATAATAATAAATCAATATTTTATAATTATATTAAATTCCTGTAACTACTGTTAGCAATTTGCAGTTAAATCTAAAGTAGAATATGTACAACAGGCAGTCTTATCACTCTGAAAGTGATATCTTTCAGACAACTAGGACAAGTGTAGAGAACTGATGCAAACAATAGTTAAAAATAGAGGGGGGCGTACTAAATAAAAATATGAAAATACATATGAATAAAGATAAGTGAAGATTATGTATGATATCATATAATAGGTTAAATGAAAAGAGTACGAAAAAGAAAAAATTAATTTAACTAATAGCGTTCTAAGTACATACGATTTAACAAGACTTTTGAAAGAATGAAAAGATGATGAAGATGAGCACGACGAATGTGAAGGGGTAAAGAGTTAATAAAACTTTATAAAGTAAAACAAAATAAAAAAAAATTCCACATTATAGCTCCTGAAGTCGGTGCTTTAACATAGTTTATCAAAGAATTACGACGTAAGCTCTGGAATTCAGACTTCAATAATCGTAATTGTTTTTTCAATTTAAATTAATTACATTTTTTTTGTTTGTCTGTCTCTCCGGGACAAACGTTGAAATAGCTAACCTAATTGTAATATACCTTAACGATCTTGAATGCATACCGAATCTTGAATGCAAGCGCAAAGTAGCCAGCCTTTCGGTTTTCTACAGGTTGCATTTCGGAGAGTGCGCACAGAAATTGCATAATTTAACTCCTCCTCTCCCTTCCACCATCGGACAACCAGACGTTCGGCCAGTCTCCTTTCTCTTTCGAGTTTCGTTTCGTTTCGAGTGAAACGGTTTGCTATATCGTTCATCATACGTACAGCAAAGGAGTGAAATAAGTTGCCAGCATCTGTCTTTCCATCCGATTACAGTGTAGGTGTCTTTAAGGAAAGTGTAAATACGCTTTTGTTAAGTCAGTGCGCTTCAACATCTTAGACTTAGACAGCAACCACTTACAATCAGATGGACTGTGTGCTCGTTTGTCACCCTTATCCTATAAAAAAAATTTTAAAAGTACTGTTTTTGTATATGTTTTCTAAAGGAAAATATATTATCCCGATATTTCCCTTAGAGAAAAATTTTGTTCCAAGCTAAATGATCATTAAATGCATGAGTATCTTAATTGCATGTTCAAACAAAATAATATGCACACAAATTAAAAGTAAACTCTATCTCTTTACAATATTCTCTTTGTTTTATGCAATTTGTTAGTCCATGAAAAAATTGACAAAATAAAAAGCGCAGAGCAACCGGGTTGGAACTGATTGCAGGCATACCGTGCAAAATATCAGGGAGATGTTTTCATTTACGTGGCACAACATTTTTATTCTTTTTGACTATAAATGGTATACATCTTTTACATGTAAATGAAACGTGATACATTTTTGTTTGAGATAAACATCATTTTTTGACCATACTAGTTCGGTGGTGGAACCGAATGCGCCCCGCAGTGCCGCAAGGAAATGCTTACCCACTGCGCTACCAAGTCGTCTTATCGTCAATTTTATTTATACCCTGCTAGCATTACCGCTTAAATTTTTTTGTGTGGAGTTCCATGTTTTATATTTATAGTATTGAATTATTTAAATTTCAGATTTTTATATCTTTTAAAGTATAAATTGCTGCCACGCGGGGCCGATATGGTTGAAAATACCGCTCCCTCAATTTTCGCAAGTATCTTATACATTTACATATTATAAATAAGTTTAAGTGTATATCTATAATATCGAAATAACTTGATTTTATTGGGCTCATGGGATTATTTGGGTCTTTATATTGAGTCTTTGCTGAACAAAGTCTCGGATTGGGGGCGACTAAATCTAGTCCAATTTAATCCTCAGAAGACACAAGTTTGCGCGTTTACCGCTAAAAAGAACCCCTTTGTCGTATCTCCTCAGTTTCAAGGCACTCCCCTTCTTGCCTCAGCCAGTATCGGTATCCTCGGAGTCGACATATCGAGTGACGTGCAGTTTCGTGGTCACTTGGAAGGGAAGGCCAAATTGGCCTCTAAAAAGCTTGGCGTGCTCAGTAGAGCGGGACAGTATTTCATGCCGGCACACCGCCTGCTACTTTACAAGGCGCAAGTTCGGCCTCACATGGAATACTGTTCCCATCTCTGGGCAGGGTCTCCCCATTGCCAGCTCCTTCCACTTGACCGCATCCAACGCAGAGCGGCTCGAATTGTCGACGACCGAGCCCTTTCCGATCGGCTCGATTCATTGGCACTGCGAAGAGATGTTGCATCCCTTTGCATTTTCTTTCGCATCTACCATGGGGAGTGCTCTGAGGAATTGTTCGGATTAATCCCAGCCGCCAAATTTCACGAACGCACATCGCGGCAGAACTCCCGATACCATCCACACCATCTGGATGATTGGCGGTCCACCACTGTGCGATTTAGAAGGTGTTTTCTTCCTCGCACGACCTCCTTGTGGAATCGATTACCATCAGCGATTTTTCCGGACCGATACGACTTAGGGACCTTCAAGAAAAGAGCGTACTCCTTTTTAAAAGGCCGGCAACGCATCTGCGATTCCCCTGGTGTTGCAGTTGTTCATGGGCGGCGGTAGTCACTTACCATCAGGTGAGCCGCAACTCGTTTGCCGCCTCTCCTATAAAAAAAAAAAAAAAATTAAGACATGAATAACCATTTTGATTTTTTTTGTTTGTCTGTATGTCTGTCTCTCTGTCCGGGTTAATCTTTGAAATGGCTAAACCGATTTTGATAAAATTTTACTAATAGATAGAGATATCCGTATATCGATTATGCTCTCCAAGAGGTCGAACATTGGCGCGCATTGCAGCCGCGCGAAACGGATACCGCTTTGGAACGCGCGCCAAATTGTTCTTTGGAATGCTCAAACGTGGAGCGGGCCGTTTCATCTGGTGTCGGTTTATTTTATTCTTTCAGATAAAGTATACATAATAGCCTAAAGCCGCGTATCGATTACTCGTTCCTGGCGCGTGCGCCATAAATTACCGCTCCGACCAGTGCGTTCCGCGGAACGAATGTTCGAATTGTGTCAACTAAGCGCACCTGGCGCGCGCGGCAGCCATTCCAGTGTTGGACCATTCAACATGGATGTCGGTCATGTACGAACAGCTGCCGCTTTCATATTTCCATGCATCTTCTCTGAGCGCTTTATTATGATAAAAACGACTTTTGTTATTCCACGGCAGTTATTTTGAACCATTAGTTTAAGAGCCAGTGAACGGCAGACTTACGGTATTTCCATAAGCTTAAAGTTTTCTTCAGTCAATCCCCTCTATCTGAGGTACATGAAATGGGGACTCTTTAGTTTGATTGGCGGTCGATATAGAGACGCTCAAGTGCTAAAGGTGTAAAAAAATGACCAAAGAATATGATAGTAATAACTCTGCCGCTTTGACATCTTGAAATATTCAATAAAAGTTACCGAAAAATAACAGTGACAGACATTTAAAGCGGTCGCAAGGGCATGGCAAACAGGTTGACAAGTACAATTTTTTCTTAATAATTTACGTTATTTTAATAAAGCTGCAATTTATATATGTTATTGGTAATGTTATTTGACATATATGTTTTGCATGGTAGACATATATTGCGGTTCTATCACCCAGGCAGACAAAGAACTTCAGTGGCGTCCATAAGCGCGTACGCTCGCTCTAATCCAGTTTTTTTAGGGTTTCCTAGGTACAGGTACACAACAAGGAACCATTATAGTTTCGCCATGTCCGTCCGTCCGTCCGTTCGTCCGCCCATTCGTCCTTCCGTACATCCGTCCGAAGTTTTACTCAGAGACCCTAGGTGCTACAAATCGGTAATTTGGAATAGTTGTCATAACCCATAATAGTTGCCTGTCTGCCATAACCTTGCAACCGTCTTAGGTGTCTGCCAATGTTGTTTTTCGGTAACTTTTATTGAATATTTCAAGATTTCAAAGCGGCAGACTTATAACTATCACGTTTTTTTTTATCACCTGAGTGTCTCTATATTGACCGCTGGTCAAATAAAAGAGTCCTCATTTCATGTACCTCAAGTATAGGGGATTAACTGAAAAAAACGTTAAGCTTATTGAAATAAGTCTACCGCTCACTGGCTCTTGAACTACATATAATTTTATCAATTTACGGCAACTCTGGTTATCTATAGCTCGAAACGCAACGAACACAAGAATGATGAAAACAACTGTCCCAACTGACGCACGCGCCAAAACTTAACTACTTTGATACGCAGTAAAAAACCGGCACCAGATGGAGCAGCCCGTTGCATGTTCGAGCGCTCCAACGAACAATTTGCCACGTGTTCCAAGGCGGTATCCTTATCGCGCGGCTGGAGCGCGCGCCAATGTACGACCTCATGGAGCGCGTGATCGATACGCGGCTTTAGAGATTTTTTGTGAAATTATAAATTGATAAAATAGATGATTATCACTACGCCACTGACTATTTAGAAATGTAATAATTGGTATCTTTACATTCTGCACATGCGTACAAAAATACACGCATACACCATCACCGTGTAGAGGCGGTGTAACAATATTCACTAACACATATCATCCCGTGGGTGTCATTAGAGGCAACAAAGGCAAACAAACCAGGAGATGAAAAGCAACATCTTCCTAATAACAACTAGGATAAGAAAATGCGGTTGCAAACCTCTCTGCCAAGTTTAGCAGCAGTGGGAAATATCGCCCTTGTGAGGCATTCTCTGGAGAGGGCTATATTCAGCAATGGACTTTGATAGGCTGTAATCAATGAATGAGACAAAATTAACAAAAAAGATATGAATAGCCTTTTTGAGAGCTATCCGCTACTGAAATTCCTGTATGCTTAAAAAATTAAAACTTAAAACGAAACGTTAACCAAATTAAAAATAAACGTTTCATAAATGTGCATATGTGAAAGTACTGTATTATCCATTAGTATTGGGATTCAGCTAGGAAACTAAGACAGGTTTCTAATAAAAGGATTTGATGCGAATCAAACCAAATGCTCAAACAAGACAACTGCATATTGTGAAATATGGAATAGGCTGCGCATTTAATGGCACTACCAATCCCTATTTGTTACTATCAGACTGACTAGATTATTTGTAAAACGTTAAAAATGTTTTTGTAGGCTTAAGTAAACCATCTTTCACTCTGCGGACTCAGTAATAGCAATTATAACTCCGTATTGTTATAAATAATGTCCTCCAAACCGAATTTCGGTCACGGCGGCCGGTCTCAACGGAGACCAGCCATCTGCACAGGATAATAATGCTCGGGTGTATGTGCAAGCACGAGTGCACTCTCTATTCCCTCACTCTCATATTTCAAATGTATGGTAATCAGACAGGACTGGAAGAGGTCAGGCTCAAGACCAATGGTTTTACGTGCTTTATGAAGGTTTCACGGAAGTGTAACAACACCAACTTCCTGACTTCGGGCTATTACTGAGAAATTCTCGTCAGAAAAAC
Source organism: Parnassius mnemosyne (assembly GCA_963668995.1). Classification (NCBI taxonomy): domain Eukaryota; kingdom Metazoa; phylum Arthropoda; class Insecta; order Lepidoptera; family Papilionidae; genus Parnassius; species Parnassius mnemosyne. The sequence continues at coordinate 37,408,801 of CAVLGL010000104.1, read as the reverse complement.
TATACAGTCTTATGTAAGTATACTGTATTTGATTAATTAATTTATTAATTGTTAAGTCCCCTAAGGTGTACAATTAAAGTTGCAATAAATGAAGACACGTGTCGTGTAAACGAGGATATATTTGCGACTAATTTTTAACGTGGCGGACGCAGCCGCCACACCTATATCTATTATACATACTACACATACACATAGCTGTTATACTTAAATAAGTATGGATATGATGTAGGACACTGGACACGCGATCTAAAGAGCCAGTATATTATATATACCTATATTGTGTCCCTACAAAAACAAAATAATTAATCGTGACCCGATCTGGGATTCAAATCTGGGATCTCAAGATCATGAGTCGCGTTTACGACTACCAGAATAAAGAGGCAGTCAATAATAATCTATACATGCGGCGTGAAGTACCGATGCACCCTTGATAGGACACTTAGTTTACTTGTGACTGTTTTGACTCTGGACTCAGTAAACCGCTCATAGTTGAGATTCGGAGAAATCTCAACCCCTAACAACTGAATGTGTTCAGTGTGCTTCAAAAATACATTCCAGGAAGTAGGAGCCAGGCTGAGCGGGCTTCTTTCAGCTGTGAATAGACACGCTTTGGAGGCGTTGAATCTCACGGGATTGGCATGACTCAATTTGGACACTGTCTGCGGTGAGAGATTCGCATGCTCAACCATCCTTCTCTTTCGGACTGGATTTGATTCCAACTGGGCCGGAAGTTCGGCTGGTACATCTCCACAATTGCGCTATCGTCTGCATCCCCATATAAACCGGACATAAGCAAATCATTAATATGCAGCAGAAAGAAAGTTGCAGTGAGAGCGAACACCTGAGGAACTCCGGCGTTTATAGCCATAGGATTGGACGAGCAGCCATCGACGATTGACTTTCACCCAGTCAAACAGGCTAAGAGATAAGCCGTACGCATGAAGCTTGCCCAAAAGGCTCATTGTATATTAACTAAAACTAAAGATATATTAATTATTTCTTCATCGCTTATTCATTTATGACAATAATCTGTACAAATAAATAAAATTGAAGTGTCTGTTTGTAATGTCAAAATTACAGCTTTTTACTAATACTAAATACGAAAGTAAATACGGTTCTTATAACTAAAATACAATTTTTTTTAAATTTAGTCTTGCTGTCTGTCCGTCTATCAGTTTGTTCCGGCTAATCTCCGAAACGGCTGGACCGATTTTGACGAGACTTTCACTGGCAGATTTCTGATGTCATAGAGAGTAACTTAAGGTACTTTTATTTTAGAAAAAAAAAACCCGCGCGAAAAAAAACGCGAGCGAAGTCGCGGGGAACAGCTAGTCTTTAATTATAAATTAAATAGAAGAGTCTGTAATATCGGAATAAGTGGCTTCTGTTAAGCTAAGTATTTTTATGCAACTAAGACATAATGAACATTTTAAAAATTTTTTTGTTTGTCTGTCTGTCCGGGACAAACGTTGAAATGGCTAACCTAATTGTAATATACCTTAACGAATACATATAAAGCAATGCCAGAAGTGATCTAAGCTATATTTTTTTTCATCTAAAAGTATTTAAATATTAATTATTTATTTAATTTTTTAAACAGTAAAATTTATAAAATAGATTATCTTTGGTGAATATCTTAAATCTTAAAAACGCCACATTATTAAATTCTGTTTGGGGAACACGGCAGCGGATCGCTAGTATAATACAACAGGGACTGTGTTAGGCTCATATATATCCTCAACTGCTAAAGTTCCAATAGCGCTACGTTTATTAAAAAAACATAAATAGTTATATATGGTGTTACAATGGGACAAACTGACATCCTTAGGCTTCTCGCATACAAGATGGTTTAAAAGTAAAGTTTTGGGAAAATAAAAAATATTCATTTAACGTATAAGAAATTTCTTCGTGTTATAATACAAACGGAAACGCTGACCATTTAACTGTTTTTAATGTGTGTTCAGCAATTTCTTGGAAAATGTGAAACCGCTTTCAATAACGCTTTTTTTATTAAATTAGTTTTAACTAAGGGATGGTACAATAAAAATATAAATTAAAAAAACTATTACGACTATTGAAGTCTGAATTCCAGAGTTTAAGTCGTAATTCTTTGATAAACTATGTTAAAGCACCGATTTCACGAGCTATTATGTGGAATTATTTTTTATTTAGTTTTACTTTATAAAGTTTTATTAACTCTTTACCCTTCACATTCGTCGTGCTCAATCTCTTCATTCTTTCAAAAGTCTTGTTAAATCGTATTACTTAGAACGCTATTAGTTAAATTAATTTTTCCCATTTCGTACTCTTTTCATTTAACCTATTATATGATATCATACATAATCTTCACTTATCTTTATTCATATGTATTTTCATATTTTTATTTTGTACGCCCCCCTCTATTTTAACTATTCTTTGCATCAGTTCTCTATACTAAGGTTATCTGGAAGAGATAACTTTCAGAGTGATAAGACTGCCTGTTGTACATATTCTACTTTAGATTTAACTGCAAATTGCTAACAGTAGTTACAGGCATTTAATATAATTATATAAGATTGATTTATTACTATTTTAGAAGACTTTAAATCTTATGAACCACATGAATTCATTTGATTTTCTGAATTGAAACAATCACCAATTTTAAAACTGGAGACTCATATTATATACTGCCAAGATTCATATGAAAACACGCACGCGGAGTAAATGGCTTGAACTATTGATCGAAAAGGACACCAATGAGCGCAGCTGATTTAGTAGTTTCAACGCTTTGAATTCCTATTACGCGACAGGTGGACTGAATATTTGATTTCCATTCTTTTAGTTTTTTTTTTTAAAACTATTGGAAAATCTTTAGAAAAATAAGAAATGTGCGCATTATCATATAAATCAATAAAAGATCTAGTATTTTTATAGCTTACTAACAAATAAAATTTTATTTAATTAGGTCATTTATATAGTGAACTACTGTAGATGTAAGAAGGATACAACTTCCTGGCGAATGGGCGGACGTAAATTGATTCCAAAAATGCGACCGAATTTAAGTCTTACATACCGGTGTGCTAAAGCATTTCTTTAATAATTCCTTTAGGTAAATATAGGTAAACTTTTCAAATTATTCCTGCCTGATAATGCATAATATTTTTGAAAAGACAGTTATATGTATACGAGAAACACATTGTTTTTTACAATACTACGTTTTCAAGTTGTAATAAACATTTTAATTGCTTTTACCTCACCTGACACAATTAAGTGGGTCGAGTTTAGGTGTGGTCTATAAACGGAATTTTCAACATTTCAGTATAAGGTAAAAGATAGTCTTGTCACGTACACGGTGAGGGAGGGATCTTTAGAGCCACCTACAAGCATTTGTTGGATCACTTTTATCTACGATTCATTGCAATAAATGTTTAAAGAATCTACTACACAATAAAAACGTTACATATATAGTATTACTCCATAACCTCACACGCACATCCACACACTTAAAGGAGATAACATTCAAAATTTATACATGGAAAGCTATAACGTGTTGTTATTTATGAATTATTATTATTGTTTATTCATAAGAGCTATTGGTTTTCTAGAATCATGAACATCCATCTTACACCAATCAGTGTATTTATATTGATCTTATGCTCATTTAAGCAACTCCAATAGCCAAAGGTTATTTGATTTTATGTACATATAGATAATATAAATGAATAATTACCTATAGTATAAGCAGTGAAAAGTATAATATTTAAAGTAATAAAAATTACGTCACCAGTACAAGACAGTAGTGAAATTTTATATTTACCAAATAACACAAAGTTGAGCATAGTAGGTACAACTAATTGGTCATTCGTCTAATATAGATTCGTTCCACACTGAACAAACTACGTGACAACGACAACACATTCGGATATGGAATATAATCTGCTTGTTTATTTTGCTTGACGAACTAAAATATCAGTGTCACTTATTTTTAAAAAGATGTGTTCCAAAAGACAAATGTGTTAATAAGGAAATACTAATAAGACAGGTAAAAGCGTGGTTGCGAGATCATTATACGAGACGAGACGTGAAACTACTGGGTTATGCAGAGTTATTTTTCAAAGAACAGCCAAATTTAATAATTAAGTTCAAAATGCAATGCACAGAGCTTTTGCCTGTTATTTATTCTACTACGAATTATGATTCCAATTTACCCTTCATACTTTAAATGGGCTTCGGACCGTCATAATAAATAAAATTAAAAAAAATACATTTCATCGACGACTGAGATAGATGCTATGCAAATAAAAAAATTCTGCACACCCCGAATTAAATAATATTTTACTCCCACACAAAATACAAGTTTAGACTACAGAGTGAGGGAAAGAGGTGAAGAATAAATGTAAACAATTAGTTGTAGAAAATATAGTTGAGCTGAAAGGCCAATGATAATTTGGCGTGATTTAAATAATGGTTACTCAGGCGGCGCGAGCGTAGCGTCTAGCGCTGAAGGCCCTTAAAAGCAGACTTTATACAAAGTTTTTCTGTGAATCAGAGTAGCTGACGCTGGCTGGCCGGGGAAATTGAAGCCGCCCAGACGGCTACGAAGGCAGTGGAATGGTGCCGAGCATTGCCGACCTCAACGGACACGAACATCGCGTCGGCGCGTTCTTTGTTCAATAAACATATTCAAAACTAACAGAAATTGTATGTTGTTGTATTACAGACGTAACCGATGTCTGAGCACTTTTCACTTCCTTTGGCCTCATTGGCGTAAACTTGTCTTTTTATCACACCATAAATAAAAGTCTAAATGTGTAAGGTCCAGTGACCTTGCAGGCCATGACATAGGGTTACCACGCCCAATCCACCTATCTTCGTATTTGCTATTCAAATAATCACGCAATGCACTTGAATAGTGAGGCGGAGTACCGTCGTGTTGGAAATAAAAATTATTCAGTAACACTAGGGGTATGTCGTCCAGGAAATCTTGAATAACACCTTGTAACATGTCCTAATTATTACAACCCATTAATTGTCTTTCAATGAAGTACGGGCCCTCAATTATGTTATCAATAATTCCGGCCCAAACATTTACACTAAATAGCACTTGATAATAACTATATTTTATAGCGTGTGGGCATACTACTCAGTAATGTTCTTTGCGACTATTAAAAAGCCCTACACGCGTAAAATGAGCTTCGTCAGTCCACATAATGTTAGTATTATCAATTTGTCAGTCCACATAATGTTAGTATTATCAATGTTTGACAACAACCATTCAACAGTAATGAAATGGATGATACCCAGAAGAATTCAGGTAATACTGGCTGTGACAAGTAATACTACCTACGAAATTTTAAAAATAGGACACTCGATACGTAATGAGGTCATGGTGAAGTCAACACTGTTAGACAAGTGAACGTACCCAGCGGTGTAATGGAAGGGAAAAGGCGGGGAGACGCGTTTGTTTTTGCCGAGTCACAACAACTATAAGGCCCGCGACATACATACAGAATTCTGTTTCGGGAATCCGTTTCAATATTCCGATCCGGAATTCCGAACTTAGCAAGTCCATATAATTTAGAAATTTTGCGGGCAAAATGGGATTCCGTATGTGTGTGGCCGTCTCGCGTGTTACCTAATACCTAAATCTGTAACCGAGCGCAAACGCCGAACGCCACCGACTGCTTCCGAGCTCAACACTCCGTTACGAATGTGTGCGTACGTATAGAATAATAGGCGCTTCATAATTATGAATGACAAGCAATCAAAATAATGGATTTCCACACATTTTGAATAAAAAGGATATAAAGGATAAAATGTTTCAGTTTTCTTCTTGTTTTTTTTTTCACCATTTGCTTATGTTATCTATTCTGAACCTCCACTGCAAATTTGGCCGGTTATTGCAAAATAACCATGTATTATGACGTGTGCACAACCCCGTATGCTCCATTCGGCTAGCTTTAAAAGGAACTTCTAGTGTGGGCCAAATATAATATAATTATTAAAATGTAATAACTATAAAGCTCATTACGTGTATAAGTTTACTATTTGATGTTCAAATTTAACGTTTACCCACTATTTTAGTTTACCATTAGAACAGCAATGTTACAGTAAAAATACATAGAATGTAAGTTGACATTAAATTTGTCACAAACTGCCCTACAGTTTGGGGAATGTTGTAAGAATCAGATACAAACGACTGTATTAATTTATTCACTCTTGTCTTAAAGACACACACTGTAATCGGATGGAAAGACAGATGCTGGCAACTTCTTCCACTCCTTTGCTGTACGGATGATGAACGACCTAGCAAACCGTCCAGAACAATATTTTATTGACATAATATTTTATTTATATCATGTGTAGTTAAATCTTCTCTTGAATTAAAACAATAAAAAATTAAATTTGTATTTAAAAAAAATTACCTTTAAAGTTGTGCGGCGCTGTCGTAGCGCCGTAAGCGAAACGTACCGAAGCTCAAATCGCACTATCAAAGTTCTGAAGTTAATGCGCTATATATAGAACAGCTCCGAAATAACACACGGAGCGTTGGCCACTTATAGGGCAGAACCCCACCCCTTTTCCTTTCACGGACAAACTGGTGACCAATCGAGATGATCTCAGCACGCAACTAACAACCTTCGGAAACTACAACTTCCATCCATGATCCCCAAGAACCCCTACCATTCACTTCTATGAATCGTCTTCTGCAATCTTCAGATCCTGCAAGCTATTGAGTTTTACAAGGTTCATCGCAGCACTGAAATAATGCTTCCTATTGCTTCAAGCTACTCTATGCACTACAGTGTTTGGCACGGTCCTGAATCATACTGCTCGCCTCTGCTTCACTGCACTCTCGCAGATTACTGGCCTTCTTCTCGACGCACTGCAGACTACAAGGCAATTCCTGTCACTTGCTCATTCTTCAATATCTAGACTGCAATATCGACCTCCGGTCTGAGCAGGGATACATATTTTATAATATCTGCCTTTATTTATCTATTACAAGGTGGAAATTGTTATACAGTACAGTAAAGTTGATATTTTTATCATTGTATTTATGTGAGTATTACCCGTGTGGCAGTGAAGTAAAGAATATTCACTACCCCATATCATCCAGTGGGTGTTAAAAAAGTGACAGATGGAAATGAAACAAGAAATGGGTAGCAGCATCTTCCTTATGACAACAGAAAGTATCAAAATTCAGCGTGCAGTATCTTCCTTGTGACAACAGAAAATATCAAAATTCAGCGTTTGCCAACCCGCCTGCCAAACGTGGAGACTATTGCAGACAAGTCCAATCCCATGAGGAAATCTTTTGGGCCACCCCTAAGAATCTAAGGATCAGTTGTGAACTTTAAAAGGCTGTTATGATAAAGATAGTTTAGTATTATGCGGTTTGCAATTAAATGGTGTTGGCGTCGAATTAGAAGACGATAAGGTTTTTACTACTATATAACGTTTTAAATATAAGTTTCTGGCCATTGTGTACGAGTTTAGCGAAATTTTGAGTACTTAAGTTCACAAGCAATACGTTTGCGTTAGCACAGATGCACTACTCCCTCATTCCCATAGTCCGATGGGACGGCAATAGAGAGAATAAAGTAAAGAGAATAGGACCATCGACTTTACTTTTCATTTTGCTTTTGTTATTAAAATATTAAATGTCGGAAATATACATCATTCTTAGAACGTACTGTGGCGATATCGACAGTGTTTAATGAGTTTAATTGATTAAAAAGCAACCAACGTTATTTAAATGGCGAAGAAATCATTAATTAAAGGCGCGGGTACTGTTACACGAACAAATGATAGCGAATAAAATGGGAAATTATTAAACGAGCGAAAAAAATATTTGGTGCGTATGATAACTATTAAATAATAATACTAACTTGAGCAGTATTTTGTTACTTGTGCTAAAAATTTACTGAAATGTCTGCTAATTTTGATAAATAAAAAGAAAAATGCTTATGTTAAATAATATCTACCTATGATTAGCCTTTTCTACAATGCTCAACAAGATGTTTCTACGGAACGTTTCGCTTTACTGATCACCTAATTTTAAGTAAAATGCAGTTCAGTTTAATTAAAATTTTGAATATAATGCGAGACATTACTTTATTTGCTTTTTTTTATTTATTAAAATTATTTTATTTTTCAAAGTTACGTTTTTCCTCTTCTTAGTCAAGTATTAAATTACAGTCAAAGAGAAAAAGAGGGAATACTAGCCTTATTTATTTGCTTATACACTCATAACTAAATCTATTAAGTATTTGATAACTACTGATTATTAGGGAATCGGCGTTGTGGCTAAAACTCAGTCAAGGGGACATCACTTCGAGGGGCAATAATTATTTAGACTTAAAATTACCAGATCTTCGATTGTGTCAAAAGTGAGAGAAGTCTTCTGTGAGCGTCAATTCGTTTGCTAAGCGTGACGATTATGGAAAATTGACAAATTAACCAATTTTCCATAAATCGTCATTGGGTTTTACGTTGTTGACGATGATAACGGGTGCGATACCATATGCAAACCATTAGCCAAAGGAGCATGTAATACAAGAGATCCTGTTATTGTTTATAAAAGTTATTAAAAAATCAGCATCCAAAAATGTTTCATATTTAACAAGAAAACAGTTTGAGTACTAAAGTTTTGTTAATAACAGAAAATCCCTAGGTTGAATTCCGGAAACCTTTCCCAACATACTTTTATTTGAGGTCATCACGGGACGGTGAGTAACTACCATAAACATAGAGAGACGGATGTTAGTCTCACAAAAGTGACCATTCTCTAGAAAGAGACAAAGCGACTGCTCGGCCAATACCTGTCTCTTTTATGCTAACCTGATTGGTCCACCTTCTGTAAACCCGTGACGTGGACTAATCAGAATTCTAGAAAAGACAACTGACCGCACATTTACTATAATCTCCCTCGCGTTTTTCGGCCTGTATTCACTGCACAACTGAATACGGAACGCACAGTCCTTTCTCTTTAGGTCTATGGTAACTAAATTAGTGCCTGTCTGTCAAGTATGAAGTCATGTAGTGAGTAATTTGACTTGAGCTTCCTTGGAGGTTTCCTCGCTATTTTGTAATATTCACTTTTTATTTACTCATTATTGCCACAAATTTATGAACTGTAATTAATTAAAAAATGGTTTCTTTAATACACTTTCTAATATATCGATATTTAATTCAAACCAATAATAAGCTAATAAAAAGCCAACATACACAAACTAAAAGAGCTGGGTACAGACCTCTTTTCTCTTTTGTGTGGGTTTTGGAGTACAGAAAAAATTAGTCGTGCTGTCCTAATTACGTATTAGTGGAGTTCACTTGCCTATGGTTTCCTCACTTTTTCGTTCACCACCCAGTATATGGTAAATCAGCACTTAAAATTATTGCATTTTACTTATTATTTTGTGATGGCGGCAAAAATTGTAGTTTTCTCGCGTTATCAAGGTGAGCGCACCTCCTGAGTCTCTGACCTTGAGCTATATCTTACTTAATAATGACCAATGTTGACAGAAATTACTAGAGGTAGTCAACTTTTCAATATATTTAAAAGATCTTAATTATTTACTTTTGTGTAGAAATCTGTTATATTCTTTATTGCCTACAAAATTTAATGATCGTTAAAACTATCTTATTATTTAATTGCATCAAAAGACTCATCACGACTGACAATAAGTACAGTGAGGTTACTCGACACATTGATATCTTCCTAAATAGTAAAAAAACATTGACCATACAAGTTTTTTATTGGCAGAAAAAACATAGCAGGTCTTATCCTCTTCTTCTGTTTTCTTAAAACAATTATCTTTGTATTTCATTACAAGTCCATTGCTAAACACAGGTCTCCTCAAAAGAAAGCGCAAAAAATTATATTAAACCGTATCTGTCAATTATTTTATCACATGCATTTGTGTTTTCTTTATTTATTAAGGGGTGTTTGTCCCGAACAGATATGTCAGTTTCATCATACCCTAATCTTACTGACACAATGGCGCATGCATGCATCGTTAGGCAGTTACTAATCCCCCCTGCTGTTTTTGATACGAGATTGCCACTTTCGTTCAATCTTTCTTTAAAAACTGTGAATGATCCTACGAGTTACATATATAGCCGACTCTTCATCACTTCAATGTACTGATGCGCTGATTCTAATGTGGAAATATCCGTTTCGTTGTTGCTGTCATACAAGGAAACTTAGAGAATAATCTTCACTTAAAACATCAATGAGGGAGAAGGTTTCGGTTTTATAAGTCGTCATTTTTACAAATGCAATTTATATAATTTATGTATACACATTTTTATTTATTCCCTTACTTCACTACTACCACCACGCCTGATTTATATGTTCTGAGTCTTTCTGATCATGTTCAGTGCAAAGGTTTAATTCAAAACTTTACGATAAATATGATTCTGTGTGACGTGTTCAATCCGACTTATTGTGTTACAGCCATAATCGTTACAGCCTTTGCATGTTTATATCATAAAAGTTATTTGTTACGTTTATTAAGTAATAAAGTTTTAGTTACATGAAAAATTACACAAATATTCTAAGCTAATGTAACTTCAAAAGACAATCATGTATCATGTAGTAGGGCTGCCAGACGACCCAGATTCATCGAGACTCACACTATAGAAGTAATTGTAAACCTAAATTTGAATAATTAATAACTTTTATGCAGCTCGCATTCCTTTGACAATCCGTTCAGGCAATATGTAACATTGTCCAAAATACGATATAAAACACTCTCCGTTACGTGAGTATCACTTGAATATCAAAATGTCAATAAAATGCATATTCATTTATTGTACAGTTTAAGTTGTGAAAATTTATTACACTCCTAGCTATTACTCAGTATTTATTAAAATTCACACTCATGTATTTTATTATTAAACATAATTTAGGGTATTTTATGAATGGGATTTTTAATTTTCTGCATAAATAAGGATCTAACGGTAATAAAAGAAGAAAAAATACGAATCTCATTACGAGAGCTTCGCGTCAATTAAACCTAAGTTACAGTCCTCGGAGACAAAGAATCCTTGGGCTCGTTTCCCGCAATTTCGACTGTTTTTCTCTACTCGTTGCCGCAACCGCCTACCTCCACAATCTCATTACTGCACTATATAACTCATTCTGTCACAGGCCCAAATACTTGCATCTGGAAAATGTTAGAGATATTTAATTGACCAAGTATAATATTATGTAGAATTGTCAAATTAAATGTTTGAAACACATAAATCTTAATTTAAAGACGATAATTTTTACACCGAAGTATATACAAATTATGTAAAAAATTAACTACTATTTAATTTAATATACTTTGTATAACCTTCTCCCTCACTCAAATAATTTTGCCGTTATGGGATAAATAGTGTTAACCTTCACGGAATAGTCAATGTCATAATAACATTAAGGGGCTACTCCATGCGAACGACCTTGAGCATTTGGTGTGCCGCGCCGACTCGCTACAATATATTAATATCACGTAAGAAATATGTAAGGCGCCACCTACTGTAAGAACGTAGTATTTTTTCAACATCAATAAACTATTTTATGGAAATACACACAACGTACAACGATAAATGTATCTCAAATTTTTTATTCGGTATATTAGTTGCATTATATTAGAGTTATGTATTCTCATATAATATTATCTAATTATGAAATTTTATAATTAATTATATATTAAAAATGAAGCATTGAAAATTGTGAGTTTGAAAGATACCTACTCACTATAGGTAAATAGATAGATAGCTCGCCCTTTGTACAAATATTTGGTGCAATAAAGAATAAATAAATAAATAGGATGTTTCGCAGAGTGAGAGTAATATAGAATGAGAGTCGTGGAGGCAGTTTACAAACATAAATTGCACAAGGACAAACATCCAGACCCGGAACAATTATTTGTAGGCCATACAAATACTTGTTCCGTGCGGGATTCGAACCCGCGGCCCCCAGTGCAGCAACTGATTGCTAAGCCAGTGCGCCACGCAGCCGTCGCCGGTTTATAGCTAAAGTGACCATACGTCCCGTTTTGAACGGGACTGTCCCTTTTCTCAGTCACCTGTCCCATTGTCCCCAAACAAAGCTCCGGGACACAAAATTGTCCCGTAACTCGTTGGATGAAAGTATTCAAAGTCAACAATCTTCAACATAATTTTTTTTAATCGAATATATTTTATGTCTCCCTGGTACAAATGCTCCAGTAGAAAGAATATTTTTTTTATTTTGAAAAAATTGTGGACGTCTGAAAGAAACACTTACGGTTCCAGTTCTAAAGGTGATGTTGTTAACAAAGGTAACAATAAAAAAACTTAAGCAGAATTTTATTCTTATTTAAAATTATCACCAACTTTAATAAAGCAAATTTAATCCACTGACAAATGTAATTAATAATTAAAAAAAATATGTTGCATTTAATAATTACCGTCGAATATAATTTTATATTAAACACTAATTGTATAAAGTTATAGTTTTTCGAGTGTAAATAAACCCATGTCCTGTTTTGAGTTAAAAAATAAATGGTCACTTTAGTTTTTTTTTTTAGTTAAATTTAGTTTAAAAAAATTTTAGTTTATAGTAAAAAGTAGGTATATTAATACCTACTTAGATACTTTTTACCGAATTAGGGTAGAAGCCCCTAATACCAGTCATGCCCCTAATTGCAGTCTTTTCGCCTTTTTACTCCATAAATAAGATTTCTAGTAGTCTTAACTACAAATATTTTCATCTAAAAAATTCTTTGTACCTAGAGGAAACTATATTTATTCAAATATTACCTCGCAGTTTTAAACCTAACAGTGTTAAAATCAAAACAGGTACGCAACGAAAAACGATCATTTTCCTAATTATTTGACAAGTTATGATCCCGGTAAAATTATGCTTACTTTACATTATCTCATATATAGGCTTTTTGATTTGTATGAATATGACTATAGACATAGTAATGCAGTTATTTTTGTTTGAATTTACAACTTATTTATTTTCTTTTAGTGGAAATTAATGGGACTGTAATTAGATAATATAAGAAATGTATGGAGTGCATAATGTCAGCCGCCCGGCTATTTGGTTTGACGTACCTAATAATATGTACCTAATTTCAGCCACGTAATATAAATCAGAGCTGCCATAAACTGGAATAAATACCATTAATTAGATCATAACTTATTTTATAGCTAAGGGAGTTATGATCAATTCGTCTGTTTTAAAATTGGTTTTAGATTTTAAAGTTTAGCAAAAGATGTACTAGCTTTTCTCTCTGACATTCGGCGTATAGAACATCTTATGTACTAAATTATTTTTTTTTTGAAAAAGAAGAAAAAACAAGCAATAAATAAAAACAAAAACGGGCCAAAAACTCATAACTTTCTGACAAGACCCGGGATTCGAAACCGAGACCTCATGATCAGCACTCGCACTACTACAACCACTAGACCAACGAGGCGGTACTATACCTAATAAGATATTGTGGTTGGGTGATAATATTGAATTAGCCTTTTATAGTGTAAATTATAATATTTGTCGAAATTTTAATTATGGATTCGAACCTTACATGCTAATGGTGCTTCATTTTTTTATTTGCATTTACTTCAAAGAAAATACACGCAAAAAGCTTCATCGCGCAGTAAAAAACACAACAAATATATGTATAACTAATACGAAAAATTATACCCAAAACAAACAAATAATACTACCTATAAATAACCTAATAAGTAATATTATTATCGACTAATATGACGTGATGTGTATGTGCTGGTCGACGCTCTAACGACACGGGCTTCGCGTCGAAGAGCTCAGGGCTCACTGACTTCAACAAGCCCGTGAGCAGTGAATATGCCCAGATTTTAAAATAAATTCTTAATAAAATCAAATTTTGGTCTTTTGAAAAAAAAATTACTATAGAAATGTTCATTAATAAATTGCCTATCCATTGGTGTAAATCGCAAAATAAAATAATACTTACTTTACGAGGAGATGCATGTTATCAATAATAATTTCACATTTATTTGGTTTCGTTGTAAGGAGACTATATTAATATTTATTCCTTTTAAAAAAATTGGATATAGCTTTTATGGAATCAAGATTATGTAGAAATATAATGTGTTTTTTATTTGTTGATATATCTTTTAAATAAAAAGTAGATAGCTCCTAAAAACCGCCCAAATAACGACTAGCGCGACATTTTGCTCACCCTGCGCCTTAAGGAAAATTTCTTCCCTTCTTCTTGTAGTTTTCGATAGATGACGTTGTCTTGCTGATGCCAAATTTAAAATATTCAGGCCAACATTAGAAAACAGAGTCAAAGGTAAAACACGATATTGTTTTTTTTATAGAATAAGGGTGACAAACGACCACCGACAATCCACCTGATAATAAGTGAATGCTGTGGCCCATAAACATCTACATCTGTTCTCGATTAAGAATCAAAATACATTGACACCCTTGTCAATGTCTCGATTCCAGTGAAAAGGTTATCTGGTACTCTACACTAACTATACGAAACACAGCAGCATTAAGCTGCTATTTTACGCTGGTATTGTGTGAGAGCGTCAACCTTCCCCAGTCGAGCCGACCCATTCATGCCACAGCCATAATAGTTGCACCGTTCTACCAGGTATAAAAACTGGAAAAAAACTCATAGAAGCTGCCTGCAACTATCAAATACTGACAATATCTTTGAATATTGTCAATATTTTGTTTTTATGGAACCTTTTTTCCACAAATGCTTACGCAATTATGAATTATAATTATTTAATTATTTATTTTTTATTTCCAACTGCCATTGCGCAAAAATATGAATGACAAATAAACAGGTCTGTTACAAAAAGTTGGCTTATTTAACTAGGATTAATTCACTTCATTAATCAACATCACGTTTGACGAATGAGAAATGGATTGGTATCTATTAGTTTAAAAAGGCATTCTGCAACAACTGCAGATAACTGCGCATTATTCTAAAATGTGCATTGCATTTTTACAGGAAAAGAAAATTAATTTGCTATGCTTGAAATACATGTTAAAGTAATGTCTGAAAAAAGTTTAGAAAATAGTTTATAAAAGAAGTTAAGAAAATATATTTTAGAAAGCCTTTTATTGCAGTATTGTATTATAGTAGTACTGTTCATAATTATCTATACATATAATAAAACTGTAAATAGCAGATGTCTGTACATTTTATAATTTTGTAATAAAAGTGATTGAGGGGTACTAAAAATAAGTAATTAAATACATTTCTACCATTTTTCTATACATATAATAAAACTGTAAATAGCAGATGTCTGTACATTTTATAATTTTGTAATAAAAGTGATTGAGGGGTACTAAAAATAAGTAATTAAATACATTTCTACCATTTTTAGAATTTTCTGTCTGTCTGTCTTTCTGTATGTCTGTCTGTTTGTTTGTTAACGTATCACGTTTAAAGTACTAATTTATATCATAAGAATTGTTAAGGAAATTCTAAAGTGTACCTTCGGGTTACATTTAGTCTTTATTTCATTAAAATCGGTTCATTCCATCAAAAGTTATGATAAATATTCTGAAGTATGGGTAGGGAATTTGCTCAACGGTGGCTATGTTTGAGTCATTAAGTTGATGTTAGCAGCGCCATCTCTCTTTAATTAAATATATACATATAATAAAAATGATGATAACATGTTGTCTCTTTCTGTACATTGTATATATATTTTACTTACTTACTTATCTTCACGCACAATCCCTGACGGGGTAGCCAGAGAGAACAGATCGCCAAGTGTCACGATCCTTACAAACCTCTTTCGCTTCTTTCAGATTCATTATCTTCTTCATGCATGCACGTCTAGGTATCCGAGTACTTTTGACCCTACCCTCTTCGAGCAATTTGCTCACATGGTCTTCGAAAGTTAGTCTCGGTCTACCTCGGCACCTTTTAATATTAACTTTCGCGCTATATATTTTCATCACCATTCGGTCTTCACTCATTCGCTCAACCTGCCCAAACCACCGAAGCACGCCCTTATCAATTTTTGTGATAAGGTCATCTTTCAAACCTGCCATATATATATATATTTTGGTGACTAAAATCATTATGGGGAACTAAAAATAATTAAATAAGTACATTTTTATAATTTTTAGAATTATCTGTCTGTCTGTTTGTCTGTTTTTATATGAAGGCATCACGTCTAAAGTAAACATCTTTTTTTTTCCAAAGAAATCGTTAAGAAAATCATAAAGCGTATCTTCAAGTTACATTTAATCTTTGTTTTATTAAAATTGGTTAATTCTATCGAAAGTAATGATTATTATTTTAAAATGTAGGTTCGAATTTGTTCAATGGCGCCATAAAAATCTCAGAAATAGTAATAAAAAGATTTGTGTGTAAAAAAAACGTTCCATAATAATTAATATATTTATACTTAAAACATAAAAAGAGATTTAAAAAAGGATATTTTCTCACACAAAGGACGTAATAGATGGAGTTGTACAAATTACAAACTTTTCTGATTTGCTGTGTTGAGATTTTTCTCCGATGAATCGTATTGAGACTTACTAAAGAAATTTGTATCTATCGAAGCCATACAACGGAACCCGAACAAAAATAACAAAATTGCAACGAAATGTCGTGATATTGTATTTATAATATACGCAAAATCAGTACTGCCATTTTAGCGCTTTGGGAACTAGATTTAGCGCTTTTTTGGAATGTATAGCGTGCATTTCGAAATTTTAGCACCTAGCACTTAATCCAGCGCTTTTTGGTGTATTTAGCACACATTTCAAAATTGTAGCGACTAGCGGGTTATCAACTCTTTTATAGCAGCACTGTTAGTCCACATTACCGATAAATAATAATGACCTTTATTATTTTTTTCCACAAATAGTACATTGCAGTTTATCTTTTTCAAACATATTTTTTCCACAAAACAAAGACCATGGGAAACGAGTCCAAACTAGGATACCCTGTGCTATGGATCTCCCGGCTTCCCCTTTAGGATGATCAACTTGATTTTTTTTATCGTCGACTATAAGCGGGGAAATCCCCTTCATTAAAGTTTTCGTTCATGGTTTTGGCAACGCATTTATTTTGTTTTATTCAGTTTTAGTCAGTTGTTTAGAGCACAGCTAAGTTAAAAGTTACTTAGAGTAGTACTAACTACTGTTGACAGCAATTGCCATAACTATAAGTCGATGTCCTGCGAAGTATTGATACATCAAAAAATATTGCCAGAAAAAAACTTAATGTTGTTTTCTTTATTATGATTATATTTTCTTGAATTATAAATTATAATAAAAAACACAAACTTTGTTTGTAGTTAATTTAGCGCGAAATCTAGGGCTTTTTTAAAGCGCTGTTTTCATGAAATCTAGCGCTTTTTGTGTTGTCCTAGCGCTGAATGAGTTTTTTTGATCTGGCAGCACTGCCAAAAAACCCTCTATTAAGAAGTAACTTTCCTTTCAGTTTTAAGCGCGTTCAGTTCCCAGTTACAGTCAGCGTGTGTTATGCGATGACCGTAAATATAGCGCAAGGTCAAAATTTACGCGTTGTAAGAGTGGACCTCAGTACTGACTGTTTTGCACATGGCCCGCGTTAGTAGCCCCCGTAACCTTTTTTGTGTACACCCCGTCTAAGTCTACTTCTAACGTCGTTTACACCGAAACTCTATCATAAACTACTTAGAACTTTGATGATAATGATTTATTTGTTACCACTTATTGATACAGTAATGATATAAATCGTTTAATATTCTGTTACCTAAACGACAAATTCTTTATGTAAAATCTATATACGCGAGCTACGCCGCGGGCACAGCTAGTTTACAAATAAAATTCTAAATAAAATATTATAAAATCTGGTGAATTTGTTTTATTCTAGATACAATAAGACAAATATTATTAAGATAAACATAAAAAATAATTTTATCTGTTGATCTTTGTAGATAATTAACAATAAGGTTAAGTTAAAACTTTTGTTTTGTTTTGACGGTTCCATGGCACAGTGGCTTAGCAATGGCTGAAGGCCGCAGGTTCGAATTCCTTATTGAACAAGTATTTGTATGGCCTACAAATTATTGTTCTGGTTGTGGATATTTGTCCTTTTAAAATTTATGTATGTAAACTGCCCCCACAATACAGAAGAAAATTTTAGTCCTCCTACAACGTTTTTTATTTTTCAAAGAAAAAAAAGCTAAAGTTCCATGAAATAAATCAAAACATGACAATCTTACGTTCAAGAAAATATTCACTGACCTTAAAGAATTACACGTAAAGTTTGCAACCAAATTTTATATTGCAATAAATAATTTTAATTTGTATTAGAAACGATATGCCATAATATAATATATTCAATAAATATGTAATTTTACCACGAGCATATAGTGCTTTGGACAGCAATAACTTAGATAGAATCACGATAAGAGAACACGTGGTTCGTTAATGGCTTTTGTCCTCGATAAAATCTAATTTATTACTATGTGAATAACACAGTATGGCTATTGTAATATATATGCTTCAATATTGTACTTTCGTTAGCGAATTTCTAAAGCATGGGTAACAAAATATTTAAATCTACATATTTCTTTTCTTATTACTGTTTTACTGTTCACCAACTGATTCAATTGTAAATAAAGTTATAGCGATATTTTGCATCACGATGTGTTAAAGTACACATCAGAACTTTTGTTGTACCGTCTAAGGTCTAAAAGGATTGAACTAAGTACATACACAAACATAAGGTAAACTATACAATAATGTTATGTCACCCTAATTACGTGATTCAAATACGTTAGTCTTACGCAAACTATTTTTTTTTTCAAATTATATATTATTTCATTTTCTTCTTCTTTCTCAGCCCATAAAATTTTACTGTTGGGGCTAAAGGAGCCGCTTTCATTGATTCCTTCAATTTTGGATTTGCCTTAATTGAAGATAGCAGTACCAGACGTCTTGCGCTTGTGACGCTGCTGCCCGCTGCTCGTCTGGGTGGTTTATTTCTTGCATAAACAAGGTGGCATATAACCTGATGATGGTATTCTATCGAAAGCCATACAATATCTGTGACATATCTCACAGTCGCCCCTCACGATACTCGTGATATAAAATGGGGTGATAGAATATCTTACGCTGTCACTACATGGCCACATTATTAAATTACAAAGTATCTCTTACAAAATCATAAAGCGTATCTTCTAGTCTATGTTTTATTAAAACGGTTCATTCTATCAAAAGTTACGATTATTATTTTGAAATGTAGGCACGAATTTGTTTAATGGTGGATTTGAGTCAATAATGCGTTTTTATCTAATGTCGGAAATCGTAATTAAATGATGTAAAATAATAATGTTATATAATGGTATACTTATACGACAAATGTAGTTACACAACGATTTTTAATTACCTTTAAAAATCGTTGTGATGTAGAGCTAAGATGACAATTAAACCTGAGATTTATGTTGTATCTTTTTTTCAAATAGCGCCTATCTATTACAAGGGCATAAAGTAGGATGTTCTACTTCAAAAAAAAAGTAACTTTACAGCCTTTATACGTCATACTGCTGGGCACAGGCGTTTTCATATTTCTGGAAGGGTTCTTTTTTAGAACAGGGATGAATTCATCGCGTTGCCCTACTGCATGTTGAAGAACTCAAATTTTATTTTATATACATAATTTTTATTTAATTTTTTAGTTCTAATTGTGCTTACGTGTTTTTGTTCACCATCCAGTATGTAGTTAATCTAATTTTAAAAGTGCATTAACAATTTCGTTAGTTTCGGTGAGAATCGAACTTAGGTTTTTTGTGTAGTATTCGCGTACACTTTTCCTGAGATGCCACAGCACTCATTTCGTTATTTACCTATAAATTTAATAATGTGCATAATATAATCTCTATACGGTCTTGATTATTAAAACCCTTTATTATCCTCCTGATTTAAAAGTTTTTTTATATTATAATGTTTCAGTCGTGTCACAATTTTCTTTCTTCTTTTATATTTATCTCTATTTAAATACAAAATAATGTGATATTTTTGTTTCGTTCGTTTAAGTACTAATAATTTATACTTTAACTGTTACCGAATATGAAAAACTGACTTAACTGAACTGGACTCTTATTTTGAATAATATTTTTATATTGTATTTCATTCATAAAAAATATTTTGAAATTTCTGGCTTTCGTTATATATGACCTAAAAAGTTTTCCGATAGTTAAACAAATATAATCAATTGTCACAATGCTGTACTTTATTAAGTTATATTGTTATTTGCTGAAGAAAATCGTATAAGTAGACAAAAACTAAATTTTTTACAACAAGTTTTATATTTTACTTTAAAATATTTTTTTTTATAGTATAGGATGACAAACGAGCACACAGTCCACCTGATGGTAAGTGGTTGCTGTGGCCCATAGACGTCTACATCTATCCTCGTTTGCGAATCAAAATGCAGATGCGTTGTCACTCGTGACGACTAAGATGGAATGCCTCTTATCCAGTAAAAAGGGTCTCCGGTTCTCTACACTCACTAAAAGAAGCTGATGAAGACGAAAAATATTTTTATTTGAACTTGAAACTACACATGTCACTGTATGTACCTATGTAGGAGAAATTAACTAAGATAATTAAAAGAAAATATAAAAATATTGAAACAATCAACGACGGATATAAAGTTGTAATTAGAATAGGATTAAATAAAAATTTTGCAAAACTCCCGACCTAAAGGAAGTAAGTCACTAACGATAAAAATAAAAAGGGTTGATTTTTCGCGAGCATTTAAAGAAAACTCTTCAACAATCCATATAATAGCATAGAAGACGAAGAGAAAATATGGAAGAGTTAGAATGAGAAGCACGCTGCGCGGGTAATAAATCGAGGATATCGAAGACAGGCCACTAAACTATCTTTGATCTAGTTCTGTTATTATGAAATTAACATAGTGATTACTCTGAGAATACAAATATGCTACGTGATAACCGCATCTAAATCGGTTAAGCTGTCTCGGGGTAAAGTTTTCTATAACGAGCGAAAAATGTTTATTGCAGCGCGTCCTGGCAAGTTACACCATAACATTTATCTAAGAAACATAGCCTATAAATTACAAACCCTTCACAGAAAATCGTATCTATATTGATCAAACTATTTTGGATATAAATGGGAACATTAGATTACACAAATTTGTTTATTGTAGCGCGACCTGGTGAGTGCCACACCATTGCACCTATCTAAGAATCATCTCTCATGAATCACAAAACTTTTACAGAAAACCTTATGTAAATTAGACCAATCTAAAAACGATCTAATGTAAATCACAAACCTTTAACAGAAAACAGTATCTAATTCGGTCAAACCGTTTTGGAGATAAATGGATACATTAGATTACACAAATTTGTTGAACAATTATGTTTATTGGAGCGCCCCCTTGCGAGTTAATACCATAAGACCTATCTAAGAACCATTGCCCATGAATCACAAACCATTTACAGAAAACTGTATCTAAATCGGTCAAACCGTTTTGGAGAAAAACATTCGTTTCACACACAAACAAACAAACAAATTATTTAAAATTGCAATTAACAATTTTATTGGTGCTAGCGGGTATCGTACCCGGGTTGCTCGTGTACAGTACACGAGCAACCCGGCTGCGATACCCGCACCGAAATTTACAGTGAGAGCTAACCATCTGAACTACCACGGCTCTTAGCAACGGTCTTGAATACGGAAACCAATCAATACTAAAATATTTGAGAACGCTTTACCTTAGTTAACGTTATTATACGTCGGTACTCGCATTAAGAGAGGTTCCCGGACGACTGAAGCAATGTAAATGCACATGGATTTGAATACGGAAATCTGAGTTGCACGACTAAGAACTTTGTGTATTTAAATTAAATTGTTAAAACTCAAGACATAAAATATATTATTGACGCAGTTAATATTTAAGTTACCAGACAGATACGCTGCAATTAGTTTATAATAAAATGTTTTCAATGCAGTCAAATTTACACGTGGTAGAGCCACGCTTCAATTATCCTAGTTCAGGTACCTATTGTTACTGTTACCGCCGTATTCAAATTTCATTTTAGAGTGACATTTTGATATCCTCTTTGACCGTCAGGGCATCATTTTGCTTCGCAACCGACAAGGCTTAGTAAAACACGCACGCAGGCGGACATGTGCCATGTCAGGCTAGCTCGCATACCACCCCGCACGGCATGGCTATATCAATTTAAATTATCATAAACTTAAAGTCACAGCCGTGAACTGTGTAAATTTCTGTAAATTGAAATATGAAAACTAGGAGTGTACCACGCGAGAGTCAATCTGAAGAACGAGAAGAAGCTGCCGGCGTCAACGAAATGCGTGCCCTCTATTCATTATGTGTCGATTGCAAATTCAAAACCTGATCCCATTCCACTAACACGTATATAGTCCACTCTGCATATAATTTCAAATCGCATCACCAGTTATAAAGCTTTGTTTGAAATACTTCCACAGTTTATACCCGTATACTAATAGTGTGGCACTTTTAAGGTTCGCGCGTGACATCAAACAGAGTGGACGTGTTATCGGTTGTAATCACAAAAATAATAAAATACGCTTAAACGAACTTGATTCCTAAGTTAATTAAGTGCACAAAGTAAATCGGCATACACTGCCCTACGCTGTCATGACATTACATTGCTAAGTACGCTGCGGGTGAATATACGCGACACGGATACGCTCACCTACTAGAAATGGCATTAGTGGGTCACAGCCTAATTTATTGACGAGAGAGTCAACCACAGACGTTTCTACGGTGACAAAAGTTACATTTTGTAGCAAGCGGAAACACAATCGTGACCAATATATTAAGTATACAATATATTAAGTAGTGATCACCTCATTCCCAGGGGTTATTATAAGTCATGTACTCTTTAGTAGTATAATAACCCTTACTAGCCAAAGGAGATAGGGATTTTTGGGCCTGAAGTTAACTAATTGGTTTACACTTTAAAAAATTGGCTATATTTTTCTAAATTTAAATACAAAAAACTAGCTCATTTTACAATCTAGATTTCGAAAAAATAATAAAATAATAAATAAGTTAGAAAAACGATTGTATTGATGCAATTGATTTTATATTTATTGGGATCCAAAAAAATTAAATGATAAAGCTGATATATTGATATGATATATTCATTTGGAAATAAAGTATATTATTATTCGCATAAGGAAAAAAGAAATGAACATTTTATGGAAATAAATCGATTACCATAAAGAATACACTAGTGAAATTCTCTTTTCTGTACACTACCTACCACTAGTAATTTCTATTGGTTTGTTTTGATAGTTCTAACTTCAAAACAATTCATTTAAAAGAAAAAAGGAAAAGACCAATTTTCGATTTGATTTAAAACGAGTGCAGTATAATCGATTCTCGATTAAATCCAGCATTTGAATATCTATTTTTAATTATTTATCTGTGTTAACTAAGCAGATAAAAAACATATCTAGAAAATAATATGAAAAAATACAAAGTATCAACATGCCAACAAATAACAGTAACAACAATAATTCAAGTAATCGATCTCAGATCGATATTTCTAATATTCATTTCAATTAGTTTTTGTTGTTTTAATTTTCGTTAATCGTTTCACTATTTGGTTTCCTAGATAACCTGATTTTATACTAATCCGGCTTTTATATCTTTAAGTAATTATAGTGAAAAATAACCTGTTAGGTTACAGTGTTATTACAGTGAAAAATCGCCTGTTACAGTGTAGGTAATACATAAAATCACTTTTATTTATTCTTCAATAACTCAGCTCCTAGATTGACAAATCTAGCCAAATTTTCAGGTATGAATTGTTTATATATAAGCTTTCAAATGGTGCAACTTTCATCTTGTTAACATCTGGGCCCAAAAATGTATGGAGATGTCTCCTTCTCCTTTTGCTTAATAAATAATTTAAACGGAAATTTAACGAAAGGTCAACATAGTTTCTGGGATTTTGGTGTAAAAGCTTATACATTGCCCCATGAAGGAATTACTGACTCTTTGGAGTCGAGTAACTGGTATAACTAAGTCGTGCTTGTTCCTAGTATTTACAGAATGTACATCACTGTTTTTAATAAAACCATTTTTGTTTTTGTGTACATAAATATATTGAGAGGCCAAAGTTAATATATTTATTTCGTAAACATTTTCTCTAAAGGATTCCTTCGAACGTAGGTTATAAATTGTTCTTATGTCTCTCTTTTGCACCACAAAGATTTTCAATGTCAGTCGCATTACTCCATAGCAAGATTCGATATGACATTATGCTATGTAAATAACTAAAATAAAGTAATCTAGCTGTTTTAACACATGTAAGGTATCTAATCTTTTTTACAGCATATGCTGCAGACCTAAGTTTGGTATCTAGTTTAGATATATAAAGGCCCCATTAAAGCTAGCTACCGAAGCTTATACGTAATACTGAGAAAAACAGTGGAAAGAACAAGGTTCAGCTCCTCCCCATTTAAAAGCACTAGCTCTAGTGTCCACAACAACTGTTAGTAACGCAATAAAAGAAACTGTGATGGCAGAACTTTCTGATTGATTGATTAGAGGCAAAAACATAATAATAACTGAATTAACGTGAACAAAAATATCTGATTGCAAATAAAGAAAAGAGACTGAAAAGAGAGAAGTACTTAATTTATTAAAAAAAGATCTCCAATGATTGTACGAAACCATAAATATTACACACCTGAGAAAGTATGCGATAGACAAACAAAGGTCACTGAAAGTGTATTTCTGAATATCAGAAGTGTCTATTTTTGTATTAAGTTCTAAAGTAACGAAAAACGAAATCCCATTAAAATTTTCACAGATCAAACTCTTCAACAACATCTTTATTTACAAAAAAACTCAAAGAAAAGTTGTAATGTAGACAGGAAAATAGAGAGATAAACCTAAGCAACAAATAAAATAAACATATACCGAAAATAGTTTAAATTACGCAAAAAAAAACTAACAAAATTTCATGATAGTCAAATCCCAACCTTTAAAAATATTTCTTACTAACTAGCTTCTCAGTATGAGAATATTATAAAGACAATAGGCTTCTTAAAATGTTCTTATATAAATGAACTGTGTCCGATGAAGCTGTAAGAACCACATAGGTTAACAGCGTAAACATCACAGAAAATAGTTTATATAAATGCACGCAGTATAGTTAAAGCAGGCAAGTTTTATGAGCTAAAATGTATTTTAATATTTTAAATTTACAACACGTTTAATTTTATTTACGGTCACTTGAATAAAGTGTGAATAGGAAGCTAAACGATTTCAATGAAGTACAATCGTGGCCGGATGCCACGACCTGCAAATAAATTGTACCGAGATGTTTTTGCGCCGTGCAAGGATCGGAGCGTGCCGATATTTTTGTCGTGAAGATAAGATCTTTGTTGGCTTTCGCCAACAAAGCTCTTATCTGTATTTGTAACTCTATCTATCTCTTATTGGTAACTCATAAGGTAGTTTCCTACCTTATGAGTTACCAGAGGAAGCCAGATTAGATATGATTTACGGGCTGCTACATAAGAGAATCAAAAACCAGTTGTCTAAAGATACTGTGAATGACATCGAATCTCTCATTGAACGATCTCGAGCAATAGAAAAGTCGCTGTCGGAGAACGTTGCGCTGCCGCCGCCCGAGCCGCCAAAACCGTCGGCGTCGCTGCTGGGTGTACCCGCATGACCCAGCCACAGGCATAGCGATGGAGCTCAGCATAATACTTCGGGTTCGTGTTCGACGGCACTGCAATTTTGCGCCCGCGACTCCTCTTCGCAGTCATGACGTGACCGCGCGCCCATGCCGCGAAGTGATCAGTGTGTGAGCAAAAATAGTGATGGTTAAAAAAGCTTTTTTTTTTTAATAGGATAAGCGTGACAAACGAGCACACAGTCCACATGATGGTAATTGGATGCTGTGACCCATAAACGTCTACATCTATCTTCGATTACGAATCAAAATTCAGATGCGTTGTCACCCATGAGGAATGCCTAGTTTCCAGTAAAAAGGGTCTCCGGTTCTCTACACTCACCATACGAAACACAGCAGCGTTAAGCTGCTATTTTACGCTGGTATTCTATGAGAGCGTAGTCCTTCCCCGGTCGAGCTGACCCATTCGTGCTACAACTATATTACTAATATAGCTGCAGCATGGCTCTACCACGTA
The DNA here is from genome assembly GCA_963668995.1 of Parnassius mnemosyne. Lineage (NCBI taxonomy): Eukaryota > Metazoa > Arthropoda > Insecta > Lepidoptera > Papilionidae > Parnassius > Parnassius mnemosyne. The sequence goes on along the minus strand of CAVLGL010000104.1, from coordinate 37,382,631 downwards.
CAATTATATGCTATTATGTGTATACTGCAAAACGCGAGGACACGTCCGTGACTCCTGTGATAAGTTAAGTAAAAGATTTCGTTCTTCTAACTCAGGTATTGTTTGTTATAATTGTGGCGAAAAGGGTCATATTAGAGTAAATTGTCCCAAATGTTTACGAAGTAGAGCTTCTGATGATAATGTCAAGGTTGAAAATGTATTTTCGTCTGTCTTTGTTAGTAATTGTGATTCGAATTTGAAATCCGATTGTATGGAGCGAGGTCAGCCTATCGTACGAGTGAGTATAAGGAGATTCTAGTAGTAAGGAGTACTGCGTTGTTAGATACCGCGGCGCGTCGTAGTGTTCCGAGTTGTTCACTTTATGCGTTAATGAAACGCTTTAGGCTTTCGTACATTTAAGCTTTCGTACCGAACTTATGTCGGTAAAGCTTGCGGACGGTACTATTAGGAATAGTGAGGTGCTACTCACGGAGGTCAATGTTCGACTTGCTTCATTAAATATACCTATCGAGTTATTTATTTTACCAAATGCTATTAAGAAAGATACTTTGTTATGCATTTATTTTATAACAAAGGCTAGAATGGTTATTGATCTTGATGAATAGAATTGGCGTTCAGTTGATCAGCCTTGGAAATTTCATGCCTTGTCATGGGAAACTCGTCGCGAACCTGTTGCGCCTGTGCGCCGCCGTATTTAACGTGTTTCGAGATGACGAGGCCGCCGCGTTATCAGATTCGGAGAGGTCTAGATTGGGGAATCTATTATGTGAGCATTCTGACGTTTTTAATGTTGTCGGAGAATCAACACCATTCGCCGAACATCATATAGATACCGGCGACCACCCGCCGATTGCTATTGGGTCACGCCTCCGAAGAAGTAAAACATGCGCGCCAAATTAAACAAGATGCTGGCTGAAGGTGTGATTGAGGAGTGCGAATCCGCCTGGACCACGCCATGCGTCCTGGTACCGAAGTTTAATGGCACATATGGGTTTTATGTAGACTATCGCAAGCTGAATGCGGTTACCAAGACGGCCGCATACCGCATGCGGCGTATCGACGAGCTATTACAGTCGACCAAGAAGGGCTGTGCGATGAGCTCGCTAGACCTCCGTTGTGGGTATTGGTAGTTCAGTACTGCGGATAATGATAAAACGGCCTTCGTAACACCTTTTGGAAATTACCGCTTCACGCGCAGGCCTTTCGGACTCTAAATCGGATGTTCAAGTTAAGAGCAAACCGCAAAAAGCGCGTGTTCGCCAGGGACCGGCTTAAATACCTAGGCCACGTGATATCCATCGACGGTATATCTCTAGATGAAGATAAGGTGCGTGCTAAGATGAAAAACCGATCAATCTCCAGCAGCTTCGTACCTTCCTGCAAACTTGCTCTTTGTTTAGAAAGTTTATACCAGAGTTTGCGAAGGTAGCTAAGTCGCTTACGCCCTTTACCAAAAAATCACAGATCTAGCAATGGGGAGATGATCAAGCTAAAGCCTTCGTACATCTTAAGTCCTTTCTGGCTTCACCACCCATTCCTGAGTATCAGCGGTATAAGTCTTCCAAATTGAAACCGCCTGGCTTACTCCAGACTTCGGTACCTGCTCAACGACTCGAGGTTATTGCCGTCGATCTTTTTGGGCCGTTACCCAAAGGACCTCAGGGTGAAAGGTGGGTTTTGATAGTGGAGGACACTGGTAGTAAGTGAGTCGAACTGTTTGCTCTAACCGAGGTCACAGCCGAAATCTGTGCGAAAACTCTTGTTAGTGAAATCTTTATTAGGTTTGGACTTCTGGTTTGAGATATTGCCGTTCTCCTTTGTCGGTTCAGGCTGATCTACGGGCGGTCATCGAAAATTTAGTGCCTCGGATTACACTTTACCTTTTGAGGCTTGCTGACACTCTCTCTCTCTCTCTCTCTCTCTCTCTCTCTCTCTCGAAAGCTAAGGAGAACATTGAACATGAACAGGATCTTATCGTACTCATGAAGTCACGTGTCCTGAGTAAAGCTGGTAAGGGTTCTAAATTCATCCGAAGCGGGATGTTCCGTATGTGATCTCCAAAAGGGTGAGTTCTACTACCTACCTACAAACTTTGCAGAAGACTTGTGAAGTCGTTGGTAAGTATCATGTGTCGGACCTGCGTAAATACCATGACAGGGGTGGTGAAGAATGTCCAGAGCTGGTTGCTCCTAAGCGTCGCAGGGGTCGTCCTCGTAAGGATTGCTGCTAGGCGCTAACTATTATTTTGACCATTCAAGATGTTCCTTTTTGGTCAAAAGGGGGAGTATGTAGCGCGGCGATACTTACTTATGTCGTCCGGTGCTTGAATATCCCCTTTCGTACGATACTCCGTCTGCACCAAGGGATCACGCCACCCGCCACGCCTTTGGCTTCTGGTACAAATAGTCCGCTAGCCGACTAGCTCCGAGGTATGTGTGTGTAATTGATTGTTCCCGCGCTTGCGCTGCGTTTTCGTGAGACGCCGTTTTATGTACTTACCTGTCAATAGTGACCTATATTGTTACTACTTAATTGAATAAACCGTGCATTCGGATTATTTGTGAGGTTTCAGTAATCAACCGTGACAAGTGAGCGTTATAATATTTAATTAATATATTGAAAAAGAGCATTAGAACTCCAAAACACGTGAAATCATTCAGTCATTATTTTGTTAGCAACATTTTAAAACTCTTTGGCGACAATTTTTACTCTGTGCGTGGGTTACAAAGTTTACCTTTTATATATTAATATATGTTAATTTTTAATTTGCATAACAAAGAACTACCGATGATTTTAAACGAATGTGAATTTTACATTTTACATATAACGCTGTGTTTTACGTTTGAGTTTTTTTTTAACTTTGCTTTTTCAACTCAGAGTTTTTCAAACAAAGGCATCATGAGATTTATCTCCGCGATATAGCTCCGTTCCGCTAGGGGAGAATGTGTAAAATGAAGTTGTGTACTTTCCTAGTAATTTTTGAAGATGTTGATGACCAAAAAGCTCAAACATATTCAAATTTAAGTAAAAACCAGTACCCTTATATGAATTTACGAAGATAAAATTGAATCAACAATTGTTTTAATTACCTTGTCGTTTAGATTGTTATACAATGTTAATATTTTTCATTATACTAAAATTTCTATGTCTTATGGTTCTACATAATATAATACACATTTTTCTTGGAAACTATTTTAATGAACATTTATGGCGTAGTATCTATAATAAGTTTTAACGGTATTTATGTTCTATCGCTGAATTTCCCTTGCCTCTTACACTGCATTCTGACCCTCTTTTGATATTTCTGATACGTCCTTTCATCCACGAGCGTTTTCGTTGGGGCACTAAATATTCTGGATTTTTTGTTATAACATACAGCTTTTCTCAATTGTGGACACAGACGTACTCACATTATTCAGATGTAAAATAAACTGGTTTATCATCATCACCTATATAAGGAGTCCTACCGTTACGAAAATTTTAAATAAACCTGACTTAATGATTTAACTAATAAATAATACTGTTAAGAAAACAATGTATACCCTGAATATAAGCTACTGCTTTATGTTGCGCTTGTATATACTAATATTAATTAATTCACCATTCAATAATTAACATCAGCCTATCAAAGTTTACAGCTAAACATATTTGCCTTAGTTGTCACGCTTTGCAGATGGGTTGCAGACCGCATTTTTTTATTATTTTGAGTTGATAGCAGGAAGATGATTTCTTCAAATTCTTGTTTTATGTCCAACTTCGACACCTAACCTCTTTCGTTACCGACGTAATTGGTAAACGACGATTTGGTGTAGGTAGTGGATTTCCAACGCCATCACAACACAATTATTATAATATTTATATTTTATAAATCTTTAGGAAAGCATTTTTGAAATAATTAAATGCGAAAGTTTTACAACTTACTGCAAAAAATACACTGTTTTGTGATTTTTTCCTTTGAAATGTAAAATGTAAGCTCGTTGATGTTTCTACTATAGAAACTCCGGATGGGATGCAATGAACTCTTTAGAGTTTTTAGTTTTTCTTCTTAAAAAAGTAATTCTAACTCCAAAAAATGAACACCAGTAGTAGCAAAGGTTTAGCTTGTTCTGTAGATAAAACATACTTTTTAGTCGTAGCTCTCTATATATCCTATTTAGTGTAAAAAACTCTCCCTAGCATATGGGGCGATTATCTGTCCAAGATTGTTGTCAGCAAATTGACACGTGAAGCCCAAAATTGAGAGATTTCTATGTTCAGCAGTGAACTACCGTAGACTTGATATTGATGAAGAGGTAGAATGCAAAAATCGAATTTCAAACTAGCAGTATTGGAAAATGGCAATTTTGTTGGTGGCGGTCTAATATTTTATAGGTACTGTAGCTTCATATATTACAAGATTAATCCATACTATTTATCCTCTGAGAATATTATATACAGTTAATTCAACAAATATTAATACAACGAGGGTGTATTAATATTTGTTGTGTCTAGTCTGCTTGAATCATGAAATGAAATTAATTTGGAAAAGGAAATATTCAATATTAAATGTATTAAGCTTAAGATCGGTTACGTAGATAGAACTCTATTCACCAAAGAAGATTCCCACAAATTCTGAGCTCCTGGAGTTTACGCAAAAGAACAATGTGATCGCGATCAAATGCATTCTCGAAATCTGTTTAAATGTCATCGATCTAAAAACCATTGTCGAAAACTTGACGAACATCATTAGAATCAATAAATTAGTCTTGGTTAAGCGACTACGAACGAATCCATGCTGTTTCCAAGGAATGTGACCAAAAATCAGAGAATATAAATGCTTATGCGCAACTTTCTCCATCAATTTTCTTAGCACATTAAGAATGGAAATAGGTCTGAAATTTTCGATGGCTGTTTTGGTTCTTTTTTTTATGGTCGGGGGCGACATTAGCGGATTTCCAAATGGAAATGGAAAGTAACTTTCTGCAAAACATTGATTAAAAATTAATGTTAGGAGCCGCTAACAATTCTGCACACTTCACCAAGAAATATGGAGAAATTTCATCATATCCAGCGCCTTTAGAATAATCAAGATTATCAGGAAGCTTTCATACTAGTGACAGAAAAGATATATATCACTAATAACATCATTGCAGGGGAAATGTTTATGTGTAAAATTACTATAATATAATGCAAGTTGACTAAAATTAGGACTAAATATTCGTTGCCACGCTTGGCAAGAGCTGCCCATGTTACATAAAAAGTGTCAATTATGGAATTCCTTGATTTTTAAACTTAAACGTCTATCATTTAAGCGTGACGAAGTGAATAATGCTATATCAAAATTAGTGCATTAGTTTAACGTTAATAATCTGCATTTAGACGGTAATAAAACTAAATGTATTAAATTTACAACAACGAATGTTAAAAATCTGAATACCAATGTGTTTTAAATGGGGAAGAACTGAGCCCTGTTGAATCCTCTGTTTTTCTTGGCAACACTCTCGACGCAAAGCTTCAGTGGGGCCCCCATATATCCAAAGCAAGCAGATTAAGTTCTGCAGCCTATGCTGTGATATGTAGATTTCACTAGTGTCGAGACAGTTAGATTAGTTTATTTCAGTTATTTCCATAGCATAATGTTTTATGAGATTTTGCTATGAGGAAATGCGGCTGATTTAGAAACTATTTTTGTTTTGCAGAAGAGGGCCATTTACAAGTTCCAAGTCTAGGTGCTTGTCAATGTGCATTGTGAAATGTATGCACGTAAAATGTCTCCACCAAAGGGGAGAATTTCTTTGATCATTTAAAAATACTTACGAAATTTCGATAATTTTATAATTTTATTTAAAATTAATTTGTACATTATTGGTTTATAAACTAGTTTATGTACAATATGAATATTATACATACAATTAAAAGAAAACAGAAAATAAAACACCTGTACACTGGCACTGCTTTTAATTGTAATGCTTTAAAATTAAAACAATTCTATGATCTATCTAAGCTCTAAACATGACACTACTAATCATTACCGCTTGGAATACATCACTCATTACATTTCTGTGTATGTCATAAGAGTCGACTATAGAAAATGCTAAGAAGATCTCAAGGCAACAAATAAATAACTGTTGCTTATGGTATACCTATAATAATACATGTAAAATACTCAGCGGCTCGTTGACGGGAAGTGACGTCAAGGTGCAACGTCTTGTAATGCCATCGCTAAACCACCTGTCACGTATGGCGAATACGTCAAATTATCCTTTCCATCGAAAAAGCTAATTTTATTTTGAGTAGAGAAGATTATTGTTACAAGATTTAGTATAGTTTTAATAAATAAATTGTTAATCATGGGATTGAATACATTCTGTATTTGATCCCACGAGATTGCTATTTCCCTTAGAGATTGGTTACAAAACTCATCAAAAACTTCGACACAAAGAGCAAAAATCTCGAGCGTTCTAGATACTATGCGGTGAAGATTTAATTATCTTGAAAGCTACATAATGTCGTGACTAACCTTTATCCTGTGATTTTTCATATTATATTATACTCATTAAATGGGTTATATAAAATGGTTACTAAAAATCTTGAATTACAAGAGATTATTAAGATTTAGGTTATTAATACTTATTAATATTATTAAAAATTATTTGCCGCTAATTCGGAAAGTTTCAAAGAATATCGCGAAAGAAAACTATCAAATTCTTTAAACAATATGATAGTTTATTTGCAAAGACATTTAAGTAATAAATACATTTAAATCTCTTTGTTGATATCCATTGCACAATAATTATTTAAATATCTTTGTTTATATCCAATGACATTTAAGTAAAAGATATTTTTAAATCTCTGTTGATATCCATTGTACAATTATTTACGTGAATTACGACGTTATTCTCATTATTTTAGGGCTTGTTATTCAAGTAAAGTAATGTTAAAGCCTACATACTTCTCACTACTGGGCACAGGTCTCCTTTTTGGAGGGTCTTTGGAGGGTCTCCTTCTGAGAGAGTTTTAGGTCAAAGAAATGTCCGCCGCGCTGCCTGAACGCGTGTTGTCGGACTTCACATGTCTTTGAAATATTTTTTGATTTCTAAGATATAAGTACAAATTTCGTCACGATATTTTCAGACGTGGTAAATCAGTACATAAAATTGTACCATACCGGCGGATTTCCAACTTGGGTTGCTCGTACACTGTGATATTTATAGCGAGCACTTAGCCCCGAGCTACCACGATTCTCTAACCTTTAAGTACAGACACACTCATTTTTACACCGTCTTTTTTTCATAAAGTATTTATTTTCTGGCATTTTTGCAGTTTTAAAAGCGTCTATATTGTCCAACGAATGAATTATTAACGAAGTTGGCTTGTTTAGTAAGCTTGTATTTATTCCAAGGATTTACAAAATTAGCAATGTATTTATACTACGTTGAAGAGCAAAGTTAATGTTATTTGTGTAAAAGGCCCGAAAATTCGGGGGTTAATAACGCAATAAATTCCGTAAAATTATTTTATTCAATGTGTAGTATTAGCGTCGATATAACATATAACTACGTAATTTATCTTTTAAACTTAAGTTTTGTTTTAAATTAGTTTTAAAATAGTTTTATCTTTCTTCTTATTCTAATATTAAACAAATTATAAAAGAAATCTAATTTAAAAATTATGCCATATAACTATAAAGTTTAACTCGTTAAATCTAAGGCTAATTGAGCTCAGCATAGTACGTATCTAAAATTTTATTAATTTAATATATAATAATTATTATGTGTCTTTTGTTAGGTAATAATAAATTTAAAATCAGTTCATGTAACAACGGAGTAAAAATAAACTTTGCATAGTATCAGAAATCTTAGTCATTTTTTTTTAATCAAAGCCCTAATCCAATATCTTTATTTCTATTTAAAAATATTAAATTACTATTAAGATTACAGCCTATGAAAACTCGACTGCTGAACATAGACCTCCTCAAATATAACGTCATAGGGCGGAATATTTTGCATAGTTGCCATGCTTGGCAGGCAGATTGGTAACCACAGTTTTTTTTTTCATGTTCTTTTTAATAGGAAGATGCTGCTGCCCATCTCCTGGTTTGTATCCCTCTCTTGCCTCGTACGACACATACGGGACGATATGTGTTAGTGGACACTCTTACATCGTCACTACACGGTAGACAGAATTAAATAAGAATAAACATAAAATCAGTACGTAAAGAGCCCCTTGCTTGGCATTGGCGTATTCTTCTCGTATAGTAGAAAGGATTTACCACAATTACTACGTGTAGCACGGCCTGCAGATTAAAGTAACAAAAATCTCACATTTTTGAGACTTCTGCCTGAAGTCAAGGTCTGGGTATTTTAATAGAAATTTCGGCCACTACCTCCGTATAAATAACTAGTATATAAATCCTGGGTACGGGAATCTATAAAAAAATAACTTGTTATTCAGCATTGCGGCGGATTTCCCATGCAAAATTCAAATCCTGTTGAACACTATATAATTTTTGGTATGTCTCTTGTGCAGTGTGTGAACAAGTGTTATTGTAAAAAAAGAGTAAAATAGAACAATTTACAAGTGTTTTTCGTGTGAGAGCAAGTTTATTAATTCTTGACAATATAGAATAAGACCCAAGTACCTGATTTGAATAATGCCGACAAGGCCCATCGTACAATCACAAATAACATTTACTAAATTTCTGGTAGGAACGTGATTTGGCTGCGTCCCCTGAATTCAATTATTGCGACAAACGTTTTTGATTATCAGACAGGCTCCACCTTTTATCGCAAGTGACAATTCAACCCTGAATCGCATAATAACCAATTTAACAAATAAGGGCAACCTTCGAACATTTCGAATTGACGCAAATCGACCAATATCGCTTTGTTATGATGAATCCGCTTCCTTATTTTAAATTTTCAATTCATCAATATTGACTTTAGTCCCCAGTCGTTTCCGTGGTTTGATGTTAAGAAAAAAAATTAAACATAAAACAGAATCAATTAAACAAATAAGCACAGTGCGTTCATTTGCGGTAGCTAAAACATACGTGTTATTGATGATAATACGTGCCAATTGTGCAAAGTTAATGGCACGATAGAACTGTTATTATAAAATCAAAAAGTAAAGTTGCAGCCTTTATTCGCCCCCCTACTGCCTATATTCTACCCGCTGGGTACAGACACATATATGGATTTTATTAAGGCCTTAACAGTGGTTGAAATGCCTATATCTTGGATATTTAAGTAAAAAATCTCAATAACTGTTCATTTAATCCACAAATAAAAAATACAGGGTAATAGAAGAGGACTTAGGAAGTGTTTTTAATTGAACAAAATTGTATTTTTGTCAACGCCATATTAGAAAAAAAAATCCCCAAAGAGTACCTATCTTTGTCATATTTTGCAGAATTTCTCCAAAACGGCACAAACTTTTTAAATAGTTCTTACACTAAAAAAAGTTCTTAAAAATATTAATATTTTTAATTGAGAGTTTTATTTTTATTCCCCGTTATATAAGAGAATATATCATTTTTCCCTGAAATTGAATATATTATATACGCGAGCGCGCATGCTCCGTCGCCCTGTCGCAGTCCGTTTTCGGACATCGTCGAGGGTAGACCGCGCGTCGGTGTTGGAGCGACTTTGTTCAAATATATATTAGTTTTTTAAAAGTTTATACTCAATTATAAATATTTTTATGACTTGAAATACTTAATTTAGTTAATATCTGTACACTGGTAACTGTAAATATTATTTTCCAAATAAATTAATTTTTAAAGTGTCCAAAGAAGAAATTTTCGCGGCGACGTTGATTAGTGAAATTGAAAAATGCATTTGTATATAATTTAGATGTGGAACGAAGAACATGCTCTCGTTATTTAGATTTCCATAGTTTTCAATACCTATGTAATTTTATTGTTGCATATTTTTATTAATTAGTTGATACTGAATTTTATAATTATGTATTACAATAAAACGGTGTTTTTATGAGTATGACTTTATAACATATTATTGGGGAGGGAAATATTGATATAAATACTTACATTTAGGTACACTGTTATCAAATTAAATCAATCTAAGTATAAATAGCTATATAAAGACATTCTTGGGTTTATGGTTTTTTTTATGTTAGACAAACTATCATTTAAAAAATGTAAAAATAAAAAAAATGTAAAAAAATAGGAAGAAAGGTTCTCGAGTGGCAACCTCGTACAGGTAAGTGAAATAGTACTCAACCTTTATTCCTCTTCACGTATTCTCATACGCTTTTCTTCACACACACACACACACACACACACACACACACACACACACACACACACACACACACACACACACACAAATAGATCGCAAATAATAGTTACCTAGTACTATTAGGCAAGAGTGAATAGGTTTTTGTTAAGTCAGTGCAATTCACTATCTTAGGCTACATAACCACTTACCGATGGGATTGTAGTTGCTTTACTACTTGCTGGGTAAAAATAGAAAAAAAAATTTATCCTGTGAAAGTTTGCATTTAGATATAATTTTTCTAACCAACCATAAATATATGATGAGAATATGTATATAAGTATAAATCTATACTCACACGGTACAGTAATAATATAATATTATATCTTCCATTATCTACGCATGAAAACTTTTAAAATCTCTGAATCCCGAGGTATGTTCATATTAAGAGGCTGAATAGAGCCACATTGATATGCATGGGGATCGTTTTGTAATTTCACGTCGTTATCGAAAAAAATTGTACGTACTTCAGGTGGCGGTTTGCAAAACACGAGTCCACAAAAATTCACTCAATAGAAAATAATTGCAAAGTTGCTTCTGAAAATACTTAAATTTTCAACGTCAATTTTTTCTTACGTGGTAGAGCCATGCTGTAGCTATATTAGTAGTAGGTATAGTTGTAGCACGAATGGGTCGGCTCGACCGGGGAAGGACCACGCTCTCACAGAATACCATGTAAAATAGCAATTTAACCCTGCTGTGTTTCGTATGGTGAGCGTAGAGAACCGGAGAACCTTTTTACTGGAAACGAGGCATTACATCTTAGTCCTCACGGGTGACAACGCATCTGCATTTTGATACGTAATCGACTTACCATCAGGTGGACTGTGTGCTCATTTGTCGCACTTATTCTATTAAAAAAACTTTCTGAGATTTCAGTAAAATAATGTTAAGTATTGTAAGCACTCGTACAATTATGTGTCTCATATTAATAAAGCTATTGGGTTATTTTTATTTTTAATAAAGTGATTTTACTTTATAGGTTATGTTACGGCCCTCAGCTGCCCCGGCAAAAGTCGACTGCGCTAGGGTCCACAGTAGCCTCCTCGATGAGCAGCAGAGGGTTCGGGCCCAATGGCCTATGGATTATTATTAATGTGTGCTAAGCAAACAAAAACTTACCGAGTTCTGGAGGTAGGGTTGACCACAGGGTACCAGTCAGGTTGTAAGTGAGGTGTATGTAAATAGTGCGTGAAAGTGTGTATAAATGTCACCTGACTTAACCGATGTAGTCGGACAGCAGATCCACAGGCGCTGTTTTTCTCTAAATGTGCGATCCCTCCAGTTCACCAATTGAAACTTTCATTTTACTATATTAGTTTATCAATTTTATTATACATTTAATTAACTTCAAATTTAACTAAATCCACGTTAATCGAAATTAAAACAAGTGACACATGGCACAACTTAAGAACGGTCGGTCAAAGTTCAATGTTCCATGTTCACTTAGCAACAAATTATCATCGCGCACAAACGCGACCTCTTCTCGAGTCACAAAGTTCAGCGTTCCACATCACAAAGCAAAATTCCTTCGCACGATGTTAAAATGCCATTAAGAAACTCATCGACGCAAATTAATGTCAATCAAATCAAGTTAAAAAATCAAAAAAAAATCAAATCAAGTTAAATTAATAACTCAAAACTCAAGGATAAGCCTTGTTATCACTTAAAACGCTCAAAACAGACAACTCAATTTGAGGCGGTCTTAACGAGACCCAAATCTTCGATAGTATATTAGACGCGCACAATTTACTCTAAATTTAGACCGTCAAATCAACACTGGTCGCGCGCAACCAACTCAGCGGTCGCAGACAATACTAACTTCGCCCACGCGTCGAGCGACTGGCGTTCGGCCGAGAGAACCGCCCTAGAGAGGGGGCCGGAGGTGACCTTTAAATACCATTGGGCGAATACCCCGAGACACGCGTCTTGAATCCAAGTTTTTACAATATTAATTATTTGGCCTAAACCGGTTAAATAATTTATTTACCTTTCTATAACAAGAACCATTTTTCTGTCACTCCTATTGAATTTGTCAGTGCTTGCTGAAACTTAGCATCTTTAGATGGATCAGAATCGCGCGCTGATCCGGCTGTTAGATATTGCAAAAATAATCGAAAATATTTTTTTTACTTTCATGCCGAATACTACCTTGTTTTATTTTATTACGGTCAAATAATATTTATTAGGTTATGAAGCAAGTATTAACAAATGTTTTCATTATTTTGTTATTCTATTGTTTACAGTTATTATCACGTCTTAGCTTTACATCAAGAATTACATTAGAAATTCTTGATGGGATGCGATGTAACGCGCATACTTTATTTTCATCAAGAACTATAATATATATATTTAGTTTTTTTTACCAGTAGAGTTTCAACACAATCTTAAAAAAGTTCAATGATTAAAAAAAATGCCGATAATTATATAATTTCAAGTTAGTGTTTTACATTTAAAGATCAGTTATAAAGAGCCGAAGTTCTTATTTTCATTTTGATTAATTTAATTTGAGACTAAAGTAAATGTGAAAGGGCTTATATCTGCAATAATAATCTTCATCAAAAATAACATAGACTTATAAAAGTCACACGGTCATAATATACACGGTCAATCATACTGAATATTATAAATTGTACTACAAAATATTTAAAAGACTATTTCCAGTATAACGACCCGAATATCATCATTAATGTTTGACTGGCACACTTAAAAGTTTTATCACATGGCTAAATGCTTAAATATTATATTATGATAAGGTCATGCTTTTCTATAAAAAGTTGCAAGAAATTTTAAATCACGGACCTATTGGTTTGTTTAACTTTTCACTTAATTTGTGAAAAACAAGATGGACTGATCTAAAAGTTTACTTTCTTGTGTAAAAAGTGCTATGTAGAATTTTATGCAAATGATAATTAAAGTTTCTATGTAAATAATGGTAACATAGCGGGTATTATATTCAATGGTAGCGGCCATCCATATTTGCAAAGCCAGCATCATTTTCTGTACAGAAACCGGCAAAGTGTTGCTCAAGGCACTATAAACAAAGCAGCTGATAAAAATGCTCCACTCATAACTGTTAACAAAAACTGTTTCTGCAAATGGTCTTATAGATAATAATTACTATTCCGCCGTGTGTGGTGCAGGAGCTTTTATTAGAAGGAGAAGAGGTAAAATTTTGTTTTAGATATGCGCAATCAATATTGTTTTGTCTGAAATTGAGCATAAAAAAAAAATAACTTCAGCCAAAGACCATAACTGGCATTATACTCAGGCCCATCAATTGGTATGGAAAAAAATAATTTTACCAGGTTTTAAAAAATCAATCAAAATTAAAGAAACATAAGTATTAAAATCAAAAAATTTACATATGTATGTCTATACATACATATAACGATTTATGGCCGCTTAGTAACTGGCGGTGACTCAGTATAACATTCTACAGTCACGCCGAAACTATGAGGAGAGAATCCTTGTAGAAAAGGTAATAATTTATTGCGGTAATTTTGTGATAAAATCAAAAATAATTACAAACTTATCCAAGTTAATCTAACTTAGTCTAACTTGTCCTTATGCGTTACAAAAAAAAACAAATAATAAAATAGTGAAATGGCGTCAGCTTTCAAGAAGATATAACAAAAATAAACAAAAAACAAATTTCAAAAAAGTTCAGTATTTAATTGATTATATACCGCTGACACTTAATCACGCTTTTCGAAACCACGCCAGTTGTAAACAATACTTGTGTGAAAAGACAAAATCTTCTTTTCAAATTTCCGCCGAGTTATAAGTAGAAGGCCAAATAGGTCATGCGTCAATTTTAATTAAATTTATTTTATATGAAGTGATCTTGACTACGTTTCATCAATTAACCACTGGTAAAAATTAAAACAGGAATTTTACAATTGTGTTTACAAGAAACATTATTAGTTGAACCTTGCAAGCTGCAATTATTTTTTTTATAAATACCTATAAATGAATACATAATATTTTGTATTATTTTTTATTTTACCCTATTTGCAATGTTCTACGCACTATAGAAAATGTGGCGTATGACATGACTGACAATTTCTCGAACGTTTTATCTAGGTACATCGATGTTTTACGTTTTCGTCGCCTCCACATGATATTTTTGTCAGCATAAGGTACCCTTCTGTATCTGAAACGAATATGAATATTGCTACAAAGTAAAGTAATAGGCTATACAAGTCCCTCTACTGGGCACAGGACTCTTTTTTATTTCTGAGAGGGTGTTAGGGCAAGGAAATGCCCGCCGCGCTACCCCAATGCGTGTTGACGAAAATTGCAATTACAAATTTCATTCGTGCTGTCGGGGATCAAACCCGGGAAAAATTTACAGCGAACGCTTTGACCCAGATCTACTAATACGACACAATTAAATACGATTTAACATATATAATAAAAAAAAAACTCTTACGTACTTGAAACTTGAACACTTGATAGCTCGTGACGTCTACCGGGCAAAGCTACAGCACAATGTAATTGAAGACGCGTAACCGCGACATAATTCTCAGTGATGTGCAAGCATAACAGGCAGCATGTCACTTATATAATTGTCATCTCTGCAGTCTATTAATCTTTGCACTTTTATAAGTAATACAGAACGTAGTAGCTAAACGGTGTTGATGTCGGCTAAAATCTCTGCGATCGCTGTTTCGTCAAAATCATTCAGGCTAGTTAAAGCCTTAAACACATATAAGATAATTAATAGAATCAGGCGTTACTATTTAATTTTACAATCCATTATATTAACCATGTTAAGAATCGACTAGCAAAGATTCGCGTAATAAAACGGTTATTAAGCGGAACTTAGCTAATTGATTTTTTACATTATTTAAACACAACGTAATAAAAGATGAAAATTACAAATGTATAGTTCTTGTACAAAAATAATAGTCACTAATTATATCTATTTTCTTCTAGCAGACTATAATAAAGAAGACAAGTTTTAAAAAAGACAATATCATAGGTTTAATATGACCTAGTTGACCTACCACTTTGAAATATTTTAAAGGCCATTTTAACATAATATCTCAACTTTTTAAGGTTCATTCTAGCTTAGAATTTCAATCTACTCTAGTCTTCAGTAAGGATGGTTGTGATGAATAGATGCTGGATGTATATGAGCAATAAACGTTCAAATATAGTACGTTCGTACATTTGAACATCTTCCGCAACGTTTGTTACTTACGTCAAGGTTAAAGTTAGCGTTACTCGTATCACAGAGTAAAGAAAACCAGAGGGGAAGCTTTCTAACAACGTCGAAAATATATACCTATTCTGATATGGTTAAAATGGCAAGTGAAAATTTTAAGGAAAAAATAGAAATATTATATTGTATAAAATAACATGTGTATTCATTGTAACTTAATAAAAAATATAATATATATCTATATATATATAATAAACTGTCTGTTATTAACTTCCTTCTGCGTAGCATTGAAAGGAAGTTAATGGTTTTAGCTGGCAGTCTGTTAGTCTGTATGCCGACACGATAACTTCCGTTCTACTAAACCGATTGATTTTAAATTTGGTATGTGGATACCTTGAGATAGTAGCTCGGTCGAGTTTGAATTTGGGTCCTGTAGGTCAAAGGGCACCAGAGATATGGGATTCACGCAGAAGGAAGTCGTTTTTCTTGAATTTACATTCAACTCGTTTTTAATTAAAATTGAAACTGCAAAAATTGTATATTTTGCTTATTTTCATGCTTAGCTTCACATTACATATATCTACATATCTATTTTCTATCAATATCATTTTCGTAAGACAATGTATTCATGAGTACAAAAAATCAGATGGTATTAGTAATGACTGTGATGATGGTAGTGGGCAGTGGCTGTGTTGATACACCACCACCACCAATGTTACTACCAGGATGATGGTGGCGGTAGTAGTGGCTGTGGTGGTGATGCTGGTCTTGGTGGTAGTGCCAGTGGCGGTCCACTGTCCACCACCACCACCAATGATACTACCAGCTATCCAGCACCACCACAATCACCGACACCATTATCAGCACGTACAGTACCACCATCCACCGCTACCAACACCGCACGATCAGCACCACCGTCCACCGCTACCAACACCGCACGATCAGCACCACCGTCCACCATCACCATCACCAGCACTACTACCACTAACACTAACTGCACCACTGTCTGTCTATTGTATTATTTTCTCTCGAATTTTTCATACATACTGTACAACTTAGACATTTAGCTTATACGAACACTAATTATCAAATATAAATATATACTTATAAATCTATAATGTCTTATTTTAAAGTACACAATCTCTAAACTTAACTCTAGTTGTAAAAAGAAATTAATAAACTTATTGATCTATAAAATCACGAAATATTATTCGTCTATTTATTTCAATGCGCGTGACCAACAGCATTTCATTCACACTCTGACTGAGCCGGCGCAAACCGGTTTGTACCCCGACGGAGCGTCGAAGAACCTGTCGGTGAGAGCTCACGCACACATTGCTGCGCTATGTGTGGGTATACCCGAAGCGAGACGTTTGTATGTAGCTTCCCCTCTGGTCGGTTTCTTTACTCATGTACTCGTATGTCCGTAAACATTTTAGTCTTGCATACCTCTAGAAGAAATGAAGATATCGTATCCAAACCAATTTCTTTCCAATTATATAATGAATATTAAATGATTTATATTTTCATTAACATCGGGTCTTTGTTCATATATTTACAGAAAATTGAACCTTCAATAATTATTAGTCACCAAATCGGTAATCGATATAGAGTGCTAATCATCATCATCATCATTACAGCCCTTCACAAGTGCACTGCTGAACATAGGCCTCCCCCAAAGAATGCCACAAAGCACGGTCCTGAGCCACCTGCATCCATCGACTTCCTGCATGACATACCAGGTCGTCACTCCATCTCGTGGGGGGACGCCCTACACTTCGCCTACCGGCACGAGGCTGCCACTCGAGAACCTTTCTTCCCCATCGGTTCTCGGTTCTTCGAGCTATATGACCGCCCACTGCCACTTCAGCTTACTCATCCGTTGGGTTATGTCGGTTACTCTGGTTCTACTGCGGATATCCTCATTCCTAAGTTTATCACGCAGAGAAACTCCGAGCATATCCCTCTCCATAGCTCGCGACCTTGAGCTTCCTCATATGGCCAGCAGTGAAGGACCACGTCTCAGTTCCGTAAGTCATCACTGGCAACACGCACTGGTTGTACAATTTCGTTTTCAGGTTTTGAGGTATGTCTGACGAGAAGATGTGTCGTAGCTTCCCGAACGCTGCCCAGCCGAGTTGAATCCGTCGATTGACCTCTCGGTAGAAGTTGGACTTACCTAGTCGGACTATTTGTCCCAGGTAAACATACTCGTCAACAACTTCGAGCTTAGCGCTCCCAACAACTACCGGCATAGGTGTGACATGGATATTAAACATGATCTTTGTTTTGTCCATTCCGTAAGTCATCTTAAGACCTATCCGTTGGGAAACACTATTGAGGTCATTGAGCATAGTGCTTGGGTCCTCCAGCGATTCTGCCATAAGGACTAATATAACACATATCGTCGGCAAATCGAAGGTTAATGATGTACTCGCCACTGATGTTGATACCGTATCCTTTCCAGTCCAGAAGCTTGAAAACGTCTTCCAATGCAGCGGTGAAGAGTTTCGGGGATATGACGTCACCCTGTCTTACACCTCTCTGCAATTGGATAGGTTTCGTACTCTGGTTCTGTACTCGGATAGCCATCGTAGCCCTACTGTACAAGCACTTCAACACTTCGATATGCCGACAGTCAACTTGGCACCGCTGAAGGGACTGCAGCACCGCCCAAATTTCGACGGAATCAAAGGCTTTCTCATAGTCCACATACGCCAGACATAGTGGCAAATTGTACTCTTCGGACTTCTGTACAATTTGTCGAAGGGTATGTATGTGGTCTATGGTGCTAAAGCCCTTTCGGAAACCGGCTTGTTCGGGAGATTGGAAGTCGTCAAGTCTGCGCGCGAGACGATTCGTAATGACTCTCGAAAACAGTACGTAGACGCAGCTCAGAAGGGAAATCGGTCTGCAGTTCTTCAAGAGAGCGTTGTCACCTTTCTTGAAGAACATGACCACCGCACTTCTGCTCCACGCCTCCGGTGTAATGCAACCATGGAGGACGGAATTAAAGAGCTTCTGAAGGACTACAAGTACCGGTCTTCCACCCGCTTTCAGAAGTTCCGCTGTGATTCCATCCTCGCCTGGTGCCTTACCGTTTTTAAGGTGCTGGAGAGTCATTCTAATCTCGCTCAGACTGACGTCCGGGATATCTTTGGAATAGTGTCGGATGAGACTCGCCCTTGGATCGTTACTCACACTTGCGTGTGGCTCCAACGATGACGTGTACAGCTGCCCATAGAACCTCTCAATCTCGCTCAAAATCTCAGGTGTCCCGAAAACGATGCTTCCACATTCTGTCTTCAGCTTTGTCAGTTGGCTCTTTCTGGCAGACAGATCTCTGGCAAAGACTTTGGAGCCTTGGTTCCGCTCGATCGCTTCTTCAATACAAGCTGTATTGAAGTTGCGTAAGTCCCGCCGCATGCATTTGGAGATCTGTCTGTTCAGATGCCTGTATGCTGTCAAGTCTGTTGAAGAATGTAGCTTCATCTCCCATCTAACAGCCATGAGATTAAGAGTGTGATCGGAGAGTTTTTGTGATCTTCTGCAGCGGGTCTTGCAGAACTTATCTCCGACCGCATGGACAGTTTCACGAGCTTGTCATTCATATCGTCCACTTCATTGCAGTCTTCTAGGCACTGAAAACGGTTTTGTAACTCGAGCTGAAAGGTTTCGGGACTTTGGAACAGAGCACGAGGGGGACGGAGCGTTGACTTCATTAGACGAGATCTCTCCAACTTAACGTTTAGGTTCAGTGTGCCTCCAACCATTCGGTGATCGTTACCAGTTTTCACCCTCGCGATCACGGAGACATCACTGAACAGTTGTCGTCTGGTCGTCATAATGAAGTCAATCTCATTTTTTGTCGAACCGTCGGGGCTAGACCAGGTCCACTTCCTGTGGGGCCGCTTATGGAAGAAAGAGTTCATCGTCGGCCAGCTGCTGGCCCCTTGGGTTCCGTTGCCCTATTCCAAATTTCCCTACTTTCAGCTCACCGTTCTCTCTTGTGCCTAGTTTTGCATTGAAGTCTCCCATTAACACCGTATATTGGGTTTTGGAGGAATGCATGGCTCTAGAGATATCCTCATACATTTCCTCCACCTCCTCATCGGGGTGTGCCGAGGTTGGTGCGTAAACCTGTATGACCTTCAGCGAATACCGTTTGGTGATTCTGAGTATAAGGTATGCAACCCTCGTCGACACACTCCCGATCTTTACAAAGTTGTTAACGAGAGACTTGTGGACGATAAATCCGACACCTCCTTGGGACAGATGGTCGCCCTCCCGGTGATAGGTTAAGTTGCTGGATTCGAGAATTACCGTGTCCTCCCCCTCTCTTCGGACTTCGGATAATCCTATAATATGCCAGCGCAACTTGTCTATCTCTTCTTCCAGCTCCACGATCTTCTCGTCAGTCCTCAGGGTGCGTGCGTTGTACGTTGCCAGGTCGAGTCATCTAAGGTGGCAACCGAACCTCCACCGGAGATTCTTAGCACCGATTCCCTGCCCCGCCGTTACCATGGTCGCCACCGTAGCCAGGCATAGCGGGGCCGCCGGGGACTGGGGGCCGTCTCTTTGTTACATTAATAGGGGGGTATTTGCCATAGTTGCCACGCTTGGCGAGCGGGTTGGCAACCGTAGATTTTTTATTGTAATTTTGGCTATTATCAGGAAGATGCTGCTGCCCATCTCTTGCCTGTTTCCCTTTGGCGCCTTTTACGGCACCCACTGGAGGATATGGGGTATTGAATATTCTTGACCGCCACTACACGGCATGTGTAATGCTGTGAGTGCTAATGCTGCGCTGAATATCCATTTCCCATATGTCTCCTACACCTATTTTACGAATTTAGGATTCCAAGTCATATTCAAGATATGGAACTTCAAATTAGCCAGTATTAGAAGACGGCAATTTCATAGATAACCATACCATAATATATTACTATGAGATACATAAAGAATAACTAAATAGACCAATTGTATAAATCTTAATCGGCTTTTTGGTAACTTCGTCTTATCTGTACCTCGAGGACTTGCATCTCATAGTTAATCAATTAGTATTGGTAGTAAACTCCGAAAAAATAATAAATGGCTAGGGCAATTTATATTAGATTAATAGTAGTTTATGAATTTGTTTCTCATTCAAATTAAGAGTAAAGATTTTTTTACAAAATAATAATAAATAAGAACCTATTACACTATCGACATTAATAACGTTGCACTTATATTCAAGTTCGATTCTTACAAGAAATGTATTAAATTACCAAAAGAAGATCAAAAACAAACCGTTTTATGGGTGATGGCTCTACCACGCATAAAACGGTACGGCGTAACAGATATCAATACGTGGAGATCAAGTATACAAAAAAATTTTTTACATGGTAGAGCCATGCTCCAGCTATATTAGTAGTATAGTTGTAGAACCAATGGGTCGGCTCGACCCGGGAAGGAACACGCTCTCACAGAATACCTGCGTAAAATAGCAGCTTAACGCTACTGTGTTTCGTATGTTGAGTATAGAGAACCGGAGACCTTATTTTTTCTGGAAACGAGGCATTTCATCCTAGTCCTCAGGGATGACAACGCATCTGCATTTTTAATCTTATCCTCTTTATCCGAGTCATATGAGAAAAATTTCTGTTGTGTTTTCACTCCACATGTTTGTATATTGGGGGAAGCGAGAGAGACAATGGGAAAATAAATAAAGAAGAGAGATTCATTTATCATGATTAATGACGCTTCCGTTTCACGTTAAGCTAATGAAATTGGTTAATGTTTCTTTTATTATAAGCATTATTATTTTTAACTTTCCCTACAGAAATTATTATTACTAGTTTAGACTTCGCTCCGGACACATTCCGTGCAACAAATTTGCTTTCATGATGAAAAAAAAAAACAATCTCCAAATTGCGAAACATGCAACACAATCGAAGGCATACAACACCTACTCGCGGAATGTTCTAAAAACCATCACGAAACGAAACTACTGGTCGCCAAAACTGACATTAAAATGTACAACATAGGGGAATATCAAAGTATACTCTCTGAACCACTGTCAGATGCTGCTCAAATGGTTTATCATTTATTAAGTATTGTATATATCATAACCGCTTAAAATGGTTTCTTGAAAGCAAAAACTTCTAGCAAAAAGTCAATTAGAATTGAATAAAACTACTTTTTACGGATTTTATCGCGTTTAACTCCCGTCACTATTTTAATTCCCGTCGTTTCGGGTGCTTTACAGAAATCCATGGTCACGGGGGGACTGAGATGTTTGACGTCCCGATTTCACAGTTAGCCAATAGTTAGTTAATTTTTGGTTCGATTTACGCAGAATGAATTCATGGAGGACTTTGAGGAGAAAGCCCTTCTTACTGCTCCTGTAAATCCAAGATTCTATCGGATTTTTCAACAAGAACTTTGTTTTTCAATTGGGGCAACACCAAAAACATGACAGTTTTGACATTAAATTTTTTGACCTATTCGTAGTAGATGCTTTGGCAATTGCTACAATGAATTCAATTTCGCTCGAAAATCGCATTAAAATAATTAAAATCCCATAGAATTATTACGCATAGAATACTAGTACGCGCACCGAAAGTGAAGCAAGTAAAACTAACTCGAAACCGCGTTAGTTGACT
Source organism: Parnassius mnemosyne (assembly GCA_963668995.1). NCBI lineage: Eukaryota > Metazoa > Arthropoda > Insecta > Lepidoptera > Papilionidae > Parnassius > Parnassius mnemosyne. The sequence continues at coordinate 37,360,543 of CAVLGL010000104.1, read as the reverse complement.
CAGCGACGCGTCAGTGCGCAACGTCACGTCTTACGGAGAAGAGCTCGCGAAAAATTGTAAAAATTACCGTTTGTGTTGTAAAATATTGTCACAACGGTGATGATAAACATAAAAGAAGTAATGGTATTACATTTCACATATAAGTTTATACATTTAATTCATTATAAGTACGTAAAACTAAAAAAATACTTACCTAAGCTCTCATAATACAAATGTTGCTAGTTGTGGGGAAAAAATCACAATTTTCTTTTAAAAATATTTATTTTCTATTTGTGTTTAAAACGTTTAATCGCAACGCTCTATGTAAAACTCAAATGTTTATATATAGATACCTACTTCTCTAAGTGTTAACATTATATTAACAATGGGTGTATATTTAAAATTAATACGGAATGATCAGTTAATCGCGATTCGTCGACGCCATTTTAACGCGACTATTTTATTTTAATTTGATTTTTTAATAACTAAGGTTACGTTTTAGGGTATAGAATAAAAACTTTTTTATTTACAACATCATGAGATTATTAATAAGAACGCCTTTACTAACCAGATGTCACTTTACACCCAAACATTAACCAGATGTTACGTTAGACCCAAACATAGCCTATTTTAACCGACTCCCAAAAAGAAAGGTTATCAATATGTATGTACACTGATTTCTAAGCTTGATCAATTCGTATAATACAAGCAATACATGCTGAAATTTTAGTGGTTGTTGTCCCGCAGCCAAATTATACTGTCTCGGTAGTAGAGTCAATTTATTAAATTAAAAAATATTACAATTAAAAAAGGGCAGATTTACTATAGTAATACCTCACAAGCTATTCGGGCGTCCAAACTAGTTTATGTCGTATCACTACGCTTGAGAATTCATGTTATGAACATTTATTAGTGGTCCTTCACTTTGTAGGAAGCGCGCGGTAGCACGGGCGATAGATGTAACACCACATTACGTCCAGCGAATTTTTTTCAGACTTTATTATAGTAATTCGGTATAAGCTAGCCTGTACGCCCGACCTACTTGCGAGATATTGCTTACTGGTTTGAGATCGCATTCGAGTATTGTTTTTCTCGATTGTAAATCTGCCATTTTTACATCTATTCTATTGTACTACTAAGGCAAAATCATTTTACTTCGAGAAAACAACCATTAAAATTTCAGCGTGTGTATTGGATTAATCTGTGTGTATATCCTTTCAAAAAAATCTAAATTGGTTTAGAAATTGTAGAATTAAAAAACATTAAAAAATACACCGAATTGATAACCTCCTCCCTTTTTTAAGTCGGTTAAAATTAAACATTACACGATGTGCTTATTGTATTCGAGCAAATTAATTGTGTTTAATAATATTCTTAAATTTTATTACGTATGCATTTTTTACCATTAATATATGTATAATAAAGTTATATTAGTAACATCATTATTGTGTTTATTTTATTCCATTTTATATTCTCATAAAATACTACTACTAAATAATCTTCGTACATAATACGTAATCTTTATTATATCGATTTTTAAAATTAACCAAAAAATAGTGATTTGCACAATTTGATTGCAAACGCCAGAAACTGGTATCACTGAATGGCGTGTATGTGTGCGCGTGACGAGCGTAGGCACATTCGACTCGCGCCCACTAACATAATGACTTTGCATCATTTTAACGCTCGTGTTTTGTACTGGACTGCGTTTCTATGCGTAATAATTCTATGTAAAATCCACTATGAAAATGGTGGTTCTGTTAAAGTTACGTTTCGTAAAATTCGTGATATTTTCGGACAACATAATCGTCCTTCTGAGACCGCTATTAAGAATTTGGTCGCTAAATTTGAATCGACAGGCTCGGTACAAAATGCGCCAAAACCAACGCGTGTTCGACCGGGTCGTTCAACCGAAAACATCGCAGCCGTGAGCCACAGTGTTGAAGAAGATCCAAATTTGTCAATTCCTCGACGTTCTCAACAATTGGGGTTATCCAAAACAACCACATGGCGAATTTTGCGTAAGGATTTGGCTTTGAAGCCTTACAAGGTTCAACTGGTGCAGGAATTGAAGCTGACCGACCATTCACATCGCCGTAGATTCCCTCAACTCATTCAGGAACAGCCCGCTGGTTTTTCTGCAAAAATCATTTTTTCAGACGAAGCCCATTTTCACTTGTCAGGGTATGTCAACAAGCAAAATTGCCGCATTTGGGCGTCTGAAAATCCTAAAGCGATTATTGAGAAGCCTTTGCATGCTCAACGTGTCACTGTATGGTGCGCTATGTGGCCTGGAGGCGTGATTGGGCCGTTTTATTTCGAAGATGAGGCTGGAAATTCGGTAACGGTCAATGGATCACGCTATCGCGAGATGTTATCATCTCAATTTTGGCCTATTATTGATGACATCGATATCACAAACATGTGGTTTCAACAGGACAGTGCCACATGTCACACAGCCAATGAAACGATCAATTTATTGCAAATCAAATTTCCCGATCGCATAATTTCACGAAATTCAGCTGTTAAATGGCCAGCCAGATCGTGTGATTTAACACCACTGGATTATATTTTGTGGGGCTATGTTAAGGACAGAGTCTATACGGAGCCAATCGAATCGATCGCGGCCTTAAAACTCATAATCTGACGTGATTAACAAAATAAACCCCTCCATTTTGCCAAAAAGTGATTAAAAACTTTGATGAAAGAATCGACATCTGTCAGCGTGGTCGTGGTGGACATTTGCCAGATATCATTTTTCTTTCATAATTGCCAAACTTTTCTCTTCGTAATACAATAAAAATTTGAATCATCTTCATCTAAACTCTTTGTTTTATTTTGTTTTAGAAAACAAAGTTCTTGTTGAAAAACCCATTACAAGCGGTACGTAGATGACACTTTCACAATTTTACCATCTGACAAAGTAACTGCATTTTTAGACCACCTTAATTCCACAAACTCTAAAATACAATTCACAATGGAGTTACAGGCAAACAATTCTTTAGCTTTCCTAGATGTTTTAGTCATCCGAAATCATGATAACACTATTGGTCACACTATGTATAGAAAAAAGACCCATACCAACCGATAATTAAATGGTGAATCGCACTATCATCCATCAAAGTTAGCTACCGTGGGAAAATCTCTGTTTCAGAGAGCAGAAATCAATTAGAATTCCTAAAATATTTAAGTACCATGGACAGCCTTAATGCCAAATGTGTATTCCTTGTTTAAGTTTTTCTGGGTATACTGTATGCATATGGAAATGTATGTTTCTGTGCTCAGGCAAAAATTCTTAATCCGAGTATTCCAGTGAGAAAAGTAACTTTTGTATCTAACTTCCTCTATTGTAGAACTATTTGTATGAACGCTCATGGTTCCAATCTCTAGCCCAGAATCACACGGAAATGGCTGCCAAAAGGCTTAAGCATTAGTGTTTAGCTCTACGTCACCTATATTTTGTTTTAAAAGTAACGGTTACCTCATTTTGTAACGTTGCAGACGATTTTGCTATATATATTTTATGGTTAACTGATCATGTTTTATCCCTATCTATTCACAAAAGCAATGTTCTGACCTTCTGTCACCATTGGCAAGTCCTTAATATCGTCGTTCTATCCCCATTAGGGAGTATGTAATGGTTTTTGATGTGGTCCTCTACTAAACTGACCTTTACTCAACGTATGCATTACATCTTGAAAAAATTGAAGAAAATTTAAATATCCTTTGCTCTATCGGGGGAATGGTGGACCTGTTCTCTTAAAAATTGTTTTAGGCTATATCTTTTAGACCAATTCTTGTTTAGGATTTTTGCCGTGGAAGTAACGTAAACGGGACAAGTAGTAAGTGACGACAGCTCCGCCACAGGATCTGCCTTTGTCACCTTTCGTTTTTACATTTGTATCATTTCTTAGTCTCTCAGATAGGTATAATTTCTTCATCTTTCATATAGTACAGTATCTCAATGCAAGATTTCTATTTGATCTTAAAATGTTCTTTGAATTGATTATTTTTTTTATTAAATTTTATTAAATTATTTTTTATTAAAGAATATAACAATATCAATGTTGATTATATAAATACACAATTAACGAAGATATCGCGCAACATTTACGCGCGCTTACAAAACCTCCTGCATTTATCTAAGTCTGTTATAAAATATAGAAAGTCTGACCCTTAGATTAATAATAGGTCATCGCGCGATCTGACTAGATACCGCACTATTTGAAAATGACAGCTCCGTGAATGCGGCATCTCGATATTGTAGTGTGTATAAGACAATTGCAAGGACGCTAGTGTACGTGAAAAATTGTATATGCCAGCAGCTTAAATATTACCCGATTAAAGGGAAAATTTATTTTAAGCCATACTTAGTAGTTAAGTTCATAGTTATGAATGTAGACCAGAAATATTTAAAAAAGAATAATTTATTAAAAGCGAATGTATAAATATATTTGTGTATATTATGTATAGGTTTTTCTTCTGAATAAATGTCATATAAATGATAAGGCCTCATTTTAATCAGTTTAATTTTTAGTTTAATTTTTATATATAAATGTCTGACTAATACTCACAAATTATTTAAAAAAATAGTTATATATTATATGATGTAACCAAAATAGTGCTTTCTATTTCTATTTTACGCGTCAATATGAATAACTTTTACTATAGATTTATCTTCGAAATCGCAAGAAAAATCAGGTCTCCCATACATTTTGAACAAGTTTGTACGAAATTCTGTATGGAATAACTGATTTTGAGATTTTTTTACAGGATCAGGGTGACAAACGAGCACACATTCCATCTGATAGTAAGTAGTTGCTGTGGCTCATAGACATCTACATCTATCTTTGGGTAAGAATCAAAATGCAGATGCGTCACAACTCCTGAGGACTAAGATGGAATGCCTCGTTACCAGTAAAAAGGGTCTCCGGTTCTCTACACTCACCATACGAAACAAAACAGCGTTAAGCTGCTATTTTACACTGGTATTCTGTGAGAGCGTGGTCCTTCCCCGGTCGAGTCGTCCCATTCGTGCTATAACTATACCAGTAATATAGCTGCAGTATAAGTAAAGTATAAGTAAAGTTATTCATGTTTACGGGCAGAATCATTCCCTAAGTTATTAAGTACTATTTTGTTACACTTTTACTTAGTATATAAGGTCGGAGAAACGGTTCGTATTTTACATACAAATTCAAGACATTTTTGTTTTAAAGTTTTATTACATTTAATTATAATATATATGGGTCCATTTTGCTCGATAACTAGTTGCGATCTTGTAGGTAGTGACATAATCGCGTTGCTGTAGAAGTCTTGGGATTTTTGATAAAAAAAATGCGACAAGTAGTTTTATTAGATATATTCAATCTCTGGTATTGAAGCATTTAAAGCAACATGGATTTAGCATTTATAATGGAAAAAAAATATTCTTAATTATTTAGAACATGCGAAACAATATATTGTAAACTTAAACAGTAAAATCTCCAGAAAGCTTACAAAAGAAAATAATGATTAAAAGTTTTAAACCAGTTTTAAGTAATCAAACAATTACTGGATTTTTAGGAATGTTTGTGTGTATTGAAAGTCTCAAACAGATAACTAATCTTGTGGTATGGCGTTATCATGATGAAAGACCAATGCTTTTCTGATGATCAATGCCGGCCGTTTTTTTTTTTCTATTTCTTGCTTGAGTCTCATTATTTGTTGGCAGTAGAGATCAGAATCAATGGTTTTACCAGGCGGTAAAAGTTCATGATAAACGATACGCTTCCATTCAGACCATACACACAGCATCTTCTTATTGCGTGTTAATCCAGGTTTCGCTACAGTCTGTAAACAAAACACATATCAATACAGTAAAAATCACGTTTCTTCTATGGCCTTCATACAAGAAAGGTGATTCAGGGATCCTTTAATATTTTATTTTATCTTATTTTTTTATATGTTGTTATAGCAGCAATACAATTAGCCAATACACATTCTGTGAAAATTTCAAGTATGTACATATTATGGTTCATAAAATACAGCCTGCTGATAGACAGACGGAACGATAGTGGAAACTTAGGTCCCGTTGACACGGAACCCTAATAAACGGAAATAATGTTTTAATAAGCAGCGATTCATTCATTCGAGAGCGCTCGGCAACGTCGACCGCGTAGGTTGCGTACACTGTCCCAAAGTTGTATTTAATTCGTTTTACTCGATTAAAGTCAATTATTAAGTGATAAATATACACCAAACTATCAATACAAGTGTTTTCAATAGATTATGACATAAGTGTCTTCTACAACTCTTAAAAATCAGCAAATTAAATCAACTAATTTCTTACAACGGACAAAGTAAGTGTTAATTGCTACTGCTTTATGAATCATCTCAGCACGTCTTGTGACATCACTCCTACCTACAACGACGGAGTATTGCTTCGGCCTAGAACCAATAGCGGGCGTTCTCGCACAAAACATCGGACGCATTGACCATTGAGATATAGCTGTATCGCTTGCTTAAACACAACCGTAATATTATTAAATAGGCCCAGCGCGGTCACCCACTGTCGCCGAAGTGAACTAAATATTTTCTTGTGCGACTTTGTTGATATTGCTTACCTCACGCTTGCGCTTTTTTTATTATATTTAGAAGTATTATAATGGCGAGTGTAAACTGCGGCGGTTGTTTAGCTAATATGGATACTACATTTTTGTTTATGAAATGTTACAGATGCGAAACAGGTTATCATATATTGTGTGTTAATGTATCGGCACAGGAGTACAACTCTTATTCTGACGAATATTTAGCGAGCTGGCTTTGCCCTAACTGTCTATGTAAGGAGCCAAAACTTGGCAATTCAAACACTCCAATTTGTGCATCCCCAACGGGTTTTTCTAATAACATCACAGCTCACCCAATAAAACGGAAGGCCACCTTATCACCAAATGTTGAGATTAACCAGGCTCCCACAGTAACTTCTATTAATAATAACCTTGTTTCGCTTACCTCGGAAATAAGATTATTGCGAGAGGAGTCCAACAGTATTAAGGGAATTATGGAAAATCTATCGGCCTGCCTTCTCAAGTGCACTACAAAACTGGAATCACTTGAAACTCGCATGGTAAGTGCTGAAAAAACTATTCAAGAAATTAAAACATATGGATTAAAAGTGGCCGAGCTTACTGCGACTATATCCTCTCTCCAGGATCAGATCAATTCTCAGGGTCAATCCGCTATTCGAAATGAGTTAGAGATTATAGGACTCAATGGAAATCAAAATGAAAGTCTTGAGCATGTAATACTAGTTATCGCCAGCAAAATCGGGGTGAGTTTGGTATCGAAGGATATCGATTGCATTATCCGAGCAGGATTAAGACAGCAGAAGCTTCTGACGTCAGAAAATAAGCCCCCGCGCCCACTAATTATACGTTTCCTACGCAAAAACAAACGAGATGAATTCCTTAGAGCCTCTAGGACCAGGCGTGACCTCACCACTTCTGACATCGAAGTACAGGGCCCCACCAGAAAACTATATTTCAATGAACACCTAACCAAACATAACCGGTGGTTATTTCGAGAGACAAGAACACGAGCTAAAGAGGCCGGTTACAAGTATTGTTGGGTTAAGCAGGGTTACATCCACATTCGTAGACGGGAAGGAAGTCCTTCCATCACGATACGGAACGCCTCTGACTTGGAGCGTCATCTCGGTCCTGAGGAATTGGCTGCCACAGCTCCAGTCGGTAGCACCAATCAACAAATGCTGCATTAGCTTTCTTAATGTTATTTTTTATTTCTCATTTTGTTGTGAAGTTTGTATATTTTTAACTCTAGTCTTAAGATCTACATTCCAATTTTATAAGTTGTACAAAATTAACTTTCTGTGGTATTTACTACGTATTTGTATATTAATTAGCGTACCTCTTAACATACATATATACAAAAACACAATACATACACTCATATTACACTATAACATGCATAAACTACTACATCAAATTAAATATGTAACTATCTTCTATATTACACTTCTAATACGTTGTTACAAAAAAACTAAACAAAACAAACAAACACAAAAAATGTTACACGGAAAACAAGTTCTTCTTTCTCAGGCTCTCCTAACTGTTGACAGATATTACTGTTTACTCACAACTTTTATCACGAGTGACTTTATACATGGAAGTAATAATATTTATATTTCCCATTTATGGCCCAAGCGGCCACCATAGACGTACAATAGGATATTAGTAAAACATTCTCTATAACATGTCACTCAATTCCTGATCTGGAACTCTGTGCAAACAAATTACAGTCTTACTCTAACTTCACATTACTAGGCTGTAACATAAGAAGTATACATCATAATTTTACTGACTTCCTAGTGGTTCTCTCGAGAATTAATGTACAATTTGACGCTATTATTTTGTCTGAGTGTTTTTTGAATGAAGGGACAGTTATACCACAAATTCCAGACTACAAATCGTTTCGTACTAATAAATTTATAAATAAAAATGGCGGTGTCGTTGCGTACATAAAAGATGCATATAATGTTTTAGTATCGGAATCTACATTAGATGACGCAAATTGTCTGCAAATAACAATAGAAAATACACTTACACTTCTTGGGATTTATCGATCTCCTTCGTTCAATAATCCGGACCGTTTCATACAATCACTTGATTCTAAGATTCATTCAAACACTAAATTTCCTATTATTATAGCCGGTGACATTAATATAAACTTCCTACCTGACGAATTTAACTCTCATCTATCTGATTATCTGTGTTTAATGGCTAGCCATGGACTTATGCCAGCCATAACCATACCCACGAGAAACAACGCTTGTTTGGATCACATCTTTACTAATTCTACAAAACCATCAATTGGTATAGTCTGCGATTCTGCATTAACTGATCACAAATTAACAATGACAGGTTTAGGGTTACCTAACAGAAAACCGATTCAGATTAGCAGAGTGAGATCTATAATTGATTTTGCTGGGGTTCTTACGGATTTGAAAAACAAAGACTGGTCATTAATTACTGGTGCAAGCGATGTTAACGAAGCGGTGCTTAACATTCATAATCTGATTGAAACGTCAATACGCGTACACACTCGTCGGGTAAGGGTTAGTCGCTCAAAATTCAATCTCAGGCCTTGGATTACTCCTGGCCTAATGAGGTGCATGCGTCATCGCGACAGGCTACATAGTCGAGTACAAAAGAACCCCAATGATCTCGTTTTAGAATTAACGTACAAACGGTATCGTAATTTCTGCAATGATTTATTACATAGAGTCAAAGCGTACTATGAAAATTCAGAACTACATAAACATAATAAAAACCCTAAAAAACTTTGGCAATGTATAAAAAACATTTGTGAGATACGCAAAGGTAATACCGATGCCATTGAACTCACAAAAATTATGGGAGATGCGCGAGACTCATTGAACGCATGTAATCAACACTTCTCCACAGTAGGTAAAAAATTAGCTGATAAAATTCTTAACAGCTTACATATTACAGAGGAAACGTTGGCCTCTGAATTTAATAATCAACTTTGTCATCAGAGTTCAATGTATCTCTTTCCAACGGATACAAACGAAGTCTCTGCAGTGATTGAGTCACTTAAGAACGATAGTGCTCCCGGTTTTGATAGTAGTACACCTTTATTAATAACAACTATTAAAAATGTTATTCTAGAACCTTTGACGCACATTATTAATTTAAGCTTAGCAAGTGGGACCTTTCCTGAAAATTGGAAATTAGCTATTGTTAGTCCAATTCACAAAACTGGTCCAAAAGACAACCCGGATAACTTTAGACCAATATCTCTTTTGTGTATATTCTCAAAAATACCAGAAAAAGTAGTTAACAAACGTCTTGTTAACTACATTGAAAAACACAACATTCTTTCTCAAAGACAGTTCGGATTTAGGCGAGGTAAATCTACGGAGGATGCGGTAGTTTTGCTAACAGAGCTGATCACGGATTATTTAGATAAGGGTGAAGCATGTATCGGCATCTTCTTGGATCTCGCCAAAGCCTTTGATACCGTGTCTGTGCCTATCCTATTGAAGAAATTGGAGGTCATGGGGATCAGAGGTACGGTCTAGAATTGGTTCCATAGTTACTTAACAAACAGGAAACAATGTATCCAAATACAAAATTTCAGAAGTGACGATCTTCCTGTTCTGTATGGCGTCCCACAGGGAAGTATTTTGGATCCGAGCCTTTTCGCTATCTACATGAATGATATCCTAAATTTAAATATTAATAATTCGGAACTGATTTATTACGCAGATGACACAGTGGTGCTTTTTCATGATCACAGGTGGAAAGAAGTGTATAAATTGGCTGAGCACGGTCTTGCTCGTATAGCTCAATGGCTGGACAAGAACCTCCTCACTTTGAATACCGCTAAGTCCAAATACATAGCGTTTCATAAGACTCGGGCTTCTAGACCTTCTTCTATAGTCAATTTAAAAGTTCACAGATGCACAACACCAAATTCTCCTTATGGTGTCCTATCCTATACATTCCCAACGTGCAATTGCCAAACGATAGGTGCTGCGGAAACAATAAAATATTTAGGGGTACTGGTTGACTATAACCTATCGTTCAGTCCCCATATTACCGATTTGGCTGCTCGAGTTCGAAAACTAATTTATGTTTTCAAACTTATACGTAACAGTGCCAACATAAATATTCTCAAAATGTTATACTATGCAATGTGCCAGTCCATTGTGTAATACTGTATTACAGCATGGGGTGGTGCTGCTAAGACTCATATATTAAAAATAGAAAGATCGCAACGAGCTTTGCTTAAGGTCATGCTTAAAAAACCAGTGCGATTCCCCACCAGAGAGGTCTTTAATTTGTCTCGTGTGCTATCTGTTCGCCAATTGTTCATCCTAAATGTTATAAAGAGATGTCATAAAAACGCTCCAAACCTGCCTAACTACCAACATATTTAAAAAAAAGGGTATACAAAATACCCGTCCCTAACATTAAAACGTCTTTTGCTAGTCACCTACCACGTTTTCTACATCCATACACTTATAACAAAATATGTCGATACCATAACATCAGAAACCTCAACACCTCACAGGTCTGTCACAATAATAGAAATTGGCTAATGACGTTAACATATGAGGAAACTGAAGATCTAGTCAAATGCCATTAGAAGCGTACACACAAACACACACGCAAACACACACACACACACACACACACACACACACACACACACACAGTAAAATTATACTGCAGTATTATATTTACACTAGGAAAACATGCTATTCTTTTTCGTTAGACTGTGTACAATTCTTTAGATAACTTGCGCTCCCGGACCCCAAGATACAGGATTATCCTAGTTTGGGGTCCAATGGAAAATATTTGTTTATCTTGTCTTGAACATTGTTTAGATATTTAACCCACTGTTCTTACATTTGTTAAATCTATATGTCAATAAAAACATTTATTATTGTTATTATTAAAAATATCAATTAATAAAACAACATATAAATATTAGGTCATTTGAGCAATACTACAAAAATAAACATTAAATAATATAGAATTAGGTTGTATTATATACATACATATATATATATATATATATATATATATATATATATATATATATATATATATATATAAGTTAAATATATTATATTATAAAATATAGTAACAATAAATTCACATATAAAAATCTCAGCCACGGGGAACCTTATTTTTGTACACGCGGCAACACTGAATGACGTCATTCATATTTTGTAATTTGTTTATAGCTCGTGTCATTTTATGTTGAAATTTCGAAATTGTATGATACTTACTGATAGTATGTGATCCCAGTATCTTTCTTATTTCTTGTAGTATTATTTTTACACAGTTTCACTACACAAGCTGGTATTTTACTTCGGATTATGATCAAAATTTAATAAAACATTCGGTACGTCCACATCACATGTCACCTGCAACGCGACTGGCTCGGGTACGCCGATTTCGGCGTAGTATTTGTTGCCGCATTTTACAAGTACGCCGGCGGTATCTAGTCTGACCGCGCGAAGACCTATCAATAATCTAAGGTCTGACTAATCACATATGCCACTAAATGTCAAATGATAGTTGTATTGGAGCAGCAGTTTGAATCATTAGATTCAAAATAATACTTTAAATGCTCTTCCTTTAAATCCTCCAATTTATCTAGTGGAATTAATGAAGCTCTTTTATATAATGAGGCATAATATAATTATAAGAAATAATTTATTCTTATTGAGTATAAAAGTTCAACATCAACAGCCTTTCACTAGCCTACTGGTAAACCCATAAATTACAGTCCAGAGGTACCACTAACCGTAGACTTCCTGTATGTCTTACCAAGTCGTCACTCTATCTAGTGGGGGGCACCCTATAATTCACTTACGGTAACGAACATGCCACTCGTAAACTTCACCTGTAATCGAGAATCTTTCTTCCCCATTGGTTATCGTTTCTTTGAGCTATATGACCCCTTCAGCTTTCTGATCTATTGAGCTAATTGTAAACAAAAAACTATATAAGTTGTTAGCAGTTTTAATAAAGTAGCGTAAATTTTTTATATTAAAATCAGGATTCCTTAACTTTGATTTTAAGCCAAAATGGCATTTATACTGTTTATTTTCTGGCTATATATGGCTAAAAATGCAATATAAAATGCAAGGCACACATAAGAATCGAGCATGTTTGTACACAGGTGCATCTAGCCAAATTGAGGATCGGCGTTACTCCCTTTGTGAATGTGGATTAGACGAGGGGAAGGATTTTAATAATTCTTTCTGGGAACAGAAACCACTAACCATATCAATTTTTTTCCTAAATAGTCTTCTTTATGTATGTATATATCATCTATATCTATGATCAGTAATACTATTATATTATTAACAATTACTTTTGTTACTGTTCTAGGTAATTCAATCGATTGATTCATCAGAATCATAAGAGTTTAAACAAATATAATTAACTAACATAATTAAATTCTGCATTTCATTAGCTTTCTGTGAGTGATTTTTATTCTGATATAAGTAAAACCTTTCTCCGTGGTAACGATTTTAGTCGAACTGGTTGCAATCGGACCGTATAAAATCGTGACGAGCGTCGCCGGGACGTTCAAAGCTATTGTCGCCGCGTCGTCCGAACGTTTGAGTGGATAAAAGTTTAAAAATAAAATTATAACGGGTATATACTATTTGTGTCTTCTGAGCTTTTCAACTTTTAACACGTTTACAGTAATATTGGCGAATGCATCTACATCGCCATAAAAAAAACTAAAAAAAGAGATTAAAATGGGGCTGGGAATTTGTGCGCCCGAATTACATGGGGTCTTAGTTGGTGGACGACCAAAATATACCGTCCTTGCCCCAGCGAATGTCACTATCTCTTTCGTACTATATCTTTCTTAACTCAAAGAAGTAAATATCTAAAATAGCGTAACTATGGTATTCGTAAATTATTAATGAGAGTATTGCCCTAAGATTGCATCTTATGATTCATAGGAAGGTCACAAAAAGTCCGAAAAAAAAGTGGAATGAACATAAGAATTAAGTTTTTCTTTTTATTCAAGCATTGGTTAATAAAAGCTACGAAAGCTACAACTTTATAATAACCTTTGGGTCAGGCCGCAAAAAGTGCACACAAGTTAGAAAGAAAATTGTATATCATCAGTGGACCTTAAAGGCCAATGGCATTAAAGTCAATGCTGGTATTATTACAGTAAATCTTACAAAAAAAGGACGTTCTATTTATGACTAATACATTCAAATTTTAAAGTTACTACTTACATCACAGCAAGGTTCAGTTTATGAGTTCTAAAATTTATATTTCTTAAATTATTACTCCGGCGGAGACACGGAGCTTTCATAAAAAGTTAATTAGAGATTTATAGCATCATAAAACTCTTACTTGTTTAATCTTGAAGCAATATTTAAAAATATTCCGTTTAAGCAAAACGTTACGTATACATAATGTCTAATTATGACCAATGTCTACCAAAGTTTTTGTTTTAAAGAACTGGTTTTGTATTTTCATTATCACATAATATCATGTTTTACTATTGTTTTTCAAGCGATTTATCCGATTTTACAATAACTCTCGCATAACGTGCACTCGTTGCATCTTAAATACCATTATTTTTGTTTTCTCTTTATGTTGGGAGTGTTTGGAACCTTGTCACCTTTGAGAACCAAGATGGAATGCCTCATTTCCAGTTGCAACGTGGCTCTTCCATAAACAACTTTTAACATTAACCCGATGATTACTGTCGCTAGATCTTGATCTGTCAAAGAGTAAGTGCGCTAGTCGGATCATCTTAATATATAGAACAGGAATTATCACGCGAACGAAGGATCAACTCAAGTTAGGGGATATGAGCACTATAACCTACTCTAAAATATCACATACAAATTGTACATCTGAATGACTTTTTTCTAAAAAAGTTTAATTTTCTATGTTCTACATAATTGAAATTATCATGACTAATAATCTAATTAAATTTGCATTCGCTATAATAGTATTTATAGAATAATATTAAAAATAGTAATACCCTTCGTTAAAAAAAAATCTTCAGTCGAATATTAAACCTCATCTTTATTTTCAGAAATTGGCTAAAACTTACATAATCGGATTGTTTTATAAAAGAATCGTCTTCAATTATGCTTTGTGCCTATTTTTCTTTTCACATTAAAACAAGTCTGAAAGTCTATAATTTAGCTATTAGTATAAAACATTAGTTCGATACGTGGTAACGTCTTATGATAATTCTTATATTCCGTGGAAGTCTTAAAACTCGACTAATGCAATTGTCAGAAAGATCTTGAGGCCTCGTTATAGAAAACGGTATGACCACCTGGTATATGACGAGAAACCGTACTGTAATGTAATGACTATTTTTAGTAGAATAAGGGTAACAAACGAGCATACAGTCAATTCTCACTTAATATTTAATAGAGGCGGTGTTACCCAAGTGGACTAAGATGGAATTCCTCGTTTTTAGTAAAAAGGGTCTCCGGTTCTTTAGATATAATATTCTATATGCTCTACACTCACCATATGAAACACAGCAACATTAAGCCGTTATTTTACGCTCGTATTCTGTGAGAGCGTGTGTCTTCCCTATTTCGTTAAAAATTATGAACATAGAATTTATTTTAACTGTCATTTTTATTATAGTACCTAATATTTTGGAAAAATAAAATCGTCAAATAGTCTTCACTATTACAAAGTTTATCTCCTATCTATATTACTACGAATACTGTAAGTACATTGAATATTTTTTATAGGATAAGGTTAAAAAATGTGCACAAAGTTCACCTCATGGTAAGTAGATGCAGTGGCCCATAGACATATAAATCAATTTTTGAATAAGAATGAAAATGCAGATGCATTGTAACCTCTGAGGACTAAGATAGAATCTCATTTCCAGTAAAAAGTGTCTCCGGTTCTATAGAGAACCGTGAGTGTAGAATCACCATACGATTACGCGTATATACTATTTTACGCTTATTCTGTGAAAGCGTGGTCCTTCCCCGGTCAAGATGACCCATTCTTACTACTACCATAACATAGCTGCAGTGTGGCTCTACAACGTGTAAAAAACAACTTGTGTTTTTCTTTTCTATAACTTGGATTAAATGACCATAATGTAAACTACATAATGTATTTCTTAAATTATATTAACCATAAGGAAGGTTATTAATCGCTGTGATTTAGAGATAGAATGCGGTTATTATTCCTTAACAAAGCATTTAATGTAAACATAGAAATGTTAATAACTACTAGAAAGTTCCATAACATAAAAATTAATTCTATTAATGGTCTATAGAATAATTTATTTTAGCAAAACTGCCTTCTAAACCATGATAGAGCTATGCTGTAATTATATTAATTGTATAGTTGTAGCATGAATGGATGGGCTCGACCGTGGAAGGACCACGCTCTCACAGAATACCAGCGTAAAATAGCAGCTTAATGCTGCTGTGTTTCTTATGGTGAGTGTAGAGAACCGGAGACGCTTTTTACTGGAAAAGAGGCATTCTATCTTAGTCCTCAAGGCTGAAAACGCATGTGCATTTTGATTTACAAACGAGGATAGATGTAGATGTCTATGGGCCACAGCAACCACTTACCATCTGGTGGACTGTGTGCTCGCTTGTAACCCTTATCCAATAAAAAAAAACATATGTGCAGTTAACACACGGCTTGACAAGCGCACTTCGGATGTATTTTGGTGGGCTGCGATGAGAGGGGTGTCCTATCCCCCTACCGCCGCAGCCGAGGTGGAGTCGCGGAGCAAGGGAAGTGTCGGTATGGCGATGCGCCACTCGCCCTATGTTACGTGACTCGAACGGGGCCGCACTGTTGATTGATGTGGGGCTGCGTGGAGAGAAGAGTGTTGGTATTGCGAGGCGCCGCTCTCCCTACCCTCTGCAGCCGAATCTTGGTTGGCGACGGAGGCATAGATTAGATCCGCCACTGGGGTCAGGAAAGTTGTTCTTTCCAAGTAGCCTTAGCGCATGGTCCTTGCGGTGGATTAAATAAAGTTATCCGTGCATGAAAGACGTACAAAACGCTATCCAAAACTATTTCTTAATGAAACAAGAACAGGCCAAGACGGATATCCAAAATAACAAGGGCAGAAAAATAGTTGACAAAAATGATTGCGTTCAGAAATAATTAAAAATTAAAAATTTTGTACAGCCGACTTCAATATAAGTTATATAAGAACAACTCAAAAACTATGGGTCTGACCTTGATCAAATTCATATAGGACCACACGAGAAGTATCGGCTTTCATATAAAAAAAGAATCATCGAAATCGGTTCACCCAGTACAAAGTTATGAGAACACACATAAAAAAACATCGTTGAATTGAGTACTGTCTCCTTTTTGGAAGTCGGCAGATAACTTATATTTAAAATGAGTTTAATTATGTTTCTATGATTTTTCAAATAAAATTGTATTTTAATTAAATCCACAGAAAAAGACATACATTTTTGGGAATATCATATGACTTTAATCATTTTACACTATTCAAGTGTTTCCATTTACTATATTCATACTATTTTTGTATACTTTGTAAGACTACCAACACAATACACAAACACAAAATATTTTTATAGGAAGTTATTAATAATAACTATACTATCAGTAATAATAAAAATAAAAGTCATATGGTTGAAAATAAGTCTCTTATAAATAACTTAGTGCAATAATACATTATCTCAATCATAGTACTATGTAACAATTCCACTTAATGTTATGGCAACACTAGCTTAAACAAAGTGTCACTGCATGGCACAAAGGCCCAGAAAAGGCCCGTGTCAGAAATAATACATTTATAGTACGCAAATATTTAATTGAGATACAATAATCTAAAAACTCTCAATTATGTAGATAGGTACATTATGTAGACGGACGAACAGTACATTCCGCACTAAAATTACCTTTAAATGTTGCTGACTATGAATTTCTGATATGTGACATTACCAGATCATAAGGACATCATCGAGGCCAGTATAATAATGGGTAAAGAAAAAGGACAAATGCTATTTATACCGCGAATACTTTAAATATCAACTGGATTACCTTTCAATTTTAAGCGATTACAATTCCCAGTCAAGTTGACTTATAGTATGACCATCAATAAAGCACAGAGCCTAACATTCCAATATTGTAGCATTAATTTGAGAGAACCATGCTTTTCACATGGTCAATTTTACGTTACATACTCAAGAGTTGGGTCACCTCAAAGATTGTTCATTTACAGTCCAAATAATAAAATAACAAATGTAGTAAATAAGCAAGTGTTTTAAACAAAAATTTAAAAAATATAATCGTTTATAAAACTCCTAATATGTATACACATATATGTATATTTTCTAGAATATATTGAATGAAAAATATTTTTTTTTATTTAAACAAACTACTTTCTACTTTGATTCGTAATTATTAAATAAGTTAATTAATTAGTCGATTTCGTATACACTATATACCACGTACATTTAATGGTACAAAAATGTGTGTACATATATAAGACAGAAAAAGTGATTTTATAATCATTAAGTGTGTGAAGTATTTTGACCCGGGCAACGCCGGGTTTCGCTGCTAGTTTAAAAACGATAAAAAAACATCAGCGAAAACCTCGCTATACTCGTACCTTAACAATGACATTAAATTTTGAAGTTATCATGTTATTTCAATATCAGAATAACTTGTTAGTCAGACTCATCTTAAGCTACAAGTTAAAAAGAGATTTCGACGCCGGGAAACTGTAGTAAGGGTAAATAAAAAAAAATGTTTCAACCATGTAAAACTACTACTTCTATAACTAGTGCTACTAAGTTAATTACGCAGTGAATATTTAACAAGTCAGTCACTTCCCATAAACTAAAAGTGAACTGGGATGAATTATCGTAAGAGTGATCATTATACAAAGAGAGTAAAATATAGCACTATTATACAAGGTTAAGCTAGAAGCCTATTTCACTTTTTTCTGTTCATTTTACCATTGAACTACTACTACTTTGCTGTTGAATTGCGATACCATACCTCAAAAACATATTAATTAGCTTTATATTTTTTTCTTTTCGGTAATATCTCGACTTAGCATAAATATAATTTATTGCATCACTTATTATTTGTATAGAATCGTTTGGTTTTTCTCAATTTAATGGTAAGGTTCGGCTATTAGAATATTTTGAGTGTATCCGAATGTAAAAACAGGCATTTTACGAGAACACACAACAGTATCTATCTTCATCATTATATTTGCAATGGTGATCAATAAAGCTCAAGGAAAATACTCAGATGCAGATGATGTGCATTTAGAAAAAATATGATGTGTTTTTTATCATCTCGTTCAATCATATTATGAGGTGAACTTACTTGTATCTTGTTGCTAAAACCTGTATTTTAAAAATTGTAGCTACTTTTATTTGCAGAATCAGTTCCTGACTGGATAATATATCGGTGTGCCGGATCGATTCGCCAACTCACAGATTGGCTATGGCAGATATGTCCAGCTATTCAACTATTACGGGCTGGTAATAAGGAAGTAAATGTAAGTATATTGTTTTTATAATATGTAGAAAATATATTATCAAAAAGTGTCTAAATAATAAAATATTTATTTAAAAGTGTGTAAATTTTAAGTACACAGACAGAAAAAAGATAGACAGAAAGACAGGCAAAAAAGTTCTAAGAATCCCATCCCATATTACATCCTTTATTTAACCCTTAAGACTTGTTTTTTTTTTAGAAAATATTAAAATAACAGCGATAAAACGATTAAGAAGTGTGATATATGAATTAAGAATTCCATAGTAAGAAAGTATGCGATAATTCCTATTAAGCAATCAAAATATGAAATTAAGGTTCTTTATTGTTGGTAACGTGCCAAAATATAACATTGAGGATTAACGAGGTATCTCACTCGGGGCCAGCAAACTAGGAAGCGCATTGCAATCATAATATAAAGGCCTACAACTGTATTTCTCTAATTCACGTAAAATAATGAGTGTCTTTTAGTAATCAACATTTAGAACATGCGAAAATTAATATGGGTATCTGTACTGTATAGATTATAATAATTGTATGGTGTTTTAATAGCGAAAAATTCCAGACGAAGTTATGATTAATACGTAATTATCCGAAGCGAGAACCAAAAACTGAAAACCCTTTGCTTACTGTAATTGAATTAAAATAGATGTAAAAGTTACTGGCTAGGAGAAATTATTTAATAAAGCAGCAGTTCGGATTACCATTTCGTGCATCCCATTTGTGCACTTATTCAAGATGCTGACCTAAAAATCATTAACTTGTGTGTCAGGTCGGCTTCAAATAACATATTATGTTAGATGCTGTTATATTGTTTTGATTGTGTGTACATATATATGTACCTAGGAGTATATCACGATAGGTGAATACTTACGGTAAATATTGCTTTGACAATTAATTTATAAACGCCTTTATACATTAATAATTAGTCTAAACTTCACGCTCATAGAGGGCTAAGAACTCATACAGATTACCAACGGTGGACATAGCTCAACTTCAGCCAAAAATATTTGCAGGGAATTATTACATTATAATAATTATAACTAGCTTTTACCCGCGACTTAATCTACGTAGAACTTAAATAAAAGTTCTTTGGTTCTGGATCAAAGAAGTTTTTTCAGTTTTTTAGTAATTTCACCAAAAATTCCTTATCATTTTTTACCTTAACTGTTCGTTTACTTTCATCAATATTGGTTCAGCCGTTCCTAAGATTATGACGGACAGACTTACAGACAAAAATTTTAGCTCCCCAGAAGACAGTGATATAGATGTCACAGACCAAAACCATAGTATAAATTCACATTGTCCCTTTTTTACAGTTTCTGCTTAAAAAAATTATACTTTTTTGTATGTATGTTACAATATATCTTAATAATATGTAGGCTATACCTCAAAGGTGATCTCTTTTAAATTTAAAATATGTTCCACTACTAAGGATGCAAAAAGACGACAATTTTTTTTAAAGTGAATTGATACAGCTTATTCCAATCCAAAAACTTTAAAAAAGTGAACACAGCCAGAAAAGTAATAAAATAATTTTCGCATAATATAATAGCTTTGAGAACCTTTCTACCCCATCGGTTGTCGGTTCTTGTCCAGAGATATGGCCGGCCCACTGCCACTTCAGCTTACTAACCGTTGGGATGTGTCGGTTACTCTGGTTCTACTGCAGATATCCTCATTTCTAAGTTTATCACGCAGAGAAACCCCGAGCATAGCCCTCTCCACAGCTCGCTGAGCGACCTTGAGCTTCCCCATACGGCCAGTAGTAAAGGACCACGTCTCAGATCCACAACTTATCACTAGCAATACACACTGGTTGTACAATTTCGTTTTCAGGTTTTGAGATATACCTGACGAAAAGATGTATCGTAGTTTCCCAAATTTCCCAATTTTCAGCCTCGTACCGGTGGGAAAAGTGTAGGGCGACCCCCACTAGATATAGTGACGACCTGGTAAGACATGCAGGAAGTCGATGGATGCAGGTAGTTCAGGACCGTGCTTTGTGGCATACCTTGGGGAGACCTATGTTCAGCAGTGGACTTATGAAGGGCTGTAATGATAATGATGATGATTATTATAGCTCCTGCATTCGAGGCTTTCACTCTTCGGTATACTGTGTATACTGAGCACCAACTTATTTAAATATATAAATAATGATATACCGCTTTTGCAGGTTTTGAAAATACGAGTAAATGAGGCTTCTACATTAATTTGAAACTATCCTGAATTGAATGTTATTTATGGGCAATAACTAAGTGTACGCGCGCTACTCTGTGTGCGATTCAATTCACAGCGTTTTTGCCATCTGAACAACCCTTACGAATGTGTGTAGACGTAGTAAAAGTTGTAGGCGTATGATATTTATGAATGGGAATCAGATAAAATAATGCATTACCTCGCATTATGAATTTAAAAGATAAAAAGGACAGAATGTTTGAGATTTGTTTGTTAATTAAGTTTTTTTTCACCATTCACCTATATTGCTTATTCTGAACATTCTCTGCAAATTGGCCATATATCGCAATATAACCCTGTATATAAAAACAAGATGCATAAGATCCACCAAGAACAGTCCGCGCGGACCAAACACGTTGCTCTAAAACCGGCATAAGCAGTGTCTGGACTGGATGTTGAAAAGCTTAAGCGCGATGCTGATGAAATTGACTGGCATTTTGTGTTTGCTGCAGTCGATGAGAAAGTCAATATCCTGAACGGCAACATGCTAAAACTCTTTGATAAACATGCTCCCAATCATGTTTTCAGACTTAAGCACCCTCCAGTTCCATGGATAACAGCAGGGGTAAGAATGGCCATGACAAAGCGTGACAGAGCATTCCATGCATTTAAGAGGAAGCGCACAGACGAAAAGTGGAAGGCATATAAAGTTGCTACAAATCGATGCAATCAGATGGCGAGGGCTGCTTAACTCCGTTATGTCCATGAACAAGTGCTTTATTCAGCTTCAGCTGATATATGGAAGTTTCTTAATACTCCTGGATTTGGGAAAACACACTTTGCCCTTAGCAGCGTCTTTTTTTCTCCAGACGATTACAACAGTCATTTTTGTCTGTTCAAACTATTCCTAATAGTGCAGGAGCAAATGCTATTTTATCCATATCTTTCATGCCTCCTAATTTTCATGACTCTTTCGCAAAACACTTCTGTCTATAAAGTCTAAAGCTGTTGGTTGTGATAATGTGAGTAGAACAGTGGTTATATACGTAGTTGATTCTGTTTTGTCCGTGTTAACTCATATTATTAACTTTTCGTTGAAGTATTTATTTTATTTTTAAAACGTTACCCCCTGTCGTAAATTCTTTGTCATTCCTCTTCCGAAATCCACCGAGTGCAGCCTTATTTCTCATTTTAGACCAATTTCTGTCCTGCCATTTACATCTTAAGTTTTAGAAGCTGTTGCTCATAAACCAATTTCTACTTTAACTTTCAAAAACAATATTCTTTCATCATATCACTACCACAACCACCGTTCTCAAAATCACTGAAGATATTCGAGAGGTTATAGAAAATTTCAAATTAACAGTTCTTATTTTAATAGATTTTTCTTACGCTTTTAATACTGTCGATCACTCTAACTTGCTAGCTCTAATCTCTCACTTGAATATCTCGTCTTCAGCCCAGGAGTGTTTCTCATCATATCTTCGATGGCGCCAACAGACCGTGCGTTCTGGACATAATGTCTCCAATTGGAGTGACGTATTAACCGGTGTCCCTCAAGGCGGTATTCTCTCACCTCTTCTGTTTTCAATTTTTATCAATCTTATCACATTAAACCACAAGTGCACTTTTCATCTGTATGCCGGTGATCTACAACTATATGCACAAGCGAAACCATCCTATATTAATAATTCAATAGCGTTACTAAACGTAGTTTTACATTATATATTTGAATGCTCCATTGCGTTTGAAATTAACGTGAATTCTTCTAAAAGTCAAGCGATTATTTTAGGTAGCTCTATATACTTATTCAAATTAGATATACCCACTTTGCCTTTTATTTTGTACAACAACAATGGTATCCCATACTCTCCACAGGTTAAGAATCTCGGTCTGTACGTTAATTGCTGTCTTTCATAGAACAAGCAGATCCAGGAGCTAAGCCGCAAAGTTACTGCAACATTGCGATCTCTTTAAAGCCTGATATATTTTATTCCTACCGCTACAAAACTTTTGCTTGTTCAATCTCTTATTCTGACGATAATTGACTATGTAGATGTTTGTTGCACAGACTTAACTCACATAACAGCATCTTAACACATTAGATCGTCTCCTCCATAAGTGCATCAGATACATTTGTGGTCTTCGTAAATGTGACCATGTATCATCTTTTCCTACTCAGTTTAACTGGCTGCCTACCCGTCAGCGCAGATATGTTAGAATACTTTGCACTCTTTTCACTATCCTGAACGATTCTTGTGCTCCTGAGTACTTGAAATCAAAATTTCAATACCTAGTAGTTTACCTACCAGATACTCATGATTTTTTTTCCGTTCTTCGAATAATCTTAGTTAATTAGTTTACCGCTTAAATGAACCCCTTTGTCGTATCTCCTCATTTTCAAGGCACTCCCTTTCTTGCCTTAGCCAGTATCGGAATCCTCGGAGTCGACATATCGAGTGACGTCCAATTTCGTGGTCACTTGGAAGAGAAGGCCAAATTGGCCTCTAAAAAGCTTGGCGTGCTCAGCAGAGCGGGACAGTATTTCATGCCGGCACACCGCCTGCAACTTTACAAGGAGCAGGTTCGGCCTCACATGGAATACTGTTCCCATCTCTGGGCTGGGGCTCCCCAGTGCCAGCTCCTTCCACTTGACCGCATGCAGCACAGAGCGGCTCGAATCGTCGACGACCGAGTCCTTTCCGATCGACTCGATTCATTGGCACTGCGAAGAGATGTTGCATCCCTTTGCATTTTCTTTCGCATCTACCACGGGGAGTGCTCTGAGGAATTGTTCGGATTAATCCCAGCCGCCAAATTTCACGAACGCACATCGCGGCAGAACTCCCGATACCATCCACACCATGTGTATGATTGGCGGTCCACCACTGTGCAATTTAGAAGATGTTTTCTTCCTCGCACAACTTCCTTGTGGAATCGACCTTCCGCTCTTACGGCTATAAGACTCTGGAACGAAATACCACTTCACATAAAAAAAGAAGCTTTCAACAAGTTTCTTCCTAAAAAACGAAGTTCGTGAACATTTTAGTAAAGCTTTACAAGTGTATACTTGGGGAGTGCTTTTAGCCGGGATGGAAGATGTGATTTAGATGTGGACAGGCGTGTCGCTGCCGGGAACAAAGTCAATGGCGCCCTGGCTGCGTTAGTCAAAAGGCAAGGCGTAGCGAAGAGTGCACGCCTTGCAATACATAACGCAGTGTTGGTACCGACTTTGTTATATGGCAGCGAAACCTGGGTATGCCAGAAGAAGCATAAAAGTAAGTTGAATGCAGTGGAGATGCGATCTCTTCGTAAAATGTGCGGCGTTACCATGGCCGACCGAAAGCGAAACGAAGAGATTCGCAATATGGCAGGTTTGAAAGATGACCTTATCACAAAAATTGATAAGGGCGTGCTCCGGTGGTTTGGGCACGTTGAGCGAATGAGTGAAGACCGAATGGTGAAGAAAATATATAGCGCGAAAGTTAATATTAAAAGGTGTCGAGGTAGACCGAGACTAACTTTCGAAGACCATGTGAGCAAATTGCTCGAAGAGGGTAGGGTCAAAAGTACTCGGATACTTAGACGTGCATGCATGAAGAAGATAATGAATCTGAAAGAAGCGAAAGAGGTATGTAAGGATCGTGACACTTGGCGATCTGTTCTCTCTGGCTACCCCGTCAGGGATTGTGCGTGAAGATAAGCATTTACAAGTGTGAAATAACGCTTTTTCCTAAAGAATGATTCTATTGTCACATATTTTCCTTATTTATGATGGCATAGATATGTGTATATATATGTATGTAATATTATGTATATATTTATATATTTAACTAGCTGTTCCTCGCGACTTCGCCCGCGTGTAATTTAGGGTTTTAATCATAATGCTCAGAACCCTAATTTTTTTCTCAAATATAAGTAGCCTAAGTTACTCCTTAGAACATCAGCTATCTGCCAGTGAAAGTCCCGTCGAAATCGGTCCAGATGTTTCGAAGATTAGCCGGAATAGACAGATAGACAGACAGACCGACAGACAGACAAAAATTTTAAAAATTGTGTTTTTGTTATAAGTATACATTCATATGAATTTAGTAAAAAGCTGTTATTTTAACATTACAAACAGGCACTTCAATTTTATTTATTTGTTTAGATGTATGTACTTAAGTAGATTTATGTATTTGTGTACGTACGTATATTTATATTTGTGATGCATAGAATATCTTTTATATATATAAATATATATATTCTGGTTTATTCGAACTTCGTTACCTTTTTATCTCATAATTAGTTTACTTTTGCTGCACTATCTCCCATATGTTTATCTCTGCTTAGCCTAATGGTTGACTGGGGGAGAATGCCTTAAGGCATTAAGTCCGCCATATGTACAATTTTTCCTTTGTGCATAAAATTTCAAATAAATAAATAAATAATCACTAAGGTTTCTTACTTTGCTTTTAACTATCCAATAAAACAAGTATTATCAAAGCACAATTTATGTATTTTTGAATGTCGACTTAGTCATTGCAATTACATGGGTTATAATAAAACTTTGGCAATTGACTTTAGCAATTAATATAACTCAGCGTCTATGGTTATAACAAGATAAGAAAAGGCAATTCCATTTATTTGAAATAAGGGAGCTGTGCACGAGAGCTTTCTTAAATAGCTACATAGTAAAATTATTGAGATATGTATATAATATTAAGAATAAGCAATTGCCAATAATACAATTCTATTTTTTTTTGTTGCTCTTTTAGTTAAAATATAGAACAATAACGGAATGTGTAATTTTCTTAAACTGGCAATTTTATTTTAATTTGTGATAATCGTTGTTATTATACTTACAAGTAAAATACCCAGATCTGAAGACTGCAAATTGTCCATGTACATCAGTGGAAAGGAAAGCTTTATGCAAATGTGAACTATTTTTGAGATATTATTTTTTATGGTCTTCAGTAAGTTGTGTTCATAATTTGAACAAAATTTTACGGCTGTGATCATTTTGGTAACTCAGGAGAGCCGTGGTATCTCAGGAGCTAAGCACTCGCTGTAAATTTCACAGTACGCGACCAATGAAATTGTTAATTGCAATTTTATTGCTAATTTACCACGTAATTAACGGTGAAGGGAAAAACTGTGAAGAAACCAAAGATGAATGTCCAAGAAATAAGAAGAAAAATATTTCGACGACAAGTGAAGACATTTCTTTGCGTTAAAAACCTTCTGAGTAATGATAGGAGGCTTGTATCCAAAAGTGGGACGTATATAGGCTGTGATATAGGAAGAGTCTTGAATGAATAAGGTACATGTTGCTTGTACAAGAACTTTAATTATGCTCCTCCTTATTCTACCTTAACACTAATATATTATATTCTTGTGGGGCTATACTACAAGGCTGTGACTTTTTACGGCTACGCTCTAGAAAGAGCTAAATTCAACCATTAGGTTAAGCTAAACTGCTTAGCCTAGTGGTTGACTGGAAGAGAATGCCTTAAGGCATTAAGTCCGCCATATGTACGATTATTCTTTTGTGCATAAAAGCTTAAATAAATACATAAACTCGCTAAAAATGCAAGCATAGTGCTGTTGTGTTCAAACAATAAGAGAAATTTAGCAAAATTCTATGCTTTGACGAGAAACAGAGAACTCATAAACTTGTAACGAGGCACTCCATCAATTGTCTTTAAGAGTTACAATGCATATGCGTTTTTATTCTTAATCGAGAAGATATTATGTACGCTGCAAGTCACAGAACCCACTTACTATTATGTGGACTCTGTGTTCATTTGTCATCCTTCGAAGAAACAAAATTTCACATGCGAGCATAGTAGTTCACTAATTTAGAATGATTTACCTTGAATAAAACAAATTTTACCAATTTTATTGCGTTTAATTTTATCTTTTTCACGGGTTACGAAGGAGACTGAAGGGATATATTCCACGTCTCAACCATTACATCAAATTTGATAGGCCACTAATCTTTGCAAAGGAACAAGAATGATTCCTTGGTGTTAAAGATAGAAACATAATTCGCGAGGATATTTAAATTAAAAATAAAACATTCTAATTTTAATAGAGAAAATGGCTGAAAATTTAATCCAAACTGAAACATACCACTAGAAAACTTCAAGATACTGTAAGCTCATTCTACGCAGATCGAACCAAGAAAAACTATTTAAAAGTTGCCTTCGTTATCCATGACATCAGGATGTCAAACACTTATGTTCCTCGCGTCACAGTTGCTGTTGTAAATCTTCAAAAATGTCGGGAATTAAAAAAGTTTAATTTGAAGGTGTAAAATCCGTAAAATAAGTTTTAAATTTAATGTGTAGTATTCGCGTAAATATATGTATAAAATATCATTATGATTCATCTTAATATAGTAATGCGCTATACTATATCAGTAGATAAAGGCGTCGAGAGATGTCAAACATCATATAAATTAAAAAATCACCAAGTACTAAATTACAAACCTTTAACCATACAATAAATATTTGGTTCAAATACACACTTACTTTCTTTAGCTGTGTCTATATTTACAAATATTTTCCATCGTGCACAACTTAAATAAATATAATGTTTTAGAATCGATAATATTACACTCTAATATTTACTCATATTAAAACTTAGTTTTTGTAGTGTGCCATTTCGTCCCATGGAGTCGTAAGAGGTGCCTAAGTAGTAAAGCTAGAAAGATCTTATAAGCTCCGATAGATGGTAAAATACCTAGACTGGTGACGGAAAGCAGCATCAAAGGTCCGAAACATCTGGGACTGGGATCGTCAATCCACCCGTCAAGCGTGACGATTAAGGCAAATCCTTACTTATACAGGCCCATGGCCAGCTAAGAACTTTGATGAATTCATATTAAAAATTCATATTATATACAAGATAGCTCAGAGGAGTCGTGCTAGCTCAGATGGTTCGCGCTCGCTGTAAATTTCACAATACGCGAGCAACCCGGGTTCGATCCCCGCCGGCACCAATGATTTTTTTTTTATAGGAGAGGGGGCAAACGAGCATGCGGCTCACCTGATGGTAAGTGACTACCGCCGCCCATGAACAACTGCAACACCAGGGGAATCGCAGATGCGTTGCCGGCCTTTTAAAAAGGAGTACGCTCTTTTCTTGAAGGTCCCTAAGTCGTATCGGTCCGGAAAAATCGCTGATGGTAATCGATTCCACAAGGAGGTCGTGCGAGGAAGAAAACATCTTCTAAATCGCACAGTGGTGGACCGCCAATCATCCAGATGGTGTGGATGGTATCGGGAGTTCTGCCGCGATGTGCGTTCGTGAAATTTGGCGGCTGGGATTAATCCGAACAATTCCTCAGAGCACTCCCCATGGTAAATGCGAAAGAAAATGCTAAGAGATGCAACATCTCTTCGCAGTGCCAATGAGTCGAGCCGATCGAAAAGGACTCGGTCGGCGACGATTCGAGCCGCTCTGCGCTGGATGCGGTCAAGTGGAAGAAGCTGGCACTGGGGAGCCCCAGCCCAGAGATGGGAACAGTATTCCATGTGAGGCCGAACCTGCGCCTTGTAAAGTTGCAGGCGTTGAGCTGGCATGAAATACTGTCCCGCTCTGCTGAGCACGCCAAGCTTTTTAGAGGCCAATTTGGCCTTCTCTTCCAAGTGACCACGAAACTGCACGCTACTCGATATGTCGACGCCAAGGATTCCGATACTGGCTGAGGCAACAAGGGGAGTACCTTGAAACTGAGGAGATACGACAAAGGGGTTCTTTTTAGCGGTAAACGCGCAAACTTGTGTCTTCCGAGGATTAAACTGGACTAGATTTAGTCGCCCCCAATCCGAGACTTTGTCCAGCAAAGAGTCGACTTCAGACACAAGTTTGTTCCGGTAATCGGTGACGTTTTCCCGAGAAATATTGGCACGGCCGGTGTAGAGAGCATCACCAGTGCTGTCATCCGCATAGCAATGAATGCTACCGGCTTGCAACATATCATTGATATGCAGAAGAAACAGCGTTGGTGATAGCACGCAGCCTTGTGGAACACCAGCGTTAATAGGCTTGTAGTCGGAGCATGCACCGTCTACAACGACCTTAATGCTCCGATCTGCAAGAAAGCTGGTGATCCAATTGCATAATTTCTCGGGAAGCCCATAGGAAGGGAGCTTCGAAAGAAGCGCTTTGTGCCAAACCCGATCGAAGGCCTTCGCAATGTCCAGACTAACGGCCAACGCCTCCCCCTTGGACTTGCCAATTATAATAAAGTTTATATGTATCGTACACTTTCTTTAACTTTCTAAACTCGCTGATGAAGTAAATGTTGAATGCCATTTTAACAACATAAAAAATTGTTCATTGTACTTGAACTAAATGTTTAAGCCGATGATTATGTTACATATTAAGAACATTTTATTGTTTATAAGTTTCAACATACATGAAACATGATCGTACCCATTAAGCTCTTTTATGTTGCTGTTTCATTACCTTATTATTATATTCTATCAAGTTGAGCTGCGTGTTGAATGCAAAATGTAAACAGTCGAGCGTCCGCATTACAATTTCAAAAAGACCGTTTTCATTCTTCCCATAACACGGAAGACCATTTCATTTCCATATGCTCACGTTGTAGAGGTTATCGGTAACTTCGTTGGCAATATCTTAACTTAAGCATATCCGTCAACTTTATATAAACTGATAAATGATATAAAATATTCTTAAAAATTACAGATTTAGTATTTAGTTAAAGTTAAGTCAAGTAAAGGTAAGTAATCTTTTTAGTTCATTGAAAATGGTATACAAATTAACATTAAATTTATCTGCAAAACGCATCTGCATTTAGATATTTAATCGTGGAGTTATGTAGACGTCTATGAGCCATAGCATCCACTTACCATCAGGTGGACAGTGTGATCTTTTGTCACTCATTATTTATAAAAAAAAATAACCGTAAAGATTAGGTACAAATATAATCAAAACGAACGTTAGTATACAAGTAAATTTAAAAGTAATATTGTAATTTGAGTATAATATTATGATATTATTTTTCTGAGGATAAATTTCTAACAATAAAAATACTCTTTTCATAAGTCAGTTTTAGAGGTCCAGTTACTTGGCTATTTCTTCGATAGTCCTAAATTTTTAGTTGGAGGCAACTGGAGCTTTCGCGCAAAATCATAAATTGTTGGTTTTTAGGTTCTGCTTAAATGGTGAATGTCCCAATGTATATTATAGTTGCAAATTTTATCAAAATGTATCATGATCTACGTGGTTGACAAATACTGACCCTGTTAATTAGGTGTGCCCGTAGTTGATGCCAGTCTAGTAAATTTCATGAAAATATAGTAATATCTATGACATGTTTAAAATAAAAATTCTATTGATTTTATCATAATTATGATAGAATCATAATAGATTTCATAATTGTGGATGCGCGTGTGAGCGCAGTGGTAGATACAAGGGTTTACCGGGGGTCCAACATAGGGACGGATCAGTACTTTTTTTTTTTTATAGGAGAGGGGACAAACGAGCATGCGGCTCACCTGATGGTAAGTGACTACCGCCGCCCATGAACAACCGCAACACCAGGGGAATTGCAGATGCGTTGCCGGCCTTTTAAAAAGGAGTAGGCTCTTTTCTTGAAGGTCCCTAAGTCGTATCGGTCCGGAAAAATCGCTGGTGGTAAACTATTCCACAAGGAAGTTGTGCGAGGAAGAAAACATCTTCTAAATCGCACAGTGGTGGACCGCCAATCATCCAGATGGTGTGGATGGTATCGGGAGTTCTGCCGCGGTGTGCGTTCGTGAAATTTGGCGGCTGGGATTAATCCGAACAATTCCTCAGAGCACTCCCCATGGTAGATGCGAAAGAAAATGCAAAGGGATGCAACATCTCTTCGCAGTGCCAATGAATCGAGCCGATCGGAAAGGGCTCGGTCGTCGACAATTCGAGCCGCTCTGCGTTGGATGCGGTCAAGTGGAAGGAGCTGGCACTGGGGAGCCCCTGCCCAGAGATGGGAACAGTATTCCATGTGAGGCCGAACTTGCGCCTTGTAAAGTAGCAGGCGGTGTGCCGGCATGAAATACTGTCCCGCTCTGCTGAGCACGCCAAGCTTTTTAGAGGCCAATTTGGCCTTCCCTTCCAAGTGACCACGAAACTGCACGTCACTCGATATGTCGACTCCGAGGATACCGATACTGGCTGAGGCAAGAAGGGGAGTGCCTTGAAACTGAGGAGATACGACAAAGGGGTTCTTTTTAGCGGTAAACGCGCAAACTTGTGTCTTCTGAGGATTAAATTGGACTAGATTTAGTCGCCCCCAATCCGAGACTTTGTTCAGCAAAGACTCGACTTCAGACACAAGTTTGTTCCGGTACTACTTTGATTTTAAGTGCTGATTTACCACGTGCTCGGTGGTGAAGGAACACATCGTGAGGAAACCTGCATGTCTGAGAAATAAGAAAAAAAATTGAAAGACATGTGAAGTTCGCCAACACGCATTGGAGCAGCGCGGCGGTCATTTCCTTGGCCTAAAACCCTCTCAGATAAAACGGGGGGCCTGTGCCCAGCAGTGGGACGTATATAGGCTGTAACTTGTATACAAGGTACAAAGATACGAAATTGTCAACTGACTACGAAACTGCAATATTATTTTATTTATAATACTCTATGTCATGAAATAACGAATTGCCTTAACTTTGTAAGCATCAACCATTATTTGCATAAGTATAAATCCCGACTTATATTTAGTCACTAATCTATGCCCTATTAATTACAAGTGCATTGAAAAAAAAGTATTGACCTGTTAAATTCACGAAAATTAAACAATGAAATATGTTTCTTATTAATTAATTCATTTTGAACAAAAACTCACATAATATTACAAATGCACCGCACGGTAATATGAAAGCATAATAACTTATATCTGATAGTACTCGTATTAGCGTTCCAGTATTGCGTGCAGTAAATACTGGAATTTCAATATCTTCTTACAATGAAACAGCAAAATATCTTTACAGTATGCACAATGTCCGGTATTTTCATTTCAATGTAAGGGCCATTTAGTCGCATGAGCTGAATATTGCAAATGTTATAATATAAAGAAAGCATGATAATAGAATAAATAAATAAAAGGTTTTAAGTAAAAAAGTTTATAATACAAATGAAAATGAAAATTAAGAACTTCACGATTTCTAAATGACTATAATATTGGTTTTTGCGTTACACTTTGATGTTGTAATTTTTTATGGAAAATGCTCAACCTTTTTTATGTAAATGATATAATACCTACTTAATTTATCGAAGAAGTGGAATAATTGTTACTATTTTTATCATTTTAAAGAAAGTTTGCAGGGAGACAGCAGAGGTATCAATACTTATACTATCGTAATACTGTGCACGGGAATCAATTAATTATTTTTAGACGTCTTCCACACACTTATCAGAGTGATTATTATTGGAACGAAGTTCTTAAAACTGATTATTCTAAGAAAATCTACTAAGAATCTCAAATTCGAATTAAAGTACGAAACCAGATGGCACTTCAAGCAGCCCTTCTCAAATAAGTAGGCTCAAGTTAGCATAGTGGCATCCGGCGCCGCCGAGAATGAGAACGAACTGGAATTAGATGTCCCAGTTTTACCTAGTTTATACACTATCTATATCAGAAATTACAGGTCATTTAGAAACTATTAAAATAGTTTTGAAGCAATTCTATTTTTATATTTATTTGGTTATGTATACTGTTTTCTGTCTTATATACTTTAAGCTCCTTAATATTTGAATATGTAATAAACCATAAACGAAATCAAAGAATGAACTCTTACGTTATTAATGGAAACACATAATATGATCCTTATGATATTTGTATTTCTTTTACTTTTGCGCAGTACAGAACATTTCTTAAATAAAATGATATAAAAAATAAACACATTATTTGCAGTAATAAAAATAAAACTGTAATCATGTTACATATAAAATCCTATCAACATATAAACCAATTAAATTTTCACAGCACTAAGATGATATGGAGATATGATTTCTTTAAAGGCACAAACATTCACCCCCCACAAAACCATATATTTTGAGAGTGACCGATATTATTAGAGAAATAAAATAAAATACAATATTTATTTTCTAATAGGGAAAGTTAAAATTACTTCGGTACGATCTTTAAGGCCAGCTTAAGCCATAATTCTTTTCATTTAGGAAGTTCCAATTAGATAAATCACTCCAACAAGGATTTTCTTTCAGTTCAAAACTTATTTAAGTTAAGCAGATGTTTTCTGGAGCTCTGGTTTCTTTTTTAATCAGGATTCTATTTTAATATAAGCAAATAAAAAATATTTAAAACACAAATCATTATACAGGCAATTATGAACATTTAAAAAAATACTGTTATTGTCCACTAATGAACTAATAAATAATCTTAGTATCTTTTGTTGTGCTCTGAGTATTTCTGTTGGTAAGACCAACCTTACTCCTCACCTCAACCTAAATTTCTGTCGCTCAAATCATTCATAATATTTTGCTTGATCGTCTTGGAATGTCAATGTGAGAGTGTTTAGGCTGTAGCTTAGGCAGCCACGCGTAGAGTTTTGCCGCGTGTTGCCGTTTTCGGACCGAGAACAAAGAAGAACAAGGAAGATATGGATCTTCCTTGTTCTTCTTCTACCCTCCAGACCGAAACACAACAAAGCAGGCACTGCTATTTGGCTACATAAATAGGTAAGAAGGTGGCACCTACCCAGACGGACTCCTAGGCAACAAAAGAGTCCTATCACCTAGTAAAAGTAGTAGAACTCCTTTTCTGCCTAGGCCTTAGCTTGATTTATAAAATCGTTTTCAGTGCCTAAAAATAGCAATACTTTACGAATTAATGACCAGCTCGTGGAAACTGTCAATGCGATCGGAGCCATGTTTTCAAGACCTTCAAGAAGAACCCGGAAACTTAGCGATTATCTCATGGTAGTTTCCATGGCTTTGACAGCAAAAGATCTGCAGTCTACAATAGATACGATAGCGTACAGGTAACTGAACAGACAGATCTCCAGATATACGGGGCAACATATGTATGTAATCTGATTGCAGCAGGGTGCTACGCCGAACGGGTTCCACCTTTTCGTGGCAGGGTGGCTTAATAGGCGTTGCTTGGTCACCCATGGTGAACTAAGAGTAACCCACATGGCTGACCCGATGTGGAGGGCCGGTCTGAGGCGGCCACTTCAAGTGAGCTTGGCAAACCCACTTCATATGTATATTGGTGGTATTTGGCGAGAGGAGTGTCATCCCGCCTATCGCTATAGCCGAAGTGGAGTCGTGGGAGAAGAGGAGTGGCGATGCGCCACTCTCCCTATCGTCCTCGACTCTGGCTGGGCCACACCGTGGTGGTGGAGCCAAGGAAGGAGAGGATTCTCGATATTGCGAGACGCCGCTCTCTTTATCCTCCGCGGCTGAAACATGGTTGGCAGAAGAGCCACAGATTAGATCCGCCGCTGGGATCAGGAAAGCTGGTGCTTCCGAGTGCTCGTTTTTTTCCTGGCCTCATGGATTTCGCGTATAGGGCTCAGGGAGCCCGTTGCCCAGGTAGAGTTGTAGGCCGTGGAAGAAGCTCCTTGTGTTTCTGGTGTGAATTAATTGAGAAGGAAAAGGGGAAGAAGATGTCCTCGCAACAATGGTGACAACGCATGTTCGGGTGTACTTTCTCACACCCCTACAAAATTATATTAATATAAATTAAACTCAAATCATACTATAATTGCTTTGATATTTATAAGTTAGACAAAGTACGGACCAAATACTAATACAAGTTAATGCAAAACTTTCTCCAGTATTAAACTTAAAGCTTTAGAGGTACTGTGCTCGACTGTCATTTGTGCTTGAATTTCTAATTAGTGTACCACTTGTTCTATCAAAGCCCTTAAAACAACAGTGAAGTTATATTCAGTTTTAATGAATTATTATTTACTATATTTTAATTTTTATTAGTGAGGTATAAGTGGAGGCCAAGAACTACAAAATTTTACTCAAAATTATAGGCTCAAATACATTTTTCAGATGATATTTAAAAAGTTTATTGTATAAAAAATATGAATGTTTTTTTTTTATAAACGTTGGAAATAAATAGTAATAGGTAGGGCTTACGTACGGCTAAAACTGGGCTGTAGGTTTATAGTCCAGTTATATAGGGTTGGTGTTCCAAAATCTCAAAGGCTATTCTTATTACAGCAGTCATCTCAACATATGCCCTGTTCTGTGCACAAGCAGGTTGTCTTGCATAAGGGTGCGTACAGATTAAGTAACATGTTGTGTTACTTTTCTTTTATAACACGTCACATTATGCAACATTGTTTTTCAACATTGCAACATATAACAATACTGTACACATTAGAATAACAATGCAATATAACAATGTTATATGACATTGTCGTATGACATTGTCGTTTGCCTTTCTATCGTTCGAGTTATATAACATTTGTAACACGTTATATAACACGTTTTATATCCTTCAGCCTCCACATTACTGAACAATGTTATATAACATGTTATGTTATATAATGTGTACGCACCGTAAGCAGATATGATTTTATCTTTCAATTATTCAATTATTCTGGCGGAGTATTCTCCCGCTGTAATATCCCGATGTTACACTTTTTTTATTGTAGTTATTTAAAAGGGTTCCTTCTAAATCCCTTAGAACTCTATCCAGTTTCGAGATTTGCTTCCCTCATAATGTTGTTAATTGTTATTTTTAGGAATAAAACCTTAAAAAAAATTAATAAAAAATTTTTATGTCTTATAATAACAATCCGTGAAAAACTAGTTTCTAATTCTCCGTCCAAAAATCCACTGTGCAAAAATAGCGTGGCATTTTAAGACGATTAAATAGAATATTATGAATGATCTGTCTATCCAACGTAAACTAACTAACAGGAATACTTAAACTTTTGTAAAAGTGGCAGTATTCCTTTTGCTCCTTTTGCTAAAATTAATGACATGGAGCATTACTAGTGTGAAGGTATAGGCTTCACGCTCATTAGCCTGCACCTCTATGCTCACCTGCTCTGTGCGATGATCTTGATACTTCAAAAGTTGTGTTTATGTGTAAAGATTCGAAACTGTATAAAGTCCACCAGCTATTATTCTTTTCCCTAAATTATTAAATCTATACTGATATAATAAAGCGGAAGAGTTTTTTAGTTTTTTCGTTTTTTTCTTGTTTGTTTAAACTCACTAATCTCTGAAACTACCAGTCCGATTTGAAAAATTATTTTTGTATATTATAGCCAGATTTATGACTAATAGTATAGGCTATTCTCTGGAATTAGGATAAACCTCAAAATTAGCCTTAAGTATTGATTTTTATTAAACAGGTCAGAAGAAAAAAGGTTTCCGAACTGCTTAATCCGCGTGCGCTGGCAAAATGGTTAGTGATACGTAAATACAGTTCTACAATATAGATATTTCCTTCATCTAAAAAAGTCCGCGAAACCATAGTCTTATTTCTTACACTAAAGTATTTTGTGACATAAAATATTAAAAATGTAAAAGTGATTTATGAGCGTTATTATTAGACATAGCGTATTAATCCTTACGAACGAAAGTTACTACATCATCAAGACAATTTTATGAAGATATACTTAGCTCCTTCTAGCATGTTATTTGGACGCGTAGTTTAAAATATAATGAAAAATTGAAATATCTTAACACTCGGTTCGGCGCGTGAACGAGGCATACGCCTAGATGACCGATTAGAACCGAGACAAACCGTCAATGAACGCCGGCGTGCGAGGTGTCATAACATATAGGCATCGGCGAAGTGTCCACGTGCCATTACATTTACCACGTGCTCGGCGGTGAAGGAAAACATCGTGAGGAAATCTGCATGTCCGAGAAATAAATAAAAAAACATGTGAAGTCCGGGGACACTTCCTTGGCCTAAAACCCGCTCAGAAGTGAGAGGACACCTGTGCCCAGCACGTAAGACGTAATAGGTAAAGTCCAAATGTTTCTGGCCTACCCACATTATATTAATCAAATATACAAAACTTTCATGTCATTAAATCACTGAACGTTTCGTTATATACTATCAAAAAATAATTACATAATCATTTCATTTTGTTACAGTGATATAGCCTATTATTATAATAAAGTCACACTGTCAATTAATCATTTTGAAATGCATAAAATCGAGTATCAAGCTGTTATAAAATTTTTGCTAAAGAGGGGAAGACGCCAGCGGAAATCAAACAACGTTTAGGTGTTGTGTACGAACATTCTTCCACTTCGTACTCCACCGTAAAAGAATGGTCGAAACGATTTAGTTTGGGAATAGAATCAACTGATAATGAACCGCGCCGAGGATGACCATCCGAGGCCATTACGGATGAAAACACTAAATTTGTGGAGAAGACAGACGGCTAAAAACTAAAAAATTAGCAGTTATTACGGGACTTTCAAAAACAACAGTGCTTAGAATCCTAACAAAATCCTAATTCTTAGAAGTGCCAACGCATCTGTTACTTCCTTTGTTTAAAGTTGTCTACAGGTGTCCATGGACTACAGTAGCCACTTACCACATGTTCTTTTGTCAAATTAGTTTTATAAAAAAATATATCTGTGTTGGTTGAGTAGTGACGGCGTAAGAACATCCAGTACCCCGTATCATCCCATAGGTGTCGTAAAATGCTACAACGGAAAACTGAAACAGTAAATGGGCGGCAGCATCTTCCTGATAAGATAATAACGAAAAACTCGCAGTTGCAAGCCCGCCTGTCAAGTGTGACAACTATGACAAAATCATAAGTTCAGTCAAAACCTTATTATTTAAAATTTTTGAATACTGGCACTTCACCAATTTTAAAAATATAACGTTTGCGCTTGCCGAAAATAAAAAAGACATTAATTTTCATTAATTTTCAAATATGGGGTGATCGAAGAAAGAAGACAGAGCAGCGTTTATCGCGTTGCATCGCAGTGGTTACGCGCCAAAAGAGATTTGTAATATTCTACAAAAAATGATAATAACCCTACGATTTGTTTATCGCACTATCAAACGTTTCATTGAAAGTTCAAGCTTCGAAGATCGTAAGAGGACCGACCAACCTCGTACAGTTAGGACACACGAAATCCTCTTCGTAAACAAAAAATCTTAGTTCTTCAGATGGGCTTAAGCAGAACCATGGTCAAAAGAGTGATCATTAAAGATCTAGGACTACGAGCTTATCGCAAGAAGACCGGATATTTTTTGAACGAATCCCGCGCTTTGTTACGGCGGTACGCGAGAAAAATATGCCGCGATATTTTGTTTTCGGATGAATTTTTTTTTAAATCGAAGAAAGTTATAATAAACAAAATGATAAGGTGTATACCAACAGTAGTGTAGAAGCCAACACACGTATTCCGAGGGTTCTACGAGGACATTATCCTTCTCATGGTTTGGCTTGGAGTCTCATATTCAGGCTTAACTGTGGTGTTTTTCTGTGAAAAAGGTGTAAATACCAGTGCCGAGGTGTACCAAAATACCGTCCTGATAAACATAGTGGAACCTCTTTCTAAAACAATGTTCAAAAACAGACATTTGATACTTCAACAGGACTCTGCACCAGCTAATATGCTTAGCTGGAAGACTATTAGTCCTCATTGCCTGTACGCTGTAACAGCAATGAGTTAACGTCACGTTCACTAAGAACACAGAATGCAAGCTATTGCCAATTTGTAAAAAAAAACATTCTAATAAAAGAAATGTATTATGTCAAAAATAGCAAGTAACTTACCTGATTCCTAAACTGGTGATAAAGTTTATTTTAAAAAGAAACTAACTGGAAACCAGGAATAATCAGTAAAAAATGTCAATAGCAAAGATAATCATCAGATGGTATTTTCTTTAGAAACCGTAAATATACTACATTTTAAAACCTAATATAAAATCTAACATCAGCCAACTAAATATTATTATGTTAATAAATGCTATGAGAAAAAAGAAACAGATTTTAAAATATGAAGGGAGATAGCCATAGAAGAATAGAGATTGAGATAACGGAAGATAAGGACAGAAAAATATAATGCCACTTTAATAGTTACATTTCTGAAAAAAGTAAAGGCAGCTACTCACCCAACTTGAAGTGAGTCAGTTACTCAGGACATCCTCTTTTATGTGTATATATACCGTTACAGCCTATTAAATTCCACTGCTGAACATAAGCCACCCCCATAGATTGCCTCATAGAGGAGATATTTGCCACAGTTTCCACACTTGGCAAGCGGGTTGGCAACCGCAGTTTTTTTTTTCATTTCCTGATTTGTTTCCTACTACTAGTGGATATTCTTGCACCGTCACTACACGATAACCTTACATTTTCTAAATATATATATATATATATATATATATATATATATATATATAATATGCATTTTAATGGGTAACAGATCTTGTGGCTATAGATGGTATAAACGAGAAAGTTGAAAATCATCCGATACTTGATGATAATGATTTTAATTGTTTAAGTGTTTAATCTGAATGGTAGATAAACAACATTAAATATTTATTTCACTTCTGTTTCATAATGATTATACATATTTTTGCATTTCAAGCGGTTAAAGCTTGTTCGAGGTTGCGAGTCGGTTAAATTTAAAATAAAATGGCAATGTTAAATACATATCAATGCAACAAGTTATCTGTTACAGCCTTAAATA
The DNA here is from genome assembly GCA_963668995.1 of Parnassius mnemosyne. Lineage (NCBI taxonomy): Eukaryota > Metazoa > Arthropoda > Insecta > Lepidoptera > Papilionidae > Parnassius > Parnassius mnemosyne. Next base: position 37,320,647 of record CAVLGL010000104.1, on the reverse strand, counting down.
TTTACTTATAAAATAAGTTAAATTCATTTTTGTCTTATGCACGCTCAAAATATCATATTATAAAAGGGTCCAATGTCTATATATTAAAAAAAAGGTGTCACGCCTAAATATTTGGGCTGTAATAAAATAACAAATACATAAATGTATATATGAACACAATTTATATATGTTTTATATATGTATATGTGTAGCTCAGAAAGACCTTTTTTTAGGATAAGGGTGAAAACGAGCACACAGTAAACCTGATGTTAAATGATTGCTGTGACTCATAGACATCTACATCTATCCTCGATTACGAATCAAAATGCAGATGCATTGTCACCCGTGAGGACTAAGATGGAATGCCTCGTTTCCAGTAAAAAGGGTATTCGGTTCTGTACACTCACCATACGAAACACAGCAGTGTTAAGCTGCTATTTTACGCTGATATTCTGTGAGAGCGTGGTCCTTCCTCAATCGAGCCACCCTATTCGTGCTACAACGTAAAACCAAACAAAGTAAAATTTTTTTTCAACCATTATTACATGTACAAAACAATTAATCCCGATGAGTTTCTTGCTGCTTCTTCCCAGGACAGAGGTTTTATTCGCGAACCAGTGGTAAAGGTAGGAAGTGACTTTCAATAAGTATTATATACTATAATCTATATAGAATAAAAATTATTCTATTCTATTCTATTTATTTTATTGCATTCCTTAAAACAAAATAAAAAAAAAGTGGACTTTAATGCCCTGAGGCATTCTCTACCAGTCAAAAATATAGAATAAAAACAAAATATAAATAATAAATAACTACATAATATATTATACATTTTACTAATAATAAACTAAACAAATATAACCTATACAGACATATATACAAATATATATATATATATATGTATATATATATATATATATATGTACGTCTGTTTAGCAATACATATGACATGTATGATCCGTTTAGGAAGCTTTGTCTTTAATAGATGATTACGTACCAACTTTTTAAAAGCATAATTATTGGGTGCTTTTCTCATGTCATCGAGCAAGGATTTCACAACAATGATATCTTGAATTATAATATATGCCTACCACTTTAATGGTTACATTTCTAAAAAAAAGAAAAGTTGCTTTATAAGACTGAAAGTAGACCACAGCTACAGTCCACGCTGCTAGAGTTCGTGTAATGCCCAAAAATATTTTACTTCTCGGACGGAAAAGTTTCCCCATGACCTTTTCCATTACAGCGGTAAAAATCACCTTAACTTGCAATTATCGATTGAACCCGGGTCGCTCGCGTATTGTGATGTTTACGGTAAGCGCTTAGCCTTTGAGCTACCACGGCTCACTACATTCTACTTTTACATAGAATATCTATCAATAAATAAAAATATGCGCACTGTTGATGTCAATAACAGTCATAACTTTATGAGTAGGGTAGAATTAGGGGGAGCCCCCAATCTTACTTTTTAAAAGATTACACCATTTGTTTACACATGTAACATCTTTAGTGCACAAAATGAAGGATGATAAATACAAATAAAAATATAATTACCAAACTTATATTCTTGATACAAACTTAAAAAACTAGGACAATTCATGATTAAATATATTAAAAATATCCAAGTAGCTTTTTCAAACCCTTTACAATAAATAGTTTTGTAAACCATGATGAGTTGTATATACAATAAAAAATTATCATAGGGAATGAAACCATTATTCCAATTAATTTTTCTATTCCGTTCTATCCACCTCATTTGTTACCTATCTATGTATAAGTAAGTAAGGTTGTGAAAGGTGGCAGTCTGAAACCTTGATATGAGGCATGTGCCATTCCACGTTTTGTAAACTTACTCTAACAGAGTCATCTTTTTCAGGCACAATACTGTTTAAGTTTTTACTTTTTCTATCAATTATTAGCACATGTTTAAAATTTATAATTATTTTTCTATAATCTTCTGCGAAGCCTAATAGCTTGTTTAACAGTAGTAAGACACAAAAACTACCGTCTTGATCATGAAATCCATTTACGTTCCAACCCCATATAGCTGCTGCTTTATTTTCTCCACTACTAATAGATACTAAAGATTTCATTTTTGTTGTTTTACCAACATTTATCACATGGTATATTTCTACCCCATTCACTTCATATCTAATATTTTGAAATAGAAAGGAAATGGCATTATTAGTTAGATGAACTTTTTTGTTTTGATTAGTCCAGCGGGACCTTTACCTTGTATATAGAATTTCACCTCGATGTACGAGGGCGTCACTGAAAGTTTTTAGAACTGGCCATTTGTAAACTATGTAATAGAAAAAGGTGCAAATTTTGAAAATGGAACTCTTTGCCAATATGTATGTATTTTATAAATTTGTCATTTTTTTACGATTTGGCGGCAAATTGGAAATTGTCTGTGTCACGACAGCATAAAATTAAAATGAGAAAATTTTTGTACAATGATTTTTATGACTTTCGATGTCATTGAACTCAACAATAAAGTTCTGATAGACTTCAATTGGCCTTTTTCGATGAAACCCCATCTCCTGCTTCTGTTTACAACTAGTTTAACGAGTTTAAACGTGGTTGCACTAATCTCACCGATGATTTGCGTGAGGGGACGTCCTTCTACGGAGATAACATCAGTGTTGTGCGACGTATGATAGAGACTGTTAAAAGAGTGACTTATGAATGTGGAATAAGAGGTCCAGTGAAAACTTGGTTCAAAAAAAATTTAGAAAATAGAAATATTGTTGTTCGTGTAAACGGAATGGATAGTAGGATAGGAAAAATGAAATTTGGTGTACCGACTGGCTCTGTGTTTAGCCCGAGCGGATATATAATGCACGTCAACAGCATGGTAAATGTTATTAAGAATTTACCTAATTCTTAATAAAAATGTTATTAGTAGAATATACATGTATGCTGACGATACCTGCCTCGTGTATAGTGGAAAACACAGTAGCCAGATACAGTTAAACGTGCAGCAGGATTTAAATAATTTAATAAAGTGGTCCCACGACAATGGTATTATCATAAACTTGAGTAAAACCAAATTTATGGTAATATCATCACCATATAACCGTTCTATAAAAACTGTAGATATAGCTCTTATGGGTCACACTTACGATTGCCTGCATACTAATCGGTTTGGTTCACTCTGCTGCTGTGAAAAGCTACAATGTGTAACGAAATATAAATATTTAGAGTTGGTTATAGATAATCGTTTCTCATGGGACTCGCATGTTGAATAAGTGTGTAGCAGGCTTAGGGCAGTTTTAGGTAAACTGAATCATATAAAATATGTTGTGAACCGAGGAATCATGTATATGCTGTATTATGCCCTGGCAGACGCAACGATCGGATATGGCTTAAGTGCATATGGACTTACTTTCCCAACTTATCTTAACAAAATAAAGTCTATACAAATAAGAATTTTACAGATATTAGTTGATCGTAAAACCAAAAATGCTATAGATAAAAATTATGAAATGTTATTTAAAATTTGCAAAATTCTTCCCATAGACAAGAAAGTAAAATACATCATCATAATATTAGAACAGCATGTATGGTAACATTTAAGAAACCTAAGACATATATAATGCCGAAGCGCCAAGTTACACAAAGGAGGAAATATCTCATACCTGGGGTTGAAAATTACTTTGGACGATGTACAAGGCAATGGATAACTCCGACCTTGTGTAATGAGGGGGCGGGTATTTATGATGAAAGCGTAACTAAGTCGCAGCTCGAAAACAATCTTGAGGAAACATTACCTGTCGTTGTGTACTTAGTAGTGAATGTTTCTTTAATTATGTGTGTGTTAATTTAAGTATTTATAAGTAACTTATATTGTTATATAGGAGTGTGAAACGATAAACTGTTGCGTTGCCGACAAACTGGCATACAGTTTGGCAAAGTTTGAAATGTAAATAATGTAACACTCTTTCTATGAATAAATTTAAAAAAAAATCAGCAGATTTCGACAACCTTAGGCATCGGTTTAAGTCAAGTGCACAAAATCCTCCATGAACATTTAGCGGTCAGGAAGCTTTGTGCCCGGTAGATACCCCATAACTTGACAGAGGCCCAAAATCTCCGTCGTGTTGATTAGTGTCGTGAAATGGTTCAAAGATTTAACGGAGGTGACCCAAATGCTGTGTTAGGCATACTTACGGATTTATTGTTATGATCCTAAAACTAAGAGAGAGTCTGCTGTCTGGGTGTTTCCTTCACCCAGAAAAGAAAAGAAAGAAAGATAGCTAGAAAGAAGAAAAGATAGTGGCCTCGTTCTTCGGAAGGACAGGTTATTACACAACAATTGTTTTAGAGTATTAAAAAAACGGTTTTTTTATAGGAAAGGGGACAACGACCATGCGGCTCATCTGGTGGTAAGTGACCACCGCCGCCCATGAACAACTGCAATACCAGGGCAACCAGGGGAATCGAAGATGCGTTGCCGACCTTTTAAAAAGAAGTAGGCTCTTTTTGTCAAGTCGTATCGGTCCAGAAAAATCGCTGATGGTAATCGAAGTCGTGCGAGGAAGAAAACATCTCCTAAATTGCACAGTGGTGTGTGGATGGTATCGGGAGTTCTGCCGCAATGTGTGTTCGTGAAATTTGGCGGCTGGGATTAATCCGTATAATTCCTCAGAGCACTCCCCGTGGTAGATGCGAAAGAAAATGCAAAGGGATGCAATATCTCTTCGCAGTGCCAATGAATCGAGTCGATCGGAAAGGACTCGGTCGTCGACGATTCGAGCCGCTCTGCGCTGGATGCGGTCAAGTGGAAGCAGCTGGCACTGGGGAGCCTCTGCCCAGAGATGGGAACAGTATTCCATGTGAGGCTGAACCTGCGCCTTGTAAAGTTGTAGGCGGTGTGCCGGTATGAAATACTGTCCCGCTCTGCTGAGCACGCCAAACTTTTGAGAGGCCGATTTGGCCTTCTCTTCCAAGTGACCACGAAACTGCACGTCACTCGATATGTCGACTCCGAGGATACCGATACTGGCTGAGGCAAGAAGGGGAGAAGCCTTGAAACTGAGGAGATACGACAAAAGCGTTCTTCTCTTTAGCGGTAAACGCGCAAACTTGTGTCTTCTGAGGATTAAACTGGACTAGATTTAGTCGCCCTCAATCCGAGACTTTGTTTAGCAAAGACTCGACTTCATACACTAGTTTGTTTTGGTACTCGGCGACGTTTTCCCGAGAAATATTGGCACGGCCGGTGTATAGAGCATCACCAGTGCTGTAATCCGCATAGCAATGAATGTTACCAGTTAGCAACATATAATTGATATGCAGAAGAAACAGCGTTGGTGATAGCACACAGCCTTGTGGAACACCAGCGTTAATAGGCTTGTAGTCAGAGCATGCACCGTCTACAATGACGCTCCGATCTGCAAGGAAGCTGGTGATCCAATTGCACAATTTCTCGGGAAGCCCATAGGACGGGAGCTTCGAAAGAAGCGCTTTGTGCCAAACCCGATCGAACGCCTTCGCAATGTCCAGACTAACGGCCAACGCCTCCCCCTTGGACTCTATTGCCTCCGCCCATCTATGGGTCAGATAGACCAGAAGATCACCAGCTGAACGACCCCGACGAAAACCGTATTGGCGGTCACTAATCAGCTGGTGATCCTCAAGGTAACGGATGAGCTGGCAGTTAATAATGGATTCCATTATTTTGGAGAACAAGGAAGTGATGGCGATAGGCCTGTAGTTGGACGGGTCTGAGCGGTCGCCTTTTTTAAGGATCGGGTGTACAAAAGCTGAATGGTACACTAACAATTGTTTGCTACTTGTCTTGGAAAAAGTTCGGAAGGAACAAACTTGCAGTAGAATCATCCTTCGCCACGACAACGCCTCGTCGCACCACGCCAAGCAAATAATCGACTACTTGGCGATGTCAGTCGTGGAATTATTAGATCACCCGACCTATAGCCCTGACCTCGCACCTTGTGATTTTGATTTATTTCCGAAAATAAAAGAAAAACTTCAAGAAAAACGTTTTATGTACGCCAAGAAAGCAGTGGCTGCGTTTCAAAATGCCATCGAAGAGACCCTTAAAATCGAGTGGACAAAGTGTTTTCTCAGTGGTTCCATCGGATGCAGCGACGTATTGATATGAATGTACACTATTTTGAAGAGATATAATTAAACTAATAACTTGCTAGTTTGCTCAGCTTTTGATTTTCTAAGAACTTTCAGTATCACACTCGTATATTGCACTTTCTGAAAGTAGTAAGTTGATATCGTGTAAATGAATTGGTATCCTTATTTGATCATTTTCATTAAACCTATTATTTTAAGGATTGTAAGCTTGCGTCTTAAAACTTTCGATAGAATTATTGAACTGCGGATAATCTGATATTTTTTGAATATAATTAGAGCTCGAAGAAATTCCTTATTACTTTTTGTTATTTTTTATCTTTTCACGTCTTTCAATTTATTCTCAATTTTATAGACACACTGATTGTCATTGAAGTCTATCATTTTATTTATGTAGGTGAATATACAGTTGAATGTTTTCGTTGTTGAAATTAATAAGTTTTCAAAATTTTTACTGTTACTGTTGGATTATATGTTTTTATGGGGAAAGAAACAATCAAACAATTTTGGGATTTAATTTCAGTAGTCAGGGTTGGGTTTCCTCAATTACTCATAGTTTACACCGCTTTTATCATTTCCAATATTTTATTACGTTATTAATATAATTTTATTTAATACATTATTTTCTTAGCTAAATAGGACCACAATAAATCGCGCAATAGTTCTACCGGGGAAACCACGTTAAAAACACGAGCCAAGTACACTACCTCACAGGTAAAGACAAAACTTTTTTAACTTTTTGAATCGCTATATCTCAGAAATGTATCTTAGAACATATAGCTGACGTGAAGCACCGACGTATCGGGAAGTCTGCAGTTTGTGAACATGTTCAAGATCGTCCCCGCCATTACATCACATTTGATAGATATCTCCTGGTACTTATAATGGAAGACATGAGCAGCAAATCCCTTTCTGAATCGAATATTTCCGAGCAAACAGAACAAAACACTCCTCCTAACTTCATTTGCCAACGAAGTAAAAGACCAAGAGAATGCTACTGCGACTCTAACTTCCTTGCTTTCAAACAGGAAGTGAAATCACTGATATCATCTCTAATATCACCACAGCAAGAGAAGTTAAAGAAAATCTACCCGACACTAATGGAAATTAAATCTACAAATAATAACATAGAAACCGCCATAGCTTCACTGTCGGCACAAAATGAAGAGCTTAAAAATAAAATAGAACTACTTGAAGTGCAAACAACAAAGGATAAAAATTATATCACTATTCTAGAGGACAAGTTAGTGGATCTGCAAAGGAGCTGCCGAAAGGCTAACTTTGAGATCAAAAATGTACCAAAAACGGCTAAAGAATCTAAAGAAGAATTAATGAGAATGGTTTTTTCTTTATCTATTGTAATTGGATGTGATATCGCAAAAACGCAGATTAGTGATATATACCGAGTTCAGAACAAGCGTGCTAAGACTAAAAATAGTACAATTATAGTTTTTTTTTTTATAGGATCGGGTGGCAAACGAGCACACAGTCCACCTGATGGTAAGTGGTTACTGTGACCTATAGACATCTACATCTATCCTCAATAAAGACTCAAGATGCAGATGCGTTGTCACCCGTAAGGACTAAGATGGAATATCTCTTTGCCAGTAAAAAGGGTCTCCGGTTCTCTACACTCACCACACGAAACACAGCAGCGTTAAGCTGCTATTTTACGCTGGTTTTCTGTGAGAGCGTGGTCCTTCCCCGGTCGAGCCGACCCAATCGTGCTACAACCATAATATAGCTGCAGCATGGCTCTACCACGTAGGATAGAGTTCCCCCCAATTGTGAGGACGTGTGCTCCGGAGTTGGCACCGGTCCTAACGCGTCTTTTCCGGTACTCCTACTCCCAAGGCGTAGTCCCGAATTCATGGAAGACAGCTTTTGTCCACCCAATCCGTAAAAAAGGCGACAATACTATAACAACCATAATATAGCTTCAGCATGGCTCTACCACGTAAAAAAAGTTGAGATGACATCAACTATTCTGAAGACCGATTTATTGAAGAAGTCTAAAGACTATAAAAGAACACATAACGAAAAATTATGCGCCAAGCATCTCGGATTTAAGACGGAAGAGGACACTCCAATTTATGTCTCGGAACAGCTAACTGCAAAAGGAGCTCGACTTCACTTTCTCGCACGTGATCTGGCAAAATCCAAAGGATATAAGTACTGCTGGACAGCCTATGGCAAGGTACATATAAAAATGGATGACAACTTTGCTACTATTGCCATAACAAGTGAGTCACATGTCTTTTACAACTTAAATGACTAGATGTTATATTATTGTTGATCATTTGTCATGCTAACCATACTTTGGTCTGTTGTTGCACCTATTTGTCTTGGGCCTATATGGACTTTAGATACTTAAAATTAATTAGCCTTAGGATAAATATTAAGTTTAATATCAGGTTAAACATTAAAGAATACTATGTAATACTACTGATGATTATTTGTTGTACTTACCATATTTTACGCTGTTGTTACGCCTATTTTCGTGGCTTTTATAGGGACATTAGATATTTAAAATTAAAAAGAATTAGTATTTTTTATAAGATTTTTTTAATAAGAAGCTTATAATCAGGTTAAATATTAACTTATACTATCTAAACATTTTGCGCGCTAACACACACTTTACACACAATTCCACTCTCGTTCACGCTATCTCTTCCACAACAAACACACATATACTAACACATATACTTAATGTCTGTGTAGCTACGTTCTTCAGCACCTATAAAACCTATTATAATGAATAGCACCTTACAGACTTTGAACGACATAGACAATCACGAAATAGCCCAAGTGTTCGACTGTGAACTCAACGAACCTACTAACCATATTAAGTCTAACTCCCCTGGCTTTACTATTGTTTCACAAAATATTATATCCATTTACTCTAACTTTGCTGTATTGAAGTAGCGTAAGTCCCGCCGCATGCATTTGGAGATCTATCTGTTCAGATGCCTGTATGCTGTCAAGTCTGTTGAAGAATGTAGCTTCATCTCCCGTCTAACAGCCATGAGATTAAGAGTGTGATCGGAGAGTTTTTGTGTTCTTCTGCGGCGGGTCTTGCAGAACTTAGCTCCGATCGCATGGACAGTTTCCACGAGCTTGTCATTCATATCGTCCACTTCATTGCAGTCTTCTAGGCACTGAAAACGGTTTTGTTACTCGAGCTGAAAGATTTCGGGACTTTGGATTAGAGCACTGAAGAAGCGATCGAGCGGAACCAAGGCTCCAAAGTCTTTGCCAGAGATCTGTCTGCCAGAAAGAGCCAACTGTCAAAGCTGAAGACAGAATGTGGCAGCATCGTTTCCGGTACACCTGAGATTTTGAGTGAGATTGAGAGGTTCTATGGGCAGTTGTACACGTCATCGTTGGAGCCACACGCAAGTGTGAGTAACGATCCAAGAGCGAGTCTCATCCGACACTATTCCAAAGATATCCCGGACGTCATTCTGAGCGAGATTAAAATGGCTCTCCAGCACCTTAAAAACGGTAAGGCCCCAGGCGAGGATGGAATTACAGCGGAGCTTCTGAAAGCGGGTGAAAGACCGGTGCTTGAAGTCCTTCAGAAGCTCTTTGATTCCGTCCTCCATGGTGGCATTACACCGGAGGCGTGGAGCAGAAGTGCGGTGGTCTTGTTCTTCAAGAAAGGTGACAACGCTCTCTTGAAGAACTACAGACCGATTTCCCTTCTGAGCCGCGTCTACGTGCTGTTTTCGAGAGTTATTACGAATCGTCTTGCGCGCAGACTTGACGACTTCCAGCCTACCGAACAAGCCGGTTTCCGAAAGGGCTTTAGCACCATAGACCACATACATACCCTTCGGCAAATTGTACAGAAGTCCGAAGAGTACAATTTGCCACTATGTCTGGCGTATGTGGACTATGAGAAAGCCTTTGATTCCGTCGAAATTTGGGCGGTGCTGCAGTCCCTTCAGCGGTGCCAAGTTGACTGTCGGCATATCGAAGTGTTGAAGTGCTTGTACAGTAGGGCTATGATGGCTATCCGAGTACAGAACCAGAGTACGAAACCTATCCAATTGCAGAGAGGTGTAAGACAAGGTGACGTCATATCCCCGAAACTCTTCACCGCTGCATTGGAAGACGTTTTCAAGCTTCTGGACTGGAAAGGATACGGTATCAACATCAATGGCGAGTACATCACTCACCTTCGATTTGCCGACGATATAGTCCTTATGGCAGAATCGCTGGAGGACCTAAGCACTATGCTCAATGACCTCAATAGTGTTTCCCAACGGATAGGTCTTAAGATGAACATGGACAAAACTAAGATCATGTTTAATGTCCATGTCACACCTATGCCGGTAGTTGTTGGGAACACTAAGCTCGAAGTTGTTGACGAGTATGTTTACCTGGGACAAATAGTCCGACTAGGTACGTCCAACTTCGACCGAGAGGTCAATCGACGGATTCAACTCGGTTGGGCAGCGTTCGGGAAATTACGGCACATCTTCTCGTCAGGTATACCTCAAATCTTGAAAACGAGACTGTACACCCAGTACGTGTTGCCAGTGATGACATACGGAACTGAGACGTGGTCCTTCACTGCTGGCCGGATGAGGAAGCTCAAGGTCGCTCAGCGAGCTATGGAGAGGGCTATGCTCGGAGATTCTCTGCGTGATAAACTTAGGAATGAGGATATCCGCAGTAGAACCAGAGTAACCGACATAGCCCAACGGATTAGTAAGCTGAAGTGTCAATGGGCCGGCCATATAGCTCGAAGAACCGACAACCGATGGGGAAGAAAGGTTCTCGAGTGGCAGCCTCGTACCGGTAGGCGAAGTGTAGGGCGTCCCCCCACGAGATGGAGTGACGACCTGGTAAGACATGCAGGAAGTCGATGGATACAGGTGGCTCAGGACCGTGCTTTGTGGCATTCTTTGGGGGAGGCCTATGTTCAGCAGTGGACATGTGAAGGGCTGTAATGATGATGATGACTCTAACTTTGACGACCTTCAACTAAATATAATATTTCTTAAAATAGATATCGACCTGAATAAACAAATACCTCATATAACCTACTATAATTCACACCAATCTACTAATCATCTTAATAAGGCTGATGGAGTGGTCGTATATATTAAAAACACATGTCAATATAAAATAAGGGAAATTAAACTTACTCATGCATCTTGTTTGGAGGTCCATATCTCACCTGACTTTATAGTCATAGCGATTTATCGATCCCCCTCAACTACAAACGCTGACGAATTTATCCAATCCTTAAATCATAACCTTACCACATTGAATCAACTAAAAATGTAATTATCACAGGTGACATTAATATTAATCTGATACTAAATCAAGGCGAGCAATCACATGAACGCACAAATAGGCTTAATTATCTCAATATGCTGGCAATGCATGGACTCCTCCCTGATCACTTGCTACCCACGAGAGGCAAAAATTGTCTAGACCATATCAATATAAAACTCGAACCTGCCAATAACACTGCGGTCATTGCAATTATTTATACAACTATCACAGATCACTTCATGACTTTCCTAAAAATTACAAACCATACAAACATAATAAAACCCACTACTACTAAAATAAAATTAGTTTTTAACGTTGAGAAAGGACTCGACCTCTTAAAAGATAGCAACCTGACCAACCTGCTGCAACTAACAAACCCTAACACACTAACTAATAAATTAATCGAAATTATTCAAAACTGTATCGCTCTCACCATCACAATTATCACACAGTTAGCTACTGTGGAAAAATCTTTGTTTCAGCTCTCTGACAACAGTTTAACAGTAGTAGAGCCACGCGGCAGAATTGCTGTCGCACGGATGGGCCGGCTCGAACCTGGGTGGTACCACGACCTCACAGAATACCATCGTGAAGTAGAGGTGTACCTCTGCGTTTCGCTTGGTGAGTGCAGGTGGCTGGAGGCCCTTTTTACTGGAAATGAGGCATTCCATCTTAGTCCTCACGGGTGACAACGCATCTGCATTTTGATTCGCAAACGAGAATAGATGTAGATGTCTATGGGCCGCAGAAACTACTTACTATCAGGTGGACTGTGTGCTCGTTTGTCATCCTTATCCTATAAAAAAAAAGAAAAAAAAAGGGATCTGTGACCAAAAATATATGGCAGCCGAGCTTCAGCACGTCAAGCAAGACAACAAACTTCGAGTCCCGCGCCTACGTCACAGTGACCAAGTGAAGCTGGCCGCGTTCGAGCGTGTGCCTTCTGTACTACCATACATCGGAGAAGTCACAGACAAGATTTGCTACTTCTTGAGGCGAGCTTCCATTAAAACCTACTACAAGCCGCCAAAGAAGATAAGTCAATTTTTACCACCCGTTAAGTGTAATATCACTCTACAAGATGCAAGAATATAAGAGAGTACAAGCTTGATTGTGAATGTGGTCTCTTCTACATAGGACAAAGAAAAATACCTATAAAAGCGCACGTAAAAGAATATAAAGCTGACTTGCAGCACCAACGTTCCAGGAAGTCCGCAATTTGTGAACATGCTCAAGGTGGACCCCGCCATTACGTTAGATTTAATAGAACAAAATCCTTGCAAAAAAAAAAAACCACCGATTCCTACCTAGAATCATTCGCGAGGCTATTGAAATTAAAAAGAAACATCCTAATTTCAATATAGAAGATGGATGGTTACTACCATCTGCTTGGGATTATATATGTTATAATATAAATACATGTAAAATGTAACTTAAAATTATAGTTTTATATTTGTTTTATTACTTAAAAAATCCAATTGTAATCATTTTTTTTATATATTTTTGTCGGTGGGAGGTGTGATGTGGTGTTGTAGCCCACGCGACATAGTTATATATTAGAGTTGAGTTCGTAATAAAGACTAGTATAATTAAAGACATAAATCTACACGTCTTCTTCTCTTTGACACCTTTCCTACATTACACTATAATTAACAAAATTAAATCCAGACCCATTTGAGCTTACTTTCTGTTACGTTTAAGCTGGTGGCACTTGAAATTATTATTTATACAGTATAAATTATACAGTAATAATAACAGAACATTCAGAATATTTTATAATGATATTTATATTCTTCTTATTACCGTACAATGATTGTAGAGTATTTTTTTAAATATTTATTTTAAATACACGTGGTCTGTTGAAATACTATTTAAAGTAGCAATTGAATTTTTTATCAATATATACAGAATCAAAAAAGCAACAAAGTATATTTGAATTTTAAATAATTAAAAACTGTTCCTCCAGTATTTTCTTTAAGCTTCGTTTAAGCACTAAGCTATAATTAGCGTCTGCTTTGCATCATTTGAGAAGCGTTGCATATTTTACGGCTCTGTAGTTTTTGCTCGCAGGGCAGAAATGAAGCAGTACAGTTTTTAATTAATGTCTATTTTTAAATATCTCATTGTCTTCAATTATTATTTTTTCATAAAATCTAAGTTAGTGTTATATTTTATATACAATAATAAATAATACCTTCTAGAGAAACTATAATATAGTAATAAGAATAGTAGGTAACCATTTACTTGAATAATAGAAATACTTCAATAGAAGAAATAAAGTAATAACACAAGAAAAATCGTTTTCAGTGCCTAGAAGATTGCAATGTAGTGGACGATATAAATGACAAGCTCGTGGAAAATATCGACGCGGTCGTGGCTAAGTTTTGATAGATCCGTCAAAGAAGAACACAAAAACTCTCCGATCACACTCGGAATCTCATAGCTGTTAGGCGAAAAATGAAGCTGCAGAATTCAGTAGATTTGACAGCATGCAGGCAACTGAACAGACAAATCTCTAAATTCATGCGGCGGGATATACGCAACTCTAATACTGCTCGTATTGAAGAAGAGATCGAGCGGACCAGGGTTCCAAAGTCTTTGCTAAATATCTGTCTGCCAGAAAGAGACAACTGTCGAAGTTGAAGATCGAGTGTGGCTGCGTCGTTTCCGGGACACCTTAGATTTTGGGTGAGATTGAGAGGTTCATTAGGCAGCTGTACACATTATCGCTGGAGCCACACGCAAATGTGAGTAACGATCCAAGAGCAAGTCTTATTCGGCACTTTTCCGATGATGTCCCGGACGTCAGTCTGAGCGAAATTAGAATGGCTTTCCAGCACCTTAAAAACGGCAAGGCCCCAGGCGAGGATGGAATTACAGCACAGCTTCTGAAAGCGGGTGGAAAACCGGTACTTGAAGTTATTCAGAAGCTCTTTATTTCCGTCATTCTTGGATACACTACTCCGGAGGCGTGGAGCAGAAGTGCATTGGTCTTGTTCTTCAAGAAAGGTGATAACGGTCTCTTGAAGAACTACAGACCAATTTCCCTTCTGAGCTGCGTCTACGTGCTGTTTTCGAGAGTCATTACGAATCGTCTCGCATGCAGACTCAACGAATTCCAGCCTCCCGAACCGGTTTGATAAAAAGTTTTAGCACCATAGATCACATTTGCCGAAGGGACACACCAAGGGTAGGTCCCTTCGGCAAATTGTAAAGAAAACCAAAGAGTACAATCTGCCACTTTGTCATGCGTATGTGGACTATGAGACAGCCTTTGATTCCGTCGAAATTTAGGCGGTGCTGCAGCAGTCCCTCCAGCGGTGCCAAGTGGAATGTCGGTATATCGAAGTGCTGAAGTGTTTGACATGATGATTACTGAAATTAAATATGAACTTTCAACCAATGTTCAGTTATACATAAAATATGTATAATATTACCCAGATGAACCTACCAACCCATACATGGGTTTTGAGAAATAAAAAATTCTACCCTCATTATTTGATTTATTTAAAGCAAGTTTCACATATTTTTATAAGATTTAGTCGTAAACTGTTAATTGTAGTGACAACTAACGTAGTGAATTAATTAATTTCTAGTTATTTTTTGGGAGTGAAAAAGTCGGAATTCGAAATTGTAAAACATGTCCTCAAAAAGGTAAGTTTATATTACAAAATAGTTATAATCGTAAAAATCGATGGTAGCATCTACTTGGGATCTAATAAATCCCAAACCTAGCATAATACTGCAAGGTTTTAAGACATTGTAAGTTCTTTCTGCGTAGAAAAATTAATAATCTTTATTGAAGGTAGTCTCGGTTAACTATGATATTCGCATGTCGAACACCTCAGTGCCCCCGTGACCCCTGCTAAAATCTGTTGTAATATGTGGGAATAATCAATCTCCTAGAAATTTCTTTCATCATTAAGTTTATTTCATGATCAAAATCATATAATCTTGTTAATCTATTCTTAAAAACAAAACGCACTATTGAACCTAGCGCAACTTGTATTATATAACATTTTTACATGTTAAGCCCTTATGTGAACCATGTGATGAACAATGTGTAGGAATATTTACTAAACCATATTGCACTGTGGGTATCGTAAGAGGCGACTGACGGTAACAAACAATGAGGTGGGCAGCATCATTATATTGAAAATTCCTGTTCGTTATGCCTTTAACAACGCAACGTAATGGCGGTGAAAATAGTGACGGCGGGGCAGGGTATGCTAAGACTATCCAAAGGACATTGGGTTGCCAATTTAGTCGACTCAACCTGGTAACATTTAATGTACGCACCACGAGCTGAAAGAAGAGATAGACAAGTTGCCTTGGGATATTGGTGGATTATCTGAGTTGACACCTAAAGACGACCTTTATCGTCCTCAAGACTTACGTTAATATCATTGTAAATATTAGGTCTGTATGATAAAGCTTGCGTACATTACACTTAGTTTCACTAAACAGTACTCATGGTACATCGTACGAACTAACGTCGGTACATACCGGAAGGGTTGGAGGAGATGTATGAGGATATCTCTAGACCCGTAAGAGAACTCGTAAGAGAACCGACAATACAGTGTTAGTAGGATCGTAGGAAAATTTGAAAAGGGACAACAGAAGCCAAGGAGTCATTAGAAGCCGACGTCTTGGAGAAAGAGGTACTCTTTATGAAGTACTCGTTCTTTCCGAAGCGGCCCTAAAGCAAGTGGACCTGGTCTAGCTCCGATGATATGTCAGTGATCCATCCATCCATCTATTACACCCTCTAAAAGTCCACTGCTAAACATAGGCCTCCCCCATAGATTACCACATAAGGGAGATTTTACCATAGTTGACGTGCTTGGTGAGCGGATTGTCAACCGCAGTTCTTTATTATTTTGAGTAGTAACCAGGAAGATGCTGCAGCCCATCACCTGTTTCAATTGCCTTCGTAACCTCTTACGACACCCACGGAAGATATAAGTTAGTGAATGTTCTTACACCGACACTACACGGTACTATCTCGGTGATCGTGAGGGTGAAAACTGGTAGCGGTCACCGAATCGAAAGCAGTACTGAATTAAGTTCGTGCTCCAATGCAAACGTTTAGTTTGAATAACATAATTGTTTGCAGTGCCTAGA
Organism: Parnassius mnemosyne; assembly: GCA_963668995.1. Classification (NCBI taxonomy): domain Eukaryota; kingdom Metazoa; phylum Arthropoda; class Insecta; order Lepidoptera; family Papilionidae; genus Parnassius; species Parnassius mnemosyne. Next base: position 37,304,147 of record CAVLGL010000104.1, on the reverse strand, counting down.
AGGTTGCTAGGAACGATATAAATGACAAGCTCGTAGAAACTTCAATACGGTCTGAACTAAGTTCCGCAAGATTCGTCGAAAAAGAAACCAAAATCCCGGGAATAAGTTTGTTAAATATTAACTCCCAATAAAATTTAAGTTGAATTATTATAAATATATAATATCCACCTCAATTTTGTGTTGCAATTGTTATTTGTGTTAAAATTATACTGTGTATTAAGTAAAATGTAACTTAAATACCTAAATATATCTATATTTAAACGTTAGGATTTTAAGTGACAGGTAACGTACAAATTTTTTGAATATTACATATTGTAATTCTTGTTATCCCTTCTTACAACATAAATGTTCAGTTCGGTTTTACATAGTTAAATATTTTCTTAAGCGTTTCATTTAAGATCTACAAATATAACCTAACACCTTAACTTTTTGACTTTATTTATACTGCTACTTCTGTATTCAGTAAAAGTTCTAGTTTTAACATTTTTAACTAATACATACGTCGCAAAACAAACGCTATCCTATAAAAAAGTAAGTCAAATAAGGTCTGAAATCAAAATGTTAATACTCAACTTTGCATTTTTGATATAACGTAGTATTAACGATACAAAACCAATGTGTAAAGGTTTTCGTGTTCGGAACCCCCGGCAAGGTTTTAAAAAATGTCAACAGTGTTTTTTCGCAATTACACGAAAACGGTAAAAACTAGAGAAAAAAGTTTTAATAACAATATGTAGAGCTTAAAATTTTACATAAAAATGATTCAACGATTTTTTTTTCTACGGTCAAATTTATTCGAGCTAGAAAGGTTTTAAGTTTACGAGATGAACGTAAATTTTAAAAAATCTTGGTGAGTAAAAACGTAAGCGTTTTTTTTAAATTGCCTAAAATATGCCGAAAAGCTTGACACCATCGATGGCAGAAACAAATGTGTAGAAAGAACATGGCAGAACCTTAGGGATGGAATGGTAAGTGCAGCGGAAGAAGTGTGTGGAACAATAAAAAGAGGCAGTAGTAAAAGAAGAGATGCATGGTGGAATGATGAAGTGAAAGAAGCTGTAAAGAAGAAGAAGAAAGCATGGTTAGACTACTTGGCCTCAAGTAATGATAAGGATATGAGAGAGAAGATGAAAGAAAGATATAGGCTGCAGAAAGTTCACACGAAAGCATTGATTGAGGAAGTGCGTGAAAGGTGTAGAATGGAGGCGGACGAAAGGTTGTCGCACAACTTTAAGGAGAACTCCAAACTCTTCTGGAAAGTGGTTGGAAGGACCCGAAGTGGTGTGACGGCCTTGAGAATGAACAAAATGCTTTCGAGAACTAATGACGTCGTCTCAGAAAAATCGGACGTCATGCAGCGATGGAGCGAATTTTATAGAGAAATATATGCGTGTGATGATCTTAGTGAGGGATCCGGGGATGACGCTGTGACTGGTACGGTAGATCCGGACCTCGATGACACTGAGGTCATCAGTATGAAAGAGATTGAACGTGCAATTCGAAGTTTGAAATGTGGTAAGGCTGCGGGACTAGACAGAGTTACTGCTGAAATGGTCAAGTATGGTGGGTCTCGCGTCTGGGACAGCTTTCATCTGCTGTGCAATTTGTGCTGGCCGACGGGGGATGTCCCGGATGATTGGCGATCCGCAGTCATTGTGCCTTTATATAAAGGCAAAGGTTCACATTTTGACTGCGGGTGCTATCGGGCGATCAGCTTGACCAGTTTAGCAAGTAAAGTTTACTCGAAGGTTTTGACACGTAGGATGCAAGAGAAATCGGAAAGATTTCTATGGGAGGCACAATGCGGATTTAGACCTGGAAGACGATGCACGGATCAAATGTTTTCTCTCCGCATAATCACGGAAAAGCTTTTGGCTGCTAACCAGAAGATTTTCTATGCTTTTGTGGACCTTGAGAAAGCATTTGATAAGGTTGTAAGGAAGAAAATGTGAGAACTGTTGCCTGGGTATGGTGTGGATGGTCGATTGCTAAGGGCTGTGCAGTCTCTTTACTGTGACTGTAAAGTCTGTGTGCGGGTAGGGCATGACCTGTCACCCATGTTTAGCGTCCAAACGGGCGTAAAACAGGGTTGTGTCATGTCTTCCTGGCTGTACATACTGTATCTCGACAGCTGTTTACAAAAGCTGAAAGATAGCTGTTTGGGTGTGAAATTGGGTGACATAAAAGTAAATTGTCTGCTGTATGCTGATGATGCAGTGCTTATTGCACCATCAGAGGTAGAACTGCAGGCATTAGTCACGTGTATGAAAGAGGAATGTGAACTTAAAGGTCTCCGTTTGAACGCTAATAAAACTAAGGTTCTGGTATTTGAAAGGGACGAAGAGAGAACGAAGTGTGAAATATGGGTAAATCAGGAATGTCTAGAACAAGTAAATGAAATTGTATACTTGGGGAGTGCTTTTAGCCGGGATGGAAGACGTGATTTAGATGTGGACAGGCGTGTCGCTGCCGGGAACAAAGCCAATGGTGCCCTGACTGCGTTAGTCAAAAGGCAAGGCGTAGTGAAGAGTGCACGCCTTGCAATACATAACGCAGTGTTGGTACCGACTTTGTTATATGGCAGCGAAACCTGGGTATGCCAGAAGAAGCATAAAAGCAAGTTGAATGCAGTGGAGATGCGATCTCTTCGTAAAATGTGCGGCGTTATCATGGCCGACCGAAAGCGAAACGAAGAGATTCGCAATATGGCAGGTTTGAAAGATGACCTTATCACAAAAATTGATAAGGGCATGCTTCGGTGGTTTGGGCACGTTGAACGAATGAGTGAAGACCGAATGGTGAAGAAAATATATAACGAGAAAGTTAATATTAAAAGGTGTCGAGGTAGACCGAGACTAACTTTCGAAGACCATGTGAGCAAATTGCTCGAAGAGGGTAGGGTCAAGAGTACTCGGATACCTAGACGTGCATGTATGAAGAAGATAATGAATCTGAAAGAAGCGAAAGAGGTATGTAAGGATCGTGACACATGGCGATCTGTTCTCTCTGGCTACCCCGTCAGGGATTGTGCGTGAAGATATGTTTTTGCCTAAAATATGCAATCTTAAGGTTAGATTTTAATTTAAGAAATTAAATTTTTAGATATGGACACTTTTTATTGTTAAAAAAGTATAACAATTTGAAATTTTCTAATTGAATATTAAATGCTAGAAAATTAAGGAATTATTTATTTTTGCCATATTTAGATTACTTGTAAAAATTCCTAAATATTTGATTGAAAAAAAATTCTAGTATATTTCAGCAGGTGTGAATTTATACAGGTATAAAATCTGTTTTAAATCCTACGCCGTTGCATTAAGTCCCGAGCGAATAATTTAAAATTAAAAATTTTGTACAGCCGACTTCAATATAAGTTATTAAGAATAACTCAAATACTATTGGTCGGATCTTGATCAAATTCATGTGGGACTACACGAGAAGTACTAGCTTTCAAATAAAAAAAGAATCATTGAAATCAGTTCACTCAGTAAAAAGTTATGAGGTAACACACATAAAAAAAACAAAAAAACATACAGTCGAATTGAGTACCGTCTCCTTTTTGGAAGTCGACAGAAAAGAGAGGACTATTGTTTACTCGTATACTACTATACGAGGTCCGAGTAAGAGTGAGAAGGCATCATCGGAAATCAGGAAGTAATTATTTTTAAAAAAAATTTAACATTTTTATTTCTTAAAAATATGTTTAAGATTTTTTTACGTGTCCCGACGAGAGTTAATATGTTATATCGATTCCAAATTTCAGGATTTTGTTCTGATTGATTTTGGTATTAAACATTTTTTTATAAACGCTTGGCTAACAAATAATAAAAAAATTATCCCGACATGTCAACTTAGTTTTTTGAATTTTGCAATTTAGGATCGACCCAGATAAAGGGATTTTCGTAAAAAGTTATTAATTTTATTGTTTAATTTAATCAAAGATAAAAGTAAATAAATAAATATATATTAATTAGAAAGTTTACAAATTATGGGAGCTCCAAAATTAGACTAGCAGAATTTGCCGCTTTTAGAATGTGCTTGCTAAAAATATAATTGGCATAAAAGGAACGGTAAAAAAGTTTATTCAATAATAGCCAAAAGTAAAATATATGCTAAAATATAGTTTGTTCATTTTTTTTTAATAACCGAAATAGAATTTGATCAAATTCCATATCTGTTTCTTTAGAAGGATTCAATGAATCCCTCGGTTGATTCATCTAGTTCAGAAAATGTATAATTTCCAGTCCTTATTTCTTCATTCATTATCATTGAATGGATTATCATCTTCTAAACTTATTTGCGTTGTTGATGCGTCTAGCTAATGTGCAGTTAGTTTTGCAACCACAAAACACCTAAAAATTAATTCATATTAGAACATGTAATTATTAACGAAATAATAAAGAAAAGTAATAAAATTTATTACTTTTCTTAATTATTCCGTTAATAATTAAAGTCCTCACTTTACTAACAAATGTGGCAATGTCCATCATATTATTTAAGTTTCTTAGTTATCTGACTTGTTTTAGCATTAAAATACAGCTTTAAATAATAGCTGTCGAAATATCACTTTATATAAATATATTATAACAGTAATTTGTATTATCTTTTAAATGTTATTAGTTTTTTCTAAATGACTTAAAATTACTATAACTGGACTTTGCCGCCTTTGATATTAGACCCCTGAAATATTAACCTAAGTGTACTTACTTTTTCAATATGTTCCTGTGGTGCTAGATCTGCATTTGACATAATATTGAGATCATTTGAGAGCTTCCTCATATTCCATGCTGCATAAACTCATTGACCGTTAAATGTAGTATTAATGATACAAAATCAATGTGGTATTCTGTGAGAGCGTGGTCCTTCCCGGTCGAGCCGACCCATTCATGCTACAACAATACTATTAATATAGCTGCAGCATGGCTCTACCACGTTACAATTGCTGCATAAATCTTATTCTTTGCCCAATATGTCTTGTTTATTTTGATCCACCAGATGTGTATACAATTTAAAGTATTTTTCTTTTTGTGAAATTCAACAAAATCATAACTATTTGTGGGCTGTATGATAAGTTAAGTATTTAGTTTTTTTTTATAATATAATATTGTATTTTTATGTTATGTTAATAAATATAAATAACCAAGAAAGTAAAATACTATAGGTAAATCCAATTGTGCATGCCTTAAGCGCATTACAAAAATTAGGTATAACATTATTATACTTTTTTAAGTAATTTAAATGCACACAAGTTTTCACTACTAACCTTAGAACTATACTTCCAATTTTCTGATATCTTTATGTCAAACTTCAATTAAAAAAAGTTTGGAAAATCCAAAAGTGCACGACTCGCGTCAATGAGTTCCAATAGTTGTCAACGTAGTACACCTTGAAGTCAACCGTCAAGTCCAGAGGTAAGGTCTATTCTATATATCTATTATATTCTATAACTAACAAAACGGGGCAAAACTCGGCACATCTAGTTCTCCTCGTCGAGGAACTCCAGTAGCAGTCATCAAAGTACACTTTCAAGTCACTTTATCAAGTCCCGAGTAAGATCTCATCATAACTAACAAAACGAACCCAAATTCATCACATCTAGTTCTCCTCATAGAGGAGTTCCAGTAGCAGTCATTATAGTACACTTTCAAGTAACTCTATCAATTCCGGAGGTAAGGTCTCATCACAACTAACAAATCGAGCCCAAAATCGATATAGATATTTATCACGCGATATATATCGATACTGTTTAAAAATATCAATTCCATATATATCAATATGATTTCTTCCCTTGCCCATCCCTATAAAATACTCTGCGCTGCGGCCTATTTAGTAAAATAAATTAATACAACACTCCCAAACCACCGAAAATTTTGCCATTTCTTAGCCGAAAAAAATTAATTATAACTAAACAAAACAAAATTAAACTGCCATTTACATTCCATGGCTTCCCACGTGATAGATGAAGAGTTTTTATAAATAGATTGAGTTGACTAATTGATATTTTTAAAAGTTATCGTGTTTACGCCGCCATGCGGACTTGATAAATCCACACCATAAGCCACTAAAACCCCTTTTTTATGTAAAAATAGTAAAATAAATCGATTTAAAAAAAATATTAATAAGTTTAACAATCATTCATCTTTCTGACAATGTGCTTTTTATATCATTTATTTGTATGTATAATATGATTGCTAGATACGATTTCATGCGACAAAACGTTGGAATCTTAATTATTAGGCCCTAGCAGAACATATCTGCGCACTGCGCGCTTAAGGCATGCAATAAAAATACTTAGAAGTGATTCTGAATGAAATTTAGTAATTACAAACTCACAGCCAACATATTACACATTTTAACTATACACGATTATGTAAAAGGGTAGGTTGTGTCTTATCTATCTCACTCACGACTTTAAATTAATATTCACTATCAATTCATGATAAATTTATATATAACGTTATATTTTATAACTATTATATTTTAATTTTTATAACTCTTATAGAGATATTAATCCAGCTTTTAATAATTGTGTAAAGATTTGAGAAAAATGTTTCATGAATTTGTAAGAATGATTAAAAACATGACTTCTAGTCATGTAAATAAAAAAAGTAATTTCTAATATTAGAAACATCATATTATAAATGTCCCATCAGGATAATGAGTTCATGACTATGCCTTGGCATATGGTCTGACACAACTGGTTACTTCGCCTACGCGGATTCCAGATGTGGAGGATCATACACCTTCCCTGTTGGACCTTCTGCTGACCTCTCATCCGGAAGGATATCAGGTTTCCGTCGTTGTCCCTCTCGGCTCTTCGGACCATTGTCTGATCCGGAGTGTGGTGCCACTCACGCTCCTCTCGCGGTTGCGTTCTGCAGGTTGCCGCCGTGTTTGGCATTACAGGTCGGCGGATTGGGACGGAATGCGGTCTTTCTTTGCATCCTACCCATGGCGGGTTTGCTTCTCGTCGGATGATCCCAGCGCCGTTGCTGACTCTGTCACTGATGTGGTGCTACAGGCAATAGAACTATTTATTTCATCATCTGTGGTACCCATCGGAGGCAGATCTCAGCCTTGGTTTGGTCGCTCCTGTAAGAATGCATTACGCAGTAAGCAGGAGTGTTATCAAGCCTGGGCTGCGGCTTCGGCGACTCGGGATGTAAACACCAGCAATATTAAAAAGAAGTATTACTTCGCCTCCAGGTCCTTTAAAAGAGTTATTACCAAGGCAAAGTCAGAGCACATAGGCAGAATTGGCAAGAAACTAGTTCGCCTTCCTTCGGGAACCCGTGCATTCTGGTCTCTCGCCAAGGCTGTTCAAGGGAATTTCTGTAAGCCATCACTACCATCTCTGCACAGGGAGGACGACTCACTGGCCCAAGATGCAAAATACAAAGCCGACCTTTTAGGCTCCCTTTTTGCGTCCAACTCGACTCTTGATGACGGGGGGAAAACACCGCCGACCATCCCGCGGTATGAGTGCTCCATGCCGGATGTGCTGTTCTCACAGAGCTCGGTTCGCAAAGCACTCCTCTCCCTGGACATCCAGAGTGGGCCTGATGGAATCCCTCCAATTGTGCTGAGGACTTGTGCTCCGGAGTTGGCACCGGTCCTAACGCGTCTTTTCCGCTACTTCTACTCCCAAGGCGTAGTTCCGAATTCATGAAAGACAGCTTTTGTTCACCCGATCCCTAAAAAATGCGACCGCTCAGACCCGTCCAATTATAGGCCTATCGCCATCACCTCCTTATTCTCCAAAATAATGGAATTTTATTATTAATTTTATAATTATTAACTGCCAGCTCATGCGGTACCTTGAGGATCACCAGCTGATTAGTGACCGCCAATACGGTTTTCGTCGGGGTCGATCATCTGGTGATCTTCTGGTCTGCCTGACTCATAGATGGGCGAAGACAGTAGAGTCCAAGGGGGGGAGGCGTTAGCCGTTAGTTTGGACATTGCGAAGGCCTTCGATCGGGTTTGGCACAAAGCGCTTCTTTCGAAGCTCCCTTCCTATGGGCTTCCCGAGAAATTGTGCAATTGGATCACCAGCTTCCTTGCAGATCGGAGCATCAAGGTCGTTATAGACGGTGCATGCTCCGACTACAAGCCTATTAACGCTGGTGTTCCACAAGGCTGTGTGCTATCACCAACGCTGTTTCTTCTGCATATCAATGATATGTTGCTAACTGGTAACATTCATTGCTATGCGGATGACAGCACTGGTGATGTTTTACCAATATTTCTCGGGAAAACGTCGCTGAACTTGTGTCTGAAGTCGAGTCTTTGCTGAACAAAGTCTCGGATTGGGGGCGACTAAATTTAGTCCAGATCAATCCTCAGAAGACACAAGTTTGCGCGTTTACCGCTAAAAAGAAGAACCTCTTTGTCGTATCTCCTCAGTTTTAAGGCACTCCCCTTCGGAGTCGACATATCGAGTGACGTGCAATTTCGTGGCCAATTGGAAGAGAAGGCCAAATTGGCGTCTAAAAAGTTTGGCGTGCTCAGCAGAGCGGGACAGTATTTCATGCGGGCACACAGCTTGCAGCTTTACAAGGCGCAGGTTGGGCCTCACATGTAATACTGTTCCCATCTCTGGGCAGGGGCTCCCCAGTGCCAGATCCTTCCACTTGACCGCCTCCAGCGCAGAGCGGCTCGAATCGTCGACGACCGAGTCCTTTCTGATCGGCTCGATTCATTGGCACTGTGAAGAGATGTTGCATCCCTTTGCATTTTCTTTCGCATCTACCACGGGGAGTGCTCTGAGGAATTGTTCGGATTCGGATTTAGATGTTTTCTTCCTCGCACGACTTCTTTCTGGAATCGATTACCATCAGCGATTTTTCCGGACCGATACGACTTAGGGACCTTTAAGAAAAGAGCCTACTCCTTTTTAAAAGGCTGGCAACGCATCTGCAATTCCCCTGCTGTTGCGGTTGTTCATGGGCGGCGGTAGTCACTTACCATCAGGTGAGCCGCATGCTCGTTTGCCCCCTCTCCTATAAAAAAAAAAACCACTTGAACGCTGCTCGACAAAATCGTGTGATAGTTTTATGTAATCAGATGTTAATTAAATTTGAATTTGTTTTCGTAGAACAGTAAATGCGGTTAAATAATTTGTTTAGGGAATAGCCTCTGAGACTTGTAAGGACTATAACAAAGCAAGCCGTGTCTGAGTCGAATAATAATCAGCTTCTTTGTTCGCTTTGATTCAATTAAGTCATTCGGGTTTTTCGTGTCTGATAATTTTTTTTTACTTTTATTTGAAAAATAGAAGCTATATGAATTTTAGCATTAATACCCAGTTATATACATATATTAGGTTTCTGGCTGGTTCTTCCCAGAATAGAGTTCTTTTCCAGAACCAGTGGTGATAGTAAAAAATTACTTTCAATATATAAATAAAAATTTCGGATTTTATAAAATATGGATAAGAAGTATTAAAAGTGACAGAAAGTACCCTTAATAAACATAAAGAAGCTTCTGTTAATACGTGGGCTTAGCCATTGCTTAAGTTAGTAGAACAAAAATATGTTTTTGACATTATATTCAACTTTTCATTATTTCTAAAATATAAGCACAGTAAAAATGTATTTTTATATTTAAATTTGTAACAACCTAGAATAATATTGTTAAAAATAAATGTGTTATTGTTGGATAAAATCACCCTTAATCCGCACGTCGATATTGATAAAATTTATTAAATTTCACTATTCTTGAAATTATTTTTAGGAAGAGTTACTAAAGCTGTCTTTTCGGTATTTTAAGGTATAAATTTGGTTTACGCTTCTAGTTATAGTATAGCTTAAAGTTTAGAGAATTGATTATTATAAATTACTGGATATATTAATAATTATTATATTTTAATAATTATATACTATTTTCAATTAATTACCTTATATTTAACTATTTCCCTGGCGGAAATCTTTTTTTTTTATAAATGAGCACACAGTCCTCCTGATGGTAAATAGTTGCTGTGACCCATAGACACCTACATCTATCCTCAATAAAGAATCAAAATGCAGATGCGTCGTCACCAGTGAGTACTAGGATGGAATGCCTCTTTTCCAGCAGTAAAGGTCTCCGGTCTTATCTACAAATCAATATTTTATAAGTAATATTTTTTCTTTGTAAAATCATAACCTCAATTTGTTACACAGGAATATTGACACAGTTACTTCTGTAACGGCTTCAGCGCTGCGGGGAATGCAGCTCCTTCGCCCTTGCGTAGCAAATCGCAGGTATACCGTACGCAAGTACCGGATGTCTATAGTTTTACCATTTTCAGAAGATTTTCAGAAGACATTGTTTTTGCATCTGCTTTCTCTCATCTGTTCTGCATAACAACTTTATTTTTATTATGAGCGCCTTGTCATTGCCTATACTTACAGTATTTAATTTCAACAGTTCGATGCGGTGAAAATTTTAGAGCACCTAATTTTTAAATCTCGCACCTAATTAGAACCCAAATAGCCTCTTATTTTGGCTTTTTCTAAATGCAAATTCCTGACAGGTCTAACTTTAGCTTATTAAGGCTACAGTCTTTTAAAGTTGACTCACATCGAATCATTAGCGCCACTTTTATTTCTTTTTTTACAGCAAATTATTGTTTCAGAGTAAAATATTTTGATAAAACATAAATATTCAGATTGTAAGTAATGGCTACATATTTTTTTTTGGTTCATCTATGTGGTTTATGTTAGATAAATCAAACGGTAAATAGAGCTCTCTCGCACCCAACGCAATTTCGAGCTTTGTTCGTGTACCATTTATAAGGCAATCGATAATAAAAAAGCGAAATCTATTCAGCGCGTTAATAGCTAAACATCTTCATCTCCAAAATACGCTGTTTCTTTTTTTTCTAAATATCTCTCATTGTCTTAAATAAGAGGTCTTAATTTCGTCAAATTTCGCTGTTTTCACCTCATAAAAAACTATTTGGTTCATAGCAATTGCTGAAAATATTTATGGCATAATAATTATTTTCTCAAGGGCAGGTGCTTAATTAGACAAATATTAAAAAATAATCATTTAAACTACTTTGTTTCAAAATTAATAATTATTTCGATCGACCTATAAAATAATGACTTTATAAACAATAATTGCGGGCAATATTCCTTAGTAGCCGCTGAGCGGCTGTAGCGTTCAGACGTCTTGTCTGTGCCAAATTTTTGCGTTTCCTCTCGCTCTAACATTCCTCTTTCTCTCTCTTTCCCTAACCTTGGTTGTGCATTGTTACGAATTGAAAGTTGCTCTACTTTATTATTTTTTGCATATAATTCTTTAAGGGTTTATAAATCATTTTGTATTTGTTTTATAACTTTTAATCTCGATATGGACCATAAACGTAAAAAATATGCTTGTACCAGAAAAAGAAAATTGAAATCAAACGTTGAAACAATGAACAGAAATAGAATTCAAAGGAAAGTTTTTTTGTGTTTCATACTACAATAGTTAACAACGTGCATATGTGTGAGCACTTGGTTAAATATTAGGTATATAATTAGGTAGGTACTTTTAAAAATTGTTTATAAATGAGTTGCATATTTGTAGCCAGGTCCGCTGCTGGTTCTCGCCAACCATTGTCAGATGTTAGCAACATTGAAATTGACGAACACCGTTTATCAGGACATGACGAAAGTAGACTTTTACGAACGACTTTAACAAATATAGAGTCTGTAACAAAGTCTGACAGTCAAGATATGACGAATAAAAAGGAAAGACGGAAACGAAAGTTTGAGGAGGCTTTTCCCTTTCGCTGAATTTCAGTAAGAAAACGTCAGGAGCTTATAAATGTTAGTCAAAACCACCAGCTACACATTGAAAATTATACAGATATGACCAATGATGCCGAACTTTTTTGCCTAGACGGACGAAAAATCGTATCGATCAGATATTTTTTAGAAATGTTAGGAAAGATTGCTGATCATAATGCTAAATCATTTGGATGCAGATATACAAATCTGAAATGTATCGGTGAGCGACGAAAAGGTTTTGTATCAAAATTACATTTTAAGTGTGAACTCTGCAATTCATAGTTCGACATATGCACTGATGATCCATCTAACACTTGTGATGTAAATCACAGTGTTGTTGCAGGTACTATTAGTATTGGCTGTGGGTTAAGCAATTTGAATAAATTATCAGGTAATACCGATATACCTGGTATGTCAAAAAATTTATACGCCCAAACAAGCAAAAAAGTTTATAAATTGTTCAATATAACGGCAGTGGAAGAAATGACTAAGGCTGGCGTCGAGGAGGCTGAACATGCAAAAAAAAATTGGAAATGTAGACAGAGAAGGCACACCAATGATTGACGTGATAGCTGACGGATGTTGGTCAAAAAGATCATACCGTAATAATTATTCAGCATCATCGGGAGCAGCAGCAATAATCGGTGCATATACTGGTAAAATACTGTACCTTGACGTGAAGAATAAATACTGCATTGTATGCGCAAATCACATATGCTACAAGAACTTTTCTGGCAGTTCTTCCAGTATGCAGTCAACAACACTCGTTGAAGGGTTTAAATCCTCACTTGAAACTCATGGATTAATTTATGCTAGATTAATATCAGATGGCGAATCAAGTACTTATAATAAATATTAGATAGCAATCCCTATAAAAACTGCAAGGTTCAGAAGATCAAGTGTAGAAACCATCTTCTAAGAAATCTGTGTAACAAGTTGAGAGCACTTACTAAGGATTCACATATACCTATTCAATCAAGGAAACTTTTAACAGACTTCAAAATTATGAAATTACGCAGATATACGGTGCAAGCTATTAAGCTACGGAAACGCGAAGAAGTATCTGACAATCAGAAAATGATCAAACTTCGATCAGATATTTTGAATGCATAATACCATTCTTTTGGTAGTCACTTTAACTGCGATGATGCTATATGCCCCGCGACTGACAAAACTGATCGTAATACGGCACTTGACTTAACGAACATAGTTTTGTGGAGAAAAATGAGTCAAATTGTCTCATTCTTAGCTTCAAATGCTAAAAGTCTCGTTTTTGACGTAGATAGCAATCCCGCTGAAACATTCAATTCGGTGATTGCTAAATATGTGGGAGGCAAACGAATTAATTACACACAAATAAATTCATACCAAGAAAGGTGTGTGGCTGCAGCAATTTCTTTTAACACGAAAAGGCCAATATATACAATCTATAAGTATATAATAAATATATACAATATATTTGGCAAACCCACTGGTAAATATACGAATTCATATGAGACACAAAAACTGAAAAGAAAAGTGTACAAAAGATCTTTTCGAAAAAGATTTCGTAGAAATATGGATGATCCAGATTATGGACAAAAAGCACAAAGACCAGATATGACTGAAGAAGATTTTCAGATGTCAAAAAGTGAATTTCTTAAGCAAATAGGACTTTCAGACCAACAAAGAGACGATCTACAGATACATACGATAGATCAAAGTTCTAGTCAAGAATGGTTAGAAAACAGAAAAAATCGATTAACCGCGTCTATATTTGGTAAGATATGTAAACGGAAAGAAAACATCAGCTGCGCTCCGTTAGTGAGATCTATTGTGAAACCGCAAATCATATCTAATGTTCCATCGATAAAATATGGCAAAGCTAATGAACAAACAGCATTAGCTCAGTTATCTCGGCAGGAAAGTATTACAATTACTCGCTGCGGTCTATATATAGATAAAACACTACAATTTTTAGGGGCGAGTCCCGATGGTAGTTATAAAAATAAAGAGGGAAAAACGGGACTAGTAGAAATAAAATGTCCATTTTCCGCAAAAAATATGCAATCTGACGAAGCTGTTAAAGCGAAGAAAATAAAATTTTGGAAGTACAATGCAAAAAATAACACTTTTTCGGTTGACAAAAACCACGATTATTATTTTCAAATTCAGAGTCAGTTAAACATTACGGAGATAGATATGTGCTTATTTTCCATATGGACTGGAGAGGAGCATTCTATGAAAATAGAATATGTTAAGAGAGACCCTGAGTTCTGGCAGGACAAAATGGTAGGCCCATTGTCTAAATTTTATTTGAATTGTCTGCTTCTTGAGCTAATTGATTCTCGCATGGAACGCTCGATGCCAATCAAAGACCCTCCATACATCATTCAAGCCATTGAAAATAAATAAAAAAAATAAAAATAAATCTCGCGCTAAGTCGTTTGTCGATGCTGCTGTACAAGAATAGTAATTTATGCATATAGGTAAATGCTATACAAAGTTACATTATACTTTAATGAGAGACTATAAATATGTGTGATAGTGGACTGTTTGTACTTATATAAAAAATATTTTAAGTTTCTTTTAAAAATCTATTTTAGTATTTAAAATTACTTGACGTACTTGAAGGATTTTCGATAGTGTCATCGACTTATTATGAAACCCTCAGTGCACGACTCATTCTAGCACTTGCCAGATTCATTTGAATAATCAATATTACGAGTACATGTTATACAGGTTCTAGATGATTATCTTTTAAAAACCTTTTCAACAAAACAACAAAAATTATACAAACTTAAAATTTTTTTTGTGTAACAAATTTTGTAATAAAGGCATGGACCAAAAATAGTTAGATATAAGGTAGAAAATCTGTATGTGAAAATTTGTTAGCTAATTATCAATAATCCTGTATATTAGGTGAATTGATACTGGAAAATCTTAGTAGAGCAACTTAACTTTCCACGCTACGGCCAGAAAGATTACTGCGGTGGCGGCACATGAAGTGGCGGGGCAGGGAGGGTGTAGATGTGTCACCAGAACGCGATTTTTCTGTTTTGCTCCGAAAGACTGGGCTCTTAAGTTAATGGTAGTGAGTAGATTTGTCCATCCGAGTTGTAAATGTATGCGTGAGAGGGCTTAAGTTTCTCTTTGCGCAATTTCGTAGATTCCCAATATCGTGGCTATTTGTGACTTTTTTTTGAATTTAAGTCTATTAACCTGGAATTTTCTTACTATTAGTTAATTTAAAATTGCAAACGACTAAAAACAAACAAAAGAAATATTTTACAAGAATAAAATATTTTTGTACTTAACATTTTTTTCATTAATGTATATGAAAGGCTATAACGTAGGGTATAATCAGTACTTATTGTTGTCCTCCTCTAGCTTTGCGAACTGCTTGGAAGCAGTTCGCAAAGCTAGAGGAGGCTAGAGGAGGCTAAAGGAGACTGGAGTCTCCTTGGAATACTCTTAATCAATAAAATCTTGAGATATTGCATTCCATTCTTCTTGTAATGCGGTTTTAAGATATCTCAAATTAGCGGGCGCACGATTTCTTTTCTTAATTTGTTTTTCTAACTTATCAACTCTTGACAACTCGTGTACCACAGATTTTGATATTTTGTAATATTTGGGCCACATTTTTATAGGTGTGCTCATTTTCATTTAAAGTAACAGACCTAGCAACTTGGGTGGCGTTTAGATTTCGCTTTCTCATTTTATTTGCATTTACAGAAAAATATTATGAAATGATTATTCACAATTAATACGATCAACCAGGCAGTCAAGGAAAAAATTAAAAAAGATTCTAAATTCAAATTCAAAAAAATTGACAAAAATTTTTTTCACTATGAAAGAACGCAACATTGCGTTATAATTACATAAAAACAAATGAAATTTGAAAAAAAACATTTCAAAACTTTATTTTATTAATAGAATTTACTAATATTTGTGGCCAGTACGCACGATAATTATAACAGGAGAAATTAAAGCTTTTTTGCATTCCTCTAAATTTGTCCGTGAGTGTACATATTATTCTTATTATATTAATTTTAAAATACAATTGAAGTGTTTATTTCTGAATTATTTTCGAAGTATTAGGACTCTAACTTATTTCTGACGCCAAAAAGTAGTGCATGCACCGCTGTGACGCATCTATCTAAATCCTCAGATGGTTCAACATATCTGTAGCCTGCTGTATTTGAAGTTGACTGCAACTTTACTTTACTTTTTAAGGACTTATGATAGTAAGGACTAAGATACAAAAGCATTAATATAGAAGGTTTCTTAGATGCATAAGCATTATAATAGCAGAGTTATAGATTGAAGTCCCATATATAAAAAAAACATATAATAGTAAGGTCTTTGAAATAAAGCAATATGTGGAGAGTCCCAATTACATATATAAAAGCATTATATTGATAGAAATGGGATTTGAAAAGGATTTTTATCGTGGTGTTTAGACTGCTTCACAGCGTTCGAGACAGAGGTAAACTTGGACTTGCTAACCGATATGTCCTAGGCATATCATCTCAGTGCTGGTGGTAAGCGGGTTAATTGTAGCAATATGGCTTACAGCTGTCGGCGTATAAGCGCATAGCGTTATGACATGTCGGCTATCTTTTGAACAGCAAGCATACTCAACTCCATTTCTTAGTCTGACCTCTTAGTAGCATGCTACTATGATAACTTGGTGCTATTTTTAGTTAACAGAAGTACCAATTTTGTTACCAAAGTCGATAGGGATCATGTGGTAGTAATGAGAGGGCGCAATCCGTATGATAGTTGCATTGATGCTTACTGCTACTTGCGGTATGGCATCTTGTGATGGATCTGCGGGTGTGCTGTGCCTGATTCGATGCATCTTGTGGTTTTTGTTGATGGAAGTATGCAGGTGGTTATATCTACTGGGATTGTACTGAGAACCTTGGGATGGTGTAAGCCGACGATAGTCGTATTGATGCTTGTTGCGTTTTGCAACATTGCGTCTTTGCGATGGTTGTTTGGCGGGACTCTATTCTCAATGGCGCTCTCTGCGTCTTGGTTTGACACACACCTAAGTAGCCTTGCCCAAGTCGGGTTCCTTCATGACGGGGCTACAGACTGTCTAACCTCAATGGTGTATATATATGTATATAGTATAGTATGTAAATTTCCCACCTTCGAATGATTGAAGGCAACTAATTTGTGGGTAAAACAAACATGATTGAAAAATGCATATACTCAACGTCAATTACACAAACCTTTTATAATGGCGAATTATTACTATTACCTTATAACTGTCTTTTGCTTTATCCGGCGTTGTATTGGTTGGTTAAGAATATGTGTGGACCTTATGCAGGTGGTAGCTGGAAGAATGAGACTCTCAAGGCCAAAATCATCATCAAAACGTGGACCACATTCCCTTGGTGAAGGTCCAACAGGGAAGGTGTATGATCCTCCACATCTGGAATCCGCGTAGGTGAAGTAACCAGTTGTGTCAGACCATATGCCAAGGCAAAGTCATAAACAGATCTCCCCGCATGATCGGTTAAACGTGAACCGAGCCATTCGGCATGGTGGGCGTTAAAATCGCCAAGGATCACGATCTCTGCGGATGGGACCTGTTGTAGCAAGGAATCTATAGCCATTTGGACGTGGTCGATGAGTCGTTCTGTTTCAGCATTACCGCTATGAGACCTATAGAGGAACCCGTAGACGCGCGGATGGTCGTCGCTGTCTACGCGTAACCAAAGGATGGACAGGTCCTAACCGTCAAGACTGCCGAGGCGTCGAGAACAGGTGTCCTCTCCGACTTACACGCAAACTCCAGCCCGAGGCACAAAGGAGTGCTCATATTTGTACCCCGGGTAGGAGAGATACGAAATATCAGCCGGAGAGAAAACCTGCGTCTCGGTTAGAAAGAGCAAGGCCGGCTTCGCCGTCTCAAGATGGTAGTGGACGGCGTTTAGGTTAGAGTGAAGTCCCCTGATGTTGCAGAAATTCACGGATAGCGGGGCAGGGGTCGCCTTGGTATTGTTGCTCAGTTTGCCCCGAACAGTTATGTTTTTGAGCGGAATTTTGCCCCCCCCAGAATACGCGGGGCAGCCTGAGCACGCACGCTCAGGATTGGAAAAACATGGTCGTGGATGCTCAGCGAGGGATTCTCCAGGGGTACTGGTACCCTCCTGGGGTAGTCTATCGTGTAATTCCGCTACCATGTGAAGCAGAGCCTCTACTTCACGCCGGTATTCTGTGAGGTCGTGGTACCAACATGGCTCGAGCCGGCCCATACGTGCAACAGCAAAAACTGCTGCGTTGCTCTACCACCGTTCAACCATACAGGTTGAACGGAACAGCTCGCTTGGACTATACAGGTCCAATGCTTCAAAGCTTCGCGACGCTCGCTAGGGGACAAAACGGAATCAGAGATTAGGTTGGACGGGTCTCTCGAATTGCGGACAAATCGACGCAACCAATCACTCCTAAGAGCTTATCGAGAGAGCTGTACCGTTCTAGCAGGGAGAAGAAATCCCGAGTGGGCTTATCCTTGCCCACTCCTACTCGGGCTCGTAGGCCAGGCAATTCAATCGGTTTGGAGTATTTATTCTGGGGCCAGAATGACTGTGGCAGAGGCGGTCTTAACGCAACCTAACGTTCCGGGCGTAACTTCCAGACTAGTCAGGACACGGCCGCCCGTTATGACGCGCGCGGGAAAGGGTTCTAGTCGGTGACTGGTACCATCGTATGAATGTGCCGAGAGGTGCGTTTTGAATGCAAGTTTTAAATGTTAAGATTTGGCCTAAACAGATGGCTTGGGATTTTATAGTGTTTACTGTTAACCCATAAGATCGACTCCAGTCGAGAATACAAGTCAGATCCTTATTGATACATTCAACTAATTTGGAAAGATCTTCAATGGTTGTTTGTTGTGGTAGAAAAAAATGTTTGGTATGTAATCGGATTAATAAAGATTGCGAATAAAAGAGGAGATAAGACGCTAGCTTGTGGAACGCCAGCTACAGTATCTAGCTACGAATAAATTCTATCTTGGACTCGAATACGTTGCAGGCGCCCATAAAATAACTATGAAACCAGAAAATTGCAGTTGAGGGCATATTACGAGAACGCAGAATCCGTAACAGGATGTTATGATCAACAGTATTGAAGGCATTGCTAAAATCCAGCAACATCAATAATGTGATTTGATGATTTTCTATTTCTTAAACAAAAGGAATTAACTTTTTGTTGCACAAGGCGTTCTAAGATTTTGGAAAAGAAAGGAAGAATCGAAATAGGACGATATTTAGAAAAACTTCAAGAATTTGCTTTTTTGGGTAAAGGTTTTGAAAATGATTTGGGCGTCTTTCCATTGGGATGGGAAAGAAGATGAGGATATGGAAATGTTTAAGATTTAGGTTTATAATAGGTTTTAACAAATCTAACAAGGGAATGGGAAGGGAATTATTATAATAATAATTTTACGACTGGCGTAATCACTTCCGACAGTGTCAGAATAGATAGAGAGGTGCACATGGTACTTAATGATGAGAAATAACTGAAACCACAGACACATACATCACATAGAATTATATTCTGTAATTAAATCTTTAGAACAGACTCGTTTGCCTCTTTTATGATATTAATACTGTCGGACGTCGGACAAGTTATCATGTACATGGAATCCTTTACAAAAAAGAAAAGGTTAAGACTCCCTAAATGATATGCTCCCTAGAGAGGTCAAATCACTATGTCATTTCGAAGAATATATTATACTTTGTATTGAGAGGATATTACTCTAAGGTAAAACATAGTGATTATATACTCTATGCTCAATGTGTTAAATCGAAACTTATAATAAATACGATCTGTGATCCAAACCTATGATTACTGTTTCAACACCTACATTGTTAAGGTAATCTAACTCAGAACAATAAAATCAAAACAAAAACACAACGTCGAAGTTCAAAGTGGCGTAGATAGATATCACATAGTACTTTTATATAATGGAGATATATTGTACCGACTAATTTACTAATTAAGCCTTAAATCTTATTTAACACTTAAGATAAGACTAATAAACAGATACGAAAGAAAAAGAAATCAGGTTAGCAATAAGTACAATGCAGAGCCACTAAAATGTTGACGAAAAACATAATGTGAAAGACAATACATACGGTTTATTAAAGAGAAATAAAGTTTATAGTCCAAATCACCATCATTTCTTCAAGACCATCTTGGAGCATTGTACTACATTGTCAGTAGATCTAGTACTTCCAGCGTCTGCCGTCTGTGCTTGGAAAGCATGCGCTGGTGCTACTGGGACGCCTTCAAGCTCAGCCAGGGATTCAACTTAATGGCGCGAGCCTTCCATAATATGAATATAACCAACCCCAGTCCAGCAGTTCTTATGCCATACTTATACCTGGCCACCATGAACAACTTGTGACGATCTTTCGTTAAGAACTCAGACATAGTGACACTCGTGTTTAAGTAATTTCAGTTTTGTTTTTGAGAACCAAACTTGATCACGAAGTTGGACATCCAGGAACTTTACAAGAACTGATCTTGACTTATTTTCTATTGGACATCCAAGGCAATGGCAACGGCTAAAAGAAGCGTTGTACACATTGGATATCTTGAGCTTGTCAATTATAAGGTTAGAAGTCATTGAAGATATATCGTCGGACTTGCCCTCGGGAATACCATGATGCAGCAGCATCTCACGACACCGCCTCATCTTCAAGCAGTCGATCTCACTTCCAAGAAATTCAACCTATCTTTGAACAGTTTCAAGAACGGACAAGATGAACTTTCTGAATGTTGCAAGCTTCGTTGCGATTACAGATGTATTTGGAGCCATAGTTGGACTAGTCTTTTGTAAGACCTGCTGAAACTTATTCAAACGAGTGTTGAAATGTTCTCACATGGCTGACAGTATTCTTTAAGGGCTTCCAATGTTTTGTGCAGTATTAAAAACAGCAAGTTAAGAATAATATATATCAAGGAATCAAGACTGGTAAGCAGATGATTATTACATATATGTGTACCACATTAAAATATACTACTTTATATTTTTTAAATTTAAATTGCATGAGGCAGTTCACAACATGTGTTACTAATTTGACTCTGACCCACGAAAACTGTGACTATTATTCGACGTTTTGCCTAAACCATATGACGTACATTCACTGTGGCTGGATTTGATCGTATTCTGTATGGCGTTTACACGCATTGACATGCGTGACTTCGGTCGATGTTTGTGCGTATGTACTGCCAAGGGGCTGATACCAATTTTTCTGTTTCGCTTGTTATTTTGCTGTTGACTACGGTGTAGTTCCCAACTTAAAGTCCCTCTTTGGGGGGAGCGCGTTGATTAGTTGGCGCTCACTGCACACGGCGTGTGTGGAGCCATGTGCCTCTCACAGTTAATTAAAATTCGGGAGAGTAAAATCTTTATATCGTGTATTTATATAAATATTGTGAGCCTCTTCCATGCGGGAAGGAATTAATTATAAGGAATTGTCAGGTGTTAACCTGATACAAGTGGAATAGGGACTATTTAATGTTCTTAACCTTTTTGAGCCCTTTCCTTATGAACGGGGTTCTTTAGTTTAAAATAATTGTAAGGCACTACCAACACCCTTGCTATAGTGAATATTTTTCTTCCAAGATATACTTAAAATAATCAAGTTACTAAACAAACACAACGTTTATAGGGGTCCTAATGAAGACGATTACGCCATAAATTTATTAAATGTCCTATAACTAAACCTAGAAAAATTCTTATAGAAATACAGTTAGCTACCATGGGCAAATCTTTGTTGCAGAGAGCACGAGGGATCTGTGACAGCAAACACCTGGCCGCCGAGCTTCAGCACGTCAAGCAGGTTCTGCACGACAACAAGCTTCGGGTTCCGCGCCTACGTCACAGTGACCGAGTGAAGCCGGCCACAGTCGAGCGTGTGCCTGCTGTACTACCATATGTCAGAGGTGTCACAGACAAGATTGGCTACATCTTGAAGCGAGCTTCTATTAGAACATTCTTCAAGCCGCCGAAGAAGATTAGTCAGTTCTTACCATCCGTCAAGTGCAATATTCCTCTACAAGATGCAGGAGTATAAAAGCTTGATTGTGAGTGTGGTCTCTCATATATAGGGCAAACAAAACGATCAATAAAAACCCGCGTAAAAGAACACATAGCTGACGTGAAGCACTAACGTTCCGGGAAGTCTGCAGTTTGTGATCATATCCTAGACGGCCTCCGTCATTACATTAGATTTGATAAACCACAAGTCCTCGCGAAAGAACATCGATTCCTGCCAAGGATGATACGTGAGGATATTGAAATTAAAAAACATCCTAATAGAGAGGGAGGCTGGGTACTACCACCTGCTTGGGATCCTGTAATTCATAAAATTAAAACTAAACCCAAGCATACCACTGTAAGATTTCAAGACACAGTTAGTTCATTCTGCGTAGATCGGACCAAAATTAATAATTAAAAAGCTGAAGGTACTCCGGGTTAACTTTGACATCGGGACGTCAATTACCTCAGTCCCCCGTGACCACGGTTGCTGGAAAGCAACCGAAACGTCGGGAATATAAAATAAGTTATTTAAACGCGATAAAATCCGTAAAAAATAGTTTTATTCAAATATACTACGTGAAAAAACATGTGCACAGTTAGGTGTGGTATAATCGCATATAAGTATGACAGAGCGTGGAGGGTAGATTTTCAGGGTCTTCTGTCACAAATAAACATACAATATAATTAATAGAATCAGGCGTTACTTTACGGAAATCCATTATATAAAAGCTTTTAGATATTTGCGAAGTAAATTTTTCTAAAAGCTTTTAAACATACAATATTTCATAACTTTAGGTAGTAAATATAACGAATATTTTTATTAAAAAAATTCTTCTGTGAATAGACTGTTGGCCTAAAGATTGAAAGAATAACATAATTGCCCAATCTGAAAGTGACAGATTTTTAATTTTGCTTTTCAATTATGGTTGTATTTTTTTAAATGGAAAGGGTTGTTATAAAGAAAGGAAACGGGCGTATTTTAAAGGGTGACCCGTGTTTTTTACCAACACGTGTAGTTATGTAACTCATTTTAGATTAATTTAGATTAATATCACAATCTGTTATGCGTTATGCTTAAAGTAACGTAAAGTAATGTAAATGGAGGGGCAGGGGTGTGATGAATTTTCGGGGAGGTTTGATTTCCTGGCATCGAATAACGCACGCACATTGAGGTCAGATAAGAAGATTACAGAGCGGGAAGAGGAGATAAGCAATTTACGCCGGGTTGTTATAGGATTATCTGAAGTTTGAAGGTAGGGTGAGGATATAGCAATTCTCCAATCCGGTGAATTACTCTATCACCGAGAGGGCGACCATCTTTTCCAAGAATATGTCAGATTTATGGTGGAAAACTCTCTCGTCTCTCTCTAGGAAGATTGAAAGTATATCGATGAAGGTTGCTTCGACTTTATATTCAAAATTACCAATGTTTATTCCCTAAAATTCATTATGATAAACTCTCCAACTCGATGAAGTTATGGCACAGCCCGATGAGAAGGTGACAGCTACGTATGAGAATATCTCAATAGGCATATATGCCTTGTAATATTAATACTCGGTGACTTAAAGGCGAAAGTATGCACAAAAAAAGACCATGAGCTTAAAATGAGCAATTTTGGAAGTGAAGAACGGAACCTAAGGGGACAACTTCATAGAGAGGGAAGATTTCTATGCGATGAATTAATTCTGCCTGCCAGCCCCAACAGTTCTAAGAAAATCGAGACTTAATTCTGAAGACTAAGCGGCAACTATTCAGTGATGTCCCTGTGATCGATAATGTGAAAAAGGATATCGATCACCTAATGGTTAGAGACACATTAAATCTTAACATCAAACTAGAGAGATCCCACCTAATAAAGTCAATGTTCAGACCTCTCCGTGGGCTAATCCATAATGACTTTTAGCTCAAGCTGCAAAAATATTTCCAGTGCCTAGAACATTCCAATATAGTGGACGATATCAGTGATAAGCTCGTAAAAACTGTCCATGCGGTCGAAGCAAAATACTGCAAGACCCACCGCAGCAGAACTCAAAAACTCTCAGTTACTCTTAATTTTATAGCTGCTAGACGGGAAATGAGACTACAGTAGACAAATTTCTAAATATATGCGGCGATACTTACAAATCTCTAAGTTAATACAGCTCGTATTGAAGAAGCAATTAAACGAAACCAGTGCTCCTAATCCTTCGTTAAAGATCAATCTGCCCCAAGAAGCTAATTGATAAAATTGAAGAACGATAATGGCATCATCATTTATGGAGTACCAGAGCTTTTGAATGAAATCGAGGAGTTTAATGGACAGCTGTACACGTCGTTGATAGAACCGCAAGCAGTTTCATCCGATATTCCGATGATGTCAGTTTAAGCGAGATTAGAAAAGCTGTTCAGCAACTTACGAACGGCAAAACGCTGGATGAGAACAGAATCAAAGCAGAACTTCTGAAAACAGGTGGTAAAACGATACTTAAAGTCCTTCAAAGCTATTTAATACCATTCTGCAAGGTGCTCACAAAATAAATAGCTATACGTGGTTAAAGCCATGCTGCAGCTTTATTAGTAGTATAGTTGTAGCAAAAATGGATTGGTTCGACCGGAGAATACCAGCGTAAAATAGGAGCATAAATTGCTGTGTTTCTTATGGTGAGTGTAGAGAACCGGAGACCCTTTTTACTGGAAAAGAAGCATTCCATTTTAGTCCTCACGGGTGACAACGCATCTGCATTTTGATTCGCAAACGAGGATAGATGTAGATGTATATTGGCCACAGCAACCACTTACCATCAAGTGGACTGTGTGCTCGTTTGTCACCCTATCCTATATAAAAAATTGTTACACTTTTGCTCCACGCCGTCGGTGTGTTTTATTCTTCAAGAAAGCTGATAAAACTCAAACATAATTTTCAGCATGTACTATATTTTTCTTCGTAAGGTGTAACCATATTCCATTGGTTACGATTTGGCTTCTTACGTCTTCAATTCGAATAAAGTTCTTGCGGTATGCAGAATACTTTTTGAGCAACATTATTTGTTCTATACACGTCGTATGCGCGTATTGCACGATGTTATCTTCCTTACAGAGAACTCGGTCATCACTGATCTGATTGCACGGTATAGATACGGGTCTATATTTTAATCCATTCACTATAAGGTTTTTGTATTATGATGGAGGTTTTTAAGGAATAACTTGGAAGACTACTTGGAACTTGGAAGACTTTGGAATTATGATAGAGGTTTTTAAGGGACTAAGATCGCATATATGTATAGGAATTATCTTGTAATAATTAAATGTGGCCTTGTCTAACAAGAGAACTTCTAACACAAAAACTAACTTATTACTATCAGAATAATATTTAAGAGCTATATTTCTTTCTAGTTATGTAAGATTGTTCTTACCTACCGTATACACTAATTTATAATATTTTTCTATATCTAATAAAATATTTACAAGTTCTGTAAAGTCGGTCTGTTCAGTAGGGCCGTCAGTGCTTTTTCCTCCTTCAACTGATTATTTTTCTCTTATTTAATCTGATATCGATTTCAAACGTGGACACCGAAGGTGGCTAGACATCATTTGCACTAGTTCACCTGGTCATGTTATATATCATGATCAACTGGCTGTTCCGATGTTTTCTCGACACGATCTTCTAGTCATGTCGTATAAATGAAAGCCCCCACAAGCCAAGACCAGTAATTGTGTATTTACGTAATTTTAATAAAATTGACACCATTCGACTTGACCGCGATGCTAAAAATATAAAATGGGGTCCATTGCTGGAGGCAAATAATATTGACGACAAAATTGTTCATTTGAACATCCAAATTCTCGACTTATTCGATAGGCTTGCACCAGTTCGAGCACTCAGGTTACGCCGACCTACTGCACCGTGGATAACTGATGAAATGCGTAAAGGAATGTAAGAAGAGATCGAGCTTTCCACATTTTTAAAAAGAATCGGATAAGTCTCACCTTTCAACACTATAAGCGAAACCGCTGTATGATAAGAACAGCCAAACCAAATGCCGCCACATCCACAATAGTATTTTAAAATTCTCTTCTGGAAACATATGGAAGTTCCTTAATTCCCTGGGATTTGGAAAATCACATTCCAATTATCTAATCCCAAATATTTTATTCAATAACTTCAACAGCAGACGCGAAGCAGAAGAGTATCTTCTGCTTCGCGTCTGCATTATTCCACTTAAGTTACGACTCTCCAGGGACTTAATTTCATAACCTTGTTATCGAGTAATTCTTTCCACTTTAGTTCAGTGAATGATTAGGGTACTAGAAAAATCACACTTTCAATAAAATCTTCCGCAACCGGTTTTGATTAGGTGAGTTAATCTATTATACTTCTCATACTCGATATCATTACTTCAGTTTTCACTCACATCATAAATGTTTCACTTTCTAGTGGTGTTTTTTCCCAAGTTATGGCTAAAAGATTTTGTCTTTCCACTTGCTAAAGTACCAAATCCATCGCTTTATTCCCATTTTAAACCTATTTCTATACTGCCGTTTTTTTCTAAAGCATTTGAATCATTGGAACAAAAACAAGTCATCTCTTTCATTTCAAAATGCAACTTCCTCAGTACATATCAGTCTAGCTTCAGCCCAGGACACATTACAACCACAGCATTACTTCAAGTTTCAGAAAACTTTAGGGAGGGCATGGAGAGGCCATGTTTGACTGTTGTTGTCCTTATTGACTTTTCAAACTTATTCAATTGTGTCGATTACGACTTACTCCTTTGATTACTTTCACGACTAAATTTCTCCTCGTCAGCACTGAACTGGTTTTCCTCTTATCTTCGCGGTCGCTAGCACCAGTTCGGTCAGGTCATAATTTTTCCGACCGGTGCGGTCTGTCTCTAGGTATACCGTAACGCGGTATTCTTTCTCCACTCTTATTTTCGATGTTTATCAATCGTCTAACTACCCACCTTCAATGTTCTTACCACCTCTGTACTGACGATCTCCAGTTATACTCACAAGCGTCCTTGGCTGTTTTCTTTCTACCAAATGTTCTCTATTTCTAAGCTGGCTAATCTCTGTATTGTATCTCATGGCGCCATCACTATTTAAATTATAAAAGCTTTTAGAAAAAAACTATTTAAATTTCCTCAAATTAATTTAAGAATAGAACCTAATGGTCTTATTAACCCTGTTTTTAATATTTGCTGGGCATTATTTGCTAAAATTTGTCTTTTTTAAGTTCCATAAAGGATGCTATTTGCAGAATTAATCCTACAAATTCACTGCGGAACTCATTTTCCGAGTAAATTATATCTTTTATTCTATAATTTTGGTTAATATTATTATCTAAGTACTTAGCTATGTTTTCTAAATCTTGAAATAGATTATAACAATTTATTAATCAATATAGATCACATGTATAATTCTTATTGAAAGTGCTTTTTCTACCGACTTCAAAAAGGAGAAGGTACTCAATTCGACTGTACGTTTTTTTGTGTTTGTTACCTCATAACTTTTTTCTTGGTAACACGATTTCGATGATTTTTTTTATTTGAAATTCTGCTGACTCTTCCACTGATGTGGTGCTACAGGAAATGAACTATTTATTTCATCATCTATGGTACCCATCGGAGGCAGATCACAGCCTTGGTTTGGTCGCTCCTGTAAGACTGCATTACGCAGTAAGCAGGAGTGTTATCAAGCCTGATCTGCGGCTTCGGAGACTCGGGATGTAAACACCAGGCATACTTAAAAAGAAGTATTACTTCGCCTCCAGATCCTTCAAAAGAGTTATTGCCAAGGCAAAGTCAGAACACATAAGCAGAATTGGCGAGAAACTAGTTCGCCTTCCTTCGGGAACCCGTGTATTCTGGTCTCTCGCCAAGGCTGTCCAAGGGAATTTCTGTAAGCCATCACTACCATCACTGCACAGGGAGGACGACTCACTGGCCCAAGCCGCAAAATACAAAGCCGACCATTTAGGCTCCCTTTTTGCATCCAACTCGACTCTTGATGACAGGGGGAAAACACCGCCGACCATCGCGCGGTGTGAGTGCTCCATGCCGGATGTGCTGTTCTCACAGCGCTCGGTTCGCAAAGCACTCCTCTCCCTGGACATCCAGAAGTCGAGTGGGCGTGACGGAATTCCCCCCAATTGTGATGAGGACGTGTGCTCCGGAGTTGGCACCGGTCCTAACGCGTCTTTTCCGGTACTCCTACTCCCAAGGCGTAGTCCCGAAATCATAAAAGACAGCTTTTGTTCACCCGATCCCTAAAAAAAGGCGACCGCTCAGACCCGTCCAACTACAGGCCTATCGCCATCACCTCCTTGTTCTACAAAATAGTGGAATCCATTTTTAACTGCCAGCTCATGCGGTACGTTGAGGATCACCAGCTGATTAGTGACCACCAATACGGTTTTCGTCGGGGTCAATCAGCTGGTGATCTTCTGGTCTACCTGACCCATAGATGGGCGGAGGCAGTAGAGTCCAAGGGGGAGGCGTTGGCCGTTAGTTTGGACATTGCGAAGGCCTTCGATCGGGTTTGGCACAAAGCGCTTCTTTCGAAGCTCCCTTCCTATGGGCTTCCCGAGAAGTTGTGTAATTGGATCACCAGCTTTCTTGCAGATCGGAGCATCAAGGTCGTAGTAGACGGTGCATGCTCCGACTACAAGCCTATTAACGCTGGTGTTCCACAAGGCTGTATGCTATCACCAACGCTGTTTCTTCTGCATATCAATGATATGTTGCTAACTGGTAACATTCATTGCTATGCGGATGGCAGCACTGGTGATGCTCTATACACCGGCCGTGCCAATATTTCTCGGGAAAACGTCGCTGAGTACCGGAACAAACTTGTGTCTGAAGTCGAGTCTTTGCTGAACAAAGTCTCGGATTGGGGGCGACTAAATCTAGTCCAATTTAATCCTCAGAAGACACAAGTTTGCGCGTTTACCGCTAAAAAGAACCCATTTGTCGTATCTCCTCAGTTTCAAGGCACTCCCCTTCTTGCCTCAGCCAGTATCGGAATCCTCGGAGTCGACATATCGAGTGACGTGCAGTTTCGTGGTCACTTGGAAGAGAAGGCCAAATTAGCCTCTAAAAAGCTTGGTGTGCTCAGCAAAGTGGGACAGTATTTCATGCCGGCACACCGCCTGCAACTTTACAAGGCGCAGGTTCAGCCTCACATGGAATACTGTTCCCATCTCTGGGCAGGAGCTCCCCAGTTCCAGCTCCTTCCACTTGACCGCATCCATCGCAGAGCGGCTCGAATCGTCGACGACCGAGTCCTTTCCTATCGGCTCGATTCATTGGAACTGCGAAGAGATGTTGCATCCCTTTGCATTTTCTTTCGCATTTACCACGGGGTATGCTTTGAGGAATTGTTCGGATTAATCCCAGCCGCCAAATTTCACAGACGCACATCGCGGCAGAACTCCCGATACCATCCACACCATCTGGATGATTGGCGGTCCACCACTGTGCGATTTAGAAGATATTTTCTTCCTCGCAGGACTTCCTTGTGGAATCGATTACCATCAGCGGTTTTTCCGGACCGATACGACTTAGGGACCTTCAAGAAAAGAGCCTACTCCTTTTTAAAAGGCCGGCAACGCAACTTCAATTCCCCTGGTTCCTCTGGTGTTGCAGTTATTCATGAGCGGCGGTAGACACTTACCATCAGGTGAGCCGCATGCTCGTTTTTCCCTTCTCCTATAAAAAAAATTGAAAACTGTTAATTCTCATGTGGTTAATATAAATTAATATAAATTTGATCAAGGTCTGAACATTAATTTTTGAGTTAGTCTTCATAGTTTATATTGAAGTCGGTTGTACAAAATTTTTAATTTTTCATTATTACTTTACCACTGGTTCGAAAAAACCCTCTGTCCTGGGAAGTACCAGCAAGAAACCCAGCGGAACCATTTTAAAGTAAATTTTATGTGAATGGTTGTACAAACTATTTACAAAATTTACTTTAGAAAGAAATTGGAAGCGACCACCTCATTCCCAGGGGTTATTACCAACCAAATAATAAACAATTGTATTCATTTACATTATAATAACACTTTTTATACAGTTTTAGTTTAATAAAATGTTTAAACTTGGTAATAGAGAGAGCTTGTATGTTTTCCGGGGTTTACTTTTTACTTAAACTACCTTTGTTTTTGTGAACATAAATTATATTTTCGTTAATGTACTGAGAGACCAAAGTCAATATATTTATTTTTTTTTTCTCTAAGAGACTCCCGGTTTTTGGTTATAAATAGTTCTAATGGCCCTCTTCTGTAAAACAAAAATAGTTTCTAAATCGGCCGCATGTCCCTGTAGCAAAATCCCATAAGATTTTATACTATGGAAATAACTGCAATTTTCTTTAAATCTATCTCTAATATATTCTTATAAAACCTTGAGTATTTTTCTACGACCCTGAACTAGTTTCTGTAAAATATTTTTATCTATATCTATGTCAAATGCATTTCCTCATTCCATATGTACGAATACCATTTCAAAAGGTGAGAAATTTGTCGCACTAAGAATCTTATTATTGTATGCCATCCTGTTAGTCCGGTGAAGGAAAGATTGAAATCTTCTCGCTCCTTTCGTTCCTTTGCAGAATACTAACAATTAACTAAATAATATGTAAGCACAAACAGTTCTAACCGGTCTTAATATACTTAACCAGAATATTCAGGGCATAAGGTCTAAACTCAACCAGATAGAACTTCTATTAACTCTGGAAAAAATGATATTATGTGTATTAGTGAGACTTTTTAAAGAAACAAGATGTTAGATTTCCACAAATTCCAGGCTTATAGCCTACAGCTAGTTGCTGACTCAGATTGTAGGAATGAGTCCGGAGGAGGGTCTGTATTTATGTTCAAAAATAGTATGGATTTTATTATAACAACCTATATAAATCAATTAAGCTTAGTTACATAACTTGAATGTTGTGGTATAATGTTGCCAGAATTATATTTTGTTATTGTTTGCCGTTACAGAACTCCAAACTCATGTTTTGGAATATTTATAAAAACATTCGATTTATAATTACATTGAATTACTGAACGTTCAAGATATATGACTAAACAAGTAATAATAGCCGGTGATTTTAATATTAATTTACTTGAAAATAATCCCAAATGTTTACTTTTTAAAAATACTATATTAAACAATAACTTAAAACTAACAATAAATGAAGAAACTAGGATAACAATAAAATCGAAAACTTGCATAGACAATATTAAAGGTTGCACCTCAAAAGTTTTATATTTAGGCTTATCTGATCACTCTGCATAATACATAAACGTACCATGTAATCAAGGATATATTGAAAAATATTGGTATGTACATAGGAGAAATTAAAATAAATATTTAAATTTCTTTCTAAAATATCTCTCTCAATTAAGTTTTTCTGAAGATTTCTCGTAACTTTATGTAAATCAGGCATATAACAATTTCATTAACTTATTCAAATTAATAAACGATTGTTGCACTTATAGAAAAGTTTATAACCTCTTTTAAGAAAAAGTCAAATTGGCAGACAGTTAGCATTAAAAGAGCATGCAAAACTAAAAGAAACATATTAGGAAATACTAAAATATAAGTAAAACGAATTAATATAATATTATAAGAAATACTGCAAAATATTAAAATCCGTAACACGTTTAGCAAAACAAAAATCAAATATAAAATTCAATAAAAATAGTAACAACAAAAATAAAGCTAGTAATAAAGCTAAAGGTACTTAATAAAAAAGCAGACCACACATTCAAAACAACTATTAAAAATGTGACATTGATAATAATAATATCACGGATGCAGGTGCTATAGCAGAAGTTTTTAACACTCATTTTGTTACCATTAACGCTCAAACACCAGCCACAAATACCTACCTTCTACCTTCTACACATCTACATAGCCTATATTTATCACCCGTTGACGCAAATGAATTTAAAAAAAATTATAAACCTTAAAAATAAAAAATGCGGCTACGACAATATATCGATCCAAATTATTAAATAAATCGATAGAGTATAATAGTAAGCCCTTTCATTATTTACTTACTTTAATGATAGAAACTGATACCTTTCCAGATGAATTAAAAAGAGCAAAATCAAACCTTTGTTCAAAAAGGTTCAAAATGTAATATTAAAAAGACTATAGGCCCATAGCTCTTTTATGCACTTGCAATGTATGAAATACTCAAGGAAATTTGGGAATCTTTAAATAATAAAACTTCTTGTGTAGGTTTGTTTTTAGATATGTCAAGAGAATTTGACTGTGTCATATACGATGTACTGTTAATAAACTTGGCAAACTAGGTATACGTGGTTTAGCATTAAAACTATTAGAAAGCTATTTTAAAGATACAGAGCAACTACAGCTATTTCAAAATTTAACAAAATCAGTAAAACTTGCAAAGAAGTACAGTCTAAGCCAGTTAAAATGACACTGGGTTTGCTACAAGGGAGTATTTTGGGCCCTCTGTTATTCTTCATTTATGTGAATGACTTGCCAAATATCCACTGACAATAGATGTGTTATACTTGCTGATGGTGCAACTATATCTATACCCGAAGCTCAAATTAATTTTGAAAATAACATAAATAAAACCTTAAAAATAGCAGTGGAATGGAAAATAATTTAAAAGTAAATCTAAAAAAACTAAAAACTTTTTCAATTCAGAAATTACAAAACAAAATATTTAAATTTAAATATCGCAGATAATAACACCCAAATAGAAACAGTTAATAACATTAATTTTCTTGGAGTCACCATAGACTGTCATTTAAACTGGAAATCTCACATTGAAAAAATAAACAAAAAAATATCTAGCTAAAGTTACGCCATAGAATTATTACGGATAGAAACGCAGTCCAGTACAAAACACGAGCGTTAAAATGATGCAAAGTCATTATGTTAGTGGGCGCGAGTCGAATGTGCCTACGCTCGTCACACGCAAACATACACGCCATTCAGTGATACCAGTTTCTGGCGTTTGCAATCAAATTGTGCAACTCACTATTTTTTGATTAATTTTAAAAAATCGATATAATAAAGATTACGTATTACGTACGATGATTATTTAGTAGAAGTATTTTATGAGAATATAAAATGGAATAAAATATACACGATAATGTTACTAATATAACTTTATTATACATATATTAATGGTGAAAAATGCAGACGTAATAAAATTTAAGAATATTATTAAACACAATTAATTTGCTCGAATACAGTAAGCACATCGAGTAATGTTTAATTTTAACCGTCTCCAAAAAGGGAGGAGGTTATCAATTCGGTGTATTATTTAATGTTTTTTACCTCAGAATTCTACAATTTCTTAACCGATTTAGATTTTTTTTATTTGAAAGGATATAGGTACACTCAGATTGATCCAATACACACGCTGAAATTTTAGTGGTTGTTTTCCCGAAATAAAATAATTTTGGCTTAGTAGTACAATAGATTTATTAAAATAAATTTATTAGGATGTAAAAATGGCAGATTTACAATCGAGAAAAACAAAACTCGAATGCAATCTCAAACCAATAGCAATATCTCGCAAGTAGGTCGGGCGTACAGGCTAGCTTATACCGAATTACTATAATAAAGTCTAAAAAAAATTCGCTGGACGTAATGTAGTGTTACGTCTATCGCACGTGCTACCGCGCGCTTCTTACATAGTGAAGGGCCACTAATAAATGTTCATAACATGAACTCTTAAGCGTAGTGATTCGATATAAACTAGTTTGGACGCCCGAATAGCTTGTGAGGTATTACTATTGTAAATCTGCCCTTTTTTAATTGTAATATTTTTTAATTTAATAAATTGACTCTACTATCGAGACAGAATAATTTGGCTGCGGGAAAAATATCACTAAAATTTCAGCATGTATATACGAATTGATCAAGCTCAGAAATCAGTGTACATACATATTGATAACCTTTCTTTTTGGGAGTCGGTTAAAATAGGCTATTTTTGGGTCTAACGTAACATCTGGTTAATGTTTCGGTGTAAATTGACATCTGGTTAGTAAAGGCGTTCTTATTAATAATCTCATGATGTTGTAAATAAAAAAGTTTTTATTCTATACTCTAAAACGTAACCTTAGTCAATTAAAAAAAGCAATTAAAATAAAATAGTTGCATTAAAATTGCGTCGACGAATCGCGATTAGCTGATCACTCCTATTAGTTTTAAATAGGCACCCATTGTTAATATAATGTTAACACTTAGAGAAGTAGGTATCTATATATAAACATTTCAGTTTTACATAGAGCGTTGCGATTAAACGTTTTAAACACAAATATAAAATAAATATTTTTAAAAGAAAATTGTGATTTTTCCCCACAACTAGCAACATTTGTATTATGAGAGCTTAGGTAAGTATTTTTTTAGTTTTACGTCCTTATAATGAATTAAATATATAAACTTATATGTGAAATGTAATACCATCACTTCTTTTATGTTTATCATCACCGTTGTGACAATATTTTACAACACAAACGGTAATTTTTACAATTTTTCGCGAGCTCTTCTCCGTAAGACGTGACGTTACGCAATGACGCGTCGCTGAGTCAACTTACGCGGTTTCGCGTTAGTTTTACTTGCATCACTTTCGGTGCACGTACTAGTATTCTATGCGTAATAATTCTATAAGTTACGCATTATCCATATTAGTAGAGATAACTTCCGTTGATATATCAAGGGCTGCATATTTCAGCCAGGTATACCCTCTATTAGTTAACGGCATTATTTTCCGGGGTAATTCTACAAACGTGCAGTCAACATTTATTCTGCAAAAGCGATGACTGCGCACAATTTATAATATATACTCAGACGAAACTCTAAGTAATGTATTCAAAGTAAAAGGCTGTCTCACTCTTACTAATATTTATCTTTTAGAAATTTAAATTTTTATCAAACAGAATAACAAGTATTTTCAGATTAAATCTAACTTGCATTCACTTTCAATACGCAGTCAATATAAGAATCATTTATGTACATCTAAAATTAATAATTACAAGTATTATAAGAGCACTTTTTACGGTATTAAAATATTCAATCATCTGCCACCTCATATAAAAGCTACTGGACTTGTCAAGATTTAAAATACACCTCAAGAAATGGTTAATATATAATGTATTTTATAATTTAAATGAATATTTTAATACAAAACATTAATTAATATAAACTTTTTATTGCTTAATTATTGCATACCCGATATTTGGTAAACTGTGTAACATTAAATTGCAATGTCACCCGCAAATTGTACAAACACAGTTTATTGGCAATAAATTGTACACTGAAAAATAGCTTGTCCTCCAGACAAATAACATACAGACGTCTAAAGGATATTGATCTAGATCGCTTCCGGAATAACATACTAGCTGTGGATTGGGAAACTATCCAAAAATTACCTAATGTTGATGATAAGATCTTACGATTTCAATAAAAAATATAATTTTATTGAATAAATCAAAGATACAGTGTCTATCAAGTGAATTTTAAGAACAGATTAATAATAAAAATGTAATAACTTATATAAAGCTGGAAACAACTGGGAACAAAACTTATTCTCATGAACGTCAGTATAATTTGTTCCAGAGAATTTTTAATATGTATTTTGCAATATTCAATATAATTTCTAAAGTTAGTTGGAAACAACAGGAAACAAAGGGTGTCGTATAACTTATTCTCATGAACGACAGCATAATTTGTTTTAGAACCTTTTTTAATGTATTTTTCAATATTTTATACACATTTAAAGTAAATGCTGATTCAACTCCTTCAACTTGTTGTTATGCTATGCTACGTGCCAACAAAGCATATATCTGCAGGATGAGCATCCTTAACTAGCATGACAATCAATTCACACAAGGGCCCGAAAACATTTTATCATGAGAAATGTATGGACATTTGGTAGGGCTATCTACACCAAACATTCTAGTGGCCGTGAGAAGATTTTTTACTTTCATGTCTTGAAATGACTCAGTGAATAATCTCAAATCGATAATAATTTTTTTACCATAAAATTAAATCTATACATATAATAAAATTGTAAATAGACGATGTCTGTACATTTTAGATTTATATAATAAAAGTGATTGAGTGGTACTAAAAATAAGTAATTAAATACATTTCTACCATTTTTAGAATTTTCTGTCTGTCTGTCTGTCTGTCTGTTTGTTTGTTAACGTATCACGTATAAAGTACCAATTTATATCAGAAGAATCGTTAAAGAATTTATAAAGTGTATCTTCAGGTTACATTTAGTCTTTATTTCATTAAAATTAGTTCATTCCATCAAAAGTTATGATAAATATTCTGAAGTATGGCTACAAAGTATAGGTACGAATTTGTTCAATGGTGGCGTTTGTTGAGTCATCAAGTACATTTTAAACTAATATCATATTATAAATCATAACATAATTAAATGATGTATAATAATGTTCTATAATGATGAAATTATATCTAAAACGCAGTAAACAAAAGTATTGCATAAAGAACGTAATAAATATATTAAAAAATATATTAACCTTATTATGTAAATCTAAAGTACAATAGTTAACCCATTTCATCGATAGATGGTGGTGTTGCACAAATGTCATGCAAGAAGGCAGGTTGTGGTTTTTTTTCTGTAAATGACTTTTCATATTTGCTGTTAATCTTTAAATTACTCGCTGCCCTACTGTGTATTGACAATGTCATTTATTCTTTACCGCCGAGTACTCTACATGGTAAATCAAATTTTAAAAGAGCTATTAACAATTTCGTTGGTTTCGGCGAGGATCAAACTTTCTTTCTTGCTTACGATGTAGGCCTGATTTATAAGTTCTTTTAAGTTTTTTTATTGTATCAATCGCGTCAATTAATCTCTTTTATTTTTAGAATTGATTTTAACAGCGCCATCTATCCTTATATCTCTATACATGCGGTAATCACATGCTGTGTCTGATTCTGTACATTGTATAGTATATTAATTTGTGACTAAAATCATTATGGAGACTGAAACTCATTAAATAAGTACATTTTTATAATTTTTAGAATTGTCTGTCTGTCTGTCTGTTAGTTTATGAACGCATCACGTCTTAAGTAAACATCTTTTTTTCAAAGAAATTGTTTAGAAAATCATAAAGCGTCTCATCCAGTTCAAAGATTAACTTTGTTTTATTAAAATTGGTTAATTCTATCGAAAGTTTTGATTATTATTTTGAAATGTAGGTTCGATTTGTTTAAAGGCGCCATAAAACCTCAGAAATAGTAATAAAATGATTCCTTTTTATAAAAAAACGTTTTATTATAATATATTTATACTTTAAACACAGTAAACAAAAAATATGTTTTCCTTAAATTTAAAAAGGATGTCTTCCACGAAGAACGTAATAGATGGCGTTGTACGTTAACGAGTCCATTCAAGCTGAAAGAGCCGTGTAGGGTGTAAGCTAACAGCACAAACATCATCAAAAACAGATATCAGAAAAAAGATACGTACGCCCAAGCTAAACGTAGCAAAATTGCATCAAAAACAATATGTCATGATGTTGTTTTATACCAAGAATCCACCTTATATCAAATAACTTTCCTTTCAGTTCTAAGCGTGTTCTGTTCCCACTTCCCATTCCCAGTCAGCGTGTATTATGCGATGACCGATGACCGTAAATAAAGCGCAAGGTCAAACTTAACGCGTTGCAGGAGTGGACCTCAGTACTGACTGTTTTGCACATCATGTTGCTTTTTCCCGCGTTAGTAGCTCCCGTAACATTTTTCTGTACGCCCCGGCTGTCTACTTCTAACGTCGTTTACACAGAAGTTCTATCACAAACGACTCAGAACTTTGAGCATAACGATTTATTTTGTTATCACTTATTCATACAGTAATGATATAAATCTTTTAATATTCTCTTACCTAAACGTCAAATTCTTTAAGTAAAACCTATATACGCGAGCTACGCCGCGGGCACAGCTAGTAGATAATAAATTCAATTACCTCTGATAATTTGTTGAATATTTTTTCATATAATTTTTTTTACAGGATAAGGGTGACAAACTTTCAACAGTTCACCTGATGGTAAGTGGTTGCTGCGGCCCATAGACATCTACATCTATCCTCGATTATAAATCCAAATGCAGATGCGTTATCACCCGTGAGGACTAAGATGTAATGCCCCTTTTCCAGTAAAAAGAGTCTCGGGCTCTCTACACTCACCATACGAAACACAGCAGCGTTAAGCTGCTATTTTACGCTGGTATTCTGTGAGAGCGTGGTCCTTCCCCGGTTGAGCCGAATCTTTCGTGCTACAACTATATCACTAATATACTCGTAGCTGCTACATTGCTCTACCACGTAAAAAGTAACCAAAGTATCCCCACTCATTTTATGAGCTTGAATCTTCATTTTCTTCTAAGTGCGTACAGGCAATCCTAGTGTCACAGAGTTGGCTAAAGCCTTTTTTACACTCTACCTTATTTTCATTACCAGACTTTGTCCTTATTAGAAACGATTGCATTAACAAAAGAGGTGGTGGTGTTGCCATATATTTGCACAAGTCAACTATCTACAAAATAAATTTAAAATCTCCACCTACTTACTCTGCCTTCTCCGAGTTCCTGTTTATTGAATTAAATGTCAAGGGTAAAAAGATAATACTTGGAGTAGTGTACTGCCTGCTATTGATTACTTCCCTTCTATTGAAATGGCTTTAGAAAATGTTTGTGCTAAGTACGAACACTTTATAATCCCTGGTTATTTCAATACTGATATACTCAAGATTTATTCTCGGTCTCAAAAACTTCGTTCAATCATTGAGTTTGTCAACCTTCACAGTCTTCCCTTAGCGGCTACTCATCGCAATATAGATTGTAATGACTCATTGATTGATCTTATTATGAGTGCCTCTTCTGATCATATAATTAATCATGGTCAGCTTCCCGCTCCGAGTTTCTCACGACATGACCTAATTTACGCTTCTTATAAGCTTTCCAAAACTATTACTACTATTTTGCAACTACGTTATTTCAAAAGAGTAAACCCGTAAAATCTCAGGAAATATTTCGATCCTTTAGGGAACGCATCTACAGTTGATGAAAATCTTACCTTAATAATACAATTCTCAACCTGTATGATACTCTTGTTTTACAAAGTTAGATTAAAGCTTGCTCCTGCTCCTTGAATAGCAGAGAGTATAGGAGCATTAGAATCAGGCTTTTCTTCGATTTAGAAAGGAATTAACGGAGAAAAATTGGTGAGCCATTAAGTTATGTAGGAATAGATGCAATCAGATGACTACGTAAACGCCGCTATATCCATTCTAATATTTGTAATTCTTCGATAAGGTCTTCGATCTTCTTAATTCAGGCCAGGGATAAGCCGTACGCTGAAAGCTTGCCCAATAGACTAGCGTGAAAAATCCTGTCAAAGGTCTTCGAAACATCGAGGGAAACAGCAAGTGGTTCACCACTGTTCTCGAGGGCTTCGCCCCATATGTGCGTAGCATACGCTAGAAGGTCCCCAGTTGATCAATTTTGGCGATACCCGTACTGGCGGTCACTGAGGAGATCATTTTGCTTTAGGTATGCCATGATAATATACGGTCCATAATCTTGCAGAGTATGGAGGTAATTGAAATTGGCCGATAGTTGGCAGGGTCGGTACGGCTACCTTTTTTAGGCACAAGCTGCACATTGGCCAACTTCCAAGCGTGTCAACACAAGAGACAACTCAGGTGCACAGACCTTTAGAACTATAGCTGGTATACCATCAATTCCGTTGGCTTTGTTCACGTCTAGACTTCGCAAGGTTTTAAGAACCTCCTTGTTGGTGATACGGACCTCTGTCATAGAGGTACAGCAGTAAGGTAACTGAGATGGTACGCTGTTGCTACTGTCCTGACGCGAATTGCAAGCAAAAAAAAGCGAATCAGTCCGCTTTCTCCTTAGATATTATAGTAAACATCTTAGAATATCTTCAACCAGCTATAACGCATTTTATAAATTTTGCTATAGACTCTGGACAGTATACAACCCTTTGAAAAAAGGGCTATGTGCGTGTCCTTCCTAAGGTTTCAAACCCCTTACTCACTAAACATTTTCGTCCCATATATATCTTGCCCTTTCATTCTAAAGTTTTAGAGACCCGTGTACATAAGCAAATCTCCACATATCCAGTTATAACCTACTGAGTGTTTATCAGTCTCGTTTTTGCCCTATTCACAGCACCACCACTGCTTTGCTAAAAGTTACTGAGGATATAAAACATGGAACGGATACCAAAAAAGTAACAGTGATGGTGTTAGTAGACTTTTTCAACGTTTTTAACACAGTTGACCACGATATACTCTTATGTATCCTATCCCATGTTAAATTTACTCTCTCGGTCCTGGAATGGCTTTTTATCTTCGCGACCGCCAGCAATCACAACACGTAAGGGAGGAGACTTTCCAGTGGTTAAGTTTTTATTCTGGTATGCCGCAAGGCAGAATTCTATGTCCCATATTATTTTCAGTTTTCATTAACTACATATCCTCCGTCATTAATTATTCGTACTATCTATATGCAGACCATCTCCAAGTATATGTGCAATCAGATAACGGTAATCTACATGACTTTTTCGCTAAATTAAACTATAATTTGAAAGTCATTTATGACTGTTAATCGCGTTTTGGCAGTTTTTAACTACCAATCCGTCTAAATTTCAAGCAATGATTGTTGGCAGCATAAGAACGCTGGGAAAAATTGACTTCAGTTGCTTGCCACTCGTATTTTATAATGATAATTTGATCCTTTTCTCTGACTGGGTAAAAGACCTGGTGCTGTACACGGATAAAACGTTGAACTAGGAAAAACAAGTCACTGAGGTCAGCCGTAAAGTCACTATTACCTTAAGATCGCTCTACCGTCTGAAAAACTTTCTCCCAAACAAAACTAAGTTACTACTAACTAGTTTAAACACTCATCTTGCCTGTCATTGATTATGCAGATATTTGTTACTCTGACATGAAACCAAAATCTTTTCAATAAGCTTGGGCGCCTTCTTAATAACTGTATCAGGTTTATTTTCGGCCTTCGAAAATATGACTATATCTCTCAATTTCGTTTTCGCCTTAAATGGCTAACTAACCAAGAAAGGCGTGCTTGCAAAGAATGCTGTCTCTTCTCTACTCCATTTTAATTGATTTGTCTACCCCTTCCTACCTTAAAGATAAATTTCATTACCTTTCCTCTAACCACGACAATGTACGTCACTCTTCAAGTAATCTGCAGATTTCAGTTCCACATCATTTTACTGCCTTTATCGGTAATTATTTTACTGTTCATGCTATATCACTCTGGTTAAGTCCGCCCTTTGTATTCTTTTAGATAAAGGAATGCAATACAGAATAAATAAATAAACAAATAAAACTCCTTGGCTGAAATATTAGAAAAGCACCAAATAAGATAGCCTTCAAAAAAATTGATTCGGGAACATCTTTCGAAAACAATGTAGTCGGTATAATGTCAATTTAATACTGTTACCTTTATCCAGACATTATGTATGTATAGTGTATATATGTATTTACGTATGTATTTATGTGTGTATATATGTATATGTACGTATATATGTTCTGATTAAGTACATTCGTTTCACAATTGTTAAGGTCTTTTTAAAGTGCAATATTATTTAGTGCAAGCGTTATTTTTTTTAAATCTGTATCTTGTTATTTGCTTTGTAAAAAAATGTTCTCCTATCAAACTTTCTCTCTCCCAAACGTTCATCACTTAGTAGATCTACCAGGGCAGTTTATAGAAATAAGCGAATTCGTGCTTCTCGAACAAATAAGGAACGACAAGCGAGTAATCAAGAAGGTCTTTTACGAATCGCTTATTCGCGTGCATTAGAACAGAAGATCGACATGCCGCAAAAACCGGAAGAGTATGTTTACGAGCTACTCAATTGTGCGCATCAGAATCAGAAGACAAACATGCAAAAAATAAATTAATTGAGTTTCTAATTATCTATTTGGTTTGGGTTAATATTCTACACCAAAAATCCAAATTTTAGGCCTGTCACACGTTTTATCCACTAGCTAGAAATCCGTGACATACAAACGGATAGATTGAGAGACTGACAGACAAAAAAACAGACTAACATCAGAGTGACATTAATTGGGACCTGTTTAACCTTTTACGTACAGACCCATGAAAATTAATATTTTTAAAATCGATTTACAAATAAACATTTTGACCTGTTCTTCCTTTTGTAAAAATGCACAACCATACGTCAAAAGTATATTGCTACTTTTAAACTCGACTGTAGCTATTGACGAAGCTTTTAAAGAGAACGACACAACAGATAATTTTGCCGCTCAATATGGAAAGCCGATTAAACGTAAAAAAAGCCGACCAAGTGCGAGTCTGACTCGCGCATGTAGGGTTCCGTACCATCGTAAAACCCGTTTCTAGTAGGGGATCCTTTCTTCTTTTAATTCTTTAAAATAAAACGTTACACCCCACACTAGGATTTCTTTTGTATAGAGGAGGCAGTTTACAAACATAAATTTTACAAGGACAGACACCCAGAACCGGAACAATTATTTGTAGGCCACACAAATACGTGTTGCGTGCGTGATTCGAACCTGCGGCCATCAGCGCCGCAACTCAATGCTAAGCCACTGCACCATGGTATTTCTATATTAAGAATTCAGTTAATCTTAGTAATAAATTATCTCTATAAAAATTATTCAGTTAACTATTAACCATGGTTTTACTAGCATTAAGTTTTCCTCTCGTTGCCTCTAGGTAAATAAAATAAAGTTAATAAAAAACTTTAAACACTTTTTTTTTACTTTGGTGAAACAAAACATCTGCGACACAGTATAGCACAAGAAACGGAAGAAAAAAAATTAAAATTTTTTTTTGTAAATAAAGATTAGAAATATTTTTTTGATAATGTAAATAAAAATAAAGGTAAAAAGGGGTCACTTTTGCGTCTTAAATAATAGAAAATAGTTCATTGACACTTCGCTAATTAGGCTACAGTTAAATACATTTTTTTAGGATAGACAATCACCGCAATCGGCTGCCAGTCACCACAATGTAATCACATTAGTGAGCACGGGGTATTCGCTTTTCAAAATTGAAATACGAGGTGCTTTTTCCTATCGATTAGGATCTGAATGGGGTTCAATTAATTGTTAAGCTTTTCTTTTATATTTACATTTAATGATTATAATAGACCAATTCTACGATTTCACATTAGAATCGTACTAATCGTACTAATTGTACTATAGTGTAAAAAGACATTCTATCTGTTCACCGTGTAGAATAGAATAGAATAGAATAGAGTAGAATTATTTTTGTTCAATATACATTACATTTGTAATTCTTATTGAAAGTCATTTTTACCACTGCTTCGAAACCCTCCGTCCTGGGAAGAAACAGTAAGAAACCCAGCGGGACTTTTTTTTAAATAAATTTTACATTATAAATGATTACGAACTATTTTAAATATAATTATATTATAATATATATTATAAAATAAAATTTATTTTAGAAACTGCTTGGAAGCGACCACCTCATTCCCAGGGGTTATTATCAACCATGTATTCATTTATACTGTAATAACCCTTTTTATACAGTTTCAGCTTAATAAAACATTTAAACTTGGTAATAGAGAGAACCAGTACACTTTCCGGGACCTTGTTGTAATAGCGTATACATTGCCCCAAGAATTAATTACTGACTCTGTGGAGTCGAGAAACTGGCAGCTTGTGTTTGTTCCTAGTGTTTACAGAGTGTATATCACTTTTTTTACTAAAACTATCTTTGTTTTTGTGAACATACATTAAATTTTCGTAAATATACTGAGAGGCCAAAGTTAATATATTTATTTCTTTAAATTTATCTCTAAGAGACTCTCTCGGTTTTTGATTGTAAATTTGTTTCTGAATCACCCCACGTCCCCCTGTACCCCATGCCCATAAAGAAAATAGGAGGCCTAAGAATATTATTATCAAACTTACGTCCCGCACGCTTCGCGATAACATCTTGAGTGCATTCTGTCTACATAAAGGTTTAAGGATACCGTGTAGTGGCGGTCAAGAATATCCACTACCCCATATCCTCCCGTGGGTGTCGTAAAAGGCGACATAGGGAAACAGGCAGGAGATGGGCAGCAGCATCTTCCTGATAATAGCCAAATTACAATAAAAAAACTGCGGTTGCCAACCCGCTCGCCAAGCGTGGCAACTATGGCAAATACCCCCCAATGAATAAAGCAACAAACAGACGGCCCCCAGTCCCCGGCGGCCCCGCTATTCCTGGCTACGGTGGCGACCAAGGTAACGGCGGGGCAGGGGGTGCTAAGAATCGCCGGTGGAGGTTCGGTTGCCACCTAAGACGACTCGACCTGGCAACGTATAACGCACGCACCCTGAGGACTGACGAGAAGAGCGTGGAGCTGGAAGAAGAGATAGACAAGTTGCGCTGGCATATTATAGGATTATCCGAAGTCCGAAGAGAGGGGGAGGACACGGTAATCCTCGAATCCGGCAACTTGCTCTATCACCGGAAGGGCGACCATCTGTCCCAAGGAGGTGTCGGATTTATCGTCCACAAGTCTCTCGTTAACAACGTTGTAAAGATCGGGAGTGTGTCGACGAGGGTTGCGTACCTTATACTCAGTATAACCAAACGGTATTCGCTGAAGGTCATACAGGTTTACGCACCAACCTCGGCACACCCCGATGAGGAGGTGGAGGAAATGTATGAGGATATCTCTAGAGCCATGCATTCCTCCAAAACCCAATATACGGTGTTAATGGGAGACTTCAATGCAAAACTAGGCACAAGAGAGAACGGTGAGCTGAAAGTAGGGAAATTTGGAATAGGGCAACGGAACCCAAGGGGCCAGCAGCTGGCCGACTTCATGGAGAAAGAGGGACTCTTTATGATGAACTCTTTCTTCCAGAAGCGGCCCCACAGGAAGTGGACCTGGTGGAGCCCCGACGGTTCCACAAAAAATGAGATTGACTTCATTA
Source organism: Parnassius mnemosyne (assembly GCA_963668995.1). NCBI lineage: Eukaryota > Metazoa > Arthropoda > Insecta > Lepidoptera > Papilionidae > Parnassius > Parnassius mnemosyne. Next base: position 37,259,337 of record CAVLGL010000104.1, on the reverse strand, counting down.
TGACGACCAGACGACAACTGTTCAGTGATGTCTCCGTGATCGCGAGGGTGAAAACTGGTAGCGATCACCGAATGGTTAGAGGCACACTGAACCTAAACGTTAAGTTGGAGAGGTCTCGTCTAATGAAGTCAACGCTCCGTCCCCCTCGCGCTCTGTTCCAAAGTCCCGAGTCAGTTTTCAGTGCCTGGAAGACTGCAATGAAGTGGACGATATGAATGACAAGCTCGTGGTAACTGTCCATGCGGTCGGAGCTAAGTTCTGCAAGACCCGCCGCAGAAGAACACAAAAACTCTCCGATCACACTCTTAATCTCATGGCTGTTAGACGGGAGATGAAGCTATATTCTTCAACAGACTTGACAGCATACAGGCATCTGAACAGACAGATCTCCAAATGCATGCGGCGGGACTTACGCAACTTCAATACAGCTCGTATTGAAGAAGCGATCGAGCGGAAACAAGGCTCCAAAGTCTTTGCCAGAGATCTGTCTGCCAGAAAGAGCCAACTGTCAAAGCTGAAGACAGGATGTGGCAGCATCGTTTCCGGGACAACTGAGATTTTGAGTGAGATTGAGAGGTTCTATGGGCAGCTGTACACATCATCGTTGGAGCCACACGCAAGTGTGAGTAACGATCCAAGAGCGAGTCTCATCCGACACTATTCCGAAGATATCCCGGATGTCAGTCTGAGCGAGATTAGAATGGCTCTCCAGCACCTTAAAAACGGTAAGGCCCCAGGCGAGGATGGAATTACAGCGGAGCTTCTGAAAGCGGGTGGAAGACCGGTACTTGAAGTCCTTCAGAAGCTCTTTAATTCCGTCCTCCATGGTGGCATTACACCGGAGGCGTGGAGCAGAAGTGCGGTGGTCTTGTTCTTCAAGAAAGGTGACAACGCTCTTTTGAAGAATTACAGACCGATTTCCCTTCTGAGCCGCGTCTACGTGCTGTTTTCGAGAGTCATTACGAATCGTCTCACGCGCAGACTTGACGACTTCCAGCCTCCCGAACAAGCCGGTTTCCGAAAGGGCTTCAGCACCATAGACCACATACATACCCTTCGGCAAATTGTACAGAAGTCCGAAGAGTACAATTTGCCACTATGTCTGGCGTATGTGGACTATGAGAAAGCCTTTGATTCCGTCGAAATTTGGGCGGTGCTGCAGTCCCTTCAGCGGTGCCAAGTTGACTGTCGGTATATCGAAGTGTTGAAGTGCTTGTACAGTAGGGCTACGATGGCTATCCGAGTACAGAACCAGAGTACGAAACCTATCCAATTGCAGAGAGGTGTAAGACAGGGTGACGTCATATCCCTGAAACTCTACACCGCTGCATTGGAAGACGTTTTCAAGCTTCTGGACTGGAAAGGATACGGTATCAACATCAATGGCAGGTACATCACTTACCTTCGATTTGCCGACGATATAGTCCTTATGGCAGAATCGCTGGAGAACCTAAGCACTATGCTCAATGACCTCAATAGTGTTTCCCAACGGATAGGTCTTAAGATGAACATGGACAAAACAAAGATCATGTTTAATGTCCATGTCACACCTATGCCGGTAGTTGTTGGGAGCACTAAGCTCGAAGTTGTTGACGAGTATGTTTACCTGGGACAAATAGTCCGACTAGGTAAGTCCAACTTCGACCGAGAGGTCAATCGACGGATTCAACTCGGCTGGGCAGCGTTCGGGAAGCTACGACACATCTTCTCGTCAGACATACCTCAAAACCTTAAAACGAAATTGTACAACCAGTGCGTGTTGCAAGTGATGACTTACGGAACTGAGACGTGGTCCTTCACTGCTGGCCGTATGAGGAAGCTCTAGTTCGCTCAGCGAGCTATGGAGAGGGCTATGCTCGGAGTTTCTCTGCGTGATAAACTTAGGAATGAGGATATCCGCAGTAGAACCAGAGTAACCGACATAGCCCAACGGATTAGTAAGCTGAAGACGCAGTGGGCCGGCCATATAGCTCGAAGAACCGACAACCGATGGGAAAGAAAGGTTCTCGAGTGGCAGCCTCGTACCGGTAGCGAAGTGTAGGGCGTCCCCCCACGAGATGGAGTGACGACCTGGTAAGACATGCAGGAAGTCGATGGATGCAGGTGGCTCAGGACCGTGCTTTGTGGCATTCTTTGGGGGAGGCCTATGTTCAGCAGTGGACTTGTGAAGGGCTGTAATGATGATGATGAATGATAAAAGGTTTAACCTCGAACCAACTGGGAATACAGGGAAGTTCTTACACTATTTATATGAATGAGCACCTTACATTAAAAAACAAAAAGCTTTTTCGTGAGGTCAGAGATTTGGCTAAACAAAGGAATTTTAAATGCACTTGGGTTAAACACGCCACTATTCTTGTTCGAGAATCAGATAACTCAGCAGTGTTTGCTATACGAAGTTCGAATGGCCTTCACAAAATCAAATCCCATACCAGTTCTGCAACATAAGTAGTGCCTCAAGATATTAGTATTTAAGTGTTTGTATTATTAAAATCATTCTGTAGCTTTATTTTTTCTTTTCTCTCTTTTTTTTATTTTTTTTTCTCGGTATAGGTATAAGTTGTTTTTGCTTTTCTCTTATATTTCTGTTTTTCTTTTATATATGATCAGCATAACTTTAACCACATTTTTTTTAGTAATACCGTACAACTGATAATATAATTTAAGCCAAAGGCTAGTTAAATAAATTGTAAATTATTATTTTCTAGTATAGTGTTGTTTATTTTTCTATTATATATTCTATTACATATGAATATATTTATATAGTCTATTTCATTTATGTAATAAATATTACTTTATTCACATTTTTAGCGAAACTACAGGATAGATAATGTATTTTAAGCAAAAGGTTAGATCAAATAGTGTTTATAAAATATCCGTCACTTTCCCTGTTTGTGACAATAGTAATTTAAGGCCTTAACAGTGGTTGAAATGCCTAAATCTTGGATATTTAAGTAAATAAATCTCAATAACTGTTCACTTAAACCACAAAGAAAAAATACAAGGTAACAGAAGAGGATTTAGTAAATGTTTTTAATTGAACAAAATTGTATTTTTGTCAACCCCTTATTAGAAAAAAAATCCCCAAAGAGTACCTATCTTTGTCATATTTTGCAAAATTTCTCCAAAACGGCACAAGCTTTTTAAATAGTTCTTACACTAAAAAAAAGGTCTTAAAAATATTAATATTTTTAATTGAGAGTTTTATTTTTATTCCCCGTTTTATAAGAGAATATATCATTTTTCCCTGAAATTGAATATATTTACGCGAGCGCGCATGCTCCGTCACCCTGTCAGTCCGTTTTCGGACATCGTCGAGGGTGGACCGCGCGTCGGTGTTGGAGTGACTTCGTTCAAATATATATTATGTTTTTAAAAGTTTATACTCAATTATAAATATTTTTATGACTAGAAATACTTAATTTAGTAAATATCTGTACACTGGTAACTGTAAATGTTATTTTCTAAATAAATTAATTTTTAAAGTGCCCAAAGAAGAAGAAATTTTCGCCTCGACGTTGATTACTGAAATTGTAAAATGCATTTTTATATAATTTTGATGTGGAACGACGAACATGCTCTCGTTACTTAGATTTCGATAGTTTTTTAATACCTATGTAATTTTATTGTTGCATATTTTTATTAATTAGTTGACACTCAATTTTATAATTATGTATTACAATAAAACGCTGTTTTTATGAGTATGACTTTATAAAATATTGTTGAGGAGGGAAATATACTTATATTTAGGTACACTGTTATCAAATTAAATCAAACAATTTAAATAAATAATAAAAATGGTGCTTCCCTAAGTATAAATAACTATATAAAGACATTCTTGGGTTTATGGTTTTTTTTTATGTTAGACAAACTATCATCTAAAAATGTAAAAATTTTAAATTGGAGAGGGGTTTC